>OV121076.1:5170612-6532169 GCA_921293005.1 Nemoura dubitans
TTTTATGTATTTATTTATTTTGATTAAAGTGTAATTTGTTGAATTAAATCCAATGCCAACGACGCAGGCAATTTTTGTGCCCGTATTATCGTAGGACACAGATCCATCAAATGAATGA
The DNA here is from genome assembly GCA_921293005.1 of Nemoura dubitans. Classification (NCBI taxonomy): domain Eukaryota; kingdom Metazoa; phylum Arthropoda; class Insecta; order Plecoptera; family Nemouridae; genus Nemoura; species Nemoura dubitans. The sequence goes on from OV121076.1 coordinate 5,170,731, forward strand.
TCGTTTCTCACTGTGTGTTTGAATGGTTTAAATTGCCATGAAATGTTGTCGTGTCACATGTAATTGTATATTTGTTATTCGCCCTGTGTTTTACAATGAGGGCAGAACGAAATAAAACAAGCAGAAACGACTGGACGTATTTTCGAGCCCGCTTCTATACACTGAACTATCAGGTGCACCTTCGTCGATTTCAGAGAAATAAGAAATGCACTTTGGGACTTTCCTATACACAATAAATTTACTTTTATTACTTCCGCTTTACAACTTTCAATGTCAAGAGTCGAAAGTCGAAACTATATAATTTTTCCTTCCGTTTTAGCTCGAATTTTATTCATTATATACCTATCTGATAGGACAACACAAAATCGTTTCAATGTATAAAATCATGCTCACATCATTTCCTAAGAAAACTAAATGTCTCATGCTTTTCCAAAAGCACTGTGCGGCTCACGGATCAATAAATTTGCCAATACGTCAATACATAATATCACGATGGAAAAGCGTTTGAAAATTATATCCAATTCCATATGACATGCCAATATTTATGATCAATCCCTAATTTGACCTAATGCCTCGCTGCTAGGTAACACGAATTGGTATTATAGGTGCACTAAAAAACATCAGAGCGCCTCCAAGAAATGAAACCAATTTTCTAAACCGCAGTGGATGCAATAAAGGTGATCCTATAAATCACACTATTTCTCTATTATTCTTCTATATAGGTATACCGTATACCCCTGAGCTAGACTTCGTATTATAGGTATAAAGTTAATAAAATTTGATCGAAAGTCGGACGGGCTCGACTCTGTTGTAGGATCGAGTAATTTCCCTGCGCTGTCTGCAAGCTCTTGGCTATGCTCCATAACTCAGTGGAAAATATTGTTATCGCCATGGCTGCAATGACTCCAAGTGCCAGTCATCTCAACTATAAACCTAATGGCAGCCAAAGAATGGTGGGCCTAGTATAACTTCATCAGCTTGTGCGTTAATTTAAATTTGATTGTAAATATAATGAATTTATTGTAACACGATGACCCTAATCAATACATTACATAAGTCATGTTCAGTGCACATATGGGAAAATCGTGGAACGTTAAGAAAAAGCTGAGAACAATAACTGTATACCATCATGAGGACTCATTCCCAGCACAATTTGCACCCCCTGGCCATTGTGTATACTGTTGAGTACAGTCCTACAGTTTAGTATGATGGGTAGTTCGGTCCCATCTTTTATAACAGACCGCATACTGAACCCCTTCCCTTAGCGCGCTCTCTGGTGGCTAATTGTTCAATTACAGCGTACAATTTTAAGCGTACAGCCCTCTTGTGGCAAGAGTTTGAATTCTAAAAATCGTGACATAAAACCATAACTAAAATCATGATATGATTTGCACCTCTTGTCCTCTTCAACGCGTATATCTACGTCAAAAGTTTAAGAATATACACTTGATTGCTGCGAGATTCCATCGTACTAATATCACCATGACATGCACTGTAGCGCACCGCGTTGCCTTGCCGTGGTCGTAGATTGTTAATGGTATCAGCCATCTCCCGGCGCTGGGCTGCGTTGGCCAGCGCGCCGAGAGGGCTATCTCGTCGGCTGGGAAACGCGGAGTGACGGCTCGAAGACGGATGGCTGTCGGTTGGTCGACGGTCGGGATTCCTTCAATCCTTGCCACGAGCTTGCATCGGAGATCGACGATCGTGCCGGAGTGCAGGTTGCCACATCGCATTTGCAGCATGGGTTCGCGATACCGCACACGAGGCGGTTTAGGTGGATGGGTGTTTGTTGTGTGGAGAGGGATGGGTGGGTTTGTGAGGGGTGGGAGGGGGGTTTAAGGGTAAATGTACCGTTGGTATCTGTTTGGGAATTTTCAATTTTTACTTTTTATTACTTTTTACGTTCAATTGCAATGAGAATCTTATTTAAAACCCTTTTTATTTCTGTTCGTGGAATTGCCATCATCGTAATTTCACCTAATAAATTTTTACTTTTCCATGTGCATGTACCTATACCAGCAAAGAGAATAAATCTAGTGTGGCGAAAGTGAAATCATCGCCCTTTCCCCTGAAAACTCGCCTCCCTAATTCCTGGAAAATTACGATTTTTTTGTCCAGTACATTTCTGTTAGTTCCTGCATCGCTGTTTTCCCTGCACACAGTCTGATCGGGATCGTCGTCCGATTTCATTGTAGCACAATTGGGCGGACTGTCTGATTTCATTGTAGCACAATTGGGCGGACTGTCTGATTTCATTGTAGCACAATTTGGCGGACTGTCTGATTTCGGGGACGACATACGTCAATGAGTTGATAGACTCGGCGGTGTCCGGGACATTGCTCTGCAGATTTAAATACAGCCTCCATGGAAATGGAGCTGGGGTATCTGCCGTCTCTTATGGCCATCGTTGCCGTAGACATCATCTTCAGAGGGGTGAAATACCAAGATACCTACTAGGTGAAATACCAAGATACCTACTAGGTGAAATACCAAGATACCTACTAGGTGAAATACCAAGATACCTAATAGGTGAAATACCAAGATACCTAAACAGGTGAAAGCAGAGCAGCAAAGCAAACAACTCGTCAATCAATATACAGGGCATTCCAAAATTCAATATGGGTATTTAAACGTCTACCCATGTTCCCGAAATATAAATACTCCACGTGACTTGCTCTGCCACAGCAAAGAATATGATTTTCCTACATCGGTGAAAATATTATTACTGAGCTTTTCAACAGTAAAATCAGCTGATTTGGTCGAATGCTTCGCCTTCGTTCGGTATACCAACATTCAACGACCATCTCATCCGACCGTCTAACATGCCAACATGACGTGTCTCTTTCCCAATGAAGGAGTTTCCCACAAGAGATGGGTCGTTACTGCTTTCCTCATGCAAATCCAGCAGTGCTCCTAGTTTTGGTCGACCACCGCGCCATGCTACTAAAATGCAGCGACCATCTCATATGTTATTATCTGTCAACAACATGATCTGCTGCGCATCCCAAATTGCGATGCAAATTCCCACCTGGGTAAGATATCACTTGGGTAAGATATTACTACTTGGGTAAGATATTACTACTTGGGTAAGATATTTCTACTTGGGTAAGATACCACTTCGGTAAGATACCACTTGGGTAAGATCCCACAAGGGTAAGATCCCACTTATTTCATAATTTTCACTGATTTCATAAGCAAACTGCCGCGCAGCAATCAATCGCCCTTTTGGTAGAATATCGCCCATGATCTGTTCGTATAATTCAAGGACGATCTCGTCGCCATCTGATACCTAGAGGCCAACATGGTTTGACTCTGATTCTTTCCCATGATTAATGATTTCCAGTGTAATATTGTCACTGTTTTTCACTGAATTCACTAGCAAATTCAGCAGTTTTCGATCGAACATACGTTTAAAAGTATCGCAAATCGATACCAAACTCAAGTGTAACAATATGTCAACACCGCGTGCTGCCTCCTCGCTGTCCACGTCTGTACGTGGTCCATCGCTCAGCTTCCCGCCCAACGGACGCCGAGATCCTGCGTCTCGACTCGACGCTGAGGCCTCAAATCGCCTCTCTGAGAGCTACGACGGACTCCGACGCTCGCTGGATTACTGAGATGGACCCCGGCATAATGCATGTCACATGCCATGGTAATGAACGGAGGTGGTTGGATCAAACGAACGACTTTTGGATGTCATCGTTATATAAATTTGAATTATTGTTAAATCTATGCACCCTTGAAATGAGGAAGTATCTTCCGATTTCCTGATTTATGGCATTTCAATGGCACTGGGAAACTGTTTCACATCTATTTTGACTTTTGAGTCTGCTTTACCAGTCAGTCCCCGCCAGAAATCGACAACGTTAATTTGCTTTCGTCACTCTTGCACATTTTCCTATTTTCAGAATTTGGCCCCGAAATTTGATGCTTAAATCGTTTGATTCCATGTGAAAACTTCCCAATTACAGTTATATATACTTATATACCATTAACTTTTGGAACATCAATTCGTAATAATTCTTGCTTGAATTTCCTATTATTTGATTTCTCTCATCTGTCATTACATAATTACACTATTATTTTCACTAACAGCACATGCTACAACCAAATCTACAACTATACTGGCCCTTGTGCACAGCGACGGCAAACATTTCTATATAGTGGGACAACTGACATATAATGGTAATGGTATAATAATCCAGAACCGAGCTACCAAACTCTTAGGTCTACAATTGGGTGCCAACCGTCCACGTACGAGGTCTCGCCGAAGATGCCCTCATGTGCAGCCTTTCGCAACGAAGTCGACAGCCATGAGCCGGGAAAACCTCATCCTCACCTCTGATCCTCGAAGCAGCGACTGTCCCATCGAGATATTTATGTAGAGAAGCTGACTTATTTATGTATGCATCTCTCATACGCAATCACTCTCAGTCTATGAATAATGAGTTATGCCTTGCATACATCACAGAAACACTACGCAGCAATACCTTTGCATATATATATATATACCAAACCACACCAAGCCACATAGGTACTAAAATATTCAAAGACTATCGAATCAGTATTCTAAAATATTAATGCCCGATAGCTCACCCGATAAGATATATGATATAGAATAGTGAACGAGTATAGTTGCTCTATACAAAAACATGTGACGCTATGCTGAAATTTTATAATCAAGTTTTTTCTTGTTCTTTTTGCTTTCAGCTCAATGCGTTTTTTGGTTTTTGTACATATAACCATCGCTTGTTCTAATTAATATAAAATGTTAATTAGTTTTTATGGCCGTGTTAAAGGGCGTGCCGCGTTTCGATGTACACTAAAGGTAATTGACCGAGCAGGGGCGTGGGCTTTGGTGGTGGGGGGGGGGGGGGCAGGGGGGGCAAAGGGTACGTGCATGCAAACGCGCGCTTTCCTGGCGGATTTTCATTCAACGTTTGCGTTTGAATGGATTTCCTTGTAGTTTTACTGCGTTTAGACGTAGGGGGTGGGGAGGGGTGGGGGATAGAGTCATTTTCCACTTAGGTGATTGGGTGTGTATAGCTTTCAATCTGATGCTTCGGATTTTAAACGCGTATTTACGATATATCCACGTGTCGCGAATGTACACAAATTTTCCTGGATGCTCGGCGCAGAAATATGTTGCTATACATTTTCCAACGTTATATCGAAGTTAAAACATGCTACCCCCAAAATGCCATGAACTTTGTAGCACCTGAATTGTAACGGGAAATGTTTCTCACTTGCATTCTACAATTGGCGATCACATATTGCATTTGAATTCACTCTACAAAATATATGTAATGTGTTTCGCTCGTTTCGTCGTTTCATGCTGGGTTATCATTAACATTCAAACCAATTCCAAACCCTATAACTTTTAGCTCTATACAATTTTGAGAAGAAACCCATTTCCAAAATGGGCTTGTGTCCTAAGGTATGTATAATGGAAAGATTCCGGTGCATACGTACTCTTGGAATTCACTGAACTTGTGGACTTGAAGAAGTACCTACTAACGATTATAAAATAAGGAAGTTGCAGACCGCAATAAGTTTATCCTTTGTATTGCAAATAACAGTCAAAGTAAAGCAGCTATGAAAGCAGCATGAAAGACACAAGACTTCAGTAAAAAAAACTAACAGTAAAAAACTCCAGTAAAAATTCAACAAAAAAAGGAATTTGAATCCCATAATGAATACACAAAAAGAGAATTAAAATCCCATTTTTGACTATTCCCTTGACTATGGCCGCCCTCATCATAACCCCCTCCGTCTAGCGTCAAGAGTGTCCCCGTCTGTGCTGGACCATCGGCGTCAGAACGCCGCACTCCGCCCGCCGCCGCCGCCCGCCGCACAACCAGGTACGCGATATTATGTAAATTACCCCAATTTTCTACTTAGTTTCGCCTCCCGAGCCCAGTGCGCTTGGATGTGGGTTACTGTAACAACGGCTCGTTACCGCTGCACAAGAGTTTAGCCACCTCGTTACCGCATTTTATAACGATTGCTCGAATCATACGACAAATCAATTGAATCAAGGGAAAAAACATGCTGCCAATGAGAAAATGGCATTAAATGACAATAATTAGAATTGGTGATTTTTATGAAACGAACCAATTTCTTCGATGAGTTAATGCATTGTTCGAGAAATTTGTTGTTTGAATTTGAAAAACAAATATCGTACATAAGGATTAATAATAAATAAGTACACACTGGAAATTCTCTCACGTACATTTCCGACCAAAAGGATTGATTATCTTTCGTGTTTTCTAATAAGCTTTTGTGGCTTGATGGTTTCGTGGCATAGCAGACATTGGCAATATACCTAATGCTTTGAAAGCGCAAACCAAAAGCTGAACATCCCATGCCAAAAATCTGAACCTTTGTTTGTGCCAGCCAAAGTGATGATACATCACTCCATCATATTAACGAACCAACCGATTCGGAAGCCCATTCCCAAAATTTTCTTTCCACCCCGCCAAATCCAAACGTACCCTATTCCAGATTTTCCTTTGCGTATAGTACAAAAGCATTTCCCAATTCCGATTCCCTGTCCCAAAATTCCCCGCCCAACCCACCAAATCCGCGATCCCATACCCAAATAGCCATCTAAACTCGTACATTGGGGCCCTAAAGCGGCCAAATGCCGATTCGGCCTTCGATCACTGCTCCGGTACGGGATAGGCAACTTATGCCGTGGCAGCTCTCACTGCTTTCAACATATTGTATGTTGCAGTTTTTACGTTATCTTAAAACTGAATAAACATTAAAACAAACAAACAAGGGGATTATTTTACCACTTCTAAAATTCAATTTACTTATTTAGAATGTACTAGTAAATATGTAATCTTTCAAATAGCAATACATAACGACATAATCATGGTTATAGAGTTGATCTGACCGATGATCACAGCTGGTACGGCCTATACTTTAACGTTGCATGGGAAACATACAGAGTTGAGCTAGTTGCGTATCCCGGCTAGCAATGGTCGAAGGATTCGGCACCCCATTCGGGTACAGCCCATCAATACCGTCAAATCATGCCGGCTTCCGTTGGCACATGCGCACTAACCATACAATGCTGCATTAGATCGCCCATGGATCCGAGTCAGATCGCGAGGCAATAGAATGTGCATTAAACACGCCATTACTTATCAATTTCACACTATCCATTCTATTAAATTACGCCAGCGCACCTAGCGGACAAATGGGAGTGAGAGAGAAAGGGATACGACCACGAGCACATGATGCATCAAGGCAAGCATCGATTAAGAATATTTATAAATCGTATCACATATTTTATTCCTTGTTATTATCATATCTACACAATATGTTATTGATGTTTATGTCTGGAAAAACATACATGTGCATCTATAAGATATATAAATAATTTAAAATAATTGATTGTCAAATAACGCCCATATTTGTAATTTTCTTTCCAGTGACTTATTTCTGTTTATTATTTTATATATTGACGTTTCTTTCTCATATATTATCTACATAAGGTTAATGTCTGGTGAAATCTATAACAGCGGATTATGATTTGAATAAATTTGCTGTAAATCTGTGTCTTATACGATGGGATTTTTAGCTTTGATCGTGCGATTCCGATTAGCAATATATTATAACATCGATGTCTTCGATATATAACATGCAACGAACGAGCTGTGCCAATTGGTGCGTGGGCATCTGCATTAGTTATAAATTGAGTTGTGCTTGCTTGTGCGGTGATCTCACAGAATTATGTGCACGTGATTTTACATTTTCTGTGACGCCTTTTCGAATCTGAATGGGTCTATAGGTATCCGGAATTTTGATTTTTGAAACGTCAAGGTTCGTAAACATATAAGAAAAGTCATCGAGAGTATGAATAACTGTACTGATCTGAAAGAATATACATATAGAAATCAAGCGTTCATCTTGCGTATATACTCTATAGTGCATTTTGATTCTTGGAAGAGGGTCTTACTTGTATTCTTAACTCGGGTCTATTGTTTAGAAAAGTTGTCAAGATCATTCAATTCGAGGGACGAACGTTTACGTCGTTAGAGAAACCGCCCAAAATGTGTCGCAATTTGAATTCAAATTCAAGTCTGAAATCTCCGAGAAGGTAATCGTTATATAGCAGCATATTCATGGTGGTCTCTATACCAAAATTTAACAGATCAAGAATGTGAATTTGAAGACTATAGCTCAATTTAAAGTACTAATATATCTTATATACATACACTTAATATTGGTATACATTTCAATCCCCAAAATATAAATCCCGTGATTGCAAAGAAAGAAATTTGCATCCTTTCCATCATTCAGCATTCAATAAAAATGAAAAAATAAAAACACTTTAGCATTAGGTCATCGAAATCAATGATTCCAAGTCAAAAACGACTAGATATACCGTAAATCACCGGCAGCCTGTTGAATCTACGTTTATAAACACACGGTTAGACAAACGCAAAGGTCAAATTAATTGGTCGGGTTTAATGATTAGGTTGGGAGAACGCGAATTAAAAGTCGGCTTGTAGAATAATAAAATTACAGCTCTCGCTATTCTCTGTGAGCGAGAGAGAGAAATACCACTACCGTAATTATCCCATCCAATATTAAGTATAGTAAACACTGACACAGTTTTGTTGAAGGGCGCTTTTTACCCCTTTTTTGAGCGATCGTTTGCTATGTTATATGCAATAAAACATCAGCATCGGTGTGGTGTATTGCTTTTGCTCTTTCGTATTATGGTTGTTCTATAAGTTGTTCTGTGGGAATCTGCCGCGAAAGAATTTATATTTCAACTCGAAGTTGAATGGTAATTACTATAACTTATTTATTTATAGGCTGTGTTTGGAGTATTTGTAAACAGAAATCGGATAATGAAAGGTTAGAGCTGGGCACAGAATTTTCTCACGCATTCTACCAATGATTCTCTTTCATATGTTGCGTTTTTTTATTTTTTATTGAAGTGGCAATCGTGAATAAAGGGAATGTCATTTAGGTACAATACGTAGGGGTTTTGTCTTGAGGACAGTTTGTAAATTGTGTTTGAATTGTTATCATTTTTGTTTCAGATTAAATGATTCCAATTTGAATGTAAAACTAGCTTTAAAGCATGAGTTTTGTTTGTTTTGGAGACAAGTGAGTTACGTCTTTGAATAAAATCAATTTTGTATATGAGCCACCACAATTTTAAAAAGAAATTTTTTACCTTTAATAATCACATTTTTATAGATTTTACTCTCCGACATAATTACTACGAACAATTAGGCAACCAAACAAACATCCCACCAATTTCGTTTTTCATATCTTGTCTATCACAATTAGTCAAAACCAAAACACTTGTAATAACCAATAATCACCTATCTCTAATTAATTGATTAATTCCTACCCATAGACCATAAACCTAATCAACTCAGCTCCCAACACAGCTATACCCGAATTTGCTCTCCATCGAAATTAATTCTTTTGCCCGAGGCATGAATGCATTACCGAGCCTTAAAGGGCGGAGCCAGGACTACAGGCTCGGCCCTATCCTCCCGAAAAAAACATCAACAACATCAAAACAAGAACAGAAAACACTGCTGCGTTTTTTTTTCGCCTTCAATGATAAATGTCTATTCCGAGGGGAAACACTAGATTGGTTCGAGATACAATTAATGGCGGCTTTCTGTTGCAGTCGTTTTCCATGCAGCCAACAGATAGAGGAGCGGTGAAGGATTCAGCTTTACTCGGAGCTTTGTTATAAAATACGAATGAAAATATTATATCCATAAGAGATAAGAACTCACACGAATTTTAGAAGGTATAAAAATTCAATAGGGTCGCGGTATAGGAAAAAAGTTGGGAGATGCACGTTTTGAATAATGAATTTTGTTCTGTGGGAGATCACAATGGGCTATGTATGGTAGTATTTGTTTTTTCTATTGTATGGATCTGTATAAATTCGATAGGAACCGATAAAACATCTTAATATAAATTTCATGCGAGTCATAAACGATTTTTGATGTATTGGTATTATAATATGTCACAATGTATATGTATATACCATGGTAAACCTATATAGGTACATGGTAGACTTTTTATACCACAATCAAACAACTAAAACTAAAGCAGCATCAACGTATATTTGTTATTAAATCAATTCAAAACTATATACAGCAATCACTATAAGCCATATCTATATCCAAGTGAAAATATGCTGGAGTTTTCAATACAATTATTTCATTCAGTGTCGGCAATCACCCTAAAAAAGAGCCTCAAATTTGAAACCATCGTCCTCTATTTCACTTTTAATCCCCAAGAATCGTGCTATTCGTTTTCCAAAACTTTCCTTAGGAAATAAAGAACTCCTGTCCCATGGCTGGATTACGTCCCCAAAAACATTTCACAAACTTATCAATCAACCAAACCAAGAACCACAAAACAACAAAACTGCATGCAAACCCCGAATAAAATTCCGATTAAACTGGTATTTATCTCCATTGTGGGAAAGGGAGAGACGCTGGAATGAAATGTCACCATGTTGCAGCCGCACATGCGTCTTCCAGTCAACAACAGTGGTATGGTGCCGAGCTATATCAGCGAGTGTCCGTCTTCTTAATCGCCTAGCTAATCGCCACCTTCCGTGCTTCGGGCTCTACCCGACCGACCAATTCTTTTTCTTTCAAACCACCTAGAAGAAATCTTCATTATAAAGTCATTATCAAAACGGACTCGCTTTATCGTTCGCGTATATTATAGCAGGATATAAATTTATTCCGTACTACACCCGCCATATTTTATTTTATATATAAGCTAGACAGAAAATGTTAATCCATATTTTTTCTGTGCATGGTGTGGCTATTTTCAAGCTGCCCAGGAAAGCATCTATCATTAAGTTGGTCTGGGGAAATTGTGCTTCGTTGGTGAAAATTAGCATTGCTTTGTATACTTAGTCATACCATGTTTTCATGAGAATTCAGCGCAATGGTGGTAAATTTTGCCTTGGAAATCTCTGGTTTTCGTTAGCTTTGGTTCAACGAAGCGTTGCTGTTTGCTGTCGGACGACGCATCGTGTGTTGTGTTTTCCGGATGAGCGTGTTCGACGACGCATTCGTTGGCGCCAACCGTGCAGGTGCAGGGAATGAGTTTCCTGGTTAAGCTAGCAAATTTCTATGAACATTTCGTTTTTCAACCATGTTCACCTGCACTGACCATGATTCATAATGAAATATGTAGATTTTCATTAAAACTGGTTTATTTACAAGTCGAATTTTGCGAACAATGAGGTGGTATAAACTTATAAAATATAAAGATGCACTGAGTTTAATTAACCAAGTTCGTTTTCTTCCCCATTCATGCCACTGATTCATTGGTTCCTGATTCCTTGCAATGGTAATGTGACCCCTTCTTTATCCTGATTACTTAAATTTATGTAAATATAGCTGTCGTATTTCAACTTATTAATGCTCTACAGCCAAATACCTCTCAAATGTACTTTCCCTTTGCACTCATTGTGCAAGGTATATTTTGGTATCAAACGGGTTCGTTATAATTTCAATAAAATTCTGTTCGGAAAAACGAAAGGAAGTGTTGGATGATTTAAGCAGAAAATCCAGAAATTCCATTTGTCGCAAGCTGCACACAAAACAATTGAGTTTCCCACCGAAAAGTCACAATTTTCCTCCAGAAAATCAGAAGGAAAATGTCACGACCCTTTTTATTCTCTCAAATATAATTAAGGAAATATAATGAAAAGTAAATCGCACATGAAAAATAACTTTGCACTACTCAAACCCATTCTCTACCAGTTACAAATGATTCCAGCCCGTCTGCACTGTCCTTCTTATTTCGTCCTGACGTCGTCCTGATCGCGTGGACGTCGCCAAGCTGTCACCAGCCAGGAAATACCCATTTGTGCCCACCCTAAATATAGTATGGGACTTGACCGCAGAGCTCCAAGTCAGCTCGCTCGCCAAACGTATGCTGTTTGGCAGCGAAGATTTGCCGAAAGCGAATTGATCCTGCCGCTTTTTTACTGGTATCTTTTCTTTCTGCGTGAGGTTTTGCATTTGCTTCCAGAGAACGTATGCTGCGTGAAAGCCATCGGACGCTTCCTATACTCGAAGTCCAGCTGCTCGATGTTAGACTTCAATCAAACATCGGTATATGGAGATTATTTTATTTTATTTGCATCAAAAACTCTAGGTCCAGATTTTAAAAACACGCCGGTTTAGATGTAGATGTGTATCTGGGGCATGCATGCAAGGTCTTAGGTCGTCAGGTCGAGACCGTGGTGTTCACAGATCCAGCACGTAAACATGATCCTCGGGTATAAGAGGTGGATATTACAGGTTTCATGGTCTGGTACTTTCGTGAATTTGGTTTATAAGTTGACCCTTGTTATAGCGAAATCTAATCAATTTCTCTCACTTTTCTCATATTTGCTATGAAAAGCCAGGATTCAGAAGAAGATAAAACTTTACAGACATTTATGGGGAAAATTGCTCCATGAAAATACATTTTTCTTGGTTCGTGCTCGCAGCCATGTAGGAGTGAGTTTATAATTATTCAAAAATCAGCTATGCCTATTTGAACACATAAACAACGAACCAAAATCGTCGTGCATTTCAAAAATAAAACGAAATCAGCGTGTATATTCATTCACACAATAATAGCAATCTAAACCTAGCAAAACCGAATGACTTACAAAAAAAAACTCGCTAAAATCTTCACAAATCTGCTCCGAACATATTTTGCTCGCTTGTGGCCATCGGCCAAACGGCCTTCTGGCCAGCAACCACCAAAACCATCCACAGCGCCGGGAGGCCCGCCGGCAACGCTCTTTTGTTCCGAATCCTCACAGAAAATTACCTCGAAGCCTGCTCTGAAGAACTCTGTGTGATGTATACAAAGAAACAATAATATAATTACATATCAAAACCCTCTGCGATTATAGGTTAGGTACACTGGAGCACCGATGTTCTAGTAAGGTAGGAGTCGGTGGTTTCGGAAACGTGCCCTTTGTGTAGGGCGTTTTGTGAGTCGAAGTTGGATGGTCGATTGATGTTCAGGGCAACAGTTGGACTGGTGTTTTGTTTCATATTATGTAGGATGTGCACATGTGTGTTGTGTTTTTGTGTTCTGGCGCATTGTAGGCTCGTTTTGGGTGGGTGAAAGGGTGGGCATTCGTGAACTGGACAGCATATGTGCGCGCTTTTGGGAATTTTGAAAGAGAATGTGCTTTTGTGTGTTTGGTAATTATTGTTGGGAATCTTTTTGATTGAGATATTATACAATTTGTTGTATATTTATTGTATTTGGCGAGTGGTTTACTTTAAGGTAGGCAGGTAGGTACTTATTATTAATTACTGCTATCACAGACATTCAATTATTACTGTATAATAGGAGTCTGTGCTACGAGCGGAGTTGAAATGGACTGCACTCTTCGATTAAAACTATACAGCAGCGACGCTATAACGCTGATAACTGTATACCTGTTTTGTTTTAGTGTTTACTTTTGGCATTTATATAGTACTCTTTGTTTGCAATCAGAATTGAGGCAAAAGATCCTAAATTACTTCCCAAATACTGTGCAAAGGTAATGTCATACATGTCAAGAGTTGTAATCTTTTGACACTTTTGTATAGCTTGTACGGTGCAACTCATTTTTTAGAGTGTGTATGCCATTACCCACTCCCTGGTGCAATCTGGAGTAGATTTCATACTCATTGAATAACAAATTTACACCACCCATACTAAAATTGAAGTCAGAATTCTGTTTGATGTGACAGTGAAATATGTATAGTCAACACCCAAATGGCTCAAAATGCCGTACCTATACCTACTAAAGGATGACGGTCATATTTGCTTGTATGTTTTTGATTAAAATTACTCTCATTTCGGTCTGTTCGTAATGTGCGGGTATAGCGTTAAGACAGGCTTGTTGCAACTTATATATTATATTGCGAACAATATAAGCTGTCAATTTTTACTATGTGCAAATATAGTATAGTTAAAAACCCATAAACCATAATATATTATATATTATATACTATACAGGTACTTGTTCAAATCGTTATAATAAGTAGCATTTACCTGTGATAGCACTGTTCAAAGCGCCAGAAAGGAGATTGTGTAATGTACTTTCTATATTGTTGACAGGTTAATTTCGATAGACATCTGTAGATTTTCAGAATGGTTGTCAGATAATAATTATTCAGTATATTATATATAGTAAACAGTAAATTATGCCATTTATTGTACCTATATATATATATAACATGCTTAAAACTCTGAAACAATTCAGAAACCATTAGAACTTCCTTGCCGTCCGCAATTCCATGATGTTCCATGATGTTCGATTTGTTATTGGCAAGAAAATTAAAATTCATGCAAATTTTTAACTGCAACTTAAAACAGAGACTTCTCAATTGAATTTCAAAGGTACCTACCAAAACTAAAAATTGGTAATAATTAATAATTGAAAATTGCACTACGAACAAGGGAATCCCATTTGGATTCCATTGTGTAAAGCAGCGCTAAAAAAAAATGGGCTTTAATAGTAGTTAACATAAATGATATCGGATGCAATGATTTTCTCTACTGACATCACATACCTTATTAAACAATTTTGTCATTACACCCACTTTCACAGTGAAGCGAACAAAACGTTAAAAACAACTCCCTCACATTGCTTGCCGCTCGGCAAACTTCAAGCTAACCAGCCGTCAAACTCTAACCGACCCCGTGAATACCTCAGCTCATTTTCAACCGTTTCCCGACTAACCGAGTCCGGCGCTTGGCCGATTTCTTGGCGGCGACCGCAGCCGCATTTCCCGGCATCTTCCTCGCCGCATCGCGTGCTTCGAGCGCAGAACACGAATCACCGGGTTTCGACCGTGTTGGCATCCCATGCGTCCGTCACACGTGCCTCAACGCGGCACTTGGTACTTGGCACTTGGTACTTGGTACTTGGTACTTGGTACATGTGCACTTGGTACTTGGTGCTTGGTACTTGGTACTTGTGCACTTGGTACTTGGTACTTGGTGCTTGGTACTTGGTACTTGTGCACTTGGTACTTGGTACTTGTGCACTTGGTACTTGGTACTTGGTACTTGGTACTTGGTACTTGTGCACTTGGTACTTGGTACTTGGTGCTTGGTACTTGGTACTTGTGCACTTGGTACTTGGTACTTGTGCACTTGGTACTTGGTACTTGGTACTTGGTACTTGGTACTTGTGCACTTGGTACTTGTGCACTTGGTACTTTGTACTTGGTACTTGGTACTTGGTACTTGGTACTTGTGCACTTGGTACTTGTGCACTTGGTACTTGGTACTTGGTACGTGTGCACTTGGGACTTGGGACTTGGTACTTGGTACTTGGAAAATGGTACTTGGTATACTTGGTACTTGCGCACTTGGTACTTGGTACTTGGTACTTGGTGCTTGGTACTTGGTACTTGTGCACTTGGTACTTGGTACTTGTGCACTTGGTACTTGGTACTTGGTACTTGGTACTTGGTACTTGTGCACTTGGTACTTGGTACTTGGTGCTTGGTACTTGGTACTTGTGCACTTGGTACTTGGTACTTGTGCACTTGGTACTTGGTACTTGTGCACTTGGTACTTGGTACTTGTGCACTTGGTACTTGGTACTTGGTACTTGGTACTTGGTACTTGGTTCTTGGTACTTGTGCACTTGGTACTTGGTACTTGGTACTTGGTACTTGGTACTTGGTACTTGTGCACTTGGTACTTGGTACTTGGTACTTGGTACTTGGTACTTGGTACTTGGTACTTGGGTAACACAGGTGGCCCATGATAAACTAACGGGCAATGTAATCAGTACTTTGGGAACTAGCTGATTATGTGGTCACAGGTAAAATCCCTCAAATTTCGCTCAGTGAAAATCTTTTCCCTATATCTATATATTATATAAAATTGAATATTGACTATTTATGTACATATTCTTTTAATTTAGATTAGGTTCCTATGATACCGGTGGTGCGAGTTTATTCCGTAATCTAGAATTATATTATTTTACAATGTGTGGTTCGATAATTTGCATCCCATTGCATCCTATACATGGATGCAATACCAATAAATCTGTGTGCGCAAATAGTGCAATATAAAGCATATTATAGTGCTTTGGGTTCATATTATATTATACTAGGGCGAACGCAATTTGAGTTGCGTTGAAGATGAGCGTAGCGGTTTGTATATAGCGCAAAAAAAGATTAAGGCAAGAAGCCTATGCAAATCATGGAGCAGCAAGCCGGACCAATGCTTTCTCAAAAATTCTGATCACTTGAAAATGTAAACGATTCTGACCTTTCTTTGTTTCTGTCCGAGCTGTAGGGTAGCGGAAATATGCTCATTTTGAGGTCATAAAGCAATGTGCATGTTAATACATAGATGTAACTCATGCCCAAGGGTTTTTATTGGGTTTTCTTCGGTTGGTTTTTATTGGGAAAAATCTGGTGTGATGTTTCGATTTGGTTTCGATGGTTTCCAAAGGCAAATCGAAATTGGGAACATTTGAAAAAAATACGCACTTTTAAATAAATTTCCGTACTTTTCCAAACATGCCCAATTGTCGAATTTTGCTCTTTTTTCTGCTTTGAAAGTGAAGGGTGTGGAGGATTTTCTTGAAAAACGCAGGGGGTCTAAGTTGAGAACAAAAGTAGACACCCTGAAAATTGCATCCCACTCGAAGCAGGCGTTTGGCCTGTAGAGCGCGCGCAAACACACATACAAACAAACACACACCAAGTGTTTTTTTTAGCAGTAGTGAAATTGATGATTTCGCTTCGCTCGCTTCGCTCGCTACGCTCATCAATGAATCCTTGCATTCGATGGATCTATATAACGCGGTCATTGATGTGTTTTTAACTCATTTATTTTCAATCTTTCCGTGTTATTTTTGTCTGTAATTCTAAGTCTGTACCAACTGAGTGTGTTTTGGTTTTGTTTCGAGTCCTTCCGTCATTTTCCATAAGCCATGGCACAAGTGATCCGACGATTAGACAAGAAAATGTCAACCATCAACCTGCATTTTCTTAATTTCATCGTGTGTAAAAAACCGCTCTGAAGTTTTGCGATTGCCATCTGATATGTGTTTAGCATCTGATAGATCTGGATATTATTGTTTCTCTCTTTGTGAAAAACTGCAAATTAATGCGTCCAGTATTTTTCTTATATACATACGCCCCGATACCTTTAATCTTTTTGAATCCACAATTCAAGCAAACTCCTTAGTGTAAAACAAGAAAATTAATGTCCTTCGAGTCTCCTCAACACATCTTCCTGCAGCCGAGCCTGATTCCCTGATTCCCCGAGTCCCTGAGTCCCTTGGCGTGGAAAGCGACGGGGCCGATTGAGGATCGAGGTGGCCGTCACCGAGGCTTCAATCACCGGCACCCGGCGACCGGACCCTCCGCAGCTAGCGCGAAAGACTCCCTG
Organism: Nemoura dubitans; assembly: GCA_921293005.1. Classification (NCBI taxonomy): domain Eukaryota; kingdom Metazoa; phylum Arthropoda; class Insecta; order Plecoptera; family Nemouridae; genus Nemoura; species Nemoura dubitans. The sequence goes on from OV121076.1 coordinate 5,188,170, forward strand.
CATCTTAGCAGCTGTTGAGATCATTAACGGTACCTAATACACTTTGGTACTATTTATGTGGTACCGGCTTTTCGAGACTTTTATCGAGTATATAGAAAAATGATCAAGGTACTTATTACTTGTGTGCACATTATAATCTTGCAGAAAATATTAAACCTAGTAGCTATCACCATAATATCTTTAGTAACGCATCCGCATGGAGCAAAACTGGAAGCTGGAAAACCGTATAACAAACTAGAAGTGAGAGGAAATTGTTACTGGTTTATGCAGATACCAGTGTGCAATTAATGGAAGGGAGGCGAAGCTGGAAAAATGTGCGCCCGAACCAGGATACGAACCCGGGACCTCCTGCTTTCCGGGCAGCAGGAGCTCCCGGGTTCGTATCCCGGTTCGGGTGCACAATTTTCCAGCTTCGCCTCCCTTCCAAACTAGTAGGTATATAATAACTTATTATATTATATTGCAGCTCGAGTATATAGAAAAATGATCAAGGTACTTAATGTACCGATGCATTGAATGGCGTAAATAGGAAACAAAAATCAGTGATTTAAAAATGAAAAATGAAATGAGACTTGAAATTTAAGGTACCTGCAGATGACGAAGACGATTTCTAACTGAACTGATTTATTTCGGGAATGCCACGATGATTGAATACGATGATTCGGGGAGTTAGAACCTTGTATGCGTTCTAACTGCTGTGACGGAAACCCCATTTCTTGGAATTACTTGGGAGTAATCAGTGTAATGGAAAATTTAAAAACATTTTCCGAAGTTGATGATTTATTTTCCGAATTATGTCCCATTAATAGTTACAAAAATCGGGTAAATAAGTTTGTTTGGGTTATCAACTTATCAGTATAGGGTCTTGAGAAGTACCTATGATTGTTTGATTATAATCTAATGTCATTTTCAACCATTTTCCTGGCCAACTTACGACTTGGTTGTACGTTGTTCACAACGTAAAACAATTTATTATAATGGCAAAAGGGCCGATTTAAGGGTACTAAGTTGCCTCGCATCGAACGATGAAAACTAGGATAGAGTTTTAGGAAACATAGATTCAACATGATATATATAAAAAGGGTGTGTGATTTTGATTAAATCGGCTCCTTGGCATTTTGGACTTCTTGCTTTGGTCGGTCTAGTTCGTTCGATTTTCCATCTACATGTACGCAATATTATTTTATATATGACCATCTCCATAACTATAAACACAGTCAGTTGCATAATATAAATCATCAAAAGTTTTAATAATGTCCTTGCAAAATAGCAATATACTTCGATTAATTATAGCCTCCTGGAAAATCTGCACACAACACAATAATTAACAGAATTCTAATCCGCAAGATCTTTAAATGCCAATATGACAGTCCCCCATATTATAAAGCATTAAGTATCGTCTGCGCTAGAGGATAGATGCAAACCATGCATTTATCAACAGACCCATCCCATGCTCCGAACGTCTGAATATGTTTTACACACACTATGTGTATCGAATATAATAAAAGAGTATCATAGCAACGATGCCGCGGGCATTAGCTATGTGTGAGTCCACGGATTTCAAAAACCGGCAGCCGAGGAGTTTGAAATGTATAAATTAAATCTCGCAGTCGTGATTTACCATTCGCGACTGGCGGGCACAAAAGTCGAGACAGAGAGAAAACTCCTACATTTTTTCAAAGTCAAACGCTTGTACTATACGAAACCTTATTCGTAAGAAACATTAAAATGAATCTGTTGACAGAATCAGTCCTCAGGTAGCTTGATTCTTTCATAAAATCTTACTTTTATATTGCGATATTTCTCTTTGTGTGCAGCACATTATAATCTTGCAGAAAATATTAAACCTAGTAGCTATCACCATAATATCTTTAGTAACGCATCCGTGGAGCAAAACTGGAAGCTGGAAAACCGTATAACAAAGTAGTAGGTATATATAATAACTTATTATATTATATTGCAGCTCGCTTGAGGCTAAAGTTTTAATTCCAATGCTGTGAATATTATAGTAATTATAAAGTTTTACGGGTTCGGTCTCTCGGCTGGCTCGGTAGTAGAGATAATATATAATTTCTGTTAGGACGACATGGCTGGTGGAAGTATATTGTTACTACTATCTCGGCTACCTGCACCAGCATCCGTTTCTAAGGGCAATAAGGGGCCTCTACTCACGAGAAAATGTTTGCCTTTTGACTGAGTTTATATGTCATTATTTTTAACTCTTACCAAATGAGTCAAAATTGTTGTAGAAATAATATGGCCACACGCGAAGAGTTGTCGAAGATGTAAACCTTAAATACAGCAACCACGAGTTATACTGATTATTTCATGAGGTGGCTAAGGTGCCTAAAGGTCTGCTTATTCGCTACAAGCTAATGTGACAATCTTCATGCTGGAAAGAGTCCGTGAGAGCTATCGCGGTTTTGCGAATGAGTTGAGTAGTTTTGCAAAACTGCAGTTGGTTTTGTACCTGTTATGGCACGGAATTTTTACACCGAATTCGTGTAAACCGGCCAAGGAACTCTTCTTTGCGAGCAGCGAAAGAAGCGAATATTATTATAGATGCATTTGCTTTGATTACAGGAAAATCCGCTAATATTGCTCGATCGCTTTCGAATTAGTGCACATGAATCAGAAAATTCAACTTCGGTATTGTTTTGCTATCCCTTTGTGGCTATTAGTAAATTAGAGAATAAAAAAAGACTTTTCACTTATATTTTCCCTGAAGAGAACTATATGTATTGAAGCAGGGAAAGGAAATCTCGTCAAGTCAAAACCCTTTTCAGCTGTCTACGATGCCGTACCTATCTGTAACCTGCTCCTGAACTTATCTGAAAAACATGTAAATTATGGCATTACAATCTTGCTAGTAATTGAAATAGATTCTGTTACGTATATGAATTGAAACAAATGAGACACCTACAATAATAATATGGGCGTTGAATTATTGATGTTTTCATTTCTAAAACTACCTCTATTACAGTAATGTGTGGGTGGGTGTACAAGATTAAGCATTCTGATAGTTCCACGATTAAAAATCAGATGCGAAGCCAAATAGGATGATGCAGCTCCTCAAACCGCGTGTCTTCGTCAAATGAGGTTTCACTGTTGTAAATTATACGAGTGGAGAGCTTCAAATGCTTCAAAATAAATCGTATTTTTTCCAAAAACTATATATAGGTATATTATGTATATTAAGTATATTATGTATATATATGTATAGAATATTATGTATACCTATACGTCCCAGTCCAAAATGAACAATTTACCATCTCTAAAAGTTTAAAAATAACAATTTATCAGCTGTTCTAGAAGTATAAAAATAACAATTTACCAGTTCTAAAAATTTAAAAGTAACAATTTATCAGTTGTCGTTACAAGGTCGTTTGCAGCATCGGTAATTTCCATTCGCATGTCAGCCTTCGAATCATCCCAAACCCCCGGACTTTTGACTGCGTGCTGGGATAGGGAATATTTGAGGGGGAAGCCGGGAAAATTTGTTCTTCTCATAGATTGGGCAATACATATTATGCACCCTAAAGATGCTAAAAAAAATCGGAATTATTTGTTATGGAGAGAGCTACCAAAACAGATAAAATATTTTTTGATATCGCATTCAGTTCCCTTTATCACGACCACACATAGGAGACTCAATTGTAAATTTAAGGGCTGGAAGCCTTGGAGTTACTGAAAACGACCGTCGTCTCTTCTGAAAGTTAGATGATGCTATCTTGAGTCTCTCGAAGTGCAATACCAAGGCTCCTTAAAGATCTAGCTGCATGGCTGCCCGTACAATGCTTGCCGACTAGCGGTGCCCGCGGGCGATAGACCGCGACTGGCGCCATACGAAATCACCGCCGCCTCTCGTCCAGAGCCTTGTGTGTACCAGGAACGTGCAGCGCCCGGGCTAGGGCGGCGGTGTGCGCTACGTAATTAGTGGGCCCGGTGAAAAATTCACAGCCCCCCTTGTATGAGGTTGCAACTTGCAGAAAGGAGTTAGGTACTGAGAGTCGGGTTTGTTTTTTTCGGGCTCAATTTGTCTGGAGCAAGAATCGACGGTGGATATATATTTTTTTGTGGACAGTCGTCATCATCTATAACGAATTGTGATCTAACGTATTCCTGTTGAAAGCGTTCACTTTCTTGAGCGCGTATTTAAGGATTTAACAGAATTTTAAAATGAAATAATGTGTATGACACTGCAGTAATTTTTAGTCTCGTTTCAATAAAACTTGATAATAAACGTTTGGTTGCGGTCGACGTGTAAAGGGTTCAAAAGGGGTGGTAACCCTTGGACCTTGAGGCGAAGTACATCAGATTTCCGCTTACCGACGGTTAACATTCCAATAGGACATAGCATTGCTTAAAGCCATTTGGATTTTAGCAATTTATCACCGACGGTATTTTACAAATTCGAATTCTATTAATTTAATTTCTTCTAAATGACAGTTATTTTTGTCAATGCCAGAGGAATTCACATGGATGAGACCATCTCTTTCTGAGTTCATGACTTTGTTGACCATCTGACAGAGAATGAGAGGGGGGGGGCACCCCTCCAGGTTCGTGCAAGCAACTTCTCTTTAAGTGTTATACCTTCTTACCAAATTTTGTATTTAAAAATCCAATATGGCGTCCGCTGCTGCTGTCATATCCATCTCGTTCTCATCCCTGGTAGGTTTCACTTCGAACACGAACTTCGACCGGTCAAGACTTAACTATGACTTAACAACGCAACTATGTCACTGAGTCATTGTATGCGACCGACTACGCAACTTGACGTCATACAGGTACACGCACAGTGATGACATCAACAATGGTACACATGTATTTCACCGAACAAGACACCCAAGTACGACGACAATACACACACGTCAACCTTGCATCGAGCTAGAATGAAAACTGACAAATTTCATCGTCCACCAGCATAATCTCAACTAGAAAATCGTACCGATTTGGGTATAATGTAAAAACCATTCGCTTTCATTGTTATTAAAGGTAGTTAAATATTTTTTCTCTATTTTTTCAAACTCGTTCTACACTAATTTACAAAAACATAATCGCCGGTTAACGTACAATTTTCATACGTGCATTATAGTTAAATCGATGTAATCTATGTTTTTAGTCGGTGATTATATTTTTATGTCGATAGTAATCACGCTGGAAATTACCTTTAAACTGTTTTGTCTATATAGATAAACTGTTCGGTTGGTACCTCGGCGTATCCCCAGCCGAGCTGGCTGGCCTTTGTAACTATTAACTATAATAATAATGCGACGATAATCGGTTTGCGGCGATACACACTCTAATATCGAAGCAATTTTCAAAATTATACACCGCCAAGAAAATATCAGACCGTACTTTGGAGATGCGTTGGTCATTTTCAGGAACAGGTCCGTCAAAAACTTGATTGCTAACTGCCTCTGTTTTACATGTTTTTGTACAATTTTACGCAAAGAACATTAATACCACTAATTTCAGTTCAGTACCTATATCTAAAAAAGGACATGAAAATACTTTATATGTACACATACAACGCGATACATTGATCAATCAATTGATTTGTATAGATATTTAATCTGTATGACACCTTTGATTGTCATTTAATGTGAGTATCATTTTCATGTCCATTTACAAACATTTATTTTGCACTTATACCATTACAGAGAAAAATGGCAGCAAATATCTCATTGTAATTACACATTTCAGAACGATAATGATCTTGCTAATGCTTAATAAACCATTGTGGCAGGAGTGCTAAATATGGGTCAACATTTTTCACCACGGTAGTACCTAGAGGCAACGATTACACGGTAGGCACATAATTGAGTGTAATTTTGTATACATTTTTGTGTGTTGCTATTCGTAAGCGATTTCCAACCCATTTATCCTGAGACAACATTATTTTCCGCAAAGCAGAGGCCATGATTCCAGCTGCCTCCAGTAGCTATAGACTCTGCAAACGTAAAAGCTTCACGGTACAACCTTTACCTATATATAGATATAGCTAAATCACAATTAGGGCCAATTGTGTCAAAAACGATATTTTGTTTCTTTCGTGCACTGATTAAGCCCGATTAAATGATAATGTCGACATGGAAAGTGGAAACGCAATAATTTATCGGAAAACGAAAGGGAACTTAGGTATACCGTTTTCATTTTGACACTGAACATTTTACTAAATTAGAGTATAACCTGAGCTAGGTACAACTGTTGACAAAATAATGTTGTTGACGAATGGGGATTCATGTGAGTGAATTGGACTGATTTGCTGAGAAAAAGTCGCTCGAATAGGGGAATAGGGAATAGGGGAATAGAGAGTCCCAATTTCAAACGCTTATAATGTACAACTAAAACTAACAACTAATTATGACATCGTTTAGCTCATAACCATAATATCCCAAGCACAATTGCAATTTGCATGTGGGGAAATACGACTGGAATTAATTGATACCTATTTCCGCAATTTCTTTCCATAATGTTCACGAAAGATTTGTTTGCATTTTATTTTGTACACCCTACATATACGTCACAAAGAAAATTAAATAAAACCACTTCAATACGAAACAAATACAAACTCGAACACGTTTTAAAAACGCCCTAAAATATTACTGACCTTGGCGTCCCATAATATCCCCTAATATTATTATTAAACTAATATAATACACCAATATTAATGGTTTACCATTCCACCTCCCCCCAAAGGCTATAGAGTTACCGTGAAATTGGCCGACCAAAACAATAGAATTTGTCGAATGAAATCGAAAACGATTGGTTCATATTCATTGAAAGCGAGTCGATTCAATTCCCAAAAACACAAGAATCCGTGTTTGGGAATTGCGTTTTATCGTATTACCCATGGTGTAAGGATTGGTTATACCATGGGTTATATGGATACAACATATGAACGGCCTTCGTTCTGTGCTATCACTTGCGATGAGTTGCCATGTTGTCAATCCACCTTGATTGCATCGAAGTTATCGAAACGAATACGACGGAACAAAAGTATATATATATATATATATATATATATATATATATATATATATATATATATATATATATATATATATATATATATATATATATATATATATATATATATATATATATATATATATATATATATATATATATATATATATATATATATATATATATATATATATATATATATATATATATATATATATATATATATATATATATATATATATATATATATATATATATATATATATATATATATATATATATATATATATATGTATATATATATATATATATATATACGAACAGGCAATCCCTATAGCCACTCATCTATTTTGAATATATATTGTTTTCAATTGTAGCTCAAATTGCTTGTCTGTAGAGTAGCCTAACATTAAAATGCTAACTGCAAATTTTGGCGGGCTAGCATAAAAGAAAGTATAGTACCACACCACGCCTTCACAGATGAATTTTTGGATGATGAAATGCGATATATTGTAACGTTTGAAAGAGAACGAGAACGAGAAAAACCTATGGGGACTGTAATGGAATATTGAATGCGGTAGTATGAGAGGAAAGCTCACTCGCATTGAAAATTTTGCCCCAAAATAGACGACACACATTTTCAAGACCATTGCCGCAAATGTATTTCACACTTGGCCACTTTGCCTTGCAGAGATTTTTTAAAAGCTTTTGTTAATAGCGCTTGGCTACTTTGAGCTATATTGTTTTACTGAACTTTATAATTTATATACTACCTACTTTCATTTTGCTTTTTTGTGTCCAGACAGTTGCAATTTCATCTTCCGCTCGGATATCATTGTGGTTGAAACTTAGCACCTAAGACTTGGGAGCTAAAATCCTTGCCATGCCGTTCCAAAATGATGACCTCATCATTGATTTTAATATGAATTAAAGTGTCACCTTTTCATGTGTGCACTTTTCACGTTCCTAGAGTGGTTACCCATCTAACTTTGAGATCGTCGTAATGTTGCTTAACTGCAGCTAGCCGATAGGCGAGGAAATAGTTTACCCAGCCTTTTTAGGATGTAGTGTCAGTTTATAGTTACGACACTAGCTAACCTATGGCTAACAGTAAAACCAATAATATTTACTTTATTTCCATAGACATGCCACATTTTACAAACAACACTACACAACTAAAATCTGTATGTGTATGTTCTGTATTGCTCCGCTTGACCTTGCCAGCCATCTAGTGGCCGCGTGTGGAAAGAAGGACGGGAATGATTTCTTTTTCCATTTCATTATCGATGATTCGATTGTTTCGATGCAAATTTTCTTTGGAGCAACTCGTTGCCAATTTCGTAGAGAGATTTTCCGCTCAAGACGCAAGTTTCGACTTGAGAGACTGGTAAACTCTGACAAGTTTCGATACCGGAAAATTTGTGTTACAGTGAAGTAGGAGCGCATCAATTCTCGACTACCTTGTCCTAGTCTGGCCCAAAGATACTGTCTGGCCCAAAGATACTATATAATAACCTTGGGTCTGGCCTCTGGGTCGGGCGGGCGAGTCCCGTGTGACATGTGAGTGGGGTTGAGGTTAGGTTAGGTTAACCGATACTCTCTGGATTAACCTTTGTCCTCGACATCCAGCGAAATGTCAGCGGAAACGGAACGGTTTGTAATTAACGCTTGCAACTTTAAATCTCATTCAAAATAGAATCATCGGTATAATTCTCTGTGACACAAGTGCTGTCAGTGTGCCAATGGTAGCTACTACCATGATATTCTCCTCGTGAGGGATGCATGTCCTGGCTAGGAATCCCATTAAATGTATTTGAAAGAAACTGAAGTAAAGTTTTCAGGTCCCAGCCCCAAATCTGAAAGGCCCGGCACATCTAAACGGAATCGCTTCAATCCCACATTGATGTTTACTTAATATGAAAGCTTGGGCCTCACAAACCTCCACCAATTGCAAAAACGCTTTGAGCCTCTCGTATATGCCACTCTTAACACTCCTTCCGAGGTATCTTCTACTGACCCTCGGAGAGCCCCGCTTGAACTTATTCTAGTTCCATTGGCTTGATATTCCAACAGGATTGTCTATGTTTCTCCTTTCAGGAACTGCTTCAGATTTCATAACTAGCACTGACATGGATGTAGATAGTCTACTGGATAAGCCTGGCTTCTGCCGACTCTGTGTTGTCAACTACGATCCCGGAAATATGACAGAAATTTTTGACAACAAAGACTTCGGCTCAAACACTTTGATAGAAATTATCAAAATCGTTACCAATATTGAGGTACCTACCTACCTAGTAATTCTTAATTTTGGTTGCATTTTCTGTGATATTGCTTGTTTCCTACTAGGAGTAATACTTCCATGCTAGTAACAATTACCAAGTACCTTTATGTACAAACCTGTAAGAGAGAAGATAATAATTTTTCTGAGCATTTTTTTAGAGATTTATCAGTTCCTCCTTAGCTGAGCAAAATCGTGATGTTAAATTACATTTTGGACTGACTCTTACAGTCGCCACCTTTCAATTTTCTTCTTTCCTAGATCTCTTAGTTTTATCTTTTGAATCCATTAGTAATCTTCTATCTAGGTACTTAATCTACCTAGGGAGCGTACTTAAAATATTTCACACTTTTTAGGCCACTTTTTGACACCCCCTACCCCCCCTTAACACAAACTGTCACACATTGGCAATCACCCCCCCAAACACATTTTCTAAAATGGAATTGGAACTGCATACAAAATTGACTAAGAAATGCTACCATAAAGAAATTTGACTATGTTTATTTGTTAATTGCAAAACTAAAGTAGACAGCAAGGTTTTTTGACGTAGAATCAATTAATTTTTCACTATTTCGCTTTTAAAAATTTTCTTTTATCTCCAAATAAGTGTGACATCACACATGTATGTACACCCCCCTCCCCCCTGTAACAAACTTTCACACATTGGCAACCCCCCACCTATCCCCCCAAGTGTGACGTACTTTAAGTACGTTCCCCTATAAAATCTTTTCTGTGAACCTTTCAGATCAATTCCCATACCAATTAACTGTTCCATGTTTCCTTCCCAAACTGTATAATCCAATTGTATTGCAGGTTGAGAGGAACGGCCTGCCAACATCCGTCTGCATACGATGCGTCAAGGAGCTAGAGAAGGCACATAGCTTCATACAGATCTGCCTCGCAGGCAACAACTTCCTCTGCAACGAATTGTTCGAGGCTCAGGACCAGGTGCTGAATAAAGGCAGGGAGTCTGTGATGGGAGGTAGGGGCAGACTGGCTTGAAAAAAACATGGGGTCCTGTTAAAAATCTAGGCCCTTCTATGCCAGAGGCATAGTTATACCATTTATTAAGGATTATACATATTAAGTGACACATTCTGCAAATATGTCTTTGATATTAAACTTATTTGTTTACAACATTGAAAGTCCACTTTTGCTTGATCCGTAATCATTAATAAACTTGTAGTTTTGTCAATAATCCAATAGTCTGTTCTGCTTGGAGGGGGCGGGGGGGGGGGTGGCAGGAAGGGAGAGTAGTATCTAGATCTGGATTTATAGTATTGAACTCATCGACAGTTAACATGACTTAAATGTTTGTTCTGCAGGACACGGATGAGCTCTATAACAAAAAGGAATCAGGTAATTTACTAAAACTTATCAAAAAATTTTCCATTTAATTTATTAAAAGGATTTTCACATTCATTTGCTTTCACTATGAACAAACCTGAATGCATAAGACCTTTTTGTTATTAAATTTGCAATTATTCACCATGCATACAATATTAACATTAATTTAATGCCCCTTTCTGTGAAACGATATATCAAATCCTTAACGATATCTTAGCTAAAGTGAAGGTATTAAAGTTATGAGTCATGGACTTGCTGCCAGAATGAGCCAGAGCAGTGTATCTTTTAACTCTAAATCTGGTTAAATATATGTGTTCAATAATAATTAGATTAGGTTGTATGCCAACTTATAGTTACGGTTTAACTATTAGTAGATACAATCCGCTTTCAATAACATTATTATAACAATGGATATTACTTGCAGATGATGACAGCTCCTATATGAGCATGCTTGACATGCCCGTTCTGTCGCCGCAAATCGTTCAACGATCCTCTGACCAATCCGACGAAGACAGTGAAGACGAGAAGTCGATTGTCGAGCGGGAATCGTTCGACTGCGCTCAGTGTTGCGCCAAGTTCGGTTGCAAATCAAACCTCATTAAGCATATAACTGCCGGATACACAAATCAGTGCCGGCCGGTCGAAGTCAAAGAGTCGTACCGGCCAAGAAATATCTGCGTGGGCGGGGAAAATAGTTCGTCCAAGGCATCCGGCACTTTGGAGTGCGCTTCATGCTCAACCAATTTCACCACTGAGGCTCGTCTTGAGAGGCACGCCGTTCGTGGAATTGACGTACCCTGCCTGTCGGTAACTCCGGAAAGATCGGGACCATCGAAAAAGGGCCGTGAAAACACAGTTTCACTGAGAAAATTTTATTGTTTTAAATGTCTGTCCAAGTTCACTGATAAAGATGCGTTCATCGATCATACCATCGCGCGAGTCTGTCCCGTTGTCCGACCCAAACCAGCTCACATTATAAATGCGTGTAAGCGTCCGAAGTGTCCGAACTGTCGGTTCAGGTTCTCGACTGTGGACACTTTTGTAAGTCACATACGACGCGGTCATTGCAAGAAGACACCCTGTTACTCGAACAGAGAGAAATGTTCTTGTCCGTCTTGTCGGCTACCATTTACGAGAAAAATCGATCTTCACAGGCATTTACTAAATTACCAATGCGAACCACGGGAAGGTGATTCTAAACATTTGTGTCTGCATTGCCAAGGAGAATTTACGAGGAAGGAGAGCTTACGGAAACATTTAGTTGAAGGTCGTTGCAAGAACACTTCGATTTTTACTGAAGGAGTAAGAAAAATTAGATGTATTTTTTGTTCAGATAAATTTACGGATGTAGATGCCTAGCGGAGTCATTTACGGCTGAAACGATGCACGAAGCTGCTGTTGAACGGAAAATTCTTAGAGAAAAAGCAGTGTCCAACTTGTCCAAGCTTGTTTTCATCGGCAAATGCTCTCCGAAAGCATTTGCGCCTTAATCGCTGCAAAATGCACTTAACAGTAAGCTTTTTCGAAAGGCAGTGTTCCTTGTGTCGGATGGTATTCGAGAAGCCAGAAGAAGTCCAGAGGCATTTGCGTTTTGGACTTTGCAAGTTGCCCGAACGAATTAATGGCGTGCAAAGAAGGCAGTGTCCGTTGTGACAGGTGAATTCAGGGTTGGGTAGTGACGTGTAGAAAACTAGTTTTCGACATACGCGTAGAAAACTGTAGAAAACGTAGAAAACTGTTATCGTATTGAAATTCGGCGCCAATCATGGCCGCTGTCATGTCCAAGTTCGTGGTGATGGGGATCCCCTGAGATAGGTGCGAACTCAACCATGCTGGGAGGCAGGTCACCTCATAAAATTTGGGCTCTGCAAGGGTTTAAGGCAATTAAAGGAGATACCTAATAAAAACGCGGCATTTTGCATGGTCTTTACCATTACCATTCTTTACCATTACAGATTGCAGAGTTTTTTAATGTTGTTATTTTAAAGTTCTCTTGTCAAAGTTGCTATGATAGGTAACTTACAATGACCTGTGTAAAGCCAAAAATTATATTTGGAATATTTTTTCAAATTCAAATTTTTTCAAATACAATTTTATAAATTGAATTCAAGTTATGTTATGTTCTAGATTATGTTCTGACCCTTTCTTGTAATCGTTAAAGGCTAAGTGCCTGGTTAGTGAATGCATGTTGATGTAGAAAAAACTACCTACTTTGCATTTGCACTGTTTAAGATGCATCTTAACATCAATTTAGTTTTCTACGTGTAGAAAACGTAGAAAACTGAGTTTTTTACATTACGTTTTCTACTGTAGAAAATGCGCGTATATTACCTGTTTTCTACGCCGAGTTTTCTACCTACCCAACCCTGCAGGTGATATTCACGGAGCCAGACGAAGTGAACAGGCATCTGCGTCTCGGGCGGTGCAAGGAACAGAAGTCGATCTGTGCAAATGGAGTCTGAAGATTAAGACATAAGTCACAAAGAGAAACAATTTCCAAGCCACTTTATTATCCATTCAAATTTTAGACCGTTTAAATGTGCCTCTTGCTTGGCTAGTCTCAAACGAAAAACGGATTTGCGGAAACACCTGCTGTTCAAAAACATAAACAAGAGGATTATGAGTGTGAAATCCGCGCAAAATGTATTCCGAGGTGGAAACTGAGCAGGCCCTGAAAACGGGGCCAAAAAGTAAGTCGTTTTTAAACGGATCTCGCAAGAATGTTGGGTCAAGTTGACAGGGATTTCATGGTAGTGATTTTTTTAGTGGTGTGAAGTTACCAGTAAGTAGCTTTAAAAAATAAAATGTTTGCTTTTACAGTAACTTATGTAGGTTAGAAGTAGTATAATAATTTAATGCGTAGGCAATTTTATATGAAACATAACGCAGGTGTTTGCACCGTACACTGAGGTTTCTTGCGGAACCTTCTCGGATGGTGTGTGAGGTTGATGTACACTTCTGGACTTTGAAAGCGTTGCAGTCGAATTTCGACTATCTGCTTGGAAAGGTTTGTCTGAAAAGAGCATAGGCAGGCCAGGTACCGGCCACCAGGATGGGCACATGGTGGCACTGGATGTCATGTTCTTGGATCGGTCGCTATATAGTTTTGTCAAACCAGTTTTATTGTCGGTACCTGCCTCGCAAAACTCGTGAATTTGTTCTCTGGCAAGTTATGTATCAGATTCCACACACCTGTACTGGCCTAAAAGACCTTATTTTATAGTTTGAAAAGAAAAGAAAAATCCCCTGGCATCTTCTCTTTGCTATACATACTCCTATATCACTACTTTGTTAATATTGAAGAAAACACATGTTTCCATGTTCAGATTCCATTATATTTCTGTTAATTGCTTCTGTTATCTTTCAATCAAGTTAATGGTTATTAGTTACTGATACCCTACCTTCCGGTGGCTTTACGGCGGTTACCTCGCCGAGTTAATGCGATATTAATTAAAGCAATTGTGGTAAATTAATTAATTCACATTGTGAATACCAACATTTTTGCAAGTACGGAAAAAGTGATGCCATTTATGTGCTTTTCGTACAGAGAAGGAGCAGGACACTTTTTGGATTTTCTTCTAGCTTAAAAATGATTGCATTTAGGCCATTAGAATTGCGTGAAATCCATAGCAAAACTCGACAGTGGACCGAACTATCAGCTTGGTCGATTCACATTTCACGGAGCGAGGCAGTTGCTGATAGCAAACTGGTTTGTCATAACGAGATTTGGACCCTCCATGCATAGGCGTGTGCAGGGTCCCACATTAGATGGGGCCACACAAAAAATCCACTCTCTAAAAACAACGTCATCTGCTTTTCTTTTCAAAATGCCCAACCCCTAAAAAATGTTTCCTGCTTTTCCAATATCCCATTCCCTAAACAATCGTCACTTGCTTTTCCAAATGTGATATTCACATTCAACATTTTTCTCGATTTCATGTTCATGCATTGCGATGCGAGTGCGCTCCAAACCAGGTCGTGACAGCTAGCTGTGGCTAGTCATAACAATAACGTTCAAACTCTTTACTCAGAAACCATGGAATCATTCATACTAACAACTCACAAGAATGTTTTTCTTGAGGCTCAAAACGGCAATTTTACTGTTAAATAAACAAATATGTATTGGAAAAGGGGATCGTCGTAGATTCATTAGGAGGGTACAAGGCCCCCCGCTCGCCACCCCCCCCCCCCTGCGCACGCCTATGCCTCTATGCATGTCATCCAGTTCAACCACGTGGTCGGTACCTGGCCTACCTATGCTCTTTTCAGTCAAACCTTTCCTGGAACATAGCAGAAATTCGACTGGCACGCTTTCAAAGTCCAGGGGCGCTTACCTAGCTCGGCCATTTGTAGTCCCGGGATTACTTGCAGTCTACCCTGGCTAATAAATATCACCACAGCACCAAGCAGTAACCCCGACCTAGAGCGGTAGTATTACGGCCAGGTTATATAGCCGGGGCACATCGACTCTGACTTAAGTTAGTAACGAGCCATGAGATTGGTTGATTTGACCTCACTGCACAATGATGATTGTTTAAAAAACAGTACGCCTTCTAGATAATGCTATCATCATAGCCCCACCGTAATACTGGTTGCTAGTGGTGCTACGAAATCAACAAACTGCCCATTGTTGAAATGGCCGCTCTAGGTCCGGGTTATATAACACCGCCAGCCCGGCTTCTTAGCCGCATGGTAGCCGCTCCAAATGGCCGCGCTAGGTAAGGCCCCTGAGGTGTACCTTCAAAAACTAAGTGCAAATTTTCAAAAAGTGCCTAAAATGCCTATTTTAAGGCATTCTTGTGATCAAAGTATGCTTTACTTTTCATTCAAATATACCATCCCATATCAATTGATTCTTTCTCGGTATTTGATTTACATCACATTTTTGTATGAATGTTGTGTTGCTGTAGTTAGTACCTATACCTGCTGTAGTAGGCAGCAGGACGATAAAGTCATTTGGCCAGATGGCAAAGTGCAATGCAGATGCGCATTGCGCTGGTGCTGGTTCAAATTACCAATAATTTGTTAACATATTTAATGCATTGATATATTAATTTTCAATACATCAATATTCAACTTTTTTTTTATATCAGTTTTCGATATTTTAGAAAATATCGATAAATACCAATATGTTGATGTGTTGTTGATGTAGGTAGGTACCTTGAAAACATTGTTCTATGTCAAAAGTACCTAGTTAATAAAGTTTTTGCTTATAAAGTTTTTGCTTGTTCATTTTTATGTCGGTAGGTACTAGGTAGTATGTCTATGTACTACAAATTTTTCCGAGTGCTAATAATAGGTGTAAAATATAAGAATGCATGTCACGGTTCTATGCAAAGTTTTTTTTTGCGGCCTGCTGTCTGGTTGTGTACTTTGTACTACAGCAAAGGCCTTTGGAAGCACGTGGATTTTGGTTGTAAATATAAATTACCATAATTTTGTATTTATTCTGGTCATGTAAGGAACTTCAAATTCCTAAATGTTTTCTGATTAATAATGAATTTTTCTCTACATAAAAAAATAAAGTTCCTACTTGCAGTTACCAGTATATACTTTAATTTTGATTTAGTCATTAAATAAAATGTACCTACATTAATATAATAATCTAGCAACCACCGGAGCAATGCTTTTGTATTTTCTTAAGTTGTTAATAAATCGGATACATACATAGATAGGTAGTATCAACTATATTGTTTATTGATTTCTATTAATTATTTATTTGATATCAGATATATCTTCTCATGGGCTAAAAATACTTACCTACTTGCTGTAGAGAAATAGGTTTTAAAGAGACATGAATCCTCAATTGAATCTTTGATCTTGGCTGCTTCAATGTCAAAACATTCTTCTTCACCAAACATTTCATGTCACCATTCTTCTTCACCAAATTGAATTTTTAATAAAAGTTTGAATGGTGCAGCGGTATGCTACAAAAAGGATCTCAAGCATCCTGCAACCTGAAAACATATTGCCGGTCACGCTTCAACAAACATCCTCAGTGTAAGAATATGTCAATCACACATCATGACGAATAACGATGAACTAGCTAGTTGTAGAAACAAGTAATCTTGCGGAATACCAGCCTCCTCTCTGGTATAACTAGGTACCTATATCAGAGAGAAGGCTGAGATTTCTATTGCAAACATAATTATCACTGCTCTCCATTCACCTAGTCGATAATTGCATTTTTTTATTTTATTAATTAGCTTCGTATTCTTATTGACTAATGGAAGGTTTGACAAAGAAAAAGCTGGCAGGATCAGTGAAATTTAGTTTTGGCTCACTTTTGGTTTCAGTTGTTGAATAATATGAAAGTGTCCTATTCAAGATTTATCGTTCGGTTCCCTTCAATTTGATAGTATGCATTTTGCAATTTATTGAAAGATTATTTTTTAAATGCAGGAAAACGTCGATATTATAGTTATTTAAATTTAGTTCGAAAGGTGCTAGCACATCACGACAGCGATGTGGGTGACACATAGCGGCCGTAGTCGGAGCTGCGCCCGCTGCGGTGGCTCTAACCAGCTCTAACCTAACCTGCGCTGTGCTGGCGCTGCGTTTGTAAAAAAGTCATGAGAAGCTGCTGAGAAGCTGCTGAGATGGAAGAAAAGTTCAAGCCACACGTATTTCTCAGTTCCTCTTCCTCAGTGCGGTAATTGCGATTTGCGTGCTTGCTGGATTTCATTCCAGCAATTGCCTTTATGGAAATCCGTTTCCCCAAATATCTGTTAAACCATTAGTGACTGCTTGCATTAAAAATAGGAAAGCTTGCCTCCAAAGGCATGACAGTATGCAATGATCATTTTATAGATGAAGACTTCTTTAATGGCAAGTTTTTAATCCTATTAACATAAAATATTCAGTAAAATTGTTCCGGCAGTTCTAGGAGAGATTTATGTTCGAGCCTGTAGGGGGTATTCTAACCTAAAAATTACACAATAACATTCACCTTATGAGTGCTAATATCATAGATGAATGAGTACTCAAGATGAATCAGGCCCATGTTAGAGGCTGTTCTTTAAATGGTCTGCGCCATTTGCCGATATATGGTCTAGTTCCGCATCTTGTTGTTACTCAGCCTTCAATGATTGAGGCTGGTATTTGTGGATTTCAGGGGTCGGAAACATGGTATTAAAAACCCTGTTTTTACCCTAACCCAGCTGTGAGGATCCAATCTCCTGTCCACTAAGGACTCCTCTCATTTTGGTTCAAGAATAAGAAATTACAGAACGCATATTATGATTACAATTTTACAAACCAAACTGATTGAATTATTTGTGTGAACACAAACTATTTTTGCATCTGGGAATGGGATGCAAAAATATTGAATATAATAATTTAATGTTGCATTGTCCCTTTGCAATATCCCTTTCTAACGCTGCAGAAATACAACCTGAGCAACGTTTGTATTTGCACTGAAATTACTAAAAGTCAGTGACTGAGCCAATGATGTTCACAGCAGGATTTATTGGACAGCATTGCAGTTAATGCAGACGAAATCCCCCTTGAAGAGTATGTATCTGTAGAAGTCCCTAATTAGCTCAGCTAGTTGTGACTTGAAAAAATTCCTAAATCAGAAATCCCCTGGTAAACAAGAAAACCAGGTCTGTTGTTGACTCAGTGAAGGCTTGATTTTGGAATTTGCAGATGATGGAAGAAACCACCAAAGACATTAAGACGGAGAGTCCGCCAGATGGCTACGCAGATGCCGATTATCTAGACCCACTATATCTAGGTAAGTAAAGTTAAGTGTCCTGTAAATCCATTACCACTAGGAAACGCTGCCAAATTGTTTGCGTTAAAGATGAGCGTAGCTGTTTGTAGCAGATAAGTTGAATTCTGAACGTCATAAACAGCCGGTCGCTATGTTTCGATGTGGTTTTGACGGTCTTGAAGAGAAATAGTTGATATTTTCAAAATTTTGAAAACTACTCACTTTTAAATAAATTTCTGTACTTTCCCAAATTTTCCCAATTTCAAATATTGCTCTTTTTTATGATTAGAAGAGGAGGGGTATGGAGGATTTTCTTTAAAAATGCTTGGGGTCTAAGTTAAGAACAAAAGTAGACACCCTGAAAATTGTATCGCGATCGAAGCAGGCATTTGGACTATAGAGCGGGGGCAAACACACATACAAAAAAGCAGGGATTGGAACCGGAACCGGAACTGGAACCCAGAACCGTTTGGAACCGTTTGAAATCTGGAACCTTAACCGGAACCGGAACCCTTACACAGAAAATAGTAAGAACCGAAACCGGAACCGAAATAAATAGTTACGGTTCTGTTTCGGTTCGGTTCCAAAGGTTCTTTTCGGTTCCAAACTTTGCCGACTTTTTCATTTTTATGCCACACTAAATTTATTCTTTGAAGATTTGATGTGATTATTATTTTAAAACTTCAAAATTTCTGTTGATTTCATATGTAAAAAAAACTAAAAAAAGTATTTGCAAATGCTCTTCAGGCTTCGAGTGAGTTGCCGGCTGTTTGTCTCTCCCAAGCTTATATAACGTGTGATTTCGGCTGAAACCAGCTCCACACTTGAGCGATATATTTTGTATTTACATTAGTATAATTTGCTTTTCATTTAGCAGTTAGAATAAGACGGTATTTCTTGATAGCCAGATATATCTGGATTTCTGTGTCTGCTGGCAATCTGAATTCAGAGATATGGAGAAGGGATTTATTCCAAATAATTAATATTTGAAAACATTAGCAGAAACGTATAGCAAAGCGACGCACCACAAATAATTTTGCAAAGCTTGTGGATTTCGTATAAATAGAGAAGCTGCATGACTCCCGACAACTTTGATAATAATAATTACCCAAAAACGGTTTTAGTTAATTACTCATACCAATCTCTCTGATCACTCTAACACACGGCCGAAACAGCGTGTTCAAATAGAGTCATTGCTTTAAAAATGGTTGGTCCTAGAGTAATATAATAGATCAGTATTTTGTGCTTGAGCAACAATGTATTGTGAAATTAGTAATTATGATGAATGATGAATGTACCTACCAAACATGTCAAGAACACAGCAATATTGCATTGTACTACCTTATCTTACTCCCAATCACTGTGAAATTGATCTTAAAGTGACAAAATAGTGTCAAAAAAGCACTCTCTGAACCAAAGAAAGTACGTAGGGGATATATATTTTTTTAGAGTATATACAAATTTGGAACCGTTTGGAACCTTTTAGAACCATTTGAACTCAGGAACCGGAACCCGAACCCTTTGAGATCAAATTTGTTGGACCGGAACCGTAATGAGTTAAGGTTCCAATCCCTGCAAAAAAACAAACACACACACAAGTGTTTTTTACCAGTAGTGAAATTGAAGATTTTGCTTCTCTTGCTACGCTCATCAATTACATGCGGACCAACATAAACATTTTTTATTCTATGTAGGATTCACTAGGTATGTTTGATTAACTGACTGGTCAATGTTTCTCTAGCTGTAAAATTATTTGCAAATTGCAGGGCCGATTCCCGGACAGCAAATGCGGATCAAAACGGAGCCGGGGAGTATCTTTGAGCCCTATGTTGATAATAAGCATGGTTCGTACCTACCTAGGTATGTGTTGTAATGCTGTTGCTGATCAATTAAACCTTACTATATTTATGGGTTTTCTTTTAATTTTTCAGAACCAGTCGACAGAGAGGAAAATGACCAAAAACCCCAACCGGAGAGCTCTGAAAAGTTGTGTGACGATTTTTCACTTGGTGGGTGCAAATTGGATTTACTTTTTGCCCTAGAGTTTTTTTTTGTAGTCTTTAGGGCCGGTTTTACAAGTACCTCAACCCAGAGTTAAAGTAGATCCAGAGTTAAAGTAGATGTTAGGTTATTTGTCATGGCGACCACCAATAGGATGCCGTGGAATTCATTTGTTTCTGAAGGCTAGGCGCTTAACCCAGAGTTGAAAAATATTGTAAAATCGGCCATTTGTGTAGGTAGCTCTTAATCTACATACAATTTTTTGGAAGTACCTAACTTGAGGCTTACAGTTATTTTAAAATTATGCATGCACTGTTTGTACTTTGCCTATTTTATTTCCAGTCAGCGGCTGGATCAAGCCGGAGGAGATAGACATCTCTGACATGGAGTTTGATGAGGGATCAGGTACGTAATAAAATTATTTAACATTTGTAAATAATAACAATTCTAAGATTAATGAAACGGTGAACAGATATTTAATTGATGAGCGTAGCGAGCGAAGCAAAATCATCAATTTCACTACTGCTAAAAAAAACACTTGGTGTGTGTTTGTTTGTTTGTTTGTTTGTTTGTTTGTTTTTTTTTTTTGTATGTGTGTTTGCGCGCGCTCTACAGGCCAAACGCCTGCTTCGAGTGGGATGAAATTTTCAGGGTGTCTACTTTTGTTCTCAACTTAGACCCCCTGCGTTTTTCAAGAAAATCCTCCACATCCTTCACTTTCAAAGCAGAAAAAAGAGCAAAATTCGACAATTGGGCAAGTTTGGAAAAGTACGGAAATTTATTTAAAAGTGCGTATTTTTTTCAAATGTTCCCAATTTCGATTTGCCTTTAGAAACCATCGAAACCAAATCGAAACATCACACCAGATTTTTCCCAATAAAAACCAACCCAATAAAACCCAATAAAAACCCTTGGGCATGAGTTACATCTATGTATTAACATGCACAATGCTCAATGATCTCAAAATGAGCATATTTCCGCTACCCGACAGCTCGGACAGAAACAAAGAAAGGTCAGAATCGTTTACATTTTCAAGTGATCAGAATTTTTGAGAAAGCATTGGTCCGGCTTGCTGCTCCATGATTTAGGCTTTTTGCCTCAATCTTTTTATGCGCTAAATACAAACCGCTACGCTCATCTTCAACGCAACACAAATTGCGTTCGCCCTAGTTAAATCTGAATATGGAAACGTAAATGTTTTCTTTCATATTGAACAAGGTGAGACTTATTTTATTGTTACTTTCACTAGAATATGACTGTAACTTTGCAAAATAGAGTAGCGACGATGAGAAATATTTGCATTTAGATGCCAAATCGGCTGTCAATGGAGCAAACGAAATGCCATAATTGCCTGATGCCATGTCGATGGTCCCTTCTCTCTGCCGGGATTGCTATCTAGCTGGCGTTGGAAACGACCAAGCTGGTCTTTCGTGGCGTCACTTTTTTTAACACAGGGCAGGAGCAGTCTAGTGTAATGAGCAGTGAGCAGTCTAATGAGCAGTCTAGTGTAATAGAGGAAATTTACGGGGAGCTTCCTTGATGTCATTGATAGTAACAAAACAAATCAGTCAGAAAGTCAGGAATTTCAAGCAAGCCCGATAAAGTCAGCGACCCGAAAGGTTTGCAATTGGATCCATCAACAATGTAGAATACTATTGGCTATCTCTTGTGACTATTCTCAATCATATTCAGGATAAGTTTGTACCAAAAAAAGAACTCAAACCACAACAACAACATAGCACAACTAAGATAAGAAAACTGCAGAAGAAGTGTAATAAGCTCTATAAAAACAGGAGGTTTAATAGAATAGCATTTAAAGAATGCTGCTCTGATCTACTCTAAGGAGAAAACAAGGAGCAGCCACTAAACTATAGGCCAATTAGCCTTACAAGCAACGCATGCAAAGTAATGGAAAAAATGATGTCAAAGTAGGTACTTACGGTACCACCTAAAGAGAAATGAAATATAAGTTCCAGAACCACACGGCTTCAGGGCAGAATACTCTTGCGACTCCCAACTGGTAGGACTAGTGACAAGAGAGGGGAAGTAGACGCAGTCCTCATTGACTTCGCGAAAGCTTTCGATGTAGTCCCTCATGCAGGCCTTATTGAAAAAGTTAGGAAAATAGGAATTGATGACAGAGTGGTGAGATGAGTACAGGAATGGCTGAAAGGAGGATCCCAAAGAGTACTTGTCGGGGGAAAGTACTCAAGCGACATAGTAGTCACGTCAGGAGTGCCGTGGTGCAGCGATCTCGGGCCACTGTTGTTCCTAATATACATCAACAACATAGGAGGTAACGGAGAATGTCGTATGAGACTTTTTGCGGATGACTGTATAGTATACCTACCAAGAAATAAAAGATCCAAAAGATCATGCTGTCCTGCAGATGTACCTCATTCAGATAAAGCAATGGGTGCAACGGAATAAAATAATATAAAATAACTCAAAGAGCCAACTGATAAAGTTCACCAATAAAAGGGAAACTAGTTGTAATTTCTACCAATACAAACTCAATGATGAGGTAATAACATACACAAAGAGCTGTAAATACCTAGGGATGACCCTAACAAACAATCTCCACTGGGGGGAACATATCAAAAATGTTGTCAGCAAAGAAAAGAGAAGTTTGAACTTTGTGATGAGAAACCTGAAGGGAGCATGGGACCCTCCCACCCAAATTCTCAAAGATGTAATTGAAAGGGTCCAGCAGAAGGCTGCAAGGAGGGTTCTCCATAAATATGGACCCAGACACAGCCCAACCGAAATGGTTAAGGCTTTGGGGTGGGCAACGCTAGAAAGAAGGGAATTGACAAAAATATGTAACCTACATAAGTCAATGGTACGATATGCTGGCTGGAGGGAGATTGGGCAGCGGCTGGCAGCGGCTAAACGCCCTGGAAGGACGGACCGCCGTTTCAAACTCCAACTAACATCGCTAACATCGGGAAGTGGGCATTTATCCCAACAGCAGTCAGACAGTGGAACGTCCTACCAGAGCGGGTGGTAGCCCTTGGCCAGACAATGCCAAACTCCTGAAAGCCAGCGGCTGAAGGAATTATAAATAGAACGTGTGTTAGCAGCAATGTGATTGATTGATAGTAATTGTTGATCTTTGATTTTTATTTATCTCTTACTAATTGTTTATTGTTGAGTTGAATATTTATATCATGATTATCTATAATATTTGTAACTATGTTGAACAGAAAACGAAAACAAATCAAATGCATACATACATACCTAGGTACATACATCACTGCTTTGCCCTAATCTTTAGAAGCTAAAGCCAAAAATCAAATATTTATATCTATTATTGGTTAGCCTCTCAAATCCCTAAGATTATTTTGTAGTGACACAAATGACTTCATCCAGATCAAGTCAATTTTAAATATTTTTGTTTTTGTTTTTTCGTGCATGGCCTTCTACCTGCAACAATTCTTACGCTCATTTGGAATGCCGCATTAGCAAAGCCCTAATACCGCTCGACTACCAGATCTCAATAAAAGGGATGGAAAATGTGCAACTGAACCTGAATACCAACCTGGGACCTGATGCCGGTCAGGTGCTCACCCATCTAAAGTATTTTGGGACGCATTCTCCTGCCTCACCCGATTTTATATGAGGATCTCTGAGGATGATGGGTCGCTCGACCTCTCGTCTTTGGGTCCAGGGTTCCTAACCCAGTTCGGTTGCCTTCCATCCATTGCATGCTGGTATTGGCTTAAAAGCATTAACAATGCCCTTCTCAATTATATAGTTATATCGTTTTTCCAGAAACGGATGACTTGGACATGACCGAAAATGAAGTTTGTTCAACTCAGAATCTACACCAAGATAAAGTTGAGGAATGTATTGAGACAAAGTCGCTTTGCTGTGCAAAATGCCAAGTACTTTTCTTCAACAAGAAGATATTCACAAGACACATCACACAAAGTTGCTTCAAGCACCTGTATCCACATCGCAACGTTCATGCAAGTCTACATGCACCCACGGCCAGACTGGAGAATCACCAGGGCAACCTCAATAAACAGGGAATCCCTTGCATCAGCCCACTGCATCCCCAAGGGGTCTCTGGCCCGAGCTCAATAAACTTCCGGTCTCTTCAAGGCAATCATAAATCAGTGACACCTGATTGCAAAAAGAACTTTGCATGCAATGTTTGCAGCAAGTCCTTTGACCAGAAAGGCGCCAGAGACAGGCACTTACTTGTCCACACCGGTGAAAAGAACTTTGCATGCAATATTTGCAGCAAGTCCTTTGCCCGGAAAAACCAAAGAAACCAGCACTTGCTTGTCCACACCGGTGAAAAGAACTTTGCATGCAACATTTGCAGCAAGTCCTTTGCCCGGAAAAACCAAAGAAACCAGCACTTGCTTGTCCACACCGGTGAAAAGAACTTTGCATGCAATATTTGCAGCAAGTCCTTTGCCCGGAAAGGCGACAGAGACAGGCACTTACTTGTCCACCCCAGTGAAAAGAAGTTTGTATGCAATATTTGCAGTAAGTCCTTTGCCAAGACAAACATTAGAGACAAGCACTTGCTTGTCCACACCGGTGAAAAGAACTTTGCATGCAACATTTGCAGCAAGTCCTTTGCCCTGAAATGTGACAGAAACAAGCACTTACTTGTCCACACCAGAGAAAAGAACTTTGCATGCAATATTTGCAGCAAGTCCTTTGCCCAGACAGGCCATAGAGACAAGCACATGCTTGTCCACACCGGTGAAAAGAACTTTGCATGCAACATTTGCAACAAGTCCTTTGCCTATAAATGCGTCAGAGACCGGCACTTACATGTCCACTCTGTTGAAATGAACTTTGCATGCAACTTTTGCGGCCTGTCCTTTGCCCGGAAAAGCCAAAGAGACAAGCACATGCTTGTCCACCCTGGTGTTAAGGACTTTTCATGCAACATTTGCACCAAGTCCTTTGCCCAGAAAGAAACCAGAGACAAGCACTTACTTGTCCACACCGGTGAAAAGAACTTTGCAGTTTGCATGCAATATTTGCAGCAAGACCTTTGCCAATGAAAGCCACAGAGCAAGGCAACTTCTTGTCCACACAAGATTTTGCAGGAATATGCAAGAAATCCTTTGCGCAGAAAAGGCCACATACTTGTTGACTATGGTGAAAATTGCGTGCAATATTTTCAGCTGGTCCTTTGCGCGGTTTTCAAGTGCACAGTGCAGTGCACAAGAGACAAGTGCAGCGAGTTTTCCTGTTTGGATCTTACCGCTTTAAACATCAGTTGATACAATGTTTTCTGTAAAGCGGAGTAGCTCTGCCATCAGCCGTCATGGACGGCAATTTAGAAGGAAGGGTATGCCGAAAAGGGGGATTATAGGAAAATCGACAAGTTTGTGGGTTCGTCTGCCGCTAGGACAGATACAGTAATGTTTCATTACTGTCTTTTAGTTCAAGTCTTTTAACTGGAGGCGAATACAGAACATACCTAGAGATACATAATCGTGGCTAAATATCGAGCAGAACCGATGAGCTGTTTATGAGGGAGGCTGTTATGAGTGAACACAAAATCTAATCAAATAAAAAATATAAAGAAAAAGTACAAATTCGTTACCCTTTTCTGAGTTTTAACCCCTTGTATACCTACTAATGCCATTTCTTAAATACTAGGGCTTCGCAAACGCAAATTGTAATGCGTTGAAGATGAGCGTAGAGGTTTGTACTGCGGATCAACTGCGGATAAAAAGGTGAAGGCAGAAGACCTAATACAAAAGTCACGGAGCACCGTGCCTCGAAAATTCCGAATTCGATCACTTGAAAATTTACACGATTCTGATCTTCCTTTATTTCTCTCCAAGCTGTCAGAAAGCAAATGCATGCATATTCCCAAACAACACAAAAACATCGTAATCACATCCATAAGTGCTTCTGCTACTGCCTATTGCCTTAACAGATCACATCCCCACGATACGGAATCGGTCACGAAAATCGGAGACTATCTGCGTTAAAAATGCGTGCAAAAATTGAGTGAAAATGTGTTGTGTCATGGTGAATTTTGGACACTTCAGGGTGTTAGGGTTGGTCACGGGGAACGTTTTGGCGCTTTTCCCCAACCCCTATATCGAAAGGCTGACAAATAAAACACTTTGTTAATTTTGGGTGTTGGACTACTAGCTGGACTACGGTCAGGGCACATGGAATTTGGACACTGGAGGGTGTTAGGGTTGGTCAAGGGGAACGTTTTGGCGCTTTTCCCCAACCCCTATATCGAAAGTCTGTCGAATAATAATGGTTTTAATTTTCTTTGTATGCGGCTTTTTTCTGCGGTTTGTGTAACGTTCCTTTGTCACGTTTGGGAGCTAGATGTTTTGGGTGTTTTGAATGTTGGGTGTTTAATTCACACTGGTCAAAAAGCCTGGTATACTAACCTAAAAATTACACAATAACATTCACGTTATGAATGCTGATACCAAAGAGTAAGGATTCTATGCTGATACCATTGATTAACGATAGGTAGGCCTACCTATCGTTAATCAATGCTGATACTTATATAATTCACGATTGCAATCGTAGATGTATAAGGTTAGTCCAATATCATCTAATATTCTCTAGTTCCTTCAAAATTTAGGTTCATCAATTAAAAGACTGAAGCGTACTGCAATTACATCAAGAAATCTACCTACCAACGAGACTGCATAATATAGTTCGTTCTCTAAAACAGAATCCAAGAACAATCATAGAGAGTGAAGAGACTGAGCGAAAGTCAGGCAGATGACTCATGCTCAGCCTTCAGTTATTGAGACTAAATGGTGTGCTCCAATATATCAATGCAATTGGTATCAAATCATATCAATGAACTAGCAAGACTTGTAGATGTATGTACCTATGTGTAGAAGCCCCTACGCAGCTCATCTAGTAACGAATTTAAAAAATTCCTAAATCAGGAATCCCCTGGTAAACAAGAAAACCAGGTCTGTTGTTGACTCAGTGAATAATAAAAATACTAATATCTTTATTTGTGAGACAAAATGGCGAGGTTCACAATAATCAAAAACACAAAACAAATGGTAAAAAATGCAATGTATGATGACCTATGATCTTCCACCTAACCAGCAAATTAAAAGTAAAAGCCTATTAATAAAATTGAAACATATTATTTAACAGCTCATTATGTAGGTAATAGTATAAAATTAAATCTGAGTGTGATAATCTTTTAAAGAAACTTGTGCCTTCTGCAATTCCAACAAAAAACAAAGGCTTGATTTTGGAATTTGCAGATGATGGAAGAAACCACCAAAGACATTAAGAAGGAGAGTCCGCCAGGTGGCTACGCTGATGCCGATTATCTAGACCCACTATATCTAGGTAAGTAAAGTTAAGTGTCCTGTGAACTCCATTATCACTAGGAAACGCTGCCAAATTGTTCGTGTTAAAGATGAGCGTAGCAGTTTGTAGCAGATAAGTTGAATTCTGAACTTCGTGAACGGCCGGTCGCTATGTTTCGATGTGGTTTTGATGGTGTCGAAGAGAAATGGTTGATATTTTGAAAATTTTGAAAACTACTCATTTTTAAATAAATTTCTGTACTTTCCCAAATTTCCTCAGTTTCAAATATTGCTCTTTTTTATGATTTGAAGGGGAGGGGTATGGAGGATTTTCTTTAAAAACGCAGGGGGTCTAAGTTAAGAACAAAAGTAGACACCCTGAAAATTGTATCGCGATCGAAGCAGGCATTTGGTCTGTTGAGCGGGGGCAAACACACATTCAAAAAAACAAACACACACAAGTGTTTTCTACCAGTAGTGAAGTTGAAGATTTTGCTTCTCTCGCTACGCTCATCAATTACATGCGGACCTACATAAACATTTTTTTTTCCATGTAGGATTCACTAGGTATGTTTGATTAACTGACTGGTCAATGTTTCTCTCTGTAAAATTATTTGCAAATTGCAGGACCGATTCCTGGACAGGAAATGCGGATCAAAACGGAGCCGGGAAGCATCTTTGAGTCCAATGTTGATATCAAGCTTGGTTGGTAACTATGTGATGTAGTGTTGTTTCTGATTAATTAAACCTAACTACATTTAGGTACCTACCTACCTACATATATATTTATGTTTTTAAATTTTCAGAACCATCCGACAGAGAGGAAAATGACCAAAAACCCCAACCGGAGAGCACTCTAAAGTTGTGTGACGATTTTGGACACGGTGGGTTTATCTGAAACTTCGTATTAAGTATAAAAATTTACCTTGCCTAGCTTTACATATATTTTAAACTATGCATGCACTGTTTGTACTTTGCCTATTTTATTTTCAGTCAGCGGCTGGATCAAGCCGGAGGAGATAGACATCTCTGACATGGAGTTTGATGAGGGATCAGGTAGATTATAAAAATAATGTTAATTTCTTTTTTTAATGGAGATAATGTTTTTTTCTCCCCATATGCCTGGTCAGACCTTTTGCTCTTTCTAGACCCAAATCTGACTTCACTTTTTCTAAGAATCTAAATGGGACCAAAAACCTGGTAAGCTTTTTCACGTTAAGAATGCTAGTATTGTTCTGCAGACAAGTCACAGTTTGTTGTCAATCATTGGATGCTCAGACCATCTCACCTGGGTCGTGTGGATGTTTTACTAGGGTTTGCTAACAATGCAAGGAAGAGGTAGTCGCTACCTAACATTGACGATCTGATACAAAGAATGAATGGTTACGGATCAATATCAATATTTTTAATAATGTGTAATATTCAATCCAGAACTATAGTACACGATTGAATGTATTTGCTGCAAATGCTGGTCATAAATCAGTTTGAATCATCATTTTAGGACTATGTTTGCTTCTGGTAGATGGGCAAGTTCACAAGTACCTATCTATCTTTGTGAAAGTTGGTAAAAATGTGAAATGCCTATTTTTTTCCAAAGACTCTATTAAAAGAGTTTTGTGTTCAGCCAAAAAAAATGCAGACATTTGTTTTATGTAAAACTTAACATACAAATACAATCAATTACTAATCGATTCAATAAACAGACGTATTTGAGATTTTAACGACTGTACCTACCAACAATAGATTTTACGGTTCAGGACCAGATACCCTTTCTTGCAAACCCTTTAGCGAGTCAATGAGACGTTGAAACCTCTGGCTCCTGCCTACCAACAGGGGAGCCTCTTTGGCAGTGAAAAACCGGTAGCGTTCTTAACTTGAAAAAGAGTTTAGGAGGCATCCAAAACTTTTAAAAAGCAACAAACAAACGGCCCAAATACGATAGCCATTAACCTGCAATCAACACAAAAGACAGTAGAGCACTTAATGAAAGTATTATCCTTCATGCTCCCACACTTATTCCTGCCTCCACCTTATCCACTAGTTCCTAGGGGACCGTGGGCTGAAAAATAATAATAATAATCGTTTTTATTGTCTTTATTAAATAACAATAGGTACAGACATTTAATCTAGACTCGACACTTATTGAAGCTAGCCAGCAACGCCTGATGCTTCTAGTCCCTTCCTTCATTCCTTCATTTCACTTCAACTATAAATTAATAGTAACAAAACAAAAAGCAAAAAGGCGTAGGGAAAGCCAGGAACGTCAAACAGGCCCGATAAAGCCTGCGACCCGAAAGGTTTGCAATGGGATTCAACAGAACATGCCTTGATGCATCTTTGCTAAGCCCTAATCTTTAAAAGCTATAGTCAAAAATCGGACTTACTCTTTTGCATGTAGTATTATTTATATCTGTTATTGGTTAGCCTCTCATATTCCTAACATTATTTTCTAGTTTCACAGATGACTTTATCCAGATCAAGTCAATTGTGAATAATTTTATTTCTGTGTTTTCGTGCATGGTCTACTCCTATCTGCAACAAATCTTGCGCTCATTTGCAATGCCGCATTAGCAAAGCCCTAATACAGCTCTACTACCAGATCTCAATAAAAAAACGTGCAACATCTGAAGTATTTAGGCACGCATTCTCCTGCTCCACCTGGTTTTATAAGAGAATCTCTAAGGAAGACGAGTCCCTCGGCCTCTCGTCTTTGGGTCCAGGGTTCCTATCCCAGTTCGGTTGCCTTCCATCCACTGCATGCTGGTAGGACGCTTATAAGCATTAAAATTTCCCACTCAATTGTAATGTTATTTCTTTTTTCCAGATACGGATGATTTCGACATGACTGATAATGAAGTTTGGTCAACTCAGAATCTGCACCAAGGTAACGTTAAGAGATATATTGAGGCAAAGTCGTTTTGCTGTGCAATATGCCAAGAACATTTCTCAAACAAGAAGATTATCACAAGACACATCATACGAAGTTGCTTCAAGCATCTGTATCCACATCGCAACGTTCCTGCAAGTCTACATGCACCCACGGCCAGACCCGAGAATCACCAGGGCAACTTCAATAAACATGGAATACCTTGCATCAGCCCACCGCATCCCCAAGGGGTCTCTGGCCCGAGCTCCATAAACTTCCGGTCTCTTCAAGACAATCATAAATCAGAGACTACTGATTACAAAAAGAACTTTGCATGCAATGTTTGCAGCAGGTCCTTTGCCCAAAAAGGCACTCGAGACAGGCACTTGCTTGGCCACACCCATGAAAAGAACTTTACATGCAATATTTGTGGTAACGCCTTTGCCCAGAAATCCGTAAGAAACAGGCACTTACTTCTTCACACCGGTGAGAAGAACTTTGCATGCAACATTTGCGGCAAGTCCTTTGCCCAGACAGACAGCAGAGACAGACACTTACTTGTCCACACCGGTGAAAAGAACTTTGCATGCAATATTTGCAGCAAGTCCTTTGCCCTTAAAAGCAACAGAGACAGGCACTTACTTGTCCACACCGGTGAAAAGAACTTTGCATGCAACATTTGCAGCAAGTCCTTTGCCCGGAAAGGCGACAGAGACCAGCACTTACTTGTCCACACCGGTGAAAAGAACTTTTCATGCCACATTTGCAGCAAGTCCTTTGCCCGGAAAGGCGACAGAGACCAGCACTTACTTGTCCACGCCGGTGAGAAGTACTTTGCATGCAATATTTGCAGCAAATCCTTTGCCTTTAAGAGCAGCAGAGACAAGCACTTACTTGTCCATACCGGTGAAAAGAACTTTGCATGCAATATTTGCAGCAAGTCCTTTGCCCAGAAAAAATACAGAGACAAGCACTTACTTGTCCACACCGGTGAAAAGAACTTTGCATGCAATATTTGCAGCAAGTCCTTTGCCCAGAAAAAATACAGAGACAAGCACTTACTTGTCCACACCGGAGAGAAGAACTTTGCATGCAATATTTGCGGCAAGTCCTTTGCCCAGGCAGACAGCAGAGACAGACACTTACTTGTCCACACCGGTGAAAAGAACTTTGCATGCAATATTTGCAGCAAGTCCTTTGCCCAGAAAAAATACAGAGACAAGCACTTACTTGTCCACACTGGAGAGAAGAACTTTGCATGCAATATTTGCGGCAAGTCCTTTGCCCAGGCAGACAGCAGAGACAGACACTTACTTGTCCACACCGGTGAAAAGAACTTTGCATGCAATATTTGCAGCAAGTCCTTTGCCCTTAAAAGCAACAGAGACAGGCACTTACTTGTCCACAACGGTGAGAAGAACTTTGCATGCCATATTTGCAGCAAGTCCTTTGCCTTTAAGAGCAGCAGAGACAAGCACTTACTTGTCCACACCAGTGAAAAGAACTTTGCATGCAATATTTGCAGCAAGTCCTTTGCCCAGAAAAAATACAGAGACAAGCACTTACTTGTCCACACCAGAGGGAAGAACTTTGCATGCAATATTTGCGGCATGTCCTTTGCCCAGACAGACAGCCGAGACACACACTTAATTGTCCACACCGGTGAAAAGAACTTTGCATGCAATATTTGCAGCAAGTCCTTTGCCCTTAAAAGCAACAGAGACGAGCATTGCATGGTCGTCCACACAGTTGAAAGTAATATTTGCGGCATGTCCTTTGCCCGGATATAATCGAGAGACGTACACAATTTGGATCATGGAGTTGTGAGGAAACACAGATGAGATCTCTGGGGGATTATGGTTTCTTCATGCCTATATTATGTCTGTGGACACATGATTGAACGACGGGGGGGGGGGGGGGGGCTGAGGATTTCGACTGTGCCGAGTGTGAGAAGAGATTTGGGACATTGGACTAGTTAAAATGGTGTAACATGGTGGTGCACAGCGAGGTGGAAATCTTTTGTTACATATGCAGCAAGGCCTTTGTCCGCAGAAGCAACAGAGAAGGACACATTGCAGTTAGTAGAGGAATTATTTTAAATCTACTAGGGCTTTGACAACGTAATTTGTGTTGCGTTGAAGATGAGCGTAGGTATAGTGATTTGTATACAGCGGATAAAAAGGTGGAGGCCGAAGGCCTATGAAAACCATTGAGCACCAAGCCAGACCATTACCCTCTCAAAAACTCTGATCACTCAAAAATTTAGACAATTATGACCTTCCTTTGTTTCTCTCTAAACTTGTCAGATAGCCAAAATGTGCTAATTTTGAGCTAATTGAGTAATTTAAACATATATACATAGATGTGAATTACGCCCGTGGATTCTTTTAATAAGGGATAGGTATACATCTAATGTGAATTTACTTTAATTACTTCCATAAATGAGAATTACTTATTTCTGATATATCTGTCAAATCATTGTCTTGGACAAACTTCACGTCAACAAAGCTTGGTCACCAAGGTGACGAAGGAAATTGATTCAGGCGTCAAAAAGTACCAAAAATCACGAAAAAACACAACAAAAATGCTAATAAACACCAATTGGAGAGACCTATTGACCTAAGATTTGCAGGCATGATAAATATTTATAAGGTCAACATGTTTAGAAAATTTTGTGAAGTTATGTTAAGAACTTTTAAATTTACAGAGATTCAAAATTTTGAAAAAATCAAAAAATTTCGTAAAAATGTATTTCTTAAAAATATTCTGAACCGATCTTTTCACTCAGTAATTTTCATTCAAATCGGTTCAGGTGTTTGGTCTGTAGAGCACGCACAAACACACACACACACACACAAAAAAAACATACACAAGTGACCTTTTTTGGGGGGTAGTGAATTTGAAGATTTCGCTACGCTCACCAATTAAAAAAAAAAAAATTCTGTATTACTTTACAATTTTAAATACAAAAATATTACTGATATAACGTGCTGATTTTTGCTCTGCTGGCAAGCTGATCAGTCAATTGATTGATTAATTGTGTAGCGTCCCAGCTATCCTCCTTCTGCTCAGGTCGACTACGTGGACAAACTTGGGTTCAAATCCTTGCCGCGCTATCAAGGACGAGCATACGCGTAAGGTACGGCCGGAGACTCCTAGATGGCCGCGGTTATCAGGCTGCATCGACCGGTCATTATTGAGCGTTCCGATAGGATCTCTAGTGTCGCTAGACCGGATTTCAAGCATGGAGTCCCTGTATACGGAGATGTGAACCATCGGTTTCCGGGATGGGGGACTCGTGGTAGAGGACGGCAGTCGTCGCCGGATTGCGGTCGAGCTCACAGCGTGGCGTGACTTAGCTCCGTCTTACCGGTGTATTTCGGCTGCGTTTAGCCAGGCGTCATAATCTGAGTGAGTACCTAGAGTGAACACTCAGGACTCTTTGCGGTCATTGCGTTGTGAAGTATATACGAGCATAGAGTACGAGAACAGTGTTCATCTCGACTTAGTCCGGTAACAGTGGTGCTTTGCGTTCTAGAAACATCGACACGGCGTCTCTGGTGTGTAAATTGGCGCGCATTACCCGCGTGGTTTAATAAAGTGCGTCTAAATCCTGATTGCGTGAATCGACCCGTTTGGGGAAGCTCTCTAACTGAGGAGTACGGTGTCTGCTGTCTAATGAAGTAGAACTTTAGGTACGGGAACATTTTTTTCACGCGATACATCGAGTAGCGTCCCTTGGGCGTTGTCGGAGCATCGGCCAAGGTGTGGGCATACTGAACAGTAGGGGACGGGTTTGGCGATTTATCCGAAGTTTGAACTGTGAGAATAGTATCTACTGAAGGGGACGGACACTTCGGTCACCGGACCATCATAACCGCATTAGGACGAGCGTTCAATCGTTCTACTACCAATTCTGCGTGTGTAGCGCGGACAGTGAACCAGCAAGGGGACGGACATTTCGGTCACCGGACCGTCATAACCGCATTAGGACGAGCGTTCAATCGTTCTACTACCAATTCTGCGTGTGTAGCGCGGACAGTGAACCAGCAAGGGGACGGACATTTCGGTCACCGGACCATCATAACCGCATTTGGACGAGCGTTCAATCGTTCTACTACCAATTCTGCGTGTGTAGCGCGGACAGTGAACCAGCAAGGGGACGGACATTTCGGTCACCGGACCATCATAACCGCATTAGGACGAGCGTTCAATCGTTCTACTACCAATTCTGCGTGTGTAGCGTGGACAATTAACGAGCCGAGGGTTTGCGGACTGTGCGATTGACTATCGGACGGAGGGGTCGCTTGCTCGACCAAGGAACGAAGCATCTCGGACCTGCTTTGAGTTGCTGACGGCCTACGAGGTAGGCGAGGAACTACCCGACATCAGCGGACGGAGACAGACGTCATCATCGGCCACCACAGCTTGTGATGGACGCTTCGATTGATCATCTGATAATTAAAATCTGTATTGGTATGTGAAACGGTTGGCCAACTATTATGATAGGAGCTGTAGGGACCAGATTAGGGTTTGTTGTACTTTCCTGATGTGTTTAAAGAATTGTCAAATACATGCTATAATTTGAACCTTGTGTGTCTGCGACCCACTAACGCCAGCGACTACGTGGGGCGTGCGGCGGACTGAGGGAGATGTCAGGTTTGAGCCGGCATGTGATCTTCATATAACCTGAGTATTTCTTTGTCGACTGGACAGTGACCTAGCAGAGGGAGGGTCTTGTCTCGGCCGACTGGCGCCCAACTTTATTTAGAAAGCACTGAGAGAGGAGCGGAGGGGTTGGAGCAACCCCTGAAATAGCTGATTAATTTGAACTTTGCCGCCAAGTAGAGGGGGGTAGAGGTCGAAGAGAGGGGTGGAGTTTACAATTGGCGCCAGCAACTGTGGGGCTTTGAGTGCGTGGTACATGGAGCATTGAATCGGTAGGTCGTTATGTTCCGCGGACTTTAGGTCCCAACTAAGTCAGACTTGGTGGCAGGGAGTCACTACTTGAGAGGGAGTCGAATATTCTATCGTGCTGTGTTGAGTCAGGAGAACGCGAGAGACAACGTTGGCTTCAGTGCTTGTTGTGGGAAACGCAAAGTGAGACTGGTGGGGATAGGTGCTGGGTGCACCCCAGGACTGAACTTGTGGTTGGGAGTTGAGAGTTGAGCGTCTAGTAAGAAGTGGATTCTGCTCCACCGTAGATATTGCGATGGTTTGTATGAGGGCTTGTTAACGACTAGGACATTGTAAATTGAGTCGACAGCGGTCTACGTCAGTCGATTTTACCAAATAGTGGAAAAAGGGATACGGGACGCGAGTCGTCGCTAGGTTCGAACATGGATGAGCTAGCCGAGAGGTTGGAGAAGTTGGAGGCGATGTTGCGAGATCAAACTCGGCGACAGGCAGAGAACCAACCGCTGATGGAGACGGACCGGAATGCAGAGCAAATTTTGTCAATGAAGCGGGAATTGGACGAAAGGGACCGCGTCGTTGAAGATCTGAGGAGGCAGGTTAATAGAATGGAGATGGCTGCGAAAGAGCAGGAGATCAGGATATCGAACTTGGAACAACAATTATTCGAAGGGAAGGGGAAGCTAGCGGAAGAAATAGACGACAACCATCACGACAAGCAACGGATGGACCGACAAATAGGGGAACTGCAAACCGAGATAGCTGAGATGAAAGGGGCTAGGCTTAACGAGACACTGGGGGCAAGGCGAGACTCGGGCTCCGATGTGGGCAGTTGCGATGGTCGCGATAAGCTAGAGCGGGCCAAGCAAGCGGTTACGGGAGTGAAGCTGCGATTCACGGGAGATAGTAGGGTGAGCCACCCTATGCAATTTTTGCGTACCTTTGAGAGGATAACGCAACGCATTTGGTTAACCGGAGAGCAACGAATGCTCGTGTTGGGCGAGGCGTGTTTGACCGGGTCTGCATTAACGTGGCTGCTCGAAAGTGAGAATAACGGATACGCGCAGTTTGCGGTCGACTTCGAAGCAAAATATTGGACTTCGAGGGAACACAACAAACTAATGGACGAAGTAAATTCCAATTTGTTAAAGCCGGACAAGGGCGAATCGCTCTCGGATTATGTAGCGCGGATTGTCCGTGAGGTTAGCTATTTACCGTATCCGATGGAGGACAACTATTTGGCTAAACGCCTGATTAGAAAATTCAACGACGAGTTGCGAAACTTGCTGTTATCAACGGTAACGAGCACAGAGCAACTGAGGAATACGCTCAGTACACTCGAAAATGAGGACTCGCAAATCCTCAAAGGGAGGAAAGTCAATGCTGAAACGGTATCGCCGCCGGTTCAGCAGGCATGGGTTCAAAGGGATAATTGGAGGGGATCCAATGGACGAGGAAATTACTTTCAGAGTCGACCGTCTACGGGTGGGAACTACCTGCCGCTGGGTAATCGAGGGCCAAACTATGGGCCAGGATTCGGGACATCAGGGGGAGAGGGATATCAATCCAATCACCGAACCACAGGACAGCAACCATCTGGAGATGTTCGGAACAGGAATTTCGGGAACCAGGGAGACCAGAACGTCCGTGCAGTTTACACGGATCGGAAGGGAGTGGATGAGGAGCAGGAGACGAGGAACGATAACGAAGCTCAGGCAAAAAACTAGCGTTCGGCGCGGAAAACAATGCGGCCGCCACCGTGGACGCAAAAGCATTGAGTCTAGAATTAGGACAGGTGAATGGAATAGTGAGGACCGTGCGAGTTGAGGAAACAACTGGGGACAAACCTCATGAGTTCCTACGCGAGGAAACGGAGGCGTTGCCAGAGAGAAAGTACATGCAGTGTCCGGAAATAGCTCTGGATTTGGGGGACCGAGTAGTGAAGGCGCTTGTAGATACGGGTAGTGAAGTAACTTGTATGTCCGAACAATTATTTTTGGAGCTGAAATCTGCTCGAGACCGGCTATTAGTGTTACCAGTTGTAGGTGTCAAAATCCTGACGGCTACATCGAAGAAAAGCCACATTATTAATAAGCAGCTCTGGATATCGGGGACGGTAGGGGGAGTACAGACCGAACTCGTATGCCTGATCGTGAAAGATCTAGTGAGTTCAATATTGCTGGGAATGGACTGGATAACCGAGAATAGTGTTATCCTTGATTTTCAGAAAAATGAAATATCCGTTAGGGACCAAGTAACGAAAGGGAATTGGGGTTTTCGCAGTGGGGAATCCATACTGCCTTGCTTTAGAATGCAGTGCACAAACCGCGCTGGCATGCAGGCTAACCTCGAGACTGAACGGATGGCGACAGATGAGGAACTCAGGGAAGCGGCGAAGGCTATGACCGGGGCTTCCCAGGAGGAGAGCGATGAATTGTGGAAGTTGTTGACGCGGTACAGGCGCCTTTTTTCAAATCGACCAGGTACGGTTAACTGTTATGAGCATGAGGTGAAATTGAAAGACAGTGCATTTTTAGTGAATCGTAGCTATCCAGTACCATTTTGCCACCGGCAGGCGGTGACTGCGCAGCTCGAAAAAATGGTGAGCTGGGGGGTGATCGAGCGGTGCACTACACCTTACATCAATCCATTGGTGTGTGTGATAAAGAAGGATGGTGCCGTTCGGTTGTGTTTGGACGCAAGGGCGATTAATCAACACCTTGTGCCGGAGCATGAGACACCTCATGTGCCCGAGGAATTGTTAGTCATTGACGGGAGTTTCTATCCTATCCACTATCGATCTGGTATCTAGCTACTGGCAGATTCCATTGAGTGAAAACTCACGACAGTATCTGGGATTCAAAAGTGGAACGGACGTGTTTCGTTTCCGTGTGTTACCTTTCGGACTGAGTACCAGCGTGGCCTCGTTTACGCGGTGCCTTGGGAAAGTGTTAGGAACGCGGGTGCAGGAGTTTGCGAAGCCGTATGTTGACGACATTTTGGTGTGTTCCGGTAGTCTAAAAACGCACTTGGATCATTTGCGCCAGGTTTTCGATAGGCTGGAACGAGCCGGGATGACGGTGAACTTGGGGAAATCTTTGTTTGGACGACAGAGCGTGCCGTTTCTCGGGCATATACTTACGCCATTGGGTATTCGGCCGGACCCGAAAAAACTATGGCAAATTCAGGAGTGGCCTGAGCCACGCAATCAGAAACAATTGAAAGGGTATCTGGGTTTGTGCTCGTATTACCGGAGGTTCTACCAGGACTACAGTGCAGTAATGGAGCCTTTGAGGGAGCTCCTGAAGAAGGGGGTCATTTGGAAATGGGGGGAACCGGAAAGGAAAACCTTTCAGCAAATCAAGGAATTGTTCCTGCGGGAGGTGCATTTGTCACACCCGGACTATACACGAAAGTTCTACTTGCAATGTGATGCCTCGGATTTTTGTTTGGGCAGTCAGTTGTATCAAAAGGATTCTAATGGAGAGATTCATGTGGTATCTATGGCGTCCAGGTTGTTGCATGCGAGTGAATTGAATTACAACATCACGGAGAAAGAACTCCTGAGCATTGTGTGGGCACTGGAAAAGTTTCGGATATTTGTCCTAGGAGCAGAGCTAGTGGTGATCACGGATCACAAGAGTCTCACTTTTCTTTTCAAATGCCGGTTACTATCGGGACGGTTAGCACGGTGGATTCTGTGGCTTCAGCAGTTTGCCTTCACTATCGAACACTGTTCGGGGCAGGAAAACGTGGTAGCAGATGTACTGAGTCGTTTTCCTGTTCACAACGGGGTAATGGTCGACGACCTGGGAGATGGACAGGTGCTACGAGTTGCCGCTGGGAGACTAGTGCCGTTACTCGAGATTAACTTGCGGAAAGACCTGATCGACATTACCAGGTTTCAAGAGTCGGACAAGAAGTTTGGACCCATTGTAAAGGACGTTCAGGCAGGCGGGGTGAATTATCCGGCCTATGCGTTGTATCAGGGAAGACTTTTTCTGATATCCGAGGGTGGACGAGAAGTTCGCAAGCTGTGCGTTCCGGACGTGTTAGTGGACAGGGTCATCGAATCAGTCCATTTGGAGTTAAGGCACTTTGGGGCGAGGAAATGTTGGCTAGCCATTCGAGGGGTGTTTCATGCACCGGGATTGAGCCGACGCACTCGGCGATACGTGGCGGGCTGTACGGTCTGTCAAACCACCAAGCACATGACCCATGGGCTACATGGCACATACCAGCCGA
Source organism: Nemoura dubitans (assembly GCA_921293005.1). Classification (NCBI taxonomy): domain Eukaryota; kingdom Metazoa; phylum Arthropoda; class Insecta; order Plecoptera; family Nemouridae; genus Nemoura; species Nemoura dubitans. The sequence goes on from OV121076.1 coordinate 5,227,796, forward strand.
TCATTCCGCAGGGTAAGGGAAAGCTTGTGGCCACGGATATCTACGGGCCATTGCCATCTGGAGTTGCAGGTGTCAAGTACATCATCGTGTTTGTGGATGTGTTCTCAAAACTCATCACTCTGTATGCATTTCGCAAGGCAACTGCTGTGGCAGTCTGTGCGAAAGCCCGGAAATATTTCGAGGAGGTGCAGAGATGTGAGGCCGTTTTGTCAGATCATGGCACTCAGTACACTTCGGAGCTATGGTATCGGACATTAGAGGAGCACGGAGTGCGGGCCTATCACAGTTCCATTAGGCACCCACAGTCGGATCCAGCGGAGAGATATATGCGGGAGTTAGGACGGCTTTTTCGCTGCTACTGTTCAGATAATCATGCTACTTGGGCAAAGTGGCTGCCTCAGCTTGAGGAGTGGTTGAACAGCACGTGTCACGAGTCAACGGGTTTTGCCCCGTATGAACTCCACTTTGGGCAACGTTTCATTCCAAGCGCAGCTAGGGCGGTACCGTACCCGGTGTCTCAGGAAAGGGAGATAACCGAAGAAGAGCGTATGGTTATAGCCGACCGAAGATTGCGAAGAAAGGCGAAGCAAAGAGCAGACCAACACGGAAGGTTGCATGCCAAGAAGACTGTATTTGCGATCGGGGAGAAGGTCTGGCTCAAGTCATTGCGACTTTCCAAGTTCGCATTGAAAGAAGTGAAGAAGTTCTTTCCGTTGTTTGAGGGACCATTTGTGGTGTCTGCTTGTGCGGGGTGTAACGCGTACGAGCTGACCGACAGCGACGGACGGGTGAAAGGCATTTTTAATGTTGTTAACCTGCGTAAACATGTAGAACCAGTGGTAGTGAATCGACTGACCAAGGGCCAAGAGAGGAGCACTTCTGGGTGCTTGCTCCCGCCCGAGATCGACCAGGAGAGCTCAACCAGTTTCCAAGCTTTGGAGAAGAATGCTTTAGTTTGATGGAGGAAGTCCCGAGAGAAAGTAGCACGGGGGGAAGTGTTGACAAGTAACCGGGCAACTGGAAGTTTGGAGCTCCCAATAAGAAGTCACTTAGAATCGGACTAGAATATAGGCAAGCCGGATAGGGTGATCATTGCTGTGGAGTTGTCGCAATGGATGCTCCGCTTTGTAAATACGCAGCTAGAAGAAGTTATCTAGCGAAATATTGTAGGCAAATGTTTCGAGTTTGTCATTTTGTCCAATTAGGATTTCATTAACATATATTCCACTCAGATGTTTCGAGTCTGCTATCATGTGGCCAACCAGAGTTCACGGGTGTGTATGTAAGTGTTGGATGGACGGTGCCGAGAGGCTCGTGTCAGGGGACACCGGGAGGAGAGTGTGTCATCTATACTAGGGTCAGTCCTGAAGGGGGTAGCGTTGCACAGGGGGCATTGTTCTGTGTTGCTGGTATCATGTTGGCCAGTCCCGCAGGATTGTTTGTCGGTGCGGTCGCTAGGGTCGCTGGGGTTGTTCTTCGGAAGGAACCGGTGGCTCGGATAAGGAGTTAAACAAGGCGGTTGAGAGGAGAAGTAATCGAGAATACGAAGAGTGTGAGAACGTTTTCGGCTCAGCGTTAGAAAATTTTGATGCGCTGGTTTCTTTAATTAGAAATTTCAACTGGGGGTATCATTGCTACGGCAAGTGGTATCATTTCAACGAGGTGATTGTGTCAGATAGTTTTCCCTACAAGGATTCACTACGTTCAATCTGAGAAAGAAGAGGCTCCGAGGTGATTGTGTCAGATAGTTCCGCATTCCGGTTAACTACGTTCAATCCAAGGGAGAAAGGAATGAGTTAGGTCGAGGTGTCGGATTCCACTAGCTGTTGATAGGTTTTGCTCCAATTTTCGACCGCTTCCTCGCGCCAACGCATTCAGTCACGATCTCAATTGTTGCAAAATCTGAGGGGGGTAATTGTAGCGTCCCAGCTATCCTCCTTCTGCTCAGGTCGACTACGTGGACAAACTTGGGTTCAAATCCTTGCCGCGCTATCAAGGACGAGCATACGCGTAAGGTACGGCCGGAGACTCCTAGATGGCCGCGGTTATCAGGCTGCATCGACCGGTCATTATTGAGCGTTCCGATAGGATCTCTAGTGTCGCTAGACCGGATTTCAAGCATGGAGTCCCTGTATACGGAGATGTGAACCATCGGTTTCCGGGATGGGGGACTCGTGGTAGAGGACGGCAGTCGTCGCCGGATTGCGGTCGAGCTCACAGCGTGGCGTGACTTAGCTCCGTCTTACCGGTGTATTTCGGCTGCGTTTAGCCAGGCGTCATAATCTGAGTGAGTACCTAGAGTGAACACTCAGGACTCTTTGCGGTCATTGCGTTGTGAAGTATATACGAGCATAGAGTACGAGAACAGTGTTCATCTCGACTTAGTCCGGTAACAGTGGTGCTTTGCGTTCTAGAAACATCGACACGGCGTCTCTGGTGTGTAAATTGGCGCGCATTACCCGCGTGGTTTAATAAAGTGCGTCTAAATCCTGATTGCGTGAATCGACCCGTTTGGGGAAGCTCTCTAACTGAGGAGTACGGTGTCTGCTGTCTAATGAAGTAGAACTTTAGGTACGGGAACATTTTTTTCACGCGATACATCGAGTAGCGTCCCTTGGGCGTTGTCGGAGCATCGGCCAAGGTGTGGGCATACTGAACAGTAGGGGACGGGTTTGGCGATTTATCCGAAGTTTGAACTGTGAGAATAGTATCTACTGAAGGGGACGGACACTTCGGTCACCGGACCATCATAACCGCATTAGGACGAGCGTTCAATCGTTCTACTACCAATTCTGCGTGTGTAGCGCGGACAGTGAACCAGCAAGGGGACGGACATTTCGGTCACCGGACCGTCATAACCGCATTAGGACGAGCGTTCAATCGTTCTACTACCAATTCTGCGTGTGTAGCGCGGACAGTGAACCAGCAAGGGGACGGACATTTCGGTCACCGGACCATCATAACCGCATTTGGACGAGCGTTCAATCGTTCTACTACCAATTCTGCGTGTGTAGCGCGGACAGTGAACCAGCAAGGGGACGGACATTTCGGTCACCGGACCATCATAACCGCATTAGGACGAGCGTTCAATCGTTCTACTACCAATTCTGCGTGTGTAGCGTGGACAATTAACGAGCCGAGGGTTTGCGGACTGTGCGATCGACTATCGGACGGAGGGGTCGCTTGCTCGACCAAGGAACGAAGCATCTCGGACCTGCTTTGAGTTGCTGACGGCCTACGAGGTAGGCGAGGAACTACCCGACATCAGCGGACGGAGACAGACGTCATCATCGGCCACCACAGCTTGTGATCGACGCTTCGATTGATCATCTGATAATTAAAATCTGTATTGGTATGTGAAACGGTTGGCCAACTATTATGATAGGAGCTGTAGGGACCAGATTAGGGTTTGTTGTACTTTCCTGATGTGTTTAAAGAATTGTCAAATACATGCTATAATTTGAACCTTGTGTGTCTGCGACCCACTAACGCCAGCGACTACGTGGGGCGTGCGGCGGACTGAGGGAGATGTCAGGTTTGAGCCGGCATGTGATCTTCATATAACCTGAGTATTTCTTTGTCGACTGGACAGTGACCTAGCAGAGGGAGGGTCTTGTCTCGGCCGACTGGCGCCCAACTTTATTTAGAAAGCACTGAGAGAGGAGCGGAGGAGTTGGAGCAACCCCTGAAATAGCTGATTAATTTGAACTTTGCCGCCAAGTAGAGGGGGGTAGAGGTCGAAGAGAGGGGTGGAGTTTACAATTGATTGATATCCTTTATTGGCTAAAATAAATAAAACATATACAAGCCATGAATCCCTTTAAGGATCGTCAGGATGACGATCCTGACAGTAAAAATACATGTATATTTCTAGTACAGTTAAAATGATAGTCATATTATGAAGACATGAAAATATAACAAGGTGCAATAAATTGGCTAAAATAATAATAATTACTATTTTTATAATTATTATCGGTTCAGGCGTTTGGTCTGTAGAGCCCGCACAAACACACATACAAAAAAAAACTTTTCCCGTGACCTTTTTTTAGGCATAGTGAAATTGAAGATATCGCTTCGCTCGCTACGCTCATCAATGCTTATCTATAATATTTGTGCCTATGTTGAACGGAAAACAAAAACAAATAAAATGAATACACATAAACATACATCTCTGCTACGCCCTAATCTTTCGAAGCTAAAGCCAAAAATCGAATATTTATGTCTATTATTGGTTAGCCTCTCAAATCCCTAACATTATTTTGTAGTGACACAAATGACTTCATCCAGATCAAGTCAATTTTAAATATTTTTGTTTTTGTTTTTTCGTGCATGGCCTTCTATCTGCAACAAATCTTACGCTCAATTGCAATGCCGCATTAGCAAAGCCCTAATACCGCTCGACTACCAGATCTCAATAAAAGAGCGGAAAAATGTGCAACAGAACCGGGATACGAACCTGGGACCTGATGCCGATCAGGTGCTCTCCCATCTGAAGTATTTAGGCAAGCATTCTCCTGCCTCACCCGATTTTATATGAGGATCTCTGAGGAAGACAGGTCGCTCGGTCTCTCATCTTTGGGTCCAAGGTTCCTATCCCGGTTCGGTTGCCTTCCATCCATTGCATGCTGGTCTTGCTTAAAAGCACTAACAATGTCTTCAATTGTATTATCATCTTTTTTCCAGGAACAGATGACTTGGACATGACCAAAAATGAAGTTTGTTCAACTCAGAATCTACACCAAGATAAAGTTGAGGAATGTATTGGGACAAAGTCGTTTAGCTGTGCAATATGCCACTTACTTTTTTTTAACAAGAAGATATTCACAAGACACATCAAACGCACTTGCTTCAAGCATCTGTATCCACATCGCAACATTCCTGCAAGTCTACATGCAGCTGTGGCCAGACCCGAGAATCGCCAGGGCAACTTCAATAAACAGGGAATCCCTTGCATCAGCCCACCGCATCCCCAAGGGGTCTCTGGCCCGAGCTCAATAAACATCCAGTCACTTCAACGCAATCATAAATCAGAAACTACTGATTACAAAAAGAACTTTCCATGCAATGTTTGCAGCAAGTCCTTTGCCCGGAAATACCAAAGAGACCAGCACTTACTTGTCCACACCGGTGAAAAGAACTTTGCATGCAATATTTGCAGCAAGTCCTTTGCCCGGAAAGAATACAAAGACAAGCATTTGCTTGTCCACACCGGTGAAAAGAACTTTGCATGCAACATTTGCAGCAAGACTTTCACCCGGAAAGCCGACAGAAAAAAGCACATACTTCTCCACACCCGGAAAAAGGTATTTTCATGTGATATTTGCAGCAAGTCCTTTGCACGGAAAGAATACAGAGACAAGCACTTAGTTGTCCACACCGTGGAAAAAAACTTTGCATGCAATATTTGCAGCAAGACTTTCACCCGGAAAGCCGACAGAAAAAAGCACATACTTCTCCACACCCGGAAAAAGGTATTTTCATGTGATATTTGCAGCAAGTCCTTTGCACGGAAAGAATACAGAGACAAGCACTTAGTTGTCCACACCGTGGAAAAAAACTTTGCATGCAATATTTGCAGCAAGTCCTTTGACCAGAAAGAATCTAGAGACAGGCACTTACTTGTCCATACTGGTGAAAAGAACTTTGCTTGCAATATTTGCAAAAAGTCATTTGCCCAGAAATGCTCTAGAAACCAGCACTTACTTGTCCACACCGGTGAAAAGAACTTTCCATGCAACATTTGCAGCAGGTCCTTTGCCCGGAAATACCATAGAGACCAGCACATACTTGTCCACACCGGTGAAAAGAACTTTGAATGCAAAATTTGTGGCAAGACTTTCACCCGAAAAGCCGACAGAAACATGCACATACTTCTCCACACCCGTAAAAAGGTCTTTTCATGTGATATTTGCAGCAAGTCCTCTGCCCGGAAAGAATACAGAGACCAGCACTTAGTTGCCCACACAGGTGAAAAGAACTTTCCATGCAACATTTGCAGCAAGTCCTCTGCCCGGAAAGAATACAGAGACCAGCACTTACTTGTCCACACTGGTGAAAAGAACTTTCCATGCAACATTTGCAGCAAGTCCTTTGCTCGGAAAAACCATAGAGACCAGCACATACTTGTCCACACCGGTGAAAAGAACTTTGCATGCCACATTTGCAGCAAGTGCTTTGCCCGGAAAAGCCATATAAACAAGCACATGCTTGTCCACACCGGTGAAAAGAACTTTGCATGCAATATTTGCAGCAAGTCCTTTGCCTATAAATGTGACAGAGAACGGCACTTACTTGTCCACACCAGTGACAAGAAGTTTGCATGCAATATTTGCAGCAAGTCCTTTGCTCAGAAAGGCACCAGAGACAAGCACTTACTTGTCCACACCAGTGAAAAGAACTTTGCATGCAATATTTGCTGCAAGACCTTTTCCCAGAAAAGTCATAGAGACCAGCACGTACTTGTCCACACCGATGAAAGGAACTTTGCATGCAATATTTGCAGCAAGTCCTTTGCTCTTAAAAGCTATAGAGACAAGCACATGCTTGTCCACACCGGTGAAAGGAACTTTGCATGCAATATTTGCAGCAAGTCCTTTGCTCTTAAAAGCTATAGAGACAAGCACATGCTTGTCCACACCGGTTAAAAGAACTTTGCATGCAACATTTTCAGCAAGACTTCCACCCGGAAAGCCGACAGAAACAAGCACATACTTGTCCACACCCGTAAAAAGGTCTTTTCATGTGATATTTGCAGCAAGTTCTTTGCCTGGACAAGCATTAGAGACAGGCACAAGCTTGTCCACACCGGTGTAAACTTTTTATGCAATATTTGCAGCAAATCTTTTGCCCGGAAAGAATACAGAGTCACGCACTTGCTTGTCCGCACCTGTGAAAAGAACTGTGCATTGCAATATTTGCAGCAAGACTTTTACCCGGAAAGCTGATAGAAACAAGGACATACTTTTCCACACCCGTAAAAAGGTCTTATCTTGTGATATTTGCAGCAAGTCCTTATTTGCCCTTAAAAGCAGCAGAGATAGGCACTTACTTCTCCACACCGGTGAGAAGAACTTTGCATGCAACATTTGCAACAAGTCCTTTGCCAATGAAAGCCACAGAGCAAGGCAACTTCTTGTCCACACAAGATTTTGCAGGAATTTGCAGGAAGTACTTTGCCTGGAAAAGGCCACAGACAGCCACATACTTGTTGGATCTGGTGAAAATTGCGTGCAATATTCTCAGCTGGTCCTTTGCGCGGAAAGACGCCAGAGACAAGTGTAGCGAGTTTTCCTGTTTGGATCTTACCGCTAAACAGCAGTTGTAACGATTTTTCCTGGAAAGCGGAGTAGCGCTGCCATCAGTCGTCAAGGACGGCAAATTAGAAGAGAGGATATGCCGAGAAGGGGGATTACAGGAAAATCGACAAGTTTGTGGATTCGTCTGCCGCTAGGACAGATACAGTAAAGATTCAATAAGGGTCGATTAACGTTTTAAGTCTTAACTGGAGGCGAATACAGAACATACCTAGAGATACATAATCCTGGATAAATTTCGAGCAGAACCGATGAGCTGTTTATGAGGGAGGCTGTTATGAGTGAACACAAAATCTAACCAAATAAAAAATATAAAGAAAAAGTACAAATTCGTAACCCTTTTTTGAGTTTTAACCCCTTGTATACCTACTAATGCCCTTTCTTAAATACTAGGGCTTCGCAAACGCAATTCGTAACGCGTTGAAGATGAGCTTAGAGGTTTGTACTGTGGATCAACTGCTGATAAAAAGGTGAAGGCAGAAGACCTAATACGAAGGTCACGGAGCACCATGCCAGATCATTGCCTTCTCGAAAATTCCGAATCCGATCACTTGGAAATTTACACGATTCTGACGTTCCTTTGTTTTTCCGAGCTGTCAGATGGCGAAAAAATGGAGATTAATAACCCATTGAGTTATGATAACTTAAATACGTAAGACATAACTTATGCACAAAGTTTATTATTAGATTGGAGATAAATTTCTGAAGCGGATTTACTTTCAGTTACTTCCATAAACGAAATTGACTAAACTTCTGATAACTGTCAAATTTATGCCTTGGCCCTAACTGAAATCAACAATGCTGGTAACCTAGGAAACGAATGATTCCGGGTGAATCAGGCACCAAGTCACGAAAAAAAAACTACAAAAATGCGAATAAAAACCAATCGGAAAGTCCTACTGACCTCAGATTTTCAGGCGTAATAAAAATTTATAAGCTCGACATGTTTATAAGTTTTGGTAAAAACAATGTAAAGAACTTTGACATTTACAGAAGATAAAAATTTTGAAAATATCGAAAAATTTCGTAAAAATTGATTTATTAAAAAATTTCTGAACCGATATTTTCCAAAAACTTGGAGGATCTAAGTTCAGAACAAAGTTAGGTCCTCTGACATTTTAATCTAAATCGGTTCAGGCGTTTGGTCTGTAGAGCGCGCGAAAACGCACATACAAAAAAAACACGTAGGTACACAAGTTACTTTTTTTGGGGGTAGTGAAATTTAAGATTTCGCTCCGCTCATCAACAATCTGGCCATTGTGCCTCAATGAAAATAGGTCGCGAGAAAAAATAGGAATTTATGCTCGACATGTGGGCGCCTTGGTTCCTACTTCCTGTGCCTATAAGTTTACAACTAGGGCTTTGCGAACGCAATTTGTAATGCATTGAAGATGAGCGTAGAGTTTATCCAAATCGGTTCAGGCGTTTGGTCATTAGAGCGCGCACAAACACACATACATAAAAACACCCACACACATACACAAGAGACTTTTTTTTGGGGGTAGTGAAATTGAAGATTTCGCTCCGCTCGCCTCGCTCGCTACGCTCATCTATAACTGCTATGAAATAACATCTAACAATCTTAATTAAACATATATACATACTCAATATACACAACCACATGACAGTTAGTGCAAATTCTGGATGAACAGATTCTGTCTATAGTCATTTGTCGTTGGCACTGCTGGATTCAATTAACTTTTCCAAACGCATTTAACTTTAATTGCTAATTGCTTGCACTCTGTCCCGTCTCCCGGACCGCCAAAAACGTGCTACCGAGGTGAGTGCGGCACCTCCACCGCTGGCGGCTGGCGAGCTCGCCACGCCCGGCTTCGGGTGTCTGGGCGACCGGTGCCGTTCGCACCGTGCCGCGCCGAGGTACCGGGCCGCTCAGTCGACCGCGGGACCCCGACCTCCGTGCTGCTTCGCTCGCACACGTGCTGCCTGGTCTTCACCGGCATTCAGCGTTAATGTTCCTTCCGCAGGTTCACCTATGGAAACCTTGTTACGACTTTTACTTCCTCTCAATAATCAAGTTTGATCATCTTGCCATCGACATCGACAACACGCTATAGATAGCCATGCGACGGACTGAAGACCTCACTAAATCATTCAATCGGTAGTAGCGACGGGTGGTGTGTACAAAGGGCAGGGACGTAATCAATGCGAGCTAATGACCCGCGCTCACTGGGAATTCCTCGTTTATGGGAAATAATTGCAAGCCCCAATCCCTAGCACGAAGGAGGTTCAGCGGGTTACCCGGTCCTCTCGGACAAGGATGTGCACACGTTGATTCCTTCACGTTGATTGCTGCCCAGGACATCGAAGGGCATCACGGACCTGTTATTGCTCAATCTCGTGCGGCTAGAAGCCGCTTGTCCCTCGAAGAAGAGTTCACATTGTCGCCGACAGCACGAATGCGGATGTCGTTTCGCGACTATTTAGTAGGCCAGAGTCTCGTTCGTTATCGGAATTAACCAGACAAATCACTCCACCAAATAAGAACGGCCATGCACCACCACCCAAAAATCAAGAAAGAGCTATCAATCTGTCAATCCTTCCATTATCCGGGCCGCTATATTCCGTTTCGTGCCTCGTAGACGCAATGTTAAATTTCTACCGCATAACTAGTGTACGAGGAGCGTCAAATCGCGGCCGCGGCTAGAGGCCTGCTGGCCGCGCTCGAAGAGTGCTTGCTCAGTGTGCAATGAGTCATGCGTTCGATTCCACGTGGGGGTGAACTTGTTGTTTTTTCGAAAAACGATTTGTTGATTCAAAACATCTTATTTACACGCATTTGCACAGTCTTTTTCTTCGTATTCATGTTATTAACTAGATTCGTTGACATTTCTTAGTTTTCCTACGGACTCTATCGTACGTTTTTCGGGCGTGTACTGAAGTTTTTTTTGTTGTTGCCCCGAACACATTACCGTACGTTGTCGTTTAGTGTACCCTAGGTAATTTTTTTAAGGACGGCTCCGGTCAAATTGCCCAAAAAGCCAATCTAAATGTGGGAAATTTAACATTGCGTCAACGAGGCACGAAACGGAAACACGCGTCCGGGCCTGGTGAGATTTCCCATGTTGAGTCCAATTAAGCCGCAGGCTCCACTCTTGGTGGTGCCCTTCCGGCAATTCCTTTAAAGCTTTGCAACCACTTCCCCCGGAACCCAATAACTTTCCCGGAAGCGCCCGTCGAGTCATCGGAGGAACATCGACGGATCGCTGGTTGGCATTGTTTATGGTTAGAACTAGGGCGGTATCTGATCGCCTTCGAACCTCTAACTTTCGTTCTTTATTAACGGAAGCGTTTTTGGCAAAAGCTTTCGCAAAATGCCATGTCGGCTGCGAGTATCACAATACTGTGGCGACTCGGGTGTTCCCACCTTTCCTGCGTGGGGGCGCAGCTGGGAGAGGGAACCGCCTTGGGATCGCTCAACGGCCTAGGGATGCCAGAGGGGAGAGGGTTCTCCTCACACGCACAAAACAGACGTCCTTCACTATGTGGATCCCGTTTATTCGACAGTACTCAGCTACGCTCCCCAACGCGTGTCTTGTACCGTGTGCCGACCGGCCGAACGTGACGGGTTGCCCTACTGAAGGTATACAACTTAGGAAACACTGGACTTACCTGGAGCTACTGGCACAGTAAACGGCACGTGGCGGCAAACGCGCGAAGACGTGGGAGAGAGTGAACGGTCCCGCTGAGCGCTCGCAGGTGGAAATGCGTGCTCAGCGGGATCTACTCCTTGCCGCCTAGGCACCCCATGGTGTTTCGGTGTTCGGCGGGTTGCCTAGGCGTTCCGGTCTTCTAGCCGAAGGTGGGGTATTTGCGCCCAATGAAACGACGGGGATGATTATTAGTCCCCATCGTCACAATACCTATATTATAATCAACACGTGATGTCCAAAAATCGACCTAGCTGAGAGCCCAAGTGGGTAAATCAAAATGTGAAAACGGGGTTTCACTCGTTATGGTAGTAACTGTTATAGCTGTATTATAGCTGCCGTAGGGAGCCTGCCGTGACCTTTCAGTGTAGGTACTATCCCAGGAGTAGGTATATTAGAGGAGCCAAGCCAAGTAGGCCGACTGCGCCGAGCAATTCAAAGATCCCTGCACAGGGGGATGGCAAATGCCTCGCGTATGGTAATGAGCCTGAGGGGTCTTTAGGCGATAGGAGAATATTATTTCACGATTTTCATTTATGATTGTCAACTGGCCATGAGTGACAGTTTGGATCCCTCTCGAGTCACCTCTGTTAAACGGAATGATTTTGATAATGAAATCCAGAGCGTGTGCAGTGTATTCACCAAGGAAACTTGGTTGCACGGTCTGTGATGAGGGCATGGCCAGAGTGCGCTTTGAGCACACTCTGGCAAATAGCAAACACGCCCACTGTCTCATCTTCAACGCGAACACTTTGGCAGCGTTTCCTAGTTTAATAATATACAATTAAATATACAAGGAACTATCATCTAGGCCCGCCTATGCTCTTTTCAAACAAACCTTTCTGCGCACATAGCCAAAAATCTACTAGGCGGATTTCCTTGTCCAGAAGTGTACCACAAAATTTTTTATTTTGCGTGGCATGTCATCCAAATGCGAAGTGAAGGCAGAGCACGAGCACTTGATATCCTCGGTCATTGCGGGATGTAAGGCCACTGCACGAGGTGCTTGGCTTTAAAATTATGAACAGCCAATCGCAAGTGGGTATTAACCGACTGATTTCAGGGGTCGTAACCATGGTAATAAGTTTATTTATTTATTTATTTATTATTTAAGTCTAAAAATTCTTATACTGTTTGGGGACAGTAGAATGTACAGACTCTTTGAAACATAAAAACTAAGTATTCTAAACACAATGAAACTGAATATTTACATTCTTATAAAATAATAATAATAATAGCAATAATAGTATTAAAAATACTTAGAATTATTATAGCAATGATAATAATAAAAGTTATAATAAAATAATAATAGTACCTAATAATAATATTAATAATAATAATAATAATAATAATAATAATAATAATAATAATAATAAAAATTATTATTATTATTATTATTATTATTATTATTATTATCATTATTATTATTTTTTTTTTTTTATTATTATATATTTTTTTTTATTATTATATTTTTTTTTGAAATACAATTCATAAGCGGCGCCCCACAAAGCTCGAAGAGCTTGTCCGTAGGGCACCCGTACAAACAAAATATAAATTCTTCATATTGTCTATGGACACGCGTCTGGCAGAATTTAGCAAATAGGCAGAATTTAGCATAAAATTATAATTATGTATATAATATCATGTATTTACAATGTAAAATTACAAATATCTATTTGTTAATAGCAATAAAATTTGTTAATAGCAATAATAAAATTAATTAAAATAATAATATATTATAATAATAAGAATAAGGATACTATTAATAATAATGAAACCGATGATAAAGATAATAGTATAAAATAATAATAATATAATAATGTTTATCTATAATTATTCTTAAACAAATTGGGTTAGGGTAACAATTTTACAACTCTACATTTGGACTTTTAATAGCTAATTTAAATTCGTCTACAGTATAAAACACATTTTTAACAAGGAATCTTTTTAATCTAGATTTAAACTTATTGACATCTAATTGTTTTATATCGTTAGGTAATAGATTATATAAAAACAAGCCAGTCGGTTTTACTTGTTTTTTTATTAGAGTTAATTTATCTCGAGGTAGTTTAAAGTTATTTTTATTTCGAGTCCTATTGTTATGGTCATGTGAAGGAAAAAAGTTTTGATTAGCTTTTATAAAGGTTAAAAGTGTATAAATGTAAAGATTAGGCATAGTCATTATCTGTAGTAATTCAAAATATTTACGACAAGATTTTTTAGATTTTAAATTTAGCATAGTACGGACAACTTTTTTTTGGAGCGTGAATATTTTTTTGTGGTTTTGAGAATTTCCCCAGAATATTATGCCATAACTCATGAGATTCAAACAAGCCATGGTATGTCATTTTTAAGGAATGTTTAGGAACTTTGTTTTTAAGTACTCGAATTGCATAAAATTGTTGAGAAAGTTTATTTTGAAGTGATTTTATTTGTTGTTTCCAGTTTAGCTGCTCATCTAGTTCAATTCCTAAAAAAGGTGCCCGGTCAGTTATTTCGAGTTTTTCACCATTTGCCAATACCACGGGTACAGCTTGGGATTGGGAAATGTTACCGTTTGTTTTAAATTTTATAATCTGGGTTTTTTTAGAGTTTAGGTTTAATTGATTATATTTTAGCCATTCGCAGAGTTCCTCCATTGCTCCATCGCCTGGATAAGAACCTGGGACCTGATGCCGGTCACGTGCTCACCCATCTTAAGTATTTTGGGACGCATTCTCCTGCTTCACCGGGTTTTATAAGAGGATCTCTGAGGAAGACGGGTCGCTCGGTCTCTCGTCTTTGGGTCCAGGGTTCCTATCCCAGTTCGGTTGCCTTCTATCCGTTGCATGCTGGTATTGCTTAAGAGGCCTCCTTGCATATAATCCGCTTATCGCAGCATAAGATAACAACCACAACAATCGTGGCAAGTGCGAACACACAAATAATTAACAATCTCCGAGATTAATGCAATTAAAATGTTCCGGGAATCGAGATTACCACAAACACATATCATCAAATGTAAAAAACATAATTTCTTGTATATTGAGTTGTAATTAACACGATAGGGTTTGATTTTGATAGCTGTTTACAATCGCTGTTGAATCAAAGTTTTCGTGCTCCAAATGGCCATTCTACAAGACTTTCAAGATTTGCTGAACATTCCCGTGGAGTCAAAAAAATTAATCCGCGCTCCGGACGTCGTGCTCGGCTCCCAATCCTCTACATCCGCCTCTCGACGCAACTAACAAAAAACCGACAGAATGATTCTTGTTGACAATTCCGTAGAGGGTGATCGCTAAAAGTTTGTGGCGCAGACCATTACGTGTGGCATGAAAAGAGTATCTAAATGTGCTCGGAAATCGTTGAAAAAAAAACTCTTCATAGTGAAAGAGTGCACGCTGTTTAGGGTCTAAACCTTTTCCCAAAAAAGAGCGAATGGATATCGTTTCACAATCAGTGTCTAGAGCTCATTTAGAGCTCATTTCGGCGATTTTTGAAAAATTACACCATACACATTTTTGAAAACGTCAAATTGTGTAAAGGACCCGAAATTAGATATTATACTCTTCCTTCGTCTACTGCAGTAGCGGCCGGTGGACAGTTAGGAAGGTGGGGCATAAAAAGCTACAAAAATATCCGCACCTCCCTACACTCACCCACCACCCCTAACCTATACAGTGAAAATCGTATACACCTGACGCTGCGTAATCTCACTGACATATTAGAACCTATAAACGCTTCTTAACGTCACTAAATTTAATGACATGGTTTGGTGTCCTACCTTTTGTCCTGGCAGGGAGAGTTCTTCGTAATGTTATGTCAATGCTCTGCTGTAGTCCTAAATCCGCGTTTAGTTGCGTTTAGTGGCAAGTGGCAAGACGCAGCACTCTTCGTACATACTTCCATATCGGTAAATCATAAGCAATACTAATGCCTATTTACGATGCACTGCCAAAAATATGTCAAACCATACCTCGATTAATCGCGTCAAGATCGGTGATATTTTATAAACAAAAATGTGTTCTATTTATTTGCGAGTATCCATTGAAACCTTGAACTTTTCCCAACTAAATTAGTTTGATTTTAAATCCTAAAACACGGCATGAAACTAGAGTAATGACACATGACATCTCACGCGAATTCGCTCGCCGCGACACCTAGCCCAACCCGTCCGCTAGACTGTCACAGTGGCACGTGCTGCAAAGATCGCGACGAAGCCATTGGCCGTGCCAGGGAGTCCCGCATTTCGTTGCTTGTTCATCGCGGGTGATTGGCTGCCGTGCATTTTGAATATGTGCCCCGCTCGCACTGTGAGCGCTGCGCGCACGCGCTAACTATTGGAATTTGGGGCAGAAGCCGAATCTGCACTACCCAAACATGCAATGAAGCGCGCAGAATCGTGATCGCGCGCTTTTGGGTCCAGGGAAACGTTGCGGTGTACTTTAATGAATCAAATGAATTCTAAATGACTTCCAATACATAATATAACATTGAAATCTAAAGAAATCTTAATGATATAAGCTAAAGTAGTAAAATCTATGTTCTGGGTGAGGATCTAGGTGGTGCACATGCCCCACTGCCCCTGTGCACGAGCCGCTACAGATCTACTGGTATGCTCAAATTAAAGATTGGAATACATTGAGGGGTTCATTTCACAGTTCGATGGGATCTCTGCATTCAAGGTTTAAGTGGGGTGGGGGTGAAAGTATTAACCGTGAGGAGGCCTCTTACAAGCATTAACAATGTCCTCAATTGTATTGTCATATCTTCTTTCCAGAAACGGATGACTTGGACATGGCCGAAAATGAAGTTTGTTCAACTCAGAATCTACACCAAGATAAAGTTGAGGAATGTATTGAGACAAAGTCGTTTTGCTGTGCAATATGCCAAGTACTTTTCTTCAACAAAAAGATCTTCACAAGACATATCAAACGCAGTTGCTTCAAGCATCTGTATCCACATCGCAACGTTCCTGCAAGTCTACATGCACCCACGGCCAGACCCGAGAATCGCCAGGGCAACTTCAATAAACAGGGAATCCCTTGCATCAGCCCACTGCATCCCCAAGGGGTCTCTGGCCCGAGCTCAATAAACTTCCGGTCTCTTCAAGGCAATCATAAATCAGAAACTACTGATTACAAAAAGAACTTTGCATGCAATATTTGTAACAAGTCCTTTGCCCAGAAAGGCACCAGAAACGATCACTTACTTGTCCACACCGGTGAAAAGAACTTTGCATGCAACATTTGCAGCAAGTCCTTTGCCCAGAAAGTCCACAGAGAACGGCACTTGCTTGTCCACACTGGTGAAAAGGACTTTGCATGCAATATTTGCAGCAAGTCCTTTGCCCAGAAAGGCACCAGAGACAGGCACTTACTTGTCCACACCGGTGAAAAGAACTTTGCATGCAACATTTGCAGCAAGTCCTTTGCCCAGAAAGGCACCAGAGACAGGCACATACTTGTCCACACCGGTGAAAAGAACTTTGCATGCAACATTTGCAGCAAGACTTTCACCTGGATAACCGACAGAGACAAGCACTTAGTTGTCCACACCAGGGATAAGAACTTTGCATGCAACATTTGCAGCAAGCCCTTTGCCCGGAAAGGTTACAGAGACCGGCACTTACTTGTCCACACAGGTGAAAAGAACTTTACGTGCAATATTTGCGGCAAGTCCTTTGCCTTTAAAAGCAGCATCAAAATGCACTTAGTTGTCCACACTGGTGAAAAGAACTTTGTATGCCATATTTGCAACAAGTCCTTTGCCCGGAAATACAGCAGAGTCGACATGCACTTGCTTGTCCACACCGGTGAAAAGAACTTTGCATGCAACATTTGCAGCAAGTCTTTTGCCTATAAGAAAAGCAGAGACAAGCACTTACTTGTCCACACCGGTGAAAAGAACTTAAATAAATAAAATTTTGCAGATATACCTAACGTGCTTATTTTTGCTTCATTGGCAAGCTGTTCAGTCAATTGAAATTGTTTAATCTGGGGCATTAAATTAAAATTAATATTGGTTTGGATTCAGGTTCGGACTATGTGGAATTTCAGTCCGGGTTCGGGTTGATTTTATTTTTTATTTTTATTTGTGATTCATAATAACGTAGTTTCATGTGTGAATCAAGTCCTAAAGGTTTGTACACCTCTGGACATTGAAAGCGTTCCTGGAGAATTTCGGCTATGTCCTCAGAAAGGTTTGACTGAAAACAGCATAGGCAGGCCAGGTACCGACCACGTGGATGAGCACATGGAGGAACAACTGGATGACATGCATAGAGGGTCCAAATCTCGTTATGACAAACCGGTTTGCTGATCAGCAACTGCCTTGCTCCGTGAAATGTGAATCGACCAAGCTGATAGTTCGGTCCACTGTCGTGTTTTGCAATGGATTTCACGCAACTCCAATGGCCAAAATGCAGTAATTTTTAAGCTAGAAGAAAATTCAAAAAGCGTCCTGCTCCTGCTCTGTACGAAAAGCACATAAATGGCGTAGCTTTTTCAGTTGGCAACTATATTCAGTACAAGTTTCAAATTTTTTAAATAATAAAAGTAAATGTTACAATTAATTCAAAATTTTTCGGTATTTATTTTCTTGTCACCCCACGCGTTCTAGTCACCCCATTTCACGGTACCTACTTCGTATAAATTTATTTTGTGCTGCTTCCAGATTTCTTTCTTCCTTGCCCCCTACAGTCCATGTACAGGCCCCGTAAGTTAAAATTGGTTAAAAATACAACTTCTAAAATAAAAGTATACATTTTTTGGGTAATTTTAATCCCACAACAACCTTCTTTTTTTTGGTAGAACTAATCGCTTTGTTCAATTCTTCGTTTTACTTCTACGTCGATAGTTGCATTTTTGTTCATGATACTGCCCAGATATTTAAACTCGCCTCTTTCTTCAATTTCTTCATTCCCGATTTTGACTTTTCCATGTAGTTTTCTTTTATCCCTGTTCATTCCAACAGGTTCACTCTTTGTTGTGCTCAAACGCATTCCATACTCTTCTGTAACATTATCTTAGTTGTTCACCTTTTCTTGCACCTCTTCAAGTAACTTGCCCCAAATTACAAAATCATCTGCGTATATTGCAGTATAATATGTACCTATACATTTACCACTTTCCTCAACATCTTATCCATTATACTATCAAAATAATAATGGAGGCAAAACACTTCCTTGTTTCACACCCGTTTCCACCTTAAACCATACCATTCGGTATGTCCGTCTTGTGATTAACTCTACTCTTGCAGTACTTATTCAGACTTTCAATACTTTGTATCATTCCTTGATCTATTTCTTTCTTAATTAAACATTTCCAAACCAACTCTCAATATAAATGGGCATATTTTTTCCATTGTTTGTCTTCATGTGAAAAGTAAATCAACGTTGTGGACCTTTCTTTCCAAAACCCATAACTTTCTTCTCTCATAATAGTTGGTTCCAGTGGCGGCTTGAGCCTTGGCCAGTACTGGAGCAAGATCTATTTAGCTCAGACACCCACCCACCCCAGGGGGGGGGGGGGGGGGGGGGGCTGCTAACAATTTTTCCAGCTAGAATTCTTAAATTTTATTGGAATTTGTAAATAATTAATAATCATTTGGGTTTTGATAATCTTTAGCTACGTTTACATTATTTGGATAGAGACAAGAAAAACTGGCTGAAAAATTGTGAATACTAAAATCTTTTCTCTAATACATCAAAAATAAATTGTGTTTCTAATTTCAATTGACTCTCGATAAGCTCTAGGAATCATTATTATCTGATCGTGATCAGAGACAGAATTTACGGTATCGCCACTTGCACACTCGGCTTCTTTAAAGAAACGTGCACCGTATTAAATTGTATAGAGTTATGAACCAATCATATTGAAATTATAAATATTTGTTACCAGTAACAGCCACATTACAAGCCAAGCTATAGGCTTTTGGTTTTGCTCGTTAGCTTGCTCAAAGTGATAGAAAAATTATCTCGCATTGCTCACCATAGTTGGTGGAAGAACCTAACTTGTTTAAAGAGTCATCCAATTCCAATGAGCAAGAGCTTGTATTTTCACGTGTCCATAACTCTGCGAGTGTTGATTGATAATCTTGATTGCCTATCATCTATATACTCAGGGGCATAGGAACTATTTTTTCCGTGGGGGGGTCAGACATACATAAAAATTTGGGGGGTTAGGGCCCACAGCCCCAAAAAAATTTTGAGTTCAAGGTTTTCATTGGAGCAAATCTACGCGTTTGCGGTCAATTTGGGGCTTGAGAAAGTGGTTAAACAGTGGCATCGAGTCCGATGCCATTCTTGCCCAATTCGTTTACTTGTACAGATGCATGTTACTCTTCAGTCTACACAAATACATGTATAAGGGATTTAAATAACTTTTGTCTCACCTGGAGGCGTCGATATTGGGGCAACTGCTCTATCAAATTCGGCCAAATTCGGAGTCTGCGTAGAACTGACTACAGCGCTGGACTCATCGAACAGACAAACACATTGAGAAAATAAGGATTTCCCACCGCCAACAAAATACGTATACAATTGTGATTTGTTTTTCTAATTAAATGAAATAAATGTGGCGTTGCTTACCAATGCTAGGACAAGGCTTTTTGAAAAATCTATCCAAGGTTGTTGTGGTTGAACTTGCACTTGCAGCATCGGGCTTGCGCTTTCCTTTAATTCTACCACGTTGGCATATTATGATTCTACGTGTCGCGACCAATTCGTCTGGTTCATATCTCCTCTTTCTCTCCCACAGTGACACCTCGTCAATTGTCGAACACTCATTTTGTTTAGAGACACTAGTAACAAACACGCAAAATTTAAATTAGCAATTAATAGCTAGTAGCTACCATCAATCATCATCAATACGATACCTAAGTACAGCCAGCAAAAGCTTGCCGACTGCGGGTCACAAAATCGAAAAAGTAGAACTCTTGCCACACGCGTTTTTAACGAGGTGTGTAATCGACTTACTGCCGCGAAAGCAACTAGATGACTGAATATAAACTGGAAATATTTTGGGCTAGCTTGCCCTAAAACTCAAAATCAAATTTTCTGAGCTGCCTCATCAAATTTGCTGAAATGAGTTTCATGACTGCACCGACTTGGCAGAATACGAGCACAGTTTGAATGAATTACAGAGAGTACGGATAATACTGGCGATGGTTTTTTTGGGTTCGAAGTAACATCAAGTTTCTAGGAACATCGCTATACCTTCTCGGTTCAATAACAAAACAGTTTGCGTGTATCCTTCTAACTCAGTTCGCTAGCTATACAACCCACATGGGTGGTGGGTGGTTGTGTGTGTTACACTTGTTTTGGGAAAAGCTCGAATATTGGAGTGATAACTTAAACCGTGTGGCCTTGAAGAGTATGCAAAATTTGGTCTGAAAGAATCTTTCTGGCCATAAGGAGCCAGTCCCGCCTCGCAGTAATGAGTCGAATGAATCAATTCATGATTTTTTAAATAGAAAATAGCAATGTTTTCGGCCTTTATCTAATTTCCATACTGCAATTTTTTATTGGGACGAGGGGGCCCAGGGATTTTGCGCAATACGCCGGTGGATTAGAGGATATTTTATTCAGAATTAGAGTGCTGAGATTGCATTTTTAATGCGAGCACATGTGGAAATGTGAATCGGATGCAAGTTGATAACAGAACCAAACTTTATTGCATTGTGGGTTACTTTTACGTATCATGTTTGCATGACTGTTGGTCTAATATACCATTTTTTCTATATTAAAGCCGTCGATAGTCGTCGATGTTGTTGCTGACATGTTGGGTGCCAGTCAACACAATAGTATGCATGTACCCACCCATCTTAACATCCCCCCACAGTCCCAACGTACCAACCACGGTCCCACCGATCCACGAACCCATCCACGGACCCACCCATCATCACGCACACCACCACCCACCCCCTCGAGGTACTGGAGCGCCCGCTCCAAATTACTATTGCCAAGCCGCCACTGGTTGGTTCCACTTATTCTCTTATTCTTTTTTCCATGATTTTTCGTATATTTTGGCACATTGACTAGTCATGTGTAATGCCTCTATAATTTTTACACTTAGTAAATACTTAAAAGATGTGTAACGGAACCTTCGTCTACACAGCTTTGCTTGATATTTGAACTAATCGCTCGTTTCGACTCCGATCGTGGAATTACATGCCATACAGAAATACACACACGCTGTGTAAGTTTTATATAAATATAAGACAAATATAGTTTATTAATTTCACATGTCCATGGACTGTTTGTCCTTCATTATTGTTATGTACAGGACAAAAAAATCAATACAATAAACATATTCTTACAGTGGTGGTGATTGGCACTCGAATAATGTGTGATCTCTATGTGCTGATCAGTACTGTAAGCCAGAGTTATTTGGGGAGGCCGCAGCGGTCTCGGCCAAACCAGTGGACTTGTCACTCCCTTGAGCATTTCATTTTGTAACAGTCTCTTTTGTAACCAACTTGCTTTAAAAATGTGTGTGTGTAATTGTTTTTGTTACAATATGACAATTGACACTTGTCAACACAATTGTACACAGTAACATAACAACATGTAGGTATACAGTAGTCTTATGGTTCACCCAATGGGACATGAACTTCGTTGTAGTATGCAATTCCATATCGAGTCCTGTTGATAACAGTTTCAACAGTGACCGATATTAGTATCAATGGCAAGGCGGCTTTATAATACCAAAAATTGAATTAATTGTATATTTTAAAAGTATTACATATTCCCGGGCACCGCACGGCAGGGGGACTGGGAGATGGGGGAGATCAGGATTCAGGTACATGTTAGATTAGGTTTTCCCATAGGTTGATTATTTCGGTGGCTGCATAATGTTTCCTATGAGCACACAACGGAATCACTGGACATTTAGTGACGAGGACGTTTTACAAAAACTTAGAATTGAATCTAATAATCGATTTATCTTAAGGCATGAAGGGGACATGACGGTAAGTTTGAGGTTATTAATCTACATAATTGTTTGCATGTCTTCAGCTTCTCCAATAGCACAATTACGTTTGTATCATTGAATTTGTACGTTTGCTTGATGGCAGGATAAGGAACGGAATGATTACTTCCTATCAGCGGAGGAGGAAAGAATCGTTCTAAGACACTACGAGCTCCAACTCAAAGACTTCTGCCGACGCTTCACTCCTCAAATGCCGAGGGCTGTGATTGGAACTGCGTTTCACTATTTCAAACGTTTCTACCTCAATAACTCTGTCATGGACTTTCATCCTAAAGAGATATTGTAAGTTTTAACCTGAAACAAAGTTGCATGCTTTGAGTGATCAAAATAAGAAAGTTGGGGCCTAGCTGGGCCTTTTAAATGGCAACTTCTCTAGTTTTAGGCTCCAACCACACAATCATCTTTGGTTACTTAATCGATTAACCACTACCGTGATTTAATTTCCTAATTCACAGAGTCACGTGTGTGTATCTGGCGTGCAAGGTGGAGGAGTTTAACGTTTCCATCGTGCAGTTCGTTGCCAATGTTCGTGGCGATCGAGAAAAGGCCACCGATATTATCCTCAACAATGAGTTACTGTTGATGCGAGAGCTCCACTACCACCTCACCGCACACAATCCCTATCGTCCTGTCGAGGGACTGCTCATCGACATCAAGGTTTGAATTGATGCTAGAGACACGTATCGTGGTAGGGCAGTGCAGTGCGCCTGAAAGTGGCTTTCAGACCAAAGGTTGCCGAGTTCTCAAGGCCACATCGTAGAAGTTATCATTTCAATATTTTACTATTTTGTAGACAAAAGGGGGCTTTTTTCGAAAATTTGTCCCTGTAATTCTAGAACCACCCCAAAACTCTTCAGCTTTTACCCGTTTTAGAGCCATGAAAACAAAAGTGCAGAGATAAATTAGGAAAAAGGGCCATGGGCACCCCTTTGTATTATTTTACCACAGTCATAAGGTTACCCAGACATTCTACCATACCTATCTATGGCTACGGCAAAAATTTGATGCTATTAGTTTAACCGGCAATAACTTGGGTGCGTTGGAAACCGGTTGTAACATCATCTACCAGGCCATGGCACAAGGTCAATTTAATCAAGGGACCCAATGTTCCGCAAGTGGTTAGAGTTACCTGTTTACAGGTAAAATATCAACAAACAGCGACTCCATCCATCGACTGCCGGTGATACTATTATTGTGGGTGTAGGGCTTTCACGTAGCTGCTTTAGTTCTCATACATCGTGAATGAAGTGTGAGCTGGCACGGCATGCTAGTTGCCTATCCCGTACCGGAGCAGTGATCGAAGGTTATATCACCTGCAACCAAGGTAACTGTAACCACCTGAGGAACATTGGGTCCCTTGATTATAATTGACCTTGTGCCATGGCCTGGTAGATGACGTGAAAACAGGTTGCCAACGCACCCCAGTGATTGCCGGCCAAACTACTAGCATCAAATTTTTGCCGTAGCCATAGCTAGGTACGGTAGAATGTCTGGGAAACCTTACGTCGTTGCCGACGCCTGCCGCAGACCCGTTGCGGCCTGGCCGACCCCGAGCGCCTGCGTCCCGGCGTCGACGAGCTCCTCGACAAGCTGTTCCTTTGCGACGCGCCGCTGCTGTACGCGCCCGCGCAACTGGCGCTGGCCGCCGTGCTGCACGCCGCCTCGCGCATGCACGAGAACCTGGACAGCTACGTGACGGACACGCTGTTCGGGCCGGACGGCCGCGACAAGCTGCCGGCGCTCGTCGAAGCCGTCAGGAGTGAGTTGAGCGGACTGCGAAGTGCCACGCGAGTGGGACGTTCACGATGTTTACGTTTTTCACTATCGTTTTGTTCTATTGTTCAGTTGTCAACACACAACTTCTGATGGTCCGCCCCTCTGACGTCACGGCGCTTGGGTCTGACTTGCTGGACGGGTAGACTGTGGGAAACGAATACGAATAGCACAGGAGTGAGGCGGGTTTTAGCCGAGTTTGGAGGCCTGTCAACAAGCTCCTGTTGGTCATATGATGTTGAAATTTACACTCCATAGTCCATACGAATCACTGTTATTTCTATTACGTTTAAAAATTTCATGAAGTTTTGATGGATATCTTCGTTATTGCAAAGGTTTGAAATGAGGGCGATTTCAATGCAAAGTCCATAAGACCTCGCAATCTTTCCCACACCCTGGCATCGGCCTTCAAGCGCAAACACGCGGCTGTAAGGGTCGCTCCTCCTGCCTGCACTTGTCTTTTAGTGTTCTTTATCACACTAGTGAGGAGTCGGTGAGAATCATTAAAGTACCTACCTAATTCTCTCACCTTCACACAAGGTGAAAGATTTTGGCTTTTTTATAGCCAATAAAAAAGTACAAAATTCTTTCAGTCCACCAATGCTGTAGCTGTTTTGTCTAATCTTTCCAATTTAAAAATAAATTTTCAAATTTGTACTATCGTTTTCAAATTTTGATATTGTGAAGGGATCGCTGTAAGCAGTCAACATAGGTAGTACTACCTACCTAAAGTTTGAAGCGAGTCGCTGCTAAGGGAAGGTAATTTCGGCTGGAAAACGAATCACAATGCCCTAGATGTCGTCATCTATGACAACCATCTTTCATCAACGTTCCATTATTCAGTGTTTTATTAGTTATTACTAGTGGTTTGAGGCTGGTCTATTGAGGCTGGGAATCATTAATGATTAGTAGGTATATTTCTATGCATCATGTCTGCTTGTACTAGGTAACTAGTAAAAACAAAATTATTTCAACTTGGGTTATGAATAACATTAATTTGATTATTAAGTGATGTCTTCAAGATTTCCAGGTGGGGAGCTAGAGAGACATGAGTCATGGCACATTTCTACTTTGTAATGGGGCTAACCCAGCATTTCCCTGGAAGAACTTTACCTGGAATTAAATACCTCTCTTTCTTGATGGAGAAGTGAATTGGTTAGATGAGAAGAAAGTGGGTGAAACGCTTCCAATGTAACCCACAAGAGATGGTCGCCCAGAGAGGGTAAAAGGCTACCTAAGCTGAACACAGTGTCGGTGACGGGGTTCCTCTGCTGCGTTTGCCCGCAGAGATCCGGTCGATGTCGAAGCCGCTGGAGCCGGCTCCCAGGGACACGATCCGGACGCTCGAGCGGAAGCTGGACAAGTGCCGGAACCAGGCCAACAACCCGGACAGCGTCATGTGAGTCGAAACGCTCCGACCGCCCACCTGCTTCATTTGCATTACCGAGCCGCGGTTTCAAATCTTCGGTTATCGGAACGCACTGAATGCGTTAAACCTCACAGTTGGCTAGAACTCTGATGCCCAAAATGTCATTTGTTTTCATGACTTTTGCTGACATTTTCTTTGAGGAGTTGGTTTCAATTGTGAGGTTCTTATATTCTAGCTGTACCTAATGTAGGTACTATGCTTACTGTCAGATACTCAAGAGCACTCTGAAAAATATGCAAACAAATATATTTATCTTAAAAATTCTTAATTTCTGACACCAATATATAGTCTGTAATTCATATTTTACCTAGAAGTAATCTAATGTCATAAAAATTACTAGCTTCTGGTTCCACAATAGCCTGGAAATATTTAATATTTCAATATTTTTGCAATATTTCTTGCAAGTATCTACCTAACAGATTTAACTAGTTGATGATCAGATTCTGCAAAAAAAACTGGAAAAATATGGCAAGGCATTTCCTTTGCAGAGGAACTAATGATTGTTCCTGTTGTCACGAGATTTAGAATTTGCTTGTTGTTTTATCTGTTTCACTCACTCAGCCGATCATTGCTGTACAGGTTCTCTCTCTCTCACTGTTTCCCATGGTCGTCTCATAGCGATTCCAAAGCAGCCAGAGATCGCTCAAACAACTGCTATCACTGACCACTTCATGTTTAGTCTACTCTCTGATCCATAAATGATTGAGAAATGATTGATAACTATTTGGTCAATTGGCTGGCATTTAAATTGCCTAGATCCTGGCATAAAGTAGGTAATTGTTTTTTTTTTATCGCAATGGCCAACATGATGCCAGGAAATTCATTTGTTCCTGCAGATAAAAAGCTCAACCAAGAGTGGAAAAAGCTATTAATTAATTCTGGGCACAAGCTCTTTTTGTGGTTATACCATGTATCCACAGACATAAGGTTCCCAAGATTTTCCACACCATACTAAAGCAGCTACGCGAAAGCCCTCCGCCCGCAATAACAGTTTCGCCGGCAATCAAGGGATGGAGCCACTGCTTGTTGTTATATGACCTGTAACCAAGGTAACTGTAACCACCTGTGGAACATTGGGTCCCTTGATTATAATTGACCTTGTGCCATGGCCTGGTAGATGAATCCATAACTGTATCCACCTGAGGAACATTGGGTCCCTTGATTATAATTGACCTTGTGCCATGGCCTGGTAGATGATGTTGAAACAGGTTGCCAGCGCACCCCAGCGATTGTCAGCGAAATTACCATCATCAAATTTTTGCCGTAGCCATAGCTAGGTATGGTAGAATATCTGAGTAACCTTATTATCGGTGATTTCACTGCTAACCACCAATAAAGAAAACCGGGTGGATTCCATGTTCGACGACGTGCCCACACCGAGCGTGTGATGAAATCTGACGTGCGATCGTGTGCCGCGTTTGCAGCTACAAGCGGCGCATGCAGGCAATGCTCGACGACGAAGACGACCGGGAAGACTCTGCGTACGCCCGCGTTGCGCATCGCCAAGAAGCCAGCAACGACGCCTTGCTCGGGATCACGATGCTCAACGAGGCGGCTTCGTGATGCGAAATCCGCGGCTCGGAGTCACGCAACGTTCGTCATGAAATTCACGAACATTGTAAATAAATTTTTATATGCAATTAATCATTCCATTCTTGAAGATTATTTTATTCCACATTTTTTCTATGGTAGGTACCTAAGTTTCCTGCCGACAGCTTTTTTAACAGCTGTAAAATTCTAAGGCTGAAACTTTAATAATGCACTTTTTCCCAAAACACCTTAGACAACTCCTTCCACATTACATGAAAAAGAAATTATTATCTATTTTTTGGCACATAATACGCTAAAGGCACTGTTTTTCCGACAGTAAAAAGTTTAAAAGTAGAATGATCATTGATCACCTTGGGCAATGTGTATCTACCAATCAATTGTCTACAGGCAAACTATTTGTCACAGCCCCACAAATGCTTACTTCCTAGGTTATGCACAAGGCTTTCAAATTACGTAAGTTAAGTATAATTTAATTAGATATGATATTAGTTTGGCTAATTAACGTATGTACCTGTGGAACGTTATGGTTACTATGGAAATTAATGCTTTCCCATAGTTACGGACTTTATTTAGCCAAACCAATCGTAGCACAAAAATTATTCTTACTTAAGTAAGAATAATTTTTGTGCTTTGATTGGTTTTCAAGCCCTCTAGTCTGTGTAGGACTCTTCATTTAAAGACATGTAATCAAAGTGTGCAAACTTGAATAAATAAACAGATGAGCTATTTTGGCAGGGCTGTCACTAATAGTTTGCTGGTAAACAGTTGTTTGGTTCAGTCGTGTTAGCCTTTTTTACCACAGTCTGGTGGACCTAAAAGTAAAGTATCATTTGGCATTATACCATTTGTAAAGAGTAAAATTGTAAATAATGGTAATAATAAATACCATTTTTAATGGTAATGATAAATCTTTTAACTATTTGGTATGGTACACTATGATATGAGATCCCCAGAAAGTGGCAAACTCAAATTAATTCTAGTGTATATATTAGTTGGCCTAGGTGATCATTACATCTTAACAATGGACCCAATAAGGAGCTGGTAAACTGCAGATAATTTTAGTGCTTGTGTTACCATTGCTACAACTGTCACGCAGTCGTAGTTTAGGGTAAGCAATATCCATAGTCATATTCGTAAATCGTTACCAGATTTGCAAACTGATAATATCAGGTAGTGGGTACCTACTACCTTTTTAAGTACCACTAATGGCCGGTTTTACCAAAATTGTTCCCAACTAATGGTTAGGTAACTCATAGTTGAGTCTCAACTACTAGTTGGATAAATATGAGTTTTACCACCAGTTTTCATCTGCTGTTTTTCCAACTGGCACTTAGTACATTCGCCCCATATTTTTTTCATATGTTGGTATTAAATATCTAGTAATAAACAAAAAATGTTTAACTGTCAAACTCGAAAATGGCGGAGAATATGAAATACGTCTTGTAAAGTTCATTATTAGGCATCTGAATCTTATCGTGATGTCATCGTCTCTTGAAAAATCGATTTCTATTAATTGGGACCCTTCATTGATTGCAATGATTTCACGACCATCCCACAATCTCTTTTATTTGGCATTGCAAGTGAACCAAGATAGTTCCTTCACTCTCGTTCTATTGTACACGCACTTGCACGACTCGCTGCAATTAGTTCTCGATACCGTTTCTATCCCGAAAACACATCGGGATGGGCAAGACTAGTTGACAGTTTTGTTCCAGTATCTACTACACTACATAGCTGAAACCCAGTGTCTTTTGATTTTAGAATCATGTTTGTTTTACATTAATTGAAAATGGTGGCACAGCTTTCCAAAGGCGTTGTTTCTGGAAGGCAGTGACATCCCTTTCTGCTCTTGAAAGGAAGCTTGAACGATATTTAGAGCTCGTCTTAAATGAGAAAACATTGAATTCAATGATTCGTTGAATTTAATTTTGGTTCAGACGGTTCAATGCATTGCATTCCACCATAATTCAATGCATTGAACAAAACAATGAACCATACAGACCGAGATTTAGAGCCCACTGATACATTTCAAATACCTCCAAAACAAGTTACAACTATGAATGAGAATATATCAAAGAGATTACAAAACAGCTAGATACCCTTTGGTTACTGGCAGTATCCTGGGCTCCAGTAGAAACCAAGCACCCAATTTAAATTCTACTGCAATTTGTTAAGAATGTATGGTACAAATTGAACAGCTTTTAGACATGCTGTACCCAAAAAATTAATTAATATTATTAAAAAAAATAATTACACATAGTATTTACCAACGTTCGTGTACATTCATAACGCTGGGTATACGGCTAGCAATGTCAGTGGCACAATGTCATCAACATTGGCTCTGCACCAATCAGAAACGTCATGGCAGAGTCACCAACATGGCGTCATGCACATCCATTATTTCTGACTAATCAGAGTCAATGTTCATGACATTTTCTTACTGATGGCATTGCTGTAGCTGTAAACCCATGCGTTCTTCATTACAATACACTCGGGTTTTGCGTACGCAATTTGTGTTGCCTTTATGATGAGCGTAGCGGTTTGTATAGCGAAAGATGATGGCGCCATCTACGCACACAAATGTCACACACAAAGTCACAAAAAAATGTTATGCACTTTTAGATACATTTCCGTCAGGGTTGGATAGGGGAAAAAACCGGCCCGGGGATTTCAGAAGAAAAGTTGGCCCACAAGAAAATCCATTCCCTAGAAAAAACCGTCGCCCGCTTTTCCGAAGTCTTTCCCTAAAAAAAATGTTGCCGCTCCTGTGGGCAAATAGTCGCCAAGTGGGCCTATCCAACTTTGATTTCTGTACTTTTCCCAATTTTCCAAACTTCAAATATTGCTCTTTTTTCTGATTTGAAAGGAAGGGGTATGAAGGATATTCTTGAAAAACGCAGGGGGTATGAAGGATATTCTTGAAAAACGCAGGGGGTCGAAGTTGAGATCGAACGTAGACACTCTGAAAATTTCATCGCAATCGAAGCAGGCGTTTGGTCTGTAGAGCGCGCAAACACATGTATACAAACAAACAAACAAACAAACACACACAAGTTTATTTTTACCACTAGTGAAATTGAAGATTTCGCTTTGCTCGCTACGCTCATCAAAAATGCAATCAAAGTGCTGCACCCTTCCGGTAGCCCAGACCGACGCTAACGTGACGAAAAACCTAATCGAAGGCACCGAACCGAGCTCATTGCACTCCGCTCGGCCGACGAATTCGTGCCCTATCTCTGCGCCGTTGACATGCCCGCCTCGTCTCCCATTTGCGAGTAGTGTCCCAGCGGCGGGGGCGGCGGCTGGTAGCCGTGGTGATAGTTGGGGGGCAGCGGCTGCGACGGGGGCAGGCAGGGGGCGGGCCCGAAGCCCATCGGGCCGAAGCTGCCGGGCATCGACGGCGGCGGCGGCAGCGGGTGGCTGTGTGGCGGACCGTTGGGCGAACCGGGGTAGTTGAAGAACCTGCGGCAAAGATTTGCGAGGTCAGAGGGTTTGGGTGAATGCGAGCCGGCTTTGTGACGCGACCCGATTGGTCCGTATCGGGCAAGCGATCTCGTAGTGTTGTCATGGTACCGATGTTTGTCACTTCATGTTAATCTGTACCGCAGCCTGTGTGGAAATACCTGAGCAGTGATGTCAACAAACTTGATTTGGCCAGTTCAACTGCATAAGATGATGCTATTTGAGAACCCAGAATTTATTAGTATAGGTAAAATAATCAGGCTGATAACTCTTCTTAAACAATAGGAATTGTTAGAAGTATCATTAGTTTGGAAATGATAATTTTGTTAAGTATAAGGGAACGCCGACATTAAATTTGGAAATGAGACTTCTGAACAAAGATAAATAGGCCATAGATTAATGAAACCAACGGTAACCTAACGGTAGGTTTCAATAATCTATAATGTGATACCACAGATGATACTACTGAAGTAAAGTACTTTTAAAACTGGATTCTCAACTGCTATGCCCTCAACTACCGTATACCTACAAAGGCAGCAAGACAATTTTCAGGGTGGGCAAAAAAATATACAACCTCATCCACGGGGCGCCTTTTGCACCCCCGTTCATAATAAATGTGTGGGCAGCAGCTGCCGCCCCGCTTACTTGCAGAAGATTCAAACCAATGGGGTGGTGGAGGTGCCGCGAATAGCATCGAGCTATAGTTGCTGGGCGCTTAGGCAACCCGCAGTACTTATGTGCTACGAGGGCAGTTTACCCATCAGGTAAGTATCTATCTCAGGCTACAACCAGGAATATCATGCTACGCGAAATCTTCGGGGAAGTAGATTCGCAATTGATTTCAACCTTCCTCTCACCTACAAACTTATTTAAATTAGAATTCAATATTGGGATGCCCAGCACTACATCTGATTGTTACATATGTTTTTCACCCGCTCGACTGCCCATCAATGCTTTGTTATAACATCGAACAAGGAGAATTTAAAGGAGTACTAAGGTAATAAAGGGTTATCGATTCCTATAATAGCTCCAATGGCTTTGTGTTAATCATACGAATTTCGATAGCAAGAATTTTTCACACGCATAGCTGTTGCGCCTGTAAAATATACATGGCCATGGGTAAAAGATCTGCGACTTGACATAGCCTAACAAGTAACAACTATTTTAATGCAGTGTTTTTTTTTTATGGGCCAGCGATTCCATGACTGTATAGTTCGTCTCAGGTTCTGATGGCAGCAACAAACCGGTTTTCTACAATGTTATAGTATAGGCCCAATGCCCCGAGGCGCTGCCAAAAGAACATGAGACGTACTTATAGTCAACTTCTTACCACAGTCTGTCCCCGAGGAAGATGGGTCGAGGGGCCATCACGCCCATCGAACTGTAGTACTGCTGGGCGAGCACCTCGAGGTCGTTCGTGTACTTCCGCTTCCACTTCGTGCGCCGGTTTTGGAACCAGATTTTGATCTGAAAGTCAAGGGACGAATTAGACACCCATTGTAATTTGATTATTACTGTTTTGTTTGCATTTGTCTAGAATCCTGGAGTCTTGCTGAAAGTGGAGGGACGAATTAGACAACCCTTGGAATTTGAATAATACTGTCTTGTTTGCATTTGTCTAGAATCCTGAAGTCTTGCTGAAAGTGGAGGGACAAATTAGACAACCCTTGGAATTTGAATAATACTGTTTTGTTTGCATTTGTCTAGAATCCTGGAGTCTTGCTGAAAGTGGAGGGAAGAATTAGACAACCCTTGGAATTTGAATAATACTGTCTTGTTTGCATTTGTCTAGAATCGTGGAGTCTTGGAGAAGCCACTTCGAACGGCTTAATTATTTTCTTTACATTTATTCCTTGTAAGAAATTGCAAATTACCGAACGAAGAGATGTAATTGAATTGTATTGCAGACCAAAGATTGCGGGGTGCCATTTCGCAGATTCACTCACTCAAATAACTCACACAGATGATCTTTGCCACTGTGTTAGTCTTCAGGGTTTACCTATTGGCCAGCTTGGTTAATGCCTTCAGGGGTGAGTAAACCGCATTAGTTCGTCTAAGGTAATACTCTCATTTTCGCATGCCAACTTACCCTGTTTATAAATATATATATATATATATATATATATATATATATATATATATATATATATATATATATATATATATATATATATATATATATATATATATATATATATATATATATATATATATATATATATATATATATATATATATATATATATATATATATATATGATTCACTCGCTCAACCGATCATCGCTGTTCCTGATTGTATTCTCTTTCAGACTTCCGTGACCCACTTAGCAATATCAACAACTTTTCCCCCGTCTTATACATACACTTGTTGCCGTCGGATCGGTAAAAAGGAGTAACAATCAACGGGAGACACACATGCTCTATACGCAATTCGCTCAAATTCCATATCATGTCCAGACTCACAGCACCTTGATCTGAACTAAAGCCGGACATCCCAATTAATTTACACCCCCCCCCCCCTTCTGTCGTCTAGACACCCCCCCCCCTACCAAGGCCACCCCTTGTTAATTAGGGGCTGTCCCGACTTGACACCCCGGGCATACAAGGCGCCGGCGCCGTCTGTCCTGTTTCCGCGCGCGCCCGCTCAGATGGCGCCACCGTCGCTGTCGCTGCGCCGTGCTGCGCGGCTGCGCTTCGTTAGCGTCGCGCTGATTTATTGGCCACGGCGAGACGCGTGCAGAAAGGCGTCCTCGAGGTCGGGGAGTCGAGGGAGGCTGTGATACACGAGATGGGGCGCCGAGGGAGGTATGTGTGCTTGTGGGGATAAGGGGTGGTGGGGAATCATGAAGGCTCAGCCATTTCCAAAGAGTACGGGATCTAAATTGAGGTACTGATTATTCGTAAGGAAGCGCGGAAGTGAAAAATCGCCTAAATTAGCTCATATAGGCGATTTTTGAAAGTTTGCACCTTTCATAAATTTAAAAATACTAAATTGTGCTGATTATCCTTAGCTATAGACATAGGTACTCTTCCTTCATCTACTGGTATGTTCAAATTAAAGTTGGGAATATATTTAAGGGTTTATTTCCGTGTTTGATTGGACCTCTGCATTAAACGTTTAAGTGGGGGAGGGGGCAAAAGAATTAACCGTGAGCAGCACTCTTAAGAGTGAGAAACCATCCCTTTAAATCTTCCTACCGCACACCACGAGAGAGTCCGTTGTGTTCCGACTCCGAAACACCAATTTGGCAACCGCAACCCCAAGCAATCGTAATCCAGTCCCAAATGCCCTTGTTTCTTCGTGTTTTTCCCGAGGTACACAGTAGTACACGAGAAGTACACGGATGGCGCTAGTGTCTCGATGTGTGAACTCCACGTTTGACGAACCCAACACTGACACATGTTCCACTGAGCCGCATGTGTTGGATGTTGAGGAGAGGGCATCGGTAGGCGGGGAGCGGCGAACTGCTTCGAAAGGGGCTTTCTTTGTGTAGCGGCCATGTTGGCTCACGCGTTGGTCACTTTCGCAGCAGCCAAACGTGCTTCATCCAATTTCAATGCAATCATCAGTCAAATGTATAAAAATCAGCTTTCTTTGGAGTTCGTGGATAGTCCCTAGTTTTGGCCCTAATTGACGTGACAGTTTTTAATGTTGATGTTGTGCAATGACACGGAACTACGTAAATAATTTGCGAGGGATATTTCTGATTGGTTCTCCTCAGCAGAATGTCATAATCGCTGTCTGAATATCCAGATATACTT
The DNA here is from genome assembly GCA_921293005.1 of Nemoura dubitans. NCBI lineage: Eukaryota > Metazoa > Arthropoda > Insecta > Plecoptera > Nemouridae > Nemoura > Nemoura dubitans. The sequence continues at coordinate 5,261,724 of OV121076.1, forward strand.
TATACAATAAATACAATACACATTTTCTTAGCGAAACAATTATTGCTGATGCCTGAACACAATCTTCGCAAGTCACTTAAATGCAATGAGGTGTCGTCCAACAGATGATAATCCATCATCTCCTCATAATCCTGATGATCCATCCATCACATCCTCTAGTTTGCCCACTCCCTCCCTACCGAGGCTCTCTCCCCTGCGGTTAAGGGTAGGAGCGGGCGTAACCACGGACGACCACGGCTGATTAACGGCGGTGTCAACACTCCGTTAACTCGTCCCAGGCCGGCGCATGGGGATCGGTTAACCCAGAGGGATGGCGGGGGGGGGGGGGGGGAGGACCCCCCACCACACAGGAACCCTTTATGGGATGATAAAACGTTTCGACGCCTCGGAACTGACTTGGGCCTCATGTTTCGAACACTAAACCACTTCCTTTCCTAAATTGTTTTCATATTTTTCCGTCTATACAGCAATTGGGTTGATAGAACCCAGAATTGATGATTACATATCCTATTTGAAGTGGTCGCCCATCCACTGCCTGCCGCACAGCAGTGTTGCTTAACTTTGGATCAATCTAACACTTAGTGCTGTCTACCAGAAATGTTGCATATAGCTACAACCCTTCCACCTCCAGACTTCCGGCAATGTTGCTTAACTTCGCACAGTATACACACCGTTCCGCAAAATTATTTTGTAGCAATCACATATTTGATTTAAAAAAACGAGTCTCTACTAAGACTAACACACCAAACACAGACCAATAATTCTCTTGCCGTCCAAACAAGACATGAGTGCCGCGGTACTTTATCCTCAAATAGGATTCTCCGTTTAGACTAGAGAATGTTTGCAAAATGAAAACGTTTTAGATCTTCCGAGAGAATTTTGTATAAAATTTGCATTGCGCCAGCCATGTAGTTTTGGCAGTGCATCGAACATTCACATCAAAACATATCAATTTACTTTCATAATACATGCTCCTATGATCAAGGTAATCAGTGGCGTACCTTCAAATCGGAGGCCCCAAGCAAAAAAACTGGGCCCCCCTCCCCCACCAGTGTTGCTGTTCCAGATTTCCAGAACATATTATACAAACCGCGAGGGGAAAACGCATCTAGATTTCAAAAATGTGTACCCGATAAAAAGGCCATTCCCTAAAAATCACCCGTTTTGGATTAACTTAAAGGGGGGGGGGGGGCTCTGCGGGCCCCAAAAATAACCCTCTCTTGTCGGGGACCTCGCCCCTGAGCCTGGGGCACTGGTATTCCTGCTCCCCTCCAGTTACACGCCTCTGCTGGTAATATTCTGTGAATGCACTTGTCATGGTTAGGGCACCATAATGTATGCGCTATCTCTTTTACTGGATATCATCGACCAATCTTTCACGCAGCAGCCGCTTGACCATCGACAGGCCATCGGTGCGCAAAGACGCAGACTCACCTGCGTCTCCGTCAGCTTGAGACCCTTGGAGAGCTGCAGCCGCTTGGCCACAGACAAGTACTTGTTGCGCTCGAACTCTGTCTCCAGCGACTTGATCTGCGACGCCGTGAACGCCGTCCGCGGACGCTTCTTGCGCTCGTCCGCCGTCAGGTGCGCTGTCTGACCGTCGTCGCCGCCCCCGAGGGTCTCCGCGTCTCCGCTGTCTGCAAGGCAAGAAGTGCAGGGCAGTGTTGAGATTTCTATAAGGACTCATGTCAATTGCTTGTCCTACCCATGGGCAGTAGTAAAAAAATTGTTTTAAACTTGGGTTTTATTGAATAATAAGTGAAGTCTATGGTACTTCTCATACTGGTATTGTAAGTAATCACACACTACGCTTTTTCCACGCTTTGGAGCCCTCAGGGCTGGGCCCATCGGAGCCCGAAACGCTTTGAGAGGCCGAGAACGAGACGGATTCGCAATACACACTGCGCTTTGGAACCCTCAGGGCGGGGCCCGTCGGAGCCCGAAACGCTCTGAGAGGCCGAGAACGAGACGGATTCGCAATACACACTGCGCTTTGGAGTGGGCCCGTCGGAGCCCGAAACGCTCTGAGAGGCTGAGAACGAGACGGATTCGCAATACACACTGCGCTTTGGAACCCTCAGGGCTGGGCCCGTCGGAGCCCGAAACGCTCTGAGAGGCTGAGAACGAGACGGATTCGCAATACACACTGCGCTTTGGAACCCTCAGGGCTGGGCCCGTCGGAGCCCGAAACGCTCTGAGAGGCCGAGAACGAGACGGATTCGCAATACACACTGCGCTTTGGAGCCCTCAGGGCTGGGCCCGTCGGAGCCCGAAACGCTCTGAGAGGCCGAGAACGAGACGGATTCGCAATACACACTGCGCTTTGGAACCCCCAGGGCTGGGCCCGTCGGAGCCCGAAACGCTCTGAGAGGCCGAGAACGAGACGGATTCGCAATACACACTGCGCTTTGGAGCCCTCAGGCCTGGGCCCGTCGGAGCCCGAAACGCTTTGAGAGGCCGAGAACGAGACGGATTCGCAATACACACTGCGCTTTGGAACCCTCAGGGCTGGGCCCGTCGGAGCCCGAAACGCTCTGAGAGGCCGAGAACGAGACGGATTCGCAATACACTTTGCATACATTTCGCAATACAATACGCTTTGGAATCCGACGGGCTGGGCCCACGGGCTCGAAAGCGTTCAGCAAATGTTGTCTGCTGCCATGGGGCTGGCCATGATGTGCACGATGATGGACCTAATCTGGCCTAGGGGTGGACGGGAAACCCGACTCTACGCATGCGCTCAGCCAGCTCTTGTCGAAAAGCACCGATAGGGAACCACCGGCGTCAACTGCCCCTTCTGGAGGACGTTGAAACCCTAACAACCCGATTCCTCCATCAATCCATGTTGTCGGGAGGTTGATATGCAACTGCAAGAGGAGTGCAGAGGTTGTTATTGTACTAACTTCAGACCATACAACATTTCCTCAAGCATGAGATGTTCTTGAGTTTGATGATGGTCACCCATTCACTACCAGGCCAAACGCAATGTTGCTTAACTTCGGTGATCTCAGAGAAGCTGTGTTTGGTGGTTTCAATCGTGGAAAATGTTGTTGGTCGGGAAATTGGTGTGTCTGGGTGTTGTGTGTGGGTATAATCGAACGCGCTCGATACGGTTTCAAGCCACCACTCCTCAGCATAGATCGGTATTTACTATTTAGGAATAGGAACGTAATTCTTTTTTAATAAGTGAGTGCTTTTGCCTAAAAAATCTAAAGCTCAGATTTACCAAGTTTTCCTACTCCTAGTTGAGATCTCAACTAGTAGTTACAACTGAATTCGCTGCATATGATTAGCTGAATCCAGTTGTAACTCCTAGTTGGAATCTCAATAAGGAATTGAAAAGTTTGGTAAAAACAGGCATATACGATCATTTCAATCTCATGTTTCATTTTATTTCATTTATTGCTTCCAGATTGAACATACACATGTTATTGGATTGTCAACTATGCTAAAACTATTCAATTTTGCTCGATGCTCATTCAAACTACTCCCAATGTTGCCAAGTCCAGTACCCCATCCTCCAACGCCAAACGCTCAGCCGCGAATCTCGCGACTTGACCCCACGAGCGCGCCACCGCGCGGCTTGCAACTCTCGTCGCGTTCACCTGTCATTGCAAGCAGCCAATCAGCATGCGTTAATTGGCTAATGACTCAGCATGGCACTAATTACCCGCGTAGACGACGGCGTTACCGGGCAGCGGCGTAAACAACGCGATACGTCTCTAATTTGGCTTGGCAAGCGCCGCGCCGCGCGTCCAAACTCGGTGCCACGCTGAGAATTATTGGCGTCGACTTTGAGATGCTTGAGAGGAAACCCGCTTGCTGCGAGGCAGCAGCCATCACTTTCAAAACTGCTCAACGGCAAAGTAACTTTTTTCTATACCTCAAAGGATGGGTTGTAGTTTTTTAGTTGCAGCCCAATTATACAAAAGTAGGGTCGACCCTCCCTGGATTGAATCTGCCTGACTGATGCACTGAGAGATTCAAAACTGTCCGTAGAGTATATTGTCCATCCCAAGGTTGACCTTGAGATTGGCCTTGAGGAAGGCATGGCTCTACATGTATGGGCGAATGAGCCTCTATGAGCTTCGGCATAGGTTGTCCAGGATCGATGTCATCTTCGCCTTCGAAGCTGAAATCCCACACTCATTTTAATAACTGATTTCACCCTTATAAGTATAACATTACAATAATGATAGTGGATTTGCAACTTCCAAGAGGATCTACTGCTGCTAGACATTTTTGCTAAGATTTCAAAAACTGCCCATCGAGTCTTTTCTGACCTCAAGGTATGGTTTGTAAGTTTTGAAACTCTTAGCTCATGTCTGAACATAATGTAGGATGCAAAATATCTACACGTCTTCTTCTTGGGGTGAAATGTAGTGTAGATTGGGAATATTCTCGACTTTTCACATGTGCAGCCGAACGACGCGCGCCATTCTTTATGCTCAGTTTCGAAGACAAGCGATCGAGTAAATCACTGCCAGCTTGATTCTAAATGGTTGGCTGTGAGCGTCGAGCAGGCCTTTGATCGGTGTCGCACATAAATTCATTTACACTTGCGTTTCGCAAAGAGAGAGAAAGTGAGAGGGAAAATGCGAGCCAAAGGGAAAAGAAACCGCGTGCATGAGACAGAAGTGTGAGATTAAAACAAATAGACAGTCTATGATTAAAGGAAATCGCATGTTGTCAGTTAGTTTGTCGATTTCTTTTTCTAGATTCGACGTAGGTATACCAAGGCAAAATAATTATTGGTGTGTTCTCTCGAATGGTATTGGTTTGTCGAATTCGTCGTGGGATGATTGGAACCGTCGTTAAGGATTGAAAAAGAAAATCTCTTATTATATGAACGTTGAACGAGGTTTTCGAAGAGTCTAGTATGCTATATTTCCATCTCTAGCTCAGCTTTCTTCCATGACTGGTGGTTAGTACCTACTCTTACTTTCGTCGTAGATATAATATGATATGTTTCTGATAGGGGCAAATCCCATTTTGACATGGTCAAAGTTGTGTCCAACATTCCAGACGAAGTACATCTGGAAATCAATTATCCCTCTCTCACAAGAGTATAATATGTATTTACGCTTTCTAACAGCTTAGCGCTTCAAATACTAAAGCTGGCAAAGCTTCACTAACAAGCTTAGTAAAGCTTGCTCCCCTAAGACAGTTTTATAGTGCTCGTCGTATAGAGATGTCTCATCCGGTATACGCTATAAACACTTATGCCTTTTGTTTCAAAATGCCATAACATTAAGCTGTCTTCATATGCTTAGAATTAAACTATTATAGTAACAATAAACGGTCGAAGTAAATCACCAAGGTATATCATGGACGCTTGGAAAAGGATGATACTTTTAGTGAAAAGCTTTTGTCATGTTAATCGAAATTCGCGTTCGGTAAAAAATATTTAACACCTTCACTGCCATGTTTATCAATGCGTTTCGCCAAGTGGTCATCTCATATTAAGTTCTTATCATTGGTACCTATTCTTCGACAATAGTGCATTATCGGTCATGGCCACATGCCAAGTTCGTCTTCTATTTTACCGTCCCCCTTCTATAGTCAAGACTCAAGGCTATAGGTGCATCATTATACCGTTTTGATGTATGCTCTGTCTGCTTACCGAAATTTTAACCTTTTTATAATTGCAAACATAATATCCTTGCCATCGAGCATCGTGACATTTTTATTCCCCGCTAGCCAATTTGAAACATGAAAAATAACCTCCTGTGTCTTCTAAATATCAACGCCACACAACTGTAAAAGATAATCAACAGAGAAGTTTGTTTATAAAATATCGCCTAGCCCCAAGCCATTAACCCAACACCGCAATCATACTTTTGATTTACCACCGCCGTCTCCGTTTAGCGAAGGTAATTTGTCACCGCACGCCATATTTTCCTCGCACGTTTCACAAGCGCAGCGATTTGGGGGGAAAAAGAGCGACGAGAAGTGTTATTTTTAAATGTGGGCGCGAAACTTGGCTCGACGCTCCAAGTGGCAGTTTCACTTGAAATATGTTTATCTAGCAGTTGACACTCGAGGCTAATTCCAAAGACAACCGGTGTCAAAACATGGGTTTTACAGCCCCCTTTACCCTGCTTAATGATTATTAACGATCGTAGAGTCAGCATAGTTGAACGTCAGGTCTTGTGCTGTGTGCTTATAGACCTATAGCATTAGATCTTTTAGGTTTGCCAAGGGTTTTAGTCGTTCGTTTTCCGTAGATAGAGGTTTGAGCGTTTTTCAAATGGTGCTTAATTGGCTGCGCTTTATTATTATGCCCTGCGAGGTCTGTTTAATATCTAGAGCGACTCGATGCTGGCAATAACATGAGCAACTGGATGTGTACCTATGTACATCTCAAGGAATGTAGTTAGATTCCAGTTGATTTTACAAGATACTAGAGCCAGAGAGTGAAATAATATATCGCTTCAATCATTATTAGATTAAACATTTCATATAATTTTGTTGTAAACCAGGGTCGTGCCTTCAATTTAATTTACTTTTTAACGCCCAAGCTAAGTAGTACATATTTTATAGGCACACCAACTTTGTTTTAAACATTTAGGCCAATGGCACACAATTTGTTACAGTTCAATGCCCTGGTTCCAAAGCTCATTCTCAGAACTCCACACCGGTGCAACCAAATAAAATCTGCAAAAATCGCACACGACCTAATTATTACCAAGGCAATAACCCAAAAAGAACAGTTATATTCCTGGTGATGGCAGAATTGAGTAACACAAATCCTTCAAAGCGTGAAAATTATTTTAGGAAAATTAGTTCTAAATTGAAAAAATAAAGCCACCGTATGGTAACTAAACTCTAAATGAATTCGAAAACGCATAATGTCACTAATAGCCGCCATTCCGCATGTTAAAAGACTGTCAAGTAGCCCGTGTTGTTAATTGACTCAGCAGCTCCTTTGATGATAGAGCCCACTCGGCTGCTAATAGCCCTCGTCGCGAGGCACAAAGAGCCCAAACCGTTCAGGGACAAGTGGCTCATCTGCGCGCACTCACGTACAGCTAATTCCCGTTGTTGCGCTCGATTTGCGCCGCTCGGCGTCGCGACGACGTTTGCCTTCTAGCGGCGTCGGGCGTCCGGCGTCGGGGCGGAGGACACGCCAAGTCGAGGGAGTGGCTGTCTGGGCTCATGCGGGTGCCATTGTTCGAGATTGCTGGACTGCTAGCAATGGTGGTGAGGTATGAGAATGATGTATTCAGAAATACTTTGAATTCTTGTTATAGTTTTGAAGATTTAGGACTTTGGTAGATGCATAATATACTGGTACATTTGTAAGTTGCATACCGTTACTTTGTTCATGATTCATTGTCTGATTTCTCAAACCATTTGCCCATTTTTACCAATTGGTATTTGGTTTACTGTGATGGTAAAAGGATAATGATTGATGGATACAATAGCAAATGCAAGGTATTTTCTTCAATGGGTAGACAAATAGCCCAGGCCAAAGATTTTGGTACAATGATGAATGGTGTATCAGACACAAATTGGTCCAGAAGATTTGTGTGTAAAGTGTAAACCAACTACCAGTAGAAGGTTTCGGTGGCTAGGACCCTTGCTATAGGATGGTATACGTAACAAACAACTCAGCGACCACAACGCTGAAAAAATTGCGAACTAGCTTCAAAACATTTGATTATTTATATAATTAGATAACTATTCTTGCAATATTCATTTATATACGGAATATTTGGTAATATTGGTGGATCGGAATTGATGCTGAATGTCGCCTTTTTGCTGTTACAGATAAAGAAACAACACAATACAATACAAAACATACCAACTAATATTTTGTTATGCAACCGAATGCTTCGCAACGTTAATTTTTTACATCTTCAGCACGTATCTCAAACTGAAGCAATATTTCCTAGGTGTCTGCTTCTGATATCCATGTAATAATAACAATAACAATAATAAGTTTATTGTCATTTTGGTCATGTAGGATATGTGACAGTCAGAGGTATATGTACAAAACAAAGTAGCTCATTGGTCACGATACATCACTCGCAATTTAAAAACTCCTGTGTTGAGTAAAATCATTTGTCAATTAGATAAGCTTTAAGATTTTATTATTATATACACAAATTAGCCTCCCAATGATGATTTGATTTGATCTGGCTAATTTGATTTGATCTGGATAATTTGTGTACATAATAATAAAATGAATAGCCAATTACGAGCTTTCGTAATTTAAATAAGATTAAAAGAGCTTTAAGATTGTTTCTAAAATCATGATAATTAGAAGCTTTTAAAAGTATGTTCCTTGGTATATAAGTGTATAAAGAGCGAGCACTCGGCCTCTCTCAGTCCGAGCGTCTCTCTGCAGTATACCGACTGCTGCAGGCGGCGAGGCGATAATTTACCAGGAATTAGTGTTGGCCGGCGTCCCGACGCCGACGCTGTCGTGTCACACAAAGCGTCGGTTAATTGGGCGTCTGATGGATGGGGCAGGTAGTTGGAACAGTCGCTGGCGCGGTGGCTGCCTCGGTGTTCTTCCACCAAGACGTTGTGCTACTTTGTGTCTTTTTAAACGACTTTTAAAATTTGTTCCGGCGATTTGGATAATCAAAAGGGTGATTGCTTTTTTATATTTTGATCTGTATGGTCATTGAATATATGAGCTAAAGAAACGATCGTATCGTTAATTCATCGTCATTTCATCGTTAAGAAAGGGAGTGGATTTGCATCGTCGGGGACCCACTGTTGCTAGAAATTTTAGACTTTATACTCCCAAAACTGCCCATATATATAGCCTTTTGTTCGGCTCAAGACACGGCTTGAAAGTATTGGAACTCTTAGTTCGTGTTTAGCAGCAGTGGGTCCTCGAGGAAGATACAAATCCACTTCCCTTCTTAACGTGAAATGGAGTTTAGCAGCTAATAACTAATCATTAATTTATATTCTAATTTTATACTCGGCATTCACATCACCTTATTATTGCGGTGCAGCTTCCAATGTACTGACTATATAAACGTAAAAGTAGGTACATGTGGCGCAGAAAACTATAGCCCATTCTTTTGCAAATAAAGTTTGGGCAACAATCTATAAAAAGCTCTACTTTCTGGCAAACAATAGCCATACAACAATGGCAATAGGTAGTTCCATTTGGTACCAAAATGGAATAAAATCCCCAAAATTTCTGAAGAAATTCTATGATCGTACAGAATTCTTTGCCGTTTTTTGTCCAATATTACTTTTCCTTGTTGGCTTCATCGTCCCTAAACCATCTTGACAGCGGAAATAAAACGCCAACATGTTCTAATACGATACAATCCTGGAACGTCCCTTGTTCCCAGTCGGTCCCGGGACACAGAGGGTGTGCAGGAAAGGGAAGGGGAAGCTAATTGCCGCGCGTCGGGTGAGATTTATCCGAAGGAAGCTGTGCCCGATCCATCACTGATGCGATATCTTGTCGGCGAGTGCTTATTTAGGGACGCCACTGTACGCGCGAGAGGCGGACGTGTTACACTAATTTCTCATCCCTGATTTACGGGTAGATGAGCCGAAGATATTTCTCATCGTTCGTAGATCGCCAGGAGAGAACGCGACGGCGTCGGCGTCGGCGTCGGCGTCGGCGTCGTGGACAACGTCGTGTTACCTTTAGTTGATAGTTACAGCTGTATAAATCGTTGTGTACCAAAGGTATGCGAGATCACTTGATAAACATTTCGTTTTTAAACCGTAAACTCGGTACCATAAATCAAAAACTTTCCGTCCAAGTCGTTGAAAGTTTAAATCCAGAGTGGCCCCAAATTCAAAATGTCAGAAGCAATTACAAAATTCGAACAGTAGTACCTACAATCTACATAAAGTACATAGGTCTCGATTCTTTCTCATTCGCGAAACATTTGAACTTGTGTTCTGCTTTAGTCAACTTCTTCTGTGTGACGTCCAATGTGTTTTGAAACACGCGCATAGCAAAGATCACATCTTGCATAAAACTTAAATCGCCTACACTAAATGTTGGCTTGCAGTTTCCCAGTAAATATCGAGACAGAAATGAACATGCGTACATTTTTCCTATCTATAAACCTAAAGTTAGTAAGCTTACACAAAAATATAGTAATGCATGTATATAGATGGAAAATTTGTAATCCCATTATTATCTTTATTTCGTCATTCCACTAAATAAATCTACGAAAATGTTTGTGCCTGGAATTGCTGTCGTGCCACTTTCCTATCAAATTATATTTAGGTAAGATGGAAAATTCTAGGATGTAAATCGTCGCGTCCAGAGTCGATAGAGATCTCTATTTCCCCACATTGTGCAGCCACATGGTCCTGTGATGAGTGAGAACGAGCTGATCGCATTTAGTTCAGACCCTGGAATGCGTGTGCCCTGGAATGTGTGTAGACGCTGCAATGCGAGTGGCAAGTCTGTACGAATAATGGGACGGTTTAGCCCGGCGGGGTCGCCGGCCGCTAGTCACCCGCGTCCCCGGCCAGCTCTCGGCTAATTAGTCGGGAATTCCGGGAAGCGACTGGCGGACTGGATCCGTCGGGAGGCTGCAGGGAGAGCTGGTCCGAGTCTGTAATGTGACATTCTTGGACGCGAGAACTTAACTCGAACCGTGAGTTTTAAAAAAGAATTTCAATATCAAACTGTGTTTTGTTGATGTCCAACTCTATTTTGTATATCCTGTGTATAATATGCGTGCGCAGCGGTACTTTTATTTGATTTATTTAAGCATTTATTTGTAGCGGGCAAGCACACATTTAATGTCTTAAATAGTAAAAGCACACAATACATGAAACTTAAAGGTAATTCACAAAAACAATATACAATATCTTGGATATCTATATACATACAGTTCAAATATTTATATCTCATATATCTCATATTATATCACAATAATTATATCTCACAAAAATTACATTCGTTTGCTAGAATGTTTAAACTCCTTTCGAGTGTTAAAATTAATGTCTAATTCTTCATGTTGTTTCCGCAGAAAGTTGTATATCTTTTGAAGTCTATTAATTGATGAGAACTTGCAAATATCTATTCCGAAGGAAGAAACTAGGAAATATTGTTTTGTTCTATAAAAAAGATTGGGAATGTAAAAGTTACAAGATTTGTCCAAGGCCATGTCCCACATAAATGCAGGTTTACGATCAACTTGGCAGTGAGAATCAGCAGGAGCCGCAAATGCAATGTTTTGTCCACATGGACGTTATTAATACGTCGCTAAATTATGAGCGCTCAAAGATTTTCTACCTAATCAAAAACACTTTTATGAACAGAATTACTACAATTACCGTAATGGTATTTATAAGGGAGTCCCCGTTTGGAAGGAAGTGACCAGGTAAGCCTAAATGCAGTTCATATTTATGAAAAATCGCGAGGTCGTCCGTGGCGCTGGCAGCCCGGTGGAGAGTGCAGGCGCTTCCCACGTGTGAGAACGTCAGTTCGAATCCGGATTCGCTTAGATATTTTTTTGCAATGTTAATTTCGAATAGAACTGAGTTTGCAACAAGTGTTCGGGGTGCTGGGTAGTTCTAAAGTGAAACGAAACACAAAATATAATTTTTTTAAATTTTAAATGGGGTAATTAAGAATTTGCGATCTTCAAAAAGAGTCCCCGTTTGGAAGGAAGTGACCGGGAAGCCTAAATGCAGTTCATTTTACTAAAAATCGCTACGTTGTTCGTGGCGCTGGCAGCCCGGTGGAGAGCGCAGGCGCTTCCCACGTGTGAGAACGTCGGTTCGAATTCGGATTCGCTTAGATATTTTTTTGCAATGGTAATTTCGAATAGAACTGAGTTTGCAACAAGTGTTCGGGGTGTTGCGTAGTTCTAAAGTGAAACGAAACACAAAATATAATTTTTTTAAATTTTAAATGGGGTAATTAAGAATTTGCGATCTTCAAAAAGAGTCCCCGTTTGGAAGAAAGTGACCAGGGAAGCCTAAATGCAGTTCATACTTATGAAAAATCGCAAAGTCGTTTGTGGGCCTGGCAGCCCGGTGGAGAGTGCAGGCGCTTCCCACGTGTGAGAACGTCGGTTCGAATTCGGATTCGTTTCGATATTTTTTTTGCAATGGTAATTTCGAAGAGAACTGAGAGTTTGCAACAAGTGTCATGGTTGCGGGGCGGTTCTAAAGTGAAACGCAGCAAAAAATACATTTTTGTTTAAATTTTAAATCCCCGGGGTACTTAAGAATTTTCGATCTTCAAAACGAGTCCCCGTTTGGAAGGAAGTGACCAGGGAAGCCTAAATGCAGTTCATTTTACTAAAAATCGCTACGTTGTTCGTGGCGCTGGCAGCCCAGTGGCGAGCGCAGGCGCTTCCCACGTGTGAGAACGTCGGTTCGAATCCGGATTCGCTTAAATATTTTTTTGAAATGGTATAATTTCGAAGAGAACTGAGTTTGCAACAAGTGTGAGAGGTGCCGGGTAGTATGCTTAAGGCTATTCATTGATGGTTGTTGAGGTTAATTGAATTCAACTTTTTATGGATTTCCAAGAGATATTTCGAGGTTCTGAAATATTCAATTGGTTGTCCAAAGTGTGAGGATTCCGTAGATATTTGTTTCGTTGCGATCGGATAACGGGTGTGGCCTGGAAAGTGTATACGGTAAGAGGTAAATTCTTAGCTGCAATTTACCCTTAAGCACATATTTCAATACACCGGCTAAACATGGTTATTTTAAAACTCTTGTAAGTAATTGACGAGTGAATCTTGCGTATTGAAAATGGTTCAATTGGGTGTCCGAAGTGTGAAGATTCCGAAACTATTGGTATCGTCGCGATCCGACGAAAGGTGTGGCCTGGAAAGTGTATACCTTACGAGGTGAAGAAAACGGCTCGACTTCGGAGCTCATTGAACATCCGTGAAACGCAACGCAAAAAAAATAATAATAATTTGTAATGGGGTTATTAAGAATTTTCGATCTTCAAAACGAGTCCCCGTTTGGAAGGAAGTGACCAGGGAAGCCTAAATGCAGTTCATATTTATAAAAATCGTTGCAATGTTCGTGGCGCTGGCAGCCCGGTGGAGAGCGCAGGCGCTTCCCACGTGTGAGAACGTCGGTTCGAATCCGGATTCGCTTAAATATTTTTTTGCAATGGTAATTTCGAAGAGAACTGAGTTTGCAACAAGTGTCAGAGGTGCGGGCTAGTACTTAAGTGAAACGCAACACAAAATAAATTTTTTTTTTAAATTTTAAATGGGGTGAATTTGCGGCCTTCAAAACAAGGCCTACATGATATTGTGTGTCCTGGGCTCCTCAGGATGTCTCTGCAAATAATACATTACGTATTTCTAAGATTTTTCCAGCTCGATACGGTTTTCCAGATTTTATTATTAATAATAATAATAATAATAATAATAATAATAATAATAATATCTTTATTTGTGAGACAAAATGGCGATTGGCGATTGTGAGACAAATGGAGACAAAATTCTGCAATTCCAACAAAAAAGTCTTACTTGTTTTTTGAAATTCTATAAAATTGTGATTTTTTATCAAATTCGGTAGTTTATTCCAAAGTATTGGACCTATAACAAAAAATGAGTTCCCTCGGAGGGTCGATGAATGTTTAGGCACAGTAATTAAGTTATTTCTTTCATTTTTAGGATTAGTACCTATACCTATTACCATAAATAAAGTTTCGTTATTCGACATATAAATTTGCAATGGAAATATAAATATAAGTAAGTATATCAAATGAAAATCTATGTACTACTTGGGGTTGTGATTAAGAGAACTGATTATTTTGCAGTACATACATTTTCATTTGGACGACATTTGTGTCTACCTGCAGTCATGGATCTATTTTCAAAAGAAGGAACCTTGCCACGTGTTTGCAGCGCCTTCTGAATGGATTTGTTTCGAATGCCTCTCTAGATTCGATTTGCTCGTATGGCAAGACTGTTTGACCTTGAGCGAGATTCAACCATAGATTTGATCTATATACCCAAGGATTTTTTAACTCTGACATTTCCCACAGCCTCCTAGCAACATTCACACCATAAGAGCAATGGGAATCATTTTCATGTAGAAGGCCCTGGTTGTGTGCTCGGATAGAAATTCAAGGTGTGCTGTCGATGGCTGCCATGCCTTGTCACAACACTTGCTTTCGCGGTCACGGGCATAGAAAACGGTGCACTTTTTGTGACCATCGTTATGTTTCATCCCGCACGGAGCCGTATCTAATAATTTCCCCCTCACAAGCCATATTTGTAAGAATTATACAAGTTCAAAACTCAGTCAGTTTTCCTATAACGATAAGTTTTCCGAGAAGAGTCAAGCGTCGACGCTTCGATCTGCACTTCATGAATCAACCCATGATGAAGTGCAGATCAAAGGTTTAGTGGATAAGTATAATACGTGCCGCAGGACCCGAAGTCAAAACATCGGCGGGAAGAATCATGGAACGTTGGGAGAGACAAAACTGAGTTTGTCTTTGTTAGCTTTGACCGCCGCGGACTATAACAATTTCGACAAGCATTGATATAACCAGGTGGAAATAACGGGCAATGCCTCGTGATTATAATTTCTGACATGTTTGTCCACGCAGTTTTTTACCAGATTGTACTCATAGAGACTATAGAGCACTAACGAATGGTGCGCCAGGTCAATTACACAAATGCATATGAAAAACCTGCAGATCGTCAGGCTTCTAATTTGCCTCTCAGCGTCGGCCTAATCTTTCTCCCTTGGCTAGGCTAGGTTCATCAGCAGTCGTCGAAACCCTTTCATTCACCGACGCATTATAGACCAGTGCCCGTCGTCCAAGCATCGCTTAGTAAAAAACAACAAACACCACAAATCCACAGGCTATGAGCTTATGGTAACTGGTCCATGGCATTAAGTTCATTACGACTCCAGTACGCGAAATATTAGAGGCAGGGAAAATCACAATTCAATTGTACTCTGGCATTCATTTCTCCATCAATTATTCTCCATCTGAGATGAGAATACAATCTTTATGCCGAAACGAAACTGCTGTTTTTTATTTTATTGTTTCACTCGCTCTAACGATAAATTGCTATACCTACAGCTCACTTTTCCATTATACTTATGGTATGAGTCTAGCCACAGATATAACCTTATACCCGTGGTCGAGCCCAAGTCTAGCCTACCTCACTAAAGCAATAGAATCAATGTTTATCGCGTAGCCGTTACTCCATAATGTAGATAGTGCTTGTCAAACCACGCAGTCGTCCAAACCTTGCAAGCCGCTCTCCGCCTCGCCGCATTCGTCCACGTTCGAGCTGGTCGACACCACCTCCATCGCGCGTCCATCGTCGTCCTCGTCCTCGTCCTCGACGTCCACCTCCTGATCGTCCTCCACGAACCCTGGGTTCGACCCCAGGGACGACGAGTCCGCCATCATCGAGGTGATGATCGACTCCATGTGCCGACCCGAACGTAGATGCAGAGATTTGAGGTGCGAGGGTAGGTCGGTCGTTTCGTTCGGCGTCGTGGTCAGCTTCGTCTTGGGGAGGGCGTCGTGGCTCTTCGGCGAGTCGACGGAGAGGAGCTTGTCGATGGTGAATGAGTCGCGGGGTCGACGCCGTGGGTCGGGGACGTCGGTGGAGGGTTGGTCGCGGTCAGACATTGTGTTAAGTGGCAGGATTTATGCAGGATCTAGGGGTTGGTTTTTTCTTTTTTTGGGGGTTTAACTCGAGCGATTTCGCGACAAAATGCTACGTGCAGCATACATTCAAATGCAGTGTTCAGAAGTTAACACATAAATGTTTAGACACTTTCAAAAAGCATTGAACGACGTCGAAATGTGTGTGTAACTTGTGAAAAATAAATCTCTCAATGAAAACTTGATTGTTGGTACACTCTTTTGAAAAGCACTTTTTTACACTTCACATGGCTTCGTTCGCGTGTTTTACGCGAACAACTACGAAAACTACGAAAACTATGAATGTAAAAGACCTTTCAAGTTTTTACACATTATAAGTTCAAACTGATAAAATTATAATTATTGAACCGAAATCATGCAGGAACCGAAAATCACCCGGCCCGAACAACCACACAACCAGACAAAAACGAGACGAAACTAAACATGCGGAAAACACGAAATAAACCGCAGCGTCCCTTACTAAACGCCCCCCCCCCTCACGAACACGTGTCATTCCCAGCCAATGGGTGGCGTCGAGGGCGTCCCGAAATCCCGATCACGTGTTCGGGAAGACGTCGGGATTTGCTGGCCGACGCTGCGAGACGCCGCACGCTGTTTTTTGGGGGGACAAGCCGCGCCCCTTGCATTGGGCGACAGCACCCTCCGCTCGCCGGGGCGGGGGGAGGGGGGGCGGGGGATGATGGGCCTCGTTGTCGGGCTAAGTGGATCCGAGGCGAGGTGATCTGTTTCCCTGACAGGCGAAACACCAGATGGTGACGGTCGGGGTGGAGGTGCCGGGTTTCGGAGACTAGACTTCGGGGATTGTGTTACCATGTTGTTATACAAGGAACGTCTGAGGACAGCTTAATTGGTGGGGTGTTGGTTGAGCTTAAGAAGATTTGCAGAAGGGTTCGACGCAACTCTTCCAGGTAATTAGACACGAAATAGCTCAATCCCAGAGGTCCATGCAGTTTGGCAGCTAATAAGGAACTGCATGTATATATTTTATTGAAACAAGTAGCATTATTGGAAATTTAATATATACATTTGAATGGAGGGAACAGTTTCCTAAAAAAGGATTCGTAAACAGGCCTTCTTTCAGGATCGTACGGTATACAGGCAAATCATACAGTAACAAATCATACGGTATATTCAAATATATATTCAATCTATATATAGGTTGAAGGTACACATACATAAATAAGTATGGACGCAATAAGTAAATAAGTAATAAAACAAACAATGGAACAAAAGGTGCTTGAACATATCACCCTAATCAAATGTAATAGTTCAAACTGTCACATCAAACAACATTTGATTCATTTCGTAGTACACAACTCGGAGACAGTGAATGAAATACTTACCCCCAAAAATAGCCCACCGCTAAAAGACAATCTGCGGCAATAATCACCGCGAGCCGAGCGCACACATCCTGCCCCTGCTATCTGTCTGCAGGGCTGCTGGGTCCATGCGCTAACTAGCTGCAGCAAGCTGGCTCATTATCGGATGATGAACGGTGTCTTCGCGGCGCCACGACGGCGCCAAGAGCCCCCGTTTGGGGGGGGGGGGGGAGCACACGTGGTGCCCCTTCCTTGAGCTGCATGTGACACATGCGGTCGCGGAGCGGAAATATGCAAATTAGTGGCGCGGTTATGGAGATTATGAATGGGGATGACGCGCGGGAAATTTTTTTTCTTCTTTTTTCGTTCGGTTGATGTGAATGAGATTTCGGGATCAGTCGATTGCTGTATCTACTTCGTTGGTCTAGTATACAGTGATACTCAACCTGCGAACCTGCGCTCATATTTCTGCGGCCCGCCATAAAATTGTAATTTAATTTGAACTTAACATGCAATTCTCCATGGAAAATATATTGATTTGAAATTTCCACAACCTCCGTTTAACAAAATACGAGGGTACTTTTAAGGTAGATACTCCCTGAAACCGGAAACGTGCATAGATTGGCACCAAAAAATGCTCTAAATCTAAAAGTTCTTAGAAGTTTAACCCCCCCCCCCCCCAAATTCGCTACCAATGGGAATTTATAAGTGTATACAGTGTGTGAAAAAGCGAAAACTTATTTTATTCTGGCGTTATTACCAAATACTAATTTCGACAAATGCATGCACTTTGGACAAACTCAAATATCAAAAAATCTGTGCCCAAGATTTTCAAAACTGCCCTTTTGTCTGTACCACATGCACGAGTATGTGTTTTTTGTTATAGTTATGGTCATATCAGCATGGTCTTGCTTTCTCCTCTAAGAAGAAGTCGATTAGTATATTGGTACTGGTACAAGTCCTACCCTTTTTGCTTTCAATTCAATGTTCAGTTACTATGTCTAGTTAGTGTTACCAAATATCTTGATAGTTTTTAAATAATTTCAGCTAATTAGTTATTCGTTTAATAAATAAGACAACTTTATTGCTACCTTGAAGCATGACCAGGAAAATTAAAAATACTTTAGCAAATTGGTACTTACAGGTCAGGTTATTAAAATAACTTATAAAGTTAATAAAAAACATGTCAATCGCAAGGAATCAATAGATCATTTTATTATTTTGAGCAATTGGTTAAAGTGGTACATTTAACAGTAGCTTGTCAGGCTGTAAAATAGTCGAAAGGTTTATCAAATAAAGCACAACTATAGCTCTACAATAATGGGGCTGCCAACGGCACCTGTCATATAAGTCTCATAAAATAGGTAGACAAAAAAGGTATCATGTACAATATAACTAATAAGCATATAAACTATTTCATACAAAAAATAGCAGCCATTGACTAATATTTAATATGCATGACACTTGAATAAATTTTCTTTCAATACAAAACACATGTTTGTTTTTAGAAAAACTACAGATTATAACAATACTAAGTATAACAGATAGAAGGTAGTAGGTACAGTAGTACATAAAATATGTTCTCAATAGTTTGCAAGAGAAGGGCAATTACTTACTTATATAATATGGCATTTCAGACTGGCCTATGCTCACCATGACCTTGATGCAGATGTGACCTCATACTCTGCAGCAGGGTTGCACGTCTTCGCGTGACAAGAGTTAACAGAGACTAACTAACTCAGTGGACATTGATCACATATATAGGTTCTTATAGTAAAATTCCAAGTTGCTATTGTAAGGCAAAACATTGGTACTATTTTAAGGACTTGAAATTGGTCTAGTCAACATGAGAGTTGCGATTGAACATTATTTTGATCACAGATTTGAAAATGGGAATGTAACATGTACAGACAGTTATATCTAATTGTTAATAATGTTATGTTTGTATATTCTATTAAAATTCTCACATTAAGAGACGAGATGATGACGATTATAAATGTTCCCGTAACTATATGCATCTACGTCAAGAGTTTCTCTCAAAACGATAGTGTAACTCAGTGATAGAAGTTTGGGTGGCTTTGATTATGAAATGTAATTCTCAAATACTTTGCTTGCTGGCATTAATGTATAAAAATATCAGTTAAGTAGTAGGTAAAAACATTTGTTCGTATAAATCTGGTGGTCTAGTTTTTAAAAATTGCTAGTAAAGGAACACTTTTTAACATGTTAATTATGTATACGTTTCACAACGGACGGCACAAGTTTGCTTATAAAATTCACAACCTCTGCCCTGCTGAAATTTCATCATCATCATCAATAACTTTAAAATAACTTTAAAATTATCTCTTAGTAGGTACCTGCATACTTAATATATTTACAAAGTAGATAATTAATACCAAGTTTATCCTAGATACTTCCATTCTGCAGTTTCTCTCCAGTTTCTTTCATCTCTCCTGCACCAAACACTTCCTTTCTTAGTCCGCTCATTCATGTGTTCTTACTAAATCGCAAACGAGATCTCGTTCCTTGTCTTAGAAATTAGCCTAGGTTGTTATTTTCTGTCTCACTAGCTGAAAGATCCAGTCCGATCTGCTCAGAAAACCTGATCTGGTGTCGATAGGAGTGTCAGAACCGTCCTGCAGGGCAAGTTATCTTCTCACCACCGATAGTAGAAAATCCAGTCGATGATGATTATTGATTAGCATAGTTTAAATATCACTAAACTTAACATTCGTACCGGAGGGTCATTTTGATCCCGTGTCAATGGAAGTGTCAAACCGTCTCAAAGGGAACGTTTAGCGATTCCTAGCCGCGCGCTCTCAGATCACCGAAAGTTGAAAGGCCCGGGTCAGTAAAATTTTCCGAAGCCCATACTTCCTAGCGGAGGGTCGTATTGACAGCGAGTCGACAGAGGTTCGAAACCTGCGCGCCCGCGTGCTAGCAGCACGTGTTGACCTTGACCGCGCCGCCGACCGGAGGCTCTGGGGCCTCCACGACGATGGTCCGCGGGCCGAGCGGCGACAGGATGGCCGCGCCGGACTCGGAGTCCGTGCAGAACACGCGCAGACTCTTGCAGCGCGAGTCGTTGGACAGGCGCGACAGCCCCAGCGCCGCCGCGAGGAACACGTCCTCGATGCCTGGAGCCAAACGGAAAGCGTCAAGACGTGGGGCTGCACAGATTGCGAGGACTGTGTTAAAAGTGGATACCAGATATATCTTTCGGTAAGTTGTACTGTCTCCTTCTAAAAGCTAAATTACGTTACGTAAGCAATCTAGAGTTGCAGGCAATACTGTTCACAAATCATTATCTTTTATTTCGTTTCATTAATTTTATTTCTCTCTCTCTCTCTCTCTCTCTCTCTCTCTCTCTCTCTCTCTCTCTCTCTCTCTCTCTCTCTCTCTCTCTCTCTCTCTCTCTCTCTCTCTCTCTCTCTCTCTCTTGTTAGTCATTACTCATTAAGTCATTAAACAGTACTAGTCATTACTCAGTCATAGTCATAAGTCGTGTTAGGTATGTACTTGGCTTCATTCTATAAAGTGCTGTGACTAGCTCAGATGCTTTTCTTGGGAGTCTTTCGTAAAAGATTTTTTGCAAAATCTGGGAGAGAAAAACAGAAACAGTTGTTGGCAAATAAGACTAGGGTGGTCGAAGAATTATGTCTGCGGAAACTGGCTAAGCTAACCCAGCTAACAATCCTTTTTGTACACTAACGACCTCCCAGAACAATTTAGCAGGGGAACATTAACATTATTTGCCGACGACTTGACCTATTTTATCTCTGATGATAATTACGATAGGGTAATTGACTATGCCAATCAGGCAGTAAACACAATGGACAAATGGTGCCGGTCAAATGACCTTTTCATCAACAAGAGTAAAACGATTCTCATACATTACTCAGGTGCAAAAAAAGTTAAGGAGGTAAGCCCCTACATAAAACTACAAGGTAAAAGCATAGAGCAGTGCATGGATACGAAATTTCTTGGGGTGCATATTAGCAACGGGTCCGATTGGACAATCCACATTGATAAAGTGGCGAAGCAAATAGGGTCGCTATGCTTCCTAATTAAACGTATTATGGATGTGGTAAATCTAGAAACAGCCAGACTGGTATACTTTGCCCACATTCAATCAAGGCTGTGCCTTGATACTCTGGGGCAGTATACTCTGGGGCAGTCACCCAAAGACAAAAAAGCTCCTAAAGCTGCAAAAGAGAGCGTTAAGATATATGGCCAAAGCCAGCTTCAACCCGGTGGCAGAGGTATATATAAAAGACTCATGTAAAACATTGTTTAAGAAGTTCAAAATACTGACAATGCCATGTATCTATATACTCCATTCCATCATGTATGTAGTAGATAATAAATTGCATACTGTAAAAACAGACCACGGACATAATACCAGAAAAAAAGATGTACCAAAGCCAAAAAAACATGCTCATGCATTTTACACTAAGACACCAACTTATGCAGGACTTAAAATGTATAATGCACTGCCGGAAGAAATTAAGAGAAACAAACATGATTTTAAAGGAAAACTGAAAATTTACCTAATTGACAAATGTTTTTACCATGTAGATGAATTGTTAAACCGGAGTAGTTTTTAAATGATTGACTGGATATCACATGAATGTATTGTTCTACTTATAAGTCTCTGTTTTTAAAATGACGTACCAGATACCTCTGTAATAAGGTCAAATGGAAAAATAAAATAAATTATTATTATTATTATTAAATTATTATTATAAATTATTATTATTAAAATTATTATTATTATTAATTCTCAGCTGTTGGTGAAATTATTAATCGGGCTTACAACCACGTCAAAAATAGCTGTTTTCCCTTTCTCATATTGCTCAAATGTTGGTTGAAAGATGGATGTGGGATATGGTTAGCGCAAAATAAAAAACTGTTTTAATTATGTCAAAGCTGATAAACTCGATAAACCGCTTCCAACCAGTCCCACATAACCCATTGGCCACCGAGAAAACCATCAACGAAACGCCAATGAGGAATCGTACCGAGGTCGTTGAGGGCGGACACTTCGAAGTACTCGGCGCCGATGGACCGCGCGAAGGTGACGCCGTCGTCGTGCGACACCTCGCGCGACTCGTCCAAGTCCAGCTTGTTGCCGACGACAAACAGCGCCATCGGCTCTTGCACGTTGCGTTGGAGCTCTGCGCAAGGCCAGACGTTTTGTTGACAAACGTATGATACAGGTTGCGCTCACATGGCAGACTGCACCTCTTTTTGCATAATCTGAGTGCTTGTTTTCAAGAAAACTAATGCACTAGCTTTGGATGTATCTACCTAATACACTGCTATTTTAATGACTAAAGAATCTGGACAAAAGAACTTTGAGAAAAGAAATTGAGAAAAAACTGAAAAAGAAAGATTCTTTATTCTGAATTTTTTATATTTTTATATGAATTCCAAAAGTGAAATCCATGTTTCAATCCAAAATTGAAACTAACAGCAGCTTTTTGGAAAATTATGTAAAGCTGAGGCCTCCAACATGGTCCACAGTAGAGGTAAGAGGTATTACATTATCCTTTAAACAGTTCATTTTTGGGGGAAATTCTTTAAAGCACGGACCTTTGGCCCAGGTCTGGGCAGCTTTGAATGTGTGAAGTTGTGTGATGTCGTAAACAAGGAGCGCTGCGTTGGCGTTGCGGTAGTACATCGGTGCCATCGCTCGAAACCGCTCTTGACCGGCTGTGTCCCAAACCTGTCCAAGATAGAGGCATTTAAAAAACTGAAATTGATTAAAACATAATTTAAAAAAACCGAAGCATACAATAAACTCGGCATGAACTACAGTTGTAGCAATTTACTATAGTTAGGGTAAATATATGTGTACTATCATTGAATTTGAAGGCATTCAAATTCAAGTACTACTATCTACTACAGTCATGAATTATAAATTAACAATTAGTAGAGATAATTTAATCAGTAGCTCTCTACAGCATCGAACTAGCAACTAAATAATTAACAAAAATGTGTGTCCTTGGCAATTGGCTAATCCTAAATGCATGTGATTTGGCTGGAAATGTGAGAAAAATCCAACCTGTAATTTCACTCTCGTATCTTCGACGTTGATTTTGCACGTGAAGTACGAGGCTCCTATCGTAGGGGTGATGTGATGGCTAAACATCTTGCCGATGTATCGCACCACCAAACTGGTCTTGCCCACACCTGCAAAGTGAAGTAATTACTTAAAACTTGTTATTGACAATTTTTGTCTAGACACTGAAAACCTTCGAGGCAACATTTAAGAATGATTTAAGTCATGATTCTAATTGGCAGCCTGGAAAGTTATTATTTTTAGCTTAAATTATAGATCTTAGTAACTAGAGAGTTACACTTTACCTTGGTGGCCGAGCACAACCACTTTACCCTCCACCGTCTTCATGTTGTTTAAAGAAACCCACCCGACACCGTCAAAACACAGGAAGCTTGATTTTTGTGGTGTCCTTGGTAGTCAGCTGTTGTTATGCAATAAACAGGTTTGGTTGGAATTTGGAATCAGCGACCGCTTATCGCCGGTGAATTGCTCTGTGGAAGATAACAATTTTATTACTTTGTGAATAATTTCGAAGATGGCAACTAGGGTAGCTGTTGTAACTGGTGGAAACAAGGGAATCGGATTCGCCATTGTGAAAGAACTTTGTGCGAAATTCGATGGCACTGTGTATTTGACAGCAAGAGATGTTGGTCGTGGGGAAACTGCAGTGAATGAGCTCAAGGCTTTGGGGCTGAACCCAAAATTCCATCAACTCGACATCAGCGATGTTGCCAGCATCAACAACTTCCGTGACTATCTGAAGAACCAGTACGGCGGCTTGGACGTCTTGGTCAACAATGCAGCGATTGCATTTAAAAACGACGCAACCGAACCGTTCGGAGAGCAAGCATCCACGACAGTCCGAGTCAACTTCTTCGACCTCATAAACGTGTGCGACTCGCTGTTCCCGCTATTGCGTCCACACGCTCGCGTCGTCAATGTCTCCAGCTCCGCTGGCCATCTCCTTCGCGTGCCCGGCCAAACTCTGCGTGACCAACTCGCCGACCCGAAGCTCACGCAACAGCGTCTCTCCGAGATCATGACCCGGTTTGTCGAGTTGGCCCAAACCGACGCCCACGGCCAAGAAGGCTGGGGCAATTCCGCGTACTCTGCGTCCAAGGTGGGCGTCAGTGCTTTAACGTTCATCCAGCAGCGAGCTTTCGACGCAGACTCTCGTGAAGACATTGTCATCAACGCTGTGCATCCGGGTTATGTTGACACCGACATGACAAGCCACAAGGGGCCGCTGACCATCGAGCAGGGAGCTGATGCGCCTGCCTATCTGGCGTTGCTTCCTCCGAATGTCACGTCTCCGCGCGGGGCTTACGTTTGGCACACGCGACAGGAGGTGGACTGGGTCAAAGGGCCAACACCGTCGGTCGTCTAGATTCAGCTCAAGACGTCACCATTCCGTTGCACTAACCTCAGGCCTATAGCTGAAACCGGGTTTCTTAAATATTGATATTAAATTCCTACTGTCATTGTACCTATGGGATATCTAAATGGTAATTATCTGTCATAAATAAAGTTGATTGCACAAACTAAAAACAAAACAGTCTATTTTATTGATGTGCCTGACTATAAGTTGTTGACTATAATATAAGCCATTAAGTTTCAAGTTGTGGAATGTCATGCCATTAGCCTTGAACCATTCTATCGGGAACAATATAAACATAATTTAAATTGGTAGCTACTACTACAGGTAACAGGATTCAAGAATGTATTTATTTTTTTGGGGTTTACATGATTTACGTTTTACACATTATGGTGCAACAACACATTATGATGACAGAGAATAGAGCAGCAAAGTTTTACAAAATCAATAAACAAATTATGGATTTACTTTCCAGCAGCACATGCATTAGAAAGAGACAAAAATAGACCACCTGTCATCCACTCTGGCCAGCCTGAGTTTGTTTACAAATGGTGGATTGTTTTGACATTTGCTACATTACGCACTGTTAAAATTCTCTTTAGATTCATTTTGTAGATTTTATTTCTTGATGTACTACAGAGTTTCCGATGAAGAGACGTTCCCTGCTGGACGATGAGATCCCTCTCACACACAAGTCTAGTCCTAGCCGGTCTGTTACGCAGGAGACTCGATCGAAGTTCGATGCGTTGCTTAAAGCTGCTCTCAATCAGGAGAAAAGTCAGAAGAAAAAAAAATCAAGCAAGCAAGAAGCGCCTGTGAGTTACTGATTTGTTTATACATTTCTTATATTATTTATTTATTCAATTTCTGACAAAACATAGATACAATTGTTTACATAGTCCAGTAGATGCTAGAAACTTTTAATAGGGTACCTACTGGGGTACTGGCAATATTTTGATAGGTAATAATGTACCTGTAGAGGTAGGTAGGTACCTAGGTTTATTTTTGTAATCATTTGTCATTTGGTCTGT
This sequence comes from Nemoura dubitans, assembly GCA_921293005.1. Classification (NCBI taxonomy): domain Eukaryota; kingdom Metazoa; phylum Arthropoda; class Insecta; order Plecoptera; family Nemouridae; genus Nemoura; species Nemoura dubitans. The sequence goes on from OV121076.1 coordinate 5,287,138, forward strand.
TTTTCTAGAGGAAGGATTTTAAGTGGTTGTTTTGAAGTAGAAATACATACCCAGTGGAGAGAGATTAGATTATTTATATCTTTGTAAATGTTGCAATAAAATTGTAGTAGTAGTAGTAGTAGTCAACACTTGATCTTGCAAAATAATTCCTAATCTTTATAGGTAGAGATACTCAACTAAAAAGCACTATAGGTACCTACCTAAATCACTAACACATTTTTGTTGCAGATTGAACTTGTTGAGGCTAACTCACTGCAACAAAAGACAATAACACCGAGGCTGAATGAAACTAAATTGGAACCAATACCGAGCACATCAAGAGCCGTAGAGATAACATCAACCAGCGAGGATGATGCCATTTCTTCACAAGACCTTGCAAAAACATCTAGCAACAGAAATCTGCTACCCAAACTCAATGCACGCAAAAAGTCAAAAAGAAAGGACAAATCGATCGCAACCACACACAAAAATCGAACAAATCAAAGAACAAACGAGACCAAAGTTGCTAATTTCGGCTCGAGCTCCGACGAGGAAATCGATGTACGCAATCCATCGCCCGTTCGGCGACTGAGCTATGTTATTGAGATGACGAGGAAAGAACCTGCATCCCCGATAACGTCCCCTTTCAAGGAGATCCCTCCGCATCCTTCGTCGAGACCCGTACCGAAACCTCGGCAACGACAAGGCTTGCAAGAGCAGTCGCCTCTCCGCAACACATTGGCCAACGACGAGGCCACGTCGCCTAAAGCCCCACCGCTCTACTCGAAGACAGCCGCCAGCTACGAGAACCTGGAGAGAGACGGAGGGTCTCTGCATTCGCTGCATCGGCGGAGTCGTTCCAGGGAAGAGATCGAGATGGTTGAGTTAAATCCTAAGCTTGCTGCGCCTGTGGCGTCGTACGAGGAGATTTCTTCGATTCAGCAAACGAGAAAGCCGGAGATTGAAAGCGAGGAAAATGTGCGGTCTAGTCCAGCACGGTCCACTTCAACTCCTGCAGGTACTTCAGTGATGGATATCAAACAATTTTCAGTCTTCTGAAGCTCTTGTAGGTAGCAAGGTAACAACATTTCAGTAAACGCTTTCGTACTCTACATAGAGGGATGTCACTTATCTGTAGTACCTACCATAGAGTAATAAAACCTATGGTTTCCTTTCTCTAAAGTCTATGGTATACTATCTCAAAAGAGTTAAAATTTTTTTTTTCATAACCAGCATGCACCTACCAGCACAAAATGTAAAAATAACACCTGCTTGTCATTTGAAATGAACACCACAAAATGCCAGGACCTCGTCGTGCTTTTGAACATCCGTCATCCGTCAACCATTAATTTGAATTTAAACAAACTGTTGGTCTAGAGAGATCCAAAGGTTTTGCCTGCAATGCCAAAATAATAACAATAATACAGAGAACAGTGTCATGGCAGTTATGCATTTAATATTTTCTATGCAAAATCTGCAATTGTATTTTAGCATTCCTCTCATCACTTATGACAACTACAAGCTGAACTGATTAGAATTTTATCTTGGAATGCCATGACTTCTGTTATTATACCCAGTTTGCTAGTCATAGCTATAATATTATCTAGGTAGGTACAGTACAGATTCTTCCCCAATGACTTAATAGGCATCACATCCACTTAGCTACCAACAGTGTTTCCCATGTAGCTGCTGCTCCATATATTGAACTATGTCCAGTCCCTGACGACACAAACACATGACGAGTCTGAAACCCGCCGTTTCCGCAGCCGAGCCGCGCGATCCGCGCTACGACGAGGTGATCGGCGTCTGGGTGCACAAGACGGACCGCCTCAAGACGGACCCGCGCGTCTGCCGGCCGCTGGTCAAGGTGCACGTCGTGGACCTCGCCACCGGCGCGTACCTCAAGAAGTCCGACCCGAGCCGCGCGGTCGCGTACTTCCACGAGGACGCGCTCGTCGACTACGTCGCGCCGCTCATGACGCACGAGTTCGACTTCAGCGCGCGGAGGTGGGTCGCGTTTCGGCGCGGGCCGTCGTTGGTTTTCCGCAATGATTTGTGAGCTTTGCATGGGTCTCATTCTTATCATTTTTCTTCATTTTATTCATTTTTATTCATTCTTATTCATTCTTATTTTATAAACTACTTCGTTTACAATAAAAGCATTTAGATATACATGTACAGATATGAAGCTCACATAAGACGAAGCTTGTGCGTGGGCTGCAATATAAAGAATTTAACACACAAATTTGTTTATCAAGATAGGCTATATAAATACATAAATTTTAATTTCTTAGTTATGATGTTATAAAAATTTCTTCCATTCTTAAAAAGCCATTTTCAAATTTCTTTCTTGCATTGTGAAACACTTTTCAGTAAGGGTATTTTTTGGGGTAGAATTTTGTAGAATTTTGGTGCTTGTCAAGTTGTGAATGGCAAGTTTTTGACATTTTATGCTCTTACAACTACAATAAATTTTTAAGTTGGGTAATTATAAGTACCTAACCCATGCCCTATTTGCTCCATGTCAGGTTCACACTCAAATTTTCTGCACATTTTGGGCACATGTTTTTATGTGATCCATCTATAGTTTTTGGCGTTGTGTATGATTTTAGAAACTAAGAATAAAAAAGTTGAATAATTTTTTATTTAACCATCTCATTTGCCCTATGTCATATTCACAAATCAAATTCATGGTCCGTTACATAGAATTTTGCCGCCAATCAGATTTTTGCCAGTTAACGGAACGTTAAAATATACTCCTTATCCAGCAATGTGAGAAATGGACCTTATTTTCTTGTCATTTTAACAGTTGTGCAATATGAACTTGCCTGTTTTGTAATGCAATAGAGTGTGAAGGTACAAAACCTAACTAAGAAATATGTAGGTACCTATAGGTATTGCAATTCACAATGAAATGTAATGCAGAAAGTCCTGTGGGTTTGCAGGTCCATTATTCCAGCTTGGGAGGAGCTGTTGATCTTCAACGACGACGTCAGCTGCATCTTGAACCATGACAAACCTGTCATCATCTTCTTCGAGATCTTAAACAGCGTCAGCTTCTCGTTAGCAAGCTCGAGGTACAAACGCCTCGGTATGTACGCAATATGATTTTATATTTTGCTATGTGCTGTGCTATTTTTAATACTAATTACGAGTTGTGAAACTCATATGACACCAACTTCAGCCACCTCCTATACCTATTCTTCCCGAATTTGCTGCCCAGCTTTTTTGGCACCCTGCCATACATTACTTATTAAGTTTAGTCCATAAAAGATCACAGTTTTATTGATCTTTACAAAAGAAAATTATATGGAAACAACTACTGCAAACTCAACTTTCTCAAAGGTGAATTCAATAAAATTTAATTGTATTTTTGTCACTAAAACCAAAGAAAGAATAGCATAATATTAATCATTAAATAAATTGGTACCTACCAACAGTTGTTTTAAAAAGGTACAAATGGAAGAAGATTTAGAGCAAAATAATAAATAATATACTGTACTTTTATTAATATGTGTATAGCAATAATAATAATTATAGGTTTATTTCTATTAATAATTATTTAATTGTCCTTCAAGTTCTGTGGTGTAGGTTATCCTTGTAAAAATGTGATTGCCAATGAAATAGGTACCTAACAAACCCGTTGCTACCATCACAATCCCAGGCCCGGACGCCTGCTGGCTTTGCGTCGCGTGGGCGTTCCTGAAGCCGACCGCGGCCAACGGCGCGACCAACGTCGGCGCCGCGCTGCGTCTGCAGCTGTACGAGCCGGGCGCCAATCGCCGACGGGCCGCCAAGTCGTGTGCGGCCTACGCGTGGTGGCGGCGCGGCGGACGCAACAAGTACCCGGGCTCGTTGCACGTGACGGTCAAGCCGATTCGGCCGCCCCTCGATTTGGCGCGCGTGCTGCGGTCTCAGCTCGCCACTCAGGGTAAAACCGACGGTGCATTTACGCATGTGGTTCATCCATCGTAGACCGTACCTATGTTACCAAGTGACTTTGCAAGCAAAATCTTCAGGGGTATCCCTGCAATTGAATTCTGGCCTGCTCCCACCTAGATAGATAATATGGATTAGAATTGAAATGAACTATTTAAAACAGGGATTTGAGTGCTAAGTGAAAGTCTCACTGGTTTCAAAACACTGTTTTTTTAACTGGTTTTTCAAAACTAGTGCTAAAGGCATAGGAGACATGAGCCTAAGAAATTTAATGTTTAAGTATTATTTTTTGAAAATTGATGGTATGCTGCATTGAGTTTATTGTTACAAATATTATCTGAACTTTTTTTATTTTATGTACACAAATTAGCCACCCAAAAATGCTGCCCATTCCGGGTTTGTGCACCATGAATGGTCCCGAACCATGAATCCCGGAATGGGCAACATTTTTGGGAGGCTAATTTGTGTACATAAAAATAAAAGTCAATTACGAGCTTTCGTAATTTAAATAAGATTTTAAAGATTATCTGAACTGTTTCCTTCCACTGCTGAAAATTGCTATGTACACTCTGTCCCATGAGAGAATATACTTTCCACTGCAGCGCCAGCAGCCGCTTTTGCATGCTGATTGCCACAGAGCTGGTCGTTAAATTGAAGATGAAAAGTGACTGCTAGCACTCTTCTGTGGAAAGTAACATTCTCTCATGGGGCAGAGTGTAGAGTTCTTTCTCCCTTGACAAGTGTGCATCACCCACCTAACTAGCAACATTTTGTCTTGCATAGCCATTGCTCTTTAAGTTGACTGATGCTGAATTGGTTTTAAAATTGTCTAGAAGACCACCCGTTTCTACTCTAGTGTGGTTTATTTGAAATTCCATCGGAAAGGTTGATGGGTGGCGGCTGGCATACAAATTTCAGTCAGCTGTTGTAAAGTGTTCTCTTAAAGATATTTATCTCCTCATTCTCTCACAGAAAGATTTTAACTTCCTATAACCCATGTAGTAGCAAAGAACTAGGTATACAGCACGGCAGCATTGGGTTCTGTTTTCTGTGTTACCTTAAAGACTTTTTGTTTATTGAAACTTATTTTGCAATACATTGTCTTGCGGTGTTTGAGTATAATATCCGCTTGTATTCGCGTTACAACCTTGTTTTAAATGAGAGGAAATTGTTACTGGTTTAAGCAGTTACCAGTAGGTATGCAATTGATGGAAGGCAGGCGAAGTTGGGATAATGTGCACCCGAACCGGGATACGAACCCGGGACCTCCTGCTTGCCGGGCAGGTGCTCTACCAACTGAGCTATTCGGTCACACGGGCGGTTTAGAAATTGGTAGTGGCCAGTCGGTTACAAATGATTTTTCTGCTCAACTTTCGGGTCTCTAGCAGCAATCACTTCGCACTATCAAAACCGTGAATCTCTCTCGCCATTGCAGGTGAGCTGGTCTCCAGCCAAGACCCGGCCCCCGCCGACTCCCCCACCGCCCCCACCGCTCCCACCGCCTCCGCCCCGATCGCAGCGCCCGCCCCCGACTGGCGTTCGCCGTGGTCGCGCATGCCCGGCCAGTCGTGCAAGCTGCCGAACGCGGTGGTCGCGCGAGACGTGGCGCTCGGCGCGGACGGCTGCTTTGCGCTCGCGTTTAGTCGCGCGGGCCGACGCTTGGCCTGCGCGACCTGCGCCAGGGACGGCGAGCACGCAATCGTCGTCGCGCACGTGAGTTGGGAGCTTTCTTTGCAATGGTCACGCGGAACTGCAATTGAATTTTGGGCATTTCGCGAAAGGCTTGCTTGTTTTTTTTTCGCTAGGAATGGTCACTTTTTTTTTAAATCTTTTCATACCTACAAGAAATGAAAATGCAAACAAAAATGCAAATATAAAGCAGTAGGTATAAGAGCCCGTTTTTCAGTGGCCCATCAAGATACCAACAGCCCATTAGCAGGAAAATTTAAGGCTCTGATTGGACGTTGGTAAGCAAATAACAAGTTAACAGACCGTTAGGTATTTAAAGTACCACTGGAAAACCGGGCCTATAAGGATTTATAAGAAATAAATTGTTTTTCTTGGTTGACATAAATATACTTCAATGTAGTAATGTCGGCGACCATCAATAATGGACGTTAATGCAATTATTTATACTGACCATGTTTGGATTTTTTTCTTGCTAAAAATTTTCAATTTTGATATACACAAGTCTAGAAGTCTGTATCGATGCTAGAATTTATAAATCCATTTTTTAAACACATTTACCTACTTGTACTGTAGGTACCACTGCAGTGTTGTAAAGGAAAATTGTCAACCCGAGTTTTTTCCTAATCTTAGCACTTGTTTTCATAAGACTTAAATTTAAATTACTGGGCACCTCCTGAAAATATTTTCCTATTACCTAGTATATTTATTTGGGTGTATGATGATTACATGCCCTTTCAGTTTTTTTGCCTGTGAAAATATGCTTATGCATTTTTGTATAAAATAGTGACGTGACTTAGTTACTCTACATCTGTACAGTAATCCAGGCAATAACCATCAACGCCGGTTCCAGAGCAACACCAACCCCGTTGTGCCCCCAGATGCCGGACGGCGGACCGGGCCCGAGACCGGCCCCGACGCTACTGGCCGGTCACCGGGCGCTGGTCTACGACCTTGACTGGTCCGCGGACGACGTCTGGCTGCTGTCCGCTTCCGCCGATCGGACCGCTTGCGTCTGGGACATCGCCACCGGCGAACTCAAGCAGGTGAGGGGGCGTACGTAGAGCGCAGATAGAAGGGCTACCCAGATTATCCACTCCTATACAAACAGCAGTTACGCAGAAGCCCTCCCACCGCAGATTCACTGGCTGTAAAGGCATGGAGATACTGTTCATTGTTATAAATCAGATGTAACCAAGGTAACTGTAGCCACCTTTGGGACATTGGGTCCTTGATTATAATTGACCTTGTTCCCTGGCCTGGGGAATGAAGCCAGACCATTGTTAAAACAGGTTGCCAGCACACCCCTGTGTCTGCCGGCAAAGTTACTAACATCAATTTTTCATCGTAGCAACACCTAAGTACGGTAGAATATCGGGGTAACACTTATCTGTGATAACTTCAGTGATAATAATAATTAAAATCAAATAAATAAAGTATAAACCCTGGGCTCAACGGCTGTATTTGAGCTAGTTGGTAAACTAAGGTAACTACGGTAACTAGGTACTAGGTGTTAAGATACTAGGTAAGGTACTAACCAAGGAAGGGACTAAGGAATTAACTAAAGGAACTAAGGAAGCTAGGTAATTTAAGAAATAAAATAGCTAAACGCCTCGGCCGCTCGCTGTGTTGCAGCTGCTTCCGCACCCGGCGTTCGTGTACTGCGCCCGCTTCTCGCCGATCGGACGCGAGACTTGCGTCGTCACGGGCTGCAGCGACAACGTCGTCCGCGTCTGGGGCAAGGCCGACGACGCCGACATGTTTCTGGTAGGACGTGCAACGCGACGTCACTCGAGCTCGATTATGAGCTGCGAAAACCTATTTAATTCCAAGCGTTTCTTTTTAATCCATCCCGTACAGTTACAGTCGAATACCTATATGGACTGTTTTCTAAACCCAACAAATTGCATTAATGTTATTTATTACAAAAGATATCTCGCTATAGGAGTGGATATAAAACCATATAAGGGGACAAATCAGTTCGTCAGAAGGTGGCTTTTCAGACCAAAACTTGCCGAGTTCTCAAGGCCACATCGTTAAAGTCATCATATCAAAATTTCAGTGTGCTGTTGACAAAAGGCGTAAATAAGGACGACCATGGCCCTTTTTTTTCTTTTTAAAATTTTCCCCTGGAATGCTAGAACATACCCCAAAACTCTTCATTTTTTACCCTTTTTAGAGCCCCATTTTGTACAAAAGTTAAAAGGAAAACTGGGGAAAAGGGCCATTGTCGCCTTTATAAATATCTACGTCTTTTGTCCAGAACATACTGAAATATTGAAATAAAAACTTGAACGGTGTGGTGGTGAGAACTCGGCAACTTTTGGTCTGTTTCGAGAGGAAAAAACATGCTAATTGTGCGATTTTGGCCACCCTGAAAATAATTTTTCGACCAAACTTGAAAAAATGTGTACTGAGTTTACTGTCTTAGTGTCTTACAAGCGATGTGTCGCATGCCGATAGGAGGCAATTTACTGAAACTGTTGTCTGGAGGTGATCTTCCCCTTTAAGCTGCTATAGCGATACCTAGTATTGTGGCAATTTTATGTCTTATAACAACAACAAAAATGTAGGTCTAGGTATTAAGCTTTCTAACTGAAGACTACTTTAATGGTTTGGGTTCAATACCACTTTTACCTATTCTCACTTTTCTCCTGTGGCATATTTAAACTAATGTCAGAATTTTAAAACTAAATCATATTGTACAGTACACTGTATTGTGTGTACAAGGCTTACTAATACCGGACAAATTGGACGGCATTGCACACGTAACCGGGTGTCCCGTGACCTCGATTGCCACATGTTTGCACCGTGCAGTTGCTGGAGGAGCTGGAGGAGCACGGGGGCTTCGTGACCTCCTTGTGCTTCGACCTCAACGGCGGCCTGATTTCCGCTGACAGCGTCGGCAGGATCCTGGTCTGGCCGTCGGTCGAGCGCCGGAAGACTCTCACGCCAAGGTCGGCACTGGAGCTTATTGCTACTTCACGTCTACTTCACCCTTACACCTGGGTTACTGGAGCTTATTGCTACTTCACGTCTACTTCACCCTTACACCTGGGTTACTGGAGCTTATTGCTACTTCACGTCTACTTCACCCTTACACCTGGGTTACTGGAGCTTATTGCTACTTCACGTCTACTTCACCCTTACACCTGGGTTACTGGAGCTTATTGCTACTTCACCCTTACACCTGGGTTACTGGAGCTTATTGCTACTTCACCCTTACACCTGGGTTACTGGAGCTTATTGCTACTTCACCCTTACACCTGGGTTACTGGAGCTTATTGCTACTTCACCCTTACACCTGGGTTACTGGAGCTTATTGCTACTTCACCCTTACACCTGGGTTACTGGAGCTTATTGCCAAGATCAAAGCACAATCGTATATTTGTGAATTGCACCAATTCGTTTAGAGTATCTGTGTAGCATAAAGGTGTACCTATAACAGTATAGGAATATAGAAAAGTTCAGTAATATTTTGCAATTTTCAAACAAACAAGACTTTGTTAAAGTTAGGCAAAGTAGACTTGATGAGTACACTTAAATCTGCAGTATTGTTTGATTTTTATCTGATTTAAATTAGCATAGATATTCCAAAAATTATTGTTTCCAATAAAACTCCCTATACAACTCTGCAATATAAATGTAATCAAAGAGTGTTGTCTCACTGTAGAACACAATGCTTTCATTCATCTTTGATTGGGAATTGTATTATTGAACGTTTGGCTGATCTTTGCCCCATCTTCCAATTGCCCTGCCAGCATATAGATTTTGCCGTTATTGCAGGTTTCAAATGTTTCAAATGTGATACAGAAATAATGTCTAATGGTTTAGGAATTCTTCATTTTGGAAACCTACTTTAGCAGAGTTCTTCTTAAGATGCGTTTGACAAATTTTTTAGAAAGCCTAGGTTAAAGAAAAATTAGTTATTTTACATATGCCGCAGTCAATGTCAGTTGAGCTATCACTCCTAAGGAAGTAACTTTATTTAGCATATTATATGTAGCATACAAAACAAAGTGATAAAGTATTTCAAACTGGGATTTGAATGCTGAATCAAAAGTTTCACCGGTTTCCTGACGTTAGAATTCCCGATCATTAGAATTTAGGAAGCTTAGATTAAAAAACAACTAAATTGGTTCTTTTGTTTACATTTTTAACGCCAGTCGAGCTATCACCCTTTATAAAGTAACTAGCATATGTTACGAAACGTCGGGAAACCAGTGAGACTTTTGATTTAGCATTCAAATCCCAGTTTGAAATGGTTTTTTTCAAAACTAAGATAGGATATAGTAGACATAAGTCTAAGAAATTAAATAGAGTTATAAAGTGTTTTTTGAAAATAAGTGCTAAAGATGGGAGAAGCAGGCATCACTCCTAGAAATCGAATAACTTCGACAACGTTCCAACGGCAGACGTACAAGTTCGGTGCCTGCTCTGTCCCCAGGGAGCTGCGAGTGCGCGAGCTGAGAGACGTGGTCATTAACGCGGTGGTCTGCCATCCGGGCGGGAAGCGACTGCTGGTGCACGCTCGGGACAGTCTTCTTCGAATGCTGGACCTGGCCACCGGCAGCGTCATTCAGTGGTTCCACGGAGCGCTCAACTATCGGTAGCTATACTCCATATCGCGTTACGAAGGGGAGTGGATATGCATCTTTCTCAATTGGACCCACTGCTGCTACACATGAGCTAAGATTTTTTTTACTGCCCTGAGAGCCTTTGATCTACCTCAAATCATGAGTTGTAAGTTTTGAAAGAATTTGCTTGCATCTAGCAGCAGTGGGTCCTCCTGGAAAATGCAAATCCACTCTCTTTATTAACGTGAAACAGAACCTCTTGATTCAATCGCATTCGTGTGCAGCATTTTACCGTCTGTCCATTCTATGTCATTTCTATCCGTTCGAGTCTATACGACTTTCATACCTTCTGTACCTGAATGTAAATTGGGTGGAAATAATATCACAACCTGAATTGAATAGAAATTAAGATATGGAAATGAAATGAGAATGAAATGGAGAAAGAGAAATGAAGTAGTTAGTATTACAGATATAAGGTTACCCAGATGTTCCACTCTCATACTAAATAAGCTATGCGAAAGCCCTCCGCCCGCAATAATAGCTTCGCCGGCAGTCGATGGATCCACTGTTTGTTGTTATATTACCTGTAACCAGGTACTGTAGCCACCTGTGGAACATTGGGTCCCTTGATAATATATATTGATGTTGTGCCATGGCCTGGTAGATGAAGCCATAACTGCAACCACTTGAGAAACATTGGGTCCTTTGATTATAAGTTTATAACTGACTTTGTGCCATGGCCTGGTAGATGAAGTTAAAACAGGTTGCCAACGCACCCCAGCGATTGCCGGCCAAACTATACTAACAGAAAAATTTTGCCGTAGCTGTAGCTAGGTATCGTAGAATATCTGATGTTAGTATAATATATAGTTATGAAATGTCAGGAAATCATAGACTTTATTTACCATTCAAACTCAGATTCAAACTTTTTTTTCAAACTATTGCTACAACTGTCAGAGCTTGGCAGCTTTGCGATCCCAATATTGACACCAAAATACCAACGATCCAACATTCATCCATTGCGGCCATGAAGGACTACACACCCTAACACCCGCTCCGGTTGCCGTCGCAGAGTGCAGACGCAGGCGTGCATTTCCCCGTGCGGCGGCCTCGTGCTGGCCGCCAGCGAGACGGGCACCGTGTGCGTGTGGGACGCCGACACGGGCGAACCAACGGCCATCTACGCCGCGCTCGGCTTCCACCGCGGCGCCAGCGCCGTCGCCTTCCATCCGCGCGAGCACTTCGCCGCGTTCTGCTCGGGCGGCTCGCCCAACGGCGTGGTGCTGGCCGCGTTCGACAAGTATGTCGGTCGGTCGGTCGGTCGACTGTTGCTAAAGGCCATATTCCACTAGGGTTGCAAACCGCGGGTTTGGACGCGGCGGTGCGACATGAGTGCGCCCATGAGTGCGACAGATTGCGTGAACAGCTCGGCAGATAGGATTTTTCCTATCGCGAAAGATTGGAACCGGCGGGTTTTCGAGAACCGACCAATAGGAACAAGGCGAGCCATGCCGATACAGTTATCCACTGCCAGCTGTTTTCTTTCCATCTGCCAAAATCGACATGGAAATACATTATTTCTCAAATTTATTGATTGATTTCACGGAAATATACGTTTCAATACCATTATGTAGACACATAAATGCAAGATAAATTAGCCAGCGACCAGCTTGAAGGGTATTAAGAAGTAAATTAGCTGAAACCCTAATGTGAAATACCCTGCATGAAATCTTGTCTTGCCAGAACTTTGTCATGTTTAAAAGCACTGCGCGTGCGCTAGGAAAGTCGGAGGTCTCTATGTGGAATAGCAAAACATGCCGGCGGATCGGAATCGGCGTTTCGGATCTGTGAGTTGCAGCCCTAGTGGAATATGGCCATTAACTACATTTCAAGTTAAGAAGGAGAGTGGATTTGCATCTTCCTCGACGACCCTCTGCTGTTAGACTCGAGCCAAGAGTTGCAAAACTCACGAGCCATGTCTTGAGCCGAACAAAAGGCTCTGTGGGCAGTTTTGAAACTCTTGGCTCGTGTCTAGCAGCAAAGGGTCGTCGAGGAAGATGCAGGTCCACTCTCATTCTTAGCGTGAAATGGAGTTTATGCGTACCTTGCTCATTCCCAGGTCCCCATCCCTGAAGTGACCGAAAGGACCTACTGATTTTACCTAAACCACCAATCCCCAACCTTTCTTTTACAGTATGTGCATTGGTGTAGTGCTGGAAATAAAGGTGGAAATAAGCTAATTTTTCGTCAACCGGGGAGGGGGGGGGGGGGGAGGAGGCAGTTAAAATGAAACTAAATCCTTCCTTACACATTTTCATCATTACCAACACACCCTATTTTCACATTTCAAACTTTGTTGTTTGACTATTTTCGCTTGGGTTTCACTAAAAAAACGTCCACATAATATCTCGATTTGCGCCTCAAAGGTAAGTGGATAAATGGGTAGTGGGTAAATGGGTGTGCTATGGGTGGATGGGAAATGTGTAAGATAAGGCAAATGGCCAATGGGTATATAAAGTGTGAAATATAGAACAAGTATGAAAAACTTGCAAAAGTGAGACATTTAAAAGCTAGAACTTCGCATAGTGACCAGTGTATACCAGCGTAGTGAGTACACACTAACTTCTAAAATAAAAGGTGAGCATACGCCAGATACCCTGGGCTATACGACTAAGTATGTGCATTCAACAACCAATGCTGGGACATTCTTTTGTTTCTGAAGATTAAATGTTTAACCCAGTGTTAAAAAATATTGTAATACCAACCAAACCTTGTTATTGCCTACTAGTATTATGTTACTTACCTAGTATCTGTAACATTAATGTAGGACATGAAAGACTGCTATCTGTGATAGGCGAAATCAACAGCAAAAGAGACTGATATGTTAGCGCAGCAGTGGAAGGTTTGTGATCTCTTACAGTGTTGTTAGCCTTACTTTATCACAGCCTGGTGGACTTCGAAGTAAAATATCATTCGACTCTTTACGATTAGTAAAGAGTAAATTGGTAAATAATGGTAATGAATAATGATAAATACCATTTTGAATAGTTATGATAAATACTTAATCATTTGATTGTATGGTATGGTACTCTATGATATAAGATCCCCAAAAAGAGGCAAGCTCAAATTAAATCTAGTGTAAGGAGACATAAATTACCATATGGTTTGTGTTTGAGGGATGGACATCCCTCCAAAACGTGCATCAGCAAAACATTGCAATTAGCTTCAGGGGTAACCGTCAGTTCGTTTCACAGGTCGGCAGACGGAAAGCAGCTCGGGCTGCAACTGCTGGGGCGTAGGGCGCTCGAAGATCCCGAGGCGGAACGAGATGTGGCGGACAAACGAGCAGAGGTGGATACGCACGACAGATCGGCGATGAAAAGCGACGACTTTTCTCGGCGGAAAGTTCCTGCGGCGAATGCTGTGGACTTAGCTGGAAATTTTAATGCGTCCAAAGCCAAACTGCAAGCGGATAGCGGTGGAGATAGGTTGAAACTGGTGGACATCATCGAGAGAATGGATAAAGTGTTTTTATCAACGACGCCGTCGAAAAGTAGCGGACACGTTTCGGTGAATTCAACACCGGGCAGAGAGAGCGGTAAGAACGAAGACGCGAGAAGCCGAAGACGGTCCGTCAATAGCCAAAGAGCACAGCTGGAAGGAAGAAATTAAACGTTGGTTATTATTAGTTTAATTATTTCCTCATTTCTTATGATGGTGGCTATTAAATTAGTAACCAAGTAATACGGGAACAGTTCTAGACCAGGATGGTAGGTTGTTCTCAGAAACATATGTTATTAATTAAAAGACATAGTCAGTACCCACCTATGCACGTTATTTTTTTACCACAATAAAGTGGCTTGAAAGAGGCTAGGCCGCTAGGAGTAGGGTAAATATGACCTGAAGTCTCCGACAGCTGTGCATTTTACTTTCCAGCAAGGCTTGTTCAGGTCCTGAATGAACCCAGCCTGGAAAGTAAAATGCACAGATATACACATAAAATGTACTCGCTTAGTTTTAAAAAAGGGATCGAGGATTGATATTGTTCGTTTTGCAAATTAAAATTCCCTCCACTGATCAATGCAAGTTGTTTGGCCTAAGAACCTATGCCTAATAACGATACATATTAAGTTTAGTTACGTCTCATTTACTAGACTGTGAGTCCAGTTACGTATTCTTCACTTGAATATTTGCCTGTTCTTTTTGGGTAGTACCAAGTAGGTACAATGGTGACATATTGAAGAAGTTTGCCATAGGATAGGATTTTTGAGTTTGATTTAGGATTCATTGTAGTACTGTCTGACATTGAGGATCAAATTAGTAAGCAATTTTATTTACAAAAAATCTCGAGCATGAATCAATGTTACACTGGGTTTGTTAAGCCTTGGCTATTAAATCTTGGCCATTATTTTACACAATGACGTAGAAGCTGTTAATTACTTGACCATCTTCTTTGTAATAGCTCAATTTGGAGACACTATCCCACTTGATTCACCTTGAACTTTGTTTGAACACTTTTTGTTTCATTTCTATTCAAGTGGAACAATAATTTTTCCTCAATTCTGTTAACTGCATCAACTGTAAGTACAAGGGTATCATGTTTCAGCATGCTATACACATTTAAACCATAAACCGGCATGAGATTTACATGCTTCACAGAATCTGTCGCTAATGCAATGTTCTGTGGCATGATGTCAGTGTCATCAACAATCAAAACTGATGGGCCCCAATTTCTTTCTTCCACTAAATCTTCAATGAACGTTCCATCATCAGTCGGCAGGTCAAGATTATCAATAATGTGGAGATCATCTTGGGCCAACTTAACAGAAAGGGCTGATGTTAAGCCAAGAATTCTATTATAAAAGGGGAGCATATAAAAGTGAGGTGTGGGTGACCGCGGTCCATGTGCAACTCCACCGCCTCGCCAGAGAGGAGATCTGATGCTCGAGTGCCGAGCCCGGCCCAACCCTTTTTGCGGCCAAGGTCGATGTCCACCTCCACGTGCTTCGGCTCGAGTTTTAGTGTGAGCGTAACAAACGAAGCGGTACGACCGCTGCCAAACGACATTTTGATGAATCAGGTCAATTCTTGGCTGGGATCCAAATATCAGTGGGTGTAAATCAATGATACCTAGCTTCTTGGCAGCCACGGAATCCACATTTTCAATCCACGCTTGGCGAGGCTTCTGATATTTAGGTGGAAAATTCAAAACTCTGCTTGTTATGATGGGAACATCTGAGTTCACGGCATGTTTTGAGGTTAACCCATCATTGCGAACTTGCACGTTACTATTACTCGAATTTGTTGATGATATCACTGAGAACTGCGTATTACATCGTAGCTTCAATAAATTTTTTATCGGTTTCCAATAAAAAATAGACATTTTATAGCCTCTGTGTAACAACAAAAAACGTTAATCTATATTAATCGTTAATCGTATATTATTATCTTCAGTACGACTCCGACGATTCGACAGCCATGTTTTCGTGAATAGTTGACGGTGAAGGCGGCGGTGACTGAGCGGCGCACGAATTTTTGTGCGAAATAATTTAAAAATTTAAGTGGAGTGAAAAATACCTTTGTGATCAAAGATACTACTATAATAATCTTGAATGTTTAAAGTAAGTTCATATGATGTATTTCATTTTACTACTCCCGTTTACCAATAGCAACAACGAAAATCGCTAAATTTACTTCCAATCTTCTCAGTGACAGTCAGCCCATGTGGAGCAAAAGTAGGTGTCTTTGATGTGGAGTAATTTGGTTGTGTCAAAGATGGTGTGTGCTTTCATTTACATGCCGTAATTATTACTTGAGAAAATTTTATTTGTACAAATATGTCACTGTTTACCTGGGTGTGCCTTCATATTGCATTGCACTTGCACAACATACTTCTGAAATTTTAGGTCGGTAGCCCACACTCGATCCTAAACTGACAAGTAATAATAATAATAATATTGTTTATTTATTAGCTATAAAGCGAATATTTTGCATACATTTCATTACATTACAGTTCTTTTGCCCAATTCATGGCAATTATTTTAAATTCCGTATTATCTAAATCCGTAACATTAACATTAAATCTATCAAACATCCAAACACCATTATTGAAAATGGAAGACGCCCATTTTGCACCATTACAGTTACATTACACTCATGAACCTTGTCTACACTAAATACTTTGTCTAGAACATATCCAGGCATATTACTTTTTTTAATTTTAAAAATAAAAACAAACACTAGGAATTCTTAATTGTTTGGTACACATTTGGCAATTCTAGAATATCTAGCATATCCTGAATAGGAGTCTCCTTCTACACCTCAGAATACATCTCATTGCCTTATTCTGGATTATTTGAAGTCTGGCAATGTCATTCTTATTTGACTGATAAAGTATTGTAGCACAATATTCAAAATGTGGCTTGACTATAATCTTGTACACCACTAATCTACTCCAGAAGGACAGTTTACTGCCAATCCTACGCAGATAACCTACTTTCTTCCCTACTTTTTTTGCTACATAGTCTATGTGATTTAAAATTTAACTTATCATCTATCACTACACCTAAATATTTAAACTCTTTAACACATTCCAGTTCTTTGCCTTTCATTATAATTCCCTCGTTATTTTCTGACATACTATGGTTTCTATCTTTGCCTGATCCTATTAGCATACATTTTGATTTACTAGTATTAAGTTTAAGTTTATTTAAATCTAACCACTGTGCTATACCATTAAGTTCATTATTCATATCTAGAGTTAACTTTTTAATATCATTCCCAGAAACAGACATGACCATGTCATCAGCATATAAATTTAAGAAACTATCCTTACAGCACAAATTAACATCATTTAATGTATATAATGAATAGCAGTGGCCCAAGTACCGAGCCCTGAGGCACGCCACTGGTGCATTTTATTTCTTCTGATAAACTTTGATCATTGCGTACCCTTTGGTATCTGTTTTCTAGGTAGTCTTTAATCCACTCTAAAGCTAATCCTTCAACACCATAGATGTGTTTTAATTTACTCAGTAGTCTTTTTGTATTTACAGTCTCAAAAGCTCTTTTTAGATCTAAGAATACTATAAGTGTTGACATTTTTTTATCCATATCAATTCCAACCATGTACTCAGAACATTTTGTACTGCAGTCTCACATGAATGGTTTTTCCTGAAACCCGACTGATTGTTTGCTAGCAGTTCATTTGTATTGAAGTATTCGTATAATTGGTCGTGTACAGCTATTTCCATGATTTTATCTATTATTGAGAGCATATTGATGGGTCGGAAGTCACATATTTTTATTGATTGAGCTACTTTGCATATTGGGTGTATAATTGAGTACTTCAGGTCTTCCGGGAATTCTCCTTTTCTAAGTGAGTTGTTGATCGTATCTAACAATTTATATTTAAAGATCCTGTATCCATCTCTAAACAGTTTATAGGACACTCCATCAATGCTGCCTTTTTTGTTCTTAAGTCGACTGAACACAATTTCATCTAATTCTTTTCCTCCTATTTCCCTGAAACTATGCAGAGAGCATACATCCCCTTCTTCTCTTTGATACTCTTCCAGGGTAACAGTTTTTTTTAAATGGCTGTCTACTATGTTTCTCACATCCACATTTTCAATACTGTCAACAATTTCCCCTATGCTCGATATAAAAAAATTATTGAATCCATTTGCGATTTCCTTTGATCCAGTTAACAGCCTATACCGTCCATATCTTTGATCTCTTTTGCCATTTCCTTCTGTCTTTCTGTGCTTATTACTTCTTTCAGAGTTTTCCACAGCTTGTCTGGATTATGTTTTACTTTATCTATCGTCTCCTCATAGTATTTCACTTCAGAATTATGAAGCTGCGTCTTCACAGCGTTCCTTCTTACTCGATATGCTTCCCATGCATTAAATGTATTTAGCAGTTTCGCTCTTTTGTTACAGTTATTTCTTATTTTTACGGATTCTAGTTCTTTTTCTGTAATCCAGGGGTGTCTGACCTTCAGTATATTCAGTTCCTTAAGGATAACCAGCTCTGTCTTGCATTTAATAATGTTTGCAATTATTTTCACTACATTAGTATTGACGTCACAGCATTCTAAGTCCCAGTCACAGCTAGCCAACGCTGCACAGTATTTGTCTTTGTCATAATTAGACCAGTCCTCTATAAGTTTGGTTTTTCCTTCTGTACCTGTTTTACTGTTTCCAGTTGTGATTTCAACCTTTATTGTCTCATGGTCTGAGATTTTAAGACTTTCCTCAACTTTTGCTACAATGTTCTTTGTATCATTCACCACAACAAGATCAATCATCGTACTTGACCTGTGTGTAATTCTAGTCGGCTCTTTGATAATTTGTTTAAGTCCATACACGTTTATTATATTTTTTAAGTTGGTCGAGTCACTTGTCGTCCAATTGATGTTGAAATCACCTATGTACATAGTTAGTCCAGTTTTGTCACCATCTGTTTCCATTATATCTTCTAGCTTTGCACAGAAATCTGCCTTTTTACCACTAGGTGATCGGTAACAGACGTTCACATTACATTCTTTCTGTTTGATTATAGTATTTATACCCACTATCCAGTACCTAGTCTTCAGTTGCTATTTTCCTAATTAGCTTAAACTTGGTGTAATTTTTAATATACATTACCACTCCCCCCATATGCCTACTATTTGAGTCACTTCTGACAGTATTATACCCACATACTTCTATTTCTTTATCATATATGCTTTCCACTAGGCGCGTCTCCGAAACGCAGACTATATCCGGTGACAAGCTTTGCTGTAAATATAGAAATACCTGCCTACTTGGCTCAAGCAGCTTTACGCTCTCCAAGCATTTTATCAGCTTGTGCAACAAGAAAATGTTGCTGCTGATTTGACACGCTAACCAATTATTTCTAGATTAGCTAATTGATTTTCAAAATGTTCCTTTCATTCTGCCCATACTCCATTCAGATGATCACATTACACATGCCCTCAAATGATTATTATTCACCCTACGCGGCAACAATTAGTTGTGGCTTGCGTTCCAGATACAAAAGAGTGCGCCTGTGGAGCGGATCTTCTCAGAGGGCTCCAAGGCGCTGGGACCTGATTCATGCCGTAGATGAAAACGATAGGATTCCACGCGGCATAGTGTCCACTGCCCAGCAAAAACAACGGCCGGCAGTAGGAACTTGGGACTCGAAACGATGTGATCAAGAATAAGATCTCAATAGCACAGGTGAGTGGTGGGTGCATCGATTTCTAGCGCTTGTGGGGTAGGTACTTGATCAGTTAAAGGGTAAATATAACCTAATTTACCGATAACCAATACCGGTAATATTACCGATGTAGGTACATCTTTACACTCGGCAGCCTCCAAGTCTTTGAAACCAGCATGTGTGAGCATGTGTTGGCGGACTTCAGCTAGACGACGAAACCCTTCGCCACAGTTGTCACACTTGTGTTTCCTCTCACCTCCGTGGACCAACATGTGCTTGTCTCTATGACTTTTCCGGGCAAAGGACTTGGTGCAAATATTGCATGCAAAGGTCTTTTCACCGTTGTGGACAAGTAAGTGCTCGTCTCTGGCGCATTTATGGGCAAAGGCCTTAGTGCAAATGTTGCATGCAAATTTCTTTTCACCGTTGTGGACAAGTAAGTGCTTGTCTCTGTTGCCTTTACGGGCAAAGGACTTGCTGCAAATGTTGCATGCAAAGTTCTTTTCACCTGTGTGGACAAGCAAATGCTTCTCTCTGTCACCTTTCTGGGCAAAGGACTTGGTGCAAATGTTGCATGCAAATTTCTTTTCACCTGTGTGGACAAGTAAGTGGTTGTCTCTGACGCCTTTACGGGCAAAGGACTTGCTGCAAATATTGCATGGAAAGATCTTTTTACGGGTGTGGACAAGCAAGTGCCTGTCCCTGAGGCCTTTATGGGCAAAGGACTGGGTGCAAATGTTGCATGGAAAGATCTTTTCACGGGTGTGGACAAGTAAGTGCTTGTCTCTATGTCTTTTCCGGGCAAAGGACTTGCTGCAAATGTTGCATGCAAAGTTCTTTTCACCGGTGTGGACAACCATGTGCATGTCTCTATCGCCTTTGTGGGCAAAGGACTTGCTGCAAATATTGCATGCAAAGTTCTTTTCACCGGTGTGGACAAGCATGTGCTTGTCTCTGGTGCCTTTCTGGGCAAAGGACTTGGTGCAAATGTTGCATGCAAATTTCTTTTCACCGGTGTGGACAAGTAAGTGCTTGTCTCTGACGCCTTTACGGGCAAAGGACTTGCTGCAAATGTTGCATGCAAAGTTCTTTTCACCTGTGTGGACTAGCAAATGCTTGTCTCTGTCACCTTTCCGGGCAAAGGACTTGGTGCAAATGTTGCATGCAAATTTCTTTTCACCGGTGTGGACAAGTAAGTGCTTGTCTCTGGCGCATTTATGGGCAAAGGACACTCTGCAAATATTGCATGCAAAGTTCTTTTCACCGGTGTGGACAAGCATGTGCTTGTCTCTGGTGCCTTTCTGGGCAAAGGACTTGCTGCAAATATTGCATGCAAAGTTCTTTTCACCTGTGTGGATAAGCAAATGCTTGTCTCTGTCACCTTTCCGGGCAAAGGACTTGCTGCAAATGTTGCATGCAAAGTTCTTTTCACCTGTGTGGACAAGCAAATGCTTCTCTCTGTCACCTTTCTGGGCAAAGGACTTGGTGCAAATGTTGCATGCAAATTTCTTTTCACCGTTGTGGACAAGTAAGTGCTCGTCTCTGGCGCATTTATGGGAAAAGGACACTTTGCAAATTTTGCATGCAAAGTTATTTTCACGGGTGTGCACGACCATGTGCTGTTTCAAATTGCTTAATGTCGCAAATCTATTGGCACACTCGGCACACTCAAAGTCTTTGACACCAGTATGTGTGCGCTGGTGACGTTGGACGTTCCTGGAACTACGAAACCTTTTGCCACAGATGTCGCACTTGTATGTCTTTTCACCTCCATGGATTAAAATGTGATTGTCTCTGGCGTATTTCCGGGCAAAGGACTTGGTGCAAATATTGCATGGAAAGTTCTTGTCACCAGTGTGTATTACCAGAGGCAGTTTTAAATGGCCCAATGTCGTAAATCTCTTGGCACACTCGGCACACTCGAAGTCTTTGACACCTGTGTGTATGAGCATGTGTTTGCGGACTTCATAGAGACTACGAAACCTTCTGTCACAGACTTCACACTTGTGTTTATTGTTACCTCCGTGGACCAACATGTGCTTGTCTCTGTTGTGTTTCCAGGCACAAGCCTTTGATTTCTGCTGGTGATGAGGAGACTCGATGTTTTTTGAGTTCGAGCTAGGGGCCCTGTGAGAACGAGGTGGACTGATGCAAGGGATTTCCTTCTTATAGACGTTGCCCTGGTGTTTCTTGTGTCTGGCCTTGGCTGGAGGTTGACTTGCAGGAACGTTGCGATGTTGATATAGATACTTGAAGCAACTGCTCTTGATGTGTCTTTTGAAGGTCTTCAAGTTGGTGAAATGTGCTTGACATGACGCACAGAAAAACGACTCAGCCTTATCGTCGTCTTTAATGTCATTTTTGTTTAGATTCCCAGTTGACAGAACTTCTTTCTGTATTTTGTCAAAGTCTTCAGTAGCTATTGAATATGAAGAACATACATCTGCAATTAGTCTTATCATCTAGCAGAGCAGACAAAAATATTTTTCTGTTGGACCAGGTGCATATAACTTCCAGCCTTGGGCATCCGTACAGAGTTAGGTTCTTACCCGATTCGTCGTCAAACTCCATGTCAGAGATGTCGATTTCTTCCTCCTTGATCCAGCCACGAACTGAAAATAATACATGCAAATAAGGATAAAATCACCACCAGAGTAGATACGCTAACAAAATATATAATAAAAATACTGTGCCAAATTACAATTGCAGTACCTTGTAGGTAGGTACCTAAAACTTGTAGCAAATGCAAGATTTATTTTTCTCACATATGTTTCGATGTAGATTTTGAATACAAAATTATTTAATGCTGATAAAAATAGCATAACTCTACTGGTGAGAGCAAAAAAAACTTTTTAAAGTACAGGTAGTAACAGAGAAATCACTTGTTATGGAGCAGAAAGTACATTGGAATTGCACGCACCATTTGAAGCTTCATCGTTGGACTGTTGAGTGATTTCATGTTCAGGAGTTGGAACATTTTTCTCTGTGTTGATTGGTTCTGAAAAGAAAATTGTTGTTTACGGAACAGGTATTGGCACTGAGAATGTGGCTCCAAACATTTAAAATCACAAAGAAGCAAGTGGCAATTATTCTCTATTGAGAGCATGACAACAAACGGCAAATTCCAGATTGCTTAAAATTAACATCAAATAATTGTTTTTCCAAATGAGTGTTGTTATAACAACAAACAGTCCCTTGACTGCCGACGAAGTGATTATTGTGGGCGGAGGCCTTTAGCTTGGCTGCTTTAGCATGGGAGTGGAAAATCTGGGCAACCTAATATCTGTTCACAAACTAAATGAACGGAACTGAATTTACTGACCAAGCTAAATATTAACAGCAGACTCGATGATGCTACTGCACGGTTCCAAATCAATCTCCGTGCCCTCTCCAGAAATGGGTGCTGCAATAAACAAGACGCAACACATGTACAGAACGTAGCATGGACTACAGATAAAAAATATTTAGGAGCAATAGGTACTTCTTCCGAATGAATAATTTAAAACTTCGATGCCTTCCGTAAATAGAGTTTACTGAACACTAAAACACACATTTATAAAGTGGGTCATGATAATTGCTCAGATATTAGATTACCCAGATATTCTACCTTTGGCTACGGCAAAAATTTGACAAGGTAATTTGTAATTTAGGGAGCCAATGTTCTGCAGGTGGGTACAGGTATCTTGGTTACAGGTTACAGTTGAAATAACAATGAACAGTATAGTTCCATACCGTGGCTGTCCGCAAAACTAATATTGCGGGCGGAGGGCTTGTTTTAGTAAAGGGATGGATATCTTGGTAGCCCTTTTCTTCTATATCTGTGTCATTATCATAATTTTTATAACAATATGAAATTAAACAAAAGCCTGGGGAATATGAATATCTCATAGAAGTCGGTTCTAAGCTTACAATCGGAAACCAAGTGTCATCATACCATCGATCCTACCTACCAAGCTTAATATGAACAGCTGACTCAAAATCGCTTTTCGGTTCCAATTTTATCCCCGTTTCCTCTCCAGGAATGGGTCCTGCAAATAACATGATTCAATTCATAGGTATAGGAAGTTACGAAGCAACAGCAGCATGATGCAGTTAGATAAAAAGTAAATTGGTAGTACCTGCTATTATATTGTGTGAGCATAGATTGTATTAGGTATTTGTAATTGAATAATATGGTAAAACTATAAAGTTCTATAAACACAATTTACGTACCTGTATATAGTGGGTCATCAAGATAATAGGCATCAGCTTTGCCATCTGGCTCATGCTCCACCTTTATCTCTTTGGTGGTTTTATCCATTATTTTTTTTATCTACAAAATCCAAAAGCTTGGCATTAGTGGTCAATTCTTTTCTGCACTAGGACTAGGAGTTCCAGTAGGTGGGTACCAATTATGGATAGTTTCATCCGTAAATTCTCTTAAATGATTATTTGTCTATTATAGGAATAACATAACACTAATCCTCAATAGCCAATGAATATGAAAAATGTGTGAGTTGATATGGATGGAAAATGGAAAATGTATGGAAATAACATGTAATAAATGGTTGAGTGCTCCTTAATTGATATGTCCGGAATTGCTCAAATCCATTTCACTTTAAGAAAGAGAGGGGATTTGCATCTTCCTCGAGGACACACTAATGATAGACATGAGCTAAGAGTTTCAAAACTGCTATAAGAGCCTTTGTCTTGCTCAAGGCATGGCTTGTAAGTTTTAAGACACTTAGCTTTTGTATAGCAGCAGGTGGGTCCTCATGCAAGTTTCAAATCTACTTTCCTTAAAAGTTTACTCAAACTTGGTACACCCCTTAGTAGATGTAATCGGTGTCAAGTTATCCAAGTGCTCGTGTCTTATTTCTTTTGCATGGGGTGACCAAAGTCAAAAATTGATCACTTACGAATTTTGAAACAGACCAAAAGGTGCCGAGTTCTCACGGTCACACCGTTTAGGTTAAATCAATCCAATATTCCAGTATGTTATTCGCAGTGCTTTGTTTTGTAACAATATATAGGTGACGGAATGCCAATTTTCATATTAGAAAATTACCCTTTACCTTCCACCCCCATTCACCTCCGCTAATTATGTTGCTACTGGACGCCGTTCTTAGCTGTGATGAGCTGTAAATGCAGATTTCTTCCCAGCTCAATTCCATTTAATTATTGTAGGTTTCTTTCGGATTCAAAATGATAAACTAAGTTGGGTTTATTTGCCACTTTGTACGCGGTACAAAAAATTTTTCCAGTGAGTGACAACTCTTTCAATGGACTGTGATATTAAGGCTTTTGGTGTGGTTGTTGGTGAATATTTCATGAAGCTTTATTTGAACTTTCAATTGGTATTTCGTGGATATTAATCACACAATTTGTTGCTTAAAGTGTGGGGATTCCATAGACCCTGGTTTCGTTGCAATCAAACATATGGTGTGGCCAGAAGTAACTATCCAGTAGGAGGTAAATTCTGCGCAGGAAGCTGCCCAAGTATGAGCTCAATAATACGACGTAACAGGGTTGTTATAGAATCCTTGAAAGTACTAGATGAGTGAATATTTTCGAGATTTGCAAGCACACAGTCTGTTGTCAAAAGTGTGAGGATTCCGTAGAGATGGGTTTCGTTACGATTGGACAAAAGGTGTGGCCACAAGTTAGTATCTAGTAGGAGGTAAAATTTGAGCGGGAAGTGGCCCGAGTATGAGCTCACTCCAATAGTCTTAAGCACTTTGTCCAGTGGCTGATTCATTGTGGTCATGCACTTTCTTGCGCAGATATGTCAGCTGCTGCTTTCTAGCTTCCCCGTAAAAGTTAATCCCGCTTTTGCCCATCTTTTCACCATTTGCATCCCTGCACAGAGTTCAAATTACTTTGCAGGCAGTGCAGCAGAATTTCTAGTTTTGATAACAGAGCCAATGGGAGCCCTTTTAGTAACTTGGGTCGAATATTTGTAACCAAGCGGGCACACGAAGAACAACATGGTCGCACTAAACCTTACTTCATGGTAAGAAGGAAAATGTCTTCCCATTTTCCTACTAAACCCACTGCTGCTAGACACAAGCAAAGATTTTCAAAACTGCCCACGGTCACTGAGTCTTTTGGCTGGCTCAAGACATGGCTTGTAAGTTTTCAAACTCTTAGAGCATATTTTCTTGTAGCAGAGGGCCAATGAGGAAGGTGCAAATACACTCTCCTTCACAACATAAAATGGAGTGCTGGATTTTTCTAGCGTTCGGCGAGTGCAGATATTCCCTCCAATTTTTTATTTTTATTTAGTGTATACCTACCGAAATGAGGTGCCGAAAGGGCGTTCCGGTGCGTTCCGGCACAAAAAAAATACTGGTTATTAGTCAAATACATTCAAGCGGGTGCCCATGACCCTTTTTTCGAAAATTTGCTCTTGGAATGCTAGAACCACCCCACAAAACTTTTCATTTATGATCATTTCATTTTTTTTTGTTTCATTTTTTTTGCAGACAGATGCATGATACCTATCCGGTATGAGATTTGAATAATATGTTGTATATTGTATTAATAATACTAATAATAAAAATAATGACAATAAAAACCATAAAACATAATAAAACGTAGTAGGTAGTAATATAATATGGCTCTAATGGCCGTGAGAACTCGGCAACCGTATTCCACGATTGCCGGTTGAGAGCCATTTTTAATGCACAATTATTCTGTTTCTCTAGGAGGGATAATGAAGATCTGAAGTAGTAACAAAAAGACTTATGCAATGGGTGATATGATTTATGAAACAGGAACATTGTTGCTGGTTTAAGCAAATATCCGTATGCAATTGATGGAAGAAAAGCTAGAAAATGCTAAGAGATAGAGCAACCTTTGCTTCGAGAACACACTTCTACATTTGTAAAGTTATATAATAATGAATTCCTTTGATCAGAAAGGAAATCTCTGTCAAATAGCAGCTGAGAACTACAAACAACAGCAACAACATTGAATTTGCATTCCACTTGTGAAAAAGAAGTAAGGTTATATAATAATACACTTCGCGACTAAAATAAACTGGAAATTAAATGAAACACTACTCTGACATCGCGTACTTTGACAAATATTTGCATCACTCCTTCATTAAAAATAAAATTGTAATTAATTAAAGTCTACGTTTATAGTTTATGTTAGCGGTCATTTAAACGTACCAAGGGTTTTATTTTGTACGCCACATTCTCACTGAGGCATGGTGCGGGAGTGTCTAATGGCGGCAGTTTTAATAATCAAAATATTCATTATCACTTTCAAAATATAATATATTGCTTTTTCCGTTAAGATTAGCGAGGAAGCAATAATAGATAACAGCACAGAGGTAGTAAAATAACGTAATTTACAATATTTACAAAATAAGAAAGATTATAAAATTAAATGCAAAAGTGTTTTTTCACACCACCCCGCCAATATTCCAAAGTAGATAAATGCACCACTGCAAAACACGCGGCAAAAATGTGTGTACAAAAATAGTCATTTAAGGTGGCAAACGATTACACTGATAATACCCAATCATCTTATGGTCTCAATAACTAATGCACACCCAGCGTTCGGAAAATCGCTTTCCCTACAATGCATTTTCATGTTATCTTTTCTCGAGAACCAATTTGAACTTACAGAATGTTTTAAGGTGATTCAAGACATCACTGCAACCGATGTAAAAAAATCTATGTTTTCCAATTCTTTAAATTTGGTCTTGTTCCAAGATGTTTTTGAAACTTTAAAAACATGAAATAAAAATAAAATACCGTTGACTCATGCTTGTAGCTTCAAATTTATAATTTTCGCATATGCTTCTGCGGGGCAGCTTTATGTCTATGAGACGAAACGCATCAAACCACCACACCTCGCAAAAAAAATTGACCTTCACATCTCGGATGTGGTTCAAAGTTTCAGTGGTCGTTGTGCTACTCAAGTGGAGTACAAAACTATTTTTTGAAAATTTTAGGCCCACTGGTGTGGGAGATATGACCTTGCAAAGTTTCGCTCGTTTAGCGGACCGCGCGCGCACTATCACATATTTCCTTCAATATCTCAAGAACCAATAAAGTTACAGAACTCTGGGTTAAAGCATTGAATAGTGCATAAAAAACTGCACTAGAAAAATGCTTAAAACTTTTATACTATTCATTCAGAAAAACGATACCTCTTCATACATCGATGTTTTTAGAAATGTCTATAGCAAAAAAGCGCGTTCTTTGAATAAGCTGAAATTTTCAGGAAATGTTGTCAATAGATGCATTTATACTAGTACCAATTTTTAGGATGGGCATTCGGGTAGTTTTGTAGAAATTAAATCCCAAAGTTGAAATCGCACACAAAAACATAGGATTTTTGGTACATTTCGTAATTGAAGTGAGTGTACCACTTTGCGCAATGTTGTAATTAGATGAAAATTTCAGAAAATGTATTTAATATATGTATGTATACTAGTACCAATTTTTAGGACGGGATTCGGGTAGTTTTTTTAGAAATTAATTCCCAACGTTGAAATCGCATGCAATAGCATAGGATTTTATGGAACATTTCGTAATTGAATGGAGTGTACCACTTTGCGCAATGTTGTAATAAGCTGAAAATTTGAGAAAATGTAGTCGATATACGTATGTTTACTAGTACCAATTTTTAGGACGGGCATTCCGGTAGTTTTGTAGAAATTAATTCCCAAATTTGAAATCGCATACAAAAGCATTGGATTTTACTGTACATTTCGTAATTGAATGAAGTGTACCACTTTGCGCAATGTTGTAATGAGCTGAAAATTTCAGGAAATGTATTCGATATATGTATATATACTAGTACCAATTTTTAGGACGGGCATTCGGGTAGTTTTTTTAGAAAAAAAATCCCAAAGTTAAAATCGCATACTAAAGCATAGGATTTTATGGTACATTTCGTAATTGAAGATAGTGTACCACTTTGGGCAATGAAGTTATCACATTTATCATCCAACTTCACTGTCATCACTTCGCGTGAAACGATTTTCATTTGCGGAAACGGCAACGCTAGTACGTCTCCGCTAGTCTTGCAGGCAGCTAACCAGAGCGGCACCCATGGAAACGCCATTGGCGATAAGGTATGACAAACTTCTCGCACACATCGAGATCGTAGTTTTCAAAAATTTCCTGAAATGTTTAGCTTTTTACAACATTACGCAAAGTGGAAAACTCACTTCAATCACGAAATGTACAGAAATCCTATTCTTTTCTATGCGATTTCAACATCATGGGATTTTTTTAATAAGAAACTACCCAAATGCCCGTCTTAAAAAGTGGTACTTGTATATATACATGTATCGAATACATTTCCTGAAATTTTCAGCTCATTACAACATTGCGCAAAGTGGTACACTCAATTCAATTACGAAATGTACCGTAAAATCCAATGATTGTGTATGCGATTTCAAATTTGGGAATTCATTTCTACACAACTACCCGAATGCCCGTCCTAAAAATTGGTACTAGTATACAAACATATATCGACTACATTTTCTAAAATTTTCAGCTTATTGCAACATTGCGCAAAGTGGTACACTCTCTTCAATTACGAGATGTACCATAAAATCCTATGCTATTGCGTGCGATATCGACATTGGGAATTAATTTCTAAAAAACTACCCGAATCCCGTCTTAAAAAATGGTACTAGTATACATGCATATATTAAATACATTTCCTGAAATTTTCAGCTAATTACAATGTTGCGCAAAGTGGTACACTCACTTCAATTACGAAATGTACCAACAAATCCTATGTTTTTGTATGCGATTTCAACTTTGGGAATTAATTTCTACAAAACTACCCAAATGCCTATCCTAAAAATTGGTACTAGGTTAAATGCATCAATTGACATTTCCTGAAAATTTCAGCTTATTCAAAGAACGCGCTTTTTTGCTATAGTCATTTCTAAAAACATGGATGTATGAAGAGGTATCGTTTTTCTGAATGAATAGTATACAAGTTTTAAGCATTTTTCTAGTGCAGTTTTTTATGTACATTTCAATGCTTTAAACCAGAGTCCTGTAACTTTATTGGTTCTTGAGATATTGACGGAAATATATGAGAGTGCGCGCGCGGTCCGCTAAACGAGCGAAACTTTGCAAGGTCATATCTCCCACACCAGTGGGCCTAAAATTTTCAAAAAAATAGTTTTGTACTCCACTTGAGTAGCACAACGACCACTGAAACTTTGAACCACATCCGAGATGTGAAGGTCAATTTTTTTCACGAGGTGTGCTGGTTTGATGCGTTTCGTCCCCTATACCAATTGTCGGATCAAGATGCGACACAAAATGTTGGAACCTAAATCATAGAGTAAGGATACTCTATGCCGAAATGGTGTTGGTATTATGACTATATATTTCAAATTTCAATATACGCCATATTTTTCTGCTGAGGGTTGATTAAAGATCGTCGATTTTTGCATGATTTTTCAACAGTCGATTTCTCAGCCAGTATCAAGAAATTTGATCAAGGCTCTATCTGGTCATGACAAGACAGTTATTCTGCCCTCGGAAAAAAATCCGCTGCCTGTTATCTATGAAAATGTGTCTGTAAAGCTGCCCCGTAGAAGCCTATGCGACAATTATAAATTTGAAGCTGCAAGCATGAGTCAGCAGTACCTATTTAATTGTTATATTATTGTTTTATTGTTTCAAAAACATGTTGGAACAAGACTATACATTTAAAGAATTGGAAAAATATAGACTTTTTTACATCGGTTGCAGTGATGTCTAGAATGTCTAGAATGTTAATGTCTTTAAGGTGGCAAACGATTTTCTGATAATACCCTATCACCTCATGGTCTTCAATGATAACACGACACATAAGCTGCATGATTGATCTGGTAGTAATCACGGGCAGACTAAACCACATCCTCTCCGGGTTGCGATTGTCGACTGCAGACGAAGACGGTGCGTGCTGTATGGGGAATTAGGAAAAGTTAACCCATGGTCGGATTTCCTATTACGCCGCAGTACCAAAACCAAAACAAAACATTGAAAGTATGCCACACACCGTCGGATCTCGGTGCGGCGGTGGGTCAGGGAAAAGACTCGGTTACACTGGGAACATTCAATCTCTTCAACGCGCCAACAAAGGGCCCTTCAGAGTCGAGACCCTTATTGGTGATTCTGTAGTTCGCTGCACAACAACATACACACAAGAAGGGGGCTTCATTCCGGGCTCAGTACTTCTACAATCCCGTGACATGGACTCTTAACTTACCGGTCGTCGCCACCTAGCCAACCACCCCTCGACCCCACCCCAAGGCCAGCCAGACACCCACCCTTTAGAACCGGTGCCATGGCTAAAAATTACCATTGCCAAGCAACCACTGGATTAGGGATGCCCTCGTGTAATTACAATTCACCATACGCAGCAATAATTAGTTGTTGCTTGCGTTGCAGATAGAGAAGAGTGCGCCTGTGGAGCGGATCTTCTCAAAGGGCTCCACGGCACCCTACCTGATTCATGCCGTCGATGAAAACTATAGGATTCCACGCGGTATAGTGTCCACTGCCCAGCAAAAACAACGGCCGGCGGCAGGAACTTGGAACAAAGTTCGAGTTGCTCACGGAGGGGACTCGAAACGATGTGATAAAGGATGAGATCTCAATAGCAGGTGAGTGGTGGGTGTATTGATTTCTAGCGCTTGTGGGGTAGATAGGTACTTAAACAGTTACTGGTTTGCTGGGGCATTGCAGGGATTATTTTATATTGTAACACTTGGGTGCTATGAGTACCTATTGTGAAGGAAAAGACTATTACATTCCTGATGAAAAAATAATTTGTATTCAAGCAACATTTGTGTTCAGTTTCATCAGTTCATAATCATAATCACTTTAATTTACTATCCCATTTCCAGAAAATTTAGCAAAACAATTCTCTTATATGCACCTAAATCACTGTAAGCCTAAATTCGCAGCATGAATGAAAATGACGCCTCAACAGGCCATAAAATTGGTGCTAATGATTAATTCTCAAAATGCTCTTGCACTTGCACTTTTAAGTGGAGGTAGAGCTATTCAAAATTATTTACATTGCCAGGAAACTTCTAGTGGTTACGTAAAGAGCCCAAGTTATATGTGTGATCAGAAAAGATAAATACATTTTTTGAAATTATTAACACACTGAAATTTCTTGCGGTGACCAAGGATGGGACGATGTTACCAAATGTCCCCATGATAACGAAACCTTTGCCACAGACCGTCGCAAAATTGTGTTCTGATTCACTTCCACGGTGCAACACATGTCTATCTATATGTAGCCTTTCCAGGCAGAAGGCTTAAGCTACATACCTAAGGACTGTGCACAAGCCAGTATCTTTTTAGTTCAGCAAAGTTAACAGTACCTACATGGTAATATAAAATGTTAAGTTTCCGTACATTATGGACTGCATTCGGTACACTAGGATCTCTGGTGCTAAGTGTTCAAATTGACGACAGACTCCACCAAGACGACAAAAATATGGAGACCGACTTACTTTACATGTGGGTTATTCTCAGGCCCTTCTGTGTGACCAAACAGGTGCCTGTTTCTGTTGCTTCTATGGGAAAAGGGCGTACAATTTGGTTATTACGTTATTACCCAAAAGATGATGAAATCGGGAAGATTGAATAATCTGTGATTTTAACAAATTTCATGAGGTCTCTCGGGTATTATTCCCGAGGCAATATAACCTTATTTACCGATAACCAACACCAGTAATATTACCGATGTACATCTTTACACTCGGCAGCCTCCATGTCTTTGACACCAGCATGTGTGACCATGTGTTGGCGGACTTCAGCTAGACGACGAAACCCTTCGCCACAGTTGTCACACTTGTGTTTCCTCTCACCTCCGTGGACAAGCAAGTGCCTGTCCCTGTTGCTTTTAAAGGCAAAGGACTTGGTGCAAATATTGCATGCAAAGTTCTTTTCACCGGTGTGGACACGTAAGTGCTGTTTCAAATTGCCCAATGTCGCAAATCTCGTGGCACACTCGGCACACTCGAAGTCTTTGACACCAGTATGTGTGCGCTGGTGAAGCTGGACGTTTCTGGAACTACGAAACCTTTTGCCACTGACGTCGCACTTGTGTTCCTTTTCACCATCATGGATTACAATGTGCTTGTCTCTGTTGCCTTTATGGGCAAAGGACTTGGTGCAAATATTGCATGAAAAATTCTTTTTACCGGTGTGGACAAGTAAGTGCTGGTCTCTGATCCATTTATGGGAAAAGGCCTTGGTGCAAATGTTGCATGCAAAGTTCTTTTCACGGGTGTGGACAAGTAAGTGGTTGTCCCTGACGCCTTTACGGGCAAAGGACTTGCTGCAAATATTGCATGCAAAGATCTTTTCACCGGTGTGGACAAGCAAGTGCTTGTCTCTGTCACATTTCTGGGCAAAGGACTTACTGCAAATGTTACATGCAAAGTTTTTTTCACCGGTGTGGACAAGTAAGTGCCGGGCCCTGTTGCTTTTAAGGGCAAAGGACTTACTGCATATGTTGCATGCAAAGTTCTTTTCACCGGTGTGGACAAGTAAGTGCTTGTCTCTGGCGCCTTTCAGGGCAAAGGACTTACTGCAAATATTGCATGCAAAGTTCTTTTCACCAGTGTGGACAAGTAAGTGTTTGGCAATGCTACTTTTAAAGGCAAAAGAATTGCTGCAAATGTTGCACGCAAAGTTTTTTTCACCGGTGTGGACAAGTAAGTGCCGGTCTCTAACGCTTTTCTGGGAAAAGGACTTGGTGCAAATATTGCACGCAAAGTTCTTTTCACCGGTGTGGACAAGTAAGTGCTGGTCTCTGGCGCCTTTCTGGGCAAAGGATTTGCTGCAAATATTGCATGCAAAGTTCTTTTCACCGGTGTGGACTCGTAAGTGCTGTTTCAAATTGCCCAATGTCGCAAATCTCGTGGCACACTCGGCACACTCGAAGTCTTTGACACCAGTATGTGTGCGCTGGTGAAGCTGGACGTTCCTGGAACTACGAAACCTTTTGTCACAGATGTCACACTTGTGTTCCTTTTCACCTCCATGGATTAAAATGTGATTGTCTCTGGTGCCTTTCTGGGAAAAGGACTTACTGCAAATGTTGCATGCAAAGTTCTTTTCACCGGTGTGGACAAGCAAGTGCTGGTCTCTGTTGCCTTTATGGGCAAAGGACATGCTGCAAATGTTGCATACAAAGTTCTTTTTACCGGTGTGGACAAGCATGTGCTTGTCTCTGTTGCTTTTAAAGGCAAAGGACTTGGTGCAAATATTGCATGCAAAGTTCTTTTCACCGGTGTGGACACGTAAGTGCTGTTTTAAATTGGCCAATGTCGCAAATCTCTTGGCACACTCGGCACACTCGAAGTCTTTGACACCAGTATGTGTGCGCTGGTGAAGCTGGACATTCCTGGAACTACGAAACCTTTTGCCACAGATGTCGCACTTGTGTTTATTGTCACCTCCGTGGACCAACATGTGCTTGTCTCTGTTGTGTTTCTGGGCAAAGGACTTGCTGCAAATGTCACATGCAAATTTTATTTCCTGGGTAAGTGCCTCTGATTTCTGCTGGCGATTAGGAGACTCGATGTTTTTTGAGTTCGAGCTAGGGGCCCTGTGAGAAGGAGGTGGACTGATGCAAGGGATTCCCTGTTTATAGACGCTGCCCTGGTGATTCTCGGGTCTGGCCGTGGCTGCAGGTTGACTTGCAGAAACGTTGCGATGTGGATACAGATGCTTGAAGCAACTGCTCTTGATGTGTCTTTTGAAGGTCTTCAAGTCGGTGAAATGTGCGTGGCATGACGCACAGCAAAACGACTCGGCCTTAACGTCGTCTTCAATGTTGTTTAGGTGCAGATTCCCAGTTGACACAACTTCTTTTAGGATTTTGTCAAAGTCTTCCTTATCTAATGAAAATGTAGAACATACATCTGCAATTAGTGTGAGAAAAATATTTTCTGTCTGATCAGGTGCACTTGTAGCTCTTTGAGGCATATTTAACAATCACAGACATAGGATTGGCTATTAAAGTAGTGCTGCATTATAGTCAATAGGGTTTGACCCAGGACAAGTTGCTACAAACGGTCTTGAAGTCTGATTCCCCTCAGAAAATTGCGCTGAACAACATACTTACAATTGGCCACAAGCGGTGAGCCAGTTTTCTGGGAGACCCAGGACAGAGCAAAAAATGCATTTTTTTTTCTTTAAAAAATTTGTATCTCAATAAGTCAAGCTTAAATCAAAATTTGTCTTGAGTACTGTATTGAAGCTGATACAATTTTACAGCTAGAGAAAATGTTTCTTAAAAATAAGTAATCAGAAAGGTCCATTGAATGTCAAAAGATAAATTTTTTCAAAAGTCCTCAAATCGTCCTTAAAACACCTAATCAAGCCAATTAAAAGTTGTTTAAAAGCTTCAATAAAAATTTGCACAAGGTGGAAATGAAGGTGATGCATTTTTATAGTAAGAAAAAAAATGTTCTATATAAATCGGTCGCTACCTGAAGGGTGAACCGAAGGGCAGAAGCACTGATCTGAAATAGCCTAGATGGAGCATAGTGTCTAGCTAGCAGCTAAAACTTGAAGTCAGATGACGGCAAGAAGTCATGTCCCCAAAATCTGTGAACGTCCTATGATTTCAATGTAAATTTGTTTTTAACACATGTTTCCAGCAATATTTTAACATCAAAGTTGCAACAACTAACACTAAAATTTGAAACATGGAATTTACTCCCTATATTGGAGCACTACTCCAAATTTGCTGCACAAAGATTTTTTTTCTTTGTTCGGGCCTGTTTTCGGCATTGACTTTTCACACTCTTTCACAGTGTGTACATAACGTGCTATTTGCACGCATATTTGGAGCCTAAGCATCAAGCAGGGGACTTATATACACATCAAAAACCTCTCTTAATGCTACAAACTTCAATTTAATGTAAATCTTATCTGATTAAAAGCTACAAAAATGGTTAGTGAAATCACTAAAGGTAGCATGGGATCTTATGGGGAGGCTCAAAATTAGGGACTCCTACTAGTTGATTGTTGCCTTCAAAACCGCACTATGGCAGCTCCTTTTGTCACTCCTTTTTTAATATTAAAGAAAACATACACATTTTCACATTCAGTCTGGTCAAGGCACATAAGGCATATAATAAGATAACAGTTTCCTTTGTCACCCTTGTGACCAGGCTAGCGATTTTGTAACTTTTACGTTATGCCGTTATCGGCATATAGGGATAGAATCCCTATTGTTGTCCATGTTAATTTTTTAACTATGTAACCGAGAACGGCAAAGTCAGAGGTACAAAATCGCAGTTCATATTTGTTTATTTCAAGTTTGGCCGAGGCATAGTTTTTACAGGCATCAGCAGTTTTATCAATTTCGTTCATGAAAGTAATAGACGTTCCCAGAGGCTACATGGGGTTTTGACACTGAATTTGCAGTTTTTCCATTTTTGCGATTTTTGTTGCAATTTCCATCCGTCTTGCTTTATGCTTCTAGGTACCTACCTACACAGAACCTACATTGAGTTGGTTCGAGGCATATAACTTCCAGCCTTGGGCAACCGTACAGAGTTCGGGTACAAAACACAGGTACTGAAATAAATTCTTCATCTAGGAAGGTGGGTATTAATTTTCTTTCTTACCCGATCCGTCATCAAACTCCTTATCAGAGATGTCGATTTCTTCCGGCTTGATCCAGCCACGAACTGAAAATAATACAAGCAAATTAGGATAAAATCACCACCAGAGTACAATAAAAAAAATATATGAAAAAAATACCGTGCCAAATTACAATTGCAGTACCATGTAGGTAGGTACCTAAAACTCGTAGCTAATGCAAGATTTATTTTTCTCACAAATGTTTTGAGGTAGGTTTTGAACACCAAATTATTTAATGCTAATAAAAATAGCATAACTCTACTGGTGAGAGCACAAAAAAATTTAAAAGTACAGGTAGTAACAGAGAAATAATTGTTATGGAGCAGAAAGTACATTGGAATTGCACGCACCATTTGAAGCTTCATCGTTGGACTGTTGAGTGATTTCATGTTCAGGACTTGGAACACTTTTCTCAGTGTTCATTGGTTCTGAAAAGAAAATAGTGTTTCGGACCATACGGAACAGGTATTGGCACTGAGAATGTGGCTCCAAACATTTAAAATCATAAAGAAGCAAGTGGCAATTATTTTCGATTGTGAGCATGACAACATGCAGCAAACTTCAGATTGCTTACAATAAACACCAATTTATTTTTCAAAATGAGTGTATTGACGTATTTGGTTGACTGCGCTCGTGTACACTGAGTGTACACCGTGTGCAGTTTGCGCGTTCGAAAAAGGTGTTCCACTGCACCAGTGCACACCAAATCACATCCTATTGGGAGGTCTACCTGCACTCGGTGTCTACTTTCCTGCACTGACAATTTGACGGAGTAGGCCAGTGTATCTTCATCCTCATCCAAGATTGACTCCAGTAATTATTGTGTGCAAACATAAATGCAATTTAAAAGCTTTATGAGGTTATTTATAAAGGAAAACAAGGCTGTAAATGATTTTGTGGCTGAAAATTTTGTCAAAATAAAAAACAAAAGGAAAAAACATCGAATCTGCTGTTTTCCGTGCGCGCCTGTAGGCTGCACTTGTTTCGTGCCCGTATTCGGTTCGGAGTGCACTGACAGCTGCCTTCGATCACTGCTCCGGTACGGGATAGGCAACTAGTATGCCGTGCCAGCTCTCACTGCGTTCAACATGTATGTTGCCGTTTTTACGTTATCTTAAAACTGGATAAACATTAAAACAGACAAACAAGGGGATTATTTTACTACTTCTAAAATTCAATTTACTTATTTAGAATGGACTAGTAAATATTTAATCTTTTAAATAGCAATACATAACGGCATAATCATGGTTATAGTGTTGATCTGACCGATGATGACAGCTGGTAAGGCCTATACTTTAACGTTGCATGGGAAACATACAGAGTTGAGCTAGTTGCGTATCCCGGCTAGCAATCGTCGAAGCAGCTGCACTGGCCGAAAGCATGACGTCGAACTGCACTTTCGAGTGTACACCCGGTGCATCCCAACTGAATTTGCCACAAGTTAGGATTGGCACTTTTCAGCCTAATGCAGTGTGCCAATATGCAAGGGCCCTGACTGGAGTGGTCTCTAAGTAATCAGTCTATAGTAACTACTTATAAAAAGCAACACCATCCCATGCACACACAAACCACAGATATAAGGTTACTCAGACAAGTGAATAACAACAAACAGTGGCTCGATCCCTTGACTGCCAGCGAAGCGATTATTGCGGTCGGAAGGCTTTCGCTTAGCTGCTTTATCATAGGAGTGGAAAATCTGGACAACCTAATATCTGTGCACCAACTAAATGAACGGAAAATAAATATCACACACCAAGCTTAATATTAACAGCAGACTCAATGATGCAATTGCACGGTTCCAATTTAATCTCTGTTCCCTCTCCAGAAATGGATGCAGCAATAAACAAGACGCAACACACACATGTACAGAACATATCATGGACCACAGGTAAAAATATTTAGGAGCGATAGGTACTTCTTCCGAATGAATAATTTAAAACATTGATGCCTTCTGTAAATAGAGTTTGCTGAACACTAAAACACACATATATAAAGTGGGTCATGATAATTGCTCAGATATTAGATTACCCAGATATTCTACCTTTGGCTACGGCAAAAATTTGACAAGGTCATTGGTAATTTAGGGAGCCAATGTTCTGCAGGTGGGTACAGGTATCTTGGTTACAGGTTACAGTTGAAATAACAACGAACAGTATAGTTCCATACCGTGGCTGTCCGCGAAACGATTATGGCGGGCGGAGGGCTTGTTTTAGTTAGGGGATGGATATCTTGGTAGCCCTTTCCTTCTATATCTGTGTCATTATCATAATTTTTATAACAATTTGAAATTAAACAAAAGTCTGGGGAATCTACCTACGGACCATCGTTATGAAAGGAAACTGAATATCTCATAGAAGTCGGTTCTAAGCTTACAATCGGAAACCAAGTGTCATCATACCATCGATCCTACCTACCAAGCTTAATATGAACAGCTGACTCAAAATCGCTTTCCGGTTCCAATTTGATCCCCGTTTTCTCTCCAGGAATGGGTCCTGCAAATAACATGATTCAATTCATAGGTATAGGAAGTTACGAAGCAACAGCAGCATGATGCAGTTAGATAAAAAGTAAATTGGAAGTACCTGCTATTATATTGTGTGAGCATAGATTGTATTAGGTATTTGTATTTGAATAATATGGTAAAAGTATTAAGTTCTATAAACACAATTTACATACCTGTATATAGTGGATCATCAAGATAATTGGCATCAGCTTTGCCATCCGGCTCATGCTCCACCTTTATCACTTTGGTGGTTTCATCCATTATTATTTATTATCTACAAAATCCGAAAGTTTGGCATCAGTGGTCAATTCTTTTCTGCACTAGGACTGGCGTTCCAGTAGGTGGGTACAAATTATGGATAGTGTCATCCGTAAATTCTCTCAAATGATTATTTGTCTATTAAAGGAATAACATAACACTAATCCTCAATAGCACATGACAATGAATATGAAAAATGTATGAGTTGATATGGATGGAAAATGGAAAATGTATGGAAATAACATGTAATGAATGGTTGAGTGCTCCTTAATTGATATGTCCGCGATTGCTCAAATCCATTTCACGTTAAGAAGGAGAGTGGATTTGCATCTTCCTCGAGGACACACTAATGATAGACATGAGCTAAGAGTTTCAAAACTGCTATAAGAGCCTTTGTCTTGCTCAAGGCATGGCTTGTAAGTTTTAAGACACTTAACTTTTGTATAGCAGCAGGTGGGTCCTCATTCAAGTTTCAAATCTACTTTCCTTAAAAGTTTACTCAAACTTGGTACACCCCTTAGTAGATGTAATCGGTGTCAAGTTATCCAAGTTCTCACGGTCGTGTCTTATTTCTTTTGCATGGGGTGACCAAAGTCAAAAATTGATCATTTACGAATTTTGAAACAGACCAAAAGGTGCCGAGTTCTCACGGTCACACCGTTTAGGTTAAATCAATCCAATATTCCAGTATGTTATTCGCAGTGCTTTGTTTTGTAACAATATATAGGTGCCGGAATGCCAATTTTCATATTAGAAAATTACCCTTTACCTCCCACCCCCATTCACCTCCGCTAATTATGTTGCTACTGGACGCCGTTCTTAGCTGTGAATGCAGATTTCTTCCCAGCTCAATTCCGTTTAATTATTGTAGGTTTCTTTCTGATTCAAAATGATAAACTAAGTTGGGTTTATTTGCCACTTTGTACGCGGTACAAAAAATTTTTCCAGTGAGTGACAACTCTTTCAATGGACTGTGATATTAAGGCTTTTGGTGTGGTTGTTGGTGAATATTTCATGAAGCTTTATTTGAAATTTCAATTGGTATTTCGTGGTTATAAATCACACAATTTGTTGCTTAAAGTGTGAGGATTCCATAGACCCTGGTTTCGTTGCAATCGGACATACGGTGTGGCCAGAAGTAACTATCCAGTAGGAGGTAAATTCTGCGCAGGAAGCTGCCCAAGTATGAGCTCAATAAAACGAAGTAACAGGGTTGTTATAGAATCCTTGAAAGTACTAGATGAGTGAATATTTTCGAGATTTGCAAGCACACAGTCTGTTGTCAAAAGTGTGAGGATTCCGATGAGATGGGTTTCGTTACGATTGGACAAAAGGTGTTGCCACAAGTTAGTATCCAGTGGAGGTAAAATTTGAGCGGGAAGTGACCCGAGTATGAGCTCACTCCAATAGTCTTAGTAAACACTTTGTCCAGTGGCTGATTCATTGTGGTCATGCACTTTCTTGCGCAGATATGTCAGCTGCTGCTTTCTAGCTTCCCCGTAAAAGTTAATCCCGCTTTTGCCCATTCCTTCACAATTTGCATCCCTGCACAGAGTTCCAATTACTTCGCAAGCAGTGCAGCAGAGTTTCTAGTTTTGATAACAGAGCCCATGTGAGCCCTTTGAGTAACTTGGGTCGAATATTTGTAACCAAGCGGGCACACGAAGAACAACATGGTCGCACTAAACCTTACTTCATGGTAAGAAGGAAAATGTCTTCCCATTTTCCTACTAAACCCACTGCTGCTAGACACATGCAAAGAGTTTCAAAACTGCCCATGACCACTGAGTCTTTTGTCTGGCTCAAGACATGGCTTGTAAGTTTTCAAACTCGTAGAGCATATTGTTTTGTAGCAGAGGGCCAATGAGGAAGGTGCAAATACACTCTCCTTCTCAACATAAAATGGAGTGCTGGATTTTTCTAGCGTTCGGCAAGTGCAGATATTTCCTTCAAATTTTCATTTTTATTTAGTGTACCGAAATGAGGTGCCGAAAGGGCGTTCCGGTGCGTTCCGGCACAAAAAAAATACTGGTTATTAGTCAAATACATTCAAGCGGGTGCCCATGACCCTTTTTTTCGAAAATTTGCTCTTGGAATGCTAGAACCACCCTACAAAACTTTTCATTTATGATCCTTTATATTGTAAGGTATTTGTTAATAGCTGCGGACAGATGCATGATATCCGGTATGAGCTTTGAATAATATATTGTATATTGTATTAATAATACTAATAATAAAAATAATGACAATAAAAAAAATAAAAATCATAAAACATAATAAAACATACCTAGTAGGTAGGTAGTAATATAATACGGCTCTAATGGCCGTGGGAACTCGGCAACTTTTGGTCTTTAAGCCACTTATGGCGAACTGATGTCTGTCCCTTAATTGATCTGACTGATCTGACTTAACGTGAAATGGAGTTAAGGCCATTCATTGATGGTTGTTGAGGTTAATTGAAGTCAACTTTTTATGGATTTCCAAGAGATATATCGAGGTTCTGAAATATTCAATTGGTTGTCCAAAGTGTAAGGATTCCGTAGATATTTGTTTCGTTGCGATCGGATAACGGATGTGGCCTGGAAAGTGTGTACGGTATGAGGTAAATTCTAAGCTGGAATTTACCCTTAAGTACATGTTTCAATATACCAGCTAAACATGGTTATTTTAAAACTCTTGTAAGTAATTGACGAGTGAATCTTGCGAAATGAACATGGTTCAATTGGTTGTCCAAAGTGTGAAGATTCCGGAAATATAGGTTTCGTCGCGATCCGTCGAAAGGTGTGGCCTGGAAAGTGTATACCCTACGAGGTGAAGAAAACGGCTCGACTTCTGAGCTCATTGGACAGGCTTAAGTAGCTGCGTGTTCCATACAACCGTATTCCACGATTGCCGGCTGAGAGCCATTTCAATGCACAATTATTCAGTTTCTCTAGGAGGGATAATGAAGATCTGAAGTAGTAACAAAAAGACTTATGCAATGGATGATATGATTTATGAAACAGGAACATGTTGCTGGTTTAAGCAGAATGCGATGGATGGAAGAAAAGCTAGAAAATGCGTAAGAGATAGAGCAACCTTTGCGTCGAGAACACACTTCTACATACGTAAAGTTATATAATAATGAATTCCTTTGATCAGAAAGGAAATCTCTGTAAAATAGCAGCTGAGAACTACAAACAACAGCAACATTGATTTTGCATTCCACTTGTGAAAAAGAAGTAAGGTTATAATAATAATACACTTCGCGACTAAAATAAACTGGAAATTAAATGAAACACTACTCTGACATAAACGCGTACTTCGACAAATATTTGCATCACTCCTTCATTAAAAATAAAATTTTAATTAATTAAAGTCTACGTTTATAGTTTGTTAGCGGTCATTTAAACGCACCAATGGTTTTATTTTGTATGCCACATTCTCACTGAGACATGGTACGGGAGTGTCTAATGGCGGCAGTTTTAATATCAAAATATTCATTATCACTATCAAAATATTGCTTTGTCCGTTAAGATAAGCGAAGAAGCACAGAGGTTGTAAAATAACGTAATTTACAATATTTCCAGAATAAGAATGATTATAAAATTAAATGCAAGTTTTTTTTCACACCACCCCGCCACCATTCCAAAGAAGATAAAAGCACCACTGCAAAACACGCAGCAAAAATGAGTGTACAAAAATAGTTAGCATTGGCGTAAGTCATCATTTCCCGAGAACCAATGCTTTAAGGTGGCAAACGATTACACTGATAATACCCAATCATCTTATGGTCTCAATAACTAATGCACACTCAGCGTTCGGAAAATCGCTTTCCCAACAATGCATTTTCACGTTAACTTTTCTCGAGAACCAATGAATTTACAGAATGTTTAAGGTGGCAAAAGATTTTCTGATAATACTCACCTCATGGTCTACAAAGATAAACCGATGATAACACGACACAACGAGCTGCAAGATTAATCTAGTAATCACGGGCGGACTGACCAAACCTCTCCGGGATGCAATTGTAGACTACAGAAGAAGGCTGTGCGAAATGCAGAATTAGGAAAAGTAAACCCTAGTCGGATTTCCTATTTCGCCGCAGTGGCCAAAACCAAAAAAAAAAATTGCCAGTATGCCACACACCGTCGGATCTCGGTGCGGCGGTGGGTCAGGGAAAAGACTCGGTTATACTGGGAACATTAGTTCTCTTCAATGCGCCGACAAAGGGCCCTCCAGAGTCGACACACAAGAAGGGGGCTACATTCCGGGCTCAGTATATGCGTGTTTTCTACGACCCCATGACAAGGACTCTTTACTTACCGGTAGTCGCCACCTAGCCAACCACCCCTCGACCCCACCCCAAGGCCAGCCAGACACCCACCCTTTAGAACCGGTGCCATGGCTAAAAATTACCATTGCCAAGCAACCACTGGATTAGGGATGCCCTCGTGTAATTACAATTCACCATACGCAGCAATAATTAGTTGTTGCTTGCGTTGCAGATAGAGAAGAGTGCGCCTGTGGAGCGGATCTTCTCAAAGGGCTCCACGGCACCCTACCTGATTCATGCCGTCGATGAAAACTATAGGATTCCACGCGGTATAGTGTCCACTGCCCAGCAAAAACAACGGCCGGCGGTAGGAACTTGGAACAAAGTTCGAGTTGCTCACCGAGGGGACTCGAAACGATATGATAAAGGATGAGATCTCCATAGCAGGTGAGTGGTGGGTGTATTGATTTCTAGCGCTTGTGGGGTAGATAGGTACTTAAACAGTTACTGGTTTGCTGGGGCATTGCAGGGATTATTTTATATTGTAACACTTGGGTGCAATGAGTATTGTGAAGGAAAATATTATTACATACCTGAATGAAAACATAATTTGTATACAAGTCACATTTGTGTTCAGTATCATCAGTTTATAATCACTGTAATTTACTATCCCATTTCCAGAAAATTTAGCAAAATAATCCTCTTATATGAACCTAAATCACAATA
This sequence comes from Nemoura dubitans, assembly GCA_921293005.1. Lineage (NCBI taxonomy): Eukaryota > Metazoa > Arthropoda > Insecta > Plecoptera > Nemouridae > Nemoura > Nemoura dubitans. The sequence goes on from OV121076.1 coordinate 5,330,899, forward strand.
AGTCTCAAGTCGCAGCATGAATGAAAATGACACCTCAACAAAAGGCCATAAAATTTCAGGGCTAATGGGGGGCTAATGGGGGGTCAGGGCTAATGATTAATTCTCAAAAGGCACTTGCACTTGCACTTTTAAGAGGAGGTAGAGCTATTCAAAATTATTTAGATTGCCAGGAAACTTCTAGTGGTTGCATAAAGAGCCCAAGTTATATGTGTGATCAGAAAAGATAAATACATTTTTTGAAATTATTAGCACACTGAAATTTCATGCGTGACCAAGGATGGGATGATGTTAGCAAATGTCCCCATGATAACGAAACCTTTGCCACAGACCGTCGCAAAATTGTGTTCTGATTCACTTCCACGGTGCAACACATGTCTGTCTATATGTAGCCTTTCCGTTTCCAGGCAAAAGACTTTCTGCAAATATTGCTTTCGATGATCTTTTTACTATACCTAAGGACTGTGCACGAGCCAGTATCTCTTTAGTTCAGCAAAGTTAACATGGTAGTCCATAGGTAATATAAAGCCATAAGTCTCCGTACAAAATAGTCTGCATTCGGTACACTAGGATCTCTGGTGCTAAGTGTTAATATTGACGACAGACTTCACTAAGACAACAAAAATATGGAGACCGACTTACTTTACATGTAGGTTATTCTCAGGCCCGTCTGTGTGACCTAACACGTGCCTGTTTATGTTGCTTTTATGGGAAAAAGATGTGAAATTTGATTATTTCCCAAAAAATTATAAAATCGGGAAGATTAAATGATCTGTGATTTTAACACATTTTATGAGGTCTCTTGGGTATTATTCCCGAGGCAATGTAACCTAATTTACCGATTACCAACACCGGTAATATTACCGATTTGTATCTTTACCAGTATGTATGAGAATGTGTTGGCGGAATTCAGCTACAAGACAAAACCACATAGTCGTCACACTTGTGTTTCTTATCACCTCCGTGGACCAACATGTGCTGGTCTCTATGGGTTTTCCGGGCAAAGGACTTGGTGCAAATATTGCATGTAAAGTTCTTTTCACCGGTGTGCATGACCAGGTGCTGTTTCAAATTGCCCAACGTCGCAAATCTCTTGGCACACTCGGCACACTCAAAGTCTTTGACACCAGTATGTGTGCGCTGGTGACGTTGGATGATCCAGGAACTACGAAACCTTTTGTCACAGATGTCGCACTTGTGTTTCTTTTCACCTCCATGGATTAAAATGTGATTGTCTCTGGTGCCTTTCTGGGCACCGGTGTTTTTTTCACCGGTGTGGACAAGTATATGCTGGTCTCTGTCACCTTTCCGGGCAAAGGACTTGCCGCAAATATTATATGCAAAGTTCTTTTCACTGGTGTGGACAAGTAAGTGCTTGTCTCTGGTGCCTTTCTGGGCAAAGGACATGCCGCAAATGTTGCATGCAAAGTTCTTTTCACCGGTGTGGACAAGTATATGCTGGTCTCAAACAGCTTTATAGGCAAAGGACATGCCGCAAATATTGCATGCAAAGTTCTTTTCACCGGTGTGGACAAGTAAGTGCTTGTCTCTGTCACCTTTCCGGGCAAAGGACTTGCTGCAAATATTGCATGCAAAGTTCTTTTCAGCGGTGTGGACAAGCAAGTGCTTGTCTCTGGTGCCTTTCTGGGCAAAGGACTTGCTGCAAATATTGCATGCAAAGTTCTTTTCACTGGTGTGGACAAGTAAGTGCTGGTCTCTGTTGCTTTTATGGAAAAAGGACTTGGTGCAAATATTGCATGCAAAGTTCTTTTCTCCGGTGTGGACAAGTAAGTGCCTGTCTCTTGCACGTTTCTGGGCAAAGGACTTGCTGCAAATATTGCATGCAAAGTCCTTTTCACCAGTGTGGACAAGTAAGTGCTGTTTTAAAATGGCCCGTGTCGCAAATCTCTTGGCACACTCGACACATTCGAAGTCATTGCCACCAGTATGTGTGCGCTGGTGACGTTGGACGTTCCTGGAACTACGAAACCTTTTGTCACAGATGTCGCACTTGTGTTTCTTTTCACCTCCATGGATTAAAATGTGATTGTCTCTGGCGCGTTTATGGGCGAAGGACCTGGTGCAAAAGTTGCGTGCAAAGTTCTTTTCACCGGTGTGCGTGACCAGGTGCTGTTTCAAATAGTCCAATGTCGCAAATCTTTTGGCACACTCGGCACACTCAAAGTCTTTGACACCAGTGTGTGTGCGCTGGTGACGTTGGACGTTCCTGGAACTACGAAACCTTTTGCCACAGATGTCGCACTTAAGAAGTCTTAAGTGCGAACATTAATAATAAAGAAAAATAATACTTAAGAATAACACTTCTTAATACCTACTTAAGAAGAACATTAATAATAATATGTGAACCGAACTCACTACACTGTACTCCAAAATAATATGTGCTCCTCCTCAAAAAACGACATATATCTCAAACAAATGCGAACCCCAAGATGAAACTTTGAGGAGACCTATACCTACCTATATTACACATGCATGTTAAACTGCTGTAATTCCTAAGTATGCGTACTCCCTGAAAATATGACCGATCGATCTGAAAAGCCTGTGAAATACCATATACGCTCACATAAAAGTACGAAAATGAGACAAACTATTTTTTTTCTCGGAAACTACTGGGAACCCCAGAACAAAACTTTCTGAAAAGTTTTATTGATCTCTTGGCTAGGTACAAAAAAATTTTCATCAAAATAAAAATATGAGTAATTGCATTTTTGTGCAATTTAAGGGATGATTGTACCTTAAGGGTAGTTTTTTACTTAGGGGTGTTTTATGATGTTAAACGACTCGAAATTTTCTTATCTTTCTAATGGAATCACTTTTATTGCGTTAAGTTTAACGGGTCGTTAGCTATAAGCCCGAACGCAAAGGAAAGCGCGAATTAGCATTTAAACCGGCAAAAGTGTAGCTGGCTACTGCGCATGAACCGTGAGAGATTAATTTTTGGAAAAAATGTTTTTTATCCTTCCTAGACTACCACTATAAGAAAGCAATTCATTTTTTAATTTTGCAGATGGTCAGGTTACTTGCTGTGTTGATTTCATACGGAATGGCTCATAATGTATTAATAATAAAAATTATGACAAGATAAGAATTAAAAAAAAAAAAAACTAATGAGCGTAGCGAGCGAAGCGAAATCACCAATTTCACTACTGCCAAAAAAAAGCACTTGTGTGTTTTTTTGTTTGTTTGTATGTGTGTTTGTGCGCGCTCTACAGGTCAACGCCTGCGTCGATCGCGACAAAATTTACAGGGTGTCTACTTTTGTTTTCAACTTAGACCCCCTGCGTTTTTCAAGAAAATTCTCCATACCCTTCACTTTCAAAGCAGAAAAAGAGCAATATTCGGCAATTGAGAACGGTTAGAAAAGTGCGGAAATTTGTTTAAAAGTGCGTATTGTTTGCAAACTTCCCCAAGTTCCTTTGTTGTCTTTAGAAACCATCGAAACCAAATCGAAACATCACACCAGATCTTTTGACTTGAAGATTTGATAGATATTAGAAATTTTGTCAGTTTCTTGCATGCAAGTTTTTGAAAGAAAGTCTGCGGCAGAAATATATCTCCAACTTAATAAAAACCCTTGGGCATGAGTTACATCAATGTATTTACGTGCACATTGCTCAATGGTCTCAAAATGAGCATATTTCCGCTACCCGACAGCTCGGATAAAAACAAAGAAAGGTCAGAATCGTTTACATTTTCAAGTGATCAAACTTTTTGAGAAAGCAATGGTCCGGCTTGACGCTCCATGACTTTCACAGGCTTTTTGCCTCAATCTTTTTATGCGCTATATACAAACCGCTACGCTCATCTTCAACGCAACACAAATTGCATTCGCGAAGCCCTAGTAATAATTGAATATAACATAGATAATATAATATGGCTCTAATGGCCATGAGAACTCAGCAACTTTTGGTCTGAAAGCCACTTTCTGGCAAACTGATCTGTCCCCTTTAGACTTAACGTGAAATGGAGTAAATGTAGCTTCGTGTTCAATACAACCGTATACCATGATTGCTGGCTGAGAGCCATTTTTAAGGCACAATTATTCTGTTTCTCTAGGAGAGGTAATAAATATCTGAAGTAGAAACCAGGGATTGGAACCTTAACTCATTACGGTTCCAGTCCAACAAATTTGATCTCAAAGGGTTCGGGTTCTAGTTCCGGTTCCTCAGTCGTTTCGGTTCCTGTGGAACCGAAACCTCAAACGGTTCCAAACGGATCCATATTTTTATGCACTCTTTAAAAAAAAAAAATCCCTACATACTTACTATATGTTTCAGAGAGTGCCTTTTTGGCACTATTTTTTCACTTCAAGGTCATTTTCACAGTGATTGGGATTAAGATAAAGTACAATGCTATATTGCTAGGTTCTTGACATGTTTGGTAGGTATATTCATCATTCTTAAATAATTCCTTTTTTCACAATACATTGTTGGTCAAGTACAAAATACTTCCCTATTTTTTACTCTTAGGACCAAACATATTTCATGCAATTTTTTTTTGAACATGCTGTTTCGGCCGTGTGTCAGAGTGATCTATCAAAGATGTCGGGAGTCTGCAGCTTCACTATGTGTACATACGAAATCCACAAGCTTTGCAAAATTATTTTTGCTGCGTCGCTGTGCGTGCTACGTTTCTCACTCTCTCTCGCGAATGTTTTCAAATATTCATTCGGAAAAATTTTCATACGAAATTGCATAGCAGCTAATTCCTTCTCTATATCTCTGTATTCAGATTGCCAGCAGACACATAAATCCAGATATTTCTGGCTATCAAGAAATACAGTATTATTTTAACTTCTAAATGAAAAGCTGATTATACGAACGTATAAATACAAAAAATATCCCTCAAGTGCGGTGCTGGTATCAGCTAAAATCACGCGTTATATAAGCTTGGGAGAGACGAACAGCCGGCGACTCTAAGCCTGAAGAACACGTCCAAATACTTTTTACATTCCCAACCTACAGAGAATATGAAGTTTTACAATAATTATCATACCAAATATTCAAAAAATTAAGTTAGTGCGACATAAAAATGAGAAAGTCGGCCAAGTCTGGAACCGAAACAGAACCGTAACTATTTATTTCGGTTCCGGTTCTTACTATTTTCTGTTATGGGGTTACGGTTCTGGTTACGGTTCCAGATTTCAAACGGTTCCAAACGGTACCTACTGGGTTCCGGTTCCAATCCCTTGTAGAAACAGAAAGACTTATCCAATGGGTGATTAATGATGTATGAAATTAGACTTAGTGGAATATTGTTGCTGGTTTAAGCAGATATCAGTATGCATTGGGTGGAAGGAAAGCTAGGAAATGCGTAAGAGATAGAGAAACCTTTGCGTCAAGAACACACTTGTACGTAAAATTATATAATCATTTTTTCGCATTGTTAGAAACCTTTTGTAAGAAAGGAAATCTCTGTAAAATAGCAACTGAGAACTATAAAAATGACCAAATACAACAACATTGAATTTGCATTCCACTTGTGAAAAAGAAGTGAGGTTATAATAATAAGCATCAACTGAAATAAATTGGAAATTAAATGAAACACTATTCTGACATAAACGCGTACCTCGACAAAGATGAGCACCACTCCTTCATTATAAAAATTAATTAATTAAAGTCTATGGTTTACTCTATGGTTTAAGTTAGCGTTCATTTGCATTTAAACTATAGTCAATCTGCTAACGCAGTAGAGGTTTTGTATTGTATGCAACATTCTCACTGCGGCATGGTACGGGAGTGTCTGGTGGCGGCAGTTTTATTATCAAAATATCACAACAGATTTACTAGAAACCCCATAACCATCTCCAAATATTAATAAATGGAAAGAACTTGGGAGCAATAATGAGGAACAGCACAGAGGTTTTAAAAGAACATAATTTATATTATTTCCAAAATAAGAATGATTTTGGAATTGAATGCAAAGGTGCTTTTTCCCAGGCATTGATTGGTTGTTAGATTGCATTAACATTAGGTAACTTAGGTAACTTATTGAAGGTAGGTTCCAGTTCACTTATCATATGTGGGTTAGAAAAAACGCTCTTAGACTGCCAAATAAATTACAAACTAGGAAGTGAATAGAAAACTAGATGATTCTAGCTTATGCCTGACCGGAGCTACACTATTTACTTGCTAGTGCTCAAGCAATATAAGCACAAGCACATTTTTTACAGCCAAAAAATGCATCTGCCAAAGGCAACAGGTAAATTGTGTTGTACCACCCCAGCAGTGTCGATTGAGATCGCCCATTGCTATAAATCTGTTCTGACACGAGGCACACTTTCCCATCATGTTGGCAGACTTCCCCAGGGTTACGAAACCCTTTCCCACAACCGCCGCACTCGTATTTCATCTCGCCCCCAACCCGTGAACCGGACTTATTACATGTTACATGGAAATGTCTTTTCACTACTGAGCACACGCAGGTGTTGTTTTAGTTTGGTCAACCAATCGGCACACTTGATATCCCTCTTATGCATGACCATGTGTTTGCAGACTTCACTAGGATGACGTAACCCTTTGCCACTGAAGTCCCCGATGATCCGACTCACCACTGTGAACCAACATGTGTCTGTCTATGCAGTCTTTTGTGGCAAAGGACATGCTGCAAATACTGCATGCTTTTCACTGGCGTGAACAAGAATGTGCCTGTCTCTGCCACCTTTCCGGGCAAAGGTCTTGCTGCAAATATTGCATGCAAAGTTCTTTTCACCGGTGTGGACAAGTAAGTGTGTGTCTCTATGGCTTTTCTGGGCAAAGGTCTTGCTGCAAATGTTGCATGTAAAGTTCTTTTCACCGGTGTGGACAAGAATGTGATTTTCTCTATGGCTTTTCCGGGCAAATGACTTGCTGCAAATATTGCATGCAAAGTTCTTTTCCCCAGTGTGGACAAGAATGTGCTTGTCTCTGACGGCTTTCTGGGCAAAAGACCTGCTGCAAATGTTGCATGCAAAGTTCTTTTCACCGGTGTGGACAAGTAAGTGCCTGTCTCTGCTGCTTTTAAAGGCAAATGACTTGCTGCAAATATTGCATGCAAAGTTCTCTTCACCAGAATGGACAAGCATGTGCCTGTCTTTGCTGCTTTTAAAGGAAAATGACTTGCTGCAAATATTGCATTCAAAGTTCTCTTCACTAGTGTGGACAAGTAAGTGCCTGTCTCTATGGCTTTTATGAGCAAAGGACTTGCTGCAAATATTGCATGCAAAATTCTTTTCACCGGTGTGGACAAGTAAGTGCCGGTCTCTGTTGCTTTTAAAGGCAAAGGTCTTGCTGCAAATATTGCATTGAAAGTTCTTTTCACCAGTGTGGACAACCATTTGATTTTTAAGGTGGGAATAGGTCACAAATCTCTTCTCACACTCGGTAAACTCAAAATCTTTGACAGCAGTTAGGATGTGCGGTGGAATGTTGCAAGGCGTTCCCTTCTTACAGACGTTGCCCTGGTGTTTCTTGTGTCTGGCCGCGGATGCAGGTTGACTAGCAGGAACGTTGCGATGTGGATATAGATGTCTGAAGCAACTGCTCTTGATGTGTCTTTTGAAGGTCTTTAAGTCGGTGAAATGTGCTTGGCATGACGCACAGCAAAACGACTCAGCCTCATCGTCGTCCTCAATTTTATTTTGGTGCAGATTCGCAGTTGGTAGAATTTCTCTCTGCATCATGTCAACGACTTCCGTATCTAATGAAAATGAATACCATATTATATTATCTGCACTTAGTATTTGATTATTATCCTCTAAAGGAGCTAACAAAATTATCTTTTCTTATTGGAGCAGACACACTTTTACTGAAGGCATCTTCTAACTAGCACACACAGGGTTGGCAATTGAAAAGTAGTGCTGCTGGGCTTTTGCCTTAATGTAAAAACTTAATGGGGCATCTACCCTCCCTTGCACCAATGTTGATACTCATCAATAAAGTAGGAAGTTCTAAAATAGCAAACATATTTCAATTATAACATACATTGTTTTACTGTATAGTTATCCAAATAGTTAGGGGGAAAGCAGCCCTGCAGAGGCAAGCTCATAAGCTGTCCTGATCACGCGTTACTAAGTCTTCATAATATTTATTAGCATATTTTTACATCTCTCATCTCCTAACATGTTTGTGGTCAGATTGCGAAGTATATTTTTACTTTTTATAACCCATGGCAGAAGCAGAAACTTAAAAAATATGTATTTGAGGCATCAAACATCCCTTATGTGGCTCTATAAATTATATCATCAAAGGCAATTATCTATCATCATTATCATCAAAATATATCATCAATCATTAAAGGGATTACGTTCCCTTAGCTGCGATTCGCTTTTAACTTTCGTCAGTGGCTTTTTACATTGATCTCTACGCAATATTAAATGTTTAAATTGATGTACAAATTTGATTTCATTTTGAAATAGACAACCTCAGTTTTCCAGAGTCAATCAAGTTTGTGGGCAAATAAACGCAATGCTTATCTTACGGCAATAATTTGCCCACAAATGTTATTGACTCTGGAACTGTAGTTGTCTTTTGGAAAGAATACACAAAACAACCATGGGTGAACCATTAGGTACTACCACTGGTGACATGCAAGTTAGAACTCTGCTTCATTTTGGGCATGGCAGTGACAACTGACAACATAATTTAGAAAGATTAAAAGTAATAAATAGGAGAAGAAATCACTTTTTATGGAGCAATTATTGTTATTATGCACGCACCATATGAACCATCGTAGGATTTTTGAGTGAATTCCGCTTCAGGGTTTGGATCAATTTCCTCTGTTTTGATTGGTTCTGAAAAAATGGCATGTAGGCATATTAGGTATATATAGGTACCAGGCCTTGGCACGGAGTATGGGTAAGATCCATGATTTGGGTATACCTAGGTCTGTCAATTTTAGAGGCTACAAACATTTGGAATTACAAAAAGGATAGTGGCATTATTAAATTCTAGTTTGAGAGCATGACAACAAATGTCAGCAAATTTCAGGGGGCTTAAAATTAACACCAAGCAATGGTTGAAACAATGGATTTCCACTGTTCAATCTGACAGATTTTTCATCAACTCATGGCATTTTCCATTGGTATGCTCTGAGATCAGTACATAATCTGCCCTATGACACCATGATTGCTTGCAGATTTGCTGCTAGACCGATCTGAACCGAACGCGCAACTTATTGACAGATGTACTTAACCAAACTTCTTTAACCTCAGAGCCCCTCAGAGTCTGAAAATGTAAGCACTACATTCACAACACAGTTGTTTATTTTCGGGTTTTTTTTGGTTTTAAAAAGTTTTAATAAATTTCCTCTTCTTCTGTCCTATACTTGAGGAAGTGTCGTGCAGTTCCGAAATCTGTCAAATTTTGCGCGACCATCTTGCCAGATTTGGGCGATGATCTGACAAAATTCTCGGAGCAAAAAATCGTGCTCTCAGAGCGAGCAGCCGTTCCAACCGAACGTTCAAAATCCACTCTGGAGCGTCCTGGTTGACCAACTGACCGCGCGACTTGCTCTCAGAGTGCTCTTAGTACTCTTTTCCTGCCATTCAAATTTATATTAATGGGTTGGTAGTTCATAAGGGGGCAGTCCATGCTGTGGCATCTTCTCTCACGGGCTAGACTGTATGGTAGCCAACCGAATTTGCCATCAGATTATCAGAAACAAAATCCCATCCAGTTTGGGGCTATGATATTGGTGCACTAATTAAGTGTAAATTATAGGGTTGGCCCTAGTAAAAAATTGAAATAAGGCACTGGAAATGTATGCAACATATCCTTGAAGTTATTCAGATCCGGTTGAGGAACCACCCTCCCCAATTTGGGAGTCAATTCCCTTTCAACTTGTGAAATTATTATTTTTAAAGCAGTATAAAAATGATTTCCCTCCTTGGATGTTTCTCTGCAGAAAACTGCGTAGGTAGGTTTATAATGAAATAGGATGTGTACCTAGGTACAATAATCATAACAAAACCGTAATTAATTACATATCACATACCATGCTTAATATCAACGGACTCAAAGATCCCCACTCCCGGTTCCAATTTGAAGTCCGTTGCCTTTCCGGTAACGGGCCCTGCAAATAAATTATACAGAGAGAAACAAAGTGATCAGTTACATTAGCAAATAAATAATGTAATTTAATATAATATAAAAGTCCACTAGGTAGGTATGTATATAGGTAGCGTAAAGTAAATGATTGGATTTGGGAGTCAACTCCCATCCAAATTGTTAAATTATCAATATATCAATGTAAAATTGCAATATCAAATTTATATTGTTTCGACTCCATCAAGATGTTTCTTTGTGGAAAACTGCAAATACTGGTTTAAAATTCAATAAGATGTGTAGACCAGACCATAAACTAGTTACAAAATCAGAATTAGGTAATCAAATATCACATACCAAGCTTATTAATATCAACAACTGACTGAAAGATCCCAACTACTGGTTCCAATTCCCGGTTCCCAAACCGAGGTTCCAATTTTATCTCAATTTTCTTTCTGGTAATGGGCCCTACAAGTAATTATAGAGAGAAACAAATCAATCAGTTAGATAAAAATTATAAAACATACAAATCTAATAGGTAGGTAGGTACTTTATAGGTACCTAACTAGATACCTCTATATAACATAACATAACGTTAATGATAGGTAGTCTAAATGAAAACTCACCTAGGTATAAAGGGTCATTATAATAGGCATCTGCTTGCACGAATTCATCTGGATGACACTCCATCTTTATCGCCATGGCAGTTTCAGCAATGGTTTCATCCACCATCTGCAAATCATTTTGGAGTTGTTGCACTGATTATTCCACAACGAAATTTTAACAACCAGCAAGTGATAAGGAAAGTAAAGTGGGAAAATTCACATTCTCCTGATTCACTTTCCAATAGGTTCTGCACAATTGCATCTTTAAAGCATGGATTTATTAAAGTAGGTATCATGAAAGACTTTGCGAGGGATCTATATGCGTCTATGTGATGCAATTGAGATAAGTTCTGTAGGTTATTTATAACCAATAACCACTACCGACTGGATTCGAATGGCGCTGCACTTGTTAGTGCAGCGCCGTTTGAATCGAGTCGGTAGTGGGTACAACGATATAATTTTCGTCTTTTCAAGGCTTTCATTTCCTCGGGGATACAAAAAAGTGAATACGGCAGGCACTGCCCCCGGTAAAAATCATTTTCTTAAAAGGGCCAAACAGTAATTTGTTACTGTTTTGTCGCATGTATGATGATATTCCTTTACAACGATTTTCGTCTCTCCGATTACGCGCTACCCAAATTTGTTCAGCTTTTCACATTTCGAAAATGAATTAAATGTATATATCCCGACACTTTAGCATTACGTTTACGGCTAGGGATGTGAATTGACCGGTCAAATACTTTTTTGGTCAATTGACCGGTCAATTGACGTCAATTGACCGGTCAAATGACCGGTCAAATTCAAATTTAAACAAAAATTGATTTATTGGTATGCGGATTTATAAAAAAAAGGGGGCTTGAAGGATATAGGCTACAATGGGTGATTTTTGACAAGACTGTATTACGGTAATTAGTTTACTGACAAATACAGAAAAAATTATTATGATTTACAATTAAAAACGGCAATAACTGAAGAAATGTGAGGAGCCCTCCTATACGTAGGTTCTTTTTGGTGTGTGGGTAGGAGGGCTGGGGGGCGATTGTGTAACTTTGTGGTTTGAAAACCATTCGATTTCAATATCACTGCCTATGGTTTAACACTGGCAGTGATTTGAAATCGAGTGATTTCGAGCCAAATCGAACGAAATAAAGTTACACAATCGCACCCCTGGTCACAAATCTGTGGCTATTTGGACACGGGTTTCGAAACGAAATGACCTCAGAATATCACCGTGAAGTCAAGTTTCTCGCAAAGCCCTCGCAGTAGCTAAGGGGGCACATTCCCCAAATTTCATGGCAAAACCGTCCGGTAACTACACGTCAACGGACCGTGTGTGGGGTTGGCGGCCGTAGGCCTCAGGGGCGGAGCCCTTAGACTATTGTAAACTTACAGGAAGACAGAAAGATGCAGTTATGCTAATGCTGCCACGAATTGCATGTTTCATCGATTAAAACACCATAAATAATTAAAAAATGTCAAGTGTATATTTTGGTCAATTGACCAATAATATTTGACCAGTCAATTGACCGGTCAATTGACATGGTGCATCCCTACGTTTACCATTGATATTACACAATGGGACGCAGCAGTACTGGACCGTACCGCCGGATGCTGCAAGCATCTGGTACTATATGCTGCAAGGCCCCTGGCCCCTTTCAAGTTTTTAAAAAACGAGAGGGTAGTCAATTAAAAATTGCAACACGCCAATTTAAAAATCACACAAAACAACAGATCAACGACATTTCCCCCAGGCTAGGTGACAGTTGCCTGGTGTTGCCATTCGTCTTGTGGCAGAAAAATTTTATTTTTTATTTTTTTGTTACTTTTTTAACTAGAAAACACGTGAAAATTCGTTCATGGAAATTGGCAATATTACCTCCAGTTTTAGCTGCTCTGTAAACAAAAATTTTTATCACAAAAGTACACCATAACCTAAAAATACACTGTTTTCTGTGACCTATCAAATGCTACTGGCTATAAAGTTGTATGCTAATTTTTGCTGCACTTCTTGACGTGATGCGAAATCTATCTCACGCTGTTAGTGTCAGAATATAGGTTAAGTACCTATTGATTGGTGTATGATTTTAGAATAACGTATTTCTGTTCGTTTTTAAAAATTGAAAACTTGCGACTTAAAAATTATGGAAGAGATTAATGAAAAATTACTCAGGAAAGGTGACAAGTTCTGTTCTTTTGAAGAGCTTGAGAAGAGGTTGGCTCAGCACATGGAGGAGTCATGTACAATATTTTGGAAGCGGGACGTCCGAACTTTACGCATAGCAGCTAAAACGATTCCTCGGGCTGCGTCATGCAATCAGGATTTGCATTATTATTTCGTTAAGTACGCTTGCAACCATGGTGGGAAGAAATTTGTTTCCAAGAAGAGTGTACACAGTACTAGAAAATCGTTGTAAGTTTATTTCATGTCTTTTGATTTGTTTATAGTAGGTAAATGAAATTTATCAAGGGCTGTGCTCAATTAATATCACAATACAACGTCTTCGGTTTTTACTGAACCCACCAGAACCCAAAGCGGTCCTACACATTGGTCCTTCGGTTCCAGATTAAAAGACAAAGTTTGGGTAGTCTAGACCAAGTTCATTTGTCGGCAGCAAACCGGTTTTCTGCAATGGTATGGAATATGCCCAAAGCCCCCAAGGTTTGTATAATATACTACTTCCCCAGGTTGTCTCGATCGGGATTTTTACGATGACGTCACTGTACCCACCCGGCATGGCCACACAGACATGCAATGTCGTTTTAGACACTTATTTTGAATTTTGAAGTTCATTCCTACAATTTGAGCTAAAGCTGTAATTTCTTTGGTATAATTGAGGAGATATACTTGAGGAGATACCACGAGTAGAGCATTATCTAATTAGTATATTTTCAATAAGCTTTAATCATGCCTTATAGTGGTGTTGTTTTGTGCAAAATATTATAAGCCATAAGCTTAAACTAAAGTCCAAATGGTTCCCCAAGGCGGGAGGCAAACAAGTAAGTTTTTATTTATTTTAAAAGTAATGTCAGGAAACTTGGCAATTACTTGGTGACTTGCATGCTGTACTTATACTAGCTTACAGCTTAACACTTACTTTATCAGTCCTCCACATTAGATTTCAAATATTTGGATTGTGAGATGCCATCAATCAGGATTATATGGTCCTGATTCCTAACAAATGTGGAATCCTGTTGGGTACAATACATGGCAGATTATGTGAGTGATCTTCAAGATAAGTTGTTAGGTTTAACTGGACTTTATCTTAAAATAATATCTTGAAATAAATTTGGGTTGAACTGAATTGATTTATCCTGTCAAGCCCAGTATAAATTAAAAATATTCACTTTGAAGGTAGGTGTCGGAGAACACTTTTTACTCCAAAACTTTTCATAAGTGAATTACTTTTTAAATATAACCAAACAAAGGCTTTATTTTGAACTTCAGTCCTATCTGTTATTACTTATTATGTTGGTTCCTCTTTCGTAAACTATAATAAATAAAATACCTAGTACACAAGATTTGTGAATGGCGGTGCCTGTGAGTGAGCACCAACGGACGCTGTTCAACGAGTATCAAAAGTCATAATTTGGAAATTAAAATGTAACTAAAATAGAAAGTATTCAAGCTTTATTTGCGTGATATTTCAATCTTAACTATGCCTTTACACATTAAATACATTTAAGTAAAAGCATCTGCTCATTCTTGCAAAGCTTAATCTCTTCCTTCCTACTTGTCAAACATTTTTCTTATGACATCCCAAAGTGTAATTTATTCGAAAATCAGAGCCAAACAGTGCCACTGCTTCTTGTATATGTGGTCGTTACAAACGGAAAATTCAGTATACTGGGGGCCGTATGGGTACGGTGACGTCACGTAAACCGAAAGTGTGTAACAATGAAAATGTCCGATCGGGAAGTAGTATATTATACAAACCTTGCAAAGCCCCGAGGTGCTGACAAGCCAACCTGACAAGGGATATTATACAAGCATTTGCATTTGTTTTTTTCCAGCTCATCCAAAAATGGGTGCGGTGCATTCCTACTTTTTATTTTGAGTGATGATGGTCAATCGCTAGTTTTAAAAACGGAAAGTTCAATTCACAACCATCCCACTGTCAGCAGGTAATTTTTAAAATTAGTTTGTTCAAAACACTGACCTACCATACCAATTCACACACCCAGAACATTTCAGATATTTACAATTATGATTATTAGCTTTGTTTGTGATCTACTGTCATTGAGATTTTCTCAAAATATTACCTCTAGAACCCCTCAGATAGGTTTACTTTCCTAGGTACTTAGCATTTAATCTCAATAAGTTTTTTCCAAGTCAAGAAGTTGCATTACAATACCACCCAGAACAAAATTCTATCATTCTTTCAGACATATTTTCAAGCAATTCTTACGCAAACGAAAGTCACGCGTTGCAAGGGATGGAGACGAACCTGAGACACAAGAAAAAGTCAACAAGAAAGCCAAAAAACCAACTCTTCAAATAAATACCAAAGCTGAGAATTCTGCACAAAACATTCGAACCAAACGGCTGGAGACAGAAAACAATCTAGGCACTTGTGCACAACTTCTCCGAACGCGATATGCGTGCTGCGTAGACATTCTAGTGAGCGCCGATAACGAGCCGAAAGCAGTGTTTCTTCAGGATAAAATAATGAAGGAGACATTTGATGCGTATCCAGAGATGCTATTCATTGACGGCACGTGTAAAGTGGCGGTAATCTGTGCAACCGTTTGCCTATTCATGGTAGTCGACTCGGCGGGAGTGTGCGAAATCGTTGCGGCTGCAGTGATGTACGTTGACGACGATGAATCTTTCGACTGGGCAGCCAAAACGTTCAAGAAGTGCAATCGCAAGTGGGCTGCCGTTGCAACCGTAATGACTGACACTGACGCCACTAAGAGATCAGTTCTTGCTCGTCACTTTTCGAAAGCAGAGCCGCTAATCTGTCGGTATCACGTGACCCAAAGGTTTAGGCTTGACGTAACCGCCAAGAAGTTGGGTATATCGCAGGCCACAGAGATTGTGAGCAAAGGCTACTTGCAAAAACTTATGGACTCCCCCAGTGGAGAAGCGTACGAAAGTGTTTATTGTGAAATGCTGGACACTTTACCTCTGGAAGTTCTGAATTATTACAATGATAACTGGCACGAAATTCGGACGCATTGGGTGTACGGATATTCGAATAAGATGTGCGTCTTTTTCGACGACGTCTACCGTCCCGTTGAAGTTTTGTGCAAACGTCTCCACACGCAAGTAAATAGGTTCACCTCAGTGAAACAGTTGCTGATTGACTTGTTTGCTCAGGTTTCGATTCAACGAGCGGAAAGTGAAAACCTAGCAATGTCGTCGACGAACATTAACTTGACGACGGACAACTGTGATTCAAATTCTGCCGAGGACAAGTACTGGCATTGTTTGACTGATTTCGCATATAAACTGGTCGATGTGCAATTCAAACTGAAAGAAACGGTTGAAAAGTGTTTGATCGGAATCGCGAACCAAACCGATTTTCATTTCAACGCGACGACGTCGGAAAAAGTCGTCGCCACAGCATCCACTTGCGAGTGCTCGTTCTTCTCATGGTTGTTTCTACCGTGCCAGCACATGCTTTTCGTCCGGCAGTATTCGCACATCAATCTGTTCGATGTCGATGAGCGTGCGAAAAAGTGGACCCGAGCGTTCCATTTGTCCGGCAAGTCAGAGTCGGACGCGGAAAGCGGGCGCTGTCGGACGTCTGCCGAGAAATTGGCGGCGACGTGCAAGCTGACTAACAGGATGGCCGTTCTTTGCTCGGAAGCCGGGGACCGAGAGTTTGAGGAGAGGATGCTGGTCTTGCACGACCTCGTAAGCGCATGGAAGAGGGGGAAGAAGGTTCAAGTTGTCGAACTTGTAGATCCTGAATTTTTTGCCGAAGTCGAAGAGAATGGACTTGAAATTGTAAGATTTATTTGTGGTAACTAGTCAGGCAGTTAATATGATGAAAATAGCACCTAAATTTGAACTTCTTTTCGCAGGTTTCCCAAGAGCTTTTCGGAACTTAAGAGGGTATAAATCGAATTGCTGATTTTGCCGACGCAATTGGTAAATACTTTGACTGATCCATGGTTTGCAGAAGTTAATTGCGAGAAGCTTAGTCTTGAGGAAATAATGTTTGCCAAATAGTGAATGAATAGTGTTGCAAATGCCATAAGAAATGCATTGAAAGCCATTACTCTAATAAAGTTTGTACACTCCAATCACTACCTACATGCATTGTATGTGATAATTACCTACCATACATAGATATTCTATTAACAAAACTGTTTTTTTTGCCAAATTTAGTGTTTTTTTAAATATGTTGTGATTTTTTATCCTCCTACAACCAATGTGTTGGGATGGGTACCTATACCTAGGTATTTTTAAGATTGTCTTTTCCTCCACTCAAAATAAATACATTTTTTGTTCTCCAGTTTTTCTGCTACAAGAAAATCCTTACTTCTATGTACAAAATTACTTCCTGCAAGTAATATTGTAAGGGAAAGTATATTTTCTAGATAGGTACGTCTAGTATTTTTCGGCGAAAAGTAATCTTAAAGCAGAACGAAATGCAAAAACACTGATTAATTTAAAATAGGTTCTTTTAAATTGTTGTGAAGATTTTTCTACATTTTTTCCTACCACACTAGCAAATAAGACAATCCATTAATTTTTGTAGCTTGGGCCTTAGATGCATTTGTCTAAAATTAATTTTATCGGTGTTTCACTAGAAATCAACTAATATGCGCTGGTAACTTTTGGATTAGGTTTGCAACACTGGGTCGTAGGGTAGACTGGGCGTTATGTCCGCCCGTTCGCTCTCGCGACACTTGATTTGATATCATGTCTTCTTCTTCCAGGGGTTGTTGTGCATGTGGAAATGGCTATCATGTTGTTGGAGTCTCCTTGCACAAGTAAGTAATACAAATAAAAAAATGTTACTTATATTTCAACCAGCAACAGAAACCTATGCATCCAACAAACTACCCTAACCTAAAAAAGAATCTAGGAAAATTCACTTTTCTGAGGAATTTAATATTTATTATGCCTTGTATTTGTATTATTAATAAGCTAATTCCGATATTTGATTAGGTTAATAGTTAACCTGAACCATCTCAATTCAATCTCTGAACTAATTTAAGTAGTACGCCGCCGTCATTTCACAGTGCAGTGCTGTACCTACACATTGTACAATTCAATAAATAATTTAATTATTCAATGGTACAGGCATAGAATTTGAAGCCTTCAAATTCTATGGTACTGGCATGTACATTTGTAAGAGGCAAAATTATATTACAAATACAATCTATTGCTTAAAATGACTAGAACAATTGAAATTCAATGCTAGAAACATTTCATATTAATTTTTATAACACTTGCCTAATATTTTTTATGCTCCTAGGTTCCCACTTCAGGATCATGATCGTCTCCAGATATGGACACAAATGTCGCTGCAGAATGAAAGTTGGCGTCCTAATGAAAACAGCAAGCTGTGCTCGGACCACTTTGAAGAGAAGTTTATTAACCGCACAGGTCGTAATGTTTGTCTTCGAGAAGGAGCCATTCCGACGTTGCATGGCCTGGTAAGAGTCCGGCGTGGGGAGGGGGTTGTACACTTGGATTATATGTACCCACAATGGCACCAGAACACACTGCTCATTTGAAAATATACCTAGGGTGATTTGCACCCACAACAGTGCAGTTTCCCTTGTACTAATTAGAGAATTCATACTCCACTAAATGCCGCAATCTTCCACCTCGCATTTTATTTTATTATCTTCCATAAATTCTTCTTGTCCCTCATTTTATTTTAGTCCACCTCATTTCTGTTGGTGTATATAATATCTTGTAAGTCTTCTCCAATTAATCCACTCCATTTCGCTTTTGGCCTTCCCGTTTCAAATTTCTTCGACTTCTGATCGCAGCTTCGAATTCCAGTCTTAGTATATTATCCTGATTCACCACTGATGGATTGAACTGGAATCCTCTTATCACTGATGTGGTTCCAGATGCAATGTTTGACTACAATTGCGGTTCATTGGTTGATAGCCGTCGTACGATTTGACTGAAAACTGAAACGAGTTGGTCAAAATGATCTAAGCGGGAGCTTGTGTTTAATCTTTGTTTTTTACATGTCCTAGATACGTGAACGTCGGCGCACCCGGAAGATAGGCAAGAGGGACTATTCACACTTGAAGGAGTATCTTGCACATCCTGAAGGTCAGCATAATATTGAAGATCTTGGTTGTGGCTTCGATCACTGCTCCGTTACGGGATAGGCAACTAGTATGCCGTGCCAGCTCTCACTGCTCCGGTACGGGATAGGCAACTAGTATGCCGTGCCAGCTCTCACTTCTCCGGTACGGGATAGGCAACTAGTGTGCTGAGCCGCTCTCACTGCATTCACTATGCATGTTGCAGTTTTCACGTTATCTTAAAACTAGATAAACATTGAAACAAACACACAAGGGATTATTTAGCTACTGATAAAATTCAATTTACTTATTTAGGTAGAATGGAAAAGTATATATTTAAACTTTTAAATAGCAATACATAAAGGCATAATCATGGTTATAGAGTTGATCTGGCCGAAGATGACAGCTTGTAAGGCCTATACTTTAACGTTGTACGGGATACATTCAGCGCTGAGCTAGTTGCGTATCCCGGCTAGCAATGGTCGAAGGTTGTGGCATACAGCTAGGGTGGGGGCGGTAGGGTGTTTGGGCATAGTTTCACGTTCTGAATAAACTAGTTTGTTTTCACAATTCACTTAATTTAGAAACCAATATCATTTTCAACTTTTCATAGTAGGTACCTACCTACTTTTAAAATAATGTAGTTTGTGTTTCCCCTTTCCTTCAACCTATCTTATTTTTACCAGTCATTCTATTCTCAGTGATACAGACTTGTTTTTAGTTTATGCAAAATTTGATATACATCCATAAAAATGCAAAGATAAAATAATTTGAAATTGATTTTACATTTTACCCCCATAATGAGTGTTTTTGTGGGAAAAACCCCAAAAAAACCCCATATCTGCAGGTTTTTTACTTTTAAACCCTTGGTTTTTGCCAACCCAGGACAAGAGTGCCTTCTCAGGACCAAAATTCGCTCAAAACAAACGCCATACTCTCTGAGAAAACCTTCCTGCCAAGCCGCGCGTAAATGCGATGGCGGAGGCACGGAGTATGAACAATTACGCACATTTTGCCGAGAAGCACTGGCAGGATGAAAATGTCAAAAATTTTTCATGGAAAATTTTGAAGCAAACTAGATTTTCCACCGTTTGAGGACCACATTGTTGAATTTATCATTTCAATATTTCAGCATGTTGTAGGCAAAAGACGTAAAATTGGGTAACCTTGGCCCTTTTTTCCAATTTTTCGTAGCACCTTTGTATACTTGGCTCGAAAAAAGGGACAAAAATGAATAGTTTTGGGGTGGTTCTAGCAATCCATGGGGAAATTTAAAAAAAAGGGCCATGGTTGCCCAATTTCACCTTGTTTGTTTACAACATACTGAAATATGGAAATGATACCTTCAACTATGTGGCTGTCAAACAGTGGAATAAATAGGTCTGAAAGCCACTTTCTGGCCAACTGATTCTTCTTAATATTTATAATTTTTTAAGGAAAATAATCAATACTAATGCTAGGCCTAATATTTAAAGGTCCCAAACAATAGATTCATCCCATAGATATAGTATTTAACTATTAACCTAAGAGTACCTCAAGGGAATATTTCTCAGTTCAAATTCAAGTCTTTATAAGAAAATTATTATTTACTAGGTTTACTATTCTACCTGTAGCAATGATTGAACTTGTTGCAGTGCCATTGGCAGATTGATGATGATCAGGTATTGATGTCACATATTACGCAATACTGTACTGCGTCTCAGGCTCGCATGTCATCGCCTCAGGGATTTGGTCAGGTACCTACTATAACATTGTAGAATACAGGGTTTCTGTGGGCAGCCAAATGTGAGACTGACTGCTGCATAGATTCATTTTACCACAATATTGTTGATGGAGGTCATGTATTAGTCTAAGATCATTGCCAGCAAAAACAAAATTGACCGGACCCACCCTCGGCTCCCTTCCATTCCAGGCCTTGGTGCCGGCACCGGGTTCATTCTCGGCTCCCTTCCAGGCCAGGCCTTGGTGCCGGCGTAGCCACAAAGAGAATCGCTCAGAATACTTCCTTGCTTAAATGCTTATCTATGAATTTTGCATTGTTTTGTGTTTTGCTATTTCTTTTGCAGCTTGCAAACAAAAACACCTATAAGATTGACAGTTTCAAGTTTCAACAAATCACATCATATTATTATCATCTCGTTTGTATCATCTTGCGTCTCGCAGTTTAACTGGCAGTGATCTAAGACTGCCGTGACATTTCCTTGCAGGTTTTGGGACTTCACACAGAGCTCAAAAACTCGGCTACTCGCTCAAACGATCAAGCGTGGCGAATAACGAGTGCCACATCAGAGTCGCTCCTGAAAACATGAAGCAGGAATCGGACGACAGTTTCGTAGACGACGCAAGGGATGCCAAGCAAATTACTTTCCTTGACCAAGATTTTCCCGTTAAGCCGGAACCATCGTGCCTGGAAACCGTTGCAAACGATTGCGATCCTCTTTATCTTGACGCGAGAGCACGGCTGCGAGTCGCAGAAGAGAAACTTGTGGCTGCAGAGGACCACCTTGTGGCGAAACATCTAAACATGAATGAAATATCATTGAAGAATGAGGACGATGTAAACACCGCTTTTGACTTGGATGGACTTGAGAGAAAGAGTGGCGCGAATGCAAGTATGCTTCCGGTTGTGGATGTGGTTTCCGAAAACGAAGACGAGTCGGAATTCAAAGAGATATTGGTGGTCGCGGAGTGTATGCAAATCGAAGACTCTGAGCAAGTCGAAGAAGATTCGTTAGAGTCGGCGCAAAAAAACGATGGCGAATACGCCAAGGAGGAGTTAAATATGTCGGAGAGTTTCGATAATGTCGTTGCCGAGCATAGATGTGAAGCTTGCTCTGTGACATATGATAATGAAAGCCAACTAAACTTGCACAAGATTCATTGCCTCCTCGACTGGAAGCCATTTGCCTGTCCGACTTGTGGAGAAAGTTTCTGGAGTAAGAAGCTGATGACTGATCACAGGCTTGTGCACGTAAGTGTACCTAGGGTAGTCAAGTGTTGGCGGTGTGGCTGGCTTAACGTTGAGAGGATAAATAACAAAAAATGTTTGAACTGTAAGAGTAGGTGTGTCAAGAGATGTAGACCAGGCCTTGTTCCTAAAAATTGCGACCGAAACGGTTCAAAAAGGCAATCGGAAGGAAAAGGGGAGCGAAAAGGAACGCTAGAAGGTATTGTTGTTCCCGAATATTGCGACCAAACTGGATTGAAGCAGGTGTCGACAGTAAAAAGGATACGGAATCGTAACAAAGGAGATACCGTTCGTCCTCGAAGTTGCAATGAAACTAAAGTTAGCGTGGGTCGAGTTCAGATGAAATCGAAGTACATGAAGGCACTCGAAGACGAGGAACTTGCAACGAAAATATGTCCAACGTGTGAGATGCAGTTCTCGTCGGCAACTGACTACCGTGTGCACACGCAACTTGTGTTGTGTAGGAAAAAGAATTAGTAGTCAGTCCCTGTCAGTGCCCTTGTTAACACAATTTTTGTTGCTAAGGATTTTAAATTAGGAAAAAATGTACGAAGTACCTATTCTGATTGTTTTTGTGCAAATTGCAATACTTATAATATGTTACACTATGTCTATGGTTCGAAAGTCAGCGCCTTGGGGCATTAGTCATGTAAGGCATTAGTCAGGCTGTTGCTCTGCCAGCTCCAGCAAACAGGCTTGGCAAAAAGGTACATACCTACATAGCTTATTTTTAACCATAATATTATTATGTTGTAGTGTTTTCATAGGATATATTTTATACTGGTTTAGTGAGGCTTATTGCCAAATATTACAAATCATTGCTAAAAATAATTTACGAGATTTTGAAATTTTAGAAGTCGGAGCAGATTTCAGTACCTATTTACAAGGGAGATAAGTTGATTGTTCATCACTCATTAGGATTGTTTTGGTAGGTACCTTTTTCATGTCCTGTTTTATGGCAACCTGTGCTTAGCCAGAAATCAAGTTATTCATGAACATCAACAACGAGCTCTACTTTGAAACGAAGCAAGGGTTTCCGAGGAAACATCAAATATTCTTTGGCAACTTCTGGAGGAGAGATATACCTAACCATGGGAATACAATACAATGCTAAGAGCCTGAAATGTTTTTTGATTAAAAATGGTACATTTATTTAAGGCTTTTCATAACATTTAATATAATTTATGGGGGAGGTTCCCTTTATTCATGATATACTGAATAAAATAAAATACTTTAAGGTTTTTATCAGGGTTTCTGTTACTGTGATATTTAAATCTTTGCAAGCATGAGGACAACACATGATAAAACAAACCCAAATCCCAATGGTAAAACATCAGACTGATGTGGCAACACTGCCATCAGCTGCCTTTTGGCTTTTGCTATCATACGGTGTGGTCTGTCGGCTGTGCGGGAACAAACTCCGGAATTTCTCAGATAAACATTTAATTCTCATAGAATTTGTCCATGTAAGATTACAAATAATTCTCAACAACAACAAAATACATTCAATTTTGGAATGCCAAGTTCCAGGTACATACAATGTGGTTGCTACCCAGTTGCTTAATTTTTCATAACCTTACAATTATGAAATGTGCAGAAACAAGGATCTAAGCCGTGATCTAACATTGCGTTTATTTTTAACGAACTCCTTTGTTATAGGTAGGCCGCCGTTATTTTATATAATTAAACCAATGATGTTCATTTTGCCTCAATTTTCCGTGGTTGTTTTGCCCTAATACCTACTTTTAAGTCAACATCCAAAATCATGATTAAACATGCAGCAAAATCACTTGCTCGACAAAATTAAATGCCAATTTTCATACCATTGTTTCACAGCTGATACCAGGGAGCTCTAGTGTGGTGTCAGGGGTGGCATGCCCTAGAGGCCTCCTTGATTATACAACGGAAAACATTTGGGTGAATGCGTCTACCATTTACTCGAGATGCGTACTCTGATAAAATGTATATGATGTCAGTGCCCATCTGATCCAGTTTAAAAATTAAAGCGTTTTGGTGTGTTAGAAAAGGTAAAACCATCAATGGTAAAACTATGTAATATGTTTGGCTTGTCAGTTTTGGCAAAACAGCCTAACATTATGACTGTTGTTTCTTTTTTCAAGCAACTTTAGATTCAAATGTATTTAATTTCTTTTCAGGTTTTCAAGAGCATATCCTGCCAAGGACTAGGTACTTTGTGTAGTTTCCCAGTAATCTGCTGTCGTAATGGATCCTCTCCTGGAGGTGTATCCAAACGGCGATTTTAAGACTGAACCGAATCAAGGTACCTACCTACCTAGTTAGTTAACTAGCTAGGTACCATAATATGTACCAACCTAATAAATTTATATTTATTAACACAAAAATACTACTTGTAAATTAGAGAACGGGAAAACTACTGTTACATTTAATTAGTGTTTTGTTGAGAAGTTTCAAACTAAGCAGTGGTTAATTTGTATCTCTGCATAATATTATTCTGTACCTAAATGTGAACTAGTTCAAAACTTGGCCCGTTCTTTCATGCCTACTGACCGACTCTGTGGGCGGCCCGTGGGCCTCCCCTGGGCTGGGTATAAATTACTGACTGCCTTTGGCAGCTGCTACGATTTTTAAGAAAAACCATGCCATTCACTTTTAAAGCCAGATCACTTCACAGGTAGGAAGGTTTATAGTTTATTATACCCAGTATAATATACAAGTCTATTACTTGGACTAATTGTAGAGAAATTGGAGCCAGCTGCTAATTGCCCTAGCCCTGGTGCTTCAATAAGTGATGATAACCAACAAGAGAGAAACTGTATAACTACAATCAGCTAGGGCATCATGATATTTTAGATGAGGGGAATGTGTAAATCTTTTGGTGTGAGAGGCCCGGCAGGATAACACAAAGCCACTGCTAACATAGGCATGGACTTCCTGTTTCTGTGGTTCCATCACAATTTTCTTTTTCAATGCGTGCAGATGACAAACACGTCGACATCAAAGAAGAGCTTCTCGACGAGCCAATCGATGCCGCACACTTCGAAGAGTGCTTCGTCAGCAGCCTGCCCGAGTTCAACCCGATCGAATCCGAACTCGATCTGGAACCGAATGAGAAGCGTCGTCGCTCATTCGTTTCCCCTTTTCCCGCCGATCTCAACGTCGCCTGCAAGTCGGAATATGTCGATGAGTACGGTGACTGGCTCTGCGACGAGTCCGGAGACGGCTGCGATCCGTACGCAGACAGGTACGACTGCGAGCGGGACACGAACGGCGATGGGCAGACGATGGCTGCGTCGATGACCGAAGCATGTCAGGTTGAAAACGCGGCTGACGATCCGGTTGTTACACGACAGCGCGGGCTGAAAGTCGCGGTGGCCCCCAAGTCGTTTTGCACGCAGGTGAACGGCAAGGAGCAAGTGCGGCCGGAGTTGGACTGCGAGAGAATGTGGGTAGGCGACGACGGCTACCAATTTCCCTCCGAAGCCGGAGCGAACGAAGATGCTGATGCAGATGAGTTCATCAGGAAACAAGACGTTTTGAGGCTCAAATCAATGCTGGAACAGGCGCGAGCCGCAAGGGACGAATTGGCAATCGATGGTCATGGACTAGCGACAGGTGGCGTGCCGATTGCTCGGTCGGTCGACGATTGTCTGCCCGCAGAGTCGATGGCCGAATATGAAGGTGATGGAGAGATGACGGCTCTGTCGTTGTCGGAAGCTTGTCAACTTGAAAACCCCGATGATGAGCCGGATAACCTATTAGTCTCGAGCTTGACACCGCAGCCACAGCCGCTTGACACAGTTGCGATTTTGGTACCCAAGACGTGTTGCGATATGACGAAAGACAGCAAAACGGCGAAAATGCAAGATCAGCGGGTGAGTGACTGCGAGAAAATATGGGTGTCCAAGGACTTTGACCGATGTTGCAATGAGATCCGCAACAATACGAGACGATCCAAAGCAGATAGATCTAACAATAATGTAGATGTTTTGCATCTCAAATCACTAGCTGCCAGGAATGCCGAGTTGGCAATCGATGACAGTGATTTGGCGACAGTGTTTTCTCGGAGTGATGACCGAGGCGGCGAGCTTGCTCAATCAAACGATGTTTGTCAGCCTGCACAATCGATGGCCGACGATGAAGGTGGTGGGCCGATGATGGCCCCGCCATTGACGGAAGCTTCCCAAATTGAACACGTGGATGATGAGCCAGCTGGCCCGTTAATCAAACGGTTGTCCCTTCAGTCTGGCTTTAAAGACAAGATTTTGACGCCCAAGCAAAAAGAAGGCAATAAAACGCAAGGCTCGCCGTTGACTGTCAGCGGAGGAAACTTCGACACGGCCGTGACTTTGCTGACGGGCTGCGACGAAATAAGGGTGGTCGAGAACGAAGAGCAGGCCAGGGCACTTTCTTTGACGACGTCAGGCCCACAGAGCCAGCTGAAGAGTTACAAGCTAAAGGTAAGAGCTGAAAATTCCTATTGCTTAGAGCAAGAACTGAAATGGAGCAACTGTGATTTCAACGACGGGATCGTGATAGTGAAGCCTTCCGATGAGCCAAGATGTGAGTTTGAATTTGAAGAGTTTGAGTTTGAGTTTGAACAACAGAGTACTGAGGGCAAAAGAAGGAAAATACGGAAGATTGAACCTCAACTACCGGAAGCAAAGGTACTGTACCCATCAATGAGTGATTGTCTAATTTGTGGGTCTGGATATGGCAAGCCGAATGGTGAAGTAGAAAGCGACTCCCAGGACAAGGTTCGGTGGATTGTCGAAAACGAGTGCGCGAAGGCAGAAGCGCCGAAAACTGACAGGCGGAAACAGACAATTGTGTTCCGGTTGGAAGGACCTGACGATACTGCACCTCCGTCGAAAGCAAAAGTGCCGTTTCCGGTGCGCAGGTCAATCCACGAGGTAGACCAGTGTCGGAATAGTAAAGTAGAAAAGTGGACTAAGTTCTTTAACGATAACGTGGCCAACAAACCTGACGTCCGTAGGAGATTCAAAAGACCTAAATGCAACGATAAGCTGCCGCCGAACGACCGGTTTGGGAATAGTAAAGCAGAAACGTGGGAGGAGGTCTTTGACGATAACGTGGCCAACGGACCTGATGACTGTAGGAGACTCAAACGACCTAAATGCAAAGATACTCTGCCGCCGAAAGCAAAGAAGCCGCTGATAATGTCCAAGCCAAGCTGCAAGGGCGACAAGTTTGGCAATCAAGGATCGAGTATCGTAGGCCAGCCATCATCCAAGAACAACGCTGGAACGGTCATCAAAGGAGATTGTTTGCCCGCTGCAAAATCGGTGAAAGCAAACAGGCGAAAGCAGTCGATCGTGTGCAAGCCGGAGCTTATGCTGGCACGTGACCCGACTTTAAGTGCTAGCGACGATGAAGTAGACATGATACTATCGTACGGTGAAGTTGTAGTCGAAGCGGCGCAAATAGACAGGAAACTTGAAGCCCAAGCGACTCAGATCGACAGCGACGTAATGCTGACCGACATCGACAACGACAAAGCCGGCAAGCCGCAAACCAACGGCAACGCCGAAATCCTGTCCGACAAACGCAGCCCGTTTTTCGTGTGCAGCGTGTGCGACAAAGCGTTCCTCAGCCGATCGACGCTGGCCGTGCACAGACGCACCCACTACGGCACGCAGGCGTTCCAGTGCCTCGAGTGCGACGTCACGTTCTGCACCGACTTCGGCCTCGAATGCCACGTCTGCTCGGCGCCGGACGCGCTCGGCTTCGTGTGCTCGCGGTGCCGCCGCAGGCTCCCGTCCGAGTGGAGCGTCGTGGCTCACGAGTGCCGCGGCGGCACGCGGATGCAGACGCAGACGCGGGCGGCTTGCGAGATCTGCGGCTTGAATCTGACGCGGCGGCTGCTCTTGCGGCACATGGTGGAAACGCATCCGGACGTGATGGCGAGTTGGAACTTGGCGGTCGGGGACGATGGAGGCGCGGAACTTTCCGGCGGGGGTGATTTGACGGCGGCGAGATTTGACGCGTGGAACGCGAGGCGGAAAGGGGTTGAAAGAAAGATGAGTAATCTACGTAGTTACTCATTTTAATGGGCCAAAAATATTTTGTAAAAGTGCTTCTTCTGTGAAGGTGCGATCTGGCCGTGACAACTTTCATTAGTTGCACATTATTTTGTTTGCTAGACTAAAAGTTCCTCCCAAGATACCTTCCTAATACTTTCTTCATATTATCTATACCTCTTTCTAAGGGAAGTACCTATATCAAATACTAAAAACGTTTAAAATACTTTGTGATTTAAAAGTGCGAACCACCTGAGGATGTATTGTATGTAATAATAGGGCAATCAGTTAAAATTGGTCGTAATGTGAGCTCTCAGATTTACTTTTAGTAATAGAAAACAAAAATAAATTATTGTTCCCCTTCAAGAATATTCTGAAGAATCCTGAATTGTGTAAACATTTTGAATTAACGGATAAAATCAAATGAACGAAGGTATTTTCTAATGGTTCAATCTGCTGAAGTCAAGGAATGAATTCAGAACAAACGAATGCCATCAAAACCGAATAAGAAAGATGCCTGCGTGCCACGACCGTGGACCGCAGAAGATGAGAAGACGCGTTTAGGACTCCCGTCTCACTGCGGTGGGTGGGTAGGTTTTGTTACCGTCAATCAATGCTTAAAGTTGCAATATCAAGGATCGATCACAGCAAACGATTTACATTGTATTGTACAGCATTTAAGTTACCCACCTACTTCCATTTTTTGTACTTCATTTTTTATTAGATAGGTATCAAAGTTTTGATGATGGAGACATTTGCTTATACCCATATTTCTTCTATTGAACAACTCAGATGTACATTTCTAACGATATTATATTATTTTAGTTATTGGAAGTGCGATATGTGATTCTGAACAAGATTAAGTCTTGATAAATTGCAGTATTATCGAGTATATTCTTATTATTTATGCTTATAATATTATTATTAATACATTTGTTGCTATTATTTATATTATCCTTTTTATATCGTTTTTATTATTTATATTATTGTTATTTGTTATGTTCATCCTGATTTTCCCTGCAGGCCAGGTTCGTTGACACGTCATTGTTTTCAATTGCCCACTCCAACCAGGGAACACCATAGGCAACCCGCGCCACGCAGCTGCATTCCGGGACAGTGCGTCGACAAACCCTGGAGTGACGGGCTTCATATCAATCAAAGGTTTAAGCTGTAACACAATTAAGATCTGTCATCTACAAGTACAAGTTAACTTACATTTCCAAGACGATACCCTATCGGTCCAGAGCCAGACATTAAGACGGCATCCAAGACCGAGACGCAGTCAGCTCGGCTCGCTCAGGCTGACCCAAACCTCTAGGTCAGAGGTAGGTATCGGACAGGTAAGCTACACATTCCCTTATCTATTTCCTTCCATGGCTCGCTGGCCCTGATATTTACAGATCATTGAAACACATTGCTGCAGTTGATTATTGGTCTTCGGGATTTAGTTTGTGAATTTAAATGGCCACCCTTTCAAAGCCCGACTCGGCAAAGTGTTGTTTAACTTCTCACGGTAGCAGCAATAGCAAAGTATACACTCACTCGCACCTATGTGACCAGAATTTCGCTCGGCTTGAGGACTGGGGTGCTACCGTGGCTGGTACCGTGGGGGAAGGGGGGGGGGTATTGTCACCGCCAGGGGGTAGCTCGATGATCCCGATCCAACTTCCAATGTCGGTATAATGGGGTTTTAGATAATTTTTTGTCAGTCTCGCACTCTACGCCCTCTCGATCACTTGCAAATTTCCACTAACACACTCATTGGCATTGTTAAAACTCAAATATGCAAAAATTGGCCCCAAAAATGGTCAGATTTCCTCCAAAAATAGCCTCGAGCCAACACTTTCCTTGGGGCCTGTCCCTCAATTTGCTTCATTGGTAAAATTAGCCTGAAAATAGATAAGCTCCGAAACGCGCTTGTTTTCCTCTATAGGGGCGAGAAACCAACTTGCAGCCGTTATAAGTGTTAAAAAGCCATTTTAACAAACAACTGTAAAAAAACCCTTTTACCAGCTACCCCTCCAGGATTCGAACCTGGGTCTTTGGGTTTGTCAGTTGTGCACGCTGTCCACTCGGACACGGAGAGATGCTGTGTGTGTTTGATTATTAACGACATCACTCGCTATCACAATGCCATGCGCTGCGCAGTAGAGTGCGCGCGCCCTAACACTCAAAACGTTTCTAGTCAACCATCCAAAGACTAGGGCGTCGATGTCGCTCTTTTGAATTGTAACAGCGGCGGGTCCTCGCTGGCCCAGCTCGGACCCCATGTGCTGCTTGGTGGCTTGCGGCGGATACGGGGCGATTTTTGGACCTTGGTCTTGGGTCTCCCCAGGGCCCCGAAGTGGCGTTTCGCTATCGAAGTCTGCTGGCCGCGTGCTTGCGATTTATCACAGCAGCGTTGGCTCGGCCTGTCCCCGGAAAGTGCGTCAATGCGGTGCCTTCAGTCGTGATTCGTTGCGTCGCTGAGGTCTGCGTGAAGCGGGATATTCTGGCGGGTGAATCGACAAAGTCGCGTTAGTACGTTTTTCACCATGAACTGTTGTTGGTTGTGTTTACTGTAGAAGCACATGCTGCCCTTTAGGAAACGTTGTTGTATCTGATGGAGAAATGTAATATAATTAAAATTTCCGATCGAATCGCGCATTTGTAAACTTGTTCATCCACACGATAATCGAGCGCGCTATGAGGTTACATTCGGCGCACTCTATTAGCCAGAGGATGAACCAATTCTTTAAAAAGGCGAAGCAAACGAAATTTATGTTTAACATTTCACGAAGTCATATTCACGGATCCCAGCTAGCCCAGTGGTAGCGCACTGGGATGGCAGCCGGGCGGACCTGGTTCAAATCCGCTCGACTCCACCCGAGTTTGTATTTTGAAATATTGAATATTTCAGAATAAAGACACGACTAATATATCTTATTTCTCCACGAACATTCATACTCCCTAGTAGCCTAGTTGGTTAAGGCACCACTAGAATGGCAGTGAGAGCGTCCAGGTGATCCTGGTTCGATACCGCTTACAGTCGCTAACGGCCTAGAGTTTTGTCTGATCTCTGTCGGCGCAAGTTGAAGCGATTGGGCTACGTAGTAGCACACGATCACTTTCGCCATCCACAGAGCTCTCAGCGACTCGGCCGTCCCCATTGGGGCTCGACTCCGGACGGTGCCGTCCGTCGCGGGTGTATCGGACTCCTCGGAGTCCCAAGGAACCCAGACACCCGGGGGCCTCACTGCCAGACTGGTGACTAGGGAGTATTTTGCCCAACTTGTAGGCAGGGTTTCTTTTGGGCGAGTGTTATAGATTCTACCAACGCCCCACACCCCGCCAAACCCCGCGATTTTTTGACCTATAGATCTGTAGGTTCGGAACAGTCCCGAGTGTAAAGCAATTGGCGTGATGTCAGAGCCAAGCAGCACTCTCTGTTAGCAAAGTCTGGTACTAAACTTTTGGGCTTGTGATAAAATTGACATCGACTCAATTTTACTTAAGTTCATTGATTGGATACCAGGACGACTGCAGCACGAATATTGTTTTTCATGAGCAGCTGTTGACACAGGCTGCAAAAACCGTCTACGCCTGGGATCGAACCAGCTATCATCACGATACGAAGCGAGCATGTCAGCCACTAGGCCACACTCGCTTTGTAGATTCTAATAGTTAATTGTCGTATATGAATTACGAAAATAAAATTGTTTAGCAATCGTTGATCACTTTACTCCTTTACCAATTACATACGATAAAATGTATCACGTCAGACTCCATACATGGAGCAACATCAAGTATCATACAGACATGTGACGTCAAATAAACACAATATATCATATCTCAAGTCTGAGAGGACACAACCCTCCGCTGTCTAAGGTGAAAAACGCACTAACGAGACTCTGAATTTTCACCCGCATAAACGTCCCGCTCGACGCATCCCGCAGCGATTCAATGCACCGCGACATTGACGTACTTCGTGGCGGCGAGCCGAGCCATCGCTGCCACGATAAATCCCAAGCACGCGGCCAGCAGACTTCGATAGCGAAACGCCACTTCGGGGCCCTGGGGAGGCCCAAGACCAAGGCCCAAAAATTGCCCCAAGCCACAGAGAGCCACCAAGCAGCACATGGGGTCCGGGCTGGGCCAGCGGGGACCGGCCGCTGAGGCACTTCTAGAGCGACATCGAGGCCCTAGTCTTTGGATGGTTGACTAGAACTGTTTCGAGTGTTAGGGCTTGCGCACTCTACTGCGCAGCGCATGGCATTGTGATAGCGAATAATGTCGTTAATAATCATTCACGCACGGCACCTCTCCGTGTCCGAGTGGACAGCGTGCACAACTGACAAACGCAAAGATCCGGGTTCGAATCCTGGAGGGGTAGCTGGTAAAAGGGTTTTTTACAGTTGTTTTTTGCTCATGTTCTTCGACCAATTTTGACAAAATTGCTTTTTAACACTTATAACGGCTGCAAGTTGGTTTCTCACCCCTAAAGGGGAAAACAAGCGCGTTTCGGAGCTGATCTATTTTCAGGCTAATTTTATCAACGAAGGACATTGGGGGACAGGCCGCAAGGAAATTGTTGGCTCAGGCTATTTTTAGAGTAAATCTGACCATTTTTGGGGAAATTTTTGGCATAGTTGAGTTTACCCAACGCCAAAGAGTGCGTCATTGGAAATATCCCCGTGATCGAGAGGGGCTAATGTGCGAGACTCTGGCAAAAGCTTCATTTTAAAAATTCCTATTTTACCAACATTGAAAGCGGGATCGAGAGCATCGAGCTATACTTCCTCCACGGTCCCAACCACGGTCCCACCGACCCAGCCAACCCTCGCACCCCCACCCAACCCCTCGAGGTACTGGCGCTGCCGCTCCAAACTACTATTCGTCAGGCCGCCAGTGCATACTGTGGCCTAACGGGAAGTAGACCACTCGATCACGATGGGCTACTCCGATTTGACGCAACGTTGTTTTAATATTTTGGCCGCTAGATCTTGAGGAACTCATCCGGTTTTAGCTTGAGAAAGAAACAGAACACGTGGGCATTGGACTCTCATGCAATTCTACCCCTGGACCTATACCCATAGTGATAGGTGGAACGAAACTCCAAATTTTGGCCATCAAAATATTTAAAAACTAACTGGAATTCGTTCCCAAACACAGACAGACAGGGCTTTGCAATTGACTCCCGAAGTCGACGGCGACAGGGTTTCGGTCTGACATCCCGGGAATGCGATTTCACAGGGGTATGACCGTGAATTCCAGCAACATCTCCCGCCTCGGTCCTTCAGCCGCAACGTGCGCCCTTGCGTTCAATTTGGACGAAAGGAAACCGAATCCCGTTACGTCAACAGTCCACGTCTCTGAGTCAAACCAGACCCCCCCCCCCCTCCTATTCCAAGGACTGGAGAACGTCAATGTGAGAAAAACTTGAAAATTTGAAAAATTAAATCTGCTGTAATGTAGAAATGCATAAAGGATATTGAAACAAGGTTTCTGACACTCATGGCTATTACATTTATAGAGGATTTGTTATGGAGATTTTCCCATACTTTACCATGGTTCAAGAGGTTACTGACTACCCTTAGCACGAATGAATATTTAGTACTTACACATTCGAAGCTCACTAAGAGATAGACGTGTTATTGGATTATTCAACGCCTGCAAGAAATTGGGTAGGCAACTCACAGTACACAAATTAAATTAAAGATATTTTGAACTCTCGCGTTTCACCGCGGTGTGTTGAAGAAGTACTTGGAGCCAGCTGAAGCTGCTTACGACTGTCAGCTGTCATTACCGTCAGTTTTACAAGGAAAGGATTTTTATTTCACTGCTTGTGACAATTTTGGGCACTGTTTGGCAAGGAAATCGAGTTTCAAAATGTTTCCTATTACTGCCGGTCAATCTGTTCTAATTATTTGGGAGAGTACTACTAGTGCAGATAAATTGCAAAGCACTGTTGGAGAATTAAAGAATCTGGCAGGCCCTTCGGGTAATGTGTCAGTGGAGAATCGTGAGAGGTTAGCTCTCGGTAAGATGCAGATAACATACTGATAAAAATGGTTAGTGCCTACTTGTTGTGCAGTAACGTTAGTGTTCATACTGACATTTCTTTTTTAGCTTCATATCCGAATTCGTCGTTTGATGTGGTCTTGTCCGGAGTAATCTTTCCGCAAACCATATATCACTCTACCGACCTTCTCGGTGAAATCTTACGCCTGGTGAAGCCAAATGGAACAGTTGTATTACAGGAAGTCACAGTTCCACATGAAGCAGCTGACAATAAGTACAAGACATTGTCTGCCCTGTCCGCTACACTTACGATTGCTGGGCTAACAAACATCACCAAAACTGACTTGAAAAACCTGGACGAAAACGAAATAAACACTCTCAAGAACATCTTGTCTACAAAGGAAGCTATTACTGTTGTCGAATTCACTTGCCAAAAGCCCAACTTTGAAGTGGGCTCTTCAGCGAAACTGTCGTTTGGCAACAAATCGAAAGCTGCGACGACCGCTGCTCCATCAGCTTCTGTAGCTGCGGTTTGGAAGCTTGATGACACTGTTGACGATGACATCATCGACGAAGACACATTGTTGGATGAAGAAGACTATGCAAAGCCAGATCCAGCATCTCTGAGAGGTATATTGTATTCAGTTGATATTTGTAAGTACCTGTTATTACCTACCTATACCTAAGCAAATAGTTAAACATGTCTTGTAATTTCGTAGTTTGCGGGACTACGGGCAAAAAGAAAGCGTGCAAGGATTGTTCGTGTGGGCTAGCCGAGGAACTATCTGGTTCTGGGAAACCCAAAGAAGTCAAAACTTCCTCATGTGGCAGTGTGAGTTACCTGATTACTTGACAGTTGGCACTTACCCTAACTAAGCTTAATGAAACATTCTAATGATCTCTGCCCTGTTTCAGTGCTATTTGGGCGATGCATTCCGGTGCGCCAGCTGTCCCTATTTGGGCATGCCCGCGTTCAAACCCGGTGAGAAAGTGGCACTCACGGACCGCCAGCTGAAAGCGGATGCGTAACTTCACTACACAGAGTGGTATTTTTTCAACGTTATTTGATAGCTGCGATTCCTGTAAACGTAATTACGAGTGGTGCAAGTGTAGAATTTACTTTTTGAAATAAATCTGGTGATATTTGTACTACTTTGGCACACCAATTACTATGTGCAAATTATGCCTTTCCTAGATTTATTCCCAATAATCACAATTTTTTTATGAGAGGTCACTAGCAATCATGATCATGTCTGCAGCTGTCTGAGAATACTGTCAAGGAACTCAGGCTTGAGACAGGAGGTAGGAAAAGTCAAGTAGAACAAGTCATTCGGTTTTGAAATACAACATTTTTTAAAAATATATCATCTATCTTGAAACACAAAATTAAGTTTCAAATATCAATTCATCTCTTTTTCCAGTATAGGTAACATTATTTCCTTATGTATTACAGTCCAGGTAATTATATAAATTAATTACAAGTAGCTAGTAAGTACGCAGGTACCTAACTCTCCAACTGTAAAGCTATATGGACGAGTAATCATTAAGTAGGCCCTAAACAATCAACGTTGGTACAGTTGATGGCTATTTAATGCGGGGTGTTATTGTGTTTTAATTCAACCACTTTGCAGCCAACAAGATCTTCTTTCACACACTCTTAACTGGCGGAAGCATCTTTGGCGGGGAAATATTTGGGCATTTGATTTGCTGTTGCCAATTACCTACCTTGCAACAAACAACATTTGATCTAGTGTTTATAGGTACTTTTTGTCTCAAAGATGCTTGCTTTTCTGGGTACAACAATTCTCTCGGAAATTGTGCCACTTGGCTGTTTTCAAACTGACCGTATGATATCCATGGTTGCGGCTGCATTGTAAATTATTTAATGCGTCTACCACCAAAAAGTACTTAATTATCGTTCAGTGGCTATTTAAGCTCCAAGGCTCGTCGTACCTACGACTCTAATAATTGGAACTTAATCGTTTGACAATTTGACTTTGGACTCTGAAGTTCAGACTTCGATTCAGAATTACAACGGTACGTTATGCATTGTTGAAATCCAATTACATATTATCACATAACAGTATAGTTCATACTAAACCCACTTGCAGTTGCCTGAATTTTCAAAGTAAATCGACCGCTTGTGTTCGCAGTTCATAAAAGATTATTTGGTTCTAATAATTATTATAACTCGTGTAATTATTTTACCAACATTTCAATTTGCGAATGCATTGCGTTTGTGTTTAGGCCTCGCTTCAAAAGGTTTATGTCTTCAAACCAAGAAGGCAATGATTAAAAGAACTAGCACTGTTTAAATTTGGACAAAGAAACCATGCTCATAATAAAAATGCCTTGATCCAAGATATATTATGTTACATTTTTGATAGGAATAAATAAAACATTGGCCATTTGTTTCCATTCTGATGCATAAGCATTTGATGAATAAAAATATGCTTATCCAATATAATCAAATTTGCCCCGCAAGACTATTCGGTGAAAAAGATTCAAGACAAGAATGCCGCACGTAAAACACGATTTTTCGCCCAATTGAATTCTTTTAGCAAGATCTACGTTTAAGCAACTGGTCGCATTGCGGAGTTGTCCGCTGCTCATAGCACCGTGGTTTGAAGTGACCCCTTCCAGCTGAACAACTCCTAGCGCCGGCACCTCCGGCGCTAACTAATTACTCGCTGTGAAGTACTGTACCCGTTCGGCTAAGCGCGACAAGTGCGAATAGCTGTGAGTGAGTGAGTGTGTGTGTGTGTGTATGGCTAAAAGGTGGATGAGTAATAGAAGAAGTGAATTGTTCTCATCATTCTATTCCAACCTCAGCCTTCTCAGCATCACAATTCGTTAAGTATTGCCCACTTTCGTTGTAGCCATTGCCGCCTCAAAATTTAAACAATTTGCCAATCACAAAATCTCCACAATCTTTTCATAGCCGTCACGCAAAAATTGACATTTCCCTCTCTAACAACCCTCGCTGCCCGACCAAAACTACGTCTTTTGAAATGCGTTTGCGACAGAAGATTTATTTTCAACCTGTCGACATAGTAACCTGACGCAACACTGCTCTGTAAATCCACCGAGGGACTACGCTTTCCTAGACAGTTGCCAGCACTCAATCCACTGCCGGCCGACACCAGTTTCTGCCGAATCGGTTCAAACATATAAAAAATATATCATCAACGCCTCACAGAAAACCGCACGCCAGCAATCTTTGGTTTTGAAATAGGCACGTTTTCTATATTGCCGCAGGCTCTCCGACCGTGATCTTATTTACAAACGTTTCTCCAATATATCATAATTAATAATAGTTATTTACAATATCTACATGTGTTTCGTTTCAACAATAATAATACAATTTATCTACAGTAACGGCGCGCCGATCTGGGGAGACAGCCGCAGTTCACGCAGACACTTTATTGCACTGGAGTCTCGTGAGTAGCGAAACCGCAGATATGGCTTACACAAATTGCCTATCATGTCTGGAGCAAAGGCAAGCAAGAACCATCGGATCTTGTTATTGAATTTCTTAGACTCGTGTCTATAGTCCTATTCTATTATTCTATCC
This sequence comes from Nemoura dubitans, assembly GCA_921293005.1. Taxonomy (NCBI): domain Eukaryota; kingdom Metazoa; phylum Arthropoda; class Insecta; order Plecoptera; family Nemouridae; genus Nemoura; species Nemoura dubitans. The sequence goes on from OV121076.1 coordinate 5,368,332, forward strand.
AATCGGATCTTGTAATTGAGCGCATTGGCTTTGCGATTAGTGAAGTTCTCGTCTAATGTTACATAGAGATAAGTGGCACACCAAGTGGTACATGAAAAACAGGGCCATCTCTTATTAGCATTCTCATTTCTGCACTGGTTAGCGGGGAGAATGCGTTAATCCGATCTAGGCTCCAGATTCACACATAATTCCACCGAGTCGGTTTGACAATAGGCGTGTACTACGCTGCATCCGTGTAAGCCGTATCCACGGCAACGCCTCGATAATCGCGTGGCGTACCGGCGACTGCCTCCCGTCGGACGCCTCTAACAACTTACTTCACTCCCGCCACCGGAATCGAATAACAACTACGAGCGCAACGCTCTCCTCACTGGAGCACGCCCCCCCTCCCCCCCCCCCCCCCCCAAGGAAAACGTGGGCTTGCCGTTTGGAGCAAACGGAACCCGAAATGTCTGTGAACCGCGCAGTGCGTTTCGGGCCACGGGGGCTGAGACTGTCGGTGGCCGAAGGGGATGAAAAGCATTTAAAAAATGGTCCTTTCTGTGGGATAAAAGCAAGGTTATGTCGAGTAGTAATACTTTCAGTCTACGCTAATACTTTGCGATGGCGTTTGCTAGGAGCGCTTGTCGATCCTTAGGTAACATGGGTACACAGGTAATGACACTCTGTTAACAACTCTCTAAAAACTCTCTAAAATTCATCATCACTCGATTGCTAACAGCCTGTTACAAGAAAGACATACAAGAAGCGCTCAGAACAAGAAAACATCTGGAGACACTTGGGTCCAAGGTCATCCGAATATGGCAAGAAAAACAAATTATCTAGCAATCCAGCTCTCAAAATATTCCGAAATGCAGACCATACTTTTTGTACCTATGCATTGACCATACTTTGACCACACTTTTGTTCGACAACGGAATGAACGGCAAACGTGACCCTGTCACGGAATTCCACCACCGGCACAAACTGAACTTGGCTTGGAACAAAACATTATACAATACTGACAACTTCTCACGGTGAACAGGAGAGTGGATTTGAATCTTCATCAAATGCCCACCGCTGCTAGAATTGAGTTATTTTGATTCAAAACTGCCCTCAAACCAAATTTCTAGCTCAAGGAGTGGATGGTAGATTTTGAAAATGTTGACAATATCTAGCAGCAGTTGGCAACCAATTTAGAACGTACAAATCGCGACTTCCCCACAACGTGAAATGGCGTGTGTATACCCAAAACCGCATCGCACAAAAACAAGTATAAACAACACTAAACCCCGAAATCTCAGCCCCCGCACCTCGGCCGGCCACCGCCTACTTCTTGGCGGCGCTCGCCGGCTTCTTGCGCATCGCGCGGCGTTCGGCGGCCGCGTCCTCTTCGGGGTCCTCGTCGAGCGACGACGACGACGAGGTGAGCGTCATGAGGCGCGCGCCGGGCCCGCGCCACCGCTCCGAGAGCGGGGGGCTCGGGTCCGCCGAGTGCAGCGCCTCCTCCTCGGGGATCGGCGCCGTGCCCAGCTCCAGCAGGGAGCCGCGTCGGCCGGACAACGGCCTCCTGCGGGGCGGCCGAGGGGTCAGCACGTGGGGCACATTGCACGTGGGGCACATTGCACGTGGGGCACATTGCACGTGGGGCACATTGCACGTGGGGCACACTGTACGTGGGGCACACTGTACGTGGGGCACACTGTACGTGGGGCGAATTGCACGTGGAGCACATTGCACGTGGGGCACACTGTACGTGGGGCACATTGCACGTGGAGCGCACGAAGGAGCTTGCGTGGGGCGCACCAAGTAGCGAGCAAGATTGAGTTTCAAAATAGATGGTCTACCTTATGGAGCAGTCTATAAGTGACAAAATTCGGTGCAATAGCATTATCCTAAGTAGCACAAAAGCCGTTGTTACGAACGTTCTGTGGTCGTCGAAAAGCTACCAGGGGATAACTTGCGTTCAACTTTCGGGTGGAAGCAAATCGAAAATTTGGCGAATGTGAATGTTGAACGCAAGTTATCCACCGTTAGCTTTTCGACGTCCACCGAACGTTCGTAATAACGTTCGCTGAACGTTGTTGTGCTACTTGGGATAGCAGTCTCTAGGCAGCGTTGGAATGATTGCCGGCATGTGAGTGAAACAGCAGCTGGTATTGTGACCATGATCGGCTGAGCGAGTGAAACAAATTGGGCGGGTTGAGAGCCCCGGCTGGATTGCGTGTAACTGAACTGTCAACATATTGTGCATGGATTGTCTATCTGTGACAAGTCTCTGTCTATAGAATGATGAGGTAAATTCTGCATGAAGCTGATTGGTGATAGTTACTTTAGGGCTATAGTACGTCTCATGTTCTTTGGCAGCTCCTCGGGGCATTGGGCCTACACTATAACATTGTAGAAAACTGGTTTGTTGGTGCCATCCGGACCTGAGACGATCTATACATGAAAATGCATGGTTGTTTATGCATGGATATGATTTGCAGATAGGGAACCATACTTCCTGTATAAAACTTCCCTAGCTCATTGCCAGTTTACCCCAAATGGTTGATGTCGTACTTCGCCTAAGGGTAGTAGCTTGAGGGAGCATAGCGCGCACTATGTGCATTGTAATGTGTAAACGTCAATGGCGACATGATTGAAATTATTTCAGTTTTTGGATTGTCATCCAGTTGACTACCAACGAAATATCCTTTCTCTGCAATACGATTAGTTCTTAACTCGAGTCCTGCACTACAAACCCATTTAAGCACCACGCAAAGAGTTTACCAGGCGAACAGCCATCGCCGGCAAAACTACGCATTGTGATTAGTGCAGACGTAAAACCACCACCACCACCACCACCACCACCACCATACATAGATAACAATATCTTCCCAAATTTCCCCAAAAAAAAAACCCAAACCAGAAGTCCATCTATGCATATAGTTTAAAACACAAACCAGAAGTCCATCTATACCTAGATAATAAAACCCAAACCAGAAGTCCATCTACACCAAGATTAAAACACTTAAAATCTTTGCCAGCACGAGAGGCATGGGTGAGAATTGATGCATCACGATCATCTAGGAAAGCATCGCAGCGGCGTCATGCAAAACTACGTCTCCTCTATCGACTACCAAGCGTTCGTTACTTTGCCAGCTAGCGAAGGCTGTGATTATGCTACCGTCGCCCATCGTTAAGATTTGGCCGCAGTTCCAGGACGATGAAGACAGGCGTGCGCTCTAGGAGGGGATTTGTACCTATGTCAAATTGGGATACAGGAGCGTTCGACAGTGCTCCCATCAAAAACATTTTCACAGCTTCATTAAGTCGGCTTTGCTTGTAGCGTGCCAAGAACCCACCCTGTCCCATCGCGCCCTGTCTAACGTGGACCCTGCCCCCATGTCCCATGTCCCAGCCTTGCCTGGAGGTCGTGGGGTATGAATCACATCATGGCTGTGCTTGTAGCGTGCCAAGAACCCACCCTGTCCCATCGCGCCCTGCCTAACGTGGACCCTGCCCCCATGTCCCAGCCTTGCTTGGAGGTCGTGGGGTATGAATCACACCATGGCTGTGCTTGCAGCGTGCCAAGAACCCACCCTGTCCCATCGCGCCCTGCCTAACGTGGACCCTGCCCCCATGTCCCAGCCTTGCTTGGAGGTCGTGGGGTATGAATCACACCATGGCTGTGCTTGCAGCGTGCCAAGAACCCACCCTGTCCCATCGCGCCCTGCCTAACGTGGACCCTGCCCCCATGTCCCATGTCCCAGCCTTGCTTGGAGGTCGTGGGGTATGAATCACACCATGGCTGTGCTTGCAGCGTGCCAAGAACCCACCCTGTCCCATCGCGCCCTGCCTAACGGGGACCCTGCCCCCATGTCCCATGTCCCAGCCTTGCCTGGAGGTCGTGGGGTATGAATCACACCATGGCTGTGCTTGCAGCGTGCCAAGAACCCACCCTGTCCCATCGCGCCCTGCCTAACGTGGACCCTGCCCCCATGTCCCATGTCCCAGCCTTGCTTGGAGGTCGTGGGGTATGAATCACATCATGGCTGTGCTTGCAGCGTGCCAAGAACCCACCCTGTCCCATCGCGCCCTGCCTAACGTAGACCCTGCCCCCATGTCCCATGTCCCAGCCTTGCTTGGAGGTCGTGGGGTATGAATCACACCATGGCTGTGCTTGCAGCGTGCCAAGAACCCACCCTGTCCCATCGCGCCCTGCCTAACGTAGACCCTGCCCCCATGTCCCATGTCCCAGCCTTGCTTGGAGGTCGTGGGGTATGAATCACACCATGGCTGTGCTTGCAGCGTGCCAAAATCACATATTTCCAGCGAGCTTTGCCTATTGCATCCCATGTTTTATTTCGACGCACAAGCCTTGCCTTAAGAATCCAGATCGTGGGTTCTGTCCCATCGCGTCGAGCCCGGTTCGGAGTAGACTCTCCCCCAAAGTTTCTTGTCGACGTTTCGTTGTCGAGTTTTGCTCAGAGTTCGGGGGGACTTAAACGGCCCCCTCAAACGGCCCCCTCAAACGGCCCCCTCAAACGCACCTCCTAAAAGCGCACGCCTGCCGGACAACTGCGGCACCTTCCACAGCCGACTCACTCAGTGACGACCACGAAACGGACGAGACGAACGGACGGACGGACGGACGGACGGACGGACGGACGTTGACGGTGACGTTCAGGCGGGTGGGCGGGGGATTGGCGGGGTGCCGATTGCTCACCGATGTGTGGCCGTTACCTGCTGGCAGGCGGTCCGGCCAACAGGCCCAGGCCGAGGGGCTCGGCGAGGCCCTCCTCGATGAGCAGCACGGTGCCGAGCGCGGTGGGCCCCACCGGAGAGTCGAGACTGCGATCCTGCAGCGACGACGTCGAGCTCAGGTGGCTGTCGTGGCCGGAGCCGGAACTCTCGCGCCGGAAGAGGCCGCGCACGGGCAGGTGCCGCGGCTGCTCGATGCCGCCTGTAGGGGGAGGGTGGTCGACGTTAGAGAGGCTGGATCGGTACTCCAACGCTTGCACCGTACGTACAAAATATGCCACAGCGGTTAATTATTCTAAAAATTGGTCAATACTTTGTAAGAAGCCATTTCGAGGACTCCAAACATCCAAAAAAACCACGGCATACTGGAGACGGGTATGAAAAAACAGTTGGACGGCTGCAAATCGGCAAAGTAATGGCATAGCTCGAATATCGTCATGTGTTTTGACAAATCCTACCAGTGGCACCATTGTGATGTCCATGGAAATCATTATGAAGTATGAACATCTCCACAGTTTCACTTTCCTAAGCTGCGGAAAAGGACAAACGCCTTTTATGGCGTCAGTGAAGAAACGAAAGCTCGTGCATAGTACGTTCACGAATTACTGGTCAAAGCCACTTGAGATTTTGGGTTAGGAAGACTTGTGCCGACCCTTGTAAGCTCTGCTAAGCTCTATTGTGTTCTCTTCGAGAGTGACAACTGACGGATCTCCGTGCCACTTTGACAGCTGCGTTGTCACTTTCGTCCCTCTTGTGTGCTTACCTGCCTGATGATTGGCAATGAAAGGGTTTCACCGAAAATTGGCAACATAGGGCAGTGAAAGGGACAGAGTTGGTGCAAATTCTTGACACATGTCCGGATACATATCTGTGTTTTCAATGGCATTGTCCGAAGCCCTGAAGTGGGTACGACCAGTAATTCGTGAACGAACTATACATTGAAGATAATAACGGGTGAGTGAGTCCCTAAATGTGAATGCGAAGAGTTTTGAAAGGAATTCGGAAGCTCACACGCCGAGAATCCGTCCCTGAATCGCTCCCCCCCCCCCCCGTGTACCCCGGGCACAGGAGTGGGCAGACTCACCCAGGAAGGTGGCCGACGGCGAGTTGTATGCGAGGTACTCCTTGTTGGAGCACCACGCCGGGAACTCGCTCTGGACGACGGGGTCCCCTGCCGTCTCGTCCTCGTCGTTCCTCTTCCACGGCAGCACGGTCTCGGTGGCCGTCGGCGTCGTGACGCGCGCCACGTCTGCAACCTCGAGGCGTTAGCGTCCGCACCAGCGACCAGCGACCAGCGACCTCCACCCGGTCCCCGAGAGCTTTGTTTACGGGGACATTGGAGTTTCCACATTTTTTGACCGTCTTTTAGCGTTTTTGATATACGATTGTTTGTAAAACTTAATTTCTGTGCGCGTCGAAATTGACCGCGATATGTGAAAAACATGGCAGAAGTGAAAAACATTCAAAATATATCTCCGAAACATTAAAAAGTTATCTTATTTTAACAGTGCGAAGTGTATTTAGTACAATTATATTGGCATGATTCGAGTTACTGAACGCATTTTAAATAGCTTTATAATGTATTATTCTTTCTAAGTGCCTCATTAATTAGTATTTCTCTATAAGGGTGGCTAAGACTAAGAAACTACATCACAATGCTTAAAATAGTTTTTAAAACTCTAGTATTTCGTGAACGGACAGCTCTGATTGGCGCGCCGGCTGGAACCAAGGTCATTCGACCACAATTTGACCAATGAGCGTTCAAGGCCGAAGAAAAATGGCGTTATTTGTCAGCTCCAGCCCTTGCGTTCCACTCAAGGTTGGCAAGAACACGATTCGAACACGATTCGTTTTAATACAGAGATGCTGCTCTGAACGTTGCATGTCCACAACTTGTCCGAACGGAAGAAGACAACGTTTCTGTCCGTGCAGTTTCGACAATTCATTAGATTTTGTGCGAAGAGTCCGGTAATGCAAAGGAATTTCACAACTGCAACCCTGTATTATGTATGACAACGCATACAGTGCATTTTTTTCGAGCTGTCACCACTTGTAGATTGCGTTTTAGCCCTTGTGGTAAGACCAGGAAGTCAAATCATTTTCAATTCAATCAATTATTGACAAAAATCACGATTGCTACTTGATTAGTTTCATCAGGGTAGAGAGATTTATTGTACGACACCACTCGTTTTTGTATGACAGCACATTTCAAAGAAGACGACATTGACATTTATTTATATAAAGAATACTTTGAAATCTCCAAGATAAAAAATAAGCTTCAGTGGGAATGGGGTTTTCGAAAAGGGCATCCACATGAACGGTGACAGCTGCCAAGAAATGCACAGTATTTCTGTGCTACAGTCTACGCGCAAAGATCTATGTTAGGTCCTAGTGTACAGGTTCAGCTATAAGTGATGGTAGCAGCGTGCAAGGCAGCCAGCTAGCGGGGTTCATTACCGTGATACAGGAACTCACCGCCCTCCGAATCTCGCGACAACTTCTTGGACATCTCGGCGCTGCTGCCCGACGCCGACATCTCATCTGTCATCCCGGGCAACAAGGACTATAGCTTAGACGGGGAGCGATACGCCGGGCAATGGGGTACAAGGGGTACAAGGGGTGCTAGGTGTACGCAGGCGGGAACTATACTATTTTTCACGATTAGAAGGAGAGTTGTGTTTCATTCCCACAATGGCTCTCCTGCTGTGAGAAGAGCCGGAGTTGCCAACATTCGTAGGCCGTCCCATTGTTGAGCTAAAGGGTTTAACGGTCTGAGCATCGAATGATTGACAGCGCAATGTCTGGAGTCTTCAGAACAATATTCTCCTTCTAAACGTGAAAAATACTATAGCGTCGAGGTCGGGGCCCAAAGACAATTCCATCTGTGCGATTATCCAGTTCAGCATAAGGTGGGGAGTGAGTTTTAATATTGATCAGAGCCGACGAATGGTACTGGCATGACAAAGTTTTAGAACTTTCAAACCACACCGCTTCGTAAAACACGAAGGAAGATTGTTGGCGAGTCGATCAAAAGCAATCGCCAATCAAAAGCAATCGCCATCAAAAGGTATGACCACGTTTAGGCATAGAATCTTGCTCTGAAAACGAGTTGGTTGGTATTCGCACTCGGCCACATGGAAGTCTATTGAGGCACGGCCTGCGAGTGGCAAGACGGGCAAGACGGGCAAGACAAACGGAGAGCGTGTGCGAAACTGAAGTGCCATCGTGGAAGGGTAAATGTACATTTCGATGGTAATCGGAGTTTAGTTTTCCCAGCTGTCTACGCTGCGCCTTCGAAGAGGCTTCTTCGAGGGAGAGTTCTTCGAGGGAGAGTTCTTCGAGGGAGAGTTCTTCGAGGGAGAGTTCTTCGAGGGAGAGTTCTTCGAGTGAGAGTTCGCGGGGTGTGGTGATGGCACATCGAGTTTCGTACGTGCATATCTCGTGTCATCTTACACGATCTCCTATGGTTCTAAAGCAGCTATAGTGCTAACGAAAGAATCAAAGGATTCAGCAGTGCGGAGTACCTTTTTGGGGATGATCGTAGAAATGTATATTAGTTTAGTTGCTCGTAGTATCTCGTTTTATTCAGAGATGTAGTTCCGAGTGTAGGTTTACGGCGTAAGTTCATCCTTTTCAACAAGTTTTAGGCGAGCTTTTGTCTTTCTCGTATATTTTTTTTAAGTCTCTGTTTTTTTCCCCCGAGATTCGAAGCAAACTGTTTCATTTCTGTTTATTGAAAGTTTGATTTCATCATTTTTTCCCCTCTTTCAACCGTTCGCTAAAATAATTAATAAAGCTTTCTGTGCTATAGCACTACATCACTGGTAATACAGCAAATGCTTTCGAGTTTCGGCTAGTACCTACCTTAGCAAATACTATCCATTGACTATATACTTAATTTAAACTCATATCATATCTGATCATGGAGAACGATTCAAAATTTCAAAATGCAGTTTTCATACATCTACTCTGTTTTATTGGTCTATCTTTATTATCGTGAACATGATTAGCAATATTTAAGTCATGATCAATTGGCATTAACATCAAAGTCATACCAAAATGCGCCGTTTCTATTGATCTCTTCGACGAAAGCACTTGCTCTAACGAGTTACGATGCATCGAAACCGTATCTGAAATTTAATGCCGGCAAACGTGAAACCAAATCGAGTTTGACTTCGTTCCACGAGCGCTGTACTTCAATGGCATCTCACGATTGCCATGGAGATAACTTCAGCACAAACGAAACGAAGTTGTTGAAGTTCACGATCAAATAGGGATTCCGTCTACACATACCTCACTAATGCTAGCTAATATCTAACTTAATATCTTATGCTCCATTTCACCTTAAGAAGGAGAGTGAATTTGCATCTTCTCGGCGAATTCAACTGCTGCTAGAAATAATCTTCGAGTTTCGAAACATGCATCTCATGCCGCTCTATGGGCAGTTTTGAAACTCTTAGCTCGTGTCTCTGGCAGCAGTGGGTCCTCGAAGAAGATGCAAATCTTTTTATTTTTATGTACACAAATAAGCCTCCCAAAAATGTTGCCCATTCCGGGTTCAAATCCCGGAATGGACAACATTTTTGGGAGGTTAATTTGTGTACACAAAAATAAAATGACTAGCCAATTACGAGCTTTCGTAATTTAAATAAGATTATAAAGAATATGCAAATCCACTGTCACGCTTGGAGTGAAATGAATATGATGTCTATTTTAAACATATTTTTGAACGTATGAATGAATTAATCCGTTAGTTTTCGCTTCAAGTTGTTAGAATTGAAGCGCTAAGCTACTTGTGGTCAGGAAACAACATGTATATGGGGACATCCAAACAAGCGTGCTCATATCCATGCTACGTGCGACTATAGCTACAAACTAAAACGCTCACATACACCGATCCTTTAATGACGTCACAGACGATCCCGGCTGACGTCAAATGTACCTAAACGTGCTACACTCTAATCGCTAGACAGAGACAGAGAAGGCTCTAGACTTCGATAGCGCAGTGATACAGCCAGCGCCAGTTTTTGCAATCGGCAAATGCGGGGACTACGTGAATTAACCTAGCGTTGTAGGACGATTTCTTGTTTTAAATACACTTGTAAGGGAGTTGGTTGTTGTTCTTAGAGAGGTTGTTTCTTACTAGAGTACGAGACTTCTGAGTTTCGGCGCATAAAGTTTTGCGCGAAATTCTCTATGCGATGCCGGTGGGACTCTGCGTTGTAAAAGAGAAACACAGAACTGAGTTATTTCTTTGGTCTATTTAGCTGGCCTTACCCTCGATATATATATATATACAATATGATTCTGTTGCAATTGTTGGTACCTTTCCCAATGTATGACGCTATTCTAAGTAAGACAATTCTATAATCTGCTGTATACAAGAGAAAAACGATTGAAGTTCATAGCTCCAAACTGAATGGCTACCACATTTTGTCTTATGACCTTGAAGAAATTCTATCTGCTTATAACTAACATGAACACTGTAAAATCAACGAATACGAATTACGAATATCATCCCAGCGATGCTGAAAGAAGCTTGCTGGACCAATCTCTTCAATCGAACATAAAGTCTCCAATAATTAAACAAGTATAAAGTCTTCAATAAAACTGCGAATTCCAGTCTCAACTACAACCTTCAACTGTTCTCCAAGCTTATCACGTTTGAAATTTTCAAAAAAGGCAATGGGGCAAATTTCCCCATCCTTACGACCGACGTTTTGAGGTATAATTATCAACCCTCGATGCAGTTTCGTCACATTCAGGCAGTGTCGATCGCAGATGCTTCCGCAGTTCACGGATTGGCTGTGTAGGCGATTCTAACGACCGTTTAGGATGGAATTTGACATCGACCGTTGCAGCGAAAAGACGCTAGAAATCTTGAACATCGAAATATTCTCGTCAAAGTTGCCTTCCTGTAGCCAAGCCAAATGAGACAACTCTTCTTCCGCATATTGTCCAGCCGCAAGACAACACAGAAGTGACCCTTCCATACAAAGTGACTATCCAGGGGTTGGATTCGCGCTGAACGGGGTTATCGCAACCCCTAGGGAGTGGTCCTGGCCCTGGCGCTGTCTCTCGGAGGCACGAGGTAGAAAAATAGGAGCATTGCCTGCGATCAATGCCAGATGGTAGTTGTGCAACATGAGCCGATTTACTCTTTCGCACGGCGTTTTTGCTCCAAATGGTCCACTCGCGTTACAATATTCTGAAAGTGTTCTAGTCTAGTTCTAGTGGTCCATATAAAGTTGGAGCAAAATTCAGATTATTCAAGAGTTCTGGCAACCGATTACGCGTGGTAAAATCTCACTGTATATACACTATTTAACAATTGTATCGTCATTTGTCATGTATTGCCATCGGTTGTATTATATCGTCTTTTATTGCCTTGTTTGTATTGTAGCATTTTAATAGATTTTGTTTCATTGATCCATTCTCAGATACGCTATCACTCACCTGTATATTTTTGCATAGTGAAATGCTACATAAACTTGTCAATCTGTGATTTAACGTAAGGTAGACGATTGCACGCTCGGGAACCATGATACTTGTTGAAAACTTGAATGGACACTTGAAAAGAGTTCCTCTTGAAGCACTTTGACTCTGTAATAACACTTCAATAAACTGCCAATACATCGTATTTGCTGCACCTCCCTTACTAATGAACGAACCAAGCTGAACCAATTTCGCTCCGATGCCAGACGGTCCGAATGCGGGAATGCCCTAACGAGTCGAAGGTGACGTCACCGCCCTATTCGAGCACCCTCATGTCCATAGATCCAATGCCCTAGCAGAAGGTAGGAACATTTTCATTTTCCAGTGGAAGATTTGCCAGTCGGTCTCTTCGGAGAGGGTGGAAGATTTGCCAGCGCGGTCAGACAACCCTACACCCTTCGCATATAATATTTGCCAGGCAGATAGTGTACACCTCCTGTGTAGGCCAGCCTGTACCTGTCAGGCTGATTAATGTAGCACATTTACATGGTCACCAAGTTAACACACTACGGCAAACATGTGTTACTAAAACATTCGTTAATTTAGACGTCCTTGCGTCACTTGAACTGATTTAAGGTCGTGGTAAATATATACAAGATGGAAGTACAATTGGTGGAACGTTTGGTAAACACTTTTGCCTTCGCCTGTTGACTTGGTGACTATGCAAATGTGTTCCAGCAAAGCTACCCCTTCCGGCTGACAACTATCCCATTCGGGGCAGACAGGTACACTATCAGCCTGGCAAATCTTCCTAGCGAAGGGTAGGGTTGTCTGACCGCGCTGGCAAATCTTCCACCCCCCCCCCCCCCCTCCCCCCGAAAATGCCGACTGACAAATCTACCACTGGCAAATCTTCCTGCTTTCGAGTTAAACACACAGTCCATCATTTGGAGAAACGGCTACGCAAAGAGCGTCGATGCTATAATTAGGCGGGTATGACTCATGCCAAATCATACCACACGCCAATCTGTGTCTCTAGGTTACTTTGAACGGTTGACCCGACCTATGCAAATGCCCTAACAGATAGTTTGAAGACTGACCCTATCATAATGTACTCTACAGTCATTTTCATGTTTAGAAGGAGACCGGTGTTTCACTCTCAAAGAGGCTCCCCTGCTAAGAAGAGCCAAAGGTGTCAACATTCGCAGGCCGTCCCATTGTTCCGCTAAAGGGTTGAAAGGTCTTAGCATCGAATGACTGACAGCGCAATGACTATGTAGCGAACAGAACAATAGTGTTTTCCTTCTTAACATGAAAAATACTGTAACAGTTTTGAAATGCCATTTTCGATCGCTCTATACAATAGTATAAAAATCCCCTGGTCGTATTTTCCGAAGACAGACAATGCCCTAAATCATCGCTCTCGATACCAGCCTAAAAGCGCACTGCATATAATATAATCGAGGGTGTTGGCGTCACTGCGGTACCGATATGCCGTGCACTGCAAGCCGAGAGATTGCGGGGACCACGTACCCTGACCCCTTCGCCACGGCAGAGAGACCTCGGCGGCTGTCGGCTCGTCCGCCACCTTCGTGTACTGCTTGACAAGCCGCGCCTTGCGAGGGTCGAACCCGGGCAGACTGACGATTTGGGTCAACAGACTGCTGCACGCATCGTCCACATCGTCCTCGTCTGCGCGGAGGACACACGGAGGACACACCAAGGGCTTAGCGCTGCACGTGGCCTGCACGTGGACAAATGACTCCGAAGGAGTCTTTACTGGTTCTGCGTCGAGCCACAAAATGATTCTGATAGCATCTAATGGTTCTGTTCGCAAGGCGTCAAAATGATTCCGGTTGAGTCTAATGATTTGCATGACCTCAAAATGAGTCCGATGGTTTTTGAGAGTCCCTTTCCTGTTTTCAAATGTGTGCATGGGCAGCAAAGGTGGTGTTTCATTGGGTACAGTTTTGCCGTGCTGTTTCGGTGGAGTCACTTACAAATTGTAGCGCGATGTGGCTGATTTCTGATGCGAAAAGCGCGAAACGATGTGAAACATGATTGAAAACTGTTGAAGCTTAAAACCACATGCGAGACGGAAACCGCGCCACTGATTCCAGTGTCGGACTGGCCAGGGTTGCTAGGCGGCGATTGCCGCCGGGGCCCCGAGCAAATCTGGCCGCGGGGCCCCTGTTTTCGAGCATGGGGGCCCCGAGGCGATTACCTTTTTTAGGGAACGGATTTTCTTGGAAGTTAATTCGGAAACGAGGCGATGACGTCTTTTTTTAGGAAATGGCTTTTTTGGAAAGTTACCAATCCGCGCCTGGTGTCGGGAGCCCCTACGACCTCATCGCCGCCGGGATCCTTCGGTATCCAGTCCGACACTGATTGATACTATGTGTTATGATTCGTTTTCATGACTGTAAACCAGATTTATTTGCGTATACCTATAGTATAAATCAGGTCCTGGGGGTTTATAAAAGCAGAAAGTTAAGATGCGCTACTGTTTCTGTGAACTGGCTATGAGAAAAAGCACAAATGATATCAGATCGGGTTCTGAATGCAAGTGTCATCTCGGTGAAGATGCTGCAAACTCGAAACAAGCCAAAAGGCGGTTGAATTTATGCGGACCGCCGCGACTTGGAGATGGATTAGTCTGCGAGTGAAATTGATTGTCCAAGCGTGTTTTACGTTAACTTTCGATTGCTCAGTTTGTACATTTTGTGTGTGTCAGTACACAAACTTGTGTTATGTTGGACTTAAGTCTGAAAACACATTAACGGGCGCTTGTCCTATCCACTGCAATGGACGCGCGAAATCTGGACATCTCACAAAAATATGACCTCGCCTCATTCGTTTTCGCTCAGTGTAGCCAATGCAATATGAAAATAAACACAGTTTATACACAAACATCAAATCCTACACTTGATCATGCACTTGGCCGTTCGACCTTTGGCCAACGGAACCAGCGAACTGCCACACACACTCGCACAACGTCAACATAGTCACGAGAGAATAAAATGGTTTGTATATGTGTCATAACATAGCGATGCATGGATGAAAATGAAATCGAAATGAATGGTGAGATGATGCATTATATATAATATCTACAATGAGAAAAAGCTGATTCAGAGGTCTGTTCAGAAAGAGATAAAGACAAAGAATAAAGAGACAGAGAGGAATAATAAGAAGACAGCCACGATCTCTTCAGGGAGAGGCAGTAAGAGAGAGAGAGAGAGAGGCAGTCTGTTTGATCCAAGAAAACCACGACAGCACACACAACGACGACAGTGTGCAGGAGAGAGTGAATTCAATGGCGACTGGCCATTGGCTTACCTAGGGAACAGCAAAAGAATCTGCTTTTCTCAAACTCCGCTGCAACGAAACGGTTCCCAAAGGGCATTTGTTGGTTATGCACACTCTCTTCTGATGGCAGGGGTGTATATAGATGTGCGCTTGGGTGTTTGTGGCGAGACTGACAGACGAAATGCAACTGGTTTTGAACTTTGATGCTCATTTTGTGTCTGTTGTAAATGGTGATTACCTTTAATGGTGGTCGGAGGTCGAGAGAGGTCGAAGGAACTACTAATTAATGTTCGAGTATAGTGAACGATGTAAACTTTGGTGGGTTTTACCTGTTTCTAACGCTGGTTGGTATCGAACATTTGTTCTAGCCAAGCCTTAGAATTTACTAGGGTTACTTAAGGAATGAAGAAAACGCGAATTTCGTACTGAATTTTCAGTACAATAAACACATTTGGAGTGCAGCGGAAAATTATTTAACATGGATTTTTCCGAGAGGAAGCTCTTTTTATAAGCTAGATTGCAAACCAATTTCATTTCACACTATGTCACACCAGTTCAAGTGAATTGGATTGATGTTATGATGACGTCATGAAAGTGGCATATTATATTTATCTAATTAAGAGAGAAGTAAACGGTTGTCGTTTTGGTCGATTTTCGCATAAATTTCACATTCGTAGGGAACGTCTCCTGGCTTCAAATTATTTACAAAAATTTTGAAAAAAATACACGTGTTGGCAAGAACTGCTGAATGGCGGATACTATTTTTTTTCGTCGTTTTTTTGAAACTTGCAGCTGGGGGAATTTTCTAAAAGTGCCTAAAATGGCCTAAAATGACACTTTTAGAACATTCCCCCAGCTGCAAGTTTCACAACATGTGTATTTTTTTTTCAATAATTTTTGTAAATAAATTGTAGCCAGGAGACGTTCCCTATGAATGTGAAATTTATGCGAAAATCGACCAAAACGACAACCGTTTACTTCTCTCTTAAGTGCGTGCTCTTTATTATTGCACTAGAGAATCTCAGTTGAATTTCGCCTGTCAGTCCACACAATCCTGTTAGTGAAGCCATGGTGTTAGTTGAGTAAGTTAGTTGTTTAGTAAACGAGTAAATAGCTAACGAGTGAATGTCTAGCTGCCTAATGGACGAGTGAGCGATCGAGTGAGCGGGCGATTGACTGACGTGACTTACTTGGCGTCTTCGCCGTGAAGGTGATGCCACCCTCCCAGTCGTCCTTGAGTTTGCCGCTGCCTTCCATATCCTCTTCGTTCAGCACCTCGTTGATGTAATCTGCACAAGACAAAAAGGCAGTCATGAAATTTGAAATTCCAGCGCATGCCGTTCTTTTGCCTAGCTTTAACCATTCTTAGGGCCGGTTTTATGCCCGGTTTTACCAAGTTTGCCAAATCCTAGTTGAGATCCCAACTTGGAGTTGAAAGATTTGGTAAAACAGGGCATTGCTACATTTGTCAACTCTGGGTTAAGCGTCTAGCCCTCAGAAACAGATGAATTCCACGGCATACTATGCCGTGGACTTAATTACTTTAACTCATACTATAACTCTGGCTTGAAGAACTAGTAAAATAGGCGTCTAGATCTTTACTATAACCCTAGCTGAAATGACCAGTTCGATATAATAAGAAGTTGTTTATAATTTAAAAAATAATAATAATTTGTTTATTGTCATAGGAACACAGAATAGTCTCGGCGTTAAAATTAAAATCTGAAATTAAAACAGGTCACGCAGTAGGTACCTAGATAACATACAGGTCACGCAGTAGGTACCTAGATAATATACAGGTCACGCAGTAGGTACCTAGATAATATACAGGTCACGCAGTAGGTACCTAGATAATATACAGGTCACGCAGTAGGTACCTAGATAATATACAGGTCACCCAGTAGGTACCTAGATAATATACAGGTCACGCAGTAGGTACCTAGATAACATACAGGTCACACAGTAGGTACCTAGATAATATACAGGTCACGCAGTAGGTACCTAGATAATATACAGGTCACGCAGTAGGTACCTAGATAACATACAGGTCACACAGTAGGTACCTAGATAATATACAGGTCACGCAGTAGGTACCTAGATAATATACAGGTCACGCAGTAGGTACCTAGATAATATACAGGTCACGCAGTAGGTACCTAGATAACATACAGGTCACACAGTAGGTACCTAGATAATATACAGGTCACGCAGTAGGTACCTAGATAATATACAGGTCACGCAGTAGGTACCTAGATAACATACAGGTCACACAGTAGGTACCTAGATAATATACAGGTCACGCAGTAGGTACCTAGATAATATACAGGTCACGCAGTAGGTACCTAGATAATATACAGGTCACGCAGTAGGTACCTAGATAATATACAGGTCACGCAGTAGGTACCTAGATAATATACTGGTCACGTAACGTACGAAAACAGACGTCACTTAAAAATTAGATTTGAAATGGTTATTTTGAAGACCAAAGTCAGATGAGTCAATGAGTTAAGCCAACTCATCCTCTTATACCTGTCTCCTATACTTTATAGTTTGTCAAGTTCCTTTATTATCATATTGGTAAACATATTTGCTAGTGTTGGATTCGAAAATACAGATATAATTTTGAGTGAAGGTAGCAGCGGCGTGGCAATATTTTGAATTCTGGTAAAATGTTAGAAATATTATGCAGGTATGTAAAGGTATACAAGGCTTTGAGAAGTTCGAGCCAATATCAATCAATGTCATTTCATTGTAGCTGTGCTGTCAAGATTTGAAGTGGGAGCAATGAAATAATGATACAAAATAAACAGAGAGGATTGAAAATTATTAATTATCCGTTACATCCTCGAAGTAAATCCATGTCCTAATATACAGCAGTACTTTTTTTTTTAATGCTGTCTTTTCTTTAAAGTGGAAAAATTACGTGTCGCACACTCAAAAAAATTTCATATTTTTTAATGAAGCTATTATCGTACGCCGAAAGCCATTTAAAAAAAACTCAATAGTTGGTAAAAGGAAAAATTAATCTACAAACGAATCCGTCGTGCAAAAAGTTTGTCAGCAGTGGGATTCGAACCCACGCCCTCAGAGAGGACCAGAATGCTACGGGCCTGCTGGGCAGGCAAGGGAACCTTGAGTCTGGCGCCTTAGACCGCTCGGCCATGCTGACATACTGGGCGGAGTGTATATTTAGCCATAAAGCCAACGGAAGGGACAGAAGGCATAACGGGGGGAAACGCGCACAGGGGATCGGTTATCGATTTCGCAGGGGAATTATATAAAAAGAGAGATCTGATAACGGTTATCATTTTTGCTCGTTTTGGCTAGGATAAGATAGCTGCTGTCGTGACGGAACATTGGGCCTATGAACGCAAGCACGTTGCAAATGATCGCGCAATACATAATATTGTGTTGCTATACTCCGTTGCAACCTTGAGAAGACGACCGGTTTAAAAGACTGCGAAAATATAAATAAGCTTATCTTACTCGGTAGGCACTCAGGCTTGGTTGAATTGCATTATCAGTGATGAAACATTTACATTGATATTGCAGCCAGCAGCCTTATCAGTAGCCAGACAATTACTGCGTTCACCTTGTTATTCTTAAAGACGACAGACACATTGACGTAGACTTCTGAATGAATTTCTTTTGAACAAAATTTGCAATTTTACGGAATATTGAAAAGGCTGTATTTTTAATGTCAGTTTACTACGATATATTTCAGACTGCTTAAGATACTGTTACTTCAGACTGCTTAAGATACTGTTACTTCAGACTGCTTAAGATACTGTTACTTCAGACTGCTTAAGATACTGTTACTTCAGACTGCTTAAGATACTGTTACTTCAGACTGCTTAAGATACTGTTACTTCAGACTGCTTAAGATACTGTTACTTCAGACTGCTTAAGATACTGTTACTTCAGACTGCTTAAGATACTGTTACTTCAGACTGCTTAAGATACTGTTACTTCAGACTGCTTAAGATACTGTTACTTCAGACTGCTTAAGATACTGTTACTTCAGACTGCTTAAGATACTGTTACTTCAGACTGCTTAAGATACTGTTACTTCAGACTGCTTAAGATACTGTTACTTCAGACTGCTTAAGATACTGTTACTTCAGACTGCTTAAGATACTGTTACTTCAGACTGCTTAAGATACTGTTACTTCAGACTGCTTAAGATACTGTTACTTCAGACTGCTTAAGATACTGTTACTTCAGACTGCTTAAGATACTGTTACTTCAGACTGCTTAAGATACTGTTACTTCAGACTGCTTAAGATACTGTTACTTCAGACTGCTTAAGATACTGTTACTTCAGACTGCTTAAGATACTGTTACTTCAGACTGCTTAAGATACTGTTACTTCAGACTGCTTAATACGCCGAAGGGCTCACACTACAGTTAGGGAGTAAAAAGGGGAGTTTAGGGACAATTTTCACAAAAAAAGGACCAATGTGGGACCATTATACGATCGTTCCATGAGTATCGGAGTGACCTAAAGGACATTCTGCTATCGTCTCGCATTGCTCGGGCCCCGGGTTTCGATTACGGTACCCTTGGTGTGAATTAAATTAAGATTTCCAATCAAAAATATAGTCAATTTTTGCGGGGAAGCTGAAACTACTACCATTGATTGAATATCACCCATATTCTTATTTTATAAAGCAGCCTTTTGCCTAATGTTAGCTTCAAAGAACAACATGTCAACAACAGCTTTCGTTTCTTCGTGAACCATTTTGGCGTTCTTCGGGTCCTTTTCCATGTCTGCTAGCTCCTTGCTCTTCCTTGTCACAGACTCTGCCTGCTCCTTTCCTAGAGCTATTTCAGCTGTTCGCTCCTTGTCAAGCTTTTCCTTTTCCTCGGCTAAAGACGTCTCGCATTCCATGTAACTAACATGTTCCTTGTGCTGTGTGTGCAAGAGCAAGGATTTCTTTGGTAATTGGAACACTTTCAGGCTTGTTACCATATCTCATTCGCAACACTTCCCCAACCGTGATCCTTGCGTTTAGGGTGCGTTTCCCATGGCAGCTTTATCCTATGTCATGATTCAGGATGATCGGGAGAACCCTCGTTTTATGTCCGCATTCCCATGCAACAAATTGATTGCCGCACGAACAATTACTCTTACGGAAGGTCGAACATTCATGTTTCCTCCGATGTTAATTTTCTTTATCAAAAAATTCGAATAATGGTCAATGCGCAAAACTTATGCATTTTCTGGATCTTTTTCCAGTTGCAGCAACTTCCATTCATCCAGAAGGACATCTGCATCAACGATGATTTGAAGTTCTCTGGCCCATTCACAACCAACTTTAACTTTAACTTTAACTTTAACTCCTGTGTTTGTAGTACGCGCGTCCATAGAAGTGTTCACATCAACTTGACTTTGACTTAATTGACTTAAACTTTACCTCGAAGTTTGGTCATGCCAAACATTTCGACGGAAATATAAAGTTTGACTTTAGAAGAGACCAATCAGGATCAGCCACTGCCAACTGAACTGAGGAACGTCACCGAATCTCTAACCGAAAAGCAAGTTCAGTTGTGCAGTTCATCTTTCATCAAAACGGGGTTTTAAAACAAAATTATAGAAGGATTAACAATGAAATATTTTTGGTTAGGTTGTACGAAATACACTCCCTAGTGACGTTGTCAACAACAGCTGATGTAAAATTCCTTGACTTTAAATTTTGGTTGTGGCCTCTATTGATAAGTTAAAGTTAGAGTTAAAGTTAGAGTTAAAGTTAGAGTTAAAGTTAGAGTTAAAGTAAAAGTTGGTTGTGAATGGGTCTTTAGAGTAATATCCTTCCATCTTTTTTTTTGGTTTTTCTACAAAGGGGATACATTTCAGGGGATTTACATTAGTATCAAGAGAAGACTTCTTTATAATTTGGTTACCAGCAGCTATACAGAATGTTTCTGCGCTTTTATTTTGAACAGCGATTTCTCGGCATCGCTCAAAAGAAGGAATTCCCTTTTAAGGGCTTCATTGTCAAAAGTTATATCATTTGCCAGTAGCAAGTCATCAAAAGCCTTGCTGAAAGCCTCGAGATTTTCGATCGTCCCCTTCTTGCACACCCGCCCCATGATCTTGAAAATTAAGGACTTGAGCTCGTCGAAAAGCATGACGAACGATAGGTTCTTGTCGTTGAAATGTTCTGGTGAAATTGCTTAACATTTTGGCACTCATACTACGAACAATATTACCACTTTAGAATTGATTTCTTACTCAAATCAACAATGTTCTTGTAGCACCCTGCAGTCAAAATCCCTTGTTGTGTTTGGGAATGAATTAACTGAAATACTCCCGGAAAGCCTCAAACTGCTCATAAAGTCTGAAAGTAGCGGACTCTAAAGTGAGCCATCTTGAAGGCAATTGAAGTCATATGAATGGAGTATTTTTCTGTTTTTGAACAGATTCATAAATCATAATCCTCCCAACGAGCCCAAAAGACGTACATTGCAGTCGACTCGAGAACTGCAGTACCAATAGGTGCAAATAAAATTCACAAAAAAAACTAACAAGTGATTTTGAAAAAATATACCTATAGGTTCCTAGGTAGTAGAAAAAAAGTATTTGTGAAAAAAAAACACAATGGAGATCAAATCTAAAAATAAGGACTTTTAGAGACCAATGGCTATATTTAATAAAAAAACGGGACTTTTAGAGACCACACTGAAAAAAAGGGACCTAGTGTGAGCCCTGACGCTGCTACATCAGTCTGGTGTCGAGGCTGTGGAAGAACGTGTATATAAAGATCTTTGGTGTATAGAGGCTGCATCATGGACGAGTTCTTACCGTGCGAGAACTGCTTGGCCGAGCCGTTCTGTGTGATGCCGTTGAAGCTGACGTGGTTCTGCTTGCCGTCCTGCGGAACATCGGAACACACAGTCAGAACGGCGCGAGCACTGGGCTGACAACTCGAGAGGAGGAATCAGTCGTAGCCGGAAGGCCTCGGTGGTTATGGACTACCCTCGTTCACATTTCATTCACGCAACCTTCTTTTCGTATTTTTCGTCTTTATTTCTTGCAGTTTTGAACTTTAGGTCATATTTTTTGGTTTCCGTGGTCTTTTTCATGTAAAGGAATGTCTAAATAAGCATGCTTCAAGGTTTGGGGGGGGGGGGGGGGGGATTTTAATATTTTGACTAGGAAAATTCCAAGGTCACATTTCATGGATGTCCCATTTCGATTGTAATTGAGCCAGGGCAAAAAGGTCATATTATACCTCATCTGATAAATTGATATTAAACATTGACGCTGTTTAAATTTTCTGTCCGCGACATTGTGTAGATTTCGGACCCTAAACGATGTTAATTTTCAATTCTCTCAGGCTGTGTCGAAGAGCGACCTTGAGAGGTCCGTTTCCTATTGGCTGCGCCTTCTTCAATCCGGTTTGAGAGCAGCCATGTGATTGGCTAGGCTCGATTCTAATCGCGCCCACGTCTAAGTAGACGGTTTAGCAAAACTGATGTACATATTCATTTAGTTCAACACAGAGTAAAGCTCTTTGGCTAAAGGAGCTTCCAAGTACTTCGGAAAAGCGGGATGTATGAAAAGCCGAAACAGAATGTGACAACACGCAAAAGTAATGCAATCGTCGGCTTCTACATAGAAATGCAAAGCAATGATGAGATTCGAAATTTATCTGCAGCTTTTATTATAGAATGGCGAATTTCAGCCTGGACGAAGTAGCTTCCTTATTCTAAACATGGAAAAACTCTACGGGAAAACACCTGCTTTGAAAATGACCGTTGCACCGGCGCTGAAGATTTGTTAATGTGTGCTTCAGCTTGAAGCGTTCGCATGAAAGGTATTCCTTCTCTGCGCCGGGTTCTGGTCTGGTCTTCAAGCGATGGGTTCCCGGCTACGAAATGCAACATAGACACGCCACTATCTGCATCTAGGGTTAGTTGTTGAGCCCATGGCATTGGTACTAGTTATTTATGCCATGAGTCGAGCCTATTGCCAACACAAATCACTAGGAAAACCAAGGCAACGAAACCAAGCGTCTCGGTTAAGGAGCCTATCAGCTCGGTAACACACGCCGACAGCACTCGGGTGTTGGGGCTTAGCGGCCGACTCGGGGACATGTAGCTCGAAATGTTAACCTTACCGAAACCTAACCTAACCTAAATTCGGGTTTTACTTTGAATTTAAACGTCACTGTCTTATCAATTTCCCCCATTTAACATCTAATTTTCCAGAGTTTTTCTTCCCTGTTACACCTAAATGGCGAACTTTTGGGCATCTATAAGTTTATTTTCATCACTTCAACGACTGCTTCGAGCCTCTGTGCCCTATTCCACGGGTAAATCACTTGAGAAACGGTATTTTAGGATCGCTCTATGATCGCTGCCCGTGCAGGCTTGAAACGCGGCTGGCGGTGGCAAGTCCGCGTACACGATTGTTAACGGCTATCATTGAATTTTTGCCTAATTGAATTTTTCCTATGCAAACGACACAAATTTTTAGAAGACCAATTTCTTCGTTTCTTCATCTCATTCCAAAGATTTGATAAAAACGACAAAGTCTGGTACGGACAGTGGCACCTACAGTGCATACTAGTTGCCTATCCCGTACCGGAGCAGTGAGAGCTGGCACGGCATGCTAGTTGCCTATCCCGTACCGGAGCAGTGTGAGCTGGAATGTCATACTAGTTGCCTATCCCGTACCGGAGCAGTGAGAGCTGGCACGGCATACTAGTTGCCTATCCCGTACCGGAGCAATGAGAGCTGGCACGGCATACTAGTTGCCTATCTCGTACCGGAGCAGTGAGAGCTGGCACGGCATACTAGTTGCCTATCCCGCACCGGAGCAGTGAGAGCTGGAATGTCATACTAGTTGCCTATCCCGTAACGGAGCAGTGAGAGCTGGAATGTCATACTAGTTGCCTATCCAGAACCGGAGTAGTGCGAGCTGGCACGGCATACTAGTTGCCTATCCCGTACCGGAGAAGTGAGAGCTGGCACGGCATACTAGTTGCCTATCCCGTACCGGAGCAGTGAGAGCTGGCACAGTATACTAGTTGCCTATCCCGTACCGGAGCAGTGAGAGCTGGCACGGCATACTAGTTGCCTATCCCGTACCGGAGCAGTGAGAGCTGGCACGGCATACTAGTTGCCTATCCCGTACCGGAGCAGTGAGAGCTGGCACGGCACACTAGTTGCCTATCCCGTACCGGAGCAGTGAGAGCTGGCACGGCATACTAGTTGCCTCTCCCGTACCGAAGCAGTGAGAGCTGGCACGACACACTAGTTGCCTATCCCGTACCGGAGCAATTATAGTCGTGTTTTAGCATACTAGTAATCTATCAGGAGTGATCGAAGTGATCGGATGTATCTCAGACCGGCCGCTAAGCCCACACCCATCAGTGCCACCAAGCAGCACGTAGGTATCTACCACTCTTAGCGACAGGGCCTCCGACAGGGCGTCAGGGCCCGACCTCGGACAGCCTCGACCTACCACGAACGCCTCGCTGAAGTGCGTGGAGACTACGATTTGTGGACAACACATTAGCGTGGAAGTAGAAGAAGAAGCGGATGAAAGTGATACGTTATCTTCGGCGCAACGCTGTCGATGGCGTGTGTCGTCGGTGGTCACCTTGTTGAGGCGTTTGCCGCGCTTGGAGTGGTGCTTGCGTTCGCCGACCATGCGCCGGATGTTCATGTGCATCCGGTAGTTGACTTGCGGCTGCGTGGAGAGATCGCGGTCGTCGACGGCGTGGCGGGAGTAGCTCAGGCGACGGTGCTGGAAGGGTGGATGAGAGGGTGGAGATGAGGTGCAAGCTCTGGGGCCTTACCTATAGCTCGGCCATTTGGAGCGGCTACGAAGCGGCTAATTAGCCGGGCTGGCGGTGTTTTATAACCCGGACCTAGAGCGGCCATTTCAACAACGGGCAGTTTGTTGATTTCGTAGCACCACTAGCAAACAGTATTACGGTGGTGCTACGATGATAGCATTATCTAGAAGGCATGCTGCTTTTTAAACGATCATCATTGTACAGAGAGATCAAATCAACCAATCTCATGGCTTGTTAACTAAAGTCAGAGTCGATGTGCCCCGGCTATATAACCCGGCCGTAATACTGCCGCTCTAGGTCGGGGTTACAGCTTGGTGCTATGGTGGTATTAAGCCAGGGTATATTGCTAGTAATCCCGGGACTACAAGTGGCCGAGCTAGGTAAGGCCCCTGGGGGTCTTGTCACGGGGTTGATGCTTTGAGAACAATACTAGGGGTGCAAGCTATGTCACTATTTAGATATGTCACCGAATTTCGTGACATTTACAGAAATTTGCAGACTCGAGTGGAATGATCACCTTGTCCAACGAATTTCTACCAAACAATGCATTTACAGGAAAACTAATAGTGACATCCCCGCCAAAATAGATCACCTACTAGGTAATATATAACGCTTTAAAATTAAATGAGAATAATTTTAGTGCTATGATTGGTTTGGCTAAATAAAGTCCGTATCTATGGGAAGTATTAGTTTCCATAGTAACCATAATTCTCCATAGTTACGGACGTTAATTAGCCAAACTAATCGTTGCACAAAAATGATTCCTACTTAATTTGAAAGCCTTAAATAATACCAAGGAGGTGAGCTATTTTGGTGGGGCTGCCACTAATAGTTTCCCTGTAAACAATTGTTTGGTAGATATTCGTTGGCCAAGGTGATCATTCCACCTTAAAGTGTGGGATTCGAATTCGATGCATTCTTTGAGACGTTTATTTGTCCCACAGTTATGATCGGCTATGTTTAAAAAATATAATTGCTGGATTCGGGGTTAAATATATCTTCAGTCAATGAAATTCAATATTCAGACAATATTTGTGGGTGTCACAACTCACAAGGTAATGAAAATTTACCGCCGGGGTAATGAGAACCCATCCAAGTGAACCCAGGTCTTGAAGAAGAAACCTCCTGCCACATATATACGTTTATCTACTAGATATTTTGTTATCTCCATGTTGTAGTAACAGCCAACTCAATTAAGATATCAGATCGCATCCCATCGGTAACTTCTAATGCAGACATGGTACTTTCGGCACTAAGCGAATGGCAGATGGTGTACACTCACCCTCCGGTACGGCTTGCAGAGCTCCTCGGCGAGCAGGTGGTGGATCTTGGCGTCGGTGAGGTCCTTCTTCGACGGGTTGTACTCGAGCTCCTGCATGTCGATGTTCCAGGTGCTGCTGTCCAGATGACTGAAGCTGGAACTAGCGCGCACGTAATGCAACACCTGCACTAACACAAGGCACGAGGCACAAGGCACGAGGCACGAGGCACAAGGCACAAGGCACGAGGCACGAGGCACGAGGCACAAGGCACAAGGCACAAGGAACAATATTCACCGCGCTCGGCAGCGAATGGGGGAGGGGGGGGGGGGGGGGGGATTCAAATGTGTTCCGGGGGGTTTCAATGTGTTCCGGGGGGTTCCGTTTTTTTTTAAAGAGGTTCTGGAGGGTTTCAATGTGTTCCAGGGGGTTTCATTGTGTTCCGGGGGGTTCCGGGTTTTTTTTGGGAGGTTCCGGAGGGTTTCAATGTGTTCCGGGGGGTTCCGGGGTTTCCTGGGAGGTTCCGGAGGGTTTCAATGTGTTCCAGGGGGGGGGGGGGGTACCGGAGGTTTAGACGGGGTACTCCGAGGGGTTCCGAGGGGTTCCGAGGGGTTCCGAGGGGTTCCGAGGGGTTCGGCGTATTCACCTGCCGTTGATCTGCGTGCTGAAGCTGGGCGCCGCGGGGTTCTGGAAGTTGCTGGCCGTGTAGTTGCGGAAGATGGCCGACATGGACTCGGTGCCCGAGATGTTGCCGATGGTGGAGGCGTTGCGACGCATGTACTCCATCGCGTCCTTCATCGCCAGCTTCGAGTACGTCTCGAGGATCTTGGGCTCGGCGCCCTTGGCGTCGCGGAGCAGGAGCGGCCGGATGAACTTGTTGTCGAAACGCTTGAATCTGCAAGAGGAGGAACGTGCCACTGTTATTGGGCGAGAGAATTGGTTCTCGTTCGTTGCTTTCAAATTTGTCAACTTTCCCGAGTCTTTTACCCCATTGGATGCGGTCATGTTCACGTTCTCCAGACTTCTAGGTTGTTTATAAACTAAAATACATTTCATCATAATGCATAACTAATTAACTAAATAAAGCTTTCGCATGCTGAAGTAAGATTTTCAGGGCTTATATTAGTGTGGCTAGGTGCAGGTCATGTGAGAATTTGGTCAAGACACATCGAGGCTACCTGTCTTAACTATCATGGCTTAACTGTCCAGCAGAATGGTGAAGGAATTGACTGATCCAGCAAAGTGTAGAAGGCACTGAAAGTGTAGAAAGTGTAGAAGGAACTGAAAGTGTAGAAAGTGTAGAAGGCACTGAATGTGTAGAAGGCACGGAATTTGTAGAAGGCACTGAAAGTGTAGAAAGTGTAGAAGGAACTGAAAGTGTAGAAAGTGTAGAAGGCACTGAATGTGTAGAAGGCACGGAATTTGTAGAAGGCACTGAAAGTGTAGAAAGTGTAGAAGGAACTGAAAGTGTAGAAAGTGTAGAAGGCACTGAATGTGTAGAAGGCACGGAATTTGTAGAAGGCACTGAAAGTGTAGAAGACACTGAAAGTGTAGAAGTGTAGAAGGCACTGAAAGTGTAGAAAGTGTAGAAAGTGTAGAAGGCGCTGAAAGTGTAGAAAGTGTAGAAAGCGTAGATGGCGCTGAATGTGTAGAAAGTGTAGAAAGCGTAGAAAGTGTAGAACGCACTGAAAGTGTAGAAGGCACTGAAAGTGTAGAAGGCACTGAAAGTATAGAAGGCACTGAAAGTGTAGAAGGCACTGAAAGTGTAGAAGGCACAGAAAGTGTAGAAGGTACTGAAAGTGTAGAAGGCACTGAAAGTGTAGAAGGCACTGACTTGTCCCGGACGTGGTGGTCCCCGTGTCGGCCCAGGATGTCCTCGATGCCGGCCATCGTGTGGTCCATGAGTCGCTCGTGGATCCGCTCGTTCATGCTCGGCTTGCGCTTCTCGGCGCGCTTCACGTTCAGGATCTTCACCAGCGGTCGGATGGTGATGCCCTGGCGGCGAGAACAACAAGGTGCATGGTTAAGCAACACTGCGGGGAGTCGGGCACTGGATGGGTGACCATTGCTAACATGGCACAGAAGCTACGCTGACCCTGATATGACAGTGATCTTCACCAGCGGTCGGATGGTGTTGCCCTGGCGGCGAGAACAACAAGGTGCATGGTTAAGCAACACTGCGGGGAGTCGGGCACTGGATGGGTGACCATAGCTAACATGGCACAGAAGCTACGCTGACCCTGATATGACAGTGATCTTCACCAGCGGTCGGATGGTGTTGCCCTGGCGGCGAGAACAACATGGTGCAGGGTTAAGCAACACTGCGGGGAGTCGGGCACTGGATGGGTGACCATTGCTAACATGGCACAGAAGCTACGCCTGACTTGGTATTTGCGGTGTGAAACGAGCGTTTTGTTCTAATTTTAACAAGAAAATATGTGTAACTCGATAGGGACTTTATATGATGGTGGGAGGGAGGAGGGGACAAGGGTACATTTTCTTCAAAAGCTATTTTATCTGGAAATTCTGCTAGCAACAAACGTAATAGATTTCTTCCACGCAGAAACTGTTTCTCGGCCCTGCGTAGCGTATTTTGGAACAAACGCACTATCAAGGTTTTGCAACGAAGTGTGTATTTCCTATGTCGCATTGTTGCCAACTTTCGTTCGTATTGTACTGCCGGCGGCAGTGAGCGGTTGTTAAGAAGTAAGAAATGAGTTTTCATATATAAGCACAGAGCAGGAGGCAACCATTTGACTTGTCATAAATCCAGTTTACAAGTTCAGAGCGTTAGCACACTAAAAAAACGCTCTAACGATGTTATGGATTCATTCAGTGATTAACGGGTTTGCAAATCTTAATAATATATCGCGTATTTTTTAAAAAGACAATATTTTTAGTCAGCGTGCTTGTAGAGTTAAGATTCCCGCAGAGTATAATTTAAGATTGTTATCAAACTAAATCAAAATAATCTAAATAAAGATAACTTGTCCTAACTTTCTACTAAACCTTTTCTAAAAATAGAATGTCCTTCTAAACTTCTAAGTACTAGCCTGGCCTTTATATTATACACGGGATAATTTTCGATAGCTGTCTGATACATGGCAGTAGTATGCTGTCCAAATAAATAGCGCTATTGGCGATTAGGGGATACAATATAAATTAGGCCTCTTTATTTCAATAGCCTAAAACTGCCGTAGCAGACATCTATCGAAAGATATCCCCCACTTTTGTCAATTGGGCCTTTTTCATACCTCAAAACCGCATTTGGATCACTTTCTTACCTGGAAGAACACGGTGAAGTAGACGACGGCGATGGTTGTCGTCACGAACATCGGCTGCAGCTTGACGTGCAGCGGGTTGATGAGCAGCACGAGCGCGAACGCGACTGCGCCGCGCAGTCCGCCGTATGACATGACGAACTTCTCGACCTTGTTGAGCCGGTGCAGTCGGAACTTGTTGGCCACCGCAGTGAGCACGATCACGCCTGCACAGAGGCGGGTGGGGTTAGAACTTAGATCGACCTAAATGACCAACATCTCTATACAAAAATGCTGAAACTTTTCGGTCTAAACGATGAATTTATCGACCTGCGGAGGCATTTCAATTTCAATTTATCGTCAGCAATGTATTGTCATCACAGTATTGTCATCAAAGTATTGTCATCAAAATGCCCATTTGCACACGCCATATAAGTATTCCGATTCGTTGCAGTTTCAAAATAGAAACTGTTTGCGCAGAGTTAGATTGACTGGATGGCAATTGAAATCTTGGTTTTACTGTTTACACTTCAATCTGCAGTGAAAATGTGTCTCGCCATTTCGGCGTCATCAGATATAGAAAATAGAAACAAGTTTCGTGCAAAGAATAACGTGCAAAATCGCGATTACCTTCTTGAATTAGTTTCGGAGAAACAAATGTTATGTAAATATCGTTTTGGAACAGGAAATCTATAAACAAATTACAATACAACGTCTTCCAAGCAATACAAAATTTGTTGTCTGATACTTTTCTGTCTACAATTCCTTGAAAAAGACAGCTTTTGTTCAGCTGCTCACGCACGTCCCATGTTCTAAAGGTATCCCTGATGACAGGCGTTTAGAGGCAATTGATTGATTCGCTTCCCTCGGGACGCCGTGGAATCGATCCCGGGGCCTCCGATGAAAATAACCGCACTTCCACGGGACATTGCCGACCTTGAAACATGCCGTTGAAAAGGTCAGCGTTGCCCAAACTCCCCCCCCCCCCCCTCCCTGTCTACCACGTGGAATAAAGCCCCAACCCCCGGACAAAACGAAATCAGCATCAATCAACAACAATATAAAGGCTCATCTGCAACCAACAAAGCCGTTGACATAACCTTTACTTAGCAATAAGCGTGAACTTTGTCACGTGGGTTTCCACAAGACTAGCTATACAACAAACATAAGAAGTAACATAGCGTAGACAGAACGTAAAAATGAAGTTTGATTGGGTCATAAAAGGTGCCGTGTTGCTGGATCAGAAGCCAGAAGCAATTGTTCAAAAAAACCATAATCTAAGAATATACACGTCGCAATTGAAACTAATTTGGGAGAAGCTACATTTCGCATTGGGGATCGTCTGAAATTTGATTTAAAGCTCGAGCAAAAAAGGTTGCATCGGCCGGGAATCGAACCCGGGCCGCCCGCGTGGCAGGCGAGCATTCTACCACTGAACCACCGATGCTGTTAGATTGTTGAGCCGGTGAACCTTTTGCAACTCTCCTTGCGTACCTGTTGGTATCGAGTTCCCTCATCAGCACCTTTCTGTGCCTGTTTTGGAGTGATTTTATTTGTTGCTCATTATATATTTACGGTCTTAATGAGGCAAAGAGTACCTAGATGATTTCAAAATGCATTTGCGCTAGGAAGGGCAATACATTTCGTTCCAAAACGTGGCCAAATCAGAATTTATAAAGAACTCCGAAAGTACCAAGGCATTATAGTTTGGGCCCAAATGTGTTGGAATCAGGGGCGTAGCTATAGGGGATCAGGCACACCAGTGCTCTGGTGCCTCGGGCTCAGGGGGGCCTCGTGGAGTCCGAAGTTTAACCGATATCAGAGGCGATACCTTTTTTAGGGAATGGACCTTTTGAAATCACGTTTTCCCAGTATGCAAGCTCTAAAAAAAGTAATTCGCCTTCATTTTTCGATTCAGCTTTTACAAAAGTATGCAACACTGGTGGGGGTAACCTACGATATTCGTAGGTTGCATTTTTTTTGCATCCGATTTGTAGTTACGCCACTGTGTTGGATTCCTGTTATCAATAATTTTTTTATACACTTTCACGGTTGCCTCACACTGTACAGTATCTCAGCGTATTTTAGGAAGTTGAATGCATTACATACTCCGTCCCATGAGAGAATAATCCGTTCGTGACAGCGCCAGCAGTCACTTTTCCATATGGGTTTTGTCACAGCGAGGCCCCCACCCTGAAGATGGATGGGCAGAGAGCACGCTAAAGTGATGTAACACCGCGGCAGCGGAAAGTCTATTTTCTCAGAAGACATCCCATGGGAACTCCAAAACTCCGAAACACAAAAAGTGCATGTATCGACAGTGGCGTACCTATCGTACTGTCACCCAGATTTTCCACTCCCTTACTAAAGCAGCTAAGCGAAAGCCCTCCGCCCGCAAAAGTAGTTTCGCCGGCAGTCAAGGGATGGAGCCACTGTTTGTTGTTCTATATCACCTGTAACCAGGTAACTGTAACCACCTGAGGAACATTGGGTCCATCGATCATATTGACCTTGTGCCATGGTCTGGTAGATGATGTTAAAACAGGTTGCCAACGCACCCCAGCGATTGCCGGCGAAAATACTAGCATCAAATTTTTGCCGTAGAAAAGAATATCGGTATGGTAGAATATCTAGGTAACCTTGTATCTGTGGTACTGTAGTATATCGACAGACAGTGGCGTATCTATGGTCCTATAATATCGACAGTGGCGTACATATGGTCCTGTAATCTTGATAGTGGCGTACCTACGGTCCTGTAATATCGACAGTGGCGTACCTACGGTTCTGTAATATCGACAGTGGCGTATCTATGGTCCTGTAATCTTGATAGTGGCGTACCTACGGTCCTGTAATATCGACAGTGGCGTACCTACGGTCCTGCAAAGTCGACAGTGGCGTACCTATGGTCTTGTAATCTCGACAGTGGCGTACCTATGGTCCTGCAAAGTCGACAGTGGCGTACCTATGGTCCTGTAATATCGACAGTGGCGTACCTACGGTCCTGCAAAGTCGACAGTGGCGTACCTATGGTCTTGTAATCTCGACAGTGGCGTACCTATGGTCTTGCAATATCGACAGTGGCGTACCTATGGTCCTGCAATCTCGACAGTGGCGTACCTATGGTCCTGCAATCTCGACAGTGGCGTACCTATGGTCCTGTAGACGGAGCAGAAGGTGATGGTGAGCACCACGAACCACGTGTTCCAGTGGTGGCTGTCGTTGACGGTGGCGACGCCGAGGAACATGAAGATGATGGTCTCCGAGGAGCTGCTCAGCATCTTCATAGCGTATTTGACGGTCGTGTGCGACTTGTGACTGATGTTCGCCTCCACATAGTTCTTCATCGTGATGCCGCAGAAGGTGATGCTGCAGTGTGAGAAGACAATTGAAAGGCGACTGAGAGATTGCATGGCGTGATCATAGGATGCTTAGGCGCGAAACAATCGGTTCTTTTGCTCACGTAGTTAACGTCAGTCGTAGCTTTAAGGTGGTATGATCACCTTGGCCAACGAATATCTACCAAACTATTATTGTTTACAGGCAAACTATTACTGACAGAACTGCAAAAATAGCTCACACTCCTAGGTAATGTGTTAGGCTTTCAATTGACATACAAATCATATTTGGGCTATGATTGGTTTGGCTGAATAACGTCCGTAACTAAGGAGAATTATGGTTACTATGGAAACTAATACTTCCCATGGTTACGGACGTTAATAAGACAAACAGATCGTAGAACAAAAATTTTTTGTTACTCAATATGAAAGCGTTATACATTTTACCTTGGAGGTGAGATATTTTGGTGGGGAGATATTCGTTGGATAACGTCGGGAAACAGTGAGACTTTTACTAAGCATTCAAAACCCCGTTTTAAAAAGTTTTGCTTTCAAAACTATGTGCTAAAGACTCGATCTATAAAGATAGAACAAGTAGACAAGAGTTTAGAAATGAGATTTTATTGAAATGCCTTCAGAAGCCGATAGCCATCATTCGTAACCGATCGGTATAAAGAGTATCCATATATAACCTCCACCCAAACCACCACAGACACAAAATTGATCTAGCTCTATCCTCGTCCACGCAGTAATGAGAACAAATGACCCCATCTCGGGTACGTGTTCTCCCGCACGTCGCGACCTTTGCAAGCGTCTTGCCGGCGCACGGCGAGTTTTTATTCATGTGGCGGCCATCTTGTGAAAGTTTGATGGCTTTCCAAAGGTCAGCCGCCGACAGCAAGTGTTCGTGATCACTCTGGCTTGGCCGTCACCTGTTGGCATGACTCATGGCCCGGTCGCACCCCTTTTGGAGGGGGGAGGGGGGGGGGGGGGAGGGGGGGGGGGGGTAGCTTCAAAGTCTATTCACTTTCGTTGGAATTTAAAATACACAGATTTGCTGCAAATATTTGATATTTTTTAGATTCACATTTTCGTATTTTAGAAGTTGGGGAAAATTGTTAAAACGCGTCTGAGCTTTAAGCATTTCTATGTATGAATATCACTGGAACTTTGGGCTATAATCTCTTTTTGGAAGTAGGCCATTTTCGAGCGCAAAAACTAGGAAAATGGCAATCAAATACCTCGCCTTAATTAAACGAAAACGTACTAACGCGACTTTTAGACGATGCACGTTAGTAAGTCCATGGGCTACGGTTCGCTTGGAGACATTTCTCTTCACAGATTCACAGATTCACAGATTCAGAAAACACAGATAAAGTACCCAGTCCTTCTAGCATTAAGCGTATTAAATTTGGAGCAAAGGCTCCGTGGGAAATGGTGCTTTTCGATAATATGTGCCAGGGACCGCTATTTAGGGCCACAACATTTCACGAAGTCACAGTGAACATAAGCATGGCCGAACAGGGTAGTCTAAAATCCATTTCAAGGGAAGAACGAGAGTGGATTTGCATCTTCCTCGAGGACCCACTGCTGCTAGACACGAGCTAAGTGTTTCAAAACTGACCTGATACGAACCTGATATGCGGCTCAAGGCTTGGCTTGTAAGTTATGAAACTCTTAGCTAACCTTCTCAACGTGAAATGGAGTTTATAGTGTGTCAGTGCACACCAAATGAAGTCCCCCTGATCCCAGGGGAGAGTGCGCTCCTGTTAGCAGGCAGGTACTTGTCCTCGGTCCACACGGCAGTGGCTAGAGTGCCGTGATAACACGAAGTTGAATAAACATTACAAAACCAGCACTGCGATTTCGTAAACTCTGGTTTCGCCGTTCTCGGTTACAAAGTTAATAAATGCCCATGGGCAACAATAGGGATTTTATTCATCAGAACCGATAACGGCATGACGTGAAAGTTACAAAATCGCCAGGCAGATCCGGCCATTAATTGTGCAACAGTACTCACGCCAGGATGCCGGACATGTGGAAGATCTCGGCGTTGAGGTAGGCCAGGTAGGCCATGACGAAGATGAAGATGGGCTCGATGACTCGTACCTCGTGCGTGTACCGCGTCACGAAGCCGGTGAGGAAGCCCCAGAAGATGCCGATGATCGTGCCTGCGTGCATGGAGGAACACAGGGGGCCATCAATGCACAGAAGCAGTGCTTGGAGTCTCGGGGGCAAGAATTAAAACGACAGGGGGTTTTAAATGGGAGTAAAAATGCGTTCCTCACAGATCGCTGGGAGAGCACACTGGCTCGCAACATGGCCTCCAAAGGCAAGCAGCGTGGCGACCATAAAACTGTTCGACAGCTTTAGTTGCCTCATTTCTACTACAAATTCCGAGAGTTCGATTTTTATGGTAATTTTTAAAAATACTACTTCGGACTTTTACCGCATGTAGTTGGTTCGTGTACCCTGGGTCATTTTTTAAGGACATCTCCTGACTCTAAACAGTGCGTACTCGGTTCGTGTGTTATGGAAGATTGCCATTTCTATGCCGTTCGTTGGGTTCGTGATATGCAATAACTTTCGAATAGAAAATACGGTTTTGATTGGCATTTTATGACGAAACTGGCTGAAACATTACCTGTACCCAACCTAAAATTATGGTCAATGGTAATAGGAATCAGAAGAGAATGATGACAAAGAGGAGTACCCCATACATAGAGACGCCGGACTCCGGAGTGTTTTATATGATCGACAGTTACCATTGTTAATAATTTAATGACTCAAATGCAGAAATGGGAGAGTACTTATAGGCGGCCATTGGCCAGAAGCAGTTCCATGGCACCCAACCCAAGCAAACCAAACCCTAAAGAGCCAATGCCTCGAGAGATCCAGCCAGGATCAGTCAGCCCCAGCTTTAGTTGTGTATGTATGCTCAAGTTATTGCAGGGTTGTTTCTCAATTGTACTGTTGTGCGGATGTTTACCTTGGCCATCTCAAAAATCAAAATGAAGGGGAATAGAACTGTTTTTGAACAGATCGTATCTAGGCTAGATCAAGGAATTAATCAATACTCCATTTCACGTGAAGTAGGAGAGTATATTTGCATCTTCCTCGAGGTCCCACGGCTGCTAGAAATGAGTGAAGAGTCTCAAAAATACCCATAGCACCTTTTGTCCGGCTCAAGACATGGCTTGTGAGTTTTGGAACTCTTCGCTCGTGTCTAGCAGCAGTGGGTCCTCGAGGAAGATGCAAATCCACTCTCCTGCTTAACGTGATATGTAGTTTAGTTCTGCGCTTGTGTTTCCGCTTTGAGAGGCATTCACAAGACATTGTATGCTGGAACTCTGATGGCACCCAAAGATCTCACGCCTGAATGGGAGCACCGAGCAATGGACAGACACAAGGGTCAGTCCCTTGGTTCGTAGTGGAGGCGTTGGGACGGACGTGACGTCCACTTCACCGCACTGCACTTCGCACAGTTGGGCGGACAGAGTCAAAAGGACTGGAGGCAGTG
Organism: Nemoura dubitans; assembly: GCA_921293005.1. Taxonomy (NCBI): domain Eukaryota; kingdom Metazoa; phylum Arthropoda; class Insecta; order Plecoptera; family Nemouridae; genus Nemoura; species Nemoura dubitans. The sequence goes on from OV121076.1 coordinate 5,403,981, forward strand.
ACAAAATAGGATGGCCACCAAGCACCGTTGGTTGATCGAGGCCAGGGAAGAGTCGAGTGATGCTGTAGAAGTTAGCCCATTGTTTCAAACGATCTCAACTTCTTGGTGTGGTGTCTAGCTCAAGTCCGGATCAGCAAGTCTGGAAGTTGTTAATATTATATCGCTGAAGCAGGGGCTAAACTCATTGAAAAGTTGAAACATTCAGGCAAAAGAAGAAGTGCTGACGTCAATCAACGGAATTTACTTTTCAACGCCACGTTTTGGAATTAATTGTAGCGAAGTTGCCAAGTGTTCACAAAGTCAAAACTTTACCATCGCTGCCAATCAATTTTGCCATTTTCGTTCCCCTCTCGAATCGGTTTAGTGAGTGACATTTTTATAGGCGGATGACAATTTCAACCTAGAGCCATTTAATAATACGTTCCCTTGACTTCTCTAATCGCAATGGCCCGAAAGACCACTGGCTCAAAGCGTACAAAAAGCATCGTGTGATTCTATATTATCTGTATTGTGGTCCCATGATAATCTGCCTACGATATAATCAATGATAACCGATGATGTGATCACTGATAATCAATTATATAAACAATGATATGATCAATGATAATTAATAATGTCATAAAAGATAAACAATGGTTTAATCAATGATACAGCCAATGCTAAACAATGATATAATCAATGAAACACAATGATATAATCAATGATATAATCAATGATATGATCAATGATATAAACAATGATAAACGATGATGTGTTCAATGATAATCAATGATAACCAATGATATTATCAATGATATTATCAATGATAATCAATGATATAATCAATAATAAACAATGGTACCTACTCAATAATGATGACAAACAAGTAACAACAGTATGTCCCGACCAAGTGGTCGAGTGACGCCCCTACCTCCCAGCGCGACGACCCAGAACGAGGCGAACCCGGCCAGCACGTCGGTGTAGATGATGTTCTCGATGCCCATCTCGCTGTACGCCTCGAACATGTGGTAGAGCACGACGGTGACGGCGTCGTTGAGCAGCGACTCGCCGAACACGACGATGTAGAGGATCTCGTTCACGTGGATCTCCTCGAACACGGCGAGCACGGCGACCGGGTCGACGGCCGAGATGAGGGCGGAGAAGAGGAACATCTCGAGCAGCGGGGTCTCGCAGCCGAACAGGCCCGTCTGGCCGACGAAGTACAGCGAGGTGCCTGCAATGATGCGGGGACTCTTAGCATTACACCTTTATTGTTCATTTTTTGAAGAGTTTTTTCGAACTAGGTACATAATGGCCATATTCCACTAGGGTTGCAACCTGCTGATCCTAAGCCTTCTTACCGCACATTTACTATCACCACCAATGGAACAAAACCATTTAGAAGGCCATGGATTGGCAGGTTGCAACCCTAGTGGAATATGGTCTTAAGGTTGCAACCTGCTGATCCTAGGCCTTCTTACCGCAATTTCACTATCACCACCCATGGAACAAAACCATTTAGAGGGCCATGGATCGGCAGGTTGCAATCGGTGGAATATGATCTTTAAGTAGATGAAATCAGTGTAAAATTATCCCAGTCCTTGTGTCTTATTTCTTTCATCATGGCCGTGACCAAAGTTGAAAATTTATCAATTAAAATGTTTGAAATAGACCAAACGCTGCAGAGTTCTCATGGTCTCGCCGTTAAAGTTATCATTCCAATATTTCGGTATATAATTGGCATATTACGCTTAATTGTGTAATCTAAGGCTAGGTTACGTTGGCAATTTGAATTTCCTCGTGTAAAGAAAAAAGAGCAAACAAATTAATTATTAGGCAAAACCAGTCTTGACACTTGGGTTGCACTCAACGGGCATGAGAAAAAAACGTTGCATCGGCCGGGAATCGAACCCGGGCCGCCCGCGTGGCAGGCGAGCATTCTACCACTGAACCACCGATGCTGATAACATTGTGGTTGGGTTTCAACTCTTTTACCAAAAGCGGTGGTCCCTTGGCTACCCTTGACGTGTTGTCACCGGGAACATGCTCTGCTCCCTTCCACGCAAGGCGAACTTCATTAACAGCATCACATTTATGGACAGTCAAAAGGATTTTGACGTAGAAGCAGGGCTTGTATCTAGTGGTCATAGCTACATGTTCAATGAAGCTGCAAAAGTAAGAACTTTTTGTTAAGAACCAATTCTATGATTTATTAGATTGTGCCTTTCACAGACGTTGCGAATAACAAAATTGTATCAGCCCGATCTGATTATGGCACGAAGATAAGTTAAAATCGGGAGACGACGACTTAACGGCGAACAATGTTACCTTAGCAGCTCAATCCGAAGCTGCCGTCAGCTTATCAGAGCCAATCTGGTTCAATTGATAGCTTATAAGAGTCAATCGGGTTCAATTGGCAGCTTATCAGAGTCAATCTGGTTCAATTGGCAGCTTATCAGAGTCAATCTGGTTCAATTGGCAGCTTATCAGAGTCAATCTGGTTCAATTGGCAGCTTATCAGAGTCAATCTGGTTCAATTGAGAGCTTATCAGAGCCAATCTGGTTCAATTGATAGCTTATAAGAGTCAATCGGGTTCAATTGGCAGCTTATCAGAGTCAATCTGGTTCAATTGGCAGCTTATCAGAGTCAATCTGGTTCAATTGACAGCTTATCAGAGTCAATCTGGTTCAATTGAGAGATTCATCGACAACAATATGCAGGAAAACCAGTAACTCTGTAAAATATTGCCTGGCAAGCATTTTCACTTCTAAGGCTAACAGCAGCAAGCTTATTCCTCCCTGAACTCCCGGGGGAAATCCATCCCGGGGTATTCTGTATTGAATGGGCTCGTAATCTTTCAACTTCAGTAAGCTGGCGTGTATTTTGTGTCCTATTCGATTTTTATGAAATTACCCGTGGGGTTATACTGGTTATGATTTATGATTGTCAAGATTTTCAGAAAAGTCGGGAAAACTTCACTTATATTAAGGTTGATTCGCAAGGTGGACCTGTATATGGTTGGGTTTTACTTTTAGGATATGGATGAGTCGCCATCTCTTCGTGAGTCATGACTCCTTTGGGTCCTGAGGGAAGACGGGGACCCGGGGCCAGATGTTTCGATTGTGCGTTTCAGATTTGGAAAATTGTAAATCGGGTTTAAAAGTTTTCGCGGTCTCAACGTAGCTGGGAAATGGAACAGTGTTCGCATATATATATATATAGGGATGAAAGTTACAGAGATGAATTATTCAGTGAGCTTAAAAATTGCATTATTCAGCAATCGATAGGAGCATGGGAATCTATTGCCGATGTGTGTAGTTGAGACTTTAGGAGGTTGTGACGTCAGGGTCAAAGGTTGGGGTAATTTCGGGAATTGCAGTTCGTTGGTGTTTTTTGAAGAGCGCGAACAAAATCTTTCGTGTGATCTGTTAATTCTTCACCAAACGTGAAAATATCTGTGTCTGGCTTAATAAAATCTACCAGTCTAAGGTCAAATATTTATCGAGCACAAAAGCAGAGCTTTTGTAACGTAAAATTGACTACATCGGTAAGCAGGAGGAGAAAATTGATGAATTCGAAAAAAAAAAAACTCCATTTCTCATTTCCCAATCACCGTTAAATACCAGGTTTTTATGGCTTATAAAACGATGAAATGACATCAGGTATTTGACAAATTGAATAATATCAAACTGTCAAAATTGTCAAACTGAAATTGTGAATGAAAAAAATTGTTTTTCTTTCACTAAAATTCGTTCGTCCTTGAAATGAATACCAACGACCTTGACTTGTTGCGTGTCTCATTTTCGGTCGTTCAAGGTCACGCAACAAGTCATCTAACACCTCCAGTATATCAGAGGCGTCAGCACCCCATTTGTTATTCGCCAAAAGTCCGCAAACAGACGAAAATCTCGCTCAAGAATTTCCCATTTATAAACATGCCTAAACCACCCTATATCTAGGTTAACAAGGTGGTTTTGAAGCACAGGGTTAAGCTGGATTTACCAATGGGATTAGTGACGGACTGGAGTTACTGCCGTTCGGGTTCGGGTGCCGTAAAGCAAACTAGATCGTCGAATAAATCGGGATCATCTAAATTGCATGTTGAGGGCGCGGCCACTCGTGAAATTTACTTTGGAGATTTGGCGCGCACTAACCATATGCGCTCACTCAGGGGGCGCTTGAACTAATGAAAAGGTGTCTGTGATTTGGTTTTCAGGCGTCAGGTAGTTGATCAGTGGGCCTACTTGGGCTTGGATGTGGTTGTGGGGGGGGGGGGTCAAGTTTGGCAACCACGGCGCTTTGAAATGAATGATGAAATCGACTCGTTGTTTTTAGGGCAAAGTCTCTTGGACAATTTAAAGGTGGTTTGAGCCGTAGGTTTTTCTTGACATTTGAAAATCATAACATGAAATTTAATATTAAGGGCATTCATTTTCCGTATTGTTAACATCAGGGGGGATTTAAAAATTCAACTTTTTGCTTAGGACCTACAGGAGAATGTTGGAATGTTCATTTGTGGATGGAGGTTATAGACAGCACATTTCCTTGGTATGAGAGCAAATGTAGAACTAAAAATATATCGGGAACAGGAACAGGGTGCAATGCAATTAGGTATTCATGAAGCCCATTCGTAATTCTTCATTGAAAAGGGCAAGGCCGTTTCCCTGCCCAAGGAACTTTGGAAGATGAAAAGACGAGGTCCACCTCACAACTCAATTTATTTTAAAGCCCAAATCGCGTTTTTGAAAATCTCTGGTTCTGACCGGACCCTGCAGGAATTTCCAAAGCTAAATTGGGAAGGCTGGCAGTTGTGCTGATCCCTAGCTAACGATATATTGGATTTGTCCCTTATGACTCGCGAATAGATTTTTAAAAATCAATCCCAAGTCTAACCAACATTCCGTATCGCACCCCTTCACTGAATCCTTCATCATCCAGACAATTGGCACTCCCAGTAAAGGCGACCATGCATCCCTCTCGAAAGAAAACCACACAACCCGCTTGAATTACAAATCAATTTGGTCAATACGCTTTGTAGTTCCTAAATTGCAGTATTTTCGACCGTTGAAACCAATACGCAAGTAACCCTTTCGATCCCTAAGGGCTGAGTTCGTCGGATTCCAAAGCGCAGTGTGTATTGCGAATCCGTCTCGTTCTCGGCCTCTCAGAGCGTTTCGGGCTCCGACGGGCCCAGCCCTGAGGGCTCCAAAGCGTGGAAAAGCGTGATACGTACGGGCTATTAGAAGCTGAACGCAATAGCTGATATGGCAGAATTCCATATCAGAATTCCATATCAAAAATGCTTTTGCTTTTTGGCTGGACCCTCAATTTAGAGAGCAATTTAAAATAATGCATTTCTTCGTAAATAAATTGAATGAAATTTCCGAAACCACACAGTCTTCTCTTGCACATTATTTCCAAATCCCTACAGAGTCTTTATTTGGCAGAGAGCGGCCATTGAATCACATGGACGCCATTTTTTGTCCAATCTCCTGGCTGTCATCGGGCAGCTATAGGCTAAATATAGACTAAATATAGACTAAATAGAGGCTAAATAGAGGCCAAATAGAGACTAAAATGGCAGAATTGAAGTTATGATAATGATTTTCTCGAGTCACATTAATTTAATCGCCATTAAACATGAATTTATTTCATTTGGACGATTAACGGCGTCCAAAAAGGTTTCCAAGGGTGACCGCTCTCTGCCATATAAAGCCTCTCTATCCCTCCCGGACGGCCACTCACCAAGGGTGACCGCTCTCTGCCAAATAAAGCCTCTCTATCCCTCCAGGACGGCCACTCACCAAGGGTGACCGCTCTCTGCCAAATAAAGCCTCTCTATCCCTCCAGGACGGCCACTCACCAAGGGTGACCGCTCTCTGCCAAATAAAGCCTCTCTATCCCTCCCGGACGGCCACTCACCAAGGGTGACCGCTCTCTGCCAAATAAAGCCTCTCTATCCCTCCCGGACGGCCACTCACCAAGGGTGACCGCTCTCTGCCAAATAAAGCCTCTCTATCCCTCCAGGACGGCCACTCACCAAGGGTGACCGCTCTCTGCCAAATAAAGCCTCTCTATCCCTCCCGGACGGCCACTCACCAAGGGTGGCCGCTCTCTGCCAAATAAAGCCTCTCTATCCCTCCAGAACGGCCACTCACCAAGGTTGACCGCTCTCTGCCATATAAAGCCTCTCTATCCCTCCAGGACGGCCACTCACCAAGGGTGACCGCTCTCTGCCAAATAAAGCCTCTCTATATCCCTCCAGGACGGCCACTCACCAAGGGTGACCGCTCTCTGCCAAATAAAGCCTCTCTATATCCCTCCCGGACGGCCACTCACCAATGGTGCACGTGTTGAAGATGGTGCCCACGACGGCGAACAACAGGATGGTGCCGAGATGGTCGAAGAACAAGCGGTTGGGCATGAAGTAGCCGGCGTCTAGGATGATGGGCGGCAGCATGTAGAGGAAGAACGTGTCCGGGGTGAGCGTCGACACTTGCACGCTGGTCGTGTGAAAGAGGAGGACGCCGATGACGACGCCGACCACGATCAGCAGACACGACTCGGGGAAGATGCTGCTCAGTTTGGGCGCCATGTGGAAGCCTGTGTGTCGGGGGGAACAGAGAAATCGATGGGTTAATGGGGGATGCATTTTGAGCTGCAATCGCAGCAAATTAATAACACATTTTTCTTAGTCCCGGTTTGTCAGTGGCACGTTAAATATCTATAACGGTCTGTTAACTTGTTATTTGCTTAGCAACGTCCAATTAGAGTCTGTTATATTCTAGCTAATGGACAGTTATCTTAACGGGCCGCTGAAGAACCGGCAACTATACAGTCTATTTGTCCCATCTTTAGCACTGGTTTTGAATAAAACATAAACATTTCAAACTGGGGTTTGAATGCTAAATAATTGCATAATTTTTTCCTGGTAAACAGTGAGAAAATTGGGAAAACAACGAGGCTTTTATTTCGTATTCAAAACCCCCACTTTGAAACATACTTTTTAAAGCATATTATGTTAGCAATAGCATCGATAAAAGGAGTCAGTACTTTTTCAATGGTTTTGACTTTTTAATGCTTTAAAGTTTCCTTTGTTTCCTCCACTACCCATCTCTCGCTTGGTTTTCAGGTTTTCATCAAGCTTTAAACCTATTTCATTTTCCCTCAATTCATGATGGCGGCTGCTTTGTTTAGAGAGGACGCTTTAAGCTTAATTAATCTCTCATAATTCCTCATAATCTCTATAGGAATCAGCCAGAATAACTCTCGATATTTCGCAGAATATCTCATGTATCTTTCGAAAAGAGATGCCTCTTGATATTTCATGAATCTCAAAATCCTACAGCAGTTCTCTACAATTTGGTTCACACGATTCAATATTTTGTGCAAGAGAATGAAGGGTATGTGCCACTGCCTCCTAGATCCAACGATTTTGGAAGGCTGTGCCACCATTTTCAATTAATTTAAAACATTAAAATTTAGTGTAAAAGGCTCCCGTCAAGAGCATTCAATGTTTCGTTCAATGAATTGAATTCAACCTTAAATGCAGTACACTGAACGAAACATGAAACCGTGTAAACAAAGCTTGAAACTACGCAATATTTTCAATGCTTCATTTTCATAAATTCAAATTTTGAACAAGCACTTTAAGAAGTCGTCAATAGCACTACTGACTGTTGTGTTCAATAAAACCGGGCATAAAACTGGTTGCAGGAATACAATGCTCTCCTAATATGAACAGCAATAAATTCCCTTCTTTAGCATCGCCGCGAGAGAGGATGGCGTACTCCTATAGAAGCCCCGATAACATTTGTATACAAAATGACGATGAAAATGGAGAAATATCGTGCACCGCGGCTCGCTCCGGGAAATGCCGGTACTCTCGCATTTATTCTTCATCAGCGAGCTCGGAAAAGTTGGCGATTTATAGGCGCGAGGAGACGCGGGTCTAGAATGCGAATTAGGTCGAGGGTAGGCCTCGCACCCTTTTGTGATTTGCCAGGTTTGAGATCAGCATGCACAGCTTTCTTTTAAGCCACTTTTAAGACCAACGTATACAAAATAAATATGATTCAGATTGTATTTGACCGATGCATTTTGAAAATCCTAGCTTGTCGAAGTCAAATGTGAAAATGAGCTGGTGAAATTGAGGAGAATTTGTTTATTTATTTGTTTATTTGTTTATTTATTTAATTTACCCTTTATGACGGACAGGTAAGTACACGGTTGTGCAATATAATAAAACACATTAAAACATAGAAAAACATGCAAGAATAAAAAACCCGTGCACAGCAAATTCAGCAGCTCGAGAACACTTTCTTAAAATCTAATAGACATATGATGAATATCCAGATTCTGGTTGTTGTCGCTGTACAGGTTAAACAGAGAAAGTTTTCTCGGAAAAACTAACCGAGCCTAGAAGGTATAGGAGGTTAAACCCGCAGCCAGGACTTGGTCATGGCCTTTCATTAGGATTGATACAACTCGAACAACTTAGGATTTCTCCACTAATCCATGCTGTCGAGAGAACAGTACGCAGCGCCATGTAGCTATTGCACTATAACTTCAATACCTCCAGCCGCTCTCCCAAACACAACTGGCCGTTAAAAGTTGCTTCAAACTGGCGTAACGCGGTAACCCAACCGACGGCGGACTCAGCGCAATGGTGCTTAACTTGTGCGACCTCACGAGTAACGGTGTTCACGGGGATACTAGCCGCCGACGCCGACGCCGACGCCGACGCCGACGCCGATGCCGACGCCGACGCCGACGCCAAGGGACAGACGCCGCCCGAGTCAAGATAGTAGGTCGAGGTCATGTTGTTTATCAATCTCACGCAGACACAATAGACGGCGCTGGGAGGGGTGGGGGTGTGATTTGGCCAGCTGCTACATTGCTCTCTTATCGGGTGCTGCAGAGGGAGACCGGTGCATTGATTCCATCAGCTGGTGTCTCACTCAGGGCTTCGTCCTGGGCTGGCTAGTGATTGGACGTTTTGTGATAGCTTTAGTATGCACAGAGTGGGCCACTTTGGAGACAAAGTTCACTATTTAAAATTGTTCAAAGTATAGTTACGACTTACGAGTTTCAAAAATTGAGTGTAATTGTCGTGAATACGATTTGCCTAAAGCAACTGCCTAAGCCTACAAAGGCTTCAGTAAGCTGAATAAGAAAATTTTTCAAAATATGTCATCCAAGAACGGTATTACTCCTAGAAGCAAAAGGGGACAGCTTGGTTCCATAAAGATGCTGCCTATATAATGTACTGAACTGTTTGTTCTCAATTCTTGGGATAGAATATTTTTTGCCACGCTTACTTTTAAATTAGACATTATTCTACTAATAAAAAGACTTCTGGCACTTCATAGAATTAATATTATCTATCTGTAAGTTATGGGGCCCATCTAATCCTCCTATTCCATACTTTCATCTCTGGGGCCGAAACAAAATACATGACGGATGTCAAAGTCGTATATAAATTTGCGATTCACTGAATGCACACGACATTTTATGATATGAAATTCAAATAACTAATCCATGTGCAGTGTGCCTACGTCTTGATGAATTTATAATTCTGACAAGTTAAAAACAAGAAATGTTTCGGCAAAGTATAACTGACAAGGTCGCACATTCACAAGTTACGCAAAATGCATCTTTTATCTCAAGAAGCACATAATTCATACTCAAACAGAAAAATAAGCAACTACGCGTCATGAAAATAACTATTTCTAACTGGGTTTTGAATGCTAAATTAAAGTCTCACTGTTTTCCAGAAGTTTCGTATCATTATATACTATATTTACTTCCTCTAGTGATGATAGCTCGGCCGAAATATAGCGACAACGTGATAGCATATTGCTATCAATCGACCGTCTAGATCTGTCCGGCATAGCGATTTTGTAACTTTTACGTTATGCCGTTATTGGTTCCGATGGATAAAATGCCTATTGTTGTCCATGTCAATTTTTTAACTTTGTAACCGAGAACGGCAAAGTCAGAGTTACGGAATCGCAGTACAGGGACAAACATGGCGTCGATTCGCAGAGTTAGCCACTCTCGTCTCAGTCCGCGGTTCTCTTTCTTCGCGGACTAACACCCGAAACGAGGGTGTGGATCTTGTACAGCTTCGCACACTCCATCATCCACCGAGTAATTTTCCACCCCATCCTACGACGGCATCCTTCTGGGCTTCACACGAAAATCATCCGCCCCATCCCCCCCCCCCCCCCCATGGTCGGCGGCCATGTATGCGGCCATCAGAAAGGATGGCATCGGATACATCATCCCATTCAATTCGCACTCCACATGAGATGACAGATCAGAGAGGATTATTACTATCCCATGAGCTATGATCTGCGCGGTGGGGAATGGTCCCCACGATTTGCAACTCTGGTTTATTTTCTTTGATGTTTTCGGGTGTCGCAAACTTCTCGGATAAAAGAACGATTTGAGTTTTTTTTTTTGCATTTTCACCCAAGTTTAGAAGCTGGTGGATTTGCATCTCCCATTGCTGCTAGACTTGAGCTAAGAGATTCAAAAACTGTTTTGTCAACCCGAGGGCATGGGTTCGGATACTTTGGATCCGATGAGCTGTCTGTCTTGATCTCCTTGACAGGAAACAAATGGTAATGCTGGGAAGTTCGAGAGAGAGAAAACTATCGCTGACAGCATTCAATTTCTTAGACTCGTATGTATTTACATCAGATCCTTTAACCGAAGTTTTGCACTAGAATTAATTTTAGCTTGCCACTTTCTGGGGTTCTCATATCATAGAGTACCATACCAAAGAGTCCAATTATTAAGTTTTTATCATTACCATTAAAAATGGTATTGATCATTGCCATTATTGACCATTTGACTCTTTACAAATGGTAAAGAGACAAATGATATTAAACTTCGAAATCCTTCAAGCTGTGGTAAAGTAAGGCTAGCACAGCTCTAGTCGTCAAAAAACTATTTTAAACTGGGGTTTCATTTTCGGTTTTGAATGGGATACCGGTTAAGACCTTTTAGAGCCCAAATTCAAATATTTTTGTTGAAAACTATTTCCTGCAATAATGATCTTCGATCAAGTAAACAATCGAGGTCAATTTTGGCCTTTTGTGCTTCCAGTTCCTTGCGCAGTTATACTACTTGTACGAGTTGTCTGTTGTATTCCAAAGATTCTGTTGTATTTCAAAGATGTTGTATTTCAAAGATTATGTTGTATTTCAAAGACGCTGTTAACATTTCAAATATTCTGTTGTATTTCAAAGATTCTGTTGTATTTCAAAGATTGTCTGCGGTTGGTTTTCAGCCTGGGAGATCGAAGGACAGATTCATCCGGTCGGGTTTTCGACCCAGCCCTGACGTCACGGAAGTTAACAGGTCCCAATGTTTGTGAAGATGTTTGATGATGTGCGACGGCGTTTGCAGATCGACGAACGCCGAACGACGAACGCACGCCGCAGGTGAGACTTTGGTGCGTAGTGCCTACGCAGTCTTTCATTTCGAGCAACATCCGATATATTATGTATACACATTACACACTCGGACAAAAATAACCATGCGAATAGCAACATTCAGAGATTTTAAGTTCTTAAACACGCACACATGATTTTAAAAAATGCGGTAAATTATATGTTGCAATTCTAAAACAAGGGTGTATGGGTAAAAGGAATTAATTCCACGTATTCATCAGTCCGTGCAAATATGTTGGCGACAAAAACTGGCAAATGCTGAACTGCATAGGCGTGCGCAGGGTAAATGGATTAGAAAGCGAAGCACCGCTCTTCTTCTTAACGTTAAAACTAGTGTAGTTGGCAATGATGGGAGAAAAAACAGTTCTATTCTAAACCCGGCACCTCCACCTCGACTATGGGAACCTAATGTTGACACCGTTGGCTCTTCTGGCAACCGGAGAACCTTCGAGAGTGTGACAGCACTCTCCACCTTAACATGGAAAATACTTTATTGCATATCCCGGCCAGCAATAGTCGGTTATTAAAGTGTTCCTCGCCCAACCCGGCACTTCCACCTCGACTAGGAACCGCAAGAACAGGCGAGGCTTTGAGATTGAAACACTTGTCTCCTTCTAAAGGCGAAAAATACTATAGTTACATATCCCAGCCAGCAAAGATCATAGATAAAACAGTTTTTCGTCGAACCCGGCACCTCCAACTCGACTAGGAAACGAAAGTTGAAACCTTTGGCTCTTCTAACAACAGGCGAGGCTTTGAGAGTGAAACACAGCTCTCATCTAAACGTGAATAATACTATAGTTACATATCCCAGCCAGCAAAGATCAGAGATAAAACAGTTTTTAGTCGAACCCGGCGCCTCCATCTCGACTAGGTAACGTGGGTGCCCGCCCTCGGAGAGAACCGAGAGTGCAGGTATTAGTAGGTCAACTCGGAGACGGAACGGAGCGGCTAAGAATAAGAGTGTCGAAGGTCGAGGTCTTGCAAGACGCGTCCTATTCTTAGCTCGGGCGATTTGCGCGACCTGACGCACGCCGGGACGCCGTCGGAGGGTAATTAGTGTAGACGGAGGTCGCCTCGGGATCGGACAATGGACCGCGTTGTTTGGGAAACAAACGAGGCGCGCCTGGAATGCGGTAGATGGATCGGGAATGCAGAGGAGGGAATCTCTCTTGTGGGAGGTTTTATTTTTTGGCAGTTTGTTGAGACGAGCTTTTTGCGTGCAATGCTATACAGTGGTTATTGTAATCAATGATCAAAGAATGGTCTAGAATTTGAACAAATTTCATTTGGTTATTGATGTGATATACTTATCAAAATATCTAGATTTGTTATTTAGTAAATATAACATTTGTCATGGTTTAGGAACATATGTTTTGAAAGATTTTAAAGATTTTCACACTGCAAAATTATTAAAGTTTTCGAAACTTTTGCCAAACGACAGAATACCTACATCTCTCTTAATTCACACCCCCATTTTCATTCTATAACTGCTCACGGCGTCATATAATATAATCGTCGTTAGCAAGTGAATAGTATTGTAAGAAAACATAAATAGTAAATACATAAACTTTATAGCTTTATCAGTGTTTGTGATGTACACGCACATAATTGCTTGGCATTCACATTGACCTGTTCCTACTGAGAAAGGGGTAATTTTATAATTATAACAATGAAAAAATGAGACAGACAACGGGAAAGTTGTATTTCTCCAACATTACGCAACAACAGTTTATATTTTTTAAATTTATTAAAATTTAATTTTTACTGTGGTAGCCTGGTAGGTTGTACTTATAAATTTTTTGAAACAGTAGATGGTAAACTCTGCAGGTTCGTTTGCAGCATCATCTCACGTTGAGACTGGGTGAAATGGCACCGGGAACAGATTTGTGGACCACGTTTCAAACGAAGTGATCAACATGATAACTTCCTCCAACAAATCGAAACACTTTTCTGGACTGCCACAGTTTCCGCGAACCATTTCTCATCTGACGGAATTGTCAGCAAACCAGTTTTCAAACGCACAGCGTCCAAAGTTCTTTGACAGGATTGACCCAAATTTGTATTTAATGCTTCGCAGCGTTATGCTTTGCGAGCGACAGAATCGTACGCCCACTCATCTGCTTTAAAAAGCACTCATGCTGCGAAAGGTACAGAGAGAGCGGCAAAGGATTATATTATGAAAAGCTTTGCCTGATAAATGACGTAGGTGAATGATAAAAAGTCTCTACAAAATCACACTACTGACTAGACTCATTTCGCAAAGTTATAAATCTAATTAAAATAGCAACAATTTCCGATCGAGCAACTATGTTATGATTTTGCTAATATTTCACGGCGACTTTGCACGCCTAGACGCCGAACGGTTTAGCGAAAACCGTCGCGGTTGCCAAAATGTCAAAAGGCCAAGATGTCACATAAAAGGGGTGCACGCTGGAAACCGGACGATATAGAGTACTTGTACTTATTTTTATACGTCGGGAAACTGGCATCTGCTCAAAAGACCGTTATTGTAACTTGCAAGTCGTATAACTGTTGCAGTGGGTTCACGCAATAGCAGTCACAGAGTGTTGTCATTTGGAAATAGTTCAGTTAGTTTGTTAACTCTATACTCAATTCCACCCTAAGAAGGATAGTGGATTTGCATCTTCCAAGAGCTGCTATACACGAGATAAGAGTTTCAAAACTACCCATATAGCCTTTTGTATGCACCTCTAGACATAGGCTGTAAGTTTTAAAACTCTTAGCTTGTGCCCAGCGGCAGTGGGTCCTCTTGGAAGATGCAAATCCACTCTCCTTCTCAGGGTGAAATAGAGATAAGTCTAGATAGTTTACGAAAAAATGTAGACACCCCAAGGTATTCTTGTCGAGTCAAATTTAAGGAGACTCGCGTTCCCACAGCCACAAGATTTGCACTGTTGTACACGGGTAACATTTCCAGTATATGCCAGCCAATTTAGAGACTAGAGAAATGTCAGAATACATATAAGCAAGCAGCATCATCGTTGCCCTACACTCCCACACAGCGCACAGTATAAAGTAGTAATATACCGTGGCATCCCAGCAGCTTATAGTAATGTAGTTCTACGGTTCATACGCTTCAGAAGCCCCCTTCATCAAAAGCTTCAGTTCCGCCAGTGTCGTTTTTTTGCGCAGTTGCTCGTCTGCGAAGGCGACTTGGAACGGAGTTTCAAGTAGAGAATGAGAGTTTGTATTATTATGTAACCGAACCCAACTTTCAAGCAGGAACTGGCACTTCCACTAGAGATATACTAGAGCATCAATAAACTTAAAGCTGTAACTTTAATTCTGTTGTTGAAGGGTTGCATTTTTTAATGATAGCATGTTAGTTTGATTGATTGAAATGATATTGATTTTGAATTATTTGCATGAAACAAACACAATGCATGTTTGAAGCCACTCATGGATGCTATTAGTTAGTCGTCTCATCACTGAACCTATAACACCCCCCATTACTGAAAACTCAACTGAAACTCATCTAGTAACTTATCGAACGTATCAGTAGAAGTCATTTGATTGGATTGCTGCAAAGTTTTAACCTTGACCTAACAGGTCTGACAGGTAAACATGTTTTTCTACTTTTCTATGTTAAATTATTACGTGTGTTGAGTAGCTCATACGAAGATGCGCATCTAATAAACGTAACTCACTGTCACCATGCACAGGTACAGCCACACAAAGAAGGTCCACGCATATGTTAAAATCGGCTACGCGAAATCTTCTGCGTGAATTTCCAATGAACCCCTCACTATAGCAAGCCCTAATAAACGAGATTGAAATCCAGATATGGCAATGTTTTACTGTTTCACTCGCCCCACCGTAAATCTCAGTACAGTTCTCACTGTCACACCATCACGGAAACACTCGTCGCGACGCTAACGCGCTCTATTGATAGCTTTCTCAATTATAACACCAAGTTTTAGCGCAAATATCCCTATGTTCCATGCGAAGGAATATCTGCAAAAGCTAGATCTATGTATTTACGCTGTGTTCACGTCCAAACTTCATTCTTAATGATCCCAACTTGCCAATTATTCAAAAGCGCCATCGGAAAATAGAAAAGCCAATCTAGAGCCAACTTTGCAAACAGTTTCATTCGAGACTATATGAGTACTATATCGTAAAACATCACAAAACGTAAATATTACGAGTAGCATTTTATTGATTCAGGTATATCGGCTCACAGCTTACACCTTACACTACGGTTGTTTATTACGTTTACATCAGATGATCGATCGATTGATGCTTATGTTCATTTCATTATCCCAGTGGAATACAGTATATGCAGCTACTACGGTATATGCTGGAATACAGTATATGCTGAAATACAGTATATGTTGGACTACAGTACATGCTGGTCTGGTATACGGCGATTTTCTCCCGGCGGAGGGGGAAGGGGAAGGGTTTTACACGAGACAAAACCTGAAGTTCTGTAACTCGATACCGTTATGTTTTAGAGCAAACGGTTGAAACAGTTGGATCACAGCAACTGCTACTTCCGATGCGGATACTCGAAATGAAAAAAGTTACTTTGTATCCAGAACAAGAAAAGTGTATAGCGAAAACGACAAAGAAGACCTGGAACTTTACAGCGTGTATACTCTAGATTTGGTGTAGTTTACCATTCCACCGCTGTAATTATGGTCCGTATTGCTAGAGGGCTTTGGGGGGGAACATTAACCTAACAAATTCGACTGTTCAGATAACGATTCCCACAGCAGTACAATTGCCATTGGTAGCAATGTAAAACAGCCAGTTTCGGCTACATAATCCTAGTGTATAGAGTACGTCTCAGGTTCTTTCGTCAGCAGCACGTTTATCATGTTAAAGTATATGGCTAATTACCCGAGGCACTGACAAAAGACCCTGAGACGTAGGTACTGTAGCACCCGCAAACACTTGTGACTCCCGATCCCTGCACGCTTGGATGGATCACTATCACATTCACTGTCACTGTACAGTGACGTCACATGCCACGACCCGTCACATGCCACGTCACATGTAACTGCGACGTGACAGCGCGGTGCCTGGCGCAGACAAAAATCGAAATAATTCACGCGCGGCTTGGTGGTACACCCTTATTGTATTTGTAAGAAATCATGTACCGCGTGCAATCAGGTATTTTTGAGAACATCCTCTTTTGAAAAAAAATCGCGGGTTTTGCAACCAACCCTGCGCTGCTATAACGTGAGGTTATCCACGCTCATACACCTTAGTTGCAATTGAGACCTGGGGGGCTATCATGTAACTTTGTGATTTCAAAACGATTCGTTTTCAATATCACTGCCTATATGGTTTAACACGGGCAGTGATTTGAAATCGAACGATTTCGAGCCAAATCGAATGAAAAAAATGACACAGTCGAATAGACAAAATGAAATCAGTCTCTGCAAGCCAGCACCGCGACCGCCACTGAGCCGCGACCAAAACCCCGAATCAACGCCACTGGACGACGCCGCGCAACCGACGCCGGCGTCGCGGTAAATGTTGTTGTTGTTGTTGTTGTTGTTGTTGTTGTTGTTGTGACGTTTCATCGGTGTCGAGGATCAAAGGGCCGCGGGCTTTGGCTCGACCGCCCTTTGGCGCAATTGCGCTAACAGAACCTGCACATGGATTTGCAATTATTGCGCGGAAACAAAGATAAATTGTATTAATTCCGCTCGAGTGACCCGATTGCGTTTGACAGCTGAATGCACTGCCGGCGTCGCGGTGTGCAGTGTTTCTAGTTCATCCGCATTGCGAAATCGCGGGCGTCTGTTTTGCCAAAACTAATATTGTGACCGACGCTTTGGAGTGAGTGTGCGGTTTTAGCACAAAGCCATTGAAGATTTTGACTGTCGGCGGCTGCGTCATTTTTCGATCAACGGTGGTGCAGATTTTGTGATATTAAATTGGGAACCGCATGGCACAGTTTTGGACGAGTTCCGTTTGCCAAGAATGGGAAGATGCAGTGGTGAAATAAATCAAAACGATGATGGAAAGGTTTCGAATTTTATCCTGGTTTTGATATTGAAATTTGAATCATTCACTAAGATAAAGTGAGCAAAATCAAGAATGCAACACAAACAAACCAGGGCTACATATATCTTAACTCCATTTCACCATAAAGAGGATGTTTTTCAATGTAGGTACAAGGGATGTTTTTCACAATGCCAAAAGGTCGGAAACTGCCCAAATGCCTTCTGAGTGCTGCAAGGTTTTAACCTTTTGACCTAAGGCTTACATAAGGAAGCAATTGGTCCACTATGAATATGCAAATCTATGTATTTTCGAATATTATATACCTATAGGCATATGCTTTTTTCCCAAAGTGAACTACATGGTACGATCTATAATTGAAATTTGAGAATACACTAGAGTTAAGGCATAGTTATATTGATGGTAAAAGTATAACTATTTGATTCCATCGCAATTTTATCGGATCCCACAAACACAATGGTCAATCACCAGCGTAATCATCAATGGCAAAAACATGCTGGCTCAGCTGATGAACATTCTAAAGCCAGGAAAGCCAGCCACGTGAAATTACGAAATGACAATTCAACTCCGCGCGAATGCAGAAAAGTTTAACACTCGATTCAAATTCAATTTGAACGCAATTCGCACAAAAAAGTACAATTGGATGCATACCGATAATTGAAGTCATTTGCTAGCGTAGCATGCCACAAGATCAATGTCTGCCACAGAGCGCGAGTAATTACATTGTAGTTTATGACAAATTACTGTGGAATTGGTCGTAATTTCGCCAATTGGATTAACGGCTGCTAGGGCGTGTGCTTGTTTCGTTCCGCGGCAAATAGAGAGTCTTGGCCAGCTACAGAGAGGCGAACTATGCGCGAATGAACGCCATTTTCTCAGCCAAAAGCGGGTGGGAAATGTAGTATGTTGCACTCATCAACCAACTATCAACAATTCGACCACAGCTAGCCCTAAATCTAGTCTAGCATAGCCTTATCTTAGTCTAGCCTAATCTTAGCCTAGCCCAGCTTATTCTTTGTCTAGCCTAATCTTAGTCTAGCCTAGCCTAATCTTATCCTATAGCCTAGCCTTTTCTGAGACTAGCCTAATCTTATCCTAGCCTAGCCTTTTCTGAGACTTGTCAAATCTTAGTCTAGCATAGCCTTTTCTGAGACAAGCCTAATCTTAGTCTAGCCTAGCCTAATCTTAGTCTAGCATAATCTGAGTCTAGCCTCATCTTAGCCTAGCCAAGCATGGCGTTCGAGTTCCAGCAGATGGCCACTCCGTCGCCCGTCACGCGCCTCTTCCGCCCAGGGTGGAGTATTCCCGTGGTACAGGTACACCGTTATACCAATGGCGTCTGCCGATAATGCCCGTAATTGCGACTTCATTGGAAAGGGCGACAACCAGCCATCCCTGCAGGGCCCACCCTCGGGGTCAGTTGGCACGAGGAAGCAACGGGCAACAGGATCCTTAA
Organism: Nemoura dubitans; assembly: GCA_921293005.1. Classification (NCBI taxonomy): domain Eukaryota; kingdom Metazoa; phylum Arthropoda; class Insecta; order Plecoptera; family Nemouridae; genus Nemoura; species Nemoura dubitans. The sequence continues at coordinate 5,422,879 of OV121076.1, forward strand.
TTACCATGCTACGAGAGGTACAGGCCCCGTGATTAGCCTGCTACGTGATAAAGGCTCCTTACTTGGTCTGCAACGTGATATAGGCCTCTCAATTGGCATGTTTGGAGAAACAGGGCCCTTAATTGGCATTCTACGAGAGGTACAGGCCCCGTGATTAGCCTGCAACGTGATACAGGCTCCTTACTTGGTCTGCAACGTGATATCGGCCCCTTAATTGGCGTGCAACGTGATATAGGCCCCTTAATTGGTCTGCAAGCAACAAGAGACAGGCTCCTTAACTGGCATGCTATATACGAGAGACAAGCATTTTGTTGTACTTTCTTGTACAATGCATCCAAAATTTGCAGAATTTCATTCAGTGGCTGTACACTTGTTTGCGCGCCTTAACTCCAATTCACGTTAAGAATGAGAGTGGATTTGCATCTTCCTCGAGGACCCACTGCTGCTAAACTCTTTTTCACGTTAAGAACGCTAGCGGTGTTTTACTGTCAACGAGACCTTGCTGGTAGGCACGAGCCAGAGGTTTCAACATTCGCAGGCCGTCTCATTGTTCCGCTAAAGGGTTCGCAAGCAAGGGTCTCTAAATTCTATTGAATGATTTACAGCGCACTGTCGGGTGTCTGCAGAACAATACTAGCGTTCTTAACGTGAAAAAGAGTATAGACACGAGCTAAGAGTTTCAAAACTAACAAGCCACGTCTTGAGCCGGACAAAAGGCTTTATGGACAGTTTTGAAAGTGAAACTCTTCACTCATTTCTAGCAGCAGTGGATCTTTAAGGAAGTTGCCAATCCACTCCCCTTCTTAACGTGAAATGGAGTATAGATGGTTCACCAAAAATGAACGTTTCGACCCCAAAATGAGTTGACGGCCCGTTTATACTAACATCTAAAGAGCGTGTGAATTCTATTTCCAACGCGCGACAACATTAAGGGTCCTCCACACCCCCTCTAAAACGATGAATGCAGAGGTCCAAGCGAACAGAAAAATGAACCCCTAAATTCCAATCTTTTATTTTAAGATACCAGTAGATGAAGAAAGAGTATATCTAGTCATGGATAACCACAAAATTTTGATATTTTAAAAAATGTGTATGGTGCAAACTTTCAAAAGTCGTATAAATGAGCTAATTTATGCGATTTTTGAAAGTTTGCACCATACACATTTTTTTAAATATCAAAATTTGGTGGTTATCCATGACTAGATATACTCTTCCTTCATCAACTGGTATCCTAAAATTAAAGATTGGAGTACATTTAGGGGTTCATTTTTCTGTTCGCTTGGACCTCTGCATTCAACGTTTAAATGGGAGTTGTGGGTTAAAGGATTAGCTGTGAGGAGCCCTCTTAATCATTACAGTTTTCTTCGGTGTAGGATCTTTTTCGAAAAGTATCTCGAACCTCTCGTACCACATTGAAGAAACCACATCTCAACCGTCAGAAACCATTGCGCCGAGGTAACAAGTCCTTCCTATATCTCCAGCCTGCATCCTGCCCTGGTGCATCAAACCTATAAACTGCATCGTTGCATCTGGCACCCCCTCAGCAAGTGCATTCCAACCCTTAGCAACGCAATCAGCAGAGCTGCATTCTAGAACGCTGCACTTTATTGATTGAAATTCTCGCTGCAGTAAATTCCCGCGCTGCATTCACGGCGATTCGAACAAGTACACGATAGATCCAGGATTATTCATCTCCAGAGAATGCCGTTCACGTTCCCAAGTTATGACCGAAACAAAAAAAACGGAAATAAACTGGGCATCCGATAAAATAGAAATTTCGCATTAAAAATCTGTCAGTGTGCATTTTCTTTTGAGTAGAGCGAGACAAGCTCGCCGTGATTCGAAGTCGCGTTCACGTTTTTCACTGTTTCGCTTTGCGCACGGTCCGACAGGTAGCGTCCCGAAAGATAATATGCAAAAACCGTGCACGAGAGGCTTTTGTTCTCAAATCCGTTCTTATGCGACGTAGGTAGCTTGTGTTTTTTTGTTGCTTTTTTCAGTCTCGTTTCTACCGGTTTTTAGCGAAGAGTCTGTCTAGCCAATGGAGGTTACAATACTGCATGGAGAGGCTTTTCCTATCAGTTTTGAAGCAGTTTTTATGTAGTACGCCATCTTGCAAGAGAACCTTGTTCGAAATCAGCCTATGTCATCACACGTAATGTTCAGAGAAAAGATATTCAAATCGTAATGGCCTTTGCTTTCGTGTCTGTGAGCTGGGCCCTTCGGATTCTAAAGCGCAGCAAAAACGCAGTGTGTATTGCGAATCCGTCTCGTTCTCGGCCTCTCAGAGCGTTTCGGGCTCCGACGGGTCCAGCCCTGAGGGCTCCAAAGCGCAGTGTGTTTTGCAAATCCGTCTCGTTCTCGGCCTCTCAGAGCGTTTCGGGCTCCGACGGGCCCAGCCCTAAGGACTCCAAAGCATTACTATATACCAACATGGCCGCCAATGAAAGTATTATTCATGGCAATCAATGTAAAACGTAATCTCAAAGCGTATAGTTCATTGTAGAATTACAATATAGCCATAACCTTCGCTATATATATATACTTCATTTGTGATATTTGTGCACTTCCTTTATTCTCACATCTCTTGTATTTGTTTGTCATTTGTTTCTGTTTCTACCGGTTTCTCGCAGAGGATCCGTCTCTGCCGATCGAAGGTTCGTTCGATCGACGCGTTTGTTCCTCGGCTAACGATCCTAAAACAAGCTTTCTGCTTCCATGAGGCCGAGCCACACCATGAGACGAGCACATCGAATCAGAGCTTTCTGGAAACGAACGCGTTATTGCATCCGCCGAGAGGGCTTTCGTAGGGAACGAGAGTGGGGAACTAGGCGCAAGTTTTTGGGACGCCATGTTTGACTGCATTCCAATCGCACACGCAACATGACGGTGCAAATTGTGTTGGAGCACAGCATCTGCGAAATCTTCGCATGTTTTTCGTGGTCGCTGACGCTCTCTACCATTATTTGCTTCAATTTGCAGACATTAAATATTCATAATGATATACACAGAAGACTTTAGAATTGAAAAATATATGTAACCAAGTGTAGTTATTTTTTTAAAGATATTTTGGAATCAAAAGAATTTTCACAATATCGTGATAAAAATTAAGAAGATCAGGAAGAATAAAAATCGTGAAAACAAGAATGATGCGTTGTTACTATATAATGGTAATGGAAGTGTGACAAAATGTAATATGAAGACGAAGAAGACAATGTTTAGTCATAATTGCATGGAAATCTTTGGATTCGAAAGAGTTTTCCCAATACTGTGATGGAACTTAATGATTATCAATAAGAAAATTAACACACTTCAAAATTGTGAACCAAGGAATTAGTAATCTTGCTAATTGCAGAGATTGCAGAAATTTTAAAACTACTATATCAGTCTATCCGACCAACCGCACCTATTCCCAAGTCGGCCACTCCTGAGTCTGTCTAAACTCTTTTTTCCCTCGTATCGTGTGCTTCATTTTTAACGTGCCGCTCCCTGAGGACAACAGCGACGAGATTTTCAGGACAACGGCAAAATAAACAATGAAGACAAGCAGTTTTTTATTCGGTTTGCTCCCGCGGACGTTTCGGGAGTATGAGAATAGAGCGACCTCGAAGGACAGACCTCTAAGGAGGGACCTCGTAAGGAGTGCCCTTTAAGGAGGGACCTCTAAGGAGAGACCTCGTAAGGAGTGCCCTTTAAGGAGGGACCTCTAAGGAGAGACCTCGTAAGGAGTGCCTTTTAAGGAGTGACCTCGGAGGAGTAGCCGAAGCCGGTACATGCAATTGCTCTTGTGAAGAGGGAAAATCACCTCTAGATTTCGGATTTAGGAAGTCTCTTCCCATCTGCATAACACAACAAAACCCAGGGTGGCCAAAATCGCACAATCATATTTTGTTTACGTATAACAGACAAAATTGTGCACATACCAATGCTAACATACGACCCATTGACATCAAGGAAGCTCTGCTTTAATTACCACTATTACCCTATAGACTGCTCATTGCCAAATGCTCAAATTTAAGTGGAGCTTCCTTAATGTCAATGGATTTTGTAACTTTTACGTTATGCCGTTATCGGTACCGAAGGATAAAACCCCTATTGTTGTCCATATTAATTTTCTAACTTTGTAACTTTGTAACCGAGGACGGCGAAATCAGAGTTACGTAATCGCAGTACTGATGGATAAAATCCCTAATGTTGTCCATGTTAATTTTCTAACTTTGTAACCGAGAACGGCAAAGTCAGAGTTACGAAATCGCAGTGCTGATGGATAAAATCCCTATTGTTGTCCATGTTAATTTTCTAACTTTGTAACCGCGAACGGCAAAGTCAGAGTAACGTAATCGCAGTACTGATGGATAAAGTCCCTATTGTTGTCCATGTTAATTTTCTAACTTTGTAACCGAGAACGGCAAAAGTTCAAATTAAGTCAGAGTGACGTAATGGCAGTGCAGGCCAGTCGAGAATGTTCGGTGCGTGCTGGCTTTCATGGAGCGAACGTGCCGAATGCACGGGCACTTCCCGAGCCCGGCGTAAAACACGTAGGTACGTCGGGAACCGATTGGGAAATGGGGGCGTAATCGAGTTTGATGCAATCATTTCCATCGCGTCTTTGGCGAGGCGGCTCGGAAAAGTCTTTTTTCTCAAATTACATTTTACGTTCAGGAAATTATCCTTGCTGTATATAATAATATGTTAATGGGAGTCGAGGGGTGGTCGTAGAAATATTTCCCTCCCACGAGGCAATTTTCGCAAGTCTATATACCTAGCTGTGGTATAGCTAAACATAAATTTCAGTGTTCACAACATTAATAATGGTAGAAATTGTCTGTGAAGAAGCAATTTGCGAAGTTGATAGTATCTTTAGATACACACCACATATCGCGTGCTTCATGCGTATTTAAAGATGACGTTACAAGACCCATGGGTTTGCGGATAATATTTATTAGGGTCGGTGTTGCAATTGCCTCAACTCAGAGTTAAAGTAGGAGTTCAGTTATTTGTCATGGCAACCGCCAGTAGGATGCCGTGGAGTTCACTTTTTTCTGAGGGTTAGACGCTTAACACAGAGTTGAATTTCATTATCATAGACTGCCTAATTACAAATACACCAAATATGAAAATAGGTCGCTCGGAATGTTAAAGTGCTAGTCCAAGAAGACAGCCAATCGCTTGCCTGGAAATTCTATCCACGTGGTGGCGGCACAAAGTTTTGAAAAGTTGTAAAACTTGTCCACCCGAGGGCGGGTTGACAAGCGACAACGTGCGAAGACTAACATCATAGTGTCATTACTCTATGCCAACACGGTCCAAAGTTGTGGGGAACTGTAAAACAAACCAAAAGACACTGGATGAAGTCGGGCGGAATCTCTTGTTTGGATTTTTTTAAATCGGAATTAAGGACATTTTTTACCAACCCTAAACAGTAGCACAATGTATATGTTTGTATATCTTTCGAACAAACTCTACGTAACTTCACATTTGGCATTGAAAAAACAAACCTAGAAAATGTCAGTGTACGTTATGAGGTTAGGCTAGAAGTTAGGACCTTAACAGCTAACACTGCTACAGGGATTGTAGCTGCTACTGCTACTAACACAGCTACTGTACTAACACGGAACTTGTCAATTTTTCAGTCATAAAAATACTGTTCTGGCTCACATCTTTAAGTTTTGCTAAAATCTAAAACGGGGACAAAATTTGCTCCACACTATGGCGCCATGGCTAAGTCCGGGGGTGTTGATACGCACAGAATCGTGCATAAATCCTAAACAAGGGCCAAGTACTTAGCCCCTATATAAAGCAAACGTGTTCGCTTTAAACCACCGCCAGGGGACAACGGAGCGCGTCGACCGTTTGGGCGCTCGGGGAGACCTTTGGGTTTGAGCCCGGGTACAGAAACACTACACTGCTTCAGAATTCGAGAACGCTGTACACCTTACGTGAGGGTAAGCACTGGGACCACAAGAATGTGATCATTGCTAAGGCATGGAAATGATCGTTGTCGGGTAGATACCCTTAGCACCAAAACACATGTACATAACACATATGTGTAGAGAGAGGACTGTGCTATAAGAAAATGATAGAAAGAATTAAACATTTTTTTACTCCTTTTCCCCCCAAATCTCTGTATATATATTGGGGTTTAACCAGGGAAGAACAAATGTCAGTTTCTTTAATCCAGTCTGCTAATCTACGTTCACTTATCAGTTTTCGAATCATCGCTGGCCTTTTGGCTACGAGCTGGCAGGAGTTATTAATTGATGGGAAAGTTTGGTAAAAATCACTGTTCTTCTCTGCAATAGTTGAACCCGACTTTCGAGGGGTATCCAATTCTTGAGCTGGCACGTATATTGTGCTGGACGCTTGCGAGTCCGAACCAGCTGATGGCGTCCGGCCTCCACCCACCCACCCACCCACCGGGGGTGTATTGTTTGCCGCGAACAAAAGTGTATTGGTTCGATACCCGGGCTGGGCAAAATGCCAGGGCAAGGAATGGGACGACGGATGACCTACTCAAACCACAGCCCGGCAGAGTCAGTCTATATCTGCCAAAGGGCCGCGTCTTTATCAACACTCATTTCGGCTCGAAAGAATGGGATAAACTCACCACCTTTCGAAACGCCTGAGCGAGATATGATACAAGTCGCTTGTTCTGGGGGGGGGGGGGCGTTTACCCTGCAGATTGGAGTAGAAACAAACACCAAACTTTTCCCCAAAGACTCCGAGTCGCTGTGGGAGTCATTTTGAATTCGATGCACAAAAATAACCCGTCCAAATTTGAGCTTTTCGTGACAAAAGGGTCACTCATGAGCTTTTCCAGGTCTTTATCCTGCAAGGCTCACGAGTGCCTACTCAAGATGGTATCTCGTTTGCTTCAAGACCTTGCAAATGCTTGTTGCATTGTTTGCATTGTTTGATTGCTGTTTACAAGCAATCTTGATGAATATTAGCTTTCTAATATGATAAACATTGATGGTTATGCAGAGCTTTATTCGTAAAACTTGACTCGGCTTCACGAGCCATACCAGGTTTTTTAGCGCTGCTGCCCGTGCGACTAAACTATAAATGCATCAAATTACACGATTTTTCGATATAAGTACTCATATGTTAAAAGTTCATATTAGCACTCGCAAATTTTTAAGGATTATCAACGTTGCAGTGAAATCCCGACATTGCGGGTACTTACAACATGCATAACGACTTGTTGCTAATCACTTTGCTGGGCGAATCTCACAGCATACGGAACAGCTGAGTTGCCTATCCCCTTAGGCTGGCACTGATCGAAGATATAGCACGAAATCGTCTTGTTTTCCATCTAGCTGTCGGCGAGCGATTTTGACAATGAACTTTGTTGCCCGGCCATGTGTGACGATCGCCGCGTTTTTGGCCAATACAAGAAAAGGTTTGGTCGATTTGTCCTTCGAGGCATCCAATCGGTCGCAGTTTCATTCGGTACCGTTTGTACTTCGAAGCCAGCGATCGTTGACGGCGTTTATTTTTACCAGCACATGACAAGCTGAGTTCCCCGTGAAGTTGGACAGAGGGAGAATTGGGTTCTATTATATCAATTGAGCGGGCAATAAATTGAAATGGTATAGCCAATTTCTTTGTTATACAAATATTAGATAGAAATTGTGTCCTTTTGGTGTCCTAGATTTTATACAATTGTCTTGCTTATTCATTGTCCGACATCGTTTTAATGAAGTATAGTAATTACAGAAACGACGTATCGGGCACTTATATTAATGAGATCAATTGTTCAATATTCTTAGCATTTAATGATAATTGCAATTACAATTCTTCGGAACTACTTTGGATTGGATGGCAAAAATTCCTCATGGCTAAGAACATTGAGAAATGTATTGTAATTTGTAATCAAATGCACATGGGATGTAACAGGGGATCAGGCATACCAGTGCTCGGGGGCCTCGGGCTCAAGAGGGCCCTCTGATTTGAAGTTACGCCACTGGTATCTAACAAACCCCTTCAGATTCACGTAAACGGCATGCGTATAACAGGGTGGAAAATCATTTGACATTAACTACGGATCATCTATCTTCGTAATGATTCATCATTTAAATTCGCAAGTTTAGCAGAAAAGCCGCTAACGTGTTGGGGAAATTCTTTGCCGTGAGTTAAACGGCAAAACGATTACATGACATCAGCTGATTGACTTGCTCATCACGAGAAAATATAATCGATATTTATGGTTTTATAGGAATTCTCTCACCTTCACACAAGTTGTGATCAGATTAAAGAGTATACCTTTTTATAACCAATACAAAAGCAATTCAAGTTGAAAAAACATCAATTGGCATTTTGGTCTAATCTTTCCAATTTCAAAATAAATTTTCAAAATTGTCATTTCGATTCCAAATTTTAATGTTGCGAAGTGATCACTGTGAAAAGTCAATATCGAAAGTTGGAAGCGAATCGGTGCTTCGGGAAGAAAATTAGGGTCTAAAAACTATTCCCAATATCAACGATTACGACATAGAGGGATCCTCAAAAAGGCTGTGTGCAGAATAAAACATTAAAAAAAAACTGTTTTCCACTGCTGTGGGTTATAAAATGCAAAAATCTTTAATCTGAGCACAGCTTGTCAGGATATGAGACATGGTCTTTAAGTTTTGACTGGACAAGAACCAAGTATGTATTACAGGAAAATCCCTAATCTAAACCTTAATTAGAACTTTTCTTTATAGCTAATCTTTCTTAACATATTCCAACCAACAACGATGTAATTTAGAACCCTAACCTAACCTAACCTAGCCTTACCTAGCCTAACCTTACCTAACCATACCCTCTTAAAAAGAAACTTATATTGCTACTTTAGTTGACAGTGCCATTTGATTTGACCTAAATGTAATTCACATTACAAAAATCGATGTCTGTTAGTCTATATTGTCAATCACTTCTCGACAATAAACCTCAATGACAGATTACCACGCAGTCGATCCACAGACCGACAAAGGATACAGATAAAACAATCTGAGCATCCGACTCCATTATTTGCTCCGAGCACAATCCAACGTCATCGAGCAACTACAGAGATCCGAGCGCTTTGCAGCATTACACACCGCGTTCCTGCTAAGTGCATTACTCGACACAAATCCCTCAGCATCAATCCGGCTCCTTGGAAGTAACGTCCCGAGTCCCGCTACTGAAGCTGGAAGGATCTCTGCGGCTTGTTTCGGGAATAAGCTGTCTTAGCCGAGCAAGTTCGGGAGACGTGGTACAGAGCCGAGCCGTAGGCGAGAGCTATTGTCGTTGCACCTGGGTTTGCGAGATGTTGTGTCGTATACCTGGTGGCGGAATTCGGAAACCCCACTCGGCGTCTTGACATGTTACAGTGTTAGCGTTGTAGATATAAACTGCATTTCACGTTAAGTAGGAGAGTGGATATGCATCTTCCTCGAGGACCCACTGCTGCTAGACATGTGCTAAGAGTTTAAAAACTGCACACAGAGCCTTTTGTTCGACTCAAGACATGGCATTGGGAGTTTTAAGACTTTTAGTTTTAGATCGTGTCTAGCAGCAGTGGGTCCTCGAGGAGGATGCAAATCCACTCCCCTTCTTAACGTGAAATGGAGTTTAGATTTTATTTCAACCTATAAAGGTATTTCACGGTCTCAACCTCTTGTTAAGTTAACTATCTGTTACAATGCACTAACATTCAATAAGCTGCCTTGGATGCAATTTAACGAACCGTTGTTTTCTTAACAAGCAGTTGATCAACAGAGGCTCATACAATAAAGTAGTTTATTGGTATATTATTAATACAAATTTTGCTAATAGGATAACGTTAGCAGTGCGGTAACGCTGATAGCAGTTTGAAAAGTTTGTTAATAACCACGAGTGGCAGAACAATTTGCGGGGTGTACATTAATTAAACTTAAAGTTACCTATAACTTTGTTTTCCCAGTTAGCATATCAACTTCGGTTTGCGGTCCAACTGTTGGTAACACTGGCTCGGCACGGCCCGTATGGTTAGCGAGCACTCTCATTGCAGCTAGTCCCTTCACAGACTGCAGTTTGTTCGTACAATTTGAATAATGTAAAGCACGTTTTCGAAGACACGTGCTCAAAGTCAAGCCATAGGAATGATGTGTGAAAGTGGGAAGGGGTGGGGTGCAATTATTACCATGTTATGATTTGAACTTTGTATACATACATCTTTGTACCTGTAAGAATATGACAAATACAATAAAGTGGGAGCTAAATTGTACCGGTTAATTATAAGAAAAGGAAAACTGTTTGCAAAATGTGAATGTATGTTGTCCCATATTGGCAAACAGCACTCTATTTACATTTTACACCCTCCAAAAGCAACCATATCTTTAGAGCACCAAATGAAAACGCAACATTAAGAATCTGATATCTGAAGCCCAACGAGCTGTACATCTGGTTTTACAGCTAGCAATGTCAGTGACACAATGTCATAGACATTGGCTCTGCACCAATCAAGCTGGGTTTACAACTAGCAATGTCAGTGACACGATGTCATCAACATTGGCTCTGGACCAATCAAGCTGGGTTTACAACTAGCAATGTCAGTGACACGATGTCATCAACATTGGCTCTGCACCAATCAAGCTGGGTTTACAACTAACAATGTCAGTGACACGGTGTCATCAACATTTACTCTGAATCAATCAGAGACTCTGGAGATGCATGACGTCATGTTCGCCACTATGCCCCATGGAGTCTCTGATTGGTGGCAGAGCCAATGTTGATGACATCGTGTCACTAACATTGCCAGCAGTGAACCCAGCTTCATAGTGGCAACTGATAAATCGCCTCTCTGGGCGGAAGCGACTGTGTGTGTATAGACCGTTCCTGGTTCGCCGGAAGCGATTCGACAACACCGATGCTCGGATGTTTGCACATCTGCATACAGGGCGACTTTGAGCGCCCAGAGTCGGGGGGAAGGGGGGGATATCTTGGGCCCCTCGGTTGACCTATCCAAAAACCAATAAAAATACTCATTCTTTAGACCTTTTATAGTCGTCTCAATTACTTACACTCACTGAACAATAACGACCGCCTTTTTATGGTAGTGTATATTTTATTTAATGATTCTGAGATGTAATTTCAGCCTATAAATGGTAATAAAATGGTGTCAAATATAAAATTATAAACATGGAAAAATATTCCCCGGTATTTGTGGCCGTTTATACGGTTCTTTTTGGGTTTAGCTAGGTTTCTCCCACAATGGAAGTTCTATGTAACATAATTTATGCAAACGAGTTCAAAGAAGTTATTGATATAGAAGGTAAAGGGTATTATTGGGTTTAAGTTTGAAACCAATTGTATCGTATATTATAATAACTGTTTTAAGCTGTAGCATAGATTGCTTTATTTATCTACGGTTGTATGCACATCATTCGTTGCTGGTTTTAATGCTAAATGTATTTTCTTCATTGATTTTCATCAATTATTTTCTTCATACGTGATTTTATTCAGCATCTCATGCTAAACACTTTTAGGACAAGGTTATTTAACGAATATGTAATAGAAAATAATTATAAAATAAATGCAACTCATTTCACTCAATTTCAACCCAGAAACGGAGAGTGGATTTTTCATCTTCGTCGAGGACTCTTTGCTGCTAGACACGAGCTAAGAACAAAACTGCCCACAGAGCCTTTCTTAAACCTCAAGAAAATAGGAACGGTGGGAATGTGCTTCGTACACTGATATGTCTGATGCAGAAAACGTTGTTGCGCAGCTGAACACCAAGGTGACCCTTCCCAAAGTGTCCTCCCCTCGAGGGTTCATTTTAATGGGAAAACGGGAAGTCCTTATAGCAGTCTATTTCCAGGAAAACTCAAGACGCGCGACATCTGGGAGTCGTAAGTTCGTGACTCGACGTCGTCCCGAGGTGAAAATGCACGACCACACAGCTCAGTGGTGCCACCATTGTAATTGACAACTCAGTCATTGGTGCCACCCATGTCATGTAGAAGTATAGTTGGGTCTACAATACTAATAGCCAGTATAATATTTACACCACACTTTTTTCAGGCTTTGGAGCCCTCAGGGCTGGGCCCGTCGGAGCCCGAAACGCTCTGAGAGGCCGAGAACGAGACGGATTCGCAATACACACTGCGCTTTGGAGCCCTCAGGGCTGGGCCCGTCGGAGCCCGAAACGCTCTGAGAGGCCGAGAACGAGACGGATTCGCAATACACGCTGCGCTTTGTAGCCCTCAGGGCTGGGCCCGTCGGAGCCCGAAACGCTCTGAGAGGCCGAGAACGAGACGGATTCGCAATACACGCCGCGCTTTGTAGCCCTCAGGGCTGGGCCCGTCGGAGCCCGAAACGCTCTGAGAGGCCGAGAACGAGACGGATTCGCAATACACACTGCGCTTTGGAGCCCTCAGGGCTGGGCCCGTCGGAGCCCGAAACGCTCTGAGAGGCCGAGAACGAGACGGATTCGCAATACACACTGCGCTTTGGAGCCCTCAGGGCTGGGCCCGTCGGAGCCCGAAACGCTCTGAGAGGCCGAGAACGAGACGGACTCGCAATACACACTGCGCTTTGGAGCCCTAAGGGCTGGGCCCGTCGGAGCCCGAAACGCTCTGAGAGGCCGAGAACGAGACGGATTCGCAATACACACTGCGCTTTGGAGCCCTCAGGGCTGGGCCCGTCGGAGCCCGAAACGCTCTGAGAGGCCGAGAACGAGACGGACTCGCAATACACACTGCGCTTTGGAGCCCTAAGGGCTGGGCCCGTCCGAGCCCGAAACGCTCTGAGAGGCCGAGAACGAGACGGATTCGCAATACACACTGCGCTTTGGAATCCGATGGGCTAGCCCACGGACTCGAAAGCGTGGGTGTGTATTGGCTATCATGTTGGTGCCACCATTGTATTGACGGGCGTGTGGTGGCAGCAAGTCACTAAAAGCGCCGCTGCGAGCGCGCCAGTCACAATGTTGTGCGTCTGGGTGGCACGTGGCCGTTGGAGGCACGTGCAGAGATTGCTGGCCGGCTATGCTGCGTGGAGTCTTGAGAAGACACCGGGTTTGCTATGCTGAGTGGCGTCTTGAGAAGACAACGGGTTTGCTATGCTGCGTGGCGTCTTGAGAAGACACCGGGTTTGCTATGCTGAGTGGCGTCTTGAGAAGACACCGGGTTTGCTATGCTGAGTGGCGTCTTGAGAAGACACCGGGTTTGCTATGCTGCGTGGAGTCTTGAGAAGACACCGGGTTTGCTATGCTGCGTGGCGTCTTGAGAAGACACCGGGTTTGCTATGCTGCGTGGCGTCTTGAGAAGACACCGGGTTTGCTATGCTGAGTGGCGTCTTGAGAAGACAACGGGTTTGCTATGCTGCGTGGAGTCTTGAGAAGACAACGGGTTTGCTATGCTGAGTGGCGTCTTGAGAAGACACCGGGTTTGCTATGCTGCGTGGAGTCTTGAGAAGACAACGGGTTTGCTATGCTGCGTGGAGTCTTGAGAAGACAACGGGTTTGCTATGCTGAGTGGCGTCTTGAGAAGACACCGGGTTTGCTATGCTGCGTGGAGTCTTGAGAAGACAACGGGTTTGCTATGCTGAGTGGCGTCTTGAGAAGACAACGGGTTTGCATATTTCATAAAAGCCATTTTTCGCATGAATAAAAATGATCATAAAAATATAATTTCCTTAATCCAGCTGGATTTATTTCAACACGTCTGTTCACGCTGCAATGAAGGCTCTACAATTTTAACTCAAATTTCATAATTTTCTTCAAAGATACCCATGTATACCCATGTATACCCTGTACCCATGTACAGATACAGGTAATTAGAACCCGTTCCGTTCCCCCTATTATATATGTATGCGGATGCCTATTACAGGGGATCCTTACCCTTACGGGTTAAACCACTAAGAAGATACATCCAGAGCAGGTTTCAAAACGTTGGATAACCAGCTGTAGACTTGTCGTATAGCATTAAAAAGCACTAGGGCTTCGCGAACGCAATTTGTGTTGCGTTGAAGATGAGCGTAGGTAGCGGTTTGTGTATAGCGGATTAAAAGGTGCAGGCAGCAGTCACAAGAAAACCATGGAGCACCAAACCTGACCATTGCCTTCTCGAAAATTCTAATCACTTGAAAATGTATGCGGATTCTGACGTTCCTTTGTTTCTCTTCGAGGTCAGCAAAGCAGGTAACCAAGGAAACGAAGGAAACCGGACTCGTATTGAATCAGCCGTCAAATCACGAGAAAAAACACAAAAATGCTAATAAAAACCAATTGGAAAAACCTACCGAACTAAGATTTGCAGGCATGATAAATATGTATAAGGTCAACATGTTTACAAGTTTTGGTGAAGTTATGTTCAGAACTTTGAAATTTACAGGGGTTCAAAATTCTGAAAAAATCGAAAAATTTCGTAAAAATTGATTTATAAAAATTTTACTGAACCGATCTTTTTCAAAAACGCAGGGGGTCTAAGTTGAGAACAGAGGTAGATACTCAGAAATTTTCATCCATATCGGTTCAGGCGTTTGGTCTGTAGAGCGCGCACAAACACACAAAAAAAAAAAAAAAAAAACATACACAAGTGACTTTTTTTTGGGGTAAGTGAAATTGAAGATTTCGCTCCGCTCGCTTCGCTCGCTACGCTCATCAATTAAAAAGTCTTGTTTAAAAAAAATCTTGTCATTCTACCACAAGAACGCCACGATTTCAAACTGTACACAATCCAAGTCTGAGGCGTGTGCCATGCCAATAGCGCCCAGATGAACCTTAAAGCCGATCGTTAACGGGGAAATAAACGATCGGTCGGCGAGGGATTTACGAGAGTCGGTCTCGCTCGCGGTTTCCCTCGGTGTGTATCGACTTGGCCGTGCCGCTTAGTCATCGATCTATTTCAAACGGACGGGTGGGCAGCGGCGGGGGCAGGGGGGGGCAAAGTTTGCAGTGGAAACTTTCAGCGCCCAGAGCCACAAAGCATGGGCTCTTTTGGGACTGTCTGCTATTGGCTGGATCTCTCGTGGCATGGGCTCTATTGGGACTGTCTGCTATTGGCTGGATCTCTCGAGCCATGGGCTCTATTGGTACTGGCTGCTATTGGCTGGATCTCTCGTGGCATGAGCTCTATTGGGACTTGTTGGATGTCACGAAATTACTTCTGGCCAATGGCTGCCTGTAAATTCTTTCGCAACGCGGCATTTCAGCCATTTACAACGGCCATTACAGATGTTGTATCACTCACGCTGGCCGTTCCCACGGGCAGCAAAACGGTGCCAATATTATTTTTCCATTCTGATTACTCTTGAAGACAACTGCTTGTCGGTCGAGCACTATACAATTTCCCAGCCAGTTTCAGTCAAAATTGCAAAACCGAGGCGTACTTCCAATACTGAAGTTAAATTTCTTACGACTCATGTCTACTACGTCCTTTCTGTATCACTATAGTTTTGGAAAAAAACTATTTCAAACTGGGATTAGAATGCTACATAAAAGTCTCAATGGTTTCCCGACGTTTCGTAACATATACATGTAACCATATTTCGTAATAACATGTGTTTCGTAAAAATGTGGTTCTTTCGTTCACGTTTTTAACGTCAGTCGAGCTATCGCCCTTGAAAAAGTAACAAGTATACGTTACAAAACGTCGGGAAACCAGTGAGACCTTTTTTTAGCATTAAAATCCCAGTTTGAAATAGTTTTTTTATATACTAAAGTCGTTGTAGATAAGTTTCCCACGCGCCCCACCATCGATCTATTCAGGTGCGAGGGGTGGGTAAGGGTGTGGTTGATGGGGGGGGGGGTGCAAAGTTTGCAGTGGAAACTTTCAGACCCCCTCGACGCGACGATGAACCTTGAGCGACTTGACGAACGACGGAGACGAGATTAGTTTCTCCACTTGATGACAATGAATGTCTTTGCGATGCTTGACTCGACTCGAAGACTTCCACGCGAACGCCGATTTACTTTTTATTTGCTACTCGAGACTAATTGAAGCGAAGAACTTGGTGGTAATTTACAATGACCGACAGATTGAAATATATTTCCAGCATCACGTAGGTATCTTATTACTTTTATTATACTTTGAAATATTTGTTTTAAAAGGTAAAACCTTGTTTGTACGTTTTTTGGCATATACCAGTTTGACCTTTAAACTTTCGGATACCGTTGCAGATTGGATGATTTCAAATACGAGATAACTTATAAAATACAGCTTAAGTAATTGGAAAGATATCTTTTTAAAATAGGAAATCATTTTTGGAAGTGGGAAAATCGGAAACAGTTACTATCAACACACTAAACGTATGTTTGAAATTAAGATTTGTTAAAAGTTGCTGTAAGCTAAGATGAATTAAAGCGGACATAGGTAAGTAATGCTATATTATGATCATAGCTTTAATTTCAGATATTTCAAAGAAATCCTGAACAAAATCACGAATTTTCATCAGTTTTGCGATCACCAGACGGATCTCTGAATGCCTCTCTACTTCATTTCCATCCGCAATCTGTCTTCATTTCTAGCAGCACATCGCCATTCACTTAATCCGCTCTCCGACTGTTTATTTACATTGCGGCGTCCAGGAAGTGGTCAGTCATCGAGCAGAAGCGCATTCGAAGTCAGCTGGATGATGGATGAGACAGAATCAGCAGCATAGAACGCCTGCTGTTGATGGACAGCCTAATACATCGCGAACTTAAACAAATATATCGATCAACAGAATTGGGATGCTATTTATTCCATGGTCACTGCTAATACCATCAGCCATAACGAGTTTCCGGTCCCTCGTTGATATTTAGAACTGATACTACATAATATGGTACGTCTCAGGTTCGAATGTACTGCCTGAGACGTACTCTATTTCGAGAGGTTCTGGTTTTTAAACTATGGTGTATCTCAGGTTCTGACGCACAGGTATGCTGGTAAAATACTGTAACATTGTAGACACTAGATTGCTACTGACATCAGGATGTGAGATGTACTGTGCTGCTAAATTAATTGCATTGGTCTTAGCTGTATAATGTTGAATCAAAAGTCTATCCTGTCTCTGATATTGGATCCTTAATTCTCATTACGTGCGAAGTCGTGACGCGAGAGCCCAGCGAGTTCCAATCTTGCTAATGACTCCGCTCCATTTTCTCAGGGAGGGTGGGGGGGGGGGGGAGGGGGGGGGTCGTCCTTGCTCTGAGAAAAACTCGTCCGGGCTGGACATTTTTGTCATTATCACATTTACAAGGGTAAGAGCAAGAAAGATTGTAAAACTCCGTTGAATTCAACAAGCTCTCTGTCTATTGAAACAGTATGCCAAATTCTACATTGTAAAACTAATAATTATCTATAGTATAAACTATAAAGGCGTTTCAAAAATGGCGTTGGCATTTCAAAGTTTGCAATAAGCTTGAAAGAATCTTGGTAAAATCCCGTTGCTTATCGACCAAACTTTCTGTCTCAATAAAAGCTTGTTTTCCGTGTACCGAGTTTTTTGAAAATTATACGTATATCATCTTTTATATATTCGTGCTTAAAAAATGGAGCTTGTAAAATTAGAAAGCTATAAATTGAAAAGAAGAAAGAAGAAAGAAAGAAGGAATAAGCAGGAAGCTAGAAGTTTGTAAAGTATAAGAAAGATATAAAGGTCGAAACATTTTTGATGGACTGCTTGTTGCACTCTTAATTTTATGTCTCCGTGTACCTATAGGTAATGAAGAACGTTGACAACGGTTGGGTAATTCCAAGAAGCCCCGGTTTTTTAACGTACCCGAGAAAGCCGCGCTCTGGCGCTGATCACCTCTTTGTTCCTTGTTACTAATTGCACGCGAGACACCCATAGGTAACACGAACCGTAGCGACGGCAAAATACCATGGCGTCCAACTAGACGCGGAGGTGTCTGAACCTTAACGGTCGATTCCTTCGGATCGGAGAGATCAAAAGCAACAGCCGCGGGATAGGTTCGTAAAAGCTGGGATGCAAAACATCCCCTCAGACTTCAAATTCAATGCCTTGTGCTCATTTCTGCTTGACGTATCTATGGCACTACAGTTATGAAAAAAACTATTGCAAACTAGAGTTTGAATGCTAAATAAAACTAATAAAAGTATCAATTTCTTTATTTTTTTATTATCTTTTTCATATAGCTGTTTCGTTTTGTAAGCAAACCCCGATGGAAATGGCAAGGAATAACGATTTCATCTGGATACTTGAGAGGAAATTGATTTACATAATAAAAAAAGGATCGCGGTTTCTGTTTTTCAGCCTGGTCTTGCGGCCTTGTTTTATTTAATTTATTCTTGATGTAAAATCAATGTGGTTCCCGTTGAATCTGGCAGGTTTCGTGTCGTGGAAATGTATTTCCATTGTGAATGAGCCTCCGAACGGACAATCAAGATATTTTTGTAAATCGGTGCAGTAGAGGTCCACATAAACCTGCTGTTTCTCGAGATGATTTTGGGGTACCGGCCTAGTTTGTTGTCAGTCCACTCCGGCTTAAAACGCACCTGTACACACGAAATGATATTGACCCTGATAGGTTAGGATTTAAAAAGTAATATAACCCCTAAAATAATAATTTTAATAATTAAATCTAGCGTCATGCGTTTATTGCAAACTTCCAAGTTCCGACAAATGCATTTATTGCAAACTTTCAGGTTCCGAATATACTCTGGTCCAAACAGAGTATACGTGTTTTCGGTATAGGTAAGCGCAATAGCATGTCGCTGCAACATCAGTAATCAGATTCTTCAACCAAGTCCGCTAATTTCCATTCGCATGCGTCCTGGGATCGAACCCTCGGCCTTTTGGCTGCTCGCTGTGAAGAAATATTTGACATGCAAGCCCCGTATGAACAATACTTCTCTAGCTGGACTATACTATAGTTCTAATTTCGATTTCTATTGAGACGTATAGCATGGGCAATCCACCACTGCATTCTCCCATGTTTACCTTTATATCCCGCGAGTGTCCCACGTGTTACAGCCCATCCCATATGTTCGAGCCAAGACACTCGGCACATGGCACTAGAGCGAGTTATGTGGTTCGGAACACATTACGTGCTCAGTTTATGACTCGTTATATGCAACGAGCGATTACTGCATTGCTAAATCGCCGTCTCCGTCGTGTTTATGCTTATTAGATTAATAATGCAGTTATCCTCAGCAGAGTGAAATCTGTAGCGGCCCCGATTCGGCGGATGTCGAAACGCTGCATCGATATTATATGATAGGAACGCCTAGTCTAATGTTTGCGCGTTTG
The DNA here is from genome assembly GCA_921293005.1 of Nemoura dubitans. Lineage (NCBI taxonomy): Eukaryota > Metazoa > Arthropoda > Insecta > Plecoptera > Nemouridae > Nemoura > Nemoura dubitans. The sequence continues at coordinate 5,442,079 of OV121076.1, forward strand.
CCAATTGGATGCTTTGGATCATCAAGATTGGAGCGTGTACCAATCTAAACTCGATTTCAACTTGAGATTGGCATGAGATATGAAATTCTAGCAAAGTTAAGTCCGGTTAGTTCGGCAATATGTTATTTTGATTGGTTGCTGCCGGGTTTCGAAAGTTTTTCAACTCCTAGTTGACATCTTACAACTGAATTCGGCAAATCACATGCAGCAGATTGAGAATTGTAACTCCTAGTTGGGATCTCAAGATATATAGGAGTTTAAAAACTTGGTAAACCCGATCCTACGACGCATAAATAGAATATAGTATTTAGTTTCGCAATACAATTTTCCTTGGGCTGGAAGTTTTATTTAAGTCATATCTTGTCTAGCAGCTCAGAAAGTCCTTGAGGACGAAGATGCAAATCCATTCTCCTTTTAATAGCGAAATAGAGAAAATTGCGAAGGAATTAGGCAAAGCCAACTTGGTAAAATCTGAATTCAGTGAAAATGAGTTGATATATATATAACTTCGTGTATAAAGTTCAGGCGAACAGAAATATATAATGTGCACCTCATGTGCGACTTCGGTAATACCAGATTTTGTCACCGTATTGATCTCCTGCAACACATGTTATCTCACCGGTGGACAGCATACCTGCATTTATTTTTAAATGGGAATTAACACTGAGAGTGTCCACCAGTGAGTTTAAAGAAGGCCGCTGTTGCAGGTGCTCTATACGAGAAGACAATTTAAAATATAAACAAGCAAGTCGCTGCAGCTGTGATTGAGCGTCAAACTTTTATGTTTTGCGGTGTTACGTTCTAGTCATAACACCGAGCCCTCGCTCCTTCGCGGCTCAGTGTTTTGTCTGCCAAAAACGGGCGGAAAACAGCAACGCGTATAAACTTGCCCCCCCAAAAACTCTCGAGGAACGAAAATAAATCTCTCTCTTCACGTAGCGCGGCGTGCCGCAAGGGTTCGCGAACGACCAATAAAACTTGTGCGCGACTTATGGGGGGAAAAAGGGAGGCCGGAAGTTGCCCATTCACTACCACACACTCAAACAAACAAAATTCAAGGATAAAATTGCGTTTCTCACAACTGTATTTTGATAATTTTGCAATCTATATTGTTTAGATAACAGATTTATTTACGATGAAAGCGTTTTAGCTCTAAAAGAGACTATAAGGTGATTAATTGCAACCTAAATATTGACAAAATTCGATATTTTTAAATATTTTTCTACGTTATTCTTCCTCACAAATTACATGCTAGGTATCATTACTGTCAACCATAAAGCTGTAGTTATATGACACTGTTTACTTAATAAATAATCCTTTCTCTCTCTCTCATGGTAAAGTAACAGATTTATCGCACAGTTAGAACATCACTCATAGTCATACCTCATACCAAGTCTCTTTGAGATGGAAGTATATAACAAATAGCGATGACCGGCAGAGCGAGTGAAACAGACATAATGATACTTATTGCCATCACTTGATTTTACTCACACCTGCCTAAAGCTGAGTTTACAGCTGGCAATGTCAGTGACACGATGTCATCAACGCTGGCTCTGGACCAATCAGAGACTCTGGATGGACATCACGTCATGTTCGCGACTCTGCCATGATGTCTCTGATTGGTGGCAGGGCAAATGTTGATGACATCGTGTCACTGACATTGCCAGCTGCAAACCCAGCTTGATTGGTGCAGATCCAATATCCATGACATCGTGTCACTGACATTGCCAGCTGTAAACCCAGCTTGATTTGTGCAGAGCCAATGTTGATAACATCGTGTCACTGACATTGCTAGCTGCAAACCCAGCTTTTAAAGCTCGTAGGCGAGGGAAATGCAGAAACAAATTGAGGAGCTTCCATTCCTTCACGCTTTCAAGCGTCAACATCATCATGCCATGGAGCGTCTGCATAACTTCTAGCTCGGCTTACAGTAAACATCGAGAGGACGGCACTAATGTTTTACAATCCCAGTCGACGTCGCGTGTAGCGCAATAAAATTATTGAGTGCATTTCCATGCAAGCCACGCAGCGTCAGAGCATCAACGTGCTCACGAGTGCATGCATTTCTAGTGCAGTGCAGTGCATGTGAATGTCTGGCGTTGGCGTCGGCGCCCTTGAGTTTGCGCCTGCAGGGGTGCCAGAACATGATATTGGTCCTGTTCCGAAACCTGCTGAGCTTACTGAGCGCCAGTAGGCTCTCAGTAGAGTTCAGCAAGTCTGCTGCCTTCAGTAACGGAAAGCAATACACGATCTCAGCTCAGTGGGTTTGAATTTTCTAAGCGGCAATGTTCAAAGTTCTCAGCTCTCAAGTAGCCGAGTTTTTTTTTTCAATAGCACAACCAAATTACATAAGCAAAATACGAACTAATAATTTGCAAACTTGTTAATAGACGTTCTTATTCTTCTCTACTAACTTTCAACTAAAAGTAACCTCGCAAACACCACATGTCAGATCTCATTTGTAGCCCGCCATCTTGAGATTTGAATTGACTGAGCTCAGTGGGATTGACTGAGGCCGAAACCTCCAGTGAACTTCAGTGGCTTTCAGCAGGTTACGGAACGGCCAGCTGGGTCCAGCTCAGTCACTGTGATAGGTTACGGAACGGATCTCAGTAAGATTTGTTACTGCGCGGTAGCTTCAGCAGCCTTCGGAACAGGACCATTGTGTGCACACGAATTCCATGCTTCGTGCTGTCGTTTTAAGGGGTGTGAGGGGGTGGGGATGGGTTGCATACAAATATATAAATTATTTTCATGGCAAACTACTAGTGACATCCCAAAACCAATCTGCAAGGGGCCTAAAATATGGAGGCTTTCAAATAAAGCTATCACCATTTTAGTATTATGATTCGATTTTCTTCTAAAAATTATCCATAACCATGGGAAACAACGAACTTTTTGACTGTTTTGGATAGCAAGTCTTATCGTAAAACAAAATTCATATTTGTTTGGAAGTCTTTTCGACCATCTAGGGTGCTAGCTATTTTGTTTAGGCTAGTCACTAATAGTCTGTCTTTAAAAAACAAGGGTTTGTAGACATTTGAAGGCCAGGTTACCTATTCTCGAAATGTTATCATCGTGATAAGCTATGATTCTGGTCACGTGATGTCTCAATAACAAATCGTATCACTGGATGGTCCGTCACGTGACCCTGAATGATAACTTATCACGTGGTAACTTTTCGAGAATAGATACCCTGGGGCAAGTTGGGGCAGAATGTGCAGTTTGAATGCAATGCTGTGTGCTTGCAAGCCTTGCAAGCCTTGCAATGCCTTGGAAGCCTTGCAATGCCTTGGAAGCCTTGCAACCCATGAGCCTTGCAAGTCTTGCAAGCCATGAGTCATGCAAGCCTTGCAAGCCTTGCAAGTCTTGCAAGTCTTGCAAGCCATGAGTCATGCAAGCCTTGCAAGCCTTGCAAGCCTTGCAAGCGATGAACCATGCAAGTCATGCAAGCCTTGAAAGCCATGCAAGCCTTGCAAGCCATGCAAGCCATGCAAGCCATGCAAGCCATGCAAGCCATGCAAGCCATGCAAGCCATGCAAGCCATGCAAGCCATGCAAGCCATGCAAGCCATGCAAGCCATGCAAGCCATGCAAGCCATGCAAGCCATGCAAGCCATGCAAGCCATAGAATCTATTTTCTGTTTCAAGGAATGGGACCGTATTTTTATTGTTGTTCGTGTTGAGCTGTCGTGTGATTCACTTACGTCTTGGGTTTTGAGTAATGAACTTATGAACTTGTGACAGTTACTCTCTCAGTACAATTGGAGGCGGCGGTGGGTTCTTAGAGAGTATTCCCACTTCAGGTAGCCAAGGATGGGAAGTAATGTATGTGGTAAAATAATAAACGCGCTACAATTGGTGCCTGGGGTGGGATTCACAAGAAAAATCGCGCTGAAATTGACACCAATGGTGAGATCTTGAAAAATACTTGCATTGTAGAATACTGCCAAATATTATCATGACAATTTTGTGACTGGGGTCGAATTGAAAAGAAAAATATTATTACTAAAATTGGTGGCCAGAAATATTAAATAAAAAATATTCGCTTTCTAAAATCCGTTAAAAATTGGGCAAGGTATGGGATTTCGAAAATGTTTTCACACATGAATTGTTGGTGGAGGGGGGGGGGGGGGTGATTGCATGTGCATTTCTAGTGCCACCATGCATGCCGTGGATCGTTTGCATGCCCTTGAGAAGGACGCCCAACTGTGGGACGCCAGGGGTAGGTTAGGATGGGAGCTGCAACTGGAACAAATCGATAATCGGGAGCGAGGCGCTCAACCCCCCCCCCCCCCCCCCCGCCCCCACCGTTGAAGGGGGGGCTTCGTGACCCAAGGGCCATCGTGTGCCCCCAATGTATGGAAGACCTGGTCGTGTTTACACATGCAGACCTCGATGGGCTTCGAAGCTGCACAATGATAATTGGTTCGTTTACTTTTCACATGGGTGGTAATTAGGGCACGTGAACTCAATAATATGCAATTTATGTTATGTAATAAAAACGTTTCAAAAAGAGCAAAAGGTGCGATTAAATTTGAAATCGATCGATTTTGGATTGGCACATGTCCGCCAAAGCAACGTTTGAAACGATTACAAAGCCTGGTTAGTGAATACTAAGACTGAAGTCTATTTTCACAATTTTTCGTTACTGTTTACGATGGATTTAGCTCACAGTTGCATATTAAGTATGTGTATACAATTTTGGTATAAAAAATATAATAGCCTTTCAATTTTACTCTTATCCGGCTGAATATTTTCAGCTTCATGTCAATATTCGGCTTAGAAAACAGTTATAGATTATACTTAGCCTCATCGAAAAATATTATTCCAAACGATTTCCCTAAAAGTTGAGCTGTGCGCAGTAGATAAGTCGAGGACAAATTGTGTGAGCTGAAGACATCTAATTTGTAATCGATGGGATTGGGAACTAAGCGGTTGAAACAGCTCGCTCCTATATTTAGGTCAGTAACAAAAGTCAAAACTACGACGTAGTTCTACGTTCATGCTCCCAATAATTTCCAGGGACATTCTGCAGAATGCTGACATTGGGAAACTCATGCCTTTGGGATAACCGTGGAAAACCGTGGAACTGACCGTGACGAAATGGAATAGGAAAAGTTGTCCTATTTGCAGTAAGGAATCGTTGCACAGGAAATAGCGTCTCGTGTCAAGGAATTTCATAGTTTCCATTTTGAGTAGCAAATTTATGCAATTCCAAACTTTCCAAACATAGAATTCCATAACCAGTGACCTTCTCAAGGCATTGATGCTTTGGCATGGTCGTTGTATTCACAGTCTAAGTTGTGGCGACTCGGTACAGTTTGTTTACGATTCTAAAGGTATTTTTGAAGTTAAATGGGATCGATTTGGTGAATGTGTTGAGTTTGTTTACTATTCTAAGGGTACTAGTAGTATGGGCCCGTGCTACGCACGGTGAATGTGTTGAGTTTGTTTACTATTCTAAGGGTACTAGTAGTATGGGCCCGTGCTACGCACGGTGAATGTGTCTGGACTTGGTTTGTATACGATTAGAAATGGGAACTTTGGATGGTAGGATTGGATCCCGTGAAAGGAATGTCGCAGAAGAAAATCTTTGGAGACTTTTCTTCTGGTTTGACATGGCGTGCATGGGTGCCTATTTTCACGACGGATTCTTTGAACCATTTCTAGATGGAAACTTATGTAAAGTCGAGTGCAGGATCAAACGCGAGATCACGTTATAGACAGTGTAGGCACCCTAATTTATAAATACCTGTTCAAGGAACACTTTCCACTCTTCTCGGGCAAAGGACGAATACAGTTCCAGAGTCGATTACTATTGTGGGCAATTAATTGCCTTAAAGTAGTTCGGTCTAATGGTCAACGCATCCAAGGTAATTCCAATTTAGCAATATGTGCGAAAATGGACAAAAACGTTGAAATTATTATGATTACACCATAAATCATAACAAACGTTGTGTTTGTTTCTTTTAGTAGTACAACTTCTCTTCAATTTTTTCAAAAATGCACCAAAAACTGCACCTCCAAACTACGATGTAAACATTGAAATGCCATCGTCACAAAAGTTAGTTCGGTGACTTGAGTTTCGTTTAGTCGAAAATGTTCAACAGCGATTCATCTTTCAAGCAGATAGAATTTTGATCAATTGTCATTTGTATATTTTACAGTGTTCCTGCTTTAAGTGAAGGTTTTGACCTGAGTTCCTAATACTGCCCATGCAAAATGTCGAGTTTTCAAACCCTCATATCCGAACTTTTTCTGTATGTCACCAAAATTTGGTACATGGCAAATAGTGAGGGTCTCGGTGGAACTAATTTAAGAAAAGCATTGCTAATATTTGCGCACACAAGGATATTCCATCATGTAATATTTTTGATGCCATTTAAAAATGACAAAAATCAATGTGGCCGAGACTGGGATTACTGCGAAGGTCGACCCCGCCGTTAGGTCGTCATTCTGGCGTCGGTTCGCGACTTTTTGGCGCCCTTTTTCGGGCGTCGCCGTCGCCTCGTCTGGGTCCGGCGCAATTACATCGACCATCGACTAAGCCGAGATAAAACGACGCAATGCCGTCGACTGCACCGACGCCGACGCCGACAAGGATTTGAATATCTTGCTCGATAACGCGGCCCTCGGCGTCGGTGCGGGCAGATCGATGACCGTTGCCGTTTGCCAACGGTTTGCTCGCGGTCACTTCCGAGCTGCAGCTTCGACGCGACGGCATTCGGCCGTGATTGCGTCCGACGCCGGCAACGAAACTTTTAACGAGTTGATTTGGGGCCGAGTGGGGGGTGTGTTTGTAGTTTGGGCGCCGCGAGCGAAACGGGCGAGGGTGTTTTCGGGGAATGTAATGCAATGTTTGATGGTTTCGTTAATACGATTGGAATAGTTATTACTGTGATCCTATATATAATATATGGTCTAGTATAGAGCCGAAAATAGTTTTATCACATGCAGGTTTAGTCCAAAACATTCGTAGTGTAGGTATATATTATACTAAAAGGGACTTAGGCACATTTAACCTTGTTCATATTTTTGTTATAACAAATAAATATGCGGTTACTATAGTGCAGTGCACCTTTAAAAATGCATTGTGAATCATGTATAACTGAAATTTTAAAATTTGTGATATAAATACACAAAAAAAGTAAATAGAAGAATATTAGCATGATATGACAATACAGCTAATAGAGCTTAACCTTTTCACAAAATCCGCACACTTTTAGCTATCATATCTGAGCGAGCATAAACTTCATTTCACGTTAAGAAAAGGAGTGGATTTGCATCTTCCTCGAGGACCCACTATTGCTAGAAATGAGTTAAGCGTCCCAAAACTGCCCACAGAGCCTTTTGCCCGGCTCCAGACATGGCTTGAAAGTTTTGGAACTCTTAGCTCGTGTCTAGCAGCAGTGGGTCCTCGACGAAGATGCAAATCCACTCTCCTACTTAACGTGAAATGGAGTATATATACAATCGAATTTCAACATTGGCGTAGAAAAAGCAAGGAAAACGCTGATAATATAAAACAGAGAAGAGAATTTATGTTACATACACGCGCAAGAGATCGTCTTTCTGTTGACCATTATCTCAAATAAATCACTCTAAAATAACAATTCCTCCCCGGCAAGTTATATACATAGTGCAAATTTTAATGAATCTTACCGAGACGCACACACATAAATTTGGCCGTGCGGTCTGGGCATAGTATCCAGGCGGCGGTGGCGCGATGGCGGTGGCGGTCCATGATTTGATTGCCGAGCGCGGCAAGGGACATTGGGTATACGGCACAAAACCACAAGCGATGTTATAACTTTGTTAGAGGCGCCCACTCGCTCGCTAGGGGCGCTTATAATGAGTGTTCCGGGGGGGGGGGTCTTGTACAAGGTGCAGGGGTAGCAACACCGCGGGGGTGACGTCACTCTTTCACACGATGAAGTCACACGTTGGTGACGAATCGGTAATCAGAAGAAGTCATCATTTATCCGTTCTCATAGGCGTGCGCACAGTAAATGGTAATAATGGGATGAACCAAAAGGATGAACACAAAATGTATGTAACGTTTTCTATGCCCGTGACCGCGAAAGCAAGTGTTGTGACAAGGCATGGCAGCCATCGACAGCACACATTGAATTGCTATCCGAGCACACAACCAGGGCCTTCTGCATGAAAATGTTTCCATCACTCTTTTGTTTAATCGCTCTTATGGCGTGAATGTTGCTAGGAGGCTGTGGGAAATGTCAGATGTAAAAACCACTTGGGTTGAATCTCGCTCAAGGTCAAAGCACCGGTCAAAGCCACCTAGATACATTTTTGCCATACGAGCAAATATAAACAAACCTGTTTAGAGGGCGCTGGATAGTGTCAAGGCTCCTTCTTATGAAAATGCTTAATGTCTTCAATATGTCCAAGGCAAATCAATGCAAAATAATCAGTTCTCGTAATTACAACCTACGGCTAAATGGTAGGTCTACATAGATTTTCATTTAGCTTGTTTATTATCTATTACTATATTGCCATTGCAATAAGATGTCGATGTCGAATATAAAAACTAGATAGGTAATAAATATTGTGAAAACATTTTAGGGGGGGGAAAATCTTAGATACGGCCTGTGCGGCTGGCGGTGGTTAGCGACACTAAAGGGGTGGTAAGTATCTATAAATGAGAGATAAAGATACCTCGGTACATCTCGAGTTGGTGTGCGAAATTTACTCAAATTGCGTCGTCTTGGGACTTTTATGAATGCAAATGAGGTCCTAGATGATGCTTTGCATTCGCCAAGTCCCTCGGGAACACTGAACTCCTAACTTCTGATGTTATGTAAATCACGATCTGCATTCGCGATACATTTTCGAGGCATTTTACGGCTCGGGGATATTTGGTACAGAAAATTTGACAACGAATAGTTTCGAAAGAAATATATTATTATATAATAATTAGGTAAATTGATCGAAATATTTATTATTATTCGTTTTAAAATATATGCTTATACACACTTATAATATATGTGCTTATCTACATAAATATTGTAAATAAACAGAAATTGTAATTTTGCAAAGATTTTAAGTTGAGCGTAAGAAAGTCATTTCGCGATCGAGAAAATTGATAATTGCCAAAACGAACCAATTTTGACAACTTTTCGGGTTGTAGTTTTCATCAGAAGATGCACATTTGCTTTTCGACCCGAGCTAGGCAACCCTACCATCACCTGGGTTCCTGTTCTCCTTGCACGTCATCTTTATACCTCACATTCATTCACACACACTCCTTATGCCAGTGCCACAGGGTCCAATTATCTAAAATCGTGTTCATATACACATCAACCGACAACTATAATAATGAGGACATCGTTCGTCAGAATGTCCCGGGTTCGTATCCCGGTTAAGGTTGCACATTCCCCAGATTCGCCCCCCTTCCAAAGATAATAATGTAATCGAACCTAAACGGTAAACACTCTCGTAGATCGCAGGAGCCCCATTTCTTGCGCCAAAACTGTGGAGTCAAAGGTCTGTGCCAAATCCCCCCTCCCCTCCCTCCACCAAACCATTCAGGAACAAGGGAAGGGAAGGGAACTTTTCTCCCGCTCTAAGCTAAACTTCATTTCAGTTTGAAAGGCGGCCAATTGGGCACGCTCTAGAACCCGCTGCTAACACGAGTTAAAAGCTTCTAAACATAAAACTCAAAATCTTGGTATTTGCTTTGAAACGTTTGACAAGCCATGCCATGGGCTGGACAACAGCATGGGCTGTAAGCTTTGAAACGTTTGGCAAGCCATGCCTTGGGCTGGACAACAGCATGGGCTGTAAGCTTTGAAACGTTTGGCAAGCCATGCCTTGGGCTGGACAACAGCATGGGCTGTAAGCTTTGAAACGTTTGGCAAGCCATGCCTTGGGCTGGACAACAGCATGGGCTATAAGCTTTGAAACGTTTGGCAAGCCGTGCCTTGGGCTGGACAACAGCATGGGCTGTAAGCTTTAAAACGTTTGGCAAGCCATGCCTTGGGCTGGACAACAGCATGGGCTGTAAGCTTTGAAACGTTTGGCAAGCCATGCCTTGACCTGGACAACAGCATGGGCTGTAAGCTTTAAAACGTTTGGCAAGCCATGCCTTGGGCTGGACAACAGCATGGGCTGTAAGCTTTGAAACGTTTGGCAAGCCATGCCTTGGGCTGGACAACAGCATGTGCTGTAAGCTATGAAACGTTTGGCAAGCCATGCCTTGGGCTGGACAACAGCATGTGCTGTAAGCTTTGAAACGTTTGGCAAGCCATGCCTTGGGCTGGACAACAGCATGGGCTGTAAGCTTTGAAACGTTTGGCAAGCCATGCCTTGGGCTGGACAACAGCATGGGCTGTAAGCTTTGAAACGTTTGGCAAGCCATGCCTTGGGCTGGACAACAGCATGTGCTGTAAGCTATGAAACGTTTGGCAAGCCATGCCTTGGGCTGGACAACAGCATGTGCTGTAAGCTTTGAAACGTTTGGCAAGCCATGCCTTGGGCTGGACAACAGCATGGGCTGTAAGCTTTGAAACGTTTGGCAAGCCATGCCTTGGGCTGGACAACAGCATGGGCTGTAAGTTTTGAAACGTTTGGCAAGCCATGCCTTGGGCTGGACAACAGCATGGGCTGTAAGCTTTAAAACGTTTGGCAAGCCATGCCTTGGGCTGGACAACAGCATGGGCTGTAAGCTTTGAAACGTTTGGCAAGCCATGCCTTGACCTGGACAACAGCATGGGCTGTAAGCTTTGAAACGTTTGGCAAGCCATGCCTTGACCTGGACAACAGCATGGGCTGTAAGCTTTGAAACGTTTGGCAAGCCATGCCTTGGGCTGGACAACAGCATGGGCTGTAAGCTTTGAAATGTTTGGCAAGCCATGCCTTGGGCTGGACAACAGCACGGGCCGTATTAGTTCCACGGGAAAAATCTCTCAGAAATTTGCAGACAAACTCGAGCGCGCAAAAATTCTCTCCTCAAACTGAAATGCAGTGTATGGAGGTCGACACCCCCGCCGCGAGCCGTCAAGTTCCGAGAAGCCCGACCGGGAAGCGAACCGGCGCCCACCGAGCCACCAGAAGTCCCGCAATGCAAGGACGGTCCGACGACTCCGGTGACTCTGCACTTTTCCTCGCGTTGCGGTGACGTGTTTTACTCGGAAACGATCCTCGTGATGAAACAAGACCCGAATGAGATTAAGGTGGAATGATCACCTTGGCCAACGAATATCTACCAAACAATTGCTTACATGGGAAATTATTATTGGCAGACCCACCAATATAGCTCACCTCCTAGGTAATATACAAGGCTATCAAATGAAGTAAGAATAAGTATGGTGCTTTGGTTAGTTTTGCTAAATAACGTCCATAACTATTGAAAATTATGGTTTTTTATTTTTTTATTTTTTATTTTTTTATTTGGTTAGCACATTACATTTCTATAATAATAACCTTGTCAATCATTCAGTTCAAACACAACACAGTAATAAAATCAAGTACATATGTAGTCGTCAACTTCATAAAACATTTTGTTGAGAAGGAATTCATTGAGACTGGCTTTAAAGACGTTACGTTGTTTATAAATTATGATTTCTATAGTTACGGACGTTATTTAGCCAAACTAATTATAGCACAAAAATGATTTTACTTCATTTGAAAGTCTTATATATTACCTAGGACGGACACAGCTATGTAAAGAAAAATGCTCAATAATAAAAAATAAAAAGGTATTTCGGTGGGGCTGTCACTAATAGTTTCCCATGTAAGCAATTATTTGGTGTATATTCGTTGGCCAAGGTGATCATTCCACCTTAACGAACGACGAAATTGCGACGCTTCACCAGAAGAATCGATTGGTAACGGTGTGGGTTTTATCTGCGACGCGAAACAGTCGGCGACGTTTGCGCTGGCTGAGCCACGACGTTGATTGGACGAGATGTTTGATGTGGTAATGGAGACAAGGAACTCGCTGGAGAGACTCGACGACTAAATGGCTACTAGGAATTAATGCAGTTACCGTGTATCGCAGAGTCGTTTAGCGGGCATCGTTATTCGGAAATTGCGATATCAAAGTACTTAACGGGTATCTAACAAGGAAATTGCCTTTATTTTTTACGCTTTTCGGCTGTAACATCTTTCTTTTATGTACCTACCATACACGTATTTTTGTACGTTTTAGGGGTGGTTGTCATTGAAAAGGTTAGTGCCAGAAATGCATGATTTTCGACCTGTTTAATTCAATATTTAACAGGTGACATAAATTGCTTTAAAAATATATAAGATTTTGAGATAGTGGGTTGGTTTTAGGGACGAGGGGGATATGTCACGAAAAGTGCAAATTTTTTGAGATAATGAAGGCAGTTTTACGTTTACAATTTACTGGCAAAAGCGTCTCCTGCACTTTTCTATAGTATTTCGATGTTATTTATTGATTCTCTGAAATATTTGCTCTTTTTCTGTAGCTTAGCCTCGATCTGTCAAAAGAACGCAATATATTGTGCGATATTCATTTGCTTTTGTTCAAAACCGCAACAGATGACAAGTATTTACAATTTATTATTTTCTATGATGTTCATGCTGCGGATGTGTGTCATATTTCATATCCCACCCTCTCTCAGAGACCGCTCAGCTTGCGAAGCGCAAAACTTACATAGAGCAATTTTGTGACAGCAGTGAAATATCAACAGTTTCCTTCAAAAATCAGCCTCCCCCTGGCGTTTTCCTGAACACAACCCTCGCGTTTCTGATGTAGCGAGTAAATGGACATTTTTGCTAGTCTTTTTTTTTTTAGTTCTTTTATTACTAAACATATTTTCTCTGCATATAGCTGTTCCCCGTAAAGCTTTCATGCCTGCCTGCGGGACACATAAGTTACACAAATAATTATAAGTAGTTCTTCTTGCCCTTTATATACAAAACCACAATTCATAAATAAACATTTCTACCTTATATGTCAATAATATAATTTAAAAGATAAAATAAAAATAACGCAAATAAGCACAAAACATTTTACCATTATAAATGTATTAAGACCCATTCATGTATTTCACTATTTTTTCGGAGAACTTTTCAACATTGAATAAATCTTTAGGTAGCATATTAAAATGAGGTAGGCCGGGGTGGCGATTGTGTAAAATTTCGTTTGAGATAACGTTCGTTTTCTCGACCAAATATCATTGAAATGCCCCCAGATACCGATTGTTATCCGTAGATACCGAAAACTAAAAAGTTACATAATCGCCATCCGGGTTTAATATCTTCTTTCCTGTGCTCCATAGGAGCTAATGATATCGCCGAAGATACTATGTAGCCTAGTTTCTTATGAATTGCATCGAATTTCTACAGAATTGTCATCCGATTCCACAGTTTCCCGCCAGGGCTCTGAATGGCGATTCAGTTTAAAAGTTAATTTCCCAGCCCATCGCTGCATACCCGGGGAAAGATATTCACTGGAACGACGATGGCTTTTCGCGAGCGTTAAGTTAAATTAATGCGCGAACGCACATAAATAATGCAACATCGCTCGACGTGCTTTTATCTCAACACCTTGGGGATTTCAGCGACTGCGAAATCAGAGTACCAGGGTAAATATTTTATTTTTAAAAAATTTCACATTATTTTCAATTTATGATGATGTAGGTAAACAATGCATGTATGGTACAAAAGAGGGCAGAGTGCTCGTATATTTAGTTTCCGTTGTCTGAATATGGCAAAATACGGACACAACAGGTTTGAAAAGCTTTATTATGACAAATCTATGTAAATTTTAAAATAAAAATTAATATATTCGTTTCAAATAAATAAATCAAATGCAATGTATCTCCATATTTAAATAGGCAATCCATTGTGAGTCGGTAACTGGTTTCAGGTGAATTGTATTTTGATTTGTATGCCTCGCGACAACAATGCAACTTTAGAATTCTAGAACAATGGTCAATCTATTTTCGAGCTGTCACTACTGCTGTCACAATGTTTTGGTGCATTGGCTTGTCAGGTTGGTATGCCATCGAATTCCTTGGCGATGTCGACAACGTCCTAGTGTAGTGGACGAGGCAGGAATGCCACCTTGACTGCAAGATGCTTGGAAGCAAAGAGTGTCAACTCCCAACCATACATTGATTGCACCGTGACTGAAGATTGGCTGCTCCAAAAGTGTTTGGCAAATGCAATATTTGCTGCAACATTATCTACACATGTGGATGTCCTATAGATACTTTCGGAATGTTGACATGACTTTTGAGTTTTCCAATTATAAACCGTACTGAAATAAAGCATCGCTGCAAGGTACAAGTCAGCAAGACTTTTTGATCTTTTTTTATTCGCATTCTTTAAATTTTTTGATGAACGTATTGTGCACTGGTTCATACAAAAATTGGTAAATATCGTTGATGCACATTGCCTACCGCGTATACCTTCCTTCCACATTCAATCCTTCCACATTTTTTCCGCTACAAACAGCTAAGCTCATCTTTAACGCAACACTAATTACGTTCGCGAAGTCCTAGTCAGTACGCAAGACATACCTAAATTCGCGTTAGTGCGTTTTTTCACTAATACATGTATTATGTACCTATAAATCGGAATACCAAAATGAGCAAATGAGCAAATTAGCAAACTAGCAAATTAGCAGGTTAGCAAATTTATACGTTTAATTTCTACTCAAGTTGGGCAACGCTTCTTTTGCACCTATCGTGAGTAGGTCTGCATTTTGCGCGATCACCATCAAACATATGGAAATTATTCGAACTGTTGTTCCTGTTTTCGGCCAAAGCGAACGCATTCCCCACAAAATTGCATCAACTCTTAACAAAGCATTACTGTGAGAGTGAAATAGTTCGGGGCCAGACATGGCTAAGCAAAGCCGACCACCCTCTCTATCATTCTCTCTCTAGTCGCCATTCTCTCTCTAGCTTTACACTAGTGCACGGTTTCACCAAGTATTTCAACTCCTAGTTGAGATCCCAACTATATAGTAGTTACAAGTTACAACTGAATTCGCTGCACGTGATTGGCTGAATTCGGTTGTAACTCCATAGTTAGGATCTCAACTAAGAGTTGAAGAACTTTGTAAAACTGGGCCTAAATAACTCTGCAAGTCGCGACAGACGCAACGCAAAAGCTGAAGCTGCTAATAGCAACGCCGTTGCTCGCGAACCGATGACCGCCACGCGCGACATGCGAAGTTCGCGACCCGCATGTGTCCTTCGCGTTCGCGCAGTGCGTCGCGACGCCGTTCGCGTGGCGTCGGCGTCGGCGTCGGACGCACAATGCGCTGCAACGAGTGGCTGCACCGGATGGATAAGAGCTCTTTCCGTTGCTGCTTTGTTAGGGCACTTTTTGATGCTCTTTGTGTTTCGTGTGCAAGCTATTTCAAGTGCGAAAGGTGTCGGGTTCCGTTCGAAACGAATTTTCGGATCGAAATGTGTTTTCTGTGTTTTGTTTGGCTAATGAAATATAACTGTTTAACCACCGCTTTGTATCCTGTTATAGTTAAATTAACATGGGTTTGAAGCTTCGTCTTATTCGTGCTAGACATAAAACACTAGTATATACATAGGTGGCGTTTATGTGACTTTTTACCTCTAGGTATCTAGTGGAAACGAACTTTATCTCATGGGAAATCTTTAAATAATCGCCATCCAGGGGTAACGAAACCATGGTGGGCACCCATCCAACACTAGCCGCAGCACAGTGTTGCTTAACTTTGTTGGTCAGGTGATTCGATCATGGGCTTATATTGATTCGATTTTTCACCTACCTAGCGTGTTACTTTAATTACTAAAAATACATGTGGGATAACAATCCGAAATTCTAAATACAGGGTAATGGCACTAAGCAACGTGACTACTTTAATTAGGAAGATAAGCAAACCGATAAATATAATTGAGTGCTGATGATTGTATGTGTTACATAGGATAGCTACACAGTTTATCAATCTATTGCAAACACGTGTTTTTTTTACGCTGGTCACCAGCTCACTTCCCAATCGAATGTTCAAGCATCATGTTCTAACGGTTAAACGTGCACAGCTTTATGATCCGCGTGTAATTAAGCTCGTACTCGAATGTTTTATCTCTCTGTTGAATTCTGGCAATCAATTTCGTTTGAAAAAATAATTGGATTTCCCGCTCTTCTCATTATGGATTCGTGTCAATTTTCCAAATATCAAATTCCATAATCCTATTTGCTCTGTAATATTATACAGCATGGAAATTGGAAACTAAAATAGGACAAAGTCTGCATCCAGCGACAAAATATAATTAGTTTGTCGTAAATCAACATGGCTCTCGTTAAAACGAACTGTTCGCTCTCTCGAATTGTTAGCAGTCTGTCACCATGGTGATCTAATATGTTGCTTCAGAGAGGTAGGAACACAATCGATGAGTTGACATCTCACCGGTAGAAAACTTTGTCTTCATTCGCTCCGAAGTCCAATTGCACTAATTAGTGTCCTAAAAATGTGTGGACGATTTCCAAGCCGGTACGAATTCACCGTGCGAATCATTGAAGCCAATCTAAACACTAACATAATATAGTGCGTTACACAGACATTCTACGGTAGTGGCACTCAATCTTTTTTTGCACATGGCAAAATAAAAGAAACGTGTTACCTCTGAGGGCCCCAAAGGGAAATTTGACGTAAAACTTGCAAATTGCAAGACATATAGCGTTGTGTAACATTGTGGGTATTGGTTGAACGCATTCTCGTTACTTGTACTTGCTTGCACTTGATGAATGAAAATTGACATTGCTTACGACACAATGGGGGTTTGGGGGTTCAATTCCCAAGAAAATTTTGATTTAAAGCATTTTTACTGTGCAAATCTATGCATTTTAGGTACTTTTGACCTTAGTATCTTGAAATGACGCACTTGTGAAAATTGAGATTGTAGAAATTTCAAATCAATTCATTTTCCATGGAGATATTGCACGTTAAATTGGCATTTCAAATTTAATACAAATTTCGAAGCGGGCCGCAGGTTGAGTACACCACGGTTCTATGAGGTTATTATATAGTATCTTTGGTTCTATGGCTACGGGGCTCCATCTCTTGACTGCCGGTGAAACTATTATTGCTTTCGCGTAGCTGCTTTAGTATGGGAGTGGAAAATCTAGGTAACCTTATATCTGTGAAAATATCTTATCCTTACTTGGACTAGGTAAATTTTGGAGCATTAGAACATCTCACCTTTACTTACTACTAGGGCTTCGCGAACGCAATTTGTGTTGCGTTGAAGATGAGCGTAGGTAGCGGTTTGAGTATAGCGGATTAAAAGGTGCAGGCAGCAGTCACAAGAAAACCATGGAGCACCAAACCTGACCATTGCCTTCTCGAAAATTCTAATCACTTGAAAATGTATGCGGATTCTGACGTTCCTTTGTTTCTCTTCGAGGTCAGCAAAGCTGGTAACCAAGGAAACGAAGGAAACCGGACTCGTATTGAATCAGCCGTCAAATCACGAGAAAAACACCACAAAAATGCTAATAAAAACCAATTGGAAAAACCTACCGAACTAAGATTTGCAGGCATGATAAATATGTATAAGGTCAACATGTTTACAAGTTTTGGTGAAGTTATGTTTAGAACTTTGAAATTTACAGGGGTTCAAAATTCGTAAAAAATCGAAAAATTTCGTAAAAATTGATTTATAAAATATTTACTGAACCGATCTTTTTCAAAAACGCAGGGGGTCTAAGTTGAGAACAGAGGTAGATACTCAGAAATTTTCATCCGTGTCGGTTCAGGCGTTTGGTCTGTAGAGCGCGCACAAACACACAAAAAAAAAAAAAAAAAAAAAAAAAACATACACAAGTGACTTTTTTTTGGGGTAAGTGAAATTGAAGATTTCGCTCCGCTCGCTTCGCTCGCTACGCTCATCAAAAAGCCAATTTCTGCAATTAAAAATAGTGTTTGATAATTAATTCCAGATACCAATTCGAGGCGCAAAAGATTGATCGGAAATCGCGATCCTTCTGGACAATAATCAAACAGAACTCTAGCCTACTCTACAAAGATGGCGTCCAGCATCAAAAGAGTCTTCAATATGTGAAAACAGCACGGCATCTCCACGACCCTGTCTCTTCTCCATTGTCATCTCATCAGTGGCAACTTCCCCGACGTCCAATAGGCAACGGGTATACCAGGTGTACGCCAGCACGGGTATAGGCACGGAGAACAAAGTGGATATTTAATCTCGTCGGGTATCAAATTTCCTCTAGCGTTGCGCCCGGCATCGTTGATGAAATTGCAAGGCGAAAGGGCGCTGACGGTTCATGAAGAAAGGAAGCTGAGGGTGATAAGAAATATAATTAGAGCGTGCTGTGGGGTTCTTGGGAAGAAGCCACCATAGACCTCATAGCTTCCTTACCTGTCGTTGAAGACTGGTGCAAAGTGTACATCCGGGGTAATAGGTAAATAACTTAATAAGTTTGCTTTACATTCACAGGAATAGATATAGGTGTATGGGGTACAGAATGGGAAACAGTCCTTTGAAAACTATAGTGCTGAAGTGCGATAAGGGAAACGGGTTCTTTGAAATTTTTAATGAGTACAGTGGCGTGGTGCGAGCGCGTCTGATCGGTGGCCAGTGGCGTATATTTCCGCGATATTCAGAAGTGTTTATAAACATAATAATTCTGGAAGAGCATCTTTTTGTACACTGGTTTATAAATTTGTGCCTTGAAAAAGCAGAGAGCGGCGAAACGTTGGCAAAATAAATAACTATACTCCATATATAATTCGTGGCATTAACCGCAAAATGATTCACATATCATATATTATTGGACTACGAGAATATACATATTAAATGTACAGACTTTTTATTTTCTCTGAAAGGAAACATTAACCATGTAAAGAAAGCGAAGCCGGAAAAGTGTTTTAACCCAACGGGGATGCGAACCCATGATTTTTACTAGATTACTTGTGTTTGCTAAAAATGCATCATTGTCACGTTTTCGTGATGACTAAGTCGATGCACGCCGGTAAGCCGCTATCACAAGAACTACTGAAATACAGCCACATTTAGATTGGGGTGTACCAACTGATAGCCGGTTTAACTATTAGTTAAATTTAATTTTCAGTTTGCTCAGGATGGCTTTGCATGAGTTGCTAACTATAGTTAAGTTTTAACTAATAGTTTTCTCTTAACTATTAGTTAAATTTAATTATTAGTGAGCTCTATAATGACTTTTCATGAGTTGCTAACGAATAGTTAAGTTTTAACTGACAGTTAAGCTGTCGTAACTATCAGTTAGCACAACCCAAACTTTGTGGCATAACTTTCAATCGCAGCCCAGCAAAAAATAAATAATACCAAATAAACTCAATCGATATTATCGGTTAATATTTGGTTATACATATATCAATGGAGCTTTAAAACGCCAAGAAAAACTCAAATTCCACACCAAAACATGACATATATTTCACACTAAAGTATTTTTCGCGTTTAGAAGGAGAGCGGTGTTTCACTCTCAATGAGGCTCCCCTGCTTTTAGAAGAGCCAAAGGTGTCAACATTCGCAGGCAACTTTCTCATTGTTCCGCTAAAGGGTTGAATGGTCTGAGCATCGAATGATTGACAGCGCTAAGTCTAGAGTATACAGAACAATACTTACCTTCTAAACGTGAAAAATACTGTATCTGTTCATGCTATGTATAGTTAGGTCCTATATCATTCCGACATAAACGTTACCTGTGCTCTCACCTGTCATTCACGTAATCTCCCAACATATTTCGTGACATTACAAATCTATAACCAAACACGTAACGCGACTGTCACACATTTTATATTGCCTTCATTTTCACTTTTCAGAGAAGCCTTGACAGAGGTCATAGTCATACCTTGACGATTTATGTCGACAATTAGAATCTTGTAACATAGAAACGGTGCATATTCGATTACAAGATTCATTAAGTACTGTGATGTGTGTAGTATTTCATCCGAGTGCAAAAGTGTAATGCGACTGCTGATGTTTGTGTTCATGACCCCGCTTGGCCGTGATCTGACAGACGCAGTGCCGACTGACAGACAGACAGCTGCGTCGGCCAGGTGCTGCCATGGTGGCGGTGTGTACTTTGTTTTTGAATATACGCAAATGATGTGAAGGTGGGGAATTTTCGACGGCTCATAAACGAGAAAGTTTTGGCTGGATTTTATTTGCTGCTTTAGGTATTTTATAGTGGTGCTGCATTTATGTAGGCAAATCAGTGATTGGCTCTGGAACTGTGGTAGTCCATTGATATAGGTAGGTATTATAAAGATAATCTCTATCAACAATCCAGCAAGTAAAGAGTCCATTGTTAAAAATGTCAAGAAGGAAAATGTAAATATTTACAGTGGCACTTCGGTGACGTTGTTCTTATATTTATAAAAAAATTACTGTAATTATGGAAACTCGGTTAAAGCTTCACTGTGAAGAATGGAACGTTGTTCGCGATGAAAATGTGTACATTTGGAAGAAAGTAGAAATTGTGATCGAGGATCACAAGTCACAAGTCACAAATCGAACAACTCTATGACAGATATAAGGATTTTCCACTCCCATACTAAAGCAGCTAAGTGAAAGCCCTCCGCCCGCAATTATAGTTTCGCCGGCAGTCAAGGGATGGAGCCACTGTTTGTTGTGTAACCAAGGTAACTGCAACTACCTGTGGAACTTTGGGTCCCTTGATTATATTGAGATTGTGCCGTGGCCTGGTAGATGAAGCCATAACTGTAACCACCCGAGGAACATTGGGTCCCTTGATTGTAATTGACCTTGAGTCATGGCCTGGTATATGAATCCATAACTGTAACCACCTGAGGAACATTGGGTCCCTTGATTATAATTGACCTTGTGCCGTAGCCTGGTAGATGAAGCCATAACTGTAACCACCCGAGGAACATTGGGTCCCTTGATTATAATTGACCTTGTGCCATGGCCTGGTAGATGATGGTAAAATAGGTTGCCAACGCACCCCAGCGATTGCCGGCCAAACTACTGGCATCAAATTTTTGCCGTATCCATAACTATATACGGTAGAATATCTGCCTGTGACTCTATGATATTCCTCGAAAGTCTGCAAAAAGAAAACGAACCGGTGACGTGTACATTATGGCGATTGGCAAAAAACCATGACCATTTTAGCAAAAGCATACAGGTACCTTCATCGTGAGTTCCCATTTACCTACAAGTACAATACCCGGAATAGTTCCATGAGAGAGAGTTATTTCAGACATTCAAAAACCACCAAAAAACGTTGAAAACATACCAGAGAACGTAAAAAATAAAATTATGTTCCTTATTTTAGCCGTTACCGAACCCCCGTCAACGCAAACAGATCGCTAATGACAACCATTAAAATAAAAAAGCGCACGCATTATACCTAAATGCAGTCGGCCCCAATTGGAAATCCAACCGCTCGTTCCCATCAATGATGCATTATGATTGACTGCCAGGTTGGCCGGAAAATCGGTCGGAAAAGCGGCCGGAAAAGCGGACAGAGGAAACTTTTCTCGCGGTCGCTCGCAATGGCAATTAGTCGAATTAGCCTCGCTTTTCCATGTGAATTTCCCGCATCTGCGAAGCGCTCGGAAAATGGATGGACGTTGGCTGAGTGAGCTGGTGTGCAGTGGACATGTCATTTGACGGGGCGCCGTGTTTGTTTTGTTTTGATTGCTTAAGTGAGGGGATATAGAAGTGTGCAGCTCTCGAGTGTGGTTACTTTTTCGCGAGCTTTACCACTTTTTCTGCACTCTTTCTAAATGAACGAAGCGAGTTTATTTGGTTCTTCGCTTTGTCGTTCCATTTATAAATGTCCTCTTGCAAAGCAAAGTGGTCAAAGTCGCTTTTGAGCATTGACGTCCTTTCATACGATACAGGTAATGACGCAAAATTTGGTGAAAGATGATTTTTGTTAAAACTACAGTGTAACTTTTCATGAAACTTTTCGGCATGTTTTAAAGTTTTTTTTACAGCGTAACTAAGATTTGGGAGTTGAGCCGGCTGTCCACTACAAAATTGAAAGAAGATTTGCAAAGAAAAATTGTCCAGAGCAGAATATCTTCGCGATTTTTTTGAAAGTTACACTTATGAAATATTCACTGAACACTTTTCGAGCTCAAATCACTAAATTGAACAGGACATAAACTAGATGATATCCTTAAATAAAATGCCGAGGGAGAGGAGGTAACTGAAGTTAAGATAGAAAGAAGACCGTAAAAACCATGGGGATAAAGAGGAAGGAGATTGCGCTATTTTAAGATAGTGAGGAAACCGTTAGTATCGAAAATCGCGTAGCCGACACAGAAGGCTTTCCTCGGTTGAGTGTTTTTCATCGGCATTGCAAAGCACTATGGATCTCGTGTTTTCTTTTGAAATCGGGCTAAACAAATCCCAAACAACTTCAGAGTCTGCGTACGACTGGCATATCGATTCCTATAACAACGAAACGAAATTAATTAAAAAGTCTGCGTGACATCTGCGACTTAAACACGTGACGCAGTCTTGGGTGTTTGATCTGCTGGCCCCGTGAAGGAGCGGAAATCTCAAAAATATTCATGATTGTAGGTACAATTGAACGAAAAAGTTTAGTGTAGGTTCATACAGGTCAATACAGGCCAAACCCGAACAAACTCAAAATTTGTGAATAACTTCATTGTGTCACAAAGAGATCTCAGAGGAAGATAAATACAGAGTTGCTTAAGTATATAGGTTACATAGTTTCATGGTACACAGGTTACATAGGTTACGTAGGTACATAAGTTACAAAGATACCCATAGGTAGGCAATTTCCAGAGATAAACCCTTTTCCGGAAGGCGAATAATCAACAGGTCTAGGCTCCTTTCTCGTTAAAACATCAGCGGACGCTGTTGCACAAACCCGGCACCTCCACCAGTAATCAGTACGGAAGCAAGAGGGTGTTTTTCGGTCTTGGTCATCAACCCTTAGTGCGTTGGTAGGGGTAGGGGGTAGGGGTAGGGGGGGGGGGTTGGTGGAAATGAGGCCCACGCAAGATATTATTCAGTCTACCTCCGCGGCGGCTGCGGCGTCGACAGCGGTGGCATAAAATTACGCCCGCCTCTGACAGCCATTGTGGGCGATAATGGAAGGGAAGTTGCGTTTTGTAAAAAGAGACGGGGATGCGCAAAGTTCGGTGTTTTATTTTTGCTGCTCTTGAAGGTTTTTTGACGTGGTACTCAATATTGGATTAGCACGTTTTTAGATCGTTTTGAGATGGTTCTGAAATTTGAACATGGCAGATATTTTAACCAAGGGGTTTTCCGGTTTTTTGAGACGCGAGAGTTTGTTTCTAATGGCGCCCCTGAATTTTTCATTTCGGTTCCGATTATATACAAGATATAACATAATGATAACATAATATAGATAATGATACTTGATACTTGATGACGTAGATATAATACATGTAGATGATCATAGATAATGTAAATAATATACTAGATAAAATCTCTCTCTTCCATATTCAGTTATTTAAAACCAAAATCTAGGAGTAATATATTCAAATTTCCAAGACTTCTTGCCTCGATGAAATATGTGTGAATTACGGAATTGGAAATACATCCACATTTAAACTCTGGAAACGGAAAATCCGTTCACGAAAATACTGTATTCGCACTTCACAGAAAACGGAGAAACTTTACTCCGCGTATAAACATAAATTAAAAGTACATTTGCTCCAAAATGTATTGCGAAATAATTAGAATATTCAAGGGATCAAGCCAATCTTCCCGAGTTAGGTATCCTTATCTCTAAGTTGCATGCCCATGACAATAAAATAATTATCTTGCCATTTGTCCTTATTTCTTTCGTCGCATTTAAAATTCAGAATCGTCCCCGCATTTGTCTCACGTCAATGATAAGTGCAGCGTAAGTCGCACTTAAATTCAAGTACTAATACACACATATAGCTCATAGATTAATAAATGTAAACTATCCTATAAAGACAACAGCTATACAAATAAATAAAACTGTAATGCACCTCAATGCACGTATATGCGATTGTTAAAACTTAAAAGTATTGCCTGCTGCATTTATTTCCAACCTGTTTACTTTACGCAATAGCAGCACACAATACATATAACTACAAACAAACAAACACTGCATGTGGTGCACATTGCATTATCGAACTGCAGCTGCAATGCACTATACTGCAATTGTGAATTCACTAAAGTGCATTTGCACCATTGCATATGCACCTTTGGTACGCGTCTATGTAATATAAAGGTGACATGCGATTTCAATGTTCAAGCAAGTTGCCTTGAAAGTTTTTGTAATATAGCTGTTCCATTTAACGTGAGCACATAATGTATGAAATGAAATCATTTTTCAACTGACAATTCACCATTTATGGTACACAATTTAATGATAAAAATGCTGTCTTGAACTAATGATCACGATAAAAGTGATTGGTATTCTTGTTTAAATGTGAGGATAATAAAAGAAATATTTTAAAATGTTGCTGTAGGTAGGTATATGTAACATCTATTTTATGGAGTATAATTTAAACATGGCAAACGCATAGATATACCTGAGCTGTATATACTTAAAAATAAAAGTGCTCCTCGTGGTTAATCCTTTAATCCCATCTCCGTTAAAATGCCTCGTTGAACGTTGAATAAATGAGAGCTCAATTTTAGGCAATTTTTGGAAGTTTGCAACACATTTGTGCAAATATCAAATTGTGCTGATGTCCCATGACAAGACATACTCTTCCTTCATCTACTGGTATGTTAAAATTAAATATTGGAATACAATTTTGGGTTCATTTCAGTGTTAGATTGGACCTCTGCATTCAACGTTGAAGTGGGGGTGAGGGTTAAGAAAGAAGTCAACGGGTTTTGGTCGATTTTCGCATACATTTCACATTCAAACGGAACGTCTCCTGGTTACAAATATCAACAACAAATTGTTGAAAAGAAATATACACGTGTTTTTTTTTGTTGAAAACTTGCAGCTGAGGGAATTGTCAAGTGCCTAAAATGGCACTTTTTGAAAATTCCCTCCCGCTGTCAGTTTTCAAAATATAACACAAAAAAGTGTATCCGCCATTCAGCAACACTTTAACATGTGTATTTGTTTCAACATTTTTCGTTAACATTTGTTGCTAGGATACGTTCCGTTTGGATGTGAAATATATGCGAAACTCGACCAAAACGACAACCGTTTACTTCTCTTTGAAAGGATAAACAGTAAGGGGCACTCTTAAAGGCAACAATAAAAATTATCGACTTCCTTGTTTCCTTGCAAGACGATCAAATAAACGGCATCAATGTCGTTATGCATAATGAGATGAAAACGCATCTAAACAGTGATTTGTACGCAGAATTAGCTCCAGCCAGTTGAAATCTGAATGTGCATAATTACAGCAGATCGATCCTAGCATGGTAGCGTACGGGTAATGCTCGCAATGCAGTTTTAATAACAGACCTATAGAACCCCATTACTTAATCTAAGCCTATAGTAGGTACAGTGCGACGGCACGTTCGTAATTTTAATTGCCGTCATTATACCAACAGCTGGAGCGAATTATTATCACTATCCGATGCAAGGTTCATTAAGTTTTGATGCGCTTTAGTGCGTCTCAGACCCGAATGCAGAGTCGACACTGAGTGCACACTCGCACTGAGTCCGCACTCAGTGCGCACTTTGGGGATCAATTTATCATTGCGAATGCCAACTAAGTGCGCACTCAGTGTCGACTCGGCATTCGGCGCTCAATCTCACGTTGGGATGCCTACAACACACGGGTGTTATGCAATGTTATGTAGCATGTCCAATGCCCCGGGGCGCTGCATCACAATGGTTCTGTGCTGCAGATACGAGAGCAATTTTTCAGGCAAGAATGATCACAAAACAATGACCAGAAATGTGAGCTTTTTAGTCCCAGTTTCAACGTATTATCACAGATAAAATGTTACCCAGATGTTCCATTCATATATACTAAAGCATCTACGCGAAAGCCCTCCGCCAGCAATAATAGTTTCGCCGGCAGTCAAGGGATGGAGCCACTGCTTGTTGTTATATGACCTGTAACCAAGGTAACTGTAACCACCTGTGGAACATTGGGTCCCTTGATTATAATTGACCTTGTGCCGTAGCCTGGTAGATGATGTTAAAACAGGTTGCCAACGCACCCCAGCAATTGCCGGTGAAATAACTAGCACCAAATTTTTGCCGTAGCCACATATGGTAGAATATCTGGGAAACGTTATATCTGTGGTATTTTCTTAGATTGTGATACACACAAAATAAGATTTATATTGTATGGCCTTTAGCTATAGAAACTTTACTTAATTTCAACGTAAGAGTTGTAAAAAGGATTTCTGACTTATCCCATGCTGTTTGCTGCTATGCCACGAGCTAAGAGTTTCAAAACTGCCAATAGAGCCTTTTGTCCACTTCAAGGCATGAGTTGTACGTTTTGAAATTCGTAGCTCGTGTCTAGCAGCTGTGGGGCCTTTTGGGAAGTGGCAAATCCACTCTCAGGGTGACATGGAGAGAAGAGATCAGACGTCAATCTCAAGTTGAGCAGATTGGTGCGAAGTCTGGTGGTAGTTTGAAAAGCTCGCCTGGGGCTGTCTAACTCTTTGCAGAATCCTATGATCGATGTGTGACTAGAGTCTAATGAATTCCAAAACAATAGGGGAAGGGGGGGGGATAATTTCGAAGACATTGTGTTCCCGTTTATACACGTCTAGCTATGAGCATATTGGAGTTTGGCTTTTGAGTAATTGTTTGACCTAGTTTGTCGACGAGCAAGATTATATCAAACTGCAAGAGTGGCAAAATATTGGGTCGATCAGTCGCGAAATGAAATTATCAAATTGGAAAAGCAATTACAAGAGTGTATAGGTATATCAGCTATATACACAGAAGTACTAAATTAGTATTCTGTATGAGGTAGAGTGGATTAAGTTTAATACGCGTCTGATTTCTACGGACTATTAATTAGTTTAGTTATGGAACGAATTGGGGGGGGGGGGGGGGGTGCTTGATTGCAATTTGCTTTACTTGAATGGCAATGAGAGTTTGCACTTCACTTTTATCTTTTGATTTTGGCTTTAAATTTTTAAGCGCAATTCGAAAGGATTTTAAGTTCATTGGTTTACGAAACAAAGTCGGTTTTATTGCAGTTGCAAATGTCAAACGAATATACATTTCCTTTAAAATTATGATACGAGATACGGGCACAATATAGAAGTACAGAAGTACCTGAAATTATGACAGATTTGATATTACAACTCTTGAAATTCCTTAGATCGAGAGCAGGGGCGAAACTACGGTTCACGGGCCCGATCGAGGATTTGGCCAACCCCCCCCCCCCCCAACCCCTGAAGAGGCCGGGGTTCGGGTGCACTGCCCTCAAGAAAATTTTCAACGAAGGTCATATTTAGGAGTGGATCTATTTATTTTAAGCAAGCATTTTAAGCATTGTGTATGTTATTTCAAACAGACGCAAAAACCATCTCGAGTTTTATCTTGCAATAAGCACGGTGACCCTTGCCTGGAAATACACATTTTAGTGTTGAGTACACTAGAATTAATTTGAGTTTGCCATTTTTTGGGGATTTCTTATCATAAATTACAATACCATAGAATCAAATGATAATTTTTAGTCATTACCATTAAAAAAGGTATTTATCATTACAATTAAGTATTTACCATTTTACTCTTTATTACAAATGGTAAAGAGTCCAACGATACTTTACTTCGAAGTCCACCAGGCTGTGTTAATCTTAGGCTAACACGACTCTATACGGTACTTGAAAGTTTTAATCACTAAGTGGACCCCCCCCCCCCCCCCCCCCCCGGAAGAGGTCGGGGTTCGGGTGCACTGCCCTCAAGAAAATTTTTAACGAAGGTCATATTTTGGAGTGAATCTATTTATTTTAAGCAAGCATTTCAAGCATTGTGTATGTTATTTCAAACTGACGCAAAAACCATCACGAGTTTTATCTTGCAATACGCAGGGTTCCTTGCCTGGCAATACACATTTTAGTGTTGAGTACATGGTACCTACTTTAGTTTTAATCACTAAGAGGGCCTGTCTTTCAACAACGTTGGCTCATAACTACTCAATTGGGTGCAACTGCACACTAATGAAATTGACGATTTGTTTTTTCTTAGTACTATTGCATATTTTCTGTCGCTTTATATCCTGCACCTTGTCATGGGGGCCCGCGGGCACCAAATTGAAGGGGGGCCCACACATTGAATGTGCCTCACACATTGAATATGCAATTAAGCGTGAATCAAGCAAACATAAAACTGGAAGCGTCGCAGAAATAGAGTTCACACGTTTCGAATTTATTGATGTATTCGAATGTAATTAATGAAGGCGGGTGACGACCGACGGGCCTGGGCCCACCTGCGTTCCGCCACTGATTCGAGAGGCTTTCTTTGCCGACGCGAATTACAAATCACTTTCAAAAAATCGCCAAACGAACTTTTCGCCGGTAACTAAATAAAATGGAACCAACGTAGATAAAGAGCGGACACTTACGCCAATTGAAGAACATTATCAGGGCAATTTCAGTTCGAAATCAAATCAGAAATCGACGCATGTAACGTTGTACGGTGTATAGAAACTGAAAGTATTTGCAGATAAGAAAACGGATAAGCCAGTAGTGGGGTACTTGTACCAAATAGCCTCAGGCAAACCGAACGCATGGTACGTTCGTTTGTAATTTACGATACATAGAAGCCCGTGAATGGTAGCATGATATATCAATAGAAAGTTGTGGTTGATTAAAACAACCGTTGCCCCCCTCCCCCGCCCCCCCCCCCCCCCCACCCCTGTAAACCAATTGACCGTTTTGTCTTCGATCAACATTGGATCAACTCCAAAAAAACACAAAAAATAACACATGCGGTTAGTATACTGACCTACACCAATCTGGTGTTTAATTTATTTACATTTGAATCATGTCCCTGTCTATCAATCGGTTATTATATATGGCAAATGCTTGCCCGAGTTGCCCCTATAATCAATTGACCCGTAAATTCGCACGAAATTATGGCTAGCCATGTTAGAAAAGTTAATTGCTTTATTTACTTTTTAATTCGCTTATAGTCTAGTCTAGCCGCACACTTTAATAATAAGTTTATTGCTCTGCCGCCCCCCCCCCTTCCTTTGCCGTAAATCTTACACGTGTTTAGATTTTTTGCTAGTCGCGGTGCCCTTTTAAAAGACGTGTTTCAAGCTAATGTCCCTGCCGCTTGCGTGTCAGCCGCTAAAGCTCATTCCATTTTAAGAATTACAGTGGATTTGCATTTTACTAGAATATCCTTTGCCAGACAGGAAGTTAGGTTCCTAAACCCTTTGTCTTTGAAGAATGAGATAACCACAAGGCTCTATAGTCTATACAACTGCTTTCATGCATGCAAAAACGGATTTTATATCTCTTTCATTCATCAGAAAAATTATCAGCTAAGAATGAATGTGGATTCCATCTTCCTCGAGGACACACTGCTCCTAGACATGAGCTAACAGTTTCAAAACTGCCCATAGAGCCTTTAGTCTACCTCAAGGCATGGGTTGTAAGTTTTTAAACTCTTGGCGTATAGTTCCTGAGACGTCTTGTCTATAGGCAACGGCTACATTTATAATATAAAAAACTTCATAGACAATGTATCCTCCTTCTTAGGGCGAGATAGAGTGTATACCTAAAAGCATGTAGGTATAGGTACTCGCAGTATTTGGATTAAAAACATAATAACACTAACAGTGTTGTTTTATGTGTTACACCCATTAAGTAGCAGAGCTATAAAAGTTTATCATAACATCTTCATTACAAAATTGTACGCGGCAATACATGGAAGCTCTGAAAAACCAACCCCCATAGAGACTATATAGGTCGGCGCCATGACGTACGTATGTGCCCCTACACCTATTTATGGATATAACATAATAACCGCTCAATGGAGAATATTTTCTCCAGTTTTCCCTTTCACTTGGAAGGGAAATTCTTGTCGTTCCAGGCGATCTATTTCGGCGCTGTTATGCACGAGTCTTCGGGGATGTGATGACCCCATAAATACGATGCTGTTCGTGAGGGACTGGCGCTGTGCATGGCAGTTGGGTGGATTGGAGTGTGCTTTGCAATGCTGCCGAGTGGGTGACTTGGACATGGCTGTCTGTACTCTATAGTAGAATGACAGTGACACAGGTAATGTAATTGCGTGTTGGTCAAATTGATGTAACGCATGAGGACGTCAGTGTGGTTATACATTTATTAGTTATATCATCTGATGGTTATATTAATCTACGGTTATATCTTGTTTCAGGGGTGGCATCATTGTTATTACAAAAACTACATTTTATCGGTAACGTTTTTGAGGAAATGGGCAAAGAAATCATAAGTTTTCGAACGTAATTGTTTATGTTTCGACAGTTTTGGGGCGTACAGGTTGCAATCGCAATCGCAAATACATTACAAACACATTCCATATTCCAGCCATAGCACCACAGGATGAACGATAGGCTGTGAACTGTTTGTCTATGAAAGTCAAGCTATGAAGGTATGAACTAGCATGGCTTCATTGAACCACAATCACGGCTACAAAGGTGCAGTTTGGTTAGACTTTTCTAAATGTCTGTACTACGCACATTGGAAATATCAATGATATTGTACCTATATAATAATAATAATAATAATAATAATAATAATAATAATAATAATAATAATAATAATAATAATAATAATAATAATAATAATAATTTTTTATTCCAGATTGGTTCTTATAACAATGGAACGTCACATTTTCCTAGATACATTTCATTGTTGTAAAATTCGTTTAAGGAGTAAAAACAGTAAGATTTTAAAAAAGCTTCGAGCAATTTTAAAAAGTCTTTGTGCTCATAATATCTACATTTAATATAAAAGGGCAGGTGATTAAAAATGTTCACACCTGTTGAAATAGGCCCATTACCATGCGTTGTATTATTATAATAGATTTAAAGAAGTTATCTTCTAGACGAAGCGATAGAAAAGCTATGGGATAGCTATAGATATAGCGATAAAGGATAGCTCTAAAACACTATATTCAGGGCCGGGCTTAGACAATAGGCAGTTTTTTTCGTGGCGCCCCTATAAGCTGCCAATGCTAATCAGTAAAGCCTAAGGAACCAATTTTTAAAGATGCGTCGATTTCGTAAGTGAAATTCTACAACGGACTGGTTCAGATTGGTACTTGGTAGGCACCTATCTTGCACCAATTGTAAAGTAAGCCAAAATATTTAACAAGTAAACAATAATAAAATTTATAATTTACGATTCCCTTCTATTTTTCTTTTTGACACAGGAAAAACGCGCGTAATAGTTCCAGGAGTGGAATTAGCCATTCTGCCAATTCGGGAGCTGAATTCGCTTTATTGTATATTTAAATCCCATCGTAAAATGTGTTCCATAGAAGAAATGCGGATAAGCGCACATACGAAAGAAAGAAATAATTATCGCCTTCCATTTCGATGTTGACTGAGCACATGACATCGCAGTTCACAATGTTTATAAAATAAATACAAATTTACAACATGGGTAAGGGCGCCGCTAGGCGATAGCCTACTCTGCCTAATGGTAAATACGGCACCGACAATATTTCAATTTTCGAAACTATCGTTCAAATGCAAATGTTCAGCACAGATTTCGACAAAATCGAATTACACTATTACTTGCCGATTGCTACTGAATCAGCGTTTACGTCAATGTATTTTACGATCAGCCGATCAAACTGCAATCAGCCAGTGTCATCATGCGTAGTATACCTATGTATCTAATCAATAATCCAAAACACATATTCATTAATCAGAGATCAATAGTTGCCGCCAACTAAATATAAAGTCTATAGGCCAGCCACTCTCATCACTACTGACGTCTTGGCTTTGAGATGTCGATCTACAACAAGTGTGGTTCGCGATTTGATTATCGATTACAAGTGTTTTGCTTTCGAGTGTCGTGTTATTTCCAGTCGACCCTCGAGGCGTTTCGCGTTCGCTAAAAACCGGATCGCCGACGGTTCGCGCATAAGAAATTGGGACAATGCGGTAATAAATAAGTGATTGGCAATTTCATTTTCTTTTGCTCTTGTTTTATTGGCAACAGATGGTCACATATGTAACATTAAGGTCATTTTATGCCTCGGTATACATATACCAAAGCTGTGAGATTTATACTACAACTATTTTGTATATGCTTAGAGAATTTTCGTGCAAATCTGAGTTTTCCCACAGTCCAAAACAAAATAGGACATTTTCAATATATCTATTTATTTATGCTAAAAATGTCGACAACGAATATGTATTGTGTCACATTATCCACAGATCATACTCCAATGTATGGTACAAACTGTTCGGTCATCTAGGCCCGAAAACGATTTCCATACCTTATCACAAGCATACGAATTTCACTCACAAAATTTGAAATTTGAATTGAAATTTGAAATTTGAAACGTCGACAGCGAATAATATGTATTGCGTCACATTATCCACAGATCATACTCCAATGTATGGTACAAACTGTTCGGTCATCTAGGCCCGAAAACGATTTCCATACTTATCACAAGCATACGAATTTCACTCACAAAATTTGAAATGACGAGATTTTCTTTTCATACAGTGTTGACATTTTTACCGATTGTTGCGCTCTCGATTATTCACTGCCATACCAACGGCGTTTAGATAAAACGGATGGTTTATTATTCATAATCGAAAGATTATCATATAGGCTACCGTTATTTCACGGCTGCATCCACGTGACCTTGATCGAAGACAAAGGCACGTGAATGGAGTTTATAGCCGGCGAGTCAATGAAACAGAAAAAGAACCCACCAGCCCGCGCGGAGGAATTTCTGGTAGGACGCCAGAAGTTGCTTGTGTGCTTGTGATCACTATATTATAGCAAATCGTGAATGTCCATTGAATTCGAAAAGTTTTCCCTATGTTAGAAAGGTTAATTTTCTTGTATCCCCAAATTACTCGCGAAAATCTTTCTTTCGACACAAAATTATGACATCGTCCTTTATGACCTCGTGCTTAGGTTTATCCAAAGCCACATGCGACGGTATCAGGCTCGTAATTTCCATTTCCCTAGCGATTTTCTCTGACATGACCGTAACAACCAAACTTTCCCGCAAGAATTGCAGCCGACTCGACGACGAAAAGCAATTTCAGACACAAAGATTATCCCTTTACTTCGAATCTTCAGCCGACGCCCGCATCTAAAATGTCCGGCGACGACGTGCTGGCACTTTTCCCACGGTGAGGTCAAGGTGGCCCCCAATATGCGCGAGGGGGGGGGGGGGGGGGGGCACGCACAGTTCGAAATCTTCTTTTCTCAGAATATGACGATGTCATAAACATTACAATTTGCGATTTCGAGCTGCCAAAATGCGCTCCCAAAGTCTAGGCTATTTTAGAAAGCGGTTCTTGCATTCAGATATACCGGAAATCGTTTACCTATAGGAAGAAAATAGAGCCATCATTTTACTTTAATTCGGGATGGTTTCTCGTCAGAAATGGGGAGAAACCTGGCCCCAGCGTCTTTGCAACACATAATCGTCCCCGAACGAACATTCTGCTAACAGCAACACAAAATTAACCGACTCTCAAAAACAGGCGTCAAGTCGATAGCAACCGATCCCTCACCCACCCCTTTAAAGCTCGACGTCGACGATAAACCGACCCAAAATGGGGAAGGGGGGAGAGGGCGTCCCGACGCCCCCTAGTTGCCGCGACGCCCGGCAGACGTCGCGGCGCCAGTCAAAACAAAACGGCGGGAAATTTCCGAGCTCGACGTCGACTGGATGTTATATGGGATCGTAATGCATGCGTCGCCAGTGGCGGGTGTCTATTTATAAAACCAATGGATCCGAACGCTGCTCTAGGGTTCGCGCTGTGCCACTTGCAACGGGGAAATGACTGCGCCGAGCTTATCTAGGAACTAGGCGGCTGGCGATGAAAGAGTCTCAATGACTTTCGCGATAAAAATAAAGAACTCTGTGATGTCGGCGCGGCGGCTCCAGCGGCGATAAGCGAGAGCGGAAAAGAATTGTAAGGAAGTGATCATTGTAGTTTTGTAATCGGATCGTGATGGATATATCGAGATGCTCGGTTTGTTTTAACGTCATGGGCAGAGTGTGAAAACGGAAGCTGGAGCGTTTCGCGCGATAAAAGCTAAACATTGCTCTCTGTGGTCTGGCCGTTCGCTCTAGCCGGAAATGTGTCATGGAGTTACAGTGTTGAATCTGACGTTTCTCGCCAAAGACACGGCCGCTTTGATCACGTGCTCGTTCGCCTTCAAAGTTCGAACCAGCGCGAAAATCGATGGACATCTCCGATTCGAATGGGGGATAAAAATGCAGTGCATTTTGCGTCGCGTTTTTGCAACCCTTCGCCCCTATCCAATCGGAGATGTCCATACGCAAAGATCACGTGGAATTATTAAGTAAATAACAATTATCAACTATATAAATAAATGTGAATGATGCGCTCACCAATTTTCGCAATGCTCGCGAAAAAGATCCACAATCCAATGATGAACGGCGTCTCAACTCGAGCAAACTCGATGGTCATAACTTTGTACCTATGGATCTCCCCATGCTCCCCATGTCCCTCTTTCGCCCCGTGCTCGTCGTGAGCCTCCAGGTCCAACTTCTTCTCGGCCTCGGTCTTCATGTAAATCGTCTCCCCACTCGCATCCGCCAGCGCCGTCGGCCTTTCCGACGTCGCCGCCGTGCCGGCCTCGTCTTTGACCGGCGTCAGACCCACCGCTTGGCCGTCGTGACTCGGCGTCGTCCGCACGTCGGGCCTGGCCGCCGCCCCCGACATCACCACGGCGACCGCCGTCCAGAAACAGCACACGCCGACCGCGAACCTGAGCCCGGCCATCGCGCACGCAAAACACAACGGAAAACGCGCAACAAAACGGAAAAAACACACAACGCGCCGAGACTACACGCTATAGTCGCACACGCCAAAATTATTCCCTACACACTCTCGGGATCAATATAATCGAGTTTGTTGCCCGGCAACGAACGCGAATCGCTCACACTCGGTTCCAGTCATGGCAATCGCAGTCCAGTGCACGGCTCTGTCCCGGTGTCCACGCCGTCCACCAACGTCGCCTCCTTTTCGCGCTGCAGCGTTCGCGCGTTGCACACCCGTCGACGTCGGCACCGCAACTAACCGACACTCTCTCGATCCACACTCTCGTCGTGTCGTCGTCGCTCAGACGACCGCGGCGGTGGCGGCGACGGCGGCGGCGTTGTGCTGCACAGAGTCGTTTGTCGCGTTTCGTCGGTGGTGCAGGGTGCCCGTGTCGGCGGCGGCGACGACGGCGACGAGATCGTCTGGCAGTTTCGAAGGTGAACCGCCGTCGAACGGCTTCATGATGCGTCGCTGTCACTGTGTACACTGAGCCGCGGTCGGGCGGACGACGGGCGAACAGCTGACGACGGGGCGAGGGGAGGCGACGGCGGCTACACGCAAGCGTCGGCCGCCGCGAAGTCGATAGACGGGCGACGTCGTAGATGTTTCGGTGTGGACTCCGTTCGGATAATGTCGGCGTGGATGGCTGGACGGATGGCGGGGTGGTCGGATGGGTATTTTTTATGGAGGGGTGTATCCGGGGATGTTTTTTTATTAGATTATATGAGAGTATGGAAGGGTTGTTGTGTAGCTGGAGCTGTGGAATCTGCTAATAGTTCTCTTGAGTACGGGGCTAGGTCGTACGGGCAACAAATATTTCAAAGTATACTCGCTGTTGGCGTTTCCTTTTCAATTTGCATGAAATATTCGTAGGCTCGCTGACGCTACAACACATGCTTATATCACAGCTTCTATTGCTAAGCATAATTCTTCATTCCATTCAGTACCGGACAGGAGCAGCAAAGACCAACATGTTGTAGTAGATACCGGACTGAATGAAGTACAGATTTTGTCCGCAACTGGGTGTGTAGTGCATTTAAAAACTTGCAATTCACTATCCAATTATTATTGGTGTGTTTCAACCGCGGGGCCAGTTGCAAGGTATGGCGAGTGTTTCGCTGCACAGTCTGTTCGCCGACAGAAGGTCGAAGGGTGTCCGTATCGGTGCAGAGATCGATACCGGTGTCCATGCAGCAGTCGGCACGTGTCGCCAGTTGTTCTGTTCACGGACACACTGTGTCAGCCAACAGCTGACTGACTGACGAGAGCCGGTTTCGCTTCATGTATGCTGAAAAGGGTGACTTATCAACGGAAATTCTCGTTCGATATTATTGTAGTGTGCATTGCCTGAGACACTTTGCTGTGGTGTGGCCATTATTAAAGTGGCCAACGGCTAACGGTCATTGCCGATAATCGAACGTTGTCGGGCCTTGATCAATTTATATTGCTTGTGAGAACTTTGCGCGGAATTCACACATGTGGACCTTTCAGGAAAAAGAGTTCTCATGACCTCATCTCTATAATGTCGTGACTCAATGGCTTGCACAAATGGAGCTGAACACAGCAACATATGATATATGAAGAACACTTATTGCTTTATAGTTTATATGCATGTGTGATTATGATGACCCTTTCGGTTTTATAGCACAAAAAATACACATGACCACACATGACCGTCTGTACTAAATGTGTGTATTCTGCATGATGGAATTCGTTTGGGTCACGATTTATTCGCTAGCTTCGCGCTCACACATTGTACTGTCATGTGACGTAGGCGTTTTTTTTTTTATTATCGTGTGTATACTTAAATCTAAGCCAGCCCCAATTAAACACAATGGGGGTACTAAAACCTCCGTGTGCGCTATTACGCTGTTTATAATAGCGTCACGTTGTTCAGTGGGGTCAAATACGTCACGAGAGCCAGGTTCAAATAGTAAAGTACACCGTGCCACAAACGAAAGGTGTGCGCGGTGGCGCTTTTAGGTTTTCGACAATAAGACGTTTCTTTGCCAAAAGATAATGATTTAGAAGTTGTTGATTAAACAATGCATTGAGTACAGTGCAAATAAGTATACAGCTTGCGGTGACAATGGCAACAGATGTTATAAATTTGAGCGGAAATGACTTGGATATTGTATGTTTGGTTTCAGTTCGCATATGTCAGTTGCACGCGGTAAGCTGATTGGATGAGTTTGTGTCATGCATAAAACTCTTGATTTATTAATGTTGGGTAAGGTGTTTGATTTGCAAACGCTCAGTTAAGCTTACGCACCTCAACTGAAATATAGTTGATATGGATCCACTGTTGCTTTTTGAATCTTGTTGAAATCTTGATGAATTTACGAGACGTATACTAGGCTTAGCGGGCTGCTTCTGTGTCTAGACAAATATAAGTTGAAAGAACACATGCATTCGTAGTTGAGGCACTTTTTATGTCACACGGAAACGACGAAATAAAACCGAAATATGTAGCAAATAAAACTGTCAACCAAAATTAGAAGCTTTTTAAAAATTAACGCCATCTGCGCAACCTTACAGGAAGCAACGACACTAGCGCCGTAGTGCAGTAATCTGCCGTTCGCGTCCTCCATCTTTAGCATCCGGTTTTGCGAGCCTGCTGAATTTACACGTGCAAAACATACCAAATTTCAGTTAAACATGGACAAACCAGTCGTTCTCGCTCGTGTCATGAAGGTTTTGGGCCGTACTGGATCCCAGGGACAGTGTACCCAGGTCAAAGTTGAGTTCATTGGGGAGCAGAACCGACAAATCATCCGAAATGTCAAGGGACCCGTCCGAGAGGGAGACATCCTAACCTTGCTCGAGTCTGAGCGAGAAGCTAGGAGGCTAAGATAAACTTGGTTGGAGGTAAAAATGAGCTCACTAATATGTGGTTGAAACATTTCTTCACATCACGATCATATTTTATATTCTAATCGATGGATTGTTTTGTTGCAGCGTTGGAAACTACCGAGGCACGGCGGTCCGCACGGCCATCGCGGGGATGATTCTACTTCGATCATAACATGATGAACAGTGCTGTCTGACTGTTGTACTGCAGTATGAATCATTAAACCATCGTGTTTCTTAACTTGGTGTTTACGTTTCGTTCATTCGTTATCAGTGTGTGTGTAATACGGTTAGATCCCTTTCCCATGTGCTCATTGTTTTTGCTGTAAATGTCTATGCTGGCAGCTGGGTGATGTTTTTTCTTGTTACTAAAAAGGGCAATTCAAAAGTTTGATAATGTCCTCAGCCCTCAGGGTAGCCTTACGATGTTTCACCTCTGGCGATATTGGTTAGCCAAAAGTTGAGATGTTTTCAAGTTCCTTTTGTGACTATTTTATGGCCGTTCTCGGCACTAATATAGGTGATTCAGATAATATGCTGTTGGAATAGCAGATGAAGGGTTTGTTGGTGGGCGTTGAATTCTAATCAAACTTCTTTTGCAAGCGGCTCAGATTTCCAGGGTTGTGTATCCGTATTCCGTATGCTTTCAAGCAACCTGAGTGACGTCCAGTTGAGTCAATAAGTAAGTCGGGCACAACAATTTGCGACATCCATTCTTTAATGATCATTGGTCACATTGTTGTACTAGATACTTCGTTCACGGGTTTGCCTTCAATTTCTCCTCGATAAATTCTCTGGCCTTCAGGAGACTTTTCACGCTGACATCAGCCACTCGAGCAGAGAAGCGAGCCCCTTTCGCCGCACCCTTGCCTTGCAAGATTTCGCACACCCTACAAAAGTCCACTATTTTAGTAGGTACATTATGCAATATATTTGTAACAAACCTAGCCAAGGTTCCTGCAAAATATAATTTAGCATGAAAGCACCATGCTAGCATAGGAAATAGCTATTGTGATGCTCCCTACAATGGGAGGATTATTGAGGGAATTGCTTGAAGATATCAGTCTTGTACATAAATATGTTATTTCATTGTTAGTTTGTTTTAATTGTTATTCAATGTTAGTAGAGTAGCATTTTTTCAACAAATGTTGAGAGTTAGTTCAACATGCATTCAGGGACAAGCGTTTGAGCTAGAGTAGCTTGGGTGAAACTTACGTCGGTCCAAGGGCGGCTACGAGTTCCGGTTTGCCGTAGAGAGCCATCTGGTTGGCGGCGGACTTCTCTTCTCCTACCGTCAGCAGCAGCAAAATGGACTGCAAGCACACAAACATGTTATTGTAGTAGGTACTCTTGGTAAGTGCATTGAGGACTTAACAAACAATGTTACCCATGCCATTGGGTAGGTATTCAAAATTCATTTTCTACTGAGACACATTACTTGGTACCTACTCCCAGTTAGTGTGTGGAGTACGTAACAAAACAACTACCTACTGATAACAACTTTAGCCATTTTGTAATTGGACCAGCAGAAAAAACTAAAAGTCTTGCTTACTCAGTCTCTGTATTGAACCAATCTCGGGTAAATACTATTACCTAATCTACCTAGCAATAGTAAGGTAGCTTGACCGCTTTGATTTTAAATGCCTATTAGCTGCAAACTTTCCGTGAAGTATCTTATTCTTACCTCGTCATTGACCTCGCTGATGAAGACGTTGATGAAGTCTATGTCCGCTTCTTTCTTGTGGAGCTGTACGAACTTCTCGCCGCTTTCCTTGACCTTCTTGGCCTCGGCCACCGCGGTCTCACGGAGCAGCGTTTGCAAGCTCTGCAATGACGACAAGATGTCAGTCAGCAAACACAGAGCCTTGGGGTGGCTGAACATTGACATGTTAAAACATTACTCTAGGGCAGTTGTACTCAACCTAAAGCCAGACACATTCATTTTGCGGCCCTCATCTAGTTTTGATGTTAAAGATCAAATATCAACATTAGTGTATGTTTCTTATTGGAGAATAAATGGATCTGGAATAATTTCCTCTTCAGCCTCCATTAAGTCAGGGCCAACTCTAAATTATCAGGTCCAAAATCTCCTGAAATGCATTGATTTTCACCAAAAATTACTGTAGATCAAAAAAAAATTAGGGGACTTAGCCCCCAGACCCCAAACTTTTTAAAAACTGTACAAACTACAAAGTATTGATTTACTGTGTAAGCAACCGCGTCAAATAAACGTATGTTTCTTAACCCTTGGTTGTACACATTGTGAGGTTTGGTTTTATTACGTAAAATTTACACTTGCGGCCAACTGAGTTAACGTATCTCTTTCGAATGGACCAGTGCAGGATAAGTTTGAATTCCACTGCTCTAGTGCTAAATCACTTGTCTTGCCTTCAAAGTGTTGTATTGTATTGTATGTTCTTTATTGTTTTGGGCATCCAATTAACCCTGTTACAATGCCTTTGTTTTAATATCTTACAGTGGTTAATAATAATTTATTATTATTATTATGATAATAAGTACACAGTATTCATAATAGATAGGTAGTTAATTATAGTTAATATATTAATAGATAGTATATATGCACACAAATTTTGGTATCTCAGCAAAAAGGGTCTGATATGTATTATCTAATAAACATTTTCAAACATCGACACTTAATGTTTCTTCGTGAATCTCAGAGTTTATTTTGTATACTCCAATTTATTTTCTAGGATACTGTGAGTATGGAGGAAGTAAGTAACTCTATATTGGAACCTTCACAAACCGAGGCCTACCTTGGCTGTAACTTTCAGAGACTTTTGAAGCTTGTCTATCAAGTCTGCATGCGAAGCTGGTCCATTTCTAAAACAGAAGAAATATTCTTAGACAGACAAAATTGACTGCAGGAAAATATATTAGTAGATTTTTTTATTCATAATGTTTTTTCTCTCTCAGTGGCAAGTGCATACGCCAAAATCAATCAATTGAATAGTAACTAGAAATATGTCGCAAGAATTTAATTGTCAGCGGTTTGCTGGTTTTTCTTAGTTTTCAACGGTTTTTGGTCTTCAAA
Organism: Nemoura dubitans; assembly: GCA_921293005.1. Classification (NCBI taxonomy): domain Eukaryota; kingdom Metazoa; phylum Arthropoda; class Insecta; order Plecoptera; family Nemouridae; genus Nemoura; species Nemoura dubitans. The sequence goes on from OV121076.1 coordinate 5,482,895, forward strand.
AGAACCTCGACTTGAGCCGACATTGTTTCACGGATGGCGCAGCCAACTTCATGACCGGTGAACTCGTAATTTTCAACGTTAAACAACACCGTTCTTCTTTCCACGATCTTTTTAAAAATATCGTTTTTAAAGATAAAGATTGTTTCCCGGTTCCTAAACCAATGTGTTTTTTCAGAAGCACGTGTATTAAATTCTGTGTGTTTCTAATTTGGGATTGCAGGCAACAACTTTACTTCCAAATTTTACCGTTTATTCCGGGACAAGCCGAAACAGAGGCAATGAATCTTCGATTAGTGGTCCATTGACGGACTAAATTGGACCATTTTCCCAATTCTTTTTCTGAAAACGATCTATTAAACGAATTTGATCTTGTTATAAAACGATCTTGAATTTGAATTTATAAAACAAAAATCAGAAACGTCGATCTTTTTAAAAGATCTTATTTTGATGACGATCTCGATCTTTTTAAAAGATTGATTTCAAAACGACTTCCCCCAACAATGCCTCCCAAGTGCCGGAGCGCCGAAACCCAAGACATCTCCGCGGAGATTGACGTACTTGAGCAGCACGGTGACTTGCTTCTCGCGGTCGAGGCTCTTGGCCAGCTGCTTGAGCACGCGGTTGCCGGCCAGGAAGTGCAGGTTCGTCTTGTTCTTCTTGCCCTTCTCCGCGTGAAGCAGCTTCACCATCTGCGCAGTCGAGTAAGGACCGGGTTCAAAAGACTAGGGAGCCTATATACGGTTAGAGAGTGGCCGTCTCTGCGTATGGGCGCCATGTTTTTACCAGCTTGAACTATTCAACAGCCCTTTCAGCAGTAGTTGATACGTTACGAACTTACCTCACCATTGTGTACATAATACATCGATTTTTTTTTCTTCATTTTCATTTTTATTTTTTTAAATACAGAATACTCTTTATGTTTGGTTAAACTAGAGTTTGAAAAAAGGTCAGGGATGTATATAAAATTGTTTTAACAAATCATGCAACAGCTGCTTGCTGTGTCCAAGTACACAATTCCATCTGTCATCAATTCATAAACATAATATTGTCATTACTTTCATGTAATTAATCTATAGGTTTTATATATCAAAAGGTACATATACAATCCTTAGCTAACACAAATTCGTCTAAAGTGTAAAATCCATGATTTGTTAAAGGAACCTTTTCGTCTTTTCTTTAAAAAACCGATCTTTTTTCGCCCTGAGATTTAGGTTGTCCGGAAGATTATTAAAAGCAAACACACCGATATTCTCTGGATTAAGTTTTGCTACGTTAGATATGCAAAGGAATATAAGAAACTCATATAGACCATGAGAAACTAGAGAAACGACCATGCCCAGAAATTCTACCTAAAAAAGTACAAAACCATGGCAGGCCAACACGGATTTCTGGGCAGAAGCATCCGTCTCTGGAACGAGCTGCCAAAAGCCAGCATGGCAACAATTCCTGATCATTTTGGCTAAATACCATCTTGAACTGAAATTTGTATTTGTTATATTACTTTGAACATAGTATACAACTTTGTAACTCTGTACATTCAACCTGTAAATGTAATTCTATATTAGCAACCGATACTTGTATCTAATCTAATAATAAACTCATAAAATAAATAATATAGACAACTGCCACGTGCTTCGCGATCAACTTGGTAAAAACATGGCGTCCGTTTAGCATGGAATTTGAACAGCCAATAGAAAAGTGTTATCATGTTGGGAGTTGGCCACTCTCTAACCGTATATAGGCTGTCTAGAAACGACTTCCCGTCAACAAAGCAATCGGCGTTTGGAATTACGCCTGGAGTTCGATCATGTAACTGTTTTTCTTCTGATTTCACTCGAAATCACTCGATATCGTATCACGGCCCCTGTTAAACTACAGTGAAATTGAAAACGTATGAATGAAATTGAATTTGAAATCACGAAGTAACGTGATAGCCCCCCCGTTCTTTGAGCGGTGAACTCAGCTTGCATCCCGCGCAGAAATTCCCTTGTCCTGGATAAACTTTACATGCCACTACACCCGTTATCAGATCACAACGAAACAAATATCTACAGAATCCTCACACTGACGACATCCAATTTACACAATATAAATCTCGAAAACCCCCATGGATATTCAAAGAAAGCTTTGTTCATGATCAATGATCATCAATCATCTACCAACAATATGACCTTAACTAGCAGGGACATAAATTTAGGCCTGGAGAAGATAATGATTATTAACTATATTTTGAAGGGATCAGCCGAATTGGCATCTTGGTTCCCGTGACACAATTTGGTCCAGTCAGAAAACGGGATATAAGTTCACAGACTCTGGGTCAGATTTAACTGTAAACAAATTGCCGGGGCCCAGCGAGGCCAGAGCTGGCACATTGTTGTAGAAATGCATGGAACAAAGATTTTGATACAATGAATACATTTAAACATTCAAAAGCCAAATTGAAATAGTTTTTTTCAAGAATAGTGACAAAGAAAGGACAAGCACCTTGTATGTCGAGCCTTAGAAAGTTAACAACCAATCTTCAATTCATTGCCAATTGGTCAGCCACAGACTTCGAGGGACTTCGAGGGACTTTGAAGGGACTTCGAGGGACTCTTAAGGGACTTCGAGTGACTTCGAGGGACTTCGAGGGACTTTGAGGGACTTTGAGGGACTTTGAAGGGACTTCGAGGGACTTTGAAGGGACTTCCAGGGACTTCCAGGGTCGGCGACTCATACCTGGAGCTGACAGAGGTTGGTGACGTGCGTGCCGCAACACATGTTGCTCTCGACGCCCTCGATGGTGACGATCCGTACCGAGCCCTTGTGGTCGTCCGGGAGGCCTCGAGTGTGCACCTGGTTCACATTACAACACAGTTCTAAACCTGCAGCAAGTGTTAATCCCGGTTTGAAATGGTTCTTTTCAAAACTAGTTTGAAATATAGGACATAACTAGCAATGAGCCACAAAGGAACTGAAATTTGACTGCAAGAAATTTGCAAGAAATTTGAGAATTTTGGAGCTGAAATTTGACTGCAAGAAATTTGACTGCAGCAAGTTCACTGGATACAACCAGGGATCCGGACCGAAAGAACTGTAATTTTTACATGGAACCAAAACCGTTAACGGGAATTGCGGAACTCAAACCCGTTAGTAGGATTGAAAAATTTCAGTTCCTTTGAGGTTCCTAAAGGTTCCATAAACCCAGAGTTTTGATGCTTTTCTTATGTTTTCGTATGATTTTTCAAGAGACCAAAATCGGAATCGGAACCGTTATTCATGGAGGTTCAGATCAAAGTCCTGGTCACAAGTTTACAACAGAGCTCTAGCCGGGATAGTCCCAACCCCGAAAGCAGTTACCTCCTTCAGACACGGATCCCCTTCCTCGAATACTTTCACGGTGACCGGGTTCGCTGCCAAGATCTTCTCGTTGACGAGCTTCTCCAGCCTCTCGATCTGCGCTGTTGTCATCGTCGGCGTATCTAGCACGTGAGAGAAGAAATCCATCGGAAGTTTGGCAAACATCGGAAATCGTATCTAATCAAATCAATTAAAGCACCAGACGTGTTTAAAAAAATTGAAAGCCTACCTTGTGCAAAAATGCCACTACAAGATCAACGACAATTGATCGAAAATTCAATCAACAAAACGAATCAACGAATCAATCAATTCAAATCAAATTCAATTCAATTCAATTCAATTCATAGCAAACATCGGAAATCGTATCTAGTACGTGAAAGAAGAAATCTATTGAATGTTTAGCAAGCATAGGAAATGCTCTCGGCCAAATTGTTTTAACCCGTTAACTGCTATGCCCTATTGCACTCGTTTTACGGCGCTCCGACCAATACGCTACTCCCGTCTATACACGTTCTGACGCCTTCCATACATTAATGTTTCCTGCATCCTAGAAATGAGCTACTCACTTTTAATCTTATTTAAATTACGAAAGCTCGTAATTGGCTATTCATTTTATTATTATGTACACAAATTAGCCTCCCAAAAGTGTTGTCCATTCCGGGATTTGAACCCGGGTCCCCACGAAAACGAGCGCCAGCCGCGAAAGTTGGGGACCCGGGTTCAAATCCCGGAATGGACAACACTTTTGGGAGGCTAATTTGTGTACATAATAATATAATAAAAAGAGCTACTCACTCTTTTTCTAAACGTTAGCCCTAATGTCAGAAAAGTAATCGAACAAATCGATCGCCAGCTGCTAGCCGTTTCGGTACTTGTAATGTGACCGCATGGCTAGGGAAGGCTATTGGAAAGGCTACATATGCATGTCTACGAAATGCACGGCTAGGAAAAAATACTTAGCACTGCAAAGCATGCACTAGCAACTGCACTAGCAAGAAATCTCAGCAGTTGAGGGTTAATCAGGGAAGCCATGCGTAAGTACGTAGACAGGTACCCAGGATTAATACCGAGTTCGATGTAGGTAACTTCCTCCCCGAGCCACCAGGCAGTCGTGGCGAATCCATACTCGGCGTCTGCGATTGCCGTGATCAAGTGCTGACCTGCAGCGCGAAAATGGGGTTAGATTTTGTCTACCAAATTCGGTACAGGCACAGAGGGTACAGGTGATTTCTTCGAGAAATAAACATTTGGATGACCTTGGTTTTCTTCCTGCTTTTGTTTGCTGTTTTTAATTTGTTTACTCTTTGAATAAACAGTATGTCTAACAGGCTTGGTCAGCAAGTAACATTCAACTGTTTCAAGCTTCATCCGTTAGAGCATTGGAAACAATCAGGTGAATTCGGGGAAAAACTTAAAATCGGTACGGGTTTGAAAACAAATTATTATGAGGTGTAAGTCAGGGAGCTCTCATAATGAGAGATCCCTTACCACTGCACTGTCATTCTCGGTTTCAGAGTAAAAAGTTAACATTGACAACCACACAGATTTTATCAATCAGAGTTGATAACATCCAAACGTAAAAGTGATGTAATTGCTAGGCTGGTAACATGTTCAAATTTCAAGGAGTGTTAGTAAAATAATTCCTTGAATTCAAATCACACTGAATTCAAAGCCATGAGGCCCCCGCACTTTGCCTGAGCTGCTCTACTGTAGTTACGACCCTTGCAAAATTGAAGTGCCTTGATTGCAGCATTTTGCACTATAGATTGCATCACAGATATCTGATTCCTTGGTAGCAAAATACCTTGATTTTGAATTGTGTCTCTTGAGTGCCAATTGCATGAATAAAGATGTTGCAATTCAAAATAATTAGCAATCTGGATTTTTTATAGCATTTTATAACATTTTTTAAACTTAATTTACACTCAAAATATTTTGTCATTACAATTTAGCAATGACCTACAAGTTATTTCTGTATTGAAATTTGATGGATCATGTCTCTCTTTAAATGCAAACGTCCTTCAATGGGTCACAGATTGCAGCATAGAATTTCCCTTTAGAATTTACCAGAATGTTGTTGCATATGGTCAAGTCTCCGTTCCCAGTTTATGGTCTGTTTCACAGTTTTACCAATCTCCAGTGGAGTTTTAACAAAGTGGATAGCTTCCAGACCTCTTCGGTTGACTTGCAACACTTCCACATCATCGAGGAACCCAAGATCGCATGGCTGAGTGAAGGAAAACATGTTAAAGTAGGTATCATAAGGTTTATTCCATTTTGTCGAACGTTACCTAAGTATCTCAAATATACAGCATTTTGACCGAATGTCTAATTAATTGACCGTGGATAAAATTACCTGGCCCCCTCCTTCAGGAAATATTATAGTGTCTTCCAATATAACTTCATATCCTTCAAGTGACGAGGACTTTCCATCCAAACCCTTTTTTAACTGCGTTTCTTTGCACGACACTACTTTGGTTATGTACTGCAAAACAAGCAACAGTTGAAAACTACAACTAGAAAATATCACAATAAGATGAACACTCAAAACTTGTAAATACCTCTTTCATAAAACTATCTGACTGACACGCGAAAACCACCATGTTTCAAGATTTTTTCCCAAAACAACACAAATTCTCCTAATAAATGTCAGAATTGGTTCAACGTTTGAATCTCCGCCGAGGTAAACAGCTGACCAAAGCTGACCCAACATCCGCTTTGTAAGCCGGTTGTCAAAAGGCGTCACATCCGTCCACTTCCACGTCCTTCTACGCCGCATACCCGTCATACAGTTCTGCTTGCAGACGTTTTGCATGTTTCACGGGCAACTCACAATTCTTGCTAGACCGACCGCAGAAACTGTCTTACGATGAAGAACTTATTCCTTCTGGGTTTGCTGGTTCTACCAGCTCTTCTGCTCACAGTAGATAATGGTAAGCATCCAAAGTTCGTATTCCGCATTTGGAAAATGAACGAAAATAGAATAGGACATTGACTCTTGTTTGTAGGTACTTCACTGTACGTGGCAGACAGGTAAGCCCACTTCATTACACAAAATTGGGTCAATATCCTTTAAGGTGTATGAAAGTTCGGTTCAAACTTTAAGAGAAGGCTGGGAAAATACTAATCTTGCCATCATTACATTACATATCGAAGATCGAAACATAAATTCTTGAACTAACATGGACATATGTCACCCTGTCAACCCCTGTCATCCCTACAACTTCGGATTGTTTTACAGGCAGTCGGTTTATGGCCTTTGCTGAGGAGGACGAAATCGATGAAGATAATGATGTAGACGTCGAAGGAGAAGGTGAAGAGACGCAGGTAGTAGACGAAGGCTCTGAAGAAGACGATTCGGGTGTAGGTGGAGCGCAAGATGCCGAAACTACGATACTCTTCACAAAGCCTCTTGCATCGGCGTCTGTCGGCAATCTCGGTAAGAAACTAAAAAATGTGTTGAGCTTTACGTGCTTTAGAAAATGTGTTGCTGATCGATGATCCATAAACTGTAGGGAAAGTTTTGGGCATTCTTCATAGTGTTATGAATTAACAAAACTTTCAAGTTCCTTCCTCTTTTAAAGTATATGTCGACCTACCAAACTACGAAGTAGCTTGAATCTTTCCATTTTTCTCCACAAATGACTATCAAATTCCTTACAGAGCTGCCAGCTGGTCACCTTGTCGAATTCCTCGTTGGTTTCGCCAACAACGGTAACCAAGACTACACCCTGGAGACTTTGGACGCGTCTTTCCGTTACCCGATGGACTTCACGTTCCACATTCAGAACTTCTCGACGATCGCCTACAACCGACTGGTGAAAGCCAGCCACGAGGCGACTCTGGCCTACTCGTTCATCCCAGCGGAACAGTACGCTGGCCGGCCTTTCGGACTCAACATTAATCTCAACTACAGAAACGCCGTAAGTTTACCAAAACAATAGTTGAAGGTTTCAGGAAACTCAGGTTGTAGTACATAATAAAGCAGCTTAATACTTGTAAGGTAATAATTAAATGAGAGACTTCTAGATACAACAAGTTTCATCCGGAGTTGGTATAAATCTTTCCCAAAACATTTTTAATATTTACAGCACGTTCTAGTACTTGTTCCGTTATTATAGACCGTAAATTGGTGTACAGTTTGACCTTTTATCTGCAATTGATGCTTAGTCTAGTGAATAGTCTACAGAAACGCCGTAAGTTTACCAAAACAATAGTTGAAGGTTTCAGGAAACTCAGGTTGTAGTACATAATAAAGCAGCTTAATACTTGTAAGGTAATAATTAAATGAGAGACTTCTAGATACAACAAGTTTCATCCGGAGTTGGTATAAATCTTTCCCAAAACATTTTTAATATTTACAGCACGTTCTAGTACTTGTTCCGTTATTATAGACCGTAAATTGGTGTACAGTTTGACCTTTTATCTGCAATTGATGCTTAGTCTAGTGAATAGTCTACAGAAACGCCGTAAGTTTACCAAAACAATAGTTGAAGGTTTCAGGAAACTCAGGTTGTAGTACATAATAAAGCAGCTTAATACTTGTAAGGTAATAATTAAATGAGAGACTTCTAGATACAACAAGTTTCATCCGGAGTTGGTATAAATCTTTCCCAAAACATTTTTAATATTTACAGCACGTTCTAGTACTTGTTCCGTTATTATAGACTGTAAATTGGTGTACAGTTTGACCTTTTATCTGCAATTGATGCTTAGTCTAGTGAATAGTCTAGTGACTAGTGCACAGGAAAACGGCCCCTTGAGCATAAAAATTATCTTCCAGCATCAAGATGATTTCAAGAAAAATATTTTTAACCTAAATAGTAGTAACCTAATTTGATGGTTTGTGTTTACTGTACTTTCTCATTATCAGCCACGCCAGGGTCAGAGTGATAAGCATGGCTAGATATTCTTTAATCTTTTTCCCAACTGCAGCTTTGATAGTACTAATTTCTTCTCACATGCTACGGTTTTTATCCATTAGACAAGCGTCGGGGAATTCTTTTGATCTTGTAGAGAACGTGTTTTGAAAACTTCAATGTTCGGCATTAAAAAAAGCAAGTGGCCTTCCAAATGTGCATTCATGAGATCGATGAATTCAATATGTTTAGGATGTAGGACGTATTATGTTAAAAATACATTTTAGATTATAGTTTTGTTTGGGTTATTTGGCTTGGAGCCATTTAAATAACCTTCCTAGCACTTGAAAACATTAGCGCCATCGTATTTTCTGGTTTGTCTAACCCAGTGGTACTCTAAATTTTCTCGCAACGGGCCATTTAAAGAAATGGGCCGCAAAGGCTGATAACTAATTTGAAATAAAACTCCGATGTGCAAGATGAAGCGTTGTGTAACTTGTGGGTATTGAATGCATTCTCGTAACTTGTACCTACTGACAGATGAACATCGATGCTGCTTACGACACAATGGGGCATTTTTCAAGCATTTTTTGGTGCAAATCTATGCACTTCAGGAAATTGTGACCATAAAAATACATTGAATTTACTTACTTGTTGCAGAGCTTGAGGAAACTTCAAAACAAAATATATTGTTTAGGGATAGTTGCATGCCAAGCCAACGTGTGAAATTTATTAAAAATTTGAAGATAGGCCGCTAAAATTTGTATGCGGGGCCGCAGGCTAAGTAGGTACTACTGATCTTACCCAACTTTGAAATAACCAGCCTATTGAAAGTTTCGGATAATGTTCAAAACTTCGTAGAAAACACCCATTTGAGGTGTCGCCTTAGGTCAAAATTGCATTGCGCCGGTAAAAATTTTGCCACGATCTACTGAAAGTCAACCTCCAAGAAACCACTCTAACAAGGTTTCCCCTCTATCGAACCATCGACTAACATCATCCACTTCTTCCGGACAGGAGGGCAAGGTGTACACGGAGGCCGTCTACAACGAGACCGTCCAGATCATCGAGCTCGAGGAGGGCCTCGACGGCGAGACGTTCTTCCTCTACGTGTTCCTGGCCGCGATGGCCGTTCTGCTGCTGGTCGTCGGACAGCAGTTCCTCTACTCGGTCGGCAAGAAGCGCGTCGGCAAGAAGCCGACGGTCGAGACCGGCACTTCGAACCCCAACGACGTTGACTTCGACTGGCTGCCCAAGGAGACCATCAACGCGATGAACAAGAACAATGGTAAGAAGACCAAGTGAAAGGGCAGAGAAACGTTTGTAAGATGGCTTTTTGAGTAACGAATGCAATGTTATAAACTGGTGGACTTCTACTAGTTACCAATGCAATGAATAAAAATAATGGTTAAAAGACGTAGAGAGTAGGGTAAATATTCGCAAGATTGGGTTTGAAAGTACCTAATGAGTGCAACGTAATGAGCTGGAGGAGTTTGATTGGCTGCCCATAGAGATGATTAATGCGATGAATAAGGTTAATGGTAATAATAAGCAGAGACGAGGTATGGTAAAATGTTTGTACGATTGGGGTTTGAAGAAATGAATGCAACGTAATAGGCTGACGATCCATTAACGGGATGAACGAGATACACGACTAAGAAGATAGGGTCAGGTCAAACTTTCTAAGATTGGGATCTGTAGTAGGTACCTACTAATTGCAAGGTAATGACATGAGGTGAGATAAAACTGAGCTAGGGATGAGCTTGTAAGGATATGTTGGGTTTTGTGGTAAGGAATTACGATATAAACCATTGCTGGAGATGGAGCTAGTCACATTAGAAAGTTAACCTTCCTTTTAGATCGCAAAGTCGAGAAAATCACAAATTTTCTATTCCATTCTGGAACACAATATTATTACCTACAATAATTTATTACAATATTATTACAGGACAAAATATTATCTTGATCTGATCTGATCTGTGCTTTATTTATACATTACATTCTAATTTTTTACTAAAGAAAACGGTGAATACAAACTAAGAAGCATTTTGTGGTTATTATGTTATTTGCTAAGGCTTTTGGGTGTGTAAGTCGGCAAATAATATGTAGAAGACTATTGTGAAATAAAGTTATTTTTTAATAATTGGAAAACTAGGTTTCTGTGTAGAGATTTTTTCTGGTTGATCTAGTTGTGTTATAACATCCTGGTTGTAATTACACGCGGTGTATTTACTGGCTCTCGGATCCGAAAGTTGAGCAACACTGCTCAAAAGGCGACTACCGTGTCAGTTTTGCTTGTACGAGGGGTTGAAGGGATGCACGTTTGTGAATCACCCCTTGGATTTACCACATTAACCCGGCGACTGCAAGGATTGGCAAGGAATCGAAACCGTTTCAACAGCGCTGTCCATCGGAAGGTGCTCTACCACTCTAGACTGGTGCCCTCCCTGGTGGTCCTCGAGAGAAAAACACACTGGGACTCCCTTACTCCGTTCAAGGTTTTCAGACGATTGATCAATGTTTACCAGGCAGCTTATTTATCTAGCCTGAATTAGTTATTCAAAAACCTTCTCTCCTTGAACAAGGCTAATTCCAAAACGCTGTCCAACGATCAGTTTTACTTGCGATACTTACTTCGCTATGTATCTGGTAAGTGGCATTCCTTCTATCCTTCATTACCTATTCCTTTCTTGGTAGGACCTAATGCTCGGTTTTATGTTGAAACTTAAAACCACTGGCAGTATGCATAGAGTTCGATAAAAAATTAGCGACACAAACCTTCTTTAAATGACGTCGTCTTCAAGTACCAGCGAATCGCATTTATGACCGCGTGACTAACTCGTCCGTTTGTCCGTTTCCCGCAGAACGGTCGCCGAAAAACAGCCCTCGCGCCGTCAAAACCTCGCCGCGCGCGACCAAGGCCGCCGCCAAGGTCGCCGCCAAGAAGGACAACAAGACGTCGCCGCGACCGCGGACGGCCAAACGGACGGCGGGCCGCGACGACTGATAGCCGCCGGCGACGGCTCGCTCGTCCCCGCAGACGTCCGTGCAGACGTCCGCCGCTCGTTCCGTTCGCGGCGGGACCTGACGTCGAGGGCGGGACTTTCGGCCGTTTGCGGCCGTTTGCGGCCGGGACGAGCGGGAACTTCAGGGACGAGAGGGAACGAGCTTCCATTACCGTCGATCGACGTGGGAGAGTTTTTAAAAGGGAACTTCGACGGCGTCTAGACGCACGTGCAATTCGACACTCATCTCATGTTATTCGTAAATCATCCGTTGTTTTCTTTATCAAGCGTTGTGAACAATTTTTTTTGTTAAAAAATAGGCAAATAGAAATCGAATGGACGTCGGCTACGACCGATGGGGGTCATAGATTTGAGCCGTAACTGAACTTGGTTGCGTTTTTAACTAGGGATGTTTTCTTCGGACTGTGATGGCTCGATTACATTCGCTTCACGAGGTGCAAGAGACGTAGCGTTAGAACATGACAACGATATATCCTCGCGACTTTATTGATATGTAGCAATTTAATTTAAATCAACTTTTTGTAAATAAATCGTGTGGTTTTTAAAACGGTTGCTTGTACGATGTTAAAGATGGCTGAATAAATGGGTCTCCGAGTTAATCGCTTTCTGCACAGATATGAGGTTACCCAGATTTTCCACTCCCTACGAAAAAGCCCTCCGCCCGCAATAATAGTTTTGCCGGCAGTCAAGGGACGGAGCCACTGTTTGTTGTTACATCACCTGTAACCAAATAACTGTAATCACTTGTGGAACATTGGGTCCCTGGATTATATTGACCTTGTGCCATGGCCTGGTAGATGATGTTGAAACAGGTTGCCAACGAACCCCAGCGATTGCCGGCCAAATTACTAGCATCAAATTTTTGCCGTAGCCATAGCTAGGTATGGTAGAATATCTGGGTGACCTATCTGTGCTTTCTGGTTTCTTGTGGCATGAATATTCCTAGCAGCCCTCAACCTACACTTAGATTGTATGTATTACTCTAATTTAGCTGTTCTCGGTGCAAGTGGTAAACAATGAGAATTTGAATACTACACAACTCCTGATGGTCCGCCCCTCTGCCGTCACGGCGCTTCGGTCTGACTTGCTTGACGGGTAGACTGTGGGAAACGGAATACGAATAGCACAGGAGTGAGGCGGGTTTTAGCCAAGTTTGGAGGCCTGTCAACACGCTCCTGTTGGTCATATGATGTTGAAATTTACACTCCATACAAATCACTATTATTTCTATTGTAAAAATATCAAAATTTTGATGGATATCTCCGTTAATGCAAAGGTTTGAAATTGAGGGAGATTTTAGTGCAAAGTCCATAGGACCTACAATCTTTTCCACACCCTGGGATCGACCTTCAAGCGCAAACGTAAGGCTCTAAGGGTCATCAGGATACTTTGCAATTTCAAATTCATTAATTTTTCTGTCTACGGTTTGACATGGGGCTATGATATGAGATCGAGTGATTTCACGCGAATTTAATGAAAAAAGATATGCGATCACTACTCTGGTCTGAGATATACTGTGCCTTTGATGTTTCCTTTCTACCAAAAGCGACAAAATTCAAGCCGAAATACCTCCCTGTCTAGAGATACAGGGTTGGATAGGCCCATAAGGCGACGGGGCAAATGCCCACAATGGCCGGCAGTTTCTGGGCCGGTAGAACAGCTGGGGGCCGCCCTCGTGGTCCGAGACTTAAGAAACAAACTATGATCCGACGAAAGGTGTGGCCTGGAAAGTGTATCCAGTGCGAGGTGAAGGAAACGGCTCGACTTCGGAGCTCATTGAACGCTCTTAAGAAACAAACTACGGATGGAAGGCTTCACAGGAGCGACGACGTTTTTTTTTTAGGGGAATGGCAGGTGAGCTTTTCTTAGGGAATGGATTTTTCTTGACTTCGACAACGTTTTTGTAGGAAATGACTCTTTCAGAAAAGCCGGGTGATGGTTTTTTTAGGGGTTGCCTTCGGAAAAAGAACGGGTAACGGAGCCCTCGGAAAAAATTCGGGTGACGTAGGCCGGCCCGTTTTCTGAAATGCCCGGGCCGGATTTTTTCCCCTATCCAACCCTGTAGTGATATGATAGATAATCAACCCGACCCTCTGATCCAAATCAAGTGTTGTCGACAATATGCAGTTCTTGTGCTCTATGTAAAATTAAATGGGAGAGAGAATTCCAGACAATGATTTTACAAGAACACATATTAACTCGGAATACTGGTTGGAGTATGCAGCAGCAAAATAAACAAGCACAGTCAATTTTGCAGCGCACATCTCCTTTTTCTTTCCTTTTGTTTGTCCAGCTCCGGCGTCTTTATTGAAAGTAAATAGACTAGAAATTAAATAGTTTTGAACACGGAATTCCTAGCCGGACTTCATGTTCACGGGGAATTCGGCTGGGAACGTAGCATTCCTTTCAAGTCACATTCCTGTGCTGCTTTGCAAAATTGGTTTCTAATTTCTATATATATTATTATTATTCTGCACCAGTGTTGGATCATTATGGATCAGCATTGGCATTATATTGTTAGACTTTTCTACACAGTAGGCATTGAAATTTTGGCACTGACCCCAAAATGCAATCATATTTATGTCACTTATTTTTTCCTTTGGCAAACTGCACAGTCTAGAGAGTGTATATTTGTACTACACACCCAGCTCCTTCGAATGCTGCATAACCCTGACAATGAGTCGGCATACGTTTTTCTATCCCTCGTCCCCACCCCACAAAAATATACTTTTAGCCAGGCAAGGAATGCCAGTCGCGGAAATGACAGTGGTCCAGATACTCAAATATGTCACTCAGACCGACCAAGCTGCCAGGAAAACCTCCGTCGAGATACCTCCAAGAGTTCAGACGGCGAACCTACCTGCTAGCCTGGGTCCCTGAGGAGTAGGTACGTGGTTACTGTCCAATTAATCCACACGCAGACGCCGAGGTATTTGCTTTGATCAACTGCCAATTCAAACGGATCAGGATCAAAAACCTCTTAATACGATGAATGAAGGCGGGCCAAGATTTTTCACGCTCATGGGACCAAGTTAGATTTATTTTTGGTCTAGTTCCTGTGTGGAGTACGTGAGAAAATAGACAGACCATCGGACATTATTGCTGGCGGCTAGTCTGTCTTCTCGAAGGCAATTTTGACTTTCCAGTCTAGTGGGCAACACAAGTTATACAAGATGTTAAAAGGTGATGTTGATTATAGTAGTGTATAGAGACCACGCCATCGAATTTGGAGATCTAAAAATAACACAATAATGGACTTTTTCCAGCTAATTTATTTATAAATTGAATCTTTTGTTTTGCCATCAGCTCCTCTACTACAGCACGCTACTGCCAACGCTATCTATATCTGAAACTGGTAACGATGGTACACTTCCAATTGGAAAACAAGTGATGATGCCAACCGGATTTTTCACGCTCCGAGGAATTTTCGTAGTAAAAAAATTCAACAAACACAAATTACAAACAATGGGTTGATTTTAATCACACTCCACGTATTTTCCTGTGAGTCATTTCACTTGCTAATTAATTAAATCTAATTAAATTTAGGCCCGTGCGGTGTATGTTCTAGACTTTAATAAGCAGGCATGTTTTAGAATTATTCTGCTTTTCGGTTTGCACCTGCTGAGGTCATCTCTGCCACACGTACTGGCGATTTAGATTTTGTTTGTTCGGTCCAGGTGATAAGTGGTGGAATTAAATAAAATGCTGAGCAACGTAATGCTTGGCAGGGGTTTATAGTCTTATCTTGCGGTGTAAAAGAACGAGGCACGAGGTGGTCAGAATAGTGACAGGCAAAATTAGGCTACCGAAATTTAGCCGCCTAACGAGATGTCAAGGAATCTGCTCGTTATCGGTCGTTTTCTTTATTGCTGCCACTGTCGGTAACCTTTGAAGTTTTATGATATTCTGTTTCAATTTAAATACCTACATGGCTTTGACAAAATATGTGATTTTGAATTCGTTAAAAGAAGATATTATGAAGCGATTACGAAATAGTTGGCGGCCAATTAAACATGAAATATATTAGGTAGGTACATACTTTCGGCAATAGGAAAGAATTTAATTACATGCAACTAAAAAAATAATACCGCTCTTTTATAGTAGACATAAATATTTAAACATAATGTTACTATTATAGTGACGGTCATAAACTTAACTATCCTCTTAATTATTCTGGAGACGTAGATGCAAAGACGTCGAAGGTAAGAGGTGTTTTCACGGCCACGGAAGACAGACCCATCTTCTGTTGAGCCTCGCCAGACACGAGCAAAGAACGGATGAAGGAAGCCAATATTTTGGACTGAATTTGGACAATATTTAAAACGAAAATCGGTTACCAATAGCCATGTTTATACCGACAGTTTCCACATAATATGGCCAGGGTGTAGCGACTGAGTAAAGTTATCGACGAGTTATACCGATGTTTATCGATAGCACGGCCCATTGAAATAAGCAGACAACTTTTATTTATCGATCGGTTACCCTTATAGCTACCGATCGAAATATTTTTACACAATCGCTACCTAACCTACGTGCAGATAAAATACATCAGTCCCATTTTCCAACTCTCAACTCATTTCCAGACCACCGATGGCCGATTATGTACAGCAATCAGAAATCAAAATTATTTGACGTCATTGTAAATCAGTTACGGGGGGGGGGGATAGGAAAATTCGGTCACTATAGTAAAACTTGGTAATGAATGAGCTACAAATCCGAAGCAACAGTCGAAAAACCTGACATATACTCGATATACGTTTACAGAATCCAACGTAATCAATCAAACACGCAATAGCGCATAAACAATTTGTTTATAGGTAGCCGTTTGCAAGTATCGCTGTGCCATCAATCACAAATTACACTACCTATATAACCCATGCTATACGCACGACACAGTACATCAGCACAATCGACCACACAATATAACGCACCCAAACAAAAGCTACACGTCCAATTTATGTCGATTTAATGCGGGGTGTCTCCTCGTTCGTGGAGCGGAAGTGACCGATTGTTCCTCTCGAGGATATACGCGCCTGCGTGTGCAACAATGCGCAGATGCCGTGCCATTGTCGAGCGGGCCGTGAGTGATTAGCCAGTGATTAGAGAGTGATTAGTGTCCTGGCTTTCGCAGGTGCAGCGGGCTTGGTCGGCATTGTCTAGGACCTAGGCCGGTCACAGGTCACTGCGTCGTGTGATGACCACCACGACGGTCGCTCTTGAGTTGGAGGCAGTGGCGTTTTACGATTGGTCTATAAATGGAGTCGATTCGTGGATTCGTAATCTTGATTATCATAGGGGGCTTTGGTACGGCGCGAATTTAAACATTTTGAATTTTGCCACATGGTCACTGATTTGAAACCAGAATCAAAATCGTATATTTTTTCCTATAGACTGGGACATCGAAGCAATCGAATAAAGTAATGGGAGAGAAGCGACTCAAACAAAGGAAATGTGGAAAACTTGTAAGCTTAAATTTTGAAGATCGAGAAAATTAGCCCGAGAGTAAACGTACTTAACATCAAAACCTAAAGCAAACCTAAATCAAAATGAGAGTGCGCAGGTTTTCAGAGCCATGGCAGGATCGTATGTTGTGTTTTTTTCGGTTTGTGCTCTTTTTTGAAAGGATTGCGGTCCTTCAAAAAAGAACACTATAACCGAAAAACCAGAACTATACCAAAACCAAAATAGAACCAATATTACATTAGTTTAGTACAATAATTGATGCTTTGCCGCAAAAGTATGTTTAGTATCAGGATGAATAACAATGAAATATAATAAGTAATTAGAGCACTGTTAAATTAAACTTTTACTCTATGATTGCAAGTCATTTTTATCAACTGGTGCTGTAATATGATTTTGCAAAGAGTGCGCTTTGATTTTTTTTCACGCGCATTGTTTTCCTTGGAAACCACGAGTATTCTGTAAAAAGAAATGAAAAATAAACCATTGAATATGAATATGAATACGTTCTGGGTTATGTCTCATGAAAATCCTAGCACCCAAAAACTGCCAATATTTTTTCACGCAATCCAGTTGTTCCCCATAAAACGCCCCCCCCCCCCCCCCCCAGGCCCCACTCCCCAGTATGCCCCAGAACGGCGTCCACGCCACTGGCTCGCCGCTCGGAACACGTGGAGAGGAGTTTGACAGGAGCGAGCACACCTGTTCTCAGTCACGGGGAGGCGATGCGCCGGCAAGAGACGTCGAGGAGTTATGGGCGGATGGAGTCCGACGTGGAGTCGGCCGTCGCGCCTGGCTGCTTCCGCTATCGTCGTGGTCCTCCCTCAAAGGGGTCGACGCCGGACTCGTTTTCTTTTCATTGCTTGTGGTTGCGATGCATTGGATTTTTGTGTGTCGGCATCTGGTTTTACTTCCTCCCTTGGAGGCAAGACTATGTAATACATATGTGCATCCTTTACCTTATCATCCTCATCGTCCGTGGCGATGTTATTCGATCTGTGGCGACCGTTAGACCAAAAAGCCCGACATCGGAACGGTACGATAAAAACACCAAAATCAATCGGTTTTTGTACGCAATTCACATTAGAAAATTATCTTTACTATACGGTTTTCCCACTGATCTATATTAATTATAGTTATATTAGATCCAAAAAAGCAATAGTTCGAGTTATTTGTGGTTAAAGCAATTATGTGATACTTTTTTGGGCCATCGGCTGAAAATTTGAGTGTAAAAGAAACGTCAAATTTTGAAATCGGTGCTCCGAGTGGCTTACACGCTCACATATGCTGGCATGCTCACATATGCTCACATGCTCACATATGCTTGCACGCTCACATGTCAGTGGAAGACTGGTCAGGGCGGCTAGGCGGCGATTGCCGCCGGGGCCCCGAGCTATTTGACCGCGGGGGCCCCCAAAAATCTCGATGACCTTTATTCAGAGAATGGACTTATCGACTTTTCGAGTTTTGTTGAACCGAAAAAATACAGAGATTACCCTTTTTTATGATGGGGGCCCTAAGGGCTCCTCGCCACCGGAACCCTAGGGTAGACATATGGTCCGACACAGTCACCTGTACTCACATGCCCACACATGCTTGCATGCTCACCTGTACTCACATGCCCACACATGCTTGCATGCTCACCTGTGCTCACATGCTCACAAGAGTTGGTATTTTTTGTATCAATGGGAGTTTGACTGATCGAGCACATGCCGATCCCCGTCCGCCCCTCGACGTCTGTTGTACGTTTGGGTTGTAATTCGACGTCAAGGCCACGTGTACGCAAGCGCGTTACTACGTCGTGCCCCGGACGGCGACAGGTGGCGCTCGTGACGGGTGATTCACCAACTGGCCGTGCGTGGCGTTGAATTTCCCAGGTGCTCAAAATACCTGGACGAAATCGTAACACGGATTTTGACAACTTCCGTTCCGTGGAGTCTCGGCTAAAACCCACCCATCTGTGGTGGGTATAATTAAGGAGCTCTAGAGCTATAGGTACACCAAACATTTTTTAACGATAAAGACTTCCTATGGTATTTTTTCACGTTTAGGAGGAGAGCGGTGTTTCACTCTCAAAGAGACACCCCTGCTGTTAGAAGAGCCAAAATTCTCAACATTCGCAGGCCGTCCCGTTGTTCCACTAAAGGGTTGAATGGTCTGAACATCGAATGATTGACAGCGCAATGTCTGGAGTATAACGAACAAAACTCTCTTTCTCAGCGTGAAAAATACTATAGTTTGGAATTGGGAGAGGAAAGAAAAATATCAGAATTGGTCGAAAGTGGTGTTTTTAGACGTGGCCTCTTGGAAAACGGTTCCCAATAAGAAAAAACAAGGGGCGATTTTTGACCCGGATGTGACCTGGGTATGAGGGATAATTTGAAAAGTTATTAATTTGCTATCTAACATTCGTTGACATTTCTTCTTCAAAATGAAACGGTGTACTCCTCGTCGATCCAACCTAAGCGTGGTGGTGTTCGTTTTTGCAAAAGCCTGTGCTTTTCAATACCTATCCAGGGGCGTAACTAGATGGGATCGGGCATACCAGTTCTCGGGGGCCTCTGGCCCAGGGGGGCTTCGGGCCCGGGGGAGGGCTTCCCAAGAAATTCTTGGTGCCCGTAGAGGCCCAAGTTAATCCAAAAACAAGGAGGCGACGTTTTTTTAGGGAATGGCTTGTTTGAAGCGAAACTGGAGACGGTGACGGGGGGGGGGGGGGGGGTCACAGAAGTTTTGCTCAGGGCCCTCTGATTTGAGCATACGCCACTGTCTATAGATCGCGGTCTATCGCGGTCTATAGATCGCTCCCATCACTTTTGTTTGCGGGTTTCATCTTCCCGGTGGTGTATCCTCCTAGTGCACGCTCACACAACATTTTTGCCACTTCAAAACCCCTACTTCAAAACCCCTTCTTCAAAACGCCACTTCCAAAACTTCAAGGTTCTGAGCTATCTGAGCTAGGTATTTGATTTCGAGAACAAAATAATCCCAATGTCACTGCAAGCCATGCTATTGGTATGTTGCCATGGTGAATGTTTGTTAAAATTAGCGCAATTATTTCTAATGTGAATAAAAATAGAAGTATTTTATGATTCCTAAAAAAATATCATCACATTTTAATGCGCTGGGACTAAAACCAAGTGCATTCTTGCGTGTCTGTGTCTATGAATGTATATTTATAAATATAAACGCCAGCAGGAATCGAACCCACGTGTTCTGGTGTAACGAATCGACCCTCCCCCTTCCTTGAGGCAATCTGGGCCCTTTTTCTCAGAAGTATGCACATAATTTTATCAATGGTGGCACGTTATTTAACAATATGCACATCACTAATACCTAGACCACTCATAAATGCCAACGGGGCTAAACTTAAAATGCGACGAAAGAAGAAATTTTTGGCATGCCATATGTTGCTCTTACATCATTATATATTTTTTTCTAGTATTTCTGAATATGCAGCGTTTGAATTTGAAGACGGAATTACGATAAAAAAGGAATGGGAATCTTATTTTTTGGCTCCATTCATTGCAGACACATGTGTATCCAGTTATTAATTGAAATTTGCTGGCACCGGTTCTAATTTGGTTCTGGAACGACGAGAATCTTAGAGCCTGCAAGGTTGTCGAGTATTATTTTAGCACAAACGCTGTTGGCCTCTCGAAAATCCGGGCAAAGGTGTACCTACGACGCCGCGTTTCGATGTGTGTTCCTTTCATCAATCAAAGATACTCTAAGGTCATGGACAGTGTCGCGATATACTCGAGCTATTTTCTCTGTGCACTTTCACACC
This sequence comes from Nemoura dubitans, assembly GCA_921293005.1. Taxonomy (NCBI): domain Eukaryota; kingdom Metazoa; phylum Arthropoda; class Insecta; order Plecoptera; family Nemouridae; genus Nemoura; species Nemoura dubitans. Next base: position 5,503,366 of record OV121076.1, read on the forward strand.
AGGGAACTGGCAATGACTATCTGCGCGCACTGCATGGACCAGACTGGCGCCTAACAAGTCGATTCCAGATAAACTAGAACCTCAATGGCGACCGGATGCCAACATCGATCTTATATCTTATATCTACAGCGAATGCGTTTCATCTGATGTAAAAAAAATGATGATTCGTTCAAAACGAACTCGGCGCTACACACATGAGAGAGCATATTCTCATGGTATTTATTTTACAAAACTAAAAGAAGGTATACCTATACATACACATACTCTTGCTTGATTTGAAGGTATACCTATACAAATTTTTGCTTGATTTGGGCAACAGCATACAGCTTTCAATCCTTTTGTCCACGTTATGATCTTCCTTTCCTATGTGATGTTTATACTTTATAAACGACAGCAAAAAAGTTATTATAAAGTTTATGATCTGTGTTATTTATTTCTACTTTATCAACTTCTCTTTCATGATACAGCTGCAACTCTAATTAACGGGGTGACATTGATTACATTGAAAGCAAGTACGAAAACGAGTACATGCGTTCGTACCTACGCTTGAAAAAATGTACTGCTGGCACTGATCACGAAACGTTTGGCTGACGTTCAAAAACCTGGATGTTACAATAATAATTTGGGCATTTTGTCACTGCACATTTAGTCTGTCGTTTTATTGGTCATCACATGGTTCCTTGGCTGCTTATTACTTGATGCACTTGGTTAGTTCTGGGGTTGGTCCCTTTGAAGTTCACCATCTCAATTCATCTGCTATTTCACTGTGCGATCCTCCATATGTCACCATAAAGTATAATTATTTTACTGCTTTTTATTATTTTAGAATTCGTCAAAGAGTTGCTTGATGGTTAATACCATTTTTATTTTTGTATTTTTAAAACCGTCACCGCAGGGAAATTTCAAAGAAGGCCATTTAGGCACTTTTTTTGGAAACTCCGTCCGCTGTGAGTTTTCAAAATACCAAAAATGTTGATTGAATTTTGTAAATTGTATTTTTTTCAAACAGTGCGCACCGAGTTAGCATTGAGTGCACACTCACACTGACCCCGCACTCAGTACGCACTTAGTTGGCGTTTGCAATGATAAATAGTCCCCAAAGTGTGCACTGAGTGCGGACTCAGTGCGAGTGTGCACTCAGTGTCTACTCTGCATTCGGGTCTCAGTGTATAACAGCCCCAGCTACAGATCATAGAAGGCTGAGCTATCCAGAGACTCGCACTGTACCAGTAAAAGTACACACCAACACACTCACACCATCACGTTGTACTTCATCTCGCGGGTACTCCACCACGGCACGACGCGAGGTCATGAACAAGAAGCCAGCGAGTTTGACCACCGGAGGGGGTAGCGCGCGGGGAGGGGCGGGGGGGGGGGGGGAGGTACACACGCATTGAAAATAGAGATGACATACGATGCCAACGCGCGAAAAATGACATCATCATCAGCATCATCATCATCATCTCGTCGTCATGATGCGGTTAGTTGGTCCTAATTACTCATTCTGACAACTTTCATTGCGAGTAAGTAGCGCTTCATTACTCTCGAGATCTCTCGGTACTATAAGCGAGTACGATGTCCAGAGAGTGCGAGTGCACACTAAGTTGTAGATGAGCAGTGGTGTAGTGCAGGGTGTACTCAGGTATACGGCGTATACCCACCTTTTATTTGCGATATTAGCGTTTTTTAAAGCGTTATTTTAAAGAAATACGCTGGTATACTCTGGCTTCTAGCTTTTAAATGACTAACTTTTGCGAGTTTTTCCAAACTTGTTCTATATTTCACAATTTTTTTTACCCATTCGCCTTATCTTACCCATTCCCCACCCACCCATAGCTCACCCATTTACCCATTACCCAGTTATCCATTTACCTTTGAGGCGCAATTCGAGATGTGTGGACGTGTTTTAGTGTAACCCAGGCGAAAATATTCGTAAGCGCCAAACAACAATGTTTTATATGTATGTGAAAATAGGATGTGTTGATATTTGGTAATGACAAAAATGAGGAAATAAGAGTTCAGTTTCATTTTTTACTGCCCCCCCCCCCCCCCCCCCCGTTGACGAAAAATTTGCGTATACCCACCTTTATTTCCAGCACTACGCCACTGCAAATGTAGTTTGTGTGTAGTTTTAATTAGAACAGTGTCGTTGACCATCTCAATTGCAGGCTGTGGCGGAATTGGATGCGATGTCGAGCAGGATTTTAGCTAAAGTAGGACAAATGGTTCCATTGGTTTCGAGACGGTTGGCTTCTAGGCACAAAGAAATCTTAATAGAAGTCCGCGCCTGGCGCCTCACGCCAGAAGATGCATTGCACTTCTAGTTTTAGGTCGCGTTTGATTTGGGGGCCATTTTTTACCATCACGCAACTTTTAAAAAACTGCTGATGCAACTTCTTGATGTCATCATCATCGCCGTCGTGTGTGTTTGGTAAAGCCGCGAATCTTGGTAGTGAAATAACAAGGAAGATATCACATGAGTTGTGCATATATGCTTTTTGCGAAGGTTTTTCGATATAGATATCTAGTTTCAATTGCGACGTTTATCGTATACAGTTAAATGTCATTGTTGGGCGAGGCAATTTCTGTATCGTATTGGCGCCAGCTGGACACAAAAAAGGATGTGTTATCAAGAAATCGATGAATTATTAGTGATTTATTGATTGATTTGTGGTGTTTAACGACGCAATGTTTTGATAACCACCCTATTGGAACTGGTCTTATAGTCTAATTTTCATGATCGCAGTTTTACTTGTGGTTTCACTAGAATGTGATATTTTCAGTTAATTTTCTGATGACTTGCTGCTTGTTCTGACTTTCTATGCGTTCAGAATCGATTTTTTAAAGATATCCCAAGACTTGATTGAAAAAATATATACTTTTTAAAATAATTGTCCCGCTGTACAGCGAATAGACAACTGAGCAGAAACTAACAATGCAACATCAGCTACAATGTTATAGTATAGTCGCAATGCCCCGAGCAGCCGACAAAAGAACCTGGTACATACTAAGTGCAACTCAACCTGTAAGTTGCACCCGAGAAGGGCTTTAGAAAACTCTGTTATGTGTGAAAATACTGCACAAATGAAATTTCCCCGACATGGTAGAGAATCACAGTCCTCATATTTAGCCACAAGGTCCGAGATTCATCCCCTCTACACCTCATTGACAATAATTGAAATTGCTCCCACAAAAGTGCCAAGTGCTGCCAAGAACAAACTTCAAAAAGTTCCATAGTCAATCATTATGTGGGCAAGTAATTGCCATAAAGGCCATATTCCACTGGGGTTGCAACCAGCTGATCCTAGGCCATCTTACCGCAAATTTACTATCACTACCAATGGAACAAAACCATTTAGAGGGCCATGGATCGGCAGATTGCAATCCTGGTGGAATATGGCCTTAAGAAAAGCCGCATTTAGTAAGCAAATCAGTGATTGCCTCTGCAATTGTATCGCCCACTTAGCCGACACATCGTCAAATGCCGAGGAGCACGATGACCTTGACAGTACGACTACGACCACGGCTTGCTGGGTGTCGTGCCGTGCTGGCATTTGTCAGCGTGTCGTGCGCGTGTGTGACCGAACGAGCTGACACAATGAGGGACAGCAAGAGCGGGAAGCACGCGCTTTTTCCCCGCTTTTCCGTTTCCGTTTTCCGTGTTTTGTCTCACCGCCCCGAGTCCTGAATGACGGGGCGCTGACGTCGACAAGACGTAGTCCTAGGTCCTCTTTAGGACCACACGTCAAACGAAACAGAGCACCGCGTCAACGACACCACAATCGCATCGCATGGCTATATATGAACAACACCGTAATTCCACCCCAAGCCACTGCCAGCACCCTTTTGCACGATTAGAAATCCCTTGATTCATATTAGTAAATCCCTCCTTTTCACAATTATTATAGAAATCTCTGGGATTCATATTAGTAAATCCCTCCTTTTCACAATTATTATAGAAATCACTGGGATTTATATTCATAAATTCCTCCTTTTCACAATTGAAATCACTTGGATTCATATTGAGAAATCCCTGCTTTTCACAATTAGAAATCACATGAATTCATATTAAGAAATCCCTCCTTTACACAATTATTATAGAAATAACTTGGATTCATATTCATAAATTCCTCCTTTTCACAATTGAAATCACTTGGATTCATATTGAGAAATCCCAGCTTTTCACAATTATTAGAAATAACTTGGATTCATAAAAATAATGCTAAAGAGATACATATATAGCGATTCTTAATTTTTTTAAACTGTGGCTTCAAATGTTATCATATAGTAGAGAAATATAATCACACTCGAATAGTTTTGTGATAAAGGTGCATCGCACTGCTGTAGCGTTTTAATGTGTTGCGTTTTAAATTAAATCTGTAGGTTAGGTGATGGACATTGTCGTGAGAAGCTTCAACATGTAGTAGGTATATAAAAAGTGTGACTCTGAGCTGTTGACAGTTTTCGCGCCCCTATGAAAACACGCCGCGAGGTGGGGGGGGGGGGGGGGGTCGTCCTCTCAAGTCACTGACCGACGTCGTCATGCCAAGAGCGCCGATCCGAGCACCAGGATGCATCGACGACGCATGGGGAAAAGTACGCCGCCCACGCCTTGCCTTCGATGCTTGGCGCGGTCAGGGCGCCTGGGTCGTCGAAGGATCCGCGACGTCACTTTCAGCTGCCCATAGAGTCTTTTGTCCGGCTCAAGACATGGCTTGTTCGATTTGAAACTAGCTTGTGTCTATCAGCAGTGGGTCCTCGAGGAAGATGCCAATCCACTCTCCTTCTCAGAGTGAATTGGAGTTTAGACTCATCATATCGAATGACGGCTGCGCGCAAGAAATGTGTTGCTAAGATACGGTACATGAGGGAAAACTGTAACGCGGCGATCGACAGTGCGAGTGAAACTGTAGAAATAGTAAAATAATATTTGGTGAATGTTAGTTAAGGCCATTCATTGATGGTTGTTGAGGTTAATTGAATTCAACTTTTTATGGATTTCCAAGAGATATTTCGAGGTTCTGAAATATTCAATTGATTGTCCAAAGTGTGAGGATTCCGTAGAAATTTGTTTCGTTGCGATCGGATAACGGGTGTGGCCTGGAAAGTGCAACCGGTAAGAGGTAAATTCTTGGCTAGAATTTACCCTTAAGTACATCTTTCAATATACCGGCTTAACATGGTTATTTTAAAACTCTTGTAAGTAATTGACGAGTGAATCTTGCGAAATGAAAATGGTTCAATTGGTTGTCCGAAGTGTGAAGATTCCGAAAATATAGGTTTCGTCGCGATCCGACGAAAGGTGTGGCCTGGAAAGTGTATACCTTACGAGGTGAAGGAAACGGCTCGACTTCGGAGCTCATTGAACGAATGCAAGGACGGGATCCGGGATATTTCGCGTGGCATGGACCGTCTTCGAATTCTATCTGTGCTGCTGTCCGGCAGTCCGGGTCGGGGATAAAGGTGGCTTGGTCGACATGTTTTTCGCGACCTCGTGGCGTGGCTGAGTGGCACCGAATTCTCGTGTCAACCACGATTCTCGTGTCAATTCTCGTGGAAACGAAATCGGTACAATTTTCCCCCAACTCTTCGCCCCATTCTTAGTACCTGCACTGCACACTTGTTGCAGCTTACCTTGGTCCAAACTCCAAAGCCTTCTTCGTCTCCTTCTTAACTCTGATCCAAACTCCAAAGACTTCATCATCTTCTTCTGAGCTTCAACAGCGCGATTTTCCTAAACGAAAAACAAATTACAATTTTATTTTGGTTGCATATAACTTTGCAAAACAGTAGTAATCGCTAACTTGGCGAGCGAACGAATCAACTTAATAAGAATTCGATCAAAGGTCGAAAAAATATCTGTCAACTCCAGTGACTGGCTAATAAGAAGCGCTGACAAGAGCATCTTTCGCTGGGCGCGAAACAAGCGTCGGTTCAGGCGTCCCTTGCCGAGACTGAGAGGTTCCACACATGCATTGACGGCCGTCAGGTTTTACCACTTTCTTATTCCCGAGTCACCGCCAGGTGGGAGTCAAGATGTCATCAAGCCCTTGCTCATGGCATCGACGCTTTACGCTGGATGTACACGGTTCAATGTTTAGTCCAATGCATTGAATTCAAGGTTGAATTACACTTTCCTTCTTAACGTGGAAAATACTGTATATAGCGGTACCTGGTTTCCCCCGCGTCCCTTCCAGTCTAGGTTACCCTTCAATAAAATCACCTCCCTGCCGTTCACAGACGCCGCTAGACCAGTGCCACATGACCCGTTGCCAAGACCAGTGCGTAGTTAAACCCCGTAAAACAAATCACCTGCAAAATCAAACCCTATAAGTAATCAGCACCGGGACTACCCAGAATCTCTTCTAGGCTAGGTTAAGTTCGTCGTGCGCAGGGTAAACGGGTAGATACATATCAGCTCTGTAAGGGATGGACCAAAATTATGGTCACAAAAAGCACACCGTTTTCTATGCCCGTGACCGCGAAAGCAAGTGTTGTAACGAGGCATGGCAGCCATCGACAGCACACCTTGAATTTCTATCCGAGCACACAACCAGGGCCTTCTGCATGAACATTTTTCCCATTGCTCTTGTGGCGTGAATGTTGCTAGGAGGCTGTGGGAAATGGCAGAGTTAAAAAAATCTTTGGGTTGAATCTCACTCAAGGTCAAAGCCACCTAGAGGCATTTTAGCCAGACGAGCAAATCGAAACAAATCCATTCAGAAGGCGCTGGCAAATGGCAAGGTTCCTTCTTTTGAACATGAATAAACTCGTGTCTTCGAAATGTGTCCATGTGGCAATTGCAAAATAATAAGTTCTCGAAAATCACAACCCCTAAGTAGTCTGAGCCTCTGAGGCCTGAGTCTGAGCCGCATCCTTCTGCTCACGCCTACTACCAGACGTGTCGGCACCGGATTTTCCCACGTGCCTTTTAGGGGAGATTGAGTAAGGTCTAGTCTTGCGCACTAAGTCCTTCACCGACGCCGTCAAAGACAAGCATGCTACAGGGTCCGTTGTCAAAACGAAGCATCCCCCACAAATCAATATGTCTTATCAGCAAGGGTCCTCCTTTGACACAGGCTTACAGCAAAGGTTAATAACGCCGATTCCAGATTATATAAGGATTGCAAAACGTCGAATTTGAATTTTTTTCGAAAAGCATCTGGTAGCATTAAATTAAAGAAAACGTACCATTTTCGTCTGAGAAGCCTCCTACTCAAAGTAATATTCAAAAGATGACATTTCATTGCATTCTCATAGCATAAATGTAATTATATAAATCCCCACAAATAATATTTTTAAGCGGTTTAGACGGCATACTTAAAATTCCACTTTTTGCAAATGCGATGTTTTGCAATAAGGGAATCGTATTTCTGGCCAAATGGTGTTTGCACAATTTTCATAATACATTCATAATACATTCATGTTCTATTTTATTTATTTTTTCTCCAGCTGCCAGTGTATAATATCTACTTACTTCGAACTATTTAGTTGTTTTTATATTTTAAATTCTTTTCTCAACTACTGTCAACTTATTCCACAGATTGGGTATTGTGGGTTTATTCTGTAATATACCTCACGCATTGTAAATAAAATGAAAAATGAAAAAAAAGTAAATTCTGTGATATAATAGAACGAAGAACGGGTCTATGCAGCCACCGGGTCACCCCATCCTGCCTTCTAGGCTAAATGAGCTAAGTCGTCATCTCCAATCTTCACGGTAGCCATAGCGGCAAGTGCCAATGCAGGCCTGTTGTCAAAACAAAGATTCAAACACCACAAATCAACGACACGCACAAATCAATCAACAACACGCACTTATCAGTCATCAACACTCGGCGACCAATCAGCGCTCGCGACAGCCAGTCTACGCACTCTCGCCGTTCGGCGTGCGTTGTGCGTCAAAGACGTGCGTATCGGCACGCTACGCACGTGCGTCGCGATGTGCGTGATAGATAGCCTCGGTTCGAGCCCCGGCTTCGGCAGTGCGCGCGGCATACGCAATCCAGTGTGCAGTGGACAGCGGCGTAGGCGTGGGGTGATTTTCGTGGGGTGATGTTGGTAGGATCGAATATAGTTCACTATATAGACATTTAGCTTTTAATTATTTGCCAGCAAAGATATCCTTCTTAAACAATGCAAGTTTAAGCGAATCCATTTGATAGAGTCGAAGATTTCTTTGAAATGCCATTTATTTAAATTTTATTTAAACTTTAAAAAAGTGTTATTTATATTTACTGTCTGGCTCAATTTCCTGATCATGTTCATGTATTGTATGTTACGTCAATGTGATTTGTACGGGCACAAAATTGAATTGAATTGAATTGAATTGAAAGTTTGCATGACGCGAGCTGGCTGCAGTTCCTTTTGGAATGGCAAAATTACTTTAGGCAACGAAACGCTAGTGTTTTCGTCGTATGCTTGCGGGAACTTCTCCTGGCCACAAAATACTAACACAGAGTTTTGGAAAGAAATACACGTGTAGTTGAAGGGTTGTTTGATTTCGGATGGTGTGTTAGGTTATCATACTTTCAAGAATGATATAGGTGTGCATTTTCAAAAAGTGCCTAAATGCATTTTTTATGGTAGTTTTTGGTAGTTCGTATATGAAAAAAAAATTCTGTAGGTTTTCTTACAATCAACCATCTGCCATCAATTGATTCTTGCTCGGTCTATGGTTTTTCTCCAGAATTTTACGCCAATAATTGTAGGTGTAGGAAGTTCCCGCGTGAACCTCAGCACGGCCCCCTGGTTACGCAGCGTGGCTTGTGAATCCAATCGTTTGCAACACTCAATCAAAAAACTGGGCTTTGAAATGTAAATACAGTTTTAAAAGTCTGGGTACAATTGCTACTTTCCAGCCCGCCCAGCCGAGAATGCAAACCCAACACGTTCTCACCTATTCTTAAGTAATTGCAGAGTTGTTTCCCGCATTTTCTGTGCTGTTGTAACGGATGGTGTGCCTAGCCTGGAAGGTACGAGGACGTAATCCGGTGCCGACAGCATATAATACATAGAGAGGCTATCTTTGGCAGAGAGCGGCCATGTTTGAAACCGTTATGGACGCCATTGGTTTTTCAGTGGCCCGTTAAGATACTAACAGTCCATTAGCACACAAAAAACAGACTCTGAACTGATTGGACGTTGCTTAGCAAATAACAAGTTAGACCATTAGATGTTTAAAGGGACACTGATAAACCGGGAATATAAATTTCCCAAATGAAATGAATTGATAATTCATGCCGATTAAACAATGTGACAGGAGAAAATCATTATCATAACTTCAATGTTGCCTTTTTAGCCCCATATTTAGCCTATATTTAGCCCAATTTAGCATATAGCTTTTTAGCCTTTAGCCATAGTTGCCCGGTGGCAGCCAGGAGTATGGACAAAAAATGGCGTCCATGCGATTCAATGGCCGCTCTCTGCCAAATGAAGGCTCTCTAGCGTATTGGATGCCGCGAATAGTGTGCATTAGACAATGTTCGGCGAAGATCAGTAGTCAGGAACTGGGTAAATGGTGAATTGGTCACCCATCCAATAACGGATTCGGCAAGGCGTTGCTTAACTTCCACAAAACCTGTCTCTCCCTGTCATTTCAGGAACTGTATCCCGAGGAAATTGGAAACCAATGACGGTCACTCATCCAAACCCAGTCTCGGCGCCATGTTGCTTAACCTAGAGATAGTTAAAATCGTATCATCCAATCACGGACTCGGCACGGCGTTGCTTAACTTCCACAAAACCTGTCTCTCCCCGACATTTCAGGAACTGTATCCCGAGGAAATGGGAAACCCATGACGGTCACCCATCCAAACCCAATATCGGCGCAATGTTGCTTAACCTAGAGAATGTTAGAATCGTATGGGTTCCACCACTGCCCCATTGTTTGTCCGATCCGGAGTGTCTTGCCAAGCACGGCCAGGAAGACGCGACGCACTGTGGCCGGCATTGAACCGATCTGTCGACACGGACGCGGCGCTGAGTGTGGCTATCGGCACGCACACGTTGACGTGCGTATTGACTTATTGCTCGATGCTAATTATCTGCTAGGGACGAGTTGTTGAATTGTTTGGCGAGGCGGCAGCGCTGTCTTTGGAGAAAAGACATTAATTCGCGACAAATTTGGGTGAGTATCGGATTTGTGTGCGTGTTTTTGTGCTCGTTCAGTGGGATGGACTGTCGTTTTTGTGCTCGTTCAGTGGGATGGACTATCGTTTTTGTACTCGTTCAGTGGGATGGACTATCGTTTTTGTGCTCGTTCAGTGGGATGGACTATCGGTTTTGTGCTCGTTCAGTGGGATGGGCTGTCGTTTTTGTGCTCGTTCAGTGGGATGGACTATCGTTTTGAAAGTTTTGGGTTCGTTTTTGTTTATAGGATCTCAAATGATCTCAAATGAGCGCATTTCAGCAAGATTTGTCAAGATTGCATTCTTAAATCTTAATGTTTCTGTATGAAATGATACTTGTTACCGATTTATGTATCATAAAGACACTTGTCCTGCAAATTAACAAATATTGAGAAATGGATGTTTTTGCAATTGGGTCGACCACTTAAAATGTGTACGTATTTGCAGGCAAGCACCTTTTGTAGATGTGAAAATTAGGTGCCTATATGGAAAACACGAAATATTTGAATGAACTTAAAAAAAAAAATTACGAATTTCCCAATAATGTTAACAGTTTGTAGTTTTGTCACGCTAGCTTAATTCAACTTATATTAATAATAATATATGCTTATTATCATGTCACAAAATTTAAATCGCCAAAATTGTACAGCTTTGCACAACTTTGAAATACAATATGGATGGTGTAATCTGTATTAAGTTTTCCTTAAACCCCATGAAACACTTTTCCTAAATATAGAGCCACATACCTCGGCCTCAAACACATTTTTAATCCCACGGTTGCATCGCCAATAAGATGGTCATCGCTGGGCCCAAATCACCGCAGAGACCTTAACTGAAAGTCTGCGGCCAACTATTCGACATTTCGGAAAACAACGTCGGCCGGCCTGAGGAGCAATCCTGCCAGACACTCCCGAATCCATCACGGCATCCACGACTCTTTGGGGCTCTCCTTCACGCATCTTCCAAGGGATCAGCCATCGCCCGCGGCCATGCATGCGGTCAATCTCGACCAAGAGTCAATAGCAACCGGTCGTTAAAAATTAATTTGCGGTTTCAACACAATGCGGCTGGTGAATCGCTGGAATCGAACCCAATACCGTATAGCAACCCGACGTGTGATTCACTGATCCTTGTTTTCGCGTGGGATACGAGATATTTTTAGTGCCACGATTCATACATGAGATTTAAATGAGTAATGCTCGGAAGGACATTTTTATTAGATTGTGAAACCGAAACGCCTACATTTAATGTGTGCTATCATTCATAATATACTACTGTGAACTGATTACCTTTGTTTTCGTGATATGGTTGAAGTTTAGATATTACTCATCAACAAAACTCTTAGACCAAAATATATTGTGTGCGATGGTTGCTTTGCTTTTAGTATAGCGCTATTGTTAACAAATTATGCATGGAAGACATATTATAAACTACCTGATTCTTCTGACATTCTTAACTTTTGTAAAGCCTAAAGAAAAGCATGACCCTCGTCTTCGAATACAACTTTTACACCATTAAAGTCGTCGTAACGGGTGGTTGTGAGGGTCGAGGGATGCTTCGAGGGCGACGAACCATCCATACAAAAACCGCCCCCCCCCCCACACAAAAAAAACCCGACAAGTGACCGATTCTTCTATACAAAAACCAAAAAAGAACCCATTCGCTAGAGAAAGAGACTCCGGCGAACAAACACACAGCCAGCGCCGCAATTCTCCGAAGATATTTCAAGTGTTTGGCATAGGGATATAAGAATAGGTCTCGCAGTAGGGGGCTGACCCCTCCTCCCCTGCCCCCACCAGCCGGTCGCGAGGCTGGCCGCAGCCTCGTTCGTAGTAAAGCGAGTAGAATCGTTGTAGTACGCTAGGCTGGCCAGCTCGCCGAGAATACGAGGAGGGACGGGAAGGTTATCTGGCCGTTCTTGTGTAGTGCCGGCACCGACCGCCGCTAGCCTAATAATAGCAGGTCGGTCTCGCAGCCAGCGCACGGTTGTAGAGTGGTCATAGTAAATTTGAGTGTGTAAGATCGTAGACGGTTGTTTGGTTGATCGGGTGTATTATAATAGTGTTGTGGCTCGAGGCGTTTTCAGAGTTGTGTGTGTGAGATCTTTCTTCGGCGGGTTCGGTGTTGTCGTGCTAGCTCTGTTTGGTAGACATTCCTTTGCGGTCTGGTTCGAACGCCCCCCCCCCCCTGCCCCCCTGCCCCCCGCCCGACGGCCCCTTCTGGAAAACCGAGTAGTCGGGTTCGAACACTTTCGGTATTTTTCCCACACGGCATCGGCAAGGTTCTTTCCGAGTCAGAAGGACGTGGACTTTGCGAGCGGAGAGTCGACGATTGCGCGTTCACGAGCCGGCGAGCTCGTGTTTTTTTTACCGGTGTTTTCAGTTTTTTTGATTTGACGTGCTTTTTTTGTGTGACTAGGTTTCTTGACACGGAATTTCCCCGATTTTCGACAGCGTTTTTCGTCTGGCTACCGATTTTCAGTGTTTTTGCGAATAAAGTGACTTTTCGGTTTCGGTGTACACACACAACAAAAACCGCACGTATTTATTGTAAGGTGCATGTGTTGACAGAATGTGCGATTGTGGATATCATCCAATTGTTCTCGAGTGCTTCAAGAAGAAGAAGACGAAGACATTGTTGGCCTGATTTGTATAAATAGCTCTGTGCCTCGAGAGTGTTAGCTAAAAGTGAGAGGTAGAGATAGAGAGAGAGAAAGAGTCATTTTCGAATCGGCGCAACTCACATATATACACACACACACACATACAGACGCGATCACATCAGAATCGGATGAATTAATTGCCGTGAGGCTCCGGCTCAACAATAACAGATCTGTCAAGCGAGAGAGAGGCGTTTCGACGCCTTCAGTGCGAGAGGGAGGCTGCGTTCCGCGACGCGCTGCTCCGAGGTAAGTGATGCTGTGAAATGGACCGAGAACCGAAGTGGAATAACTTAGCCGGTGATGTGAGGTTATATCTTCGTGGTGTTTGTCTCTGTGAAGCCAGGAGAGAGCGAGAGAGAGAGAGAGATAGGCATAAATGCCTGTGATGAAGTGGTCTTTGTGCAATGCGAAGGAATTGACGTTTGGGATTTAATCGAGTGATTTATTTTTTATTTCGTGATTTGGGGAGACTTTGGAATTTACACTCGAGGAAAAGTGAAAATATATTTATCGGGAAATGGACGGTGAGTTTGGATTTGTTACAGTAGTTAACTTAGTAAAAATATCCCTTTATTGTCTTTGGCTGGAATAGACCGTTGGCTGGGGTTTACGAAGGTGGATTTGTTTTTGATTCTGGGATTTGGCACGACTTCGGAATTCACTAGAGGAGAAGTGAAAATATTCGTCCGGTAATCGATGGAAATTTGGATTTATTGAAATTATTTTTAATGTCTTCGGCTTGAACTAAAAAGACACTCCTGCACCGAAAGTTTATAGACGATAGGTGTGGTCCATAACACGAGATTTTAAGTGATAAAATCAGTTTACAAAAGGACGACAAATTTATCTAATGACTTCGCGAGCGAAAAACAGAAACTTATACTCGTTTTGTCAGTGGCACGTTAAGTATATAAATGTATTTTAAATTGTTATTTGCTTGTTATGTTGTTTGTTTGTTTGTTTGTTGTTTTGTTTTGTTGTTTCGTCCAAGGAGATCCCTTGATTTTCTTGCTAACGGACCGTTAGTATCTTGACGGGCCACTGAAAAACCGGCTCTAAATTTAAATATTGTGATACCCGGCACCTCCACCGCATCTCAACATCAAGTAGTTAAACGCCTCTTTCCAAGCGATTGAACTCGAATCTCGATGACCATCCCAGCGGCAACGCCGTCAAAGTTCTCACGCAAAGCGGGCCCACGAAAAACGCGCGCTTCCAGACATTGAGAAATCATCCCCCACCCCATCGTAACACCCACTCGGCCGAGCCGACGTTTCCCGGGAAGAAAACAGAGAATCGCGCTCCAATATATAGCAGACCGCTCGCACAATCGATTCTAATATAATATTTCAGAGAAAAGAGGGCCATTGAATAATACACGCAACCCCCAAAGGCAACCCGCCGCCCCCTCCCGCCCCTAAGACGTGGTAGTGGTGTTGTAGAGGACCTTGCCGCTTCCAAGAAAATCTGTCTTGTCTTTTGTAATGATATATAGTCCATCTCAGAGATACGCAAGCAAAGCGATCTATAATACAGTAAAGAAAAGGAAAACTATCTCTTTCAACATGGTAGGGGTAGAAAACTAACCCTTTTTTACCTCATTCTTTAACTATACTGTAGTTGGCTGTTGTTTCAGTGTTCCATTTTTGCAATATGAAGCCAATTACCGAGTTTTGTTTTAGAAAACAAGACTTTGGTGTTTTGAAGTTTTCGTATGTTGTATTATAAAGCGAGCGCACACAGGTTTTGGATTACAGAAGTAGTCGTAAGCAGTATATTATTTACCTAGTTTCTTTCGTCTCTACTTGAAGTTAAACTGGTTTTCTTTACATACACAATGTTGATGTGCTTTTAATTTGGTAGCCTTTTCGAAACTTATATATTATCTTCATGATGTCACCGAAAGAGAAGTTGGCCATGAATGAGAAGCTGGTTGTATATTGTATCAAATCAGTCAAAAACATGAAACTTGGCCTCCCGGCAAACACTGTCATAAGGTTTTGACAACAAGTTAATTCAATTCTAAACCCACCTAATCCCCGAAACAAACTTAAGATTTAGCTCAACCATAAAACAAGGATATATTCTTGAAGAGAAGTGCCAGCGCCGGAAAGACTAAATTCTATTTCAAAGTTTGTTTTAGAATGTTTCGAGATTTGTGAATCTTCGTGCAAGCAGAGTCCGTTAATCAAACAGTTCATGTCGTTCTTTCCTGTTCGATTTGGCTAAAGACTTGCAATTTTTAAAAGTGTTTTAACACAAATGGGTATAGGTAGCAACTAATACCCAATGTGTTAGTAAGGTTGACCTAATTTGAGAAAACTTCTCTGAAATTTGGCAGTTTGTTTGAAAATATATAATATCTTCTCACTGCGCAACTATATACGTAAATACGATACAAAAACAACCCATGTAATCTAAACTCCATTGCACGTTAAGAAGGAGAGTGGATTTGCATCTTCCTCGAGGACCCACTGTTGCTAGACAAGAGCTAAGAGTTTCAAAACTCACAGGCCATGTCTTGAGCCGGACACAAGGCTCTATGGCAAGTTTGAAACTCTTAGCTCGTGTCCAGCAGCAGTGGGTCCTCGAGGAAGATGCAAATCCACTCTCCTTCTTAACGTGAAATGGAGTTTAGGTAAAGATAAAGTTTTCTCCGAAAATGCCATGGCAAAATTCAACAATCTTGTATAGTGCATCGCTGCTGTCATCTTGTCCACAAACCGACTGTAGAGTCGGCCAGAGTGGTTCTACCTGCCGAACACAATGGAGACATGATTACCGAAGATTTCCCGGCCCCGGCGAGGGTCGTATACTACGTCCGCCCTCCCGGCGCGAGAATGCGTACGCACACTGCCGTCAACTGCGTCGGGTCAGGTGTAACTGTCCCGTGTGGTGGAAGGGGGGGGGGGGGGGGGGGGATACGCACAATGAGTACGGACCGGCGTCATAGTGGATCGCATGGGCGATCAGACGTGAAAGGGACTGAGCTCGGGCAGGCATTGAATAAGTTGCGATGGACGTTTTGGTTGTTTGGGTCGCTCGCGCGGTTTTTTGAGGAATTTGTAGTCTTGAAGACTTGATGATAAAGTATGAAACTAGAAAATGAATTCCGTACTTTAGCACTATAGTTAGCAAAATAACTATTCTTATTTTATTCGAATGCTAGAGGATTGGTGGAGTAGAACTATGCATCCTTGGGTACCCTTGAGAGTATATAACTAGCAATGACTATATGTGTAATTTTTAAACAATACTGACTAACTTTTAGTAATTTTAAGTAGTTTTAAGGCATGCACCGTAACACTCTCCTTATACGAATGTATTGGTCAACCATGGGCAACTATATTCAAACACAAATGTTGGAAACCCTGATTAGGTGTATGTGACAACTCTGGAGTAACACACAAGAGACTGATTCGAGATACCAGAAATTGACGTCTGATTATTATGCAAGGAATAATATACGAAGTTAATGACATCTGAAACATCTAGTGTATCTATATAGATATATTTCAAAATTTATTTATTACAAAGTTTGCCTCGTTGCAAATATAGAAACGTTGACTCAGCAAGGGAAAAATTAAATATCTCTGGAATTATCGACTTCCTACAGGGAAGCATCCGATATCTCTGGCTTATCAATATGTGGGTCACACCAGTGGTTAGAGTCATGTCGCGGGATTCCGGGAAAATTACAACATTGTTCTAGAAATGTCAAAATGGTTAGTGGGCACACTAAAGTCCCACACCTTTCTGCCTGTTGCACTAATATCTTGTGAACTATGAAATGGTTCGCTAGCTCGAATAATGATTTGTTTGGCCTCACTTTTCACGATTTCCTATCTTTTGTTACATATTTTATTAATTATTTGAAAACTTATCCGCTATTTTTGTAATGAACAGGGAATAAAGATGTTAAAAAAAATTGAAAATCTCGTAGGAGCCCAAGAAATTAAAAACTGCACATAACCAATACACAAACCAACGTAAATAACTTCCAGAAGATCTTCAAAAACAGCTCAGTACATCTTCTAAAGTGGATATCCGCAATGGTTCATCAAGATATGTGCCAAAATTTGCTAAACTTTACCGTACAATCATTGGCACAGCTCTTGAAATCTGGGTAACATACATGCTATGCTAAGTATGCAAAACATTTAATGTATTCCACTTCTTAATGAACTGGAAACGGAGAGTAATCCGCAAAACGCTACCCGTTCCACGTTTATGCACAAAACAGTACACACACAATAAAACAGCACATGTACACGCCAAAGTAATGAAGGAAGAAGTTGCACGTGCAGCCAACAATGGGCGTGACCAGAAGGCATGCCACAAATGGCAAGCCGCCAGACACAAAATATCCACGCACACCACGGACTTGGTTTCAAAAGGTAGCATTTTACACTAGTTACTACGGTGCGGTCGGGTAGTACCTACCTAGAGCGATTACTATGGAATGGTAGCTTACAACTCTACGCTACGATCGCTGCTGCTAGAGATCGTGAACGTGCGATGGTCCAATAAAGTGTGACCAATCTGAGCAAGGCTGGCCAAGGAATGCATCCTCCTCAGAATCTTCGATGCGCTGTTGCAATATGGTGCACATGGACTTAATGGGGTTCAACAACGTCCATTGGTTGACCAGGAATGCATTTTTGAAGATTTGGCATTGTTGCAATAATTTACGCCGTTTTTTTTTAAATATTTAACGACGAACTGTTTTATAGCCATAAAATGCACCATCAGGTTTCATCAATTTGATAGCCATAAATGCACTGATCCAATTTCTGAGAAGAAAATTTTCATCTGGCTTGCCCCTCAAACATCTCGGTCCCAGCACGCAGCCAAAAGGCCGAGGGTTCGGTGGTGATTCCAGGACCGACATGCGAATGGAAATAAGCAGATTTGATTAAATAATCTAGGTAATTATCGATGTTTAACGACCTGTTAACGGCAACAAATAGTTCTTATCGGGTTGAAACGAAGCTTACTGCGTGGTTTCACCATTTTCATAGCCTAAAATCGAAATGCGTTGATAGATCTTTCTGAATGGATGATCTTCAAGCCGATAGCTTCTGTATTCGCAAATCGAGATGCTCACGGTCTTCGTGGGTCTTCGGCGGCTCCCGAAGCCACCGTCTTTTGTCTGCTCGTGAGTGGCACTCGCAGATTCGCGCGCAGATTCGCGAATGACGGAGGCGCTACGCACGAGTTGCCGAGATTCGACCGCGGAATAAGATGCACACGACCGATCAATTAATTGCATACAATAAAACAACGCTGATATATAAGTATGGTTTGCATCGCAAATTGACTGTAGTGAAACGATTTGTCAATTAACGTCTGCGGAAATGTGTTTTCTTTTTAAAAATTCATAATTTTGCCCAACCTCCAATATCAAGGGAACTATAAATTGTTTTCATCTCTCCCCAATATCGTTTGAAGCCCATGGGCCAAAGACTAAACTTAGCAAATATTTTCAAATGTTCACGCTATTCTAGATCATAAACCGAAAAAATCAAATTCATGGGACCATGTGAATTGGTAAAAGAAAAAATTAAAAGACGCGAGATAATGGTAATTAGGATAAATGGCTAAATTAAAGAGCGCGGGGTTCGATAATGAAGTCTCTCTAGACTCTATATAAAGTTGTTACTGACTATCCCAAACCGTAAAAACAACCAGGTAAAGAACAAAAAGACATGGACAAAAAAATGTGATCATGATTTAAGAATTTTCACACGGTCATAGCAGGTACCGCGACCAATTTCAAACGCTCAATAAATTGCAACAGGGCTCACTGAAGAGTTGATTTGATACTCCTAATAAATAACACCAACCGGCGACCATGGTTACCTGTGTTAACTTCTAGCACAGATATAAGGTCACCCAGATATTCATACCATACCTAGCTATAAGGCTACGGCAAAAATTTGATGACAGTAATTTCGCTGGCAATCGCTGGGGTGCATTAGCTTCCTGTTTAAACGTCATCTACCAGGCCATGGCACAAAGTTAATTATAATCAAGAGACCCAATGTTCCTCAGCTGGTTACAGTTACCTTGGTTACAAGTGATGAAACAACAAACAGTGGCTCCATCCCTTGACTGCCGGCGAAACTATTATTGCGCGCGGAGGGCTTTCGCGTAGCTGCTTTAGTATGGGAGTGGAAAATCTGGGTAACCTTATATCTGTGCTTCCAGGTTATGAAAGGTTGAAATAAAAGTGCTGTGCTTGCAGCCGGTTAATCTGTGCGCTATCTTTTCGCCAATATTGCATGCGACCAAGTCGTTTGCGTTTATTGTGAATCACGCTCGCGCTAGACCAGGAAAATACTTGGGTGGGTGATAATGGCGTGGGCGATGATGGGCGATGATGGGCGATGGTAGGTGATGATTCCCGTGGCTTGGCGAGCACTGGTTTTGATAGACAGCCGACGAAAAAAGACGATTTCAATTTGTGGTGTGCAACTGTTTCTTTGGCGTGAGGGTTGATATACAAAATTGGCATATACTTTGAATTTATGGTACTGAGAAAATGAGTAAGTACATACTTTGACTACTGTACTGATTTGGTTCCATGTTTAATTGGTACCTTGTAGTACTTTATAGTTTAGCTCAAATTGCTAATTAAAGTATCATAATATATTTATGGTGAATGTTGAAATTATTTGATGTTAGCCAATACGAATGCGATATCTGGATGTACCTTTGAGTGTCGGCATAATCCAACTATCCATGGTAGAGCGGTTTGCTTTACACAAACTACCGTGATCAGGCAAAAAACATGCGATTTCTGGCTGAAAGCAATTACATATTATTTTCAGGAAAAAAATGTGCAATTCGCAAAACTAATGAATCTAAGTTTGTTTTGATTCGTAATTTAAAAGTTTATATAAAAATCGTAGTATTCTCTTTGCCTTTGAAGTTGACTGGAACATTTGATGTCTGTTAAACTCCGCTGTGTATATATACACCTAAAAGTGTATGCCACGATAAGTTTTTTCACGACTTGAAACAAAGTTGAGCTCGCATTTATTTCTCAACCGTTCGAGAAGAATCTAAACGATATATACAAGCCCAGGAACATCCATTTTACTACTCGCCTTACTCTTTCAAGTTATCAACCGATCCGAGAAAAACAAAGAGCAAGGCAAAACGAAACCAAAAATAAATTGAATACATTATTGTTTCTCACTGGTCGTCACGATATGTATACGGCATGCAGCAGCGACCAAACACATTTGAAAATGAAAATACCAGCGTAAAAGGTACCTATACCTATTACTACACTATATCGCGATGGATGGGAAACTAGATTTAAGAATGTGGTAGTTTTTTGTTATAGTGTGTGTGTGTGTGTGTGTGTGTGTGTGTGTGTGTGTGCGCGTGTGTGTGTGTGTGTGTGTGTGTGTGTGTGTGTGTGTGATCACTTTGCGTTGTTGCATTATTCTTTGTCGAACTACAAAAGGCAGCTCCATCGGCATAGAAATGAGTCGGGGAAGAAGACAATGCGTCCGATTCAGGTTCTTATATCACTTTCCAGTTCTTTCCTACACACACACACACGCAAACACTCTCTCACACACACACATACCAGCTTGTGGAATCCTTATTTGGTAGAAAACCACGCGAGTGCGAGACTGAAATACCAATTACGAAGCACGCTGCAAAACATGGAGTTTGCGCGTGATAGCTTAACGACGATATCCATTGCGGGAACAAGTCCTCAGGTTCTGTATTGTATCGAATAGCTCGTGGTGTGTATAGAGGCTATGTCTGTCGTGGTTGAGGTCCATTTACTTCCTCCGTTTCTGGGCATGGAGTCATTTCCTCCACAGCTTTAATTGTCAACTATTTAATCTGGAAATGAAACGAGTTTTTAAACTTAGTCCCTTTGCTGCTTATCACTTTTTATTTTTCCTATATAAGAGTGAAAAAAGATTTGCATCTTCCATGAGGATCCACTGATGCTAGACAAGAGTTAAGAGTTTCAAAACTGCCCTTGGAGCCTTTTGTCTACCTCAAGGCATGGCTTGTACGTTTTGAAACGCTAGCTCGTGTCTAGCAGCTGTGGGTCCTCGAGGAAGATGCAAATCCACTCTCCTACTTATAGGGTGACACCGATTTGAGGTAAAAAGTTGGTTTCATCCATGGAAATGTTTTGAAATCTGAACAAGACTTGTGACAATTTGAAAACATTTTGGGCAAAATACGCAAGGCAGTATTCGGTGATGGTCTGCTGCTCAAAATATTGAGATCTGCTCACAATAAATTGATAATTTTGAGCTTTGCCAGCTACCTTGACCAATCTATGGTAGAACCATCCTTCCCCTCAGAAAGGAATTCCCATCTTCATCCAAAGCGCCATGCGTTGAAATCTCTAGTTTCGCTTTCTGCGCTTGAAAATAGTATTTTTATTTGTATTTTATTTTCTTCCAAGATGGGCAATACATTGATAACGCATTGGTAATACATTGATACATAAGTTGATGCAATTGTCGTGCTCTGGAGAAGTGCCATTCCCAGCTGAATTCCGCAGCATGGGAGTTGCATTCTGTTTTAACTACTTTTATCACCGGACAGGTATGGAAAGGTGGATGATGACTGTTGAAGAAGTAGGAAAATAATGAGGAGCAGCGTTTTGGGAAAGTGAATCTTGTTTACCTAATATACCCTTAATCACACGTACAAATTTATCAAGTCGGTTTAATTTTCCCTTATCTGTCCATTTATTTCCTGTATCCATGTCACGTCCATTTCCCCTGTCAACCTACGGGACAATGACTGTGACTAATATAAAACTAATCAAATCGACTTATTTTGCAATGTTGCAACCAATTTGAACTGCAACAAATTCGTGAAAATTTCACAGTTTTGAAATGGGATGAGCTAAGCTTCTAGATTCTTCGGCGCTTTGTGTGCTTCAAACAGCAGTCCAAAAGGTGCTCGACGTTTGGCTGCGTGATTTCTGTCTATATTTAGTCTTCCTTATCTGTCGTACTCAGTCTGCAATGCAAACAATTAGGCCGATGACCCACAATTATTGTTTTCACGAACAAGCTATATGATGTGGCAAACTTCAGAAGAATATTCATTGAGCTTATTCATTTAATTTGCCTTTGCGGTTTTATTCTGGAATCAAGCTGCGGTTTCCCATCGAATGAGTCGACTGTACAAAGATCCACGCGCCAATGGAGCTCGACTTGGTCGTACACGTACTCTACATGCTTCAACAGAATGGAGTACGTCGTCGTACGACATTGCCTTTTGAACAACGCGGAAAGTGATGAGGTTTAATAGACATCACATCGGATTCTTTTAGTTCCTGCGAATGGGTCGCTTTTTATTACGGCAAGACAATGAGGCATCTTCGACGACTTGTTGTTCGCAGGACCCGCGCATGCTCTATCATGATAGCCGATCCACTATAGACGATCCACTATAGCCGATCCACTATAGCCGAGCCACTATAGCCGTGCCACTATAGCCGATCCACTATAGCCGATCCACTACAGCCGATGTTAGCCGATCCACTATACCCGATGTTTGCCGATCCATTATAGTCGATGTTAGCCGATCCACTATACCCGATGTAGCCGATCCACTATAGCCGATCCACTGAAGCCGATGTTAGCCGATCCACTATACCTGATGTTTGCCGATCCATTATAGTCGATGTTAGCCGATCCACTATACCCGATGTTAGCCGATCCACTATGTAGCCGTTATCAAATGGGTACTTGATTTTTAAATAATCATCAGTTCGCATTATACGATTTATTCCCGAAATGCTCCTGTCCGAATATATATCGTGCGTTGGCTACGGATAAAGTGGCTATAATCTGTTATTATTTTTCAAATCTAAACGAATTTTTGCAAGATGTAACAAATGCACCATCCTTTCGACGATCATTCAGAATTGGTCAATCAAACCGTTAAAAGTGAGATTTTCAATCATGAAATTCACTGCGAAGTGTGAACACATATTGAAGCACTGAACGCTTTTTCTAGGCGACCATGTTAACTATAAATTAACAAAACAGTGCGTACTACTTATCATGTACATGTCGCCGTTTCAGCGTGCAAATGTCTTTGCGATGGAGGCGCCAGGTTCCGGCGAACAGAATCGACCGTCGCTACTCGGAACTGTCTAATCGCTGCACCGAATTCCCGGAAACAAATCTAATTAGAAAATCAAATTGCAAAACTCAAATTACTCTTGACATAAGTAATACAAACACTAACACTGTGTATATATACCTATACGTTGCAACATAATTCCATGATAGTACCATAAAGTACATTTTAACATCAAATGCAGCAGCTCATTTCGATGTGTATATAATCTCTACTATTTTATGCAAAATCGAGCAAAATAGCTCAACACATATATAAATTTTCCATGTATACCAATATGTGAAATACACTCAGACACATTATAAAATATGCATATATACATCAGTATGCAATTGACCACATAAAGTAGCAAAGCATCAGTGTAAGCATTTAATAGCGATTTAACGCATAAGCACACAGTGAAATGTGTCGATCCTCTCTGTGTATTTACTCGAGTGCCTCATTTACCAGACCGTTATATGCTTTGCACCACAGATATATGGTTACCCAGACATTCTACCATACCTAGCTATGGCTACGGAAAAATTTTATGCTAGTAATTTAGCCGGAAATCGCTGGGGTGCGTTGGCAACCTTTTTTAACATCATCTACCATGCCATGGCACAAGGTCAATTGTAATCAAGGGACCCAATGTTCCTCAGGTGGATACAGTTATGGATTCATCTACCAGGCCATGGCGCAAGGTCAATTATAATCAAGGGACCCAATGTTCCTCAATGTTCCTCAATGTTCCTTTGGTTACAGTTATGGCTTCATCTACCAGGCCATGGCACAAGGTCAATTATAATCAAGGGACCCAATGTTCCTCAGGTGGATACAGTTATGGATTCATCTACCAGGCCATGGCACAAGGTCAATTATAATCAAGGGACCCAATGTTCCTCAGGTGGTTACAGTTATGGCTTCATCTACCAGGCCATGGCACAAGGTCAATTATAATCAAGGGACCCAATGTTCCTCAGGTGGATACAGTTATGGATTCATCTACCAGGCCATGGCACAAGGTCAATTATAATCAAGGGACCCAATGTTCCCCAGGTGGTTACAGATACTTTGGCTGCAGGTGATTTAACAACAAACAGTGGCTCCATCCCTTGACTGCCGGCGAAACTGTAATTGCGGGCGGCGGGCTTTCGCGTGGCTTGGGTGGTTCGCGTGGGAGTGGAAAATCTGGGTAACCTTATATCTGTGGCTGCACGTGAAATTGACTATATAAATTCGCGCATCGCAATCGCGTATAATTTCCTCTCGTTGTTCGCGTTACAGTCTTGATCCTCGCGCTCACTTCCTCAATTTGATGACGCATGCGTGTGATGCATACTCATGCGTGTGTCGTAGTCGTTGTCCTGTCGACTGTCTGATTGTTTGTGCAACAGAATGTATCTAATTGTCCGGGCAGAATTCCTAGAACAATGACGTCTGCACTTGCCGGTCATCTGCTTTGCAATTACTGTCATTGTAATGAGATACCGTGAGTTTGTGAGCGCAAGTTAAGCAGCAGTTTGTCTGGACTCGTCGTTGGATGGGTGACCGCTAGAGAAGAATTACGTGTGCACTTGCCGGTCATCTGCTTTGCAATTACTGTCATTGTAATGAGATACCGTGAGTTTGTGAGCGCAAGTTAAGCAGCAGTTTGTCTGGACTCGTCGTTGGATGGGTGACCGCTAGAGAAGAATTACGTGTGCACTTGCCGGTCATCTGCTTTGCAATTACTGTCATTGTAATGAGATACCGTGAGTTTGTGAGCGCAAGTTAAGCAGCAGTTTGTCTGGACTCGGAGTTGGATGGGTGACCGCCAGAGAACAATGACGTCTGCACTTGCCGGTCATCTGCTTTGCAATTACTGTCATTGTAATGAGATACCGTGAGTTTGTGAGCGCAAGTTAAGCAGCAGTTTGTCTGGACTCGGAGTTGGATGGGTGACCGCTAGAGAACAATGACGTGTGCACTTGCCGGTCATCTGCTTTGCAATTACTGTCATTGTAATGAGATACTATAGAGTTTATGAGCGCAAGTTAAGCAGCAGTTTGTCTGGACTCGTCGTTGGATGGGTGACCGCTAGAGAAGAATTACGTGTTATATTATATTATATAAGAATTGTTATTATAGGAGTATTACACTTCAGGATTGGGTATTCTTTTCAGTGTTGGGCATTGGGTATAGGCCTTAATTGCCTGTGGGGAACCACCGTTTGGAGTTTATTACCCCAATTTGGGCCAAATGTTTTGAGTCCTGTCAACAGGTAAACACACACAGCCCCTTTGAACCTGCGCCCTGAAAATCTGCCTTCTGACGTGGAGTAATTTAAACAATTCGTTTGATTTTATAAATGTCATATTTCAGTCTCGGAATTATGAGCGATTGATTAGGTAATCAATTTGGTGGTTTTTATTGGTCTTGGTTTTCTGATTGTCTTGGAATTTGGATGTGAACGATTTTTTTCTCATTGCTAAAATCAAATTTATTATACTATTACGCCTTGAGCGATAAAAGGGGGTTATTTTCAAATTAGAACGAAATTGCGGCATTAAATCAAATTTCAATATCCCAAAATCTTAAATTTGACATCTCTACTAGCGACTGCACAATTTGTTACGCTTTCAGTGTCGAATCGACTTGTGCCGCCGTGCTAAAATTTAGCGCGGGAATTCGTGTGAAAAATACGAGCTCCACGTTCTTATATATATATCGTCTATTTTATTTAAGAAGATACCATTCCGCTGGGAGCGCTAGTAGTCACTGTAGCTTGCATAAGCGCCAATTTGGCAAAACTGAAATCCTGTCACCATGTTTATACCTTCCAATATTACCAAAGCGTATGTTTTTATCTCTCAACTATTTATTCGTTGATATTTTTACCCATAATTATGAAAAAAAATCATGTTGTAATTTTTTATTTGTAACCGAAATAGTATTTTGTTATCCCGCCATTCAAATTACAATTCATGAGTTCGTATAGTTCAATAGAGGGCAGTCCCTGCTGTGGCATCTTCTCTCAAGGGCTGGACTGTAGCATGAGTTGGTAGTACAAAAGGGGACAGTCCCTGCTGTGGCATCTTCTCTCACGGGCTGGACTGTAGCATGAGTTGGTAGTACAAAAGGGGGCAGTCCCTGCTGTGGCATCTTCTCTCACGGGCTGGACAGTAGCATGAG
Organism: Nemoura dubitans; assembly: GCA_921293005.1. NCBI lineage: Eukaryota > Metazoa > Arthropoda > Insecta > Plecoptera > Nemouridae > Nemoura > Nemoura dubitans. Next base: position 5,529,457 of record OV121076.1, read on the forward strand.
TTGGTAGTACAAAAGGGGGCAGTCTCTGCTGTGGCATCTTCTCTCACGGGCTGGACTGTAGCATGAGTTGGTAGTACAAAAGGGGACAGTCCCTGCTGTGGCATCTTCTCTCACGGGCTGGACTGTAGCATGAGTTGGTAGTACAAAAGGGGCCAGTCCCTGCCGTGGCATCTTCTCTCACGGGCTGGACAGTAGCATGAGTTGGTAGTACAAAAGGGGGCAGTCCCTGCTGTGGTATCTTCTCTCACGGGCTAGACAGTAGCATGAGTTGGTAGTACAAAAGGGGCCAGTCTCTGCTGTGGCATCTTCTCTCACGGGCTGGACTGTAGCATGAGTTGGTAGTACAAAAGGGGGCAGTCCCTGCTGTGGTATCTTCTCTCACGGGCTAGACAGTAGCATGAGTTGGTAGTACAAAAGGGGCCAGTCTCTGCTGTGGCATCTTCTCTCACGGGCTAGACAGTAGCATGAGTTGGTAGTACAAAAGGGGCCAGTCTCTGCTGTGGCATCTTCTCTCACGGGCTGGACTGTAGAGAGTCCTACCTATACACCTTGAGAGAAACGGTCGCCGCACATAAACCACCAAAAATAATTGCTACACAGAAAAAATAAACACAGTCAATTACACCGCCCGCCACGGGGAGCGCACGTCGGCGAAAAGCGTATAATTTTCATTCCGGCGAAAATTCCAGGAACGATTTCCACGCCGCGGGGCGACGGGAAAGCAATCAAGTTCGAACGTGCGCCCGCGGTTTTCCGGGGGGCCGGGAGGGAGGGGGGGTGGCACATTCCCGGACGCCTGGACTTCGGAGAAAAGCGGATTTTCCGGACTGCGTTAGCATGGTACGGTCACCGTTCCAGAGGGAAAGGTCGGGGTTGGGGGAGGGGGAAGATTCCCCGATATACAATTCAAATTTAAAATACTGCAGTGATCAGTAGTACGTTGACTCACCACGGAGATTATGAGCTGTCATAAAACTTGTTTCATCGGTAGTATCTCGTGAGCAGGTTCATTTTGGCGCCATTGTTCTGTTGTAACTTCTGAGCTTAGCGAATTCTTGGTTGCGTTCGGTTCGGTTCGGTTCGGTTCGGTTAGGTTCGGTTGGGTAGGGTAGTTTAGGTTAAGTTAGGTTAAGTTAGGTTAGGAAAAAACTTGTAACCTGCATGCTCTTATTTTTCAACTATTAATATGTAATTTAATAGTATGAAAGCTAAAATAGGGATATTTAATGATTAAATAACTGCTCGCCGCTGCTCGCTATACTGCATTCCACATTCGGATGTCACCGTGCAAACCGGGGTTCTACAATGTTATGGTAAATGCCCCAAGCACAGACGCGCTGACACGAGGGCCTGAGACACACAGTATGCATTGACGAGCACAAGACTGTACAAGATTCGAAAGGAAATGGTCAAAATTGACTCTACAAGGTTCTAAAGGAAGTGGTCAAAATTGATAAGAAGTCATATTGCAAACCACCCCAATATAGTTCACGAAATGATCACATATTTAAAGTAAACCCAATAGTGGCAAAGATTAATGCATATCAAAATTCCTTCTTCCCGAAAACTGTCTCAGATGGGAACAGTTTATCGCTTACTGAAGAAATGTTGAGCAGCTTGGAAAATTTCGACCGTTTCGTTGATCTTTTTTTATAAATAGATTTTGTAACATATTATTGTACACTAGAATTAATTTGAGTTTGCCACTTTTTGGGGATCTCATAACAAAGAGTATACCAAACCATAGAATCAAATGATAAGTTTTGTCATTACCATTAAAAAAGGTATTTATCATTGCAATTATTTACCATTTAACTCTTTACAAATCGTAGAAGAGTCAAATGATATTTTACTTCGAAGTCCACCAGGCTGTGGTAATCTTATAGGCTAACACGACTGTAAGGCTTCTTTTCTGCAAAGGGTCCAAGAAAACAATAATATAAAACCATGGCTTGCTGGACGATCACCGATCCACGTGTTTTGGTCGTCGTTTTGATTGTCGATTCGCGTCAAACTCCTGCAGCGAGTCCCAGGTTCGATCCCCAGTGACGATGCATATTTCATGCTCGTCTCCGAGGACCCAGACGGACGCTGGCATGGCAACGCCAATCACAACGCTCAGAGATATTGCGTTGCTATGGTGATCTGGTGCGATTAGCGACTAGATCCGAATGTGTTCGGTTGGCAATAGGAGGAAAACTGGGAAGAGTTTATGGAAGTTAAATGTCTCTGGCTTAATTATATTTAGAGCGTTCTGGATATGTTTCTCGAAAATAAGGATAAAGGTCATATTCCACTAGCATTGCAGCCTGCTGTTCCTAGGCCGTCTTACTGCATATTTGGCATCATAGCCAATGGAACAAACCCATACAGAGGGCCTTGGATTGGCGGGTTACAATCGTAGTGGAATACGACAGATTTCTGGATATGAAATGTCAAGTGTTTGAAGTCCCATTGACATTTTTCAATTGTTGCTTTGCAGATTGATTCATTGATTGATTGAAAGAAAAGTGGGGAAGAGTTGTCTGGAAATGTAATGTTTTTGAGAGCGTCCTGGATTCGACTCTTGAACGGAGACGATTTCTATCAATGAAATGTCGATTGTGTGAAGTCCCATTGAAAATTTCCAATTGTCGATTTGCTGATTCATTTATTGCTACTGCAATTGCTGACCAATTCGATGCCTAGATGAGTGTGAAAACATAAGCGAGGAAGAGTTGGCTGGAAATTTATAACGTCTCTTCAAAGGAAAACGCGGATTTTTCTGGATTATATTTCTGGGAGTGGATAAGATTTCCTGGGAATGGAATGTCACTCCATTGAAAAACGGGAAACATCCGGAGTATTCTGGTTAAATTCCGTGAAAAATTCCATGAAGAAAAATGAGTTTATTGTTACATGTGAGCTCATTCTGCTTGGTAGTTGGTAGTGCTGACTGATTGATTGCTGATTACAATGTTTACCGAAAGGGTCGAAAGGGTCGAAATGAGTCGATAGTTTTAACGAACTGTTTCGCATTTTTATTTCGAGATAAAGAAAACAAGAAATAGTTCACATGAATTAATTTCCGTCAGACTTGAGAAAAAAATCGATCAGACGATTGTATTAGAAGATAGCTAAAAATAGTGCAGCACGGGAAAGGCAACTAAACGCACAGAAGAAAATGAATGGACTCCAGCTCCATTCATGCCGCGAGACCTTTCACAATTGGATCGGGACGCTCGGCGTTGCATCCCCCAGCCACCCGACGCAACCCTTTCCACGAATTCGCTCGCAGATTTCGACACGAATCGCTTCTTGGCTGGGCTACGTTTTGCGAGTTGGTACTCCCGATCTTGGTCAACCAGGAAAAGCTGCAGGCAAGCGATGCTACACTCGTGTTAGCCTTACTTTAAATAATGGTAAATAATGGTTATCATAAGTACTCTTTTTCATGGCAATAAAAAAACTTAATCATTTGACTCTTTGGTATGGTGCTCTATGAAATGAGATCCCCAGAGAGTGGCAAACTCAAATTAATTCTAGTGTATACGCAAAGTTGGTGGCAGTGGTAATCTGCTATTGTGATATGATTGAAATTTTTTAAAATTATAACCATTTAAAACCAACGGATCAAAACACTGAAAACCTTTTGGGTAAGAGTGTTTATTTATGCTCTATGATGCCAAAAATATTGGAAGAATTCCCAATTTGGCGGCCCTGATAGTATTGGCACATGTAGTTGATATCGCATAAACTCCTCTATAGTCGCTGACACTGACAGTGACAGTTGACACTGACACTGACAGCGTGTTTAACGACGCAATTAAACCGCGGAAACGAACATTCAGATGCGTAACTTTGGTAGTATCTTCGTTAAAACAAAAATACGCTCCCTTTCTTCATTATTTGAAAAAATTATATATGAAACAGGGTTTGAATGCCAACCTAGCGTAACCTTTCTTCCAGATTTATTAGGAATACAGCAAGGCCATAATTAAGCTCAGTTATAACTGCATTAATGTACTTGTGGTTATGTATTAAGTTGGAGGAAAAATTAGACTTCATTCATCATCAAATATCCAGTTTGAAATAGCATCTTGAAATCTGTGAAGCAACGGCTAGCTTGAGTTTAGAAATTAAACTATTTACGATAATTTCCCACGTGTTTTGCCAAGTTTCTGCTAAACCCAGTTCCGTTGTTGACACATCGACCAGCCAAGGTCGATCGAAGCCATCCCTTAGTTCATTCCCGTTATAGTAACGGGTTTGTTAGCGCCCTCGACGCAAGGCGCTGCTGCTCTGCACGCGTAACCCCCCCCCCCCCCCCTGCCGGCAGCGTCGCGACGCCTTGAAATAGCGGTTGTTTATAGTCCTTCGAGAGGCGTCGCCTTGGTGACGGAGGCGGGAAACACAACTGCAATCACTTTGAGGTACAGGGACGTCGGGTAGGGGTTTATACTGTTCTTTGGCTAAGTCTAAACTCAATTTCACGTCAATAATGAGAGTGGTTTTGCACCTTCCTCGGGGATCCACTGCTGCTAGACACGCGCTAAGGGTTTCAAAATTTACAAGCCATGTCTTGAGCCGGACAAAAGGCTTTATGTGCAGTTTTGAAACTCCTCGCTCGTGTTTCGCAGCAGTGGGTCCTCGAGGAAGATGCAAATTCACTCTCCTTCTTAACGTGAAATGGAGTATAGCGGGGAAATTGTCTCTACCCAAACTTAAGTAGTGAAAAAGCTCAAAGCCGTTATAATACCGTCGCAATGCTTTCTTGCTTTTCAATAATGTATAGGGATGTGTTTTATAGAGAGTTGGAGATCGACCTTGGAGATCGACCTTCAAGTTTGACCTTGGATATGACAGCGCAGTGGTGAGGAAGAAAGTTTAACTGCACCTTGCATTCGGTTTAATAGAGCCCACCTCAAATTGCCCGCTTTCTACCTTTTGGGGTGCGCTTGGTGCGTTTGTTTTCTCTATACTCTCTGCATGTTCAGAGCGCTCTCTGATACGAACCTTCCTATGAATCGGGAAGTTCCGGGAGTTATTGGGGCACACACGGCTTCCTGGAATGTTGGGACTGGAGTGCCGGCATCTTGTTTGTTTTGATTCCGTATGGGGGTGGGGGGGTTGTACATCTTTGTATCATTTTTCCGAGCTATAGTTAACAAATGCGTACATGTGTAATTGTAAGTTATATATGGAAAGAATCCGAATCCCACGTCTTTCGCGCCCCAAATTTCGTTGCCTCCTGATTCCTGATCATGGCATCGGTTCGGGTTCGGGTTCGTGAATTTTGCCTATTTCATATCGGGTCTCACATTTTGAAATTCGGGCTTCGGGTTCAATGCCCCGTGCTCATTATGAAAAAAAAAGATCGACCTCGTACTTTGCGATTCCTTCGCGATAAAGCGACTTTAGGTTTCATTCCTCGAAAACTCCGCCTATATCGTGTGGTTTTCACCAACACACATACAAAGTGGCTAGAAAAATCTATGACGATAACAATCGACCAAAAACTTGCCTTTTAATGCAGCGATTAATTAAAAGACCATGCGAATTGGGCTAGAAAACACGCTGCTTCAAAAACCAAATCGAACTTTTGCAACCGACAGAGCAGTTCTGAATATTCTAGAACATTTTCCTTTCGTGGAATTCTCGCGCGTGAAAACCCTGCACACTTACGCGTCGAGCGTACGCGATACGGGGAAGAGAGAGAGGGAGAGGGGGAGATAGATCCTGGTTGCCCATGGTTACAGGCATGGCTGGGTGCGGGCGGTTGAGGTCTGGGGTTCGCATCCCGGCGCTCCATTGATGTCGCGTGCGTGGGATGCTGGTAGGGGTGGGAGAGGAGGGGAACCTTCCCCGTTGAAGTGTGCGGAGTTGTGGAATAAGATGCTAGTCGCTTGCTATTGTAGTGGTTTGGTTTTGGCATGTTTGTGACTGAGAGTGTGTTTGTAGGAGGATATGCGTCGTTTGTTTGGAGTAAAATAATGAGCTGGGTTTAAAAAAAAGAGATACCTTGGCAAAAGGTCTTGAAGGTTGACCTTGAAGGTTGACCTTGAATATGCGAGGAGTATGCGTTCGTACGTAAATTATGTACGGTTGTAATTTATATAAACTAGGTTCATTAGCTCGGATAGAGAAAGGTAACGATTCCGAATGCGTTTGGAGGCCGTTTAGGTTACCGTAGCACTGCACAGAGGTTCCTGTTTTGTACTTCGATGCGATGAGGAAAATCTTTTTAGCCAAACTGGGAAATTCGATGTATTTACCTGAAGTGGAATTAGAGCAGGAAACTGAAATAGTTTAATAACCAGACCTGCTTTACATAAAAAATATATCATAACGAAAGCAAAGTTTTCAAGGAAAACAAGAAGAAAATAATCTGTTAATGATTGGAAAAGTCAGCAGCTAAATTTTATCTGCGTACAGAAATCAAGCAGTGCCTTCTAAATGAACTTGTATCCCACTGATCTTGAAGGCTGTGGAAAAGTGGCGGGCTTCGAGTCGAGTGTTGGAATCAAGATGAAACACAAATTGGCCGCGATGTTGTCAAGTTTCTCCGTCAACTCGAGTTCGCACTTGGCAGCTAATTTTCCTCGCGGATTGGAAAGTAGTTTTCCGGCCGCCAGCGCGCGGCCAGCGTCAGGTTGCCCGCGGCGGAAAATCGATGTGTCCGGCGTGGGTTTTCTTTGACCTCGCGAACGCTGCGTATATATCTACACACACTTTGAAAGACTGTGATTTTACTGACTTCGTGCGAGACGCTTTTCTTTACGGACTGGACCGAATAGCATGCCGATCTTGGCAAAGGTGCATGCATAGGAAAGTATTTGGAATATACGATGACTTTTTTTATGAAAATGCGAAGTTTAAGGGAGTACATCGGTCATGAATAACAAGTTATTGGGAAGAAAATGATTAAAGAAGGGGATTGTGGTTGTGGAGAAGGTAGCCTGTTTAGTGAAATACGTTTAAAAAGGGATGAATGACGAAGTGATGAAGCAAATGTGAAATATTTTTGAATATATTCTAAAATTATAAATATAAATATTTTAGTTTTGATTGAGGGTTGACAGCCTAGTTTGAGACGGAGGAAGAAGTATTACGTCAACACAAAAAGAGGTATAGTCATTGTCGCCTTTGAACATCTCAAGTCCTTAAAAAAAATCGCCCAAAATGAGTGCAGTAATTGTTGTATGTATCGTATTTATTTAAGCCATATTATGTTCATGACGTCCGTTTGGATTATGGGGGTGGGGTTGTGCATTGTGGTAGAAGTCTTCTGAGCTTTATCCCAAAACAACGTAAAAACACTGAAACTGCAGTCGATTTATTGTCACTTGACATTATACTATTCGAAAACAAGTTCACAAATTGACGAAACAAGTCGCGCCAAAAGGACATCACTTGGCAGAAGAACGTATTTTTCGATTAGTACTAATGAGTTTCTATAAACTAGAGTAGCGCTGCTCGTCTCAGATAATAGCTACCCAATGCGAAGAGACAAACTTTGCCAGACTCCAAGTCCAAACACACACGAAGAGAGAATGATTATGCCAAGCAGACCAGCCACAGGGAAAAACTCGAGACGGTAAGAGGCCAAAAAGAACACGTCTAACAGCGACGAGATTCTTCGAAGTCGCGTTACACTATCCCATTCAGACTCGCCCCCCCCCCCCCCCACTTGCCCACCTGCCCACCTGCCCCCCAGCTGTCACCAATACGGCACAAAGTCCTTATCAACCCCCTCGGCATTGTAGGTGGGAAAACTCGAGCTCGTCAACCGTAGGGAGAAAACCGAACGGGCGTCACTGGCGGTATACATAAAGAACGAGAGAGAGATTGGAAAAGTGAAGTTTGTGTGTCGTATATATAGGAAAGAAAAAGCTCTTGCGGATCTAATAATAAGATTATCTATATCGTTCTCTTGCACGAAAATATCCAATCATGCTTCGAAATAAAGCAGCCCATTTATGTTTCTTGCCGGTCACTATAAAAAGTTCGAATAGTGAATGTTGCAGATGGTTTATTGACGGTTATCAATTTGGGGGTGGCGCTGTATTGAATGATTGTTTGTCTGGCTCTGGGGTTTGTCAGGGTTTTAAATCTGATGTCGTTATTTTTGGGTAGCACTGGATTTTTGCAGCCACAGGTCATGGGGCAGCAGTTATGTTCTATATGCAGGGGAATTTCATTCTTCTATACTGATGGATACGGAATTTCAGTTTTCATTTTGCGACTACAAAGTTGAGATCTCATCAGAAAGAAAACTTGCTTGATACTTTTTAATAAAGTCTTTTTAATAATAGAGTAGGCTGAAAATTAAGTTGAAGGAGCCACACTATGAAGTAACATTGAGATGAAGAGCGCATTTGCATCGCCCTCGAGAGAGTTTCAAAACTGCCCCTATAAGTCTTTAGACCAGCTCAAGGCACATGGCTTGTAAGTTTAGGAACTCTTGGCTCGTGTCTAGCAGCAGTGGGTCCTCGAGGAAGATGTAAATTCACTCTCATCTTTGGGTGAAATGAAAGGGAGTGTAGTTTATAAGAGGCATGACTACTGTATTTGAAAATAGCAATAACATAGAATCTTAGAGAAGGTATAGAACCATTAGGCCGAAATGTGTTAAAAAGGTAATTTATCAAATCGGAACATTTATTTCCAATGTAATGGTTTTAAAAGTACAACCCATCCGATGTCCAAACTATGTATTCAATGCATTCGAGAAAGACATAAAATTGAACCAGAGCACCTAAAAATAGCTAGATTCCATCGATTGACTTTCACGACCGGCCTAAATATATAATTCCATAAGCTTTCTTGCTGATGATAAGCTTAAAGCTATATAGGACATTTTATCAGACTGGCTTGACCGAGCGAATCGAAAATCTTTCGCTAGCACGACATGCTTCTTCAGGCCACTCAGCCGTAGCACTGTATTGCGATGTAGTGCGTTTTTTCGGTGTTGGCTTCAAAAGAAAATACACCCATATTCACAAAACACATAAATTTGTTGGTTATCAAGATCTCAGATTATATGTTGGGCTGAAGAGAGGAAAAACCGAGACCACTGTGGCTACAGTTGCATGCATGTGTCAGAGGAAAATGTCTTGCTAGATAACTGAACTATTGCAAACTGTTAAAAAAAAACTCTTTGACACACTTTTGATGTGGGTCTATAATCTGGCGATGTTATGAAAAGAAGCTTATACATTGGTGTTAGAGAATCCTGGCTGATAAAGTATTTCGCATTTAAAATTTTAAAGTTTTGGTGCTGACTGCCAAACGAATCCTTTTCGCAAACAGATAAATATTTCAAGCGATTTTTTATCCCTAGCCGCCAATTAACGTGCGCGGTCACCCATCCAACAACGCTGACACAGCATCCTATCGCTTAACCTCGCCAAGCCCTGTTTGCTATCGTGAAAATCCAGGACACACCCCTCCCCCTGCCCCTCGGCTGAGCTGGGGCTATTTCCTAAAACTAAACAGCACGCTGCACCCGGGCCTAGCTCAACTCTACCCCCCCCCCTCGCCACTGCGTCCCCCGCCACCCCCTGTGGGGGTGGTGCAAGCTGCCGGGGACGGCGGGTTGTAAAAAGGTCTTCTCGGCCGGCTCGCCCCACTGCCGGGGGTGTTACATCGTGGTAGAGGGTGCGCAAGGGCTGGGAGATGGCTATGGGGTTCTGGGGGATTTTCAAGAAATTGCCGTTCTAACACTTTTTGGGGTGTAGATGTGTAAATGAACTTTGGCTTGTCCACGTTTTTCATAGCTCCTTTCATCCCTAAAGTGCTCAATATAACCTTTCTGCACAGCGTATAGGAACCATGAAAGACTGTTAGCATATTACAAAAATCTACTTTGAGCCACAATCAAAATAATAGTGTGCATATTTTTGCTACACACTCATACTACGAAGCCAAACTAACCATAAATATAAACATAATCATCCCTTCCTTACACAAGTTTCGACCAAAACATGGCGTCTCCGTTCACCACTCGCCCTCTCCCTGCCCCGCATCTCGACGCCGCCACTCTCTAGTCGTAGTGATCGTAACGTAGCCCGGGGGTGGCAACCCTCTGCCCCCCTGCCCCCCCCCCCCCCCCCCCCCCCCCCTTCACCGCTCCCTGCCTGCTCGCCGCCCACGCTGTCCCGTTTTACGCGCTACGCGAGCGAGCGTCCCGGGCCCCCCGAGGGTGGGAAACGGGGGCAGGGGCAGGGGGGGGGGGGGGGGGGGGGGGGCACCTTGCGCAACGTACACTGAGTGGAGACGCCCAAGGTTGCCCCGACGACGCCGACAGAGATTTTATGGCCTCGTCGTAAGGGTGTGCAGCGCCGCGTTTTGAATGGGCGAACGACGTCGCACGAGCTTTTGGGGGTGGTCATTTTTGAGTGCTGGACTATTAAAGTGCACGTATAAAGCGGGTTTTGGACTAGGGACGGTCGGTTTATATGATTTTTTTTAGTGTTTGCTGTAAAAAATGGTCTTCTTAATTAACTGTTGTCCTTGTGTGAGCGTAAGGGTTGAGTTGCAGAAAGCGAGGAGGGTTGAGTGAATTGTGTACGTGCCGCAGTGAATGGGCCCCTTTTCTTCGAGTGTTTTTCCCCTTTCTTTTTTTACTGTTTTTACACAACTACACAAGATTCTCTTGACGCTGTGAATTTATTTTCGTTCTCGGGCCAAGCCTCTTTCGAGCTTCATTCATGTGAGGATCACCCAGGATTACCAGGATGTGTTGAAGGAAAACTGTTTAAAAATTTGAACTTTATTTCGTTAGGAAATCAACTGTATAATGTGTGGCACCTCAACTTAAAAAAATGTATTGCTGATACTTATTTAATATTCTTATATGATCGACCATACATACGTGTACCGTATATACCTATACTCCATTCATAATTTATAGAAACACAGTGAATTTGAATGTTTCCCAAATACCATGAGATACCTCACTGTTGCGGGCATAAGTAAAAAATTTTAAAATTAAACTTCATGCCTTAAAAGTTCGAAGTAAGACAATGGGCTCATTTGAGCTGTTTTGAAGCAACAAGTTCAAGTCAAGCAGCAGTGGGTCCTCCTAATTTTAGAATCATGTTAATGCCAATTAAAATTTCACCGTTGAAATCATTATTTTGCAAACTATGAAAAGTTAACGTTACAGCGATACGCAGCTTGAAAAAATGTTTTCCATTATGTTCACGTGCATTTTCCTGAAGCAGGCGACCGGCAGTTTTCGGAGGAAAAACTGGCCGTGGAATATGTCGTTAAAAACGGCGGCAGCAGCTTGGTATGGTGATAAGACTCCCGATAAACGTGAGTGTGCTCTCCGCGTTCGGGAGGTCTCTTGCCCGTAAAAAAACAACTAAAAAGATAAAGGAGAAAATGGGCTAAAGAGGCTCTATTCGCTATCCGAATCTTTTTTTATGGTTCACGCGAGATTTCATTTTATTTTCATCCCCCTTTTATCTAAAACAACATAAACAAACTGCACGATAAATCTGTGAAACTCCACATCCACACAAACATATACACATTTTAGCCACAAGCGACTGTGCAGCCAATAATGTCCTTCCGTATATATGGCTTATATCTGCAGAAAATCTCTATGCTTTCCTCTAGATTTTCCATTCAACGTGAACTACTACGGATAAACCAAAGCCAGTCGGTAGAGTATGGATTTATTTTAAAGTATAAACATATCCCTCTGACCCTCGTTACATATTTACGAATAGAACAGACGCTCAAACATTGGATATAGCTAGATGCATTTTTGAAATCCTTTTCATATAATTACAAATAAATTGGTGGCATTTGATGACTCTTAATTATCTTTTCTTGATTCCATCTTCCACAACCGCCGTTTAAAGACATGGACGAAGATGATTTGTTCATTTGATTTATTTAAGTCGATTAAAAATGGATTTTAGGGATTTTATTTTTTACGTAGGGTGAATTACAGCATCCTTTCAGATCTCATTAAACAATACAACACAATTAAATAACATAGAATAATCCAAACAGTCCACAATTGACGGCTTTTAAATGTCTTCTATATACAAACATCTAAAGCCAAACATGCTGAACCCCCCATCTTCACCATCTTCACCAACCAAACACCCCAGCATCTTCGCCAACCCCAAAAACCCACGGCACCCGAATATCCCCGGCATTTCCCCGCCAGTTGCCCGCCACGCCACACAGATAGCGCCACCGTCGCCCCTACACACACACACTCACACACTCACACACTCACACACTCACACACACACACACCTCAGCGTTAAATAACAATAAAAAGACAACGCTGGCAGCGCGGAGCCAGCGAGGCAAAGCAACAAAAAACAAACTCACGCCGCCGTACGACAGACTACACATTTCACGGAGAGCGCCGTAGCGTACGCCGGCCTCGCGTCGGAGCGTCAGTCTTTGATCGGCAGAGCGGCAGTGAGCATCGGCGAGGCGTTGATTACGTCATTGGGCAACTAGCTCGTGTTCAGTGATACTCTGTGGCCGCTGGCTGGCTTCGACTGTCGTTCGGGCTTTCGCGTTCTCCGTTTGTACGAGCAGTCATCGATCAGCTGTTGGTCGAATGAGAGACGTGCGTATTATAGTAGAGCTGGGTGCGTAAATGTGCGTAAGGTCGTGCGTAACCGGGGTTGCGGTGCGTTAGGGCATTGCGGTGTGTGTGTGAGTGTGTTTTTTTCTTCTCTAGAGACGTTTGTTATTTTTGTGTGGTTTTGGTGACGCGTTTTTTAGTTGACTGTGGGTGTGTGGTTGAATTTCGCCGCGTTTTTCTGTTTGTTTCATCTCTTTGACGAAATTGTGCGTGAGGAATGATAGAACTGGACGTCGCTTCTCGATTCTTCAATAAGGTTTGTTCACGACGAATTTTCTCTTGGTTTTTCCGTTCGATTTGGCCGATTTTCGAGCTGCGCTGTGCATTTTCCTTTGTTTGGGAAAAGTTCTGCGATCGGTGTGCTCAGTTTCCTTTGTCTGCTCGCGGGAAAAATTCTTCTCTCGTTTTTCAATAGTAAAACGAAACTCTGCAAATCGAGTCTATATAACACAGATCAAAACGTGGACTTTTCCCATTCAATCTCTCGTATCACAAACAGCTTGAGTGGATTTGAAGTTATTGCGAGACTATTTCCACAGACCCGGCACCTCCACCACATCTTTTCTCAGCGCCCATTCATACACTGGGACTATCGAATTTGTAGTTTCTTTGACGCCACAATATTTACTATACCCTATATAAGTTTGTAGTAAGATTTCCAACGCAACCCGTGCACATAGCAGATATATAGAGAGGACCGATCTGAAGAAAAGGTTACAGAGCAATCTATATTGGTAGGTGAGCAGATAGACGTGACCTTCACACGGAACACGATTTCAGTTGGAGTCAACGCTCAGTGGTGAATGTATGTGTGTATTTATAGTTAGCACCACTATCATTTTCTTGTCAGCTGATATAGAGTGAATTGCTCAGGCGACAATTTGTATCACATCGACTAGTAATATAATGGCTAGTTCAATTGGGGAGCCAATTTTGCGATTGGGATCGATACGATTGTAAGTGGTGTAAGTGTCATTGCTTTTAATCGCGTCGGGTTATATGTACGATATTGTGTTATTTATTAGCCATTGTAATGTACGAAAATAAGTTTTTTTCGTTCTCGGACTTTTTAATTCATATTTTTTCAACGATAATAATCTTGGAAATTGTGGTTTGAGTATATTTGTATTGTGTGTGTGTCTGTGTATCATTGTGGATTTGAGATTAGATATCGTTGATTGATAGTATTGTAGATGAGTATACTACATTTTTATAATCTATCTATATTAATGGTTCTACGGCGAAAATAGCAAAGTTTATCTTGACCGCAAATTTCATCATGATCGTATAAAATTTCATTGACTTCTTATCACGTGGTTTGAGGACAATCAATTCACCGGATTTTCCTTGAAAGACATAAAAATAAATAAAACGTTTATTTAAAAACGTATAATAATAATAACCACGTTAAACGTTTCTAACAGAAAGTAACATTAACCAGCACATATTTACCTCCCATTAAAAATCCGACAAAAGGAAACGACCGTGGAATACACATAACAAAAAAAAAACTTTAATCCAGTTCCAGTCCGCCACATGAATCCACAAATGGGACAAAAGTCAAAAGGTGTATGCGAGGCCGTTCCGTTATCTACTGTTTAGATCCAATATCACTTTCATTTTCCTAAAAATCGTCCATGTACGCGCGGGAGAGTGTACGTGATAGCACGCGAAAGCTCGGGTGGTCCGGCCTGTATAGGTACACGTAACGCCGATCGATGAATGGAGGCGAAAGTCTATCCGACGGTGGGGAGCTGCTATCAGCGAATATTGAATGAATATTGTCGTCGGCGTCCATGGCGGCGTTTGTACACAGTGGCGTTCGATTCTGTGCTCGCTGCTGTAGGTATCGCTTTACAGTGGCGTTCGATTCTGTGCTCGCTGCTGTAGGTATCGCTTTGCAGTGGCGTTCGATTCTGTGCGCGATGCTGTGGGTATCGTTTTGCAGTGGCGTTCGATTCTGTGCGCGCTGGTGTGGGTATCGCTTTGCAGTGGCGTTCGATTCTGTGCGCGCTGCGGTGGGTATCGTTTTGCAGTGGCGTTCGATTCTGTGCGCGCTGCTGTGGGTATCGCTTTACAGTGGCGTTCGATTCTGTGCGCGCTGGTGTGGGTATCGCTTTACAGTGGCGTTCGATTCTGTGCTCGCTGCTGTGGGTATCGCTTTGCAGTGGCGTTCGATTCTGTGCGCGCTGCTGTAGATATCGCTTTACAGTGGCGTTCGATTCTGTGCGCGCTGCTGTGGATATCGCTTTGCAGTGGCGTTCGATGTTGGGGTTTGTGTGTGCTGGTAGTGAGAGGTGATAGAGTGGACGCCCAGTGGCGTCGTGTCGGGTTCAGAAATCGTAGCAACAGGGCTTAGGTCGTGTCATAAGAGGTTAGGTCAGGTACGGTTAGGTTCCAGTATGTGAGTATGTTGTGCAAAATGTCCATTCAATACTTTCCTCTGAAAAAACACGGTTGCTCTTTTATTTCACAGCCTACTGAACTTTCTGGGTTCGGTTAGATTAGGTTAGGTTAGGTTGGTTAAGGTACGGTAAGCTAAGCTTAGGCTAGTTAGGTATAGTTACGTTAAAGAGCAAAGGGTTAAGAGAATAATAATGAAGCTGATAGAAAGTCTGGAAATTCTGGAAAGTCTGGAAACGTCGGGTTTACAGGACCACAATCCTTTAAAAAAAGACCACAAACCGAAAAACCACAACTACCATCATACCAATGCTCTGAAAACCAATCGCACTCTCAAAGTCTGGTACCTTTCTATGTTGGTTCTTGAATCTTGTTAACAAAATAATTTCTTACTCTATCTATATGGAATATGGATCAAAATGGAAACAAGTGAGCAGTAAGCTACAACTCTGGCGAATGAGCGAGATGGATAATTGACGAGGGACTTCGAAAGACGGAGATTTTGTCACGCCAATTAGCAACTCAGAGATTTTAGCGGACCGTACGCCACTGCATCCAGTGGCAGCAAAAACCATGGCGTACGTGTCGGCCGCTCGCGTCTAAAAATAGCTCTGCTCGCGCGACGCCTGCTGCTTATCAGCGGCGTCGGCGTCGGCGTCGGCGTCGCGTGTGCGTCGACGACCGACGGGGCTGATTGATACGTACGCCGACGCCGGCCACGCGACGTCGGCGTCGTCGGGTGGCGGGATGGGGGGGGGGGGAGATTTTGGGGTGGCGCGGGGCGGTGTCGCACGTTTTGGGCGAAACGACGTCGGATTGTCGTGCGAATTGTGGGCATTGGTGCGGATGATATCGAACGAAACTCAAAACGGTTCTTAGTCTCAAGAAATAGCAATATTTGTGGTCGGTATGATTCCCTATATCTGTACCTATGTGTTTTAGTTGATTTAATTCTGTAATTCGATATCATAATGGTAATGCCGTGCCCCTGGCCAATCAGGCTTAGAGCTCCAATGCATGCACGAGATTATTACGGGCGAGGTAATGTTACAGCGCGTGGGACCGACTCGAAGATTAGCTCGGGAATCGGCGAAGATGGAACCCGATCGCGGAGCGAACTCGGTCTTCGAGACTAGTTCGCCCCGCCAAGAGAGCGCAGGAAAACGGCTTCCAATTAGAAGCCGGAAAACGAGATCGTGGATTGTGTGCGGACGTAACGCGAGACTGTTAGCTGTAATTGCGAGTGACAATTAAGTTGTTGGTTAAGAAGTTACGATGGCCCTATACCAACATGCAATCATAACATGGTCATATCACTGAAATTGTTCAAACGAACCGATTACACATAAACTACATTTTATGTAAAGAAAGTGAGTGGATTTGCATCTACCAAAGAACCCACTGATGACATGATATAAAAGTTTAAAAACTGCTTATATTTATAGCCTTTTGTCTTGCTCAAAACATGTAATGTAAACTTTGAAACTCTTAGTTCGTGTCTAGCAGCAGATGGGTCTTCGTACAAGATGCAAATCCACTCTCATTCTTAACGTGAAATGGAGTATAAACCAAGCAAAGCATGGCAAATGAAAAAGCGAACTGCTAAGTAATACATGCAATGACATACGAAAACTTGTACATTAGTAAAGAATCTTTTCCTCTCTGTGCAACAGCTACCTGCTGAGCCGTGGTAACTTATACATCTAGTGAACATCACAGTACTTAGCATAATGTGTCTACAGTGTATGCTAATGTCGATACGCTATGCTAATTGCCACGAGTACAAGTCATAGCCTATAGCGTGAACTTGAAAACATTGCGCGTAACCTTGTGCAGCGTTCATATTGATGAAAGATGACCATTTTTCAAGCGTGACAGTATTAATCTTGATTATAGTTAAATATAATACGAAAAAATACAATGAGCATCATAATAAATGCGTGACATACTTTTCGTTGACGCTTTTTTGATCTTTTGTCGAACATAGGTACGTTGGGTGCAGCATCCATGCTCCACCCCTCAAATGCCATCGAGCTCTTCAGATCCAAGAGCCTCATTGGTATCTCTGTACAATGCGCTATACAATGTGTCATAATGTCTGGTGTGCACCAGATAGCGGATGTCGATGTATCAGATTCGGTTTTGCGGTTCGGAATATGAGTGGACATCCTTTAGGGGTCCAGGAACTTTATAGAGCTTGCTTTAATAGAGATTGCTTTTATCAGTCTGGATGGATTGCAACGCGAAGGTCGTTTGGACTATATGCATACGACACACCATTTCTGTTTTCAATTCTGATACTCAAGTTAAAATAATCGATTTCTTATACGTGAAAATTCTTCTTCAATATAACGATATTTGAAAAATGCACGTTTTGTAGTGCAAGGTCAACACTCTGCAAATCCCAATTAAATATGGAAAATGAGAACATGCTTGCCAACGATGGCAGAGGAAGCTTCACATGTAATTTCGATATCCAATATTCGATAATTTCGTAATTTCGATGTACCCCGAGCACTGGAGGACAGGGATCGAACCCACGACACTGCATGCGCTCTGGCGGCGCACGGTGGCATTCCACGTGCGGCGACTTTGTGAATGGACGTACCGATTAGCACGAATGGGCAAGATGGCGCTAATTGCCGGCCGCTTCGAAGGTCGAGCGCTGGGCGACGTCGGTGTCGAACAGGAGCGTTTCGTGGGCAAGTGTTATACAATGCGATTCTTAACACTATCGTGTCCAAAATTGCTAAAATTGGGCTATAGAGGTCCTTGGGCGGATGGCATTTAGCTGGCAATGTCAGTGACACGATGCCATCAACATTGGCTCTGCACCTATCTAGAGACTCCGTGGCAGAGTCGCGAAATCTGAGACTCTGGATGTGCAATCCAGAGTCTCAGATTGGTCCAGAGCCAATGTTTAAGACAGTAACTGACATTATTTGGGAAGGAATTTTCACTTGGTTCAAAACACAACATGTCGCTAAATGACAGCTGGTTGCAAATTGATCTTTTCATCTTGTGTTGGGTTAAAGTGATCACGTTTAGGTCACCGTCTCAGTAACTGATGTACAACGTGCTTGCAATGTGGTGGCCGTAAGAGCCAAAGTTGTTTGCTTATTAGCTCCAGTTATAGAAACCAGAGCCGATGGTATAAACTCTAATTAATACTAGTGTATCTTGCGAATGCGGGGAGTGTGGATTTGCACCTACCTCGAGGACCCACTGTCTGCTAGACACGAGATAAGAGTTTCAAAACTGCCCATAGAGCCTGTTGGCTACTTGAAGGCATGGACTACTAGTTTTGAAACTCGTCTGCAGCGCATGTGTGGGCCACATTCGTTTATCTCTAGTATTGTTTCTGGGAGTTCTGCTTCCGGTTCCGTTTGTCCACGCAGTCCGTGCATTGATTTGGTGCCATAAAAAATGTATACTCATTATTAAATCGTGAAAGCAATTTTTTCAACGTTCACCTACATTTCTACAGTTGTTTGTTGCATAACGTTTCCCGACCTTAGCATTTATAACTATTTCAAACTGTGGTTCAATGCTAACGTGAAGTCTTATGGATGTCTTCCGACGTTAATAAGTATAACATGTGTTAGTTATTTTCTCAGCGGTTAGCTCATATGTTTTGCTACGTCACCACAACCGGCCATGTACACTTTTTAAACCTGGTATTCATACATTTTTCGCCTTTTTTCTTCCCAATGCTCTTCAACGTAACGCTCTTCGCAAATCGAAACATCCGAGTCCGTTGCCTCCTTTCCAGCTAACGTACGTTGACGTCAAGTGACGTCACTTGACGGCGCATTGACGACGTCCTTGACGCCCCCCCCCCCCCCCCCTACCGAACGTAGGGGGTACTCGTGTACGAACGCGTATGAAATTACCGGCCCAATTACCTGACCCCAGCCAGCGTGGCACCTGTGCGTCCCCGCTATCATGTCCATTGGAGGCGTTAATTGCGATTGCTTGACACAAAAGGCAATTACAAAGAGCAGCCTCTGTACGGCTTGATGACGCGCGGATTCAGTGGTCGACGAAAATTTGTAGCGAAAATAATTAAGGATGCTGTTTTTTGTTTTTGTTTGCGTGAGAGATTGTGTGTTTGCGGCGTGGATTTTGTTGGGGGACGTAAGGTCGTGGCTATAGAGCGTGTACACTTAGTTTGAGCGGCGACTAAGTGGCCGGCAAATTTATTTTGAAGCGACGCGTAACGAAGCTGAGGACGAGGGATGAAATTGGTGGTTGTTTGCGACGAGCCACGCGGATTTTGTAGTTCAAAGGCATAAAGTCGGGTTGAGGACTAGGTGGGGCCAGATTCTTGGTCCAGGATTTTGATAGAGGTCAAGGTGATGGGTGAAGACGGTGGAAATGTCACCGCGGTATTATTGTGATCGAAGCTTCCTGGGATAAGTGATCAACAGCGTCGATGCCCAAATGTCGACGTTTAAGGCCATTCATCGATGGTTGTTGAGGTTAATTGAATTCAACTTTTTAAGGATTTCCAAGATATGTTTCGAGGTTCTGAAATATTCAATTGGTTGTCCAAAGTGTGAGGATTCCGTAGATATTTGTTTCGTTGCGATCGGATAACGGGTGTGGCCTGGAAAGTGCAACCGGTAAGAGGTAAATTCTTAGCTGGAATTTACCCTTAAGTACATCTTTCAATACACCGGCTAAACATGGTTATTTTAACACTCTTGTAAGTAATTAACGAGTGAATCTTGCGAAATTAAAATGGTTCAGTTGGTTGTCCGAAGTGTGAAGATTCCGAAAATATGGGTTTCGTCGCGATCCGACGAAAGGTGTGGCCTGGAAAGTGTATACCTTACGAGGTGAAGAAAACGGCTCGACTTCGGAGCACATTGAGCAGACTTAAGTGTACATTTACTGGATATGAACCCACACCTACCTGCGTGTATTTATCCCTGGTTGGGTTTTTGATGACGATCCTGGTTCGGTTTCTTCGAAGAAAGGTCCAAGGAGTGTCTGAAAGTTAAGGAAAATTTCATTATAATATAATCCTAAGAAGGAAAGTGGGCCACCAACTGCTACTCAACATAAGCTAAGAGTTTCAAAACTGACGTCAAAGCATTATGTCTAGCATGAAGGCATGGGTTGTAAGTTTTAAAACTCTTACCTCGCATTTAGCGGCAGTAGGTCCTCGAGGAAGATGCAAAAGCACTTAGCTTCTTATATGTGATTGAATCGGGGACGATGTTCCGCCAGCAAGAAAGATCAAACCAATCGCAAGATACATTTCACAAAAATAATTTAATTCCGTGACATGCTTAAAAATATTAAAGCATCGATCCTCTAAGACGTTAAATATTTACATAGATCGTTCGCGACATCAAAGTCCCTGTGTAAAGTTGAAGGGTTGAAGTAGGTGAATAAATTTCCAAACCTCCTCGTCGCCACTGCTGATTATTCGAGAAAACAAGCGCTCTATAACTTCCTCGCTCCGGCCAAGATACTAATTGGTGATCCCCCCCCCCCCTCACCCCCCTCACCACCGGTCCAAGGCGAGACTACGTTAAAACTAGACGCCCGCGAGAGACTCTTTAGAAATTCAAATCACCTCCGAATATCAACAATTCCAATCGAAACCCGGGCCTGTCGTATCGTTGTACATATTACAGCTGTGAAGCGGACCCGAAAATCTATGAGACGTTGCATTATTTATCGACGGCGGTCTAGACGAGGTGCGTGCGACTGAGTGCATTCCTCCCCCCCCCCCCCCCCCCGCACCGCTGATGGGGTCGTCGTAGGTGACATGTCAGCGATCGCTCATCGGCCAGGCTTATCGGCGGCGTGGGTGACTGTCGTATGGGGTCTGGTCAGAGGCGGATTGCGTTGATGAGGGAAATCCTCGGATTTGCATTTTTGGTGGACATTTAATTTCTATCGGTGTTTTTAATTGAAATATGATTATGCCAGGTTCTACCAAGTATTTCGACTCCTAGTTGGGTCTCAACTAGGAGTTGCAATTGAATTTGCTGTATGTGATTGGCTGAATTCAGTTGTAACTCTTAGTTGAGATCTCAACTATGAGTTGAAAATTTTGGTAAAACCGGGCAATAAAATCTAAAATCTAAATATCTAAAAGATAATGCAGTCGAAGAAAAAAATCTTAGTTTCATTTTCCAAAAAGCCAATTGTTGGGTGAAGACTGACATCCTCGGGGTTTTCATTGCATCGTTGTCCGGGTCGGTTAAAACCAAAATCTGTGACCCAATGTCAAAAGCGCCCCGGAAATCAACCAGGACAGTTGCTGCTCCCAATATAAAGGTTATAAAAGTTACACAAAGCCAATTATTTCCGAGTAAGCAGGTAACCAAAATTCATCATCCAATATGTATATAGGGAATTTTCAACAGCGTCCTCGCTTGCGGTTTTCATCCTCTAGAGGGCGAGCTGCTCTCGGATTAGATAACGTGCCAGTTCGTTCCCAGGTCTAATCATTCACGGTTGCAAACTGTTGATGGCCGCAGACAGCCTATCCCGACGTTTTCAGAAGATCCTGAGTGATTGGGGCTCAAATTCGATTTACCCTCGACTCGGCTGAGAGAGGGGGGGGGGGGGGGGGCTCCAAAACTGAAAGGCTGAGCTGCTCAAAGTTAGCATACTTTTCAACGTCAATGGCAAATTCAGAGTTTATCTCGTAGGAACAAAAACAATCGCGACGGGCTTTACCCGAGATCATTGGCTACATTATGTTAGGGGATTTTTCTCGCAAATGTGCGTCATACAAATTCGCAGATAAAACCACGTCGCTTTCGATGTCTTGATCAAAAGTGGGTCAATCATGATTCATGTGCATGGCCGGTTGTTGTGGTAACCCTCAAGGTCATTTTTCAATCAGTTTGAGCACACTGATAGCTGTTGCAGTTGGGACTGCGATGATGATGATGACGTTGATGATGAAGTTGATGATGATGACGATGAACCACAACCCATAGAGGTGCTTGTCGATATGCACCCATTCAAACAAGAGAATTTGAACAAGTGAGATGAGTAACAAGCGACAAGCAAAGTGAATTGGGCTTTTTAGTGCATGCCGGTAACCCATCCAATCACTAACTCAGCGCAGTGTTGCTTAACTTCAAACAATTCGTTATCTCCTTTCTCGGTCACCCGTCCAGTACCTGACTCAGCGCACTGTTGCTTAACTTCATTGATTAATCGTCAACCGTTTCGGTGGTCACTCGTCCAGTTTTTTCTCAGCGCATTTTTGCTTAACTTTCGTTGATTGCTCAGCGAGAAGCATTTTTACAAACTATAGCAAACGGTCACCAATCCGGCTTCTGACTCAGCGCACTGTTGCTTAACTTCATTCATCCACCGTCAACCGATTCGTTGGTCACCCGTCCAGTCGTTCACTCGGCGCAGTGTTACTTAACTTCGTCGCGGCAATAGCCAGAAAATGTAAATCAACAAGCAAACGGCCACCTAGATCTAACCCCCTCCACCCCTCCTGCCCCCATTCGGCCGTCAACTGTCGCCCCCACGTGGGCACTTCGACGACGACGACGACGACGACGTCGGGGTCACATGACACACGATCAGCTGTCTGATTGCCTTCCGTCCGTCGCACTGAGAAACATCGGTTCGCGGATATCGATCTGATCGACACCGGAAGCTGCCCGCCAGTCAATTGACACGTGTTGGGACCGGGGGGGGGGGGGAGGTCATCCATTTCCGGGCTCACTGGGGTGACATGTGGAGCGGCGTTGCAACAGCTTGGTTTTTAGCGATGTGGACGAGATGATTTTGCAGAGGTGCCCTTTTGACATGTATGACATGTAATAACCAATCCACACCGCGCTTTCGAGCCCGTCGGATTCCAAAGCGCAGTGTGTATTGCGAGTCCGTCTCGTTCTCGGCCTCTCAGAGCGTTTCAGGCTCCGACGGGCCCAGCCCTGAAGGCTGCAAAGCGCTGCGTATATTGCGAAACCGTCTCGTTCACGGCCTCTCAGAGCGTTTCGGGCTCCGACGGGCCCAGCCCTGAGGGCTCCAAAGCGCAGTGTGTATTGCGAATCCGTCTCGTTCTCGGCCTCTCAGAGCGTTTCGGGCTCCGACGGGCCCAGCCCTGAGGGCTCCAAAGCGTGGGAAAAGCGTATAGGGTGTACTGGCTATAACCACATCTTTTGTGCACTAAATTACACCGGAAAAGCTGATTAAATAAATAAAAAAACGCACTAAAATGCTGAAAGAAAATGCTAAAGAAATGTTGGCCATTCCTTTAATTTCAAACCGCAAAAATTTACCAAAATTAATTCGCTGCGTGTCCAGGTATACCGATTGTGCGGTTTCGTTTCGAGGGTGCACTTTTAAATCAAACATCTTCTATGGTCTTTAATATTTTGCCAAATTTCTACATAAAAGGATCCCCTTGGAAATGAAAAGCGACCACTTTGCGTTGTGGAAAGAGACCTCTGATTTTCACCAATCCGTATTTCAACCATACCTGTCTTTACCCACCCGTGGCTTCTCTGCTAAATGCCTCACTTCTAGCGCCAAGTCAATTAACGCGCAGTTAGCAGCTAATTAAATAGTTGCATCTCCACTAATTCAACGAATTTATCCTAAAAACGCCGCCAGCGCTCGGCATATCCTGTGTCCCGAGCCAGTGTTTATGACTGGTGGAAATAATTCCACGTTAAAAATATAAAAAAAACACGCTTCTTCTTTATTACATGCCGTGCCTAAAGCTCGAGGTAAACGGGTGCTTGTTTCGTCGCAGAAACAACGCATTTATACTCGTTCTATATAGTACGTCTCAGAACGGGATGTCGACAGCGGTACATGCCCAAAGCCCTGAGGCACTGATCAAAGAACCTGCGACGTACTATAGTCTCGAATTTATTCTGAAAATGACGTTTGGGGAAAATCTACTCTTGCTGGGCATGCAGTATTATTGCTTCAAGTTTTCAACACCTGTAAATAATCTCTGTCCACCGCAAGAGCTGTTATTAAAAAAAAAAGGCTGTATGCAATATTTGATGAGCGGAGCCAAATCTTCAATTTCACTATCCCCCAAAAAAAGTCACTTGTGTATGTTTTTGGCTTGCTGCTCCTTGGTTTTCATAGGACTTCTGCCTGCACCTTTTTATCCGCTGTACACAAACCGTTACGCTCATCTTCAACGCAACACAAATTGCGTCCGCGAAGCCCTAGTGTAATTAGATCGATTTCAGAATTTCGATTTGATCAGAAAAATCTTCAAAAAAAATACACGTGTTGTTAAAGAGCTGCTGAATGGCGGATACTATTTTTTTTTCGTATTTTTTTTTTTAAACTTGCAGCTGGGGGAATTTTATTAAAGTGCCTAAAATGGCCTAAAATGGCACTTTAAAAAAATTCCCCCAGCTGCAAGTTTTAAAAAAACGACGAAAAAAAAATAGTACCCACCATTCAGCAGCTCTTTCACAACACTTGTATTTTTTTTCAAAATTTTTGTAGATCATTTGTAGCCAGGAGACGTTCCCTACGAATGTGAAATTCATGCGAAAATCGACCAAAACGACAACCGTTTACTTCTCTCTTAACGATGCAGTGTTTCGAAGCTGAGTCCTGTGCCGTGTCAATGGTGTAATGGTGTGGGTAAATAATGTGATGATCAGGGTAGCGGTCATGTAACTTTTTTCCATTCAATTTGGCTCGAAATCGTTCGATTGCAAATCACTGTCCGTGTTAAACCAAAGGCAGTGATATTGAAAACGAATCGTTTTGAAATCACAAAGTTACATGATAGCCCTCCAGGACGATTGAAGGTCAAACTGGCCTAGAAGTGAGGAGGGGATACCCGGTGCTACAATGATCACAAACACTTTAATAACATGATTATTTCACTAATCCACAAAGTTATCGCCATTAGCTGTTGAGAGTGAGACCATGTATATATTCAAAACTGTAGCTATCTCAAGGTAACATGGATTATAGATTTTCGTTAGATTAAAATTGTTAAAAACTGAATTAGCAGTTTTCCAACGTTAATGAAATGCACGTGAATTCCCTGCATGTGCTTTGAGTCTTATCAATTGCTGAAATCATCTTCGTACTAGACGAGATTGTGTATCAACTCGAGATATGATTGAAATAAAACGATGAAAGGATGAAAGTCTATAAATTAATTATGGTTTTTTTTTGCTGTGGTCTTGATGTGTTTCAGTGATCAACGGAGTTACGCTAGGCCGAGTTTTGAAATGTGTGTAGGTGTTTCAAGTCCACACCTTGGTGCTATTTTAAGGACAAAGAGCGTCTCGTCCTGATAAAGCTCCTTCGCTTATCTTTACATGTAAAACAAATTCGCGACCGATAAATGCGATATTCAATCAATGTCTATTGCGAAAAGGAGTTACTATGAAAAACTCCACTGATATTCTACTTGAAATTTGATATCAAACTTAATACTAGAGTGCGAATAGTACCGTGTTTTAGGCTCACTTATCTCCGATTTTAATCGTTTCTATTTTATGTATATAACGTATGTAATTAGTTTTGTTTGATAACAGAATTTTATTGGCGAGGTCAAGAACTGATTATTGTTGTGTTTGCGTGTGATGATAAGATGGTTTAATTGGTTATTAGGAATTTTTTTGGGACCTTTGAACACTGTCGAACCATACGGTCCAAATATTTCGATAAAATCTATAAATATAAAAATAAAGAACAGAAGTGATGCTTGACGAAATAAAGAATCCAGAAAGTGGCTTTCAGACAAAAAGTTGCCGAGTTCTCAAGGCCACTTCGTTGAAATTATCATTTCAATATTTCAGTATCTTGTAGACAAAAGACGTATAAGGGCGACCATGGCTCTTTTTTCGAAAATTTTTTTTCTTGATTGCTAGAACATACCCCGAAACTCTTCATTTTTGACCATTTTTAGAGCAATTTTATACGAAAGTGCAAAGAAAAATTGGGGTAAAGGGCCATTGTCGCCCTTATTTACGTCTTTTGTCTACAACATACCGAAATATTGGAATTAAAACTTTAATGGTGTGGCCTTGAGATGTCGGGAACTTTTGGTATGTTTCAAAAATTTGTAGTGATCAATTTTCGACTTTGGTCACCCCATGTGAAAGACATAAGACACGAGGACTTGGATCATTGTACACTGATTCCATCTACTTAGGGGTGTACCAAGTTTGAATAAACTCTTCAAAAAATTAACAATCGGACTTGTGCTTGAGCCGTAAGTGTTTTGCTGTGAGTTTTGACGATGTTTCGTGATTTGTTCTACCGGGATTTTCTTTCGTGATCCATTGTTGTCCAATGACAATTAGTCTCGCGATTCCCCTCCGAGCGGAGGCGGCGGAAAATGCGGGAAAGCGCTCGGTGAATTTTCCGGCCGTCGCTCGCATCTATCTGAATAAGAAGCTTTACTCTCAAAAACCGTCGAGGCTTACCGCATTATTCATCTTTCGCTTTCATCTTTATAATATAGAGAGCAGTCCTCTCAGTTCGGTGGAAAATAACATCATCATTCTGTATTTTCACTGCGATGATTTCAATTCTCACTAAATAATAAAAAATATTGAGACTTTACGCCATTGTTATTCTGATGGGGTTCTTTTTGAAGTTATAAACTTCTGTCCATGTGTTAGCTGAGTTTGTTTTACAGAGAAGCCTGTTATCAAATTTCAGTAACAAACTTATGAGAACTGAGAACTAATTAGTGTTTTGAAGTTTTCCCCCTTAGGCCTTTCCTATACAAAATAATAATAGAATAAAAATCTATACAACAGTTAGACATGTGCCCCAAACGAAAGCCATGATTCAACATGCAAAGCTTTGTGAGTTCTTACAGAACAACGCAATAGAAAGAATCGAGAAAATTGGCAAAATATCAGAGTGTGTTTCAAACACGTTTATTTTGTCTAAAACTGTCTGTATTGTACAGTACATGATTTTGCCAGTTAATTTCTCAAAGGGAGTTTGCTTTAAAAGTTAATTTTTATGCGGCAAGACAAAACAAATATATCTTCCTGTTTCAACTTAGAAGAAAAGTCAGCAAAAAAGTCGAACGGCTGCATGGAGCAGAATCGTGCTTACCCTTGCATTAACGCTGTACCTCATACACATTATGTACAGCGAGTGTGGCAAAGAGTTTCAAGTACACTGAGTCTGTCATCAAAATAATTAGACACCTACTGAATTACACACTTCAGAAACGCACAAAAAAAAACACGAGTTTAAAAATAAGTTATACAACTGTTACCTTTGGACTTTGAAAGTGAAACGCGAGATAAATACAAATCTCAATAAAACACGATATCGTTTTCTTATTAGCTTTTTTCTTTCATACACAAAAAAAACAATCGGAAAGTGATACTACACAAAGCGTCGACCATTGTAGGTTATACTACTTGCTAAAAATGCAACAGCCTATTATAGTGACGAGCGTATTACGTCACAGCCTGTTGCATTTTATCAGTGCAACGTTGCAACTGGAAAAGTGCAAGCACGGCAGAGGCGAGCGCGTTCTCGGAGCGACTTGTTTTCGAGTTCAAGTTTCCCAGTTCGTAGAGACGACGTATTGCACGACCTCTTCTCAGATTTCAGTGATTAGATGACACTTTTAATTACAAACTTTAACGTGCTCTTTTCGTTTCCTTGGAAAAGAGTTTAGAGAATGACACAATTTTTGTATGTGTTGTTTTTGCACGGAGTAGGTTGTACCATTGCTTTTTTTTAGTTCTTTGCACTAAAGATTGATTCGAAATGAGAAAATGTCGATTTTAAAATCGGGTTTTGTTCGTGTTTGAATGTTATTACGATATGGTGACTTATTTTTTCTCGATGATTATAGGCTGTTTATACTATACTGTTGAACCTTTTTTATTTTTCAAAACTGTGCCAGCCTTGGCTTGAACTAGATGTAGTGAAAAATTAGCGGGAACACAACTGTTAGCACAAATAGAAGGGTTACCCAGATATTCCACTCCCATGCTAAAACAGCTACGCCAAAGCCCGCAATAATAGTTTCGCCGGCAGTCAAGGGATGGAGCTACTGTTTGTTATTTCACCTGTTACCAGGTAACTGTAA
Source organism: Nemoura dubitans (assembly GCA_921293005.1). Taxonomy (NCBI): domain Eukaryota; kingdom Metazoa; phylum Arthropoda; class Insecta; order Plecoptera; family Nemouridae; genus Nemoura; species Nemoura dubitans. The sequence continues at coordinate 5,557,521 of OV121076.1, forward strand.
CCACATGTGAAACATTGGGTCCCTTGATTATAATCGACCTTGTGCCACGGCCTGGTAGATGATTTTAAACCAGGTTGCCAACGCACCCCAGCGATTGCCGGCCAAACTACTAGCATGAAATTTTTCCATAGCTAGGTATTGTAGAATGTCTGGGTAACCTTATGGCTGTGCTGTTCGGTAAATCGGGCAACCGGCACCTCCACCACAGTCGGTTCGACGCGTAACCTTGCCCGTGACACGTTCACTGTCGGTCTATTATACTCTCCTGTCGCACAGACAAACATTTTGCGCCACACTGGAGGGAAAACAACGACTTCTGATAGCAGCAGACATTCTGCGAAGGCCCATTCACAAGCAAACTTCAAGCTCACGAACATGCATATACATTGAACGTAAAACCACAGATTGTTTACTGAGACAGTGCATCATGTGGAGCAACGGCTACGCGATAATTATTGCTGTAATTATGTGGGTGTGACGCATACTAATGTCATGGGGGAGATAACTGAATAGCGATGATGGGCGCCAGCATCCCTTGATTGCATTCATCAACGTTTATTCTCATTATATTCTTTGTATTATAGGTGAGTGAATTGGTCGGTTTTATATGAACATTGAAATAGGTAGTAGATATTGGGAAATTATTGCTTTGTTTTCATTTGCCATTTGAACATCTTCAAGACATGGATTAATTTTCATACGAAGGAACTATGCCACGTACCAGCGCCCTCTGAATGGATTTGTTCGATTTGCTTCTATGGCAAAAAAGTCTTTAGGTGGCTTTGACCTTGAGCGATATTCAGCTGGTGTGGTTTTTGACTCTGACATTCCCACAGCCTCCTAGCAACATTCACGCCAAAAGAAAAATTGTAAACATTTTCGAGAAGAAGGCCCTGGTTGTGTGCTGACAAGAAATTAAATGTTGCACTGTTGTGGCATCCAAGAAACTACGTATGGACATACTTTTATTTTGATTCACACCGTTCCCAATTACATTTATGTAGCTGGGCGTATCAAACTTTTCCCGGGCGCAAGCTTATAATTAGACGCGGCAAGTTTCAAGGTGTGTTACAGTGGTACTGAGCCTTTTTTTGCACCGGGCCAAATCAATGAAATTTGTTACCTCTGCGGGCCGCAAGGGGTAATTTGACGTAAAACTTGCAAATTGCAAGATATAGCGTTGTGTAACATTGTGGGTATTGATTGAACGCATTCTCGTTACTTGTACTTGCTTGCACTTGATGAATGAAAATAGACATTGCTTACGACAAAATGGGGGTTTGGTGGTTCAAACTTCTATCCCTAAGAAAATTTTGATTGAGAACAGTTTTATGGTGCAAATCTCTGCGTTTCGGCCTTCGCGGAGTTTCGAACTTAAAATACATTGGAATGACGCACTTGTGAAAAGGAGGTCGTAGAAATTTCAAATCAATTCATTTTCCATGGAGAATTGCACGTTAAATTGGTATTTCAAATTTAATACAAATTTTGAGGCGGGCGGCAGAAGTTGAACGCCGGACCCCAGGTTGAGTACACCGCTCTTCGAGTCAAGATGGGTTTCATTGTGAATGGGCCTTACAGCTCTACGCGCAGATATCGTAGTTGACAACAAAGCTGAGAGCGTACACAATGATATCACCGATCGCCGATTAGATAACGCCACTGGAAGACTGCATGGCGGCTAGCGCGCAAGGTCGGCTAACAGGCGGTTTAGTTGTCATGGCAATGGGTAACGTGCTGATAACAGCTGGAGTCTAGCTGGAGAGAGATTACGCGGGTGCATTCAACGGAAAGATTGAAATAGACAGCGATATAGTATGTTGAGTGTGAGAATGTGGGGAGATTATGGCTGAGCGCAAAACAATATTGCAAGAAAATTGTTCAAAAATAGGTACTGTACTTATAGGGATTACTGCACTGATATTATGATGTACATAGACATCATGGCTGTATGGAGATAAATTTTAGGTGCCCGTATATTACGATGGTCAGAATTGAACGGAAATTTTGACCATACGTGTACCAAAGTGTAATTTATATATATTATGTTATTATTTTACTGAACAGTGAACCTTACGGTCTGTTTTATTCATTATACTTGTGAGGTTGGCTGACTGCAAAATACTTCTACCATTCCGCAAAGGATTCATTTATGTGTGGATGCCATTTAATTCTAACTCTTTAACAGCAGATGGACTATATATTATACTAGATTTATTGAACGTCGAAAGGAATTATAGTTTTATTTCGCTTTTCGCTTATGATAAAATGTGTAAATGAGTAATGTAAGTTAAAAAAAAAACGTGATAAGAGAGAGAATAATTGGTATTTTCGAAATAAGTCATCCGGTCCTTTTTTAAGCGAGTCGGTTATGTAATCGGTGTTCGGAAATTGATTAGCTTTGTTGGTCGCTCGCATCATAAATCTGTTTGAATGTTGCAACACTGGTTTGGCTTGTCTCGGTGACGGCCGGATGGATTGCCTTTGGACTCGCTTTGTGATGTTTTCGTAAACACGGCAATCAAAACCTCTAAATTATCAGCTGAGTAATTTAATAAATCAATAATGAAGTCGAGATAGCGTCAGTAGTAGCACACTTTCCTCAATCAAGACATCTGAACTCTTTGTTTGTTCCTTACATTAATTCTCTTTGAGATGTGTACAAGGTGGTTATGACCACACCATATTCCCAAATCTAGTTTCTTCAAGGTCAGGACAACGTTTGCTCTGAAAGATGATAGAAAAACCCCCAAGGTTTTAATTGATTAGTAGATACTTTTGCATGCTTTACTTTAAAAACATTTGCCCATTGGTGCTTCTACATTATGTCTTATCAACCCCAAAATATCGTTTTTCGTTAGGGTTATGATTCTTTTAATAGCCAGACAGCCAGCAAAGTTAATGATAATGTAGCAATTGCGGAGACCCATTTCTAGCTGCTTATCAGACAATAACACACTCTTATATCCTAAATGTAAACAAAAATGTAATATGATACTTATAAACTTTAAAGAGCCCGAGCAGATTTAAATGTTTAAAAGGACTTTACCAGCGACCAAAGTATCTGTCATTCACACAGTTGACCTTCACAGAAAACACTTACATTATTTCCATTCATCGACTGCCAAATTTGACACAATTGTACACAGAATTAGAACTCACAACGCTACACATGTCATGCAAGCTATGATTAGGTACTGAAAAGTTTCTTAGCCTCTCACTAAATACACAAACATCTTTGCCTAGCAACAGCGATTCAGTTGCGAGCGTAACACCTCAGAGCAAGATCATCTATCATCGTGCAAGAAATGGAGCCATGGCTCATTAGCCTAATGACCTAGCCTGCCACGGCTATTTTTAGCCACATACCACTGTAGCCCTAGATGGCCTATTACATGAAAATGATAATACCAGTCAGTCATAAATAAATATACATATCAACAAGTCGAACGGAAAGTTTGTGCCATTGTTTTTGACGTTTCGACCTCTTCGAAGTGCCGATAACCTTCTAAGAGAAATCCAAGATCAAATAGCCTATACTCGTATCTTCGAACATAACCAATATATATCTTTACGATATGACCGTTGTACAGAATTAGACTTTTCGCTTTGTATAGTGCTGGTAAATTTGCGATTGTGTACCAATATTGTGTTAGTAGTATAGTAAAGATTGCTGGAATAGATTTGAAGTTGTAGTTTGTAGTAAAAGCGTAGGTATGTATCAATCAAGGATGGTTTAAAATTTGTAGTATAGTATGACATCTTTCACGGAAAAGAATTACCGTTGAAATTTCGGTGCCAAGAATTTCAACCACTTTGTTTTATAATCTGTTGTTTAAATAAGTGTGCCACATGTCACATAACTTTAAGGAGAGATTTAGCTACTGGTTTTACTTTGACACATAGGTATACATACTATATAATGCAGCGCCATAGCCATTTTATTATCTCAAACCCTTGCCACACAAGATTTGAAATAAATTGCCACACTGAAAAAAGAACCCGAATCTAGTTCAATTATCCGAGAGAAGATAAAAATACTGTTGCCATTTTCATACAACTGTTTAAATGTGTTTGATTGTCCATCACATAAAACAAAAAACGGAGATGGTTTAAAATTAATTCTCATGCACCCCTTACGCAGGTTCAACATACAAAGCCAACCGACTACGAAAAAGAAGTTCCTCTTTGTTCCAAAACAACACATATATATTATAAAATATATATTATGTGTGTATGTACTATGTGAGGGGGTGGGGGAAGGAGGAAAAACGTGGAAAATTGGGTTTTCCGTCCGTCGGAAAAACCATATATACACGATACCAAACGCTGAAAAGAAACCCCAGCGGTGCAAAGGGTATATCGCGACGCAAAAAGTACACGTCTATCACACAGACGCAACACAATGGGCAAGGGAAATGCGAGGGAAAACCATATTGCGCGCCGGAGTGGTGGAGGTTTAGTTGTGAAAGCAATCGCACGCCCTGCCAGAGTTGCGTTGCGTGTAGAGGATCTGAAATGTCTCGAATGGACAACAGTGGTATCTGCTCTATTGCAGCGTCAGAGGTCTGCGGCGAAAACCAAACCTACAGTTCTAATTTGGTATTGCCTTTGAACTTTGAATTGGGACATTATTTTCCGCTTGCCATTGCTTTCATGTGGTCGAATTGCGAACTAACCAACTCGTTAACTTGGCATTATGGCAATGGTCTGACTCTGACATGACCACAAAGTAGTTCAAGTACTTCGTATGTAACTTGCAAGGAGATCTCTTCCAGAAAAATCTCTAATTTGTATATAAGAACCTTACTACTTACAAGTATCTTACCTTGTATCCGAAGTAGTTTTTATACCAATTTACTTTTACGAGTTTTGAAACTTGTTCGCAACTCTTTCCGAGCAAGTAGACTACAAAATAGCAGCTATAGCGCATACTTCTTCGAACAAAGTTTCAATTCACGTTCGCCTGGCTATTATCATAGTAAACTTGTTCAGACAATGCAACAACCCATCCCCTACAACATACACACCAAAACCAAGTATACCCCAAAACCGGCTGCAGTGTACATCTCGCCGAATCATCCATCGTATATATACGCGAAGAGAGAGAGAGGGAGCAATAGTAAAAAAAGCATACTGACCCAATTCAAAAGATTGATCGTAGAACAGAATGGGAAGAGCATCGCGGGCAGCCCACTGCCTACACATACCGACCCCGACGTACGGGCTTAGGGGGGTTGGGGGGGGGGGAGGGGGTTGGCTACGAGGTGGGGGTTTGTACGCGGGGGTGGCCGCACGGGCATGCGCGCTTCGCCGCCTGGGGGCGCCATGTAGCGTAGGGGTTGATTCATATTTCCCATGCCCGGCTCGACTGAATGAAATGACACCCCTACGTATATACGAGCTGGGCTGGAAGCTCGAGGCTGCTCGAGTACTATATATAGTGCTAGGGGTGGCTGGGGAAGGGGTAGCTACCCCCGGAGAAAGCTGCCCGGGCGTGTGCATCATGCACGAGATTTGTAGTTGAACGAGTAAGAAAGTCAACTAGCGGAGGGTCTCTCTATGAATATATAAACTCAGATATATGTCTATGAGAGTATTCATGAGACGTATATAGGCTTTCTAAGGTATGGACTTAGAGGAAGTACTTTAAGGTATAGGCTTTCTGAGATATTACGTATAGCTCGTTTTGTGTATACCGGATTAAACAGGACGTGTTACAATTAAAAGTATGAAACGTAAAATATATGACAACAAGCTTTATAGTACATAATCATTTCGTTCAGATTTTATCCAAAGTCTTACCTGACCTTTACCACTCAAAAATTGAGTTTTATGCTTAATTGAGGCATAAGATATATGTATTTTTTCAAATAATTTAGACCTCATGAGGTTTTCAGCACTATTTTCAGCACATTAAGGATTTAGACGTGAATGAGGCAAAATGGTCAATCAGACCTGCAGACTTAAAATCAAGTGGCATTCAATCAACTTATCAGCGAAACAATGATACGGAAATTCATTATAAACCAACGAATACCTACCGCTCCAAGCGTTCCTCTCAATGGAGGATCGTCCAGATAGGCAGCCACTAATTGGAGGTCAAGGCATCACCGTCATTGAGGGGTCCTAGAGCATGCTAATTGGGTTTGATAATTTAGCAATTCGAGGAGTTCTCAGGGACCCCTGAGTCTCGTTAAGCCCCTGACCCGTGGTGGGGCGGGGGGGGGGGGGGGTTCAGGGCGGGAAGAAAATATTTATAGAGAGGATACATGTATATAGTAGAGTGGAGGGCGAATGTGTAAGTGTGAATTGGGTGCAGTACAATATGTGCAAGAACGAAGGGAAAATTTATGGCCTAAGCTTTTCGTATACACTGTTTTTTTTTTCTTTTTTTTCGTGTGTGTCGCGGCAGTTGATATAGTTTATGGGCGCGACTGAGACTAGCGATTTTGTTTTATGTATTCTGGGATAGAACGTCGGGTACGACCGGCGTGATGAGAAAAGTGTTCGTCGAAAGGTCGTTGGGATTTTCGCCGCGACGATCGCGGCGTGCGCGGCGCAGGATTTCGATGATTTTCCGACGATTTTCCCGGCCGTTGTTTTCCCATCCGTGCGGATAGATTGTGATATCAGTTTTTCCCGGCATAGAAGCTGACACGTTCGAGTTTTCCGCTAGGAACCGCCGAGTTTTCTTTGCTTAGAGCCGAGATCGACCGGGCGAACCGAAAGGAAATCTATGGCCTGGAACGGCGCTTTTCCAGGACTTTTCGTGGGAGTGTGCTAGAATTTTCCAGACTTACCATCAGATTTATTTGCCAATTATGTACACTCTAGATTTACACGGTTCAATATTTCGTTCAAATTTTAGTTCAATTCAGTGATTCACTTGTAAATTACGTGCTATCCGAACATACTTGAGATCATTTTTGATTTTTAAATTTGTCTTGAATGCAACTATTCTTGTATTCAATTTTGATCATTTAGACGAGTACTCTGCAGTTGTTTTAGTAAATTTTTGTTGCAATTTACCCTTTATATAGAAACGAATATTTTATGATGAACTGAAGCAGCACTTTACCAAACATTTCATAAGATTGTTTTCAGACATTTCATCAGATTTTGCGGATCGACATTACGATCATTTAGTTGAACACGATTCAAAATTGTAAAAGTTCGAAACGTAAATGCAATTAACCTTGACCTTCAATTATTCGATGCACAAACATGAGTGATATTTGAATCTATTTTGGTTTAAGACAATTCTACACCCCCCAAACACAATAATAATAATACTTTATGTATAAATTTAATATATTTTCTGAGTTTATCTTCTCGTTGCAACGGAAATCGATTCAACTAATTTTATTTTAAAGTCCCTCGTGTAACGTGATTTTTAAAATCTCGCGTTTTAAAATCGTTGATACATTGCTAAAACTCGCCAAATCTCAAAGCAAACTCTCTTGATATTGAAACAACTCGACCAACGAAAGATTATCTCTCTTAGCACAGAGCAGCCAATTCATCAGCTCTTTGCTAGTGGATCTGAGAAGAAGATTACGTCATCGACAACCTTTTTACTCTTTTAATATACCGGAGCGATCAGTTTCAATTACAGAGGAATGCAGTCCCACTTTTCTGCGCGCGCATCCTACAGATTTATGCGAAATTCACAGAGAAAAAGGGTTTCAACGCTCACGTCATCAAAATGCCCCAGGAGACAAAATAATGCTATAATTATTTATAGTGATGCTAAAGTTTGGTACAACAAGAGAATACTAGTTTTCAGTCAACGCTAACAGTTCGTTTGGACATCGGTTATCAGATTCGTCAACCAAGTTTGATAATTAAAATTTCCATTCGCATGTCAGTCCTGGAATCAGCACCGAACCCTCGGCCTTTTGGCTGCGTAACAGTTCGTTTGGACATCGGTTATCAGATTCGTCAACCAAGTTTGATAATTAAAATTTCCATTCGCATGTCAGTCCTGGAATCAGCACCGAACCCTCGGCCTTTTGGCTGCGTGCTGGGACCGAGATGTTTGAGGGACAAGCCCGGTAAAACAAGTCTCCTCTGACTGGACCTGACATAAGCCGCAAATAACACGCCAAAGATCCATAATGTCAAGATATTCATGAAGTGTTTGTGCTATAGGTTATCCAGTACCAGTAAAAAAGTTACCTATGCGATCAAGAATCTAAAAATAACCCCACCTTGTGCCATTGAAACTTGATCATCAACTTCATACATATTGTTGAAGTCATTAAGGCTTAAAATCTGTTAAAATGTTCCCGCGATACACTAAAAAGGCACTGGTCTACACGAATGTGTTAAATTATATATTATGGTTACATACCTTGACACGTATTTTATTTTTAAGTGAGGTTGGATATGTCTGGGATCAGTGAAAGAGGTGCGTTTTCTATCGAACAGCATTCCCTAGAGTATCGAACCTGTCTTGAGACGTCTAATCTTGTAGCCATGGCAGTGTGGATAAGTGAGACGAAGAAAAACGCCAAAGGATCTGAGAATAAAAGAGCGAGATGGTAGATGTTTCAAGTAGCTGGCATGTAGGTAATGATGCATATCCAAATGACCTTCCCGTAGTAATTTTCGATGCAGGTTTTCACGAATAACTCACTCGATTTTTACGATAACACGTCCTGCATAATTTTTAAGAGTTACCTACTTTTTTTTCTTCGTTGCTTTAAATGACATGTATATATTGCCTTTTTATGCTGTTTAATTATAGTAGCAGTTTCGGCATCGAAATGGAGTTTCACATAAACGTGACAGATTTTTACGATCTTTACCGAGAATTTCGCATAAAACGGTACCGTTAACAGAAGATTTCGAGACGCTAAAAAGCACGCTGATATATATAAAGACACACTGTTCTTATTACATTGCAAATTCACACAACGCCCCAACGGAAGGGAACGTGCTCAAAGCAAAAAGGTATACCCCCCGTAAATTTCTAAAAACACGTTTTATTACATTCTCTCTACATAATAATGTATTAAAAACATACTAATAGTTCTACATTCTGGTGGGAACCGAAGCTGTAATTCCGAACAAAGAGGATCTTGCGTCGAATGTAAAACGCTTTATGTATGCACCCTGATGGTTCGAGTCGTTTCCCGCTCCCGAACTCAATCATGGGGTAGGGAACAGGGGAGGGGGCACTTGCTCATGAAATTGTTACAATTCGCAGCTGTCGGCTCTCGCGTGCGCTTCGCATTTAAATGACTCGCTAGTAGTATCAAAGTTAGATTGTGAAACAATACTATCAGAGTAGCAGTCTGTAAGTGAAATTAATTGGATATGACCGATAAAAAAGCGTGACACTGAAATCAAAGTGTTTTGAAATGAATATTCTGACGGTCAGGAATTATGGGGATGTTTAAAATGGAATTTGTTTGCTGTTGTTGGATGTTGTTGTAGTTCAAGGTCACGAGAACTTTCTGTTAACCATTTGAAATTATCTGTGAGCTTTATTTGAATTAGCGGAATTTTCGTATACTATTGTGTGTTTGGGTACTGGAGGGGACAGGGGGCGCTGCCCCTAACAAAAATTTTAATTAATTCTCCATATCTCTTGGAGCCAATCACGTACTCACCGAGTCAAATCAAGTCCTGGCGGCGAGTCAACGCACTGAAACACTTTTCCGGGTCTTTCAATCACCACACGTCTGCATGTCGCGAAATTGTCGCGTTTTTCCGACCGCCTTTCGGGGTGCGTGACGAGCGGACACAAGCTGATAGCGCACGCCCTCGGAAAATGCAGTGACCTCGCGACGTAAGGACGCTTTCCCGCCGTTTTCCACGCTTTCCCGCTAGTTTCCACGCTTTCCCGCTAGTTTCCACGCTTTTCCGCTAGTTTCCACGCTTTCCCGATAGTTTCCACGCTTTTTCGCTAGTTCCTACGCTTTTCCGCTAGTTCCTACGCTTTTCCGATAGTTTCCACGCTTTTCCGCTAGTTTGAACGCTTTCCCGCCGGTTTCCACGCTTACCCACTGGTTTCCACGCTTTTCCGTTAGTTTCCACGCTTTCCCGCCGTTTTCCACGCTTACCGCGTGTTTCGTAAAGTGTTTTCCCTGTCGCGATGGCGCAATTAGTGTCTGGGCAGCCCCGCCAGGGGCGTCGCTAGTGATTTCAGTTCGGGGACGCTCAACCTATGATTGGGGATGCTCAACCTATGATTGGGGATGCTAAACCTCTGATTGGGGATGCTAAACCCATGATTGGGGATGCTCGAGCGATGATTGGGGATGCTCGAGCGTCCCCTAAAAAGGCCTAACGACGCCCCTGAGGCCCGCTAATGCTTGGTGCACGCATGCACTTACGGGCGCCGACTGTACCGCGTCTCGCTTTCCTTTCGTTCATTTCCCGCGCCTTTGGATCCGACTGCGACAACGCGGACGGCGGTCTCATTTTCCGCGCGAGGAAAATTCTGGAATCACGAAATTTTCAGAGATATATTTATTGGTGAACGGGTTGTTTGTTTGTGTCTTTATTCCCAACATGGGTTTTGATTGCAAAATGAAGTCTAACGAGACCAGAGCTTTTCAACGTGACAAGACATAAATAAAGGATAGGACAAGCTTAATCCACACACGTACTGGCATTTAGCCACATTGACATTTTGAAGCGGACCATCAACATATTTTGGGGATCTTAATCCGTTGACTGCGCCTGTAAAGGTTATAGCCTGTTTATCTGCGTAAAGAATTCGATGTATTGCCTAAATCTGCTCAGTAAGCTGTGAACATTCCAGTTTACCAAAACTCTCAAACTAACCGAAAGTTCAGCGAGGTCAGCGCCTTCCCAAAATCAAAATGTCATCTCCGTCGGGTCCATTTATCGTTATGTGGCTGTGCCGGTCCAAAAGTGCTTGAACCGAAGGAAGCTATTCCTAAAAGTGACACTTGGTTCATAGCTTGGGCCGTTGTCAGTCTCTTTTCGACTTCTTTGTCCAACCGCACAACGTTTTTCCGATAGTCCTTGGTTCTTCCTCTGGGCCCAGATCCACAGAGAAGGGATTTTCAAAACCCGGGTGTTTCGGGAAGGGGGGGGGGTATATCTATGACGACAGCCAATTTGATTCACTGCACACTGAACGCGCATAATTGAAAATCCCCTCTGTGCCCTGTTGTGTTCGTGAAAAATGGTAAAGGCCATATTCCACCATGGATTGTAACCTGCCGATCCATGGCCATCTAAATGGTTTTGTTCCACTGGTGGTAAGAAAGCCTAGGATCAGCAGGTTGCAACCCTAGTGGAATATGGCCTTAACCAAACGACAAAATCTCCGTCCTCAAATTGTCAGCTCTCTAACCTCGACCGTCTCTGTTCCGTGTTCGCAGGGGAAGTGTTTCCCGGCCCCTCGTCACTCGCGTCCATGATTTCGACAAGCCTCGCGGTGGATCGCCGAGGCCTCAGCCTACCCAACCATCACCACAATCATCACAACCATCACCACCACCACCACCCGAATGCCGCGCACAACATGGCGTTCGGCGAGCCCTTCCTGTTGCCCCCGGCCGGCACGACGCCGAAACCCGTCGCCGCCGTCGCCGCCGCCGCCGAGTTCCTGCGCCCGCTGCCGAAGCCCGGGCCGCGCTACAACGGCGTGCCCCTGAACGGATGTCGCACAGTGTCGCACAACACGACGCCGCGCGTGTCCACGACGGTCGCCAAATACCCCGGCGATTCGGGCGCCGTCAATCTGACGAAGGACGACGCCGAATCGGACGCGTCGTCCCAGTACATTGCCGCCGGCTATCGCTTTCCGGTGACGCAGTCATATTATCCGTCTCCGTATCTGTACCCTCAGCCGCACTACAATCAGATCCTGTCCCGGCCCGCGTATCACGGCCAAGCGCAGCAAAAGCAGCAGACGCAGCACGCGGACGCGTACCGGCATCAGAGTCCGCCGGCGCCGGCGAGTCCCGGACAGTTCGTGCCGCCGCCGCCGTCGACGACGACGGCGTTCAGTCCTCCGCAGAGTCCGTCGGTGCGGCAAGGGCACTCGCCGCAGAGTCCCGGCGGCGGCGGCGGCGGGGGTGGCGGCGTGCGACCGGGTCAGTCGATGTTGCTGACGAAAAAGTTCAAGGTGCCGTGCGGCAAGGAGGGGTCGCTGAAGCATCGGATCCTGACGCGGCCCGGGTCGGAGGCGTCGCCGAGGCGCCGGGCGACGATCCATCCGCCGAGCTTCACGAAGGGCTCGCTCATCCAGTTGTCGAGCGGCGAGCTGAAGAGGGTGGAGGACATGCGCACGGAGGACTTTGTCAGCTCGGCGGAGAAGAGCGAGGCGTTGCAGCTGGACCCGAGCACGGTCGTGCGGATTGCCGAGACGCAGGGAGGCGTTTTGCTGACGCTCAGCTACGGCGAGCACAGATCTCAGGTGAGTCGATGGACTGGCGTGTGGTCATGGGACTGCCGGGACTGCCGGGACTACCGGGACTGCCGGGACTGCCGGGACCTGCCGGGACTGCCGGGACTTACGGGACTGCCGGGACCTGCCGGGACTTTTGGGTCGTAGCTCTGGAAGAAGACTGCTTGAACTCCACACGAAATTGAATGGGACATGAAGTTAGGGGGACGATAATGTCTAATTTTGCAAACGTAACATTTGGGCAAACAGACCACACCAAATTCCTAAACGAGGTGAAGTATGAGTAGGTAGTGTATATATACCCGTCAGACAGAAAAGTTGGTTTTTAAATCAATACAAAATTAGGAAGAGGAACATAATCCCGTTCTACAAACCGACCTCAAGTGGCAATTTAGTAATTGTATCAAATTGTTATGAATTCGGTTAGTTCGCATAAGTACTTACCTACGATTTTCACAAGTTTGGTTTATGTTGTGTGCCAGTAAAACAAACGATTTGGATTAAATTGATGACCAAATAAAGTGTCATCTAGCTTGGATGAAATTGGACCCACAATCTTTCACTCGATGCATGATACGTACACTGCTTGATTTACCTAAAGAGCAAAGAAGATTGCGCGCGGTCACCCATCCACTTGAGGATGACACGCGCCGACGCTTAACTTCGGCGATCCCCCCGGGGATTTGCTACCACGGGATGATCGGGATCAGGCTTTCGAATTCGGCGGCGTAGTCTGCGAAATTGCCGTGGGTCTCAACTCTTTACAGCTTACGGCAAAGTTGGTCTCGGGTAGACTTGGAAAAGACTTGCCTATATCGAGAACGCCCCGGGGACTTTTATCCCGGATTTGGGATTTGCCCATTGAGCGCAAGCGCAAAGAAATTTCATCTTGCTACACTTAACACTCGTATATATATTTTAAGGTAGATTTCTCTTTCTGCGCTGAGAATTTATTTTAATGACATAGGTACACCAAAAACTTTTAATGAACAGTACTTTCGTGGAGTAGTATCTCCTGACAAGCTGTGCTCAGATTAAAGATGTATACTTTTTATACCCCATGGCAGAGGCAAAATAAAATTCAAAATTTGTTGAGGCAGCAAACATCAATTTTTTATGGAACCCTCTGTGACGTCACCGTGGCCTCTGGGAGTCGGTTTTTGGCCGTAATTACCTTCCCAAAGAACCGATTCGCTTCAAACTCTCAGTGTTGACTATTGACAGCGATCGCTTCACAAATTAAAATTTGGAATCGATACTACAATTTTTGATATTTTATTTTGAAATTGGAAAGATTAGACAAAACTGCAATTGGTGGATAAAATTTTTGTTTAAAATTTAATCGCTTCTGTAAATTGGTTATAAAAAGACAAAATTTTTAATCCGAGCACAACTTGTGTGAAGGTGAGAGAACCCCTTTAGGGGATGGTAAATTCCGTTGACGGGCTGAAGACATTTTTTAAATCCATTCTATAGAAGGGAATATATATTATACAACATTTCTTCCTTCCGTCCCACTGCAGTGAAGCTAGCCAGAAAGTAGCTTCGCTATATCTAACGTTATTGCATAAATTACATCACGCCAACAGATGACCAGTAAAATAACTATAAATAGTGGAGCAGTCTTGACTGCCATCAGTGCATTTCGCAAGTCTTTACATATAGATGCACGTATAGAATTTCCATCTTGTGCAGTGTTTTAGCTTCAGCAGTATATGAAAGATGAGATGACTTTTTATTTCGTCATTTTTCCTTTAAGTGGCCGCGCCTGGCTATGCACTTTTCAGAAGACAAAGCAAAATGTAGATATCTTAAATTTTCCTCCCATGTCGGGAAGATGTTCTATTTTAAAATTCACCCATGGCACAAAGTTTTAATAAAACTATTTATATGTAGCTTCGCTGAAAACTTCAATGTTGATAATACTTTAGAACATGATATAAAATAAATTGAAAATGCAATATTATGGTTCTGTGGCAATATCCAGATCCGAAAAGTTAGAGTAAATTTCATTATAGTTTTTTGACGGGAAAAACTGGAAGTCCTCGTTTTGCTCTACTACAGTATTATCGTTAAACTCTCATATTATATACACCTAAAGTATTTTTCACGTCTAGAAAGGAAGTGGTGTTTCATTCTCAAAGAGGGCAATGCTGTTAGAAGAGCCAAAGGTGTCAACATTCGCATGCCGCTAAGGTTTCAATGGTCTGAGCATCGAATGATTGACATCGCAGTGTCATACAGAGTCTACGAAACAATACTTATCTTCTCAACGTGAAAAATACTGTAGTTGAACGCGGACGGTTTATAGTTGTCTTGTCGTGTAACGAAGGTTTAAGTGAGTCAAGTCGGCTGGTTTTTTCGACCCGTGCAAGAAACCAGATATCGCCTTGACATTTCGCCAGCTGGGTTCGGTGCTCCGAGCCTAAACTGTCGCCGCTCGGCAGAATTCCGAAGAGAGTTGCAAACTTTTGCATCAGTGGCGTTCGTCGCACAGTGGCGAACTGTGGCAGTGGATCGTTCGTGGTGGGGTTTTTATGACTTTCGATTTCCTTTGACATACTGTGAAAAAATGAAGTATACCCATACCCAGGGATTGGATAGGCCCACTAGGCGACCAGGAGCCTTACAGGAGCGACGACGTTTTTTAGGGAATTACTATCTTTTTTAGGGAATGGATTTTCTTGTGGGCCCACTTAACACTATTTCAAACTGGAGTTTAAATTATAAATAAAAGTCTCACTGATTTCCTAGCGTCAGCACTCAAAACCTATTGTTTTTTCAGTGTTTTTTTCTCGCGAAAACTGGTGCTAAAGATAGAATAAGCAGACATAAGTCTAAAATATTAAATAAGAACATACCTATATATATATATATATATATATATATATATATATATATATATATATATATATATATATATATATATGATGCACTAAAGAGATAGAAAAAAGTCTTCATCTGAACGCAGTTCTTTTATTTGGATCAGGTAGGTTTTTTTAAAATAAATATGACACCTCGAAATTAAGGGCTGTACACCATATCTAAACAGTACCATGATTTCCCACCTAGATGGCGTTGATTTTCATAATACAGCGAATGCCCTAAAACGATAAAACGCCAGAAGCACTGGTTTTTATGCTAACTGCGCTATCTTTCTACAACTCGGAGCATTATTGTACACCGAACTGGGTACTCTCGGTTAAAATTGCCTACGGACGACAACGGAGAGGTTATATGATATTATTAGTGCCATTTACAGGTAAAATGTAACCATGCCGTGCATTTAATGGCATAACCGCACACAAAACGAATGAGCTGCGGGAACGGCTTTCAACGCTCGATATTTCTGGTGCATATCCTACAGGAGATAGCAGAGAGGAGCAGAAAAATGTGCATTTTGAAACCAAGATTAGAAACTGGGATATCTTGTCTGGTTACTCCCACAGGAATGGTTAGCCGGTGCATTTGAAGTCAACATATATTTTGCCCTGCCCTCCACGACGAAATGCAGTATCTTCTTTCTGGACGTTTCGCCATAGATTTTGTTTCCTTTGATACTGCAGCCCTGGGTGGAGAATGTATATTATGTAATATTCACTATGAGATACCGTAGGTTATCGCAACCAAATAACGTTCAAATGCCCTAGATATCGATCATTATCCTATAAGATACCAGACGGATAAAAATACACATTATCGCCATCCAGTGCCCACATTCTTTGATTTCGTGTATAATAGCTCAAAAAATGCTGTCGTCTTTACTGGCATGACTTAATTGAGAAATAAACATTCTGAAACTTGAACCCGATGAAAAAAAAACTATTCGAAACTGGGCTTTGAATGCTAAATAAAAGTCTCACTGTTTTCCCGAAGTTTCGTAACTACGGGGTTACTTCTTCAGCCGGTATTTGACCATATACAAGTCCCAGGTTTTTCTCAAGACAATTCGGAGTATACCACAGTGAAGGTGGTGCCAGCCGCAACAGACTTCAGCGTCACGACTTCAACATCAACAACCCCGGCGTCGCGACGCTCGACGGCGACGTCCTTGAGAGCGTCGCGACGCCGACGTCGACGCCGAGATGCGATTGTCACTAATAGGAAACTTGCGACAAGTTTCCATTTCGGCACAAGTTGCCTATAGCGCGCGGCCGAGACGATCTCTCGAAACACTCGAGTTGATTAAAAGCGAGCCCGGGATTCGCGCGCGCGGCGGAAAGAAACGAAAGCGACGGGAGTGGGGGAAAAATGGAAAAGCTGAGAGCGTGAAAAGCTGGCTGCTTTCAGGATAATTGCGATGGAAAATGCTGTGCATAGCTTGAAATGTATACGTGGCGAGAGGCGAGAGTTTGAGACTGGACTCAACCCTCTTTAATATTTTTGTCAAGTATGGGGGGTGGTAGTGCACAACCTGAAAAGTCTAGACTTTGTCTGTTGTTGTTGTTGTTGTTGTTGTTGTTGTTGTTGTTGTTGCATTGTTCTATAGTCGAAATGCTGGGCTGTCTTGACTCTGGTTTCGTGGTACTTTCTCTGTGAAGGACTAAAGCCACGTGGTATAAACACTTTTCTTTTTCATTGTCACAGCGTTTGGAAAGAGAAAGACGATGAAAGGTCGCTTCTAGCACAGGATGACGATATTGGAAATTGTAATTAATATCGGAGGACCCGAGCGAGTTCATTTGGTATCTTCGACGTCTGTGTAATATTTTTAACTTTTGTGCCTTCGTGGTACAGAGCAGATATAATTGGAGGAGTTCGTTTTTTTTTAATGAGGCGATCGATATGGCTTGTTAACAACAGGGTGTCAATAAAAGAAAACAAAAAATGTTGTAATGCACTGACTGTCCCTTCCAGAAAGAATGCATTCGCCATGAAGGATGAGCGGAATGGGTTTGCGAATTGCATCCATCGGAATGCGAAAGTGTCTTGAAATTTTAAAATTCCAATGAAATTACATTTTCCCTCACAAACTTTTTGCAGTTGCTTAGTGTAGGTGACGTCGCAAACTTTTTCAGTAATATTATCAATACGTGTTTCGGTTCAAGAAATCAAAGTGCCCAATCCCTGGAATTCGCTCATCCAAATACCAGAATCTTATCTCAGAACGCTCGAGCAGACATTAAGGTTCAAGCAACCTACTAACACAAACTTCGCATCTACAATTGATTGAATTGCACCCACTATGTTAGTTACATAATCAAATTATCGTTAAAATAGCGAATTCAAACAATAGGTATATGTACCGCAGCGCGCTCGTACGCTCATCCCAAAACCCGAATCGCACGTTCACAATGGTCTCATGCAATTCCTCACTAATTGCCTCTTGAGAAACAATTTAGCATAGAATTCCCGGGGCACAGGTCCCCCCCCCCCCCCCCTCTTTGCCGCAATTCGAAACAGCACCACAAACATCCTCCTAAATCGTGCATAAATCTTGCTCAAAGGCGCCCGCATATACATATATCTCTTTTAAAATCCCAATTCACGCAATCATAAAGGCCCACTTTCTTGTTGTGTCTGACCAAACAATTAGATTCTATCGCAGGTGACTTATTGCCTTGTGTCCCTATGCGTTACCAACGCCCCCCCCCCTCGCCCCTGCTGCCAGGGGATCCCGTGGTACCGTGCCAGAGGCGTTAAATCTTCGGTCTAATCATCACACAGCTAACTGCACAAGGAGCCTGAACACAACTTTGTTGGAGTGTTTTGCTCTCTGAAATAAATAGTGAAATTAAAGAGCCATAATGGCATTATAATGGCTAACAACAAATTAGAGCTTTTGTATATTTAAAAATTTAGAAGAGCTATAGTTAAAACCAAATACCAAAAGGGCAGATTTTTTTAATTAAAAAAAAAAATCGGCTGGATGTGAGTGAGAAATCTAGAGAGCAGTAAGAGCACCCGAAAACTTAACGATAGATCACTGCTAAAATTCTGTGAAAATTCATTCTTGGTCGGTACAGAAATTCCGCTACTACTACTTACTACTACTACTACTACTACTACTACTACTACTACTGACTTTTCTACGAAACGCTCGCGCTTGCGTGGAGCGATTTCGGCGTCGGTCTAGGCGTCTTATCGAAGCAAAGCAAAGGTGTACAGTTGTGATACCAGCCATTACTACGAAAGTCGGTGCTACCACCCATTTCTCATCTAGCTCAGGCTGCGGTTGTATATATGCTCCTTGAGATTGTACGATCCTACTTCGTAATATATAGGTAGGTCTAGGTACCACACACTTCGGCACGGTCTACAATCTACATCCGCTTATCCACACTTTGTATAGAAAGAACACTCTACCTTCTCGACGAATTTAGCGACTCTTCAAAAGAAGCAATACACACGAGAGTTTGTTTGCTAAAAGAGGGGGGTAATTATATTCGCAAACTGTCAGGTCACACACACGAAAGCTCACGAAATGTTGTGGACTTAATTTTTAAAAGTAATTAACCAACGAAAATAATGGGGGGGGGGGGGGGGGGGCTAGAGGAAATATACTACACAAGTCAAAACGATAGGTAGCTGACCAAAATTCTCCCTTGTAAATGCAGGGGTCTACTGTGTCCACTGTGGGTCCACTGAGGGTCCACTGTGGGTCCACTGTGGAATTTCAGAGTTTGCATTTTGAGGATGAGATCCTCCCCCCCCCCCCCCCCCACCCCGTCGAAGAGTGTCCAAAGACTCGGTCAGGCCAACGAAAAAAATCATTCCACCCACTATTCAATTTCTAAGACTCGGGTCACTAGTTTTCAAAAAATAGCATTTCAAACTGGGTTTTCAGTCAGGTCGCGATGAATTTAAAACCAATATTGAAATATTTGTTTGCAATCTATTTATGTAGACTCCATTTCCCGTCAACAAGGAGAGTGGATTTGCATCTTCCTCGAGGACCCACTGCTGCTAGAAACGATCTAAGAGTTTCAAAACTCACAAGCTATGTCGTGAGTCTTGAGCTGGACAAAAGGCTCTGTGGGCAATTTTGAAACTCTTATCTCGTGTCTAAACCATCGGCGAGTCCTCGACGAAGATGCAAATCCACTCACCTTGACGAGAAATAAAGTATACATTTCGACCATTTCTGGAGGGCCTCCCACAAGGTATGCTGACCGGTACCCGACTCCACGTCCATCACCTTGCCATTCTTAAACGCAACATAGCACCAACTGTCGCTCGCAGCATGCACGGACATGCACGGACATGCACGAACTTGCACGAAGCCACGGCAGACATGGAGAAGACCAATCGCCCCTGGCTAGGTGCACACATATAGTAATTGACCATGCTCTTGGCCACGGCCGTCCATTATACCACAAACCCGAGTCTAGTCTATGACTTTCAGGAATCCGAATGAACTCTGATATTATCGAGGTGTACGATCGCCTTGCCAGCACCGGGTCGGTGCTTATAATAGTATCTTTGGTCACGACTGCGATGTTCGAGTGGTCAGAGAGTCGAGGACAATGATGCTCGTTTTGGGCGTGGGTTGTTCGTTCAGGATTTTAGTGTTACTCATCTGTACGCGTTGTATGTTGAAGGAGGATGGCGGTTTATTTCTCGTATGCCTTTGGAGGGAGTATTTCATGCTTGTGGGACGGTGGTATAGACGTACATATCTAAAAACATTTTTTTACCAGAAGATTCTTTCGAATTAAGCTACGAGCCAGTAAAATTTCTGAACCAGAATATGTGCACGGAAAATTGAAGATAAGAATGTGGATACATGAAATATTTATATGGAAATATATGTTGGACATTTCTGTTGGGCCTTATGACAATTTCGGTTAATTTTCTCTGCGTTTCCAGGCGTACCAATTCTTTTATCGGCACTCGACAGAAGTGGCAACAGGTTAAATTGCTGTCGACAATGTGATCACCATTTTGACCTTTAACGAAACACAGTTTACTTCAGAAGTATCACGCACCCCTTTGAGTGAGAAGGTACTGTTATTTTGTTGTGGAAATCTTCATTTTCATTGCTATTATGCAGCCTTCTTCGAAGCGGTGACAACGTTTTAAAACTACGAAAGTCGAGTCAGAACCAAAAAAACAGACCAGCTGCACCACGTTTTGGTACAAAGAACCTTCATAGACATCTTTTTAAAGACGTTCCCGTTCACAGCGTTCATACACTGAATTGAGTATCCATCTATGTTCGTGAGTGCCCGTACTCGCACGGGGTACAAATGAGTGGAAAACCGGTCCTAGCCAAGCGGCACATAGTATATCGTATGGTGGCATAGCTACAATAATTACATATTCCAACTTGTTCACAGTTCCGGGACGGCGGGCTCGTGACCTTGAGCATAGATGCTAGTCTAACGTAGTGGATCACTGTTGGCTAGAGTGAACAGAGTGCATGGCATGCCGTGCCGTGCCATTGAACACCGCGCTCGATTGTTTCTGTGTGCGCGTGCATTTGCACTCAAATGGCCGGGCAGTTTGTATAGTTATGCTCGATTTCAGACTGAGAATGGAATCATTATGATGAACTATGACTTCGGCTTGACATGCTTCGCAAACGGATCTGACAGCTGTATGCACAGAATCTTTAAAGTGTCTCCATTTTTCTCCATTTCACCCTGAGAGGGAGGACCCACTCATTGTGTGTAGAGCTCCTGCAATACATGTTGTCTCACTGGTGGACAGCATACTGGCATTTGTTTTTAAATGGGAATTAACATTGAAGTTGTCCACCAGTGAGTATAAAGAAGGCTGCTGTTGCAGGTGCTCTATAATGGGTTGTAACATGGGGTCTAATTTCTTAAACGCTTAGCTCGTGTCTAGCAGCAATGGGTCCTCGAAGAAGATGCAAATCATCTCTTCTACTTAGGGCGATATGGAGTATGGAGCTGACAATCAATTGACAGAGCCATGTTATCCAGTTCATGTCGAGTATAACCAAAGGAATGCGCAGAAACCAAAGTTCTTTCTTGGTGTGGAATGAAGTCTAGATCCCCTTCATCAATATATGAGTATCTTTGCTCTACATCAACCTAGAGACCAGGGTCGATGGAAGCCCGCCGAGGCCCGTCCTTCGGAAGGCAACCCTTCGGTGCTCTTCAATGGCCACATGGGCTTCTAGCATCGTCTGGATTTCACGCGTCTACTTTGCATACACGACCACTTTGAGCGACATTGTCGTCCCATAATTCACCGCCGCCTTTCAGACCGCAGAGCCCGTTGTCGAAACAGTGCGTAGTCAAACGCCACCAAGCCATCAGTCAGGGGATTATCCCCGTCCTGAGGCCTCCATCCTCCTAGAGTGTGATCATTTGCCATCGCTCTAGTTAGCTCTTGGTCCTTGCTACAAGGGTTTACATAATTTAGGAACATCTTCGCAGCGGGTCGCGGGAATTCATGGGGCGGATTTCTTTCTGTGGTCCGGGTGCTTTTTTTTTATATCTTGGCGACGAAAATTACCCACCGAAAATGACCCACCGAAAATGCTTGTCAATTGGACGCAAACAAACCCGTTCGGTTTGGTGTAAATTATCAACATAAGGAACCGTGTATTCGCTTCAGATGCCGGATACGACTTCAAAGGTCAGATATGATTAACAACTAGCAATGGCACAAAAAACCCAATAAAATTAAAAATCGAATTCTGCAAAGATTCACCACATCTTTAGCAGTATCGTTTAGCTCACATCGCGTTGTTGCTATTTTGTACTGCATATTTCAAAGCGCTTAAGAATCTTAAAGTCAATTTCACGTTAACAAGGAGAGTGGATTTGCATTTTCCTCGAGGACCCACTGCTGCTAGACACGAGCAAAGAGTTTCAAAAATTACAAGCCATGTCTTGAGCCGGACATATGGTTCGATGGGCAGTTTTGAAACTCTTAGCTCGTGTCTAGCAGCAGTGGGTCCTCGAGGAAGATGCACATCCACTCTCATTCTTAACGTGAAATGGAGTGTATATGTGCACATTTCTTTAATTTCAAAATTCAACCCATTTATGAAAATTGACAAAAATCCGGAGTGTGTATGGCTCGAGCAGTTTGTGATAGTTTTAAAAGTGTGTTATAATTGATAAAGAACATACTATTGGGATTTGCGTGCTCTGCCGAGTAACCGATCGGTACGGGCCAATGAAAATCGTGCTTCGTGCAGACAGCGTTGTTTGCAATACTGCTCACGTGCCGTGTTTGTTGTGAATGGGCTAGCGTGAGATTTGGGAAAACCTCGGACGGTGTCATCTTGTTGACATCGACACCACGACGAAGTGCGGGACGGCGCACATCGCAGCGTGTCCACGTTTTGGCGTGGACAAACGTGTCACTTTCGAAAACAAGTCTGATTTGAGAATGGATAAGGAGTTGTTTGTATACAGTGTCGATAAGACGTCAGAAACGCGCGGTTGATATTTTTACAACGAAAGCTTTCAGCGCATGGCGAATGAATTAAAAGTTGTAAGACAAACAAGTAACAACTCCGTGAAACATAATAATATGTTTAAGTTACTTCGTGGCGTATCAGCTCCGAGACTCTAATGTCAACATTGAACTTGTGGTTGTTGTCCACGTGATAGCACGAACCTGACAAAGCTCTCGGTTTGTTTGTATAGTTTATAGCGAAATACACAAGGATGTCACATGTGCGAAATTATTTCGGTGTTCATCTTTAGTGAGGGGCACAAAAGACATATGCCCAACTGTGTTTTAAAGATTTTTATTTTTACATCTCTGTTTAAAGTCTCCCTGGAGATCCCCCTTGTCCCACCCAGCGAAGCAGGGACCGAATAGCTCAGTTCGTAGAGCACCTGCCCGGCAAGCAGGAGGTCCCGGGTTCGTATCCCGGTTCGGGTGCACATTTTTTCAGCTTCGCCTCCCTTCCATCAATTGCATACTGGTAACTGCTTAAACCAGTAACAATTTCCTCTCATCTCTGTTTACTATAAATATTCTCTGGTGACTATTTTAATAGTCGTTTGGTAGCTATAATATCAACGTCCAGCATAAAATATATGCACCTACTTATGGAGTGTGGTATTTCGTTTGTAATCGGATCCAAAGTTGAATCGGATTCAAGGTGAAGAAAACGAATTCCCCCTCAATTTGTGTGGCGTGTAGAAAGTAGAATGTGGTGAAGTTTATAAGGACTAGGTATTTAATTACTAATGCCGTGATTTGTTGATTTACGTATAGGTCCAGAGGACTCTTATAATACTTTCATAAAAAAAAACACACCTCCGTATAAAATAACTCGGCCGATTAAAAATTGGCAGCATTACAAAATTAGAAACTAATAACACACATCCATGAAGGTGAGTGTGCAATTCGAGTGGGCTTCAACTTCAGGCTCAAGCCGAACAAAACAACCAATGTGGTGTGGCCTTTCACACAGTTTGTTTGGTCTTCGTTTAGGTATGGGAACGTACTTAAATTAAGTCACGTTTTAGTGCGGGGTGGAGGGGGGCTGCCAATGTGGGAGAGTTTGTGACAGGGTTTATGACAGGGGAAGGGAGGGGGGGTTGACATTTGTGATGTCACATTTTGATGTGAATAAAAGCTCAATTTTGTTAACAACATTTTTTTTTGATTAATTGTCGCTACGCATCTTTTTAATTGTTCCGTAATTAAGAGGTTCTATACTTGCTAAAATTTCGCTTGGGCGATGTTTTTTCGTCGATTTTGTGGAGGGGGTCATAGGTTATGACATAATTTTAGAAGGGGACAGTTAGTGACAAGGGGGGGGGGGGGTAAAAAAGAGGCCTAAAAAGAGTGGCACACTTCAAGTAGGCTCCTAAGGCCACTACTAAAATGGCTTCTTGCTATATTAAAAATTAAAATGGTTTGTCCAGCCCAGTAAGTGAACATATATAGGTGGGTAACGCTAGGTGTTCCTCCAATGCAACTCCTATTCAATGAATTCTAATTAGGAGTTTGCGCACACATGCAAATAAAAAGCAAACCACATGCCTTTCGTTTTTTGCCCACCAAAAAAAAAACGTTAACGATCGCTCTATAACAGCTGGTTATACGCGTACCTGCACCAACGTAACACCGCTTCGATTACAGACAAATCACAATTATTTGTCATCATCAATCATTATCGACACCACCACCACCACCACCACCAGAGATCAATTGCTGCGAATGCAGAACCCACCGGAAAAAAAAACCCCACTAAAGTGAACCCACTTGAGTTCCACAACATTCCAATCGCCTCGCAAAAAGGACAACAACAAAAAAAACCCGATCGCGGTAGCCACGGTTTTGTGTTGTTTTGTTGGCTGTAACGGCCCACGTACAAAATGGACGACCGCCGACGGGGGTACCAACCTCTGGGCCGCCGAGACCGACCCTGTTATACACACGTAGTACATGGTAATAGAGATAACGAGCGAGCTGCGCTGGTGTGTGTGTGTTTGTGTGAGTGTAATTACATCGGCGTCCTTCACTACTCGACATAGCAACGAGCAATTCACCGCGTGTAACCGTGACCTTGACGTGTACCTACCACGGCGACGTCCTCGCAGTGCTGCCAACGTGACGATATGGCGACTGCTCTGATGATTCTGGACACGGCGTGCTGAAAAATGTCACGGGGAAATTACTCTCCAGTCTTTTCTGGAAATCAGTTGTAATGGCAGCTATGTAAAACTGTCCGTATGTGCTTTTTAAATTTGGGGCTCTGTATTATGCGTTTTTTTGTGTCTACAGTCGTGTTAGCCTAAGATTACCACAGCCTGGTGGACTTCGAAGTAAAGTATCATATTTTGACTCTACCATTTGTAAAGAGTAAAATGGTAAAATATGGTAAAGGTAAATAGCATTTTTAATGGTAATGATAAAACTTAATCGTTTGATTCTATGGTATTGTGCTCTATGATATGAGATCCCCAAAACGTGGCAAACTCAAATTAATTCTAGTGTACCTATACTACCCATACATCCGGACTGTTTTGGTCAATACCGATAAGTGACGTCCCGATATAGTTTACGTGAAAAGGAAAACACATAATATGTTTGCATGTGTCATATTTCTGTAACGAATTGGAACTTGGAAGTATCAAATATCTTTATCAATGGAAATGTTATGTGAAATGCAAACTTTGCATTGTAAACCTTTTCTTAGAAGGTAATATTATGAACCCCCTTATCTAAAAACGTGACAGTAGAAAAGCCTAGAGGTTTATGTTATGCTTAAGATATCTACAATTGTAATTACTACATTTGTTAGACTCAACTCTACTATCCAATTACTATTACTGTTAATTTTAACGATATATTGCTGCAAACTCCAAAGTGACGCAAGTCTTTAGCATCGTCATAGTAACTCTTAAATTAAGATGTTATTTGCAACAAAAATACGGTCGAAATATCTGCAGATGAATGAATATATTTGTCTGTCAAAGAGGTAAACGCACTGTGTTTCAAGATGCAGGGAAAAGTGCACGTGTAATTAATGCATGCAAGATACAAATCACCACTGTTTGGTTTTACTTTCGCTGTCGTCACTATAGATGTCACCGGCCATGCATCTTATTGATGAGCGTAGCGAGCGAAGCGAGCGGAGCGAAATCTTCAATTTCACTTACCCCAAAAAAAAGTCACTTGTGTATGTTTTTTTTTTTTTTTTTTTTTTTTTTGTGTTTGTGCGCGCTATACAGACCAAACGCCTGAACCGATATGGATGAAAATTTCTGAGTATCTACCTCTGTTCTCAACTTAGACCCCCTGCGTTTTTGAAAAAGATCGGTTTAGTAAATTTTTTATAAATCAATTTTTACGAAATTTTTCGATTTTTTCAGAATTTTGAACCCCTGTAAATTTCAAAGTTCTGAACATAACTTCACCAAAACTTCTAAACATGTTGACCCTATACATATTTATCATGCCTGCAAATCTTAGTTCGGTAGGTTTTTCCAATTAGTTTTTATTAGCATGTTTGTGGTGTTTTTTTCGTGATTTGACGGCTGATTCAATACGAGTTCGGTTTCCTTCGTTTCCTTGGTTACCATCTTTGTTGACCTCGACGAGAAACAAAGGAACGTCAGAATCCGTATACATTTTCAAGTGATTAGAATTTTCGAGAAGGCAATGGTCAGGTTTGGTGCTCCATGGTTTTCTTGTGACTGCTGCCTGCACCGTTTAATCCGCTATACACAAACCGCTACCTACGCTCATCTTCAACGCAACACAAATTGCGTTCGCGAAGCCCTAGTTTGTAAAATTACGTTCATGAATTTAGGTTAATCACCATGGTGATGCATTGCTCGACGCCATCTTAGTAGCTGCTTCATACACTAAAAAAACACATCTGCGTGCACATGTGATCTGTTGTGTGGTATGCCGAGTGAATTATCTGTTAATCAGACATGAGTCTTAAGAAATTTATTAGATATATTGGCCATTTTCCAATTTTTAATTCAACCTTGAAACGCAATCCATTATTCCAAGTACCTAGTTGTACTTCTTCGAAGTGTAAACTAACCTCACTTCACCTCTGCATACGATGCTCGGGCAAGGCTAAAATAATACTTCACTCCATTTCATCTTAAGAAGAGCAGTGATTTGAACCTTCCAAGAGGACCTTCTATTTCAAAACTTACAACCCAAGCCTTGAGTCAGATAAAATTCTCTATACGGACAGTTTTTAAACTCTTATCTCATGTCTAGCAGCACTCAGCAGTGGTGTTGGAAGATACAAATCCATTCCCCTTCTCAAGGTTAAATGAGTAATACAACTAGAACCACACAATAAACTCCAGTCAGATATCAATATCTAACTGGGAGCAGTAAACAATGGAAGTACGCCCTACGGCTACCGTGTATGTTACAAAGCATAGGCAAACACACACATGCATAGTATAAGTTCGTATCGCTCACGCCCGTGACCTTCTCGAAGGCAACTCCTACTCACACGAGCGCAATTACACGATGTAGTACAGCCACACATAATAGAAAAGACGGTGCAGCCCAGCAAGAAATAGCGAGCGTGCACCCGCAGAGTAACAGGCTGACGTCGTCCCAGCGGCTATTATTGGATAGTGTGTTATGCCGAGCATGTTGCTACACTAGTATCTACACTAGTATACGTGTTGAGATGCACAGTGCTGAGAGGCGCATGCGTGTCGTGTGCGAAAGTGTAGTTTGGTCAAAACCAAACACTGTGGCACAATGTATGTTAACAAGAGAAACGGAATTCAAGTGCTTGTATCCGAGTTATTAGTTGTTTTTGTTGTAACGCCCACAGCCAATAGGATGCAGAAAGATTAATGTGACTGTGAGCGTTTAAACTGTAATATTTTTCTCTAAAGTTGTTGGGCAAAGTTGACAGCACTTCATCTTGTCGCGAAACGAGCCAAAAAAGCTGGTTTATAGCTGTAGTCTTGCATCCTAATCCCGAATATTAGTGAACCCTTTTATTGCAAGTGCAGCTTCTTTCGACTAATCCAAACAAGCGTCAAACACAATCCCTCGGTATCTGAAAGCTGAACAGCGTCTAGACGTGCTGCGTACATTCAGCGAAGATAGTGATTGCAGCACTCGGGCACGTTCGGACACGCATGTTGCTGCACCCGAACGAAGCGCTCGACCGTGTGTTCGTGTTTGTGTGTGTGTTTGTGTGTTTGGTTTGCGCTGCCGCCGCCGCGAGCGTGCCGTCGAGCTGTGCCAAAATTTATCAGCAAACTTGCCGCGACGACAGTGCGGTAATGTGTGCACACGCTGTCAGACACACGCGGTTAGGTACACGCTGTCAGGCACACGCTGTCAGGCACACGCGGTCAGGTACACGCTGTCAGGCACACGCTGTCAGACACACGCGGTTAGGTACACGCTGTCAGGCACACGCTGTCAGGCACACGCTGTCAGGTACACGCGGTCAGACACACGCTGTCAGGTACACGCGGTCAGGTACACGCTGTCAGAAACACGCGGTCAGGTACACGCGGTCAGACACACGCTGTCAGGCACACGCTGTCAGACACACGCGGTTAGGTACACGCTGTCAGGCACACGCTGTCAGGCACACGCTGTCAGGTACACGCGGTCAGACACACGCTGTCAGGTACACGCGGTCAGGTACACGCTGTCAGAAACACGCGGTCAGGTACACGCTGTCAGGTACACGCTGTCAGGTACACGCGCTGCGTTTTGCGGGGCGGGGGGCCGGCAGTCGAGGATTGCGGGGTGCTTTGTACAGAGAGATGTTGATTTGCCAAAGTACGGCGCGTGGCGCTAGTGGCTTCTGAGTGTAGATAGGGGGATGTTTGTGCGTGTAACGTGAACCCATAGGGACATCACCGAAGACTCCAACCCTATTTGAGATGGACACGAGCCCTCAAAGCGTGGGGTACTAGATACATTGAATTCAAGGGTGAATTCAATGCATTGACCCACGCTAAACCAAAATTGCATTCCATGTTTTCTCATAATATACAACGTGTTCTCAAGTTTCCTTTCAAGAAAAGGAAGGGTATGCCACTGCCTTCTAGAAACAACGATTTTGGAAGGCTGTGCTCAATTAATGCAAACTATTGAGTTTCATTAAATGCAACATTGAATTCAATGCATTGAACGAAACATTGACCATTGACGCTTTTTCGTTTGGCTGTTTATACAGGAGTCAACCACAGCTACGTTTTATATCCCGGAACGATGGGTCCGGCTACGAAAAAAGGGAACCGGAACTGCGTTCCCGGATTTCCGATATAACTCCATTCCCGTGGCCGTTTGAAGGGGCGAGTTTCTTACGCCCGAATGACCTTCTATACTATGACAGTAAAAAAGTATCATACAACCAATCGTTGCGTCTATGTGTATATACGTTTCGAATCTTCAACTCGTTTCTTTGTATAGCATCGAAATTCCTTCGCTATTCGCAGCCTGAAATCTAGATGCAGATAGAACTCAATTTTGTCAGTTGTCTACAAAAATGAGAGGTTGTTTCTTCAAATTTCATTCGATACTTGATCCGATTTGATCCCAGAGTCGATTTACGACTATCGGTATCCACAAGATGTCCATGCCGCAAATGGATGCAAATCGTGCTGAAATTGAACTCGGTTTCGTTCAAGTGGCAGTGAAATGTAATACAAATGGCGACAAAACAAATTTATTTGCCTGCGTATGATTTTGCTAGCCCCATCGGTGGAGGTGCCACAACGCGTTAGTCGGTGGAGGTGCCGTAACGTCTTAGTCGGTGGAGGTGCCGGGTTGTCCAATAAATTCTTTGGTCAATTATTCGTGTCTTCGAATTGGGACTCGGGACTGACTTGACTGCCGTCCATGTGACACTTGACTTGATGTCATGACGTTTAACGACGCACTGTTTTTCACAATCTTGGTCTTTTTAATACAATGGTCAAAAAGCGTCTGAACTGAAGGAAACATGTACACTATGCTTTTTGAGAAGGAAATGTGTTACAGGTGTCAGCAGATACCATGATTCAACATGGACTATTTCTCATTATTTCCACTTTCATATTTTTTATATACGAGTAAAGAATTTGTGTCTTTTCTCGATTTATCATTGATTCTAAATAGCTCTAATGCTGTATAGAAACTAGAGTATCTAAACTAAATATCCGTGTGTGTGTGTGAAGATTCCGAAAATACAGGTTTCATCACGATCCGACCAAAGGTGTGGCCTGGAAAGTGTATCCCGTACGAGGTAAGGGAAGCGGCCCGAGTTCACAGCTCTATGAACAGACTTAAAAACCCAATGCTAACGTATGGGTATGAGATGTAGTGTATACATTAATTACGCTAGATACTATGTGTCAATGAGAGGTCTGACATTTGCTATCACGCCACACTTGGCGTGAATGAATGGCTCTCGCCCAACATGGAGCGGGCTAGAGTGGATGTGTGGCTGAGTGCAGCGCCGATGGAGGGCCGCCATTTTGAAGGTCACTCGCGAGTGCCAAGCATTTCACGGTAACGCGTGTACTTCAGTGGACATCTAGAGTAGATGTCTGGCTGAGTTGATTCTGATGGACGATCGTTATGAATGCAATGGTCGTACTTGTTTTCGGTTATCGCAGCGAGGATTTGTTGATTTTTTTTTGGGGCGGAAATTTGAGAAATGTGTTACAATTTGAGCTCGGATGGCTAACATTTTAATTTACAAGACATTTTTGTTCACTTCGTCTATTTGAAAGATGAGAGAGACGCTTAGTTAAAATGAGAGAATAAAGGTTTGGGAACAAATTGATTGAAAGGACTCAGTGATAATTTATGAGAGATGCCAAAAGATTTCGTTTAAAAATTTTTAGAGAACATCTTCAGTTTAGTGTGTCGACATCATGATGAAGAGGAAGATGGAGAATCTGCCTGAAGCCCAGAGTTTAGGGTGGCTCGGTGCCAGTCATAACTATAGCCCCAACAGCTGGCGATTCCAAACGTCTACCATCTATTGTGTCCCAAGGTCGTGTCCCAAGTGTCCCAAGGTCGTTTGACTTAATTTGACTGGAACGCAGGTAAACGGGCTCTACTTTAAACGACACGCACTTTGGAATGTGCACCTGGTAATTACACGTCTGTCCAAGCCAGTTAAAAAGATTCTTATCTCATAATGGTCTTTAAGTCGACGGTTATTTTAAGAATTTCCAAGGTAACAGATAAAAAAAATGAGTGTTGCGTACGAGTACTCGTAATGTATTTATTCTGTGCACCTGACGTGAACAGCCCTGGGTGAGTACGTTATGGTAGTGTGTGCATTGAGCAAGCTCTCCGTGTTCATTGACGATGATTGACAATCAGATCACAGTGAGCGCTGCACGTAAATGAGTAGATGCTTTGGGTTTGGAGGTCACGGGTTCGATACTGTGTAGAGGCGTGATTGTTTTAGAGGTGGAGTTGTCAATTAGATTACTGTGACTTCGCTTCCTTGTCGGGGTTTTAGGTCGTGTGCATTTCCATAAGCGTCATTTAGAGCTCTTATAATTTGCTTTTGGTGACTTTATGCGTATACTCAAACGTTATTAATTATACTGTTTACTAAAATCCAGTTAAAATGTCTACACTGTAAATGTTTCGGTATAGGCACGTTTTAAATTCGGGGCTTCCTGCGTTTTCTCGACTATTTTGACCATTTTCGATAGCAGATGTCACGATCAATAGTTTTCAGTAGACATCAACGGAAAAAAGTGTTCGTCTTGTAGTTTTAAATTATTGTATCGTTCATATCAGCTCCATAATTCTCGGTAATGAACCAAGGTTCTTAGAAATACCAAATATAATGTACAATTATATTTGGGATTGACTGACTTTGAAAGCAATTATAATATGAGAAACACGTATTTCTCTGTTGAGCAATTTTTATGCCCAGCAGGAGGAGCGCCTAAAAAATGCATGCGAGAAATGTATTAATCACGCCCCAACTCACAGTGATTCGCTCCGAGCCACAAGGTGGGCTTTCGCGTGGGAAGAATTGTCTTTCGGCCGAGTGCCGGTCGAGCTGCTGGCGCTGGCCCACAATAACAAAGGCCACGACGACGACGATGACGACGACGAGAGAGATTGCCCGAGCACAGAGACATGCAACTCTGGAAGAATCTCGTAGCACTTTTCTTTCATATAACGTTTCACATCGCGAGCGACCACCTCGCATGATATCGGTGAAAATGTTTGCTCCCGGCTGCGTGGAAACTCCTCGGGGAAAACCGGGGGCGCCCGGACACATGTCAGAAATGGAAATTGAAGGAAACGCGTATAGATCTCGCGGTAAATTGTCAAAAGAGGAACGGGGGAAAAAAACATGCCAACGCGGTGTGTGTGGTGAACCCCTAGGGGAAAAAAATGCGAAGTGAACGCACTCCGTCGCCTTTCTAGATAATATTTCATATTCACGGCGAGGGTTTTTGGTTATTTGAACACGTCGGAAAAGTCGCAGATATATATAACGTGCGCCTTTTCAGCGGTGAAATCAAAGGTAAAAGTCGCAGCGAAGAACTGTTTTTGATTGGACTGTCGCACGAACGGTTCCAAAATATCCACTCGCTGTGCGGCATGAAGATAGCCGGAAGGCAAACGGGGGGGGGGGGGGAATCAAATACGGAAGCTGTTGACCTTGTTGACGGGATGACGTAGTCCAGTGGAGTCTCGGGGTTTGATCCTGCGTCATTTCAGGCGCAGCGAGGTTGGGAAACGGGTCCTGTCATTTTATGAAGTGAACAAGCACACACCTTCAGTCCTCGAGGGCTTGCAGCTGAAGAAATTCTGACAAATCACGGCAAGTCATGTTCGAAGATTTAACTTCATATGCCTATCAACATGCCCTCAAAATATTAGCAAGTCTTTGTAAATTGGTATGACTGAGGCTGTGAACTTGAACCACCAGAGAATTAACAAAGTCTCGATATATTTGGCTTTTATAGTGATTTTAGACCAAAAAGCGTTCGCTTGCGGGCTACTCCATTTCTATAAAACAAACATCTCTGTTGAGATTTTACCGAAATCCAATACGACCTACAATGCCTTGGCAGCGAACATTTAAAATAGGTGTTCTTACTTCTTGATGTAACATAACAATTACTTGTAATAGCAATGACGCACTACACAATTTTACTCTAGTGAAAATGTGTTGCCAATTATCAAATGACTATAGCCACGTACAGTTCTCCCCTTTTGCTTTTACGCTCGTTACCATCTGTACTGTTTTACCTTCAACCATTGCTGGCCGGGATACGCAACTAGCTCAACGCTGTATGTTTCCCATGCAACGTTAAGGCCTTAGCAGCTGTGATCATCGGTCAGATCAACTCCATAACCATGATTATGTCGTTATGTATTGCTATTTGAAAGATTAAATATTTACTAGTCCATTCTAAATATGACAATTGAATTTTAGAAGTAGCTAAATAATTATTTTGTTTGTTTGTTTTAATGTTTATTCAGTTTTAAGAAAACGTAAAAACGGCAACATACATGTTGAACGCAGTGAGAGCTGGCACGGCATACAAGTTGCCTATCCCGTACCGGAGCAGTGAGAGCTGGCACGGCACACTAGTTGCCTATCCCGTACCGGAGCAGTGAGAGCTGGCACGGCATACTAGTTGCCTATCCCGTACCGGAGCAGTGAGAGCTGGCACGGCATACTAGTTGCCTATCCCGTACCGGAGCAGTGAGAGCTGGCACGGCATACTAGTTGCCTATCCCGTACCGGAGCAGTGAGAGCTGGCACGGCATACTAGTTGCCTATCCCGTACCGGAGCAGTGAGAGCTGGCACGGCATACTAGTTGCCTATCCCGTACCGGAGCAGTGAGAGCTGGCACGGCACACTAGTTGCCTATCCCGTACCGGAGCAGTGAGAGCTGGCACGGCATACTAGTTGCCTATCCCGTACCGGAGCAGTGAGAGCTGGCACGGCATACTAGTTGCCTATCCCGTACCGGAGCAGTGATCGAAGGTTTAACGACAGACAATCTTTCACACATCACGCCACTATTATACCGATCGCTCACACGTCGGCAGCGCCCGCTTGAGTGCACCTACGCCACAGTGCACGCACAGTCACGTGACCGACTCGGAATGTCGCCTCAAAGCAGCCGTGATGGCGGCCATCTTTGCTACTTGCCAGTTACCTGTTGTGGTGATGGCACGTGACCCTGACAAAGATGTGGGATGCCCTTGCCGAGAGTAGCCAAGGTAACTGGAGGGTCGTTCACCTCTGCAAGAGTTGCACATAGGTGTTGGGATCCGGTGGAAAGTACCTATCGTGTGGTGGGAGATGAGGGCGGCGATCTCTCATTGGTCGGGGCGTTTCGATTGCAGTGTTCGGTGGGGAATCGGTTGCTGATGTTTCATTAAGCATATCGGAATTTCGTGTTGGTCCTTTCACCGCACCATTCACCTATACGTTGCTGCAATAATGTGTATATACAAAGTTATTACATTTTTGAGCGTGGGCTGCTTATAACTATGCTTGAAAAAAATGATATTGCATTTTGAATGCTTTGATAACGTGTATATTAGTTACTTTCTCAAAGGTTATTCAATACCAAATTAAATATAAGATTATAAAAAGGATATTCGACAATTTTTTTTGCACCATTTGCTCGCAGTCTCATACGAAAAACATTGTTTATTTTTTGTTTCATTCGTATAGAAAACGAACCAAATCGAAGAGGATAGTAATATGTAATCAACTGGAAAATAAATTGAAAATAAAATGAAATAAATATGTGTAAACTTAAAGTAGCAATTGGAACAATGCGATTGCAGAGGGTGGGAAGGGGAGTGTACATTGCCCCCCCCCCCCCCCCAATACAACATCGACAACAACAGAAACAAACCGAAAATAAATTGAAACGAATATAGTACAACTTTCTCTGATGACTGATACCCGGACTGAATGATCTCAAGGTATAATTCGGTTGTTTTCAAGCGATCTCCCATAAGTAAATGCTTTTAGCTTATGTCTTATGTCTGTGCTTTTAGTACTTTCACTCATGGTGGCATCGTCTCAGATTTAAGATGAATCCCAAAATGTGAATGAATACGTGCCAATCACACATCGTATCAGATTCGACATCTTGAATTCCCCGAATGAAAAGTCAAATCCCATCCGGAAGTACATACAAAAAACATATATGTATCATACATGGAAGGTTTTTATAAGAAACATATAAGTTTC
Source organism: Nemoura dubitans (assembly GCA_921293005.1). NCBI lineage: Eukaryota > Metazoa > Arthropoda > Insecta > Plecoptera > Nemouridae > Nemoura > Nemoura dubitans. The sequence goes on from OV121076.1 coordinate 5,592,510, forward strand.
TTATAAGATATTGCACTTTCCTACATTTTCCCTATAATGTATCATATATTATGTTCGTATATGCTTTTTCATGTGGGATATACCGTCAATCACCACATCGTAACAGGATTAGAAAAGATGTTCACATCCCACGCTTCAATGATAAGATCATTTCTAAAACTGCGATCGACAATTCCAGTGACAACATTGGTTCGATATCTTAGATTGTCATCGGCGACATCGTTGCAATGAAATGCAGGAAGCAATATTAATAAAGATACGCGAGCTGCTCCATAATATAATACCAAGGTGTGGCTGAAAGAGACAGGGGTCACGGCATGGACGGTGTTGACAAAAATGGGGTCACACTGCGCATACAGATGACATGTTTGGGGGGGGGGGGGGCGGTGGCGTACTCGTATGTGATGTCCTTACACTCTTGTACCTTTCTGTACATACTGCGCATGTTCGTTCTCTATACAAGCTTATTTATTATTGACGTTGGTTTGCTATCGTTTATTTTACGACTCGAAATAAGCAGAGCGCCTGTGATTTTCGAGTACGTTTGACTCTGATATTCTGACCGTATGCCATCTTGGGAATATAGAGCACCTGCAACAGCAGCCTTCTTAAAACTCACTGGTGGACAACTTCAATGTTAATTCCCATTTAAAAACAAATGTATGTATGCTGCCCACCGGTGAGATAACATGTATTGCAGGAGAGCTCTGTTGCTGAGGGGATTTCAATGCTCGATATATGAGAGCGTGCTTGTGCAGCTAAACTTCATTTCACGTTGAGAAGGTTAGAGGATTTGCATCTTCTTCGAGAACCCACTGCTGCTAGGCACGAGCAAAGAGTTTCAAAACTCACAAGCCATAGACAAACGGCTCTATGGGCAGTTTTTAAATTCTTAATAGGTTTACACGGTTCAATGTTGAGTTCAATGCATTGAATTCAAGGTTGACTTCAATGCATTGAACGAAACATTGAATGCTCTTGACAAGAGCCGTAGACACGGCCCATGTTTTTAATTCATGGAAAATAGTGGCACAGTCTTCCAAAAGCGTTGTTTCTAGAAGGCAGTGGCATAAGTACCATAAAGTAAAGTGGCATAAGTGCCTTCTCTTGAAAGGAAACTTGAACGATATTTAGGACACGTCCTAAATGAGAATCATTGAATTCAATGTTGAATTCAATGATTCATTGAATTCAATGATTCATTGAATTCAATTGTGGTTTCAACGGTTTAATGCATTGAATTCAAGAACGAATCAATGTACCGTGTAAACCCAGCTGTAGCTCGCGTTTAGATGCAAATCCACTCTCCTTCAATTGAAAGAAAATTGGAATGCAGAACATATCTACAGTTTCAAACCTTTGAGATCGCACTGGTTGTAAGTCTAAGAAACCTTTGAGTACCCTTCGCCAGCACAACTCGTAGTTCACCACGCGGCCACACGACGTCGCAGCGGCGTCGGCGTCGCGACGTCTACCACGACTCACGACCCCCCCCCCCCCCTTCGCCTCGCCAAGAGGGTGGCGTCGACACATGGCAAAGAGTGTCGCGGAAAACGAGGAGTCGCGGAGGCAAACAGACCTGCAGTTGTTGGTCAACTTTGTCGCACAACTTTGCGATGCGAGTGGTAGGTGTCCGTGCCCACTTGCTCGCCGAATCGCTGGCGTCGGGAATAAACAGATGTGAATCTATGGGCACGGTGCAACTGGCATTTGTAATTCGAACAAACCGTTTTCTATATATACAAAAACAAAGAGTATATCACCCATACCGGCAAAACAATGTTTATATCGTCTAAAAAGATTGCTGCAAAAAATGCATCTAATTAAAAGCCCTCACCCATTTAAATGTCATGAAATCCTACATTTGTTTCAATCCGGATTTGAATTCCCAAATAAGATACTAAAGAAATGTTAGAATTCTTCAGATTGTATAAACGAGTTTTGTAATTGAAATTTATATTCAATATGCGTGGTTATATTTGAGCATACCACACCTAGTTTTAAACAGTATTTTTTTTATTTATAAAGTAGTGTTAATGTAATAAAAGTAATACAATTTAAAAAGGTACCTAATATTGTGATTTACAGCCCAGTTGAAAATCGAAATGGTTAAGGCCATTTTCCACTAGGGTTGCAACCTGCTGATCCTATGCCATCTTACCGCACATTTATCACCACCAATGGAACAAAACCATTTAGAGGGCCATGGATCGGCAGGTTGCAATCCTGGTGGAATATGGCCTTTATTGTCGAGCGCGCAAGATGGCGCCCATGTAGCTTTTTGACACCAAGTGTGCAGTGTGTTTGGAGAGGGTGCAGGGTTCGACCACCGTTGGGGTCGATATTTTGCACCAGACAAAAGAAAGTGAATTCGCAAATACAAGCTAGGCTTGGAAACAGAACAGACACCGACTGGCGTAGCTTTTGTGTCCTCGCGTCGAGCGCTCGCGAAAAACCCGTACACGAGGAACAAAAGCGAGTCGTTTCGCCACGTGGCTTAGATTTTTATTTTGAAGACGAGTTGAATAGCTGCTTATAGAAATATACGTACGTTCGAAATTGTCAAGAGGGCAAAGGGATTCGAAAACGATGCCCTTTGACCCCAGGGGTGCGATTGTGTAACTTTATTTCGTTCGATTTGGCTCGAAATCACTCGATTTCAAATCACTGCCCGTGTTAAACCATAGGCAGTGACATTGAAAACGAACGGTTTTGAAACCACAAAGTTACACAGTCGCCCCCCAGAACGTCGTCTCGTTTTCATTGTGCGAAACTGATGTCACGTTCCTCCAGGAATTAGACATGTTTAGGAAAAGAAGCGACAGAAACAGTGGCGTAGCTTCAAATCGGAGGCCACCAAGGAGAAAAACACTCGAGGCAACCCTTCCCGCCACTAGTGTTGCCGTTTCAGGTTTTCAAAATTTACGTATCACCTTTATAACCTATATATAGCAAAACATTTCTTGCGTATAGGCATTGCTCCACATGATGAAGATTAAAAAAATAATGAGTTTCGGGGTATGTTTTAGCATCCCGAACAAATGGCCGTGTTCGCTCTTATTTACGTATTTTGCCTGTATCTAAAACATACCTACGGAAATATTGAAATGATAACTCCAACGACGTGGCCTTGACAATCATAACAATCATAACAATCATCAATACAACACCACAATCATCATCTTGAGATGTCGGCAGCTTTTGGTCAGAAAGCCACTTTCAGGCCGACTGCGGATCTGTCCCCCTAAAGCTGGGTATTATTGTGTGCGTGGTTGTAATTATTTTATTCTATACATTTGACAATGCCCACGTATTATGTAAAATAATCTGTGGCAATAAAAGAAATACAATACAATACACATTCTATGTCCATTGGTACAAAGGCATTGCCTTGACATAAACACGCGATCATTTATAAACTATGTGTAAAATAGAGAGAGTGTGTGATAGTATAACACATGGCGTCCCGGCGTCGGGGTGCAGTGGCTCCTCTCTCCCGCGAGAGGAGCCACTTGTCACGTGGGCAAAGGGACGCCGCGACGGTCGTAAAACGACGCCCCCCTCTCTCTCTCGCGCGACGTCCGACGCCGCGCGGTGCAGGCGTCGTATTAATTAATGAGCTGTAAATCATTAGACGCGTGTGTGTGTGTGTGTGTGTGTGTGTGTGTGCCTTGCTGACCGATTGGGGCGATTGGCGACGTCGGGCAAGATCGTTCGCTATGGACGTCGTTTCGGGAGCGAAGTGTCGGGAGTGTCTGGGTTTTTTGGGACCCGTGCTTTTGTGTAGAAAGTCTAAACTCTATTTCACGTTAAGAAGGAGAGAGGATTTGTATCTTTCTCGAGGACCCACTGCTGCTACACGAGCTAAGCGTTTCAAAATTCACACGCTGTGTCTTGAGTTGGACAAAAGGCTCGGTGTTCAGTTTTGGGACTCTTGACTCGTGTTTGGCAGCAGTGGGTCCTCGAGGAAGATGCAAATCCACTCTCTTTCTTAACGTGAATTTCGTTCATATCAGTTCATTTTAGTTCAGTTCACGTTTGTATGTTGTTCATAACATAATGGCCCGGTCCACAAAGCTGGGTTAGGGCAAACAAAGGGGTGAGTTTGTTATCACCATGGTGATTACCTCCTAAATCTGCAAATGCCCGTCTGTGATTGGCCCAAGCTGTGTGGATTTGCATTTTCCCAGGGGACCCACTGTTGCTAGATACGAGCTAACGGTTTCAAAACTGCCCATCGAACCTTTTGTCTTACCTCAATGCATGGGTGGTAAGTTTTGAAACTCTTAGCTCATGTCTATAGCAGCGGTGAGTGCTCTTTGAAAAGTAAAAGAAAGATTCGGTAAGGATTCCGTAGTATGACAATGCTGGATTTATTTCCAAAAATGGCCAAACTTGGATCAACACTATATTCAGGCAACCTATATAGATCTGTGTTAAACACGTCGACTTCAAAATCATGGCTATTAGCTATTTCCATGTATCAGTATACATCGGTTTTTCATTCAAAGTCCAGCTTGCTATTAAGGTGATTAATGAATGAACCTCCGTCCAAATCAGTTGTCATTTAATGCATAGCGGAGCTCGGATGAAAATAAGCGGGAAAATTGCATTCAAAACAAGCAGTTGATTCAATGAGCAAACTGTTTTCGCAAAGTACCCATAAACATTAATTTATTTTTGTCTGTGGATGTAACATTCAAGCGGTATCCAACATAAAAAACAAAATTACAGCTTGACATCATTCAATAATATACATTTTGCTCTAAAACCATGTTGAAACCTTGACGCTGATCCCCAAGTGCACAACTATACGCGAAAATGGTGTAATTATTTTGTCGCATTTTCTCCATGCAGTGTTTGCGTGTTTAGCGAAAATGGTAGATTGTTTTGTTTGATAATTAATTCAGTTAGCAAAACTAATAATGCACTTGGAAGATGCACAACATGGCAGGGAAGACAAAGACTATGCAAATGTATGCTTTGTGGAGGTAAGTCGACTTGAAACAGACAAGAAAACACAAGACGGGACCGTGGAATGAAAATGTTAAACGTCGGATGTTTCAACTTTAACGTCACGGGAATTAAAAATATAGTATAACATCGCACAAACATGTCGAACTTCCACACCCATTTATATACTCTTTGCTTCCACACAAAGCATTATTATTATTATTCCACAAAGGAGGTTTGTATATATTATATTTATATATATTGAAAATAGACGTTTAGTTTGTGCATGCTGTGTTTATGTCTTATGTATAATATAATGTTAAAACAACACAGAAAATATACAAATAGAAAAGTAAGAATATTGAAGCAACAAGGAAAATTACAATGTTGTCATGGTATACAATATCGAAACGATTATTGTTATTGCCAGTATCGCGTTATTGAATATTTTACACATCGAGTAAAATAAAAGTATACATTTCACAAAAATAATACCAGTTCAGTTTATATAATATTATAGTTGCGGGTGGTTTTTTGCTCGTTACCAAATTACTAAACATTTTAACCAAAATTCATCCAGAAGAATTTCAAATTATTACTGAAATTGTACGTATGAAATGAAAACATCCGCCTTGCTTAATTAAATACTATGTGGTTTACATGTTACCACAGTACACAAACATTCTAAACTTTTCATATTTCATGTCTAAGGATGCTATATACAAACGCAATATTTTTAGTCCCGTACTATATCTGACTACTCACTCCAGTTACGATAGGAAATATATTAACAATATAGTGTGCACGGAGTATCTTGCAACTATCTAGTATACATTTCCATGAACTACGCAGATAGTATGGTATATACATACACCATTTGGTGGCTATAGAGGTATACAACCCACGGACTTGGACAAGCATGCCATGCTCGAGCCATGCCACATGACCAACTCTACTTTTCTGAGCACGCGATGGCAAAGGTAACAAAAGAGTTCAACATCCTGACAGAAAGTAGGTACGTGTTCGACTCTCGGACAATTCATTTTACACACATTATATACATTTTAGAGTTGGCGTTGGCATGATTGGCTCTACGTATTTACACCTATAAAGGTTACGATATATTTTAAACTGTGTCTTGTTTATGGATTCTTAGTGTGGTCTACGAACAACTACAAAATATTGTTTTTCTTATAAACTATCAGTGACAGTCCAAAACAAAATAGCTAGTGCTCTAGGCAGTTTATAAGGCGTTCAATTTATGTAAGAATCGGGTTTGTGTTATGATAAAGCTTGCTGAAAATTCAGGAAAATCTTCAAAACATTGTAAAATCCTTTTTTGGCTGTTGTTCTGAATTTTCAGCAAATGTAATCATGAATAAAATATTACTTATGTATACTTTATTTGAGAGCCGTATAAATTTCCCAGTGCACTAGCTATTTTGTTTCGGGCTGCCACTGATAGTTTGTCTGAAAAAATATATTTTGTAGTTATTCGTTGCGCAAGGGGTCCCCCCCCCCCCCCCTTAAGCGCAATGTTTAGAGTATAAGCTAAGTGAAGGCGGTAAATAAGCATTTCCACTTTGGTATTGTTTTCGTGCATTTCAAATAGAAATCTCCGATGTGTTTTTGTTTTAACTTCATCTCAGGTAAAAATGTGTAAAATTGTATAACAGAAGTGGGAAGTGAAAAAGTTATCACTTGTCATATAAACTCTTTACATAACAGCTGCAAAAAATATATACTTTTCATACAAAATGAAAAGTGCTTTTGCTGTTCACAAAAGAAGTTCATATCCCCGTAACAAATTGACTGTCTGACGAAGTCAGCTAACGACTTGAACTTCGGGAACAGAATTGACAACACACTCTAAAATTCTACAGGTTATTGAATAAGTTATGAATTATAAACCTATACACTGGAGTGATAAAAACTTTGTTGGCGCACGTGATATTTGTATGGTTGGTAAATGGTAATTAACCGAACGAGGTAAAATGCGGTTTTTACCTAGCGTCGTTCTCCTTAAAATAGAGCTCGTTGCAATTCGATCCCTACTCGAGCTAGCGAACAAAGCTCTGGACGAGTCGTTCCAGCCAGCCAGCCAGCCAGCCAGTCCAGACAACAATGGAAGCAAGGAACGGGATCAGGACACTCGACACAATAAACGGGGTGAGCGCGGGATGAGGATGAAGGGACGCGGATCTGATGTCTGGACGAGCTCGGATGGATGCTGCAATCATTCTGAAATGCGGGGGAAGACGTGATTTTGCTATAGTGTCAAATAATCGTACAGTTTTCAATAATTCAGACACTTTTCTTCGATTGATATATTAAGGGTGGTCCCCATGTGAAAATTTGTTAACATTGTGGAAATTGGCCGCGCATATACTTTGTTTTAGCGAATTGTGTGTAAAATTCGGTAAAAATTTCCGGGGTGTTTTACTTTGTAGTCGTGTGTCCATTTGAGCCAAACGCGCAAACATTTGCAGACATGACAATTTTGTCGGTGTTTAAACACCACGCGTTTTTCGGCCAGTTCGTGGAAACGGAGAAATCTCGACGATTTATCCGCAAAAATACATTGTAAATTTTGTTACTTTTGGTGATGGAAGAAACAAAATTTTCAAAATGTCTATGAGAAATCAAAAATATGTAAATCTAATTGTATTTTCATGAATTGAATATATTATTATGTGGTACCTGTATCCATATTATACCTTTTTGAACATGCTGCAATGAAAAAAGGTAGAAATAGGGAAATTGTGTATTGTGTTACAGTGTATTATTATATTGTATCGCCTGCAAAAAGCAGCACAGAAATTAGTAAAACAAACTGGGAAAATATAGATGCACATACGACAGCAGCTCCCGACCCGTGAAATGCACGTGGCTTCCAGGACTGGAAGCAGGCGGGAATTAGACTGCAGCTCGACGTTTGCATTTAGCGAGTATGGAGTCGACGATGATTAAATTTCAAATTCTGCCGGGGGAGTTGCGGGTGCTGGCTGAGCGGTTGTCACGTGGGTTGGGGGGGGGGGGGCGTTCCTGCTTTGGTGCAAACCGTGGGTTGCTAGACGGACGCGGGCGGGGGCGCCGGCGACCTATTTTCATTCCGTCTCGTACCATATGTACCTGTGCATATGTACCTGTGCTGGGTAATGTAGAGCGCCATGCGTTATTATATGGTGTTAGATGAAGCGACTTTGGTATAGGTCGCATCGTATGTAGTTTTGGGGATTGTCAGTTTTGGGCCGCGGTACGGAACTGGATCATAATTTAGTAAACGAGACAGTCTTTGTTGTCTAGTAATGTTTGTGAAAATGTAGGCATATTGTGTTTTAGTTGTACATCTATCTATGTGTTTTTTGAAACTGCTAAAAACTCCCTAAAAGTATGCCTGCTAAGTAATATATTATAAAGATTTAATGAAAATCGATCAAATTTTCACAAATATAGAACAAGGACGGTAGGTACCGTTAAAAGGCAGATGACAGAAATAAATCATTGTGTTCCATGGGATTCTCACTGAGGCATTACTATTTACTGAATTTCGCAGCCCTTACCAAATTATAATTATAATATTCCACAAGTCGTCATCATTTTCAGTATAACGACTCTTCCTTGTTGATATTTTAAAGCAAAATCTTAACTTATAGCTCATAGGTATACAAAATACAGGATTTTCCATGTTCTTTACCCAATGTATTTAGGCTGCGCGAAGCCAACCCAATAGCCGTGCTCTGTAATTACCCAGCTTGAAATACTAAATGCACGGTAATTGATAACTAATGTGATGCCAGCTTGAAGATAATTTATACTTCCCGCATCAGAGCAATGTGCATGTACACCGCGACTTCACTTAGACTGGTAACTTGTAACTGACTGCGCACAGTCTCTTGTACGACAAGCCGGCATGTCGGTACTTTGGGGGATAATTTTAGAAACGATGTGCAGTTAGTTTTGTAATTGAATTACTCAGGAGGGAGAGGGAGAGAGGCAGGAGAGCGAGTGAGTGAAGCTATACAAATGTAATGCCTTTGTCTATAGAATGCCGGAAAATCTTGCAAACAAATTCGCTTATCGCAATTGGATAATCATTCAACGCAAATCAGACCATTCATTTTGTTTTTAACAATGGGGTAAAATAACTCTTATGTATATCACACAATTTGAATGGGTGCAAATTTGTAGTGTAAAAATATAGGGTCAGTCGTGTATATGCGCATTTGTTATTGTTTGCTTTCATTGTCACAACGCACAGCTGACCTTGGACTGGTGTTTTTACTACTAATAGTTTTCCTTGTTCTTGTAAACGGTCTCCCGGCTCCGAAATGCCTTGATATAGTATTTTTGTGAATGGACAGTTTGGCTGCAGGTCTGGGGGAATTTTCGAAGAGTGTGGGACTTTGGAGCAAAGCTAGCGAGTCTCAGGGGCCCCTGCAGACTCTACAATTTAGGGTGGTGGGGGAGGGGTGGGGGGGCATTCTACCCTGTTCTTGTATCTCATTTTAGTTTTTCCTTCAGTCCTCTGAAAATGCTTCGATATTGTTTTATTTCGTGCATTGTAGCGTTACAGTGTATAGGTAAGTATAGCAAATTGTCTTCCTCGCATTGGAGCGAAATTTTAAAAACAAATTTAGAATGTTGACGCTGCCTTTAGCAGACAATTTTGCCGTAAGAAATGATCATGGAAACAAACTCATTCAGAATATTCAGCACAAGGTGCCAATCATTATTTAAACAAACAAAAACATATGTTGTTGCTTTCGAACCGCTGTACAATCTTGAACTCGTTGCATTCCCAACTTTGATGCACCGAAAATGCAATTTAAATTTTCAGTTCTTTATTGTTTATGGCTCTTTTGACTTTTTACAATATATTTATCATACAATACATAATTTTACATAAATACACAAGTATTCCACAATAATTAAATACAATTTTAATATTACAATTCACTTTTTTAGCCTTTCCTTCAGTTCACTCACAGACCTAGGCCAGTTGTGGAGAATCTCTCCGAGATACATTCTTTTACAGAAGATGCGAGAAAGGAAAACTGTCCAACATTGCTATTATGCCCTTTGGTTGCTAGCTTGTAGTTATGGTTTGATATAGTTAATTGAAGTGCCGAAAACTTGAACGCATGGCTGGTAGGGACCAACGAAATTGTCACCGAAACCAGCCGCAAAAAATGCCGAAAGTTCAACGCGAGACAAGAGACGGGTTCGTCTTGGGACGACACTTCGCTTCAAACTATCTGGCGCCAACCATGATCCAGCCAGGGGGTCGAATGTGACGTCACCGCCCCCACTCCCCCCCACCCCCCGACGGGGAAGAGATTCCACGCAACGACAGTGGAGGCTCGCAAACACGCAAACACACACACACACACACACACACACACACACACACACACACACACACACACACACACACACATGTGCTCCAGCGCGTACAACTGCGATGTGTAGTATTTACCGAGTTTGTGGCGACGGTTGCCAACTGTGCGAGAGACAGAAGCCGAGGAGAAAGTCGTTCTTTAAAAGTGCCAGTAGACTCTGGAATTTGAGTACCCAGCGGTGCTCGAGTTGTTCTCGAGATTTTTCGACTCCGGCATAGAGGGTAAAACGTTAAAAACGAAAAATATTGCTGTATTTTGAAGTAGCATTTGTTGTGTGTAGGCAATATACCTCAATGCAGGTTCATAGCCAAGAGATATTCTGGACTATCCATAACACAAACGGATTGATTGACAGCACGTGATCATCATAAAACCTCGGACGAGATAATTTCGTCGCGTCGCCAAAAAAGACAGTCAATGAAATCCACGCGCAAATCGAACTTTATTGACCGCGTACAAAGTGAGCACCACGTGTGATGTACAACTTTGCGCTTTGTGACTCAAATCAAATGAAACTAATCTGTCTGTTCACCGCGCGCGGATTGCAAAATTCACAAACACAGACGTTCACACTCTCATACACAATATGAACATCAATGACACGAGCTGAAAAACACGGAGAGAGAGAGATAAAGAGAGAGAGAGAGAGAGAGAGAGAGAGAGAGAGAGAGAGAGAGAGAGAGAGAGAGAGAGAGAGAGAGAGATAAAGAGAGAGAGAGAGAGAGAGAGAGAGAGAGATAAAGAGAGAGAGAGAGAGAGATAAAGAGAGAGAGAGAGAGAGAGAGAGAGAGAGAGAGAGAGAGAGAGAGAGAGAGAGAGAGAGAGAGAGAGAGAGAGAGAGAGCGGACAAACCCTAACCCAACTTCGTCGCGTCCAACCGTGCCACGCCACACACCGAACCGAACCTCAAACCCTGGAGTTGGGACGCCTCGGCATCATCGAAGCCCTGCATTCGAGTCCAGACACCCGTCGCTAACACGTCTCAATGGCACAGCTCGGCGCCGTCCCGGGGGGGGGGGGGGGGGGGGAGGTACAGGGATCGACGTCCCAGTCTGACCCTGCGTATCGCCACCACGGCGTCTAGCCCCCCCCCCCCCCCATCACGACCAAAAACGGACGCCTACCCCCGAAAAAAAAGCGACGCCGTGTTGTATGTAGCCCGACATCATTGTGTTTGGGTGCGTGGGGGCTTATAATCGCGGCGGAGTTACTATGACTAATTATTCGTTATGTGGCGTGCAAGTTCCGTGACGTAAGGGGGGGGGGGGCTGGGGGGGGGGGCCATGCGAGACCCAGCTAACGGGCTGACCACACGATAATGTTTTTTATGTTGCCTTCTTCGTCTCTCTTTGTAAGTGTGTATAGGGTAGAGGTGAGCGGCCAGAGTGAGAGGGTGTAAGACTTTGTCGCGCGGCGTGATTAGCGAAAACTATGTAAAGTATAAGGGTTGATTAGCATATTAAAATAATTTAAAAGCGCCAGAGATTTATGGGGTGGCACTGTTTGGCCGTGGTGGGCAGTGGTGTATGAACTATGCCGAGTAGACGCGGTTCATTACAGTAAGTGTAGGCGCAACGAGGAATGTATATATAAATGGAAATGGACGACATAAAAAAGGGATTCGTAAATAACACATTTTTGTGTTACATTTGTCTATTAAGTACATGCATGCACCTATATAATACAAAGTATAAAAACATAAATTTCTTAACCACCACTGACCCAATAAATTAAATGTGTCAGGCTTTAAAATATATTTTGCCTCCGAACTTGTTATGGCTGTGTGCTGAAACGTGAAGTTTGTGTATCTTGTGGCTTTTTCCCTCATTTGGGCAAATGCATTATCGCATAGTTTGGCTCAAGTTTAATATGGGAAAATTTATCGTGCAATATGAGTTCATGTTATGATTTCGGTGTGAAATTCAACCCAACAATCAGTCTAGACTATACACAGTCTTTGTAAACGAAATTAGGGTCCATGGTTTTCATGCTATAGTTCATTATCGTACCAGACTACAAATTAAAACCATCAAAATGTACTACACAATGTCGGTATACAATTACCAACATCCTGAAAGCTGCAGTTTACTAATTGCAACAAAGTGACTTTTCATCATAAATTTCAGACTGTTGTGTTATATAGTTCGAATTATAACTTTGCTATAACCTTCACTAAGCATGGCATCAATATAAAGTTTCAGTTTTAAAACCATAACACAATTACTTTACGATTGTGAATTAATGATTAAGCATTAAGCAAGCCTATTTATGGCACAATAAATTGTTGGCTAGGAACTAGAAGACCGGTGCAACTTTGTAAGCTTCGGTGAAACAAAAAAATAATTTGCATTCTGGACTTTCACGCCATATAGGTTTGAGTTTCAGCTTTGGTTCAAGTCTCGGGCTTCACAGCAAAGGGTAGCTCGTGGTGTAACAGAGCTATCGAGATACTTATCTAGCAGTAAATGCACATAGATTGCAATTGCCCGACAATAACTCTCAGATGGGAATGGGTCGACTACGTTAGTAAAACACAGTTTAAGTCTAGCCATAATATCACCTCGGTGATCAATCACCTTACGCCACGTAGACCTATCCCAACTCGAATAGTAACCTGCATGATATCATCATTTCGCTGGCAATCGTGCGCAAAGTCATAGACCTAGCTGCACAATGTAATGCAACATATCTAATAATTTATTCAAAGTCGTAAATTATTCGTTGACATGTCAAGAAAAATTTAGTTTTCGTCTATTATGAAATAAAAATAAGTTTAGTTTTCGGCTATTTTTCGAGGCTATATAGGTTATTATATTAAATATGTAAAAATCTACGGTAGGCAAAACGCATATCGTGATCAAAAGTTATTTTTTTAATACAATATTATCATGAGTTTCTATATGTACTATACAATATAGTATATTGCAAAGTTTTCAATGCACGTAAATTGAAAGAAAGAACGTTTATAATGCATATTTTATTTATACTGAAAGCAAGAAAAAATCATACTTGTGTGTGAATGTAATATTTCGCTTTCAAGTGAGCGAAAAAGAGTACATCCAACATATGAAGCATATATAGATTTCAATGCCTGTCTAGCCGTATACATACATGCCTAAAACGTCATGTAAATAATACAATGCGAACAACTGGGAATCGATCCTAGGTACCCTGTTTGGTGCACAGTGCACACACATCTGCAGGGTTCGACATTTTAGGTTGAACCAGTCCGACTCCATTGTTCTCGAACATGGCATTTACATTCAAACTGTCACGAAAAAAGAACAGTGCTGCCAGAACAACAAAGTAAAAACCCAAAAAAAGTATGCATTGAAATCTATTCAAAACTTCAACGAATCGATTGAATAATTTTGTACAGAGACTGGCCAATTTGTGAAACTCGTATCTCAGATTACGTACATATAAAAACAACCCTCTGTATATATTATCTATGTATATGTGTATGTATAATGTATAAACGCACACTAAACCTACCCCAATGCGATGTACACCTTCCACGACGTCGCCGTCAACGTTCCAATATAGCACGAAGATAAAACCACAAACACCAAGGGTAGTAAAATTTATAGCTCAATAAATTCGTACGTCCTGCCACTAAGGGGCTGTATTTAATTATTTATACCCTGGCTTTATTTTAAATTCTAACCTAATTTCCGTTCATCCTCTGGCTGTATCTAGTCGGTGTACGTCCAATCTAATCCCTCTGCCCAGACATGCAGTGGGTTCGGGAATCCAGCACTGCAGGAATCCGGGACGCGGGGATTGGGATAATAAATAATGCCATTTTACCGTAGAATGTCATTTAGGGCAGGGGATCGAGGAGAGAGTTAGTTAGTCCAGTCATCAATTCGAATTTTCGCCAACCACACAAATAATGTATGTACTAGCTTGATCACTGTTTATATGCTCTGGAAAACCTTGCACGGGCTTTAATAGAGTTTTGCTCGTCCTTTTGCTTTCGCCGTGTTACAAATTGTAATAAGAAATTGGAAATACGAGCGGGAGCTGGCAAGAGATTGCTGGAAATGGACAAAGGAAATTGGAGAAAAAGTATAGAAAAGCGAGAATTAAAATGAATTCGGAGGAAATTTCACGAAATACGTGGACATTGACGAGAGGTGTTAATTGACTTTTCTCGACTGTAAAACTCAAGATACATCGATAATGATGGATGTTGCTAGCACTGTTTTTTTTTCGTACAAAATAAAATGAAAATGAAATCCCGGGGAACTATATCAATTCGCTCCTCGCAGCCAAGTTAGAACGCGATAAGACAAAAAGAGCCCGAGCGTGCCGGGGTAGGTTCCGTGCCTGGAGCGTTTCTGAACACTTAATAATTCATCGCGTCGGTGCTCAAACCTTGGACCAAACTTGTGAACGTAAATCGAAAAGTGAACAAAATAAACCGAAGCGCTCAACTTCTGTCTCACTGTCTAGATAGGCAACCGTGGCGTACTCCCATGTAGCTCTTGTTGCCTGGCCGCGAAGGAAGCGCTGGCCGCGAATGACTCGAGTAGGTAATCTATCTTGGGCGGGGTTTAACGGAGGTTTAACGAAGGATTTGACGGCGTTTCGACGGCGGGGCTTGTCAACTTTGTCGAGATGTACTTAACCTAGGTCAACTACGATTGGGTTGGTACTGGCGCGATGACCCTCACTGAGAATCCAAGCTATGTGCGATAGATTACGACATGATCCAGTGCACGTGACTTTACACCCAGCTATTTCAAACATGTAGCACATCGCTGCCAGCTTTTGGCTGGAATAATATGTATTTTGAACATCAAAATCATCGCTTTTCGGCAATAATAGCCCATCAAAATGCATTGAAAGTTAAAACTTGAAAATAATTATCGGCTTACAACACCAAACTAATGATTGGCAATTTGGATCGTTGACAAAGGAATTTCCTAATCTTGTCTCATTATTTCCTTTGTTCTCATCACTACATATCCCTGCATAGCGACTCTCTTATATGCATAAATGAACGTTTCTTTGTTGTTATTAAAAGATCTTAGCTAAACAACTCCTTCCATAAACACACAAAACCTATCAGAAACTTCAACTTAGCCTAGGTCAACGATTTTCGGGTTTCACCATAACTTACAGCGGGAGTAGAACCACACTCGCAGCGATGCTTTCGTTGTCCCGGGCCGGGCATCGATCCACGGTCCCTGCCCCCACCACCCACCCACCCACCCACCCTCTCCTATCAATGAATCCCCATTCCCCGCGCAGAGCACGTTGCCATTCAGAGCGTACGCTCGCTGCGAGCCCGGCTAGACTAATACAAATGAGACTTTCTTTCTCCCTCGACTGCCGTTAAAGAAAATGCTCGAGGGATGTTCTTTTTTTGGGACCGGCGAATCGGGGACTCGTGTCGTCCTTTTTTTTGGCCTTTAGTTGTGGGTGTGTGTGGCGAACGACAATTCTATGCACTAGGCTCGGGGAATCAATTAATCAAACTGTTTCGCTAATTCTCATTCTGTCATCGGCTGTTCCATAAATTAATTCTATTTCTAGAGGGCGGTGGTGGTGGTTTTTTTTTGGCTAGTCCAGACGTTCTGTCAACGAATTTTTGGTCGGCCACTGTGACGGAACGAAAATGACGTTCGTTTTACCGCTAACACTTAAACAGTTTCGCAATTGGCAAGACGCGAACGCTGTGAAAACAATCAGGTGAAATGTTGCCTTCACACTGTAGATAAATTCTTTGCCAAGTTCCTACAACACACAAGACGTTTTCCGCCACGTTCTTTGAAAAGTTCAAAGAAGAAATTGGCACTTTGTCGTAAACGACGTTATAGTGAAGAATTCTTTTCGCTTTAGCTTATTGAAGCTGCAGGCGAAGTCTGAACGGATTTCTTTACACACCACTTCGTGGCTTAATTGACTTTGATGCTACTTTGTACAGTTTGCCAACAAACAATTCACAATGAATCAAAGTACGGCCAGGCGCCAGTGAAGTCGTTGTGTTTCTTTCACTAGCTAGCTACCAAAGTTCCTAAGTGGCACTGATGTATATATGCATGTTCCTCTCTGACTTTTTCCCGTATAGCCTTTGTGAATCGGCATGAGGAAAATGAGAATTTGATGCAGTGGAAGTCGCGTACAGTGTGTTGGGGAGCTATATTCCAACTATGGACATTATGTACAAGACAGTCTACATCCAATGCTAAACTATCAAATTATATTTTCTAGATTTCCTTTGAAGTTCAATCCAAGTGGTTCATGCCATTTTTATGACAGTTTACTTGTCGCTGTATCACTGACATCTTCAATGCACAATGGACCAACAACAATCAACATCATGAAAAAAGCTATTTCAAACTGGGTTTTCAAATAGGTAGTTTTATTCAAAACTAGTGCTAAAGACAGGACAAGCATACAGTCTTAGAAATTTAATAGTCGTTATCACCGTGACTTATAACTCCCTCTATGCAATCAAGTATGCAATCGGTTTTTGCAGTCATCTACTCATATATATTATAGTATATATTTTCTTTTGTATCTTTTGTTTTGCTCACACACAGGCAATTTTTCCTATGTGAGCTTCCATTTTTGTAACTAGTTATTCAGTTTTCTCTCTCATGTATGTATACTTGGAATATAAGAAATATTTTAAAATATAAAAAATAAACTACAGATCGCCAATTAATTTTCTTAGACTCATGTCTACTATATCCTATCTTTAGCACTAGTTTTGAAAAAAAAAAAACTATTTCAAACTGGGATTTGAATGCCAAATCAAAAGTCTCACTGGTTTCCCAGATCGCCAAGGCTAGTGATGCCCACACGAAAAAGCACATACGAACATGTAGTATGATACATATAGGGAAAATATACGAAAGTGCA
This sequence comes from Nemoura dubitans, assembly GCA_921293005.1. Lineage (NCBI taxonomy): Eukaryota > Metazoa > Arthropoda > Insecta > Plecoptera > Nemouridae > Nemoura > Nemoura dubitans. The sequence goes on from OV121076.1 coordinate 5,609,741, forward strand.
ATATCTTATAAGAAACTTATACGTTTCTGTGTTATGTTTCCATGATACGCGGTGCCCGGACATCAACGGACGTTCCTCTTTCCGTCCGCAGGTGGATTTCGAGACGACCGTCGAGAACCCATTCTTCGTGTTCGGCCGGGGCTGGTCGTCGTACGCGCCCGACCGGTCGCACCTCGCGTACGGCCTCAACTGCCATCGGCTGCAAGTCGGCGACGTCTGCATCTCGTTGACGCCGCGCGACCCCAGGCGGCCGCACGACGCCGACTCGGCCGCGCCGCGCAAGCGACGCTGGTCGGCGCCCGAACATTTGTCCGACGACGAAGAGGCGACGACGACGACGGCCAAGACTTAGGCTTTCGCGGCCGTGGCGTTTGGTTTGCGGCCGGGTTTTCGGCAATGTGTGGGGCGGGTTTTTTTTTTTTAAACGTTTGATTCGATTGACGAGCCGTCAATGGCGGGTTTCGGCCACGAAATGTCGATAATTGTCGCGTCGTACCGTGAGCAACCGTTTCACGAGTCGAGGGTTGGGCGCACCTCGACGGATTTAGTAATTTCCTTTCTTTGTGATTTGACGACGTTTTACGCGGCGATTCCGCCGGCCGACGCGGCTCTTAACGAAAAGGAAAAAAGACAACCGTCGCTTCATTATAGCCACTCACTTAACAAAGTTATGAATATAAAATTTTCGACATTTTTTTTTCTTAGTTAATTTTAGGCAAACTGTTCAGGCTGACGTCGAAAGCGAGATAGAGATAGAGAGATAGAGAGATTGCTGTCAAACGCAATGACTTCAGTTGACTTGAGAATGGCGCGCTTTGTTGACACGACGTTCAGATGTTTTAACTGTAGACGGGAAAAGACGCCGCCGCCAGCGGCTGACTGTGAACCATTGATCTCGAAGGCTAGATCTTGACGGTAGTCGTCGGTGACCAGAGACAAACGCACTGAGAGCTCCCGGACGACAAACTAGCGACAAATCGACGCGGCTCGCGTTCGCGTTTGCGTTCGCGGGAGAGTATGGCGGCAATCGGGGGTCAATTCATCGCTCACATTTCACAATGAGACTGTGACGCTTGTAAAGTTTAATGTTTATGAGCGGAACAACCTTGAGAAAACATTTTGTTGAATGTAATTGCTGGACAACTCCCTTGCTGGGTATCAAGTTACTTAAATCACGGATTATATTTCTACTCACGATTGATAATCAAGGCCAGTTGACTGAGTCAGAGAGCAGGAGTGACCGCAAAGTAATTCCTTGCTTCATTATATATGTATTTTTTTATAGATTCTTTAAATCTGAAATGTCAGTCATTTGCTAGCTGTAATTAAGTTTTTTGGTTGTTGTTGTAATTGACTAGTCTTTGTCGTAAATGCTGGCTCTTAAACTTGACATTTACGGGAGTTTTTCAGGAAATACTCGTTGCCATTAACGTTACGAGGTTTTGTCGTCGTGATCGTTGCCATGCTCTTCTGCGTACGCATGCGCTTCACGCGATTCGATTGCGGTCGAAAGCTCCAACTTGAAAAGTAGGTACTCTTTTTATAGTTTGGTGTTGACTTAAACTGGGTTGTCCGTAAAGTAAGTATAAAGCCTAGCTGTGATTGCAAGCGGGTAGAATGTAGAGAGCGGTGCTAAAATAATTGTTCATATTTTTTTTATAATATATGAAACGTTATTAAATTGATTAATAATGTCAAAACACTTTGTGCAAACCTGTTGCATAATATGGATTGATTATAGTATTAAAATAAAACTGTACTAATACTAAAAAGATGGATATATTATATATATATATACATACATAAATATAATTACAAATATCTATCTGCATTTTTACTTGACGGTTAATTATAATGAAAAAATTATTGACATGGATTCAATTGAAAACACTTGTGTAGCACAAATTTTAAGTCCGAGACTTCTGCTAGATATTGCCATGTTTACCTCGAAATAAACAACTAGACTTAAATAGTAGAAGACGATTGCTTAAAATTGGCTCGTTTCATCAAAATACGCAATTAAATCATTCTCAAATTGAAATTGTGACCAAAACTAAATGCACCAGCAACAAGAATTGAATCGCCGTCTGTAAAGAAAAGAATCCATTCCTTCCGGGGAAAATGTTATTATATTACCATGAAAATTGAGAAAATGATGCTTAAATAAATAGTGACTCGAGACTAAATTAGATGCGAACCAATTTTTCCCTTCTTTCGTGCAAGGCAAACTGCATAATCATGTCTAAATGTTGCACTTACTACCTACCTACTTCTTGTTATTAAAAACCATGAACTAAAAAAAAACCCTTAACTATTATTATTATCCACGGCGAGAATCAAAATGTTGTGATGACATTTTTGCGCGCATAATACCTCATTACTATATTAGTGTGATCAAATGTTGAATGGGATATATGATGAGAACATGGGATTGAAAATACTAAGTATGTGTCATTATTATTATCATTTTAAATTCAAACTAACGGATCTCTTTTGGACAAAAAAACCGATGGATAATCGACAATCTTCTTGCAAATATGTACATATTTAAAAAAAAACATAATGCTAATATTTACAGAACAAAACTTAACTACCTTACCTACCATTTACCTTACGAGTTGTATTCAAATTTATTTCTATGTTAAACACTGGGAGTTTTTTATATTTACAAAAGCATGCTGTTAAGTGCCTTTGAGTACACTGTAGGAATATCGTGTAGTCGATTACGCAAAGTTATATGTGTCGAGTTGATGTGCTATCGCTTGAAAGAGGACTCCTATACTTGACAGAAAAATATAATGTGAACCGCCAGACAATGAACGTAACTGAGACCAGGAAATAGAGATATTACAGAAAAAAATATATGAACTACTATCAGAATATATTATAATTTTTATAATAGTGCCATTTGTTTGACCTAGACGTATGTAACAAAAAAAATACCATGTACCTAATAATTACGTGCACAGCCATGGGCATGGGTGGATATAATAAAGATAACCTGAAAAATTATCCACAATCGCATTGTTATTTTTACGCTTACCTTGCCGCAGTCAATGCTCTCGTTTGTTCCTTTCTCCCACCATTTAAGTCAAAACATTTTTCAAAACTTTCCGAACAGCAGCTCTCATTTTCACACAGGACACTTTGTTATTAATTGAAGAACTTCACTTTGCCAAGAGTGTAGGTAGGTCCAAAAACCAGTAAGTTAGTAACTACCTGTAGCCCTAACTGTCAACCATAAACAAAGGTGACCTCCAAATTATGTTCTACATTTTTTGAACCCAAACATTCAAACTGAACCCTAAAATCTTTAGAAATGGAATCATGTAAATTCAGATATCTTCATTTAATCCTTTGATCCCCAAGCAATGTTTCTATACTCTTTTAAATAATTTGGAAAAAGGAATTGGTTCAAACCGAAGGCCCAGAGAAACACGACACACTTTAATTATGAAACCGATGTTTTAGTAATAGAAATTCACAGAAATTAACTCATAACAGGTAGCTGAATACCAGCATCAAATAGTTCACAATATAATCTACAACGCAGGACCAGTGCCAGATTCAGGTGGCCACTGCAGGTTTGAGGAATGCTGCAGCCTCGTCCATGCCGAGACCTTCCAGGATGTAGCAGAGGTTCTCGGGGGTGGCATCTTCGTCGTCTTGCGCCCAGACCGTCAGCATGTTCTTCGCTTTGTCCTCCTCGCTTGACTGGTTCTGCTCGAAAAAGTCCAGCTGGAAACAAGGCGGCATTCTTGAGCACAATTTTCATAATTACAGCCACTGCTACTATCGTGTACATGCAACACAATTGCATTCCTGTGCAGTTTTATTATTTTTCTTTACTTTATAAGGTTGTTAAATTGCAAGGACATCAAGTTGAAACAATTTTAATGCAATGAGAATACCTATATAATAATTTTATTTAAAATAGTAATTAGGTCTGCAATTAGCATAAGCATACGATTTAATTTCATACAGAAAATGTAAATTCCTTTTGCCTTGAATTTACCAACACACTTCAAAATACTCATTCATTCAAGACCATGGCACTTAGGTAAACCTGTACAGGAACTGCACAAGGCAGAAAACGGTTAAATCTTTCTGGGGTTGGGTGTGTGGGTAATAGGCAAATTTATCCCAAAACTTAAATCAATTAATGTTTTAATTATTAATTTTGGATTTTAGTATGATGCTATGACTGAATCTTTCTGTTTGGGTGCAAGATACGAAGATGTTGTTTCATTTTAGATCGATGCTTAGATATTTTTCTCTTCTTTCTTCTATTTGATATGTAACACATATCTTTTTAAAAAAGACTACGATATTTTTCGCGACTAAACCCCTTCTACAAAAAAGCCACTGCATACATTTTTGCGAGTCATATTGCCAAATTTATTAAAGATCTTAACTTTATACATATCATAGCTCCAGTAGCACTGTGTGAACCAAGGAGGCTGAAACCTAGTTCTGCTTTTACGCAGCAAGGGCAATTCAGAAATCAGAAACACTGAACTTTTTGGGGAAACAGTCCCACGTTTGCAGTACATAATTACATAGACATCGGAGTACGAATAAAATTTAAACCACATGTAATCGAATTGGGTACAAAAGTTATTGCCTCAAATGTGGCAAGCCTGCCGGTACCTAATTGAGGGACCAATTGAGGGACCAAGAACAATGCAAGCTCGCATATAAATAAATGCCTCATCAGACCCCTCCTAGTATATTGTAGCGCAGCGTGGGATCCTCGTACTGCCAACCAACGTAATACTCTCCAAGCAGTCCAGAAAAAGGCGGCAGAAAAAGGCGCCCCCCGAATTTTGGCACCCTAAGCTGGTGCTCCCAAGGTACCGAAGCGATATAGGTGGTCCAACAAGCCTTCTTGGTTCGCTCAATCAGACTGTAGAACACACTGCCCCAAGAGAATGGCTATACGTTTCCAAAAAATGTTTAATACCTATCTCTGTAACCACGTGAATTAACCTGGGCCTGGATTCACAAAACGGGGTTAAATGTTTATGGGGCTAAAATCAGGGCTAAATATTTTTTCCAACCAATCACATTCAATGTTTAGTGCATTTCAGTGGTTATCACCATGGAAATAACAAATTTACCCCCGGGGTTATGATAACCCCCCGGGAGTGGGGCTGGGGGGGGGGGTAAAATATGTATTATCAAAGCTAGGTATCAATAAAAATAATGAATAAATTGAATAAATGCAAAAACTTGCTTACGATGATGCAACCTACTATGCTAGGTATTTCCAGACAAGAACTTTCAAGTAAGGAACTTTGGAAACTAATAAGAGTAATAAGGTATTTTGTTTCGAAAATAGGTGCTGAGGCTGCAGAGCTGTTAGCACAAGGAAGACTGTAGCATTCATGTTGTTAAAATTTTAAGGTAAACATCTAGCACTTGTGTATATATTGTTGGTTTAAGTTAAAAGAAGGGTAATGGTGCAGAAAGCCGCCTCACTGTTGATAATATTCACAATAACCCATTATTTCAAAACAATATAATATACGCGTGGTAGTTTTGAGGTTAGTTCTCTACCTGAATATGCATGCCTAAGCACAGATAGTTCCTTGATTCGTGCTTGAACTATATTTTACTTTTCATTTAATTTAAAAAATGTGCCTCAAATACCTGATGAGCCAACATGGTTAGAATTTACAAGAGAAATGTGCACCATGAACTGACATGATGACTGTGAGCCAAGTGATGTCAAGTCTCAACAAAAAATTTGAAGATTCACTTTCGTTTGTGATAACAATTCAGAGAATGATTACGATTTGTGTTCTATTGATAATCCCAAATACCAATTTAAATGAGATCCTAAGAAGGTCTACACGATACTGTTTCAGATAAAAATGTCAGAATCTTTGGTCTGGTTAAGGGCACAGAGCACAGGGGCGGAACTAGGCGCCCGCGGCCGCGGGCGGGCCCTGGCCCGTCCACTTCCGTTGGGGGCCCGTCGGCCGAACTTATATCAGAAACTCGTGAACTTTTTTATGCAAGACTTTTAGTGTTATGTTTCCTTGTTTCCCACTTCAGTGCAAATATACAATGTGTGAGGCAGACTGACCAAGTACGCGGGGGGCCCCGTATCAGGCCTCATCGAATTTCGTACCCTGAGGACCCCTCTTGATATAGATAGTGCAGGGTCAAAAATAACAGAAAAAATAACAAAGCTATAAAGAAAAACATCGTCAATACTTATCATTAGAATGCACCCATGTAAGCAGTTATAAAAGACAGGACCCTTTAGTGATTTACATTTTGAAAGTATCGTATGCTGTGATCTGAATCAAAATTTCCAGGCAAGGGTCTAGCCTGCTGATTGCAAAATGAAAATAATAGAGCTGCTTTTCCAAATCTATCGCATTTTGAAATAGATTAAAACGCATAGATTCACTCGAAAAAATGACCATGATTCAAAATTTTCTCGGTGGCTCCAAACCCTGTTGTCTTGAGGGGGGGGGGGGGGGCCTTCTCAGCCAGATCTGCGGGCGGGCCCGTGAATCGTGGTTCCGCCCCTGACAGAGCAGCTTGCCAAAAGAAGGCTATCAGAACAATAGTTGCCGAGTTATCAAGACCACATTGTTGCAGTTATCATTTCAATATTTCAGTATGTTGTAGACAAAAGACATAAAATTGGATGCCCGTGGTCCTTTTTTCGAAAATTTGCCCCTAGAATGCTGGGACCACCCAAAAACTCTTAATTCTTTACCCTTTATAGAGCCATGTACCACACAAAAGTGCAAAGAAAAGTTTGGAAAAAGGGCCCTGTGCACCGATTTGTATTGTACTGATATTGTACTGTATTGTACTCGAATATTGGAATGATAACTTTAACGGTGTGGCCGTGTGAACTCCGCAACTTTTTGTCAATTTCAAAATTTTCCTTCGTCAATTTTCGACTTTGATCACCCTGGGAAAGAAGTCGACGCGAGAATAAGAAGAGAGGACCTGGATAATTTAAAAAACTGCCGTATTTTTAGCCCTGCAGTGTCTCAGAATCATTGCCAGCATGGCTGTTATCATGACTTTTTTCATTATCTATCAAGTTTACCAACAGCCAGAAAAATCCGCAAAGCCCGAGAAAGCCCAAAAGTCGGGCCCGGACTGCCCGGCATCGAAAAATTCTCGGCCAAAGTCTGGCTCGAAAGTCGGGCTGGGCTTTCAGGCTTTTTTTGCATCACTAACTACTGTTTAACCCGCTCTGCCAATTATCGCTGTAAAGTTCTCTCACCCACGTCTTGGGATAAGTCACACCTACCTAGCTAGCAAGATTTTTTCTCACACAGCCAATGCTCCGTACGATAAACTATCTGGGTGTAGGTCACTATTATAAATTTGTTTAAATTTGAGATCAAAGCCAATGTAGCATAGCTGTAGCTAGGTTCCATTTCTGAGAAGTTCAGTGTTTCATTTAGGGATTGGGAAAAAATACAAATAGGTAAATAAATATCTTCTTTTTGATATTATGTCGATTCATGGAATCCATTATTAGTCTTTTGGTATATACAAACAATAGAGTTTAAAGTATCCGATTTAATTTGATTTAGATACTCTGGCAAAATATCAATTTTAGTCGAGAATCAAGGTTGTGAATTCTCTGGTTGTGACAATCATACAGATGGGCATAATTCAAATTGATCTCTTCCTATACACACTACAAGTTCCAAAAACTCGTTCCACACGGGCTGAATTTTCTCAGTCGGATGTTGCAGGCACCCGACAATGAGTGCCGACAAACGGAACGCAGAGCTGCTACGTAGACTCGAGTGCCCGATTTGTTTCGAAACGTGCGGTGCGGGGGGGACGCCGATCTACATGTGCGTCAACGGGCACGGGGTCTGCGCCGAGTGCCAGCCGCGGCTCGACGCTTGCAGCACGTGCCGCGAACCCGGCACGCCTACATTACGCAGCGTCCAACTCGAGAGTATTGCCGAGCTCGTCGAACTACGCTGCCCCAATCATCTGCACGGCTGTGAGCTAACGTTTGGCAAGACCGAGATGGCGCAACACGTGACCCGGTGCGGCCATGGATTTAACTGCCATCTTTGCGAAATCGGGAAAGGCTCTGCCGAACGGTTGAAAGATCATGTGCGTACGGAGCATCCGCTAAGATTTATAGTTCTGGAATCCGCAGATGTTTATATAAATATGAGGTTGAACATGCTCCAAAATAAAGAACGCTGCGACAAAGCAATATTTTTTATGATTTCTTTCAACGGAGACGTCTTCTGGCTCGAGTGCAAATATATTTCGGAGACACGCATCTTTTCGCGAACTGTACGCATTGTGAGCCGCAAAGCGAAAGACTCCTTACGCTACAAATACAGTGTGACGATTGAATCCCAGGATAAGAAAAGCAGCAACAAATTTTTCCATCAGACTGATGTCCTGCTAGAAGACTCTACCCCTGGAGAAATGGACATCATTATTCCTGCCAGTATAATTCGGTCATTTGGGGACGGCAAATTTTTAGAATCTTCTTTAGGATTATCTTTAAAGTAACCTGAAAATAACCTTATAATGTACAATAGCACAAGGCTGAAATAATCACGACTGCCCATGAAACAGTTTTGACTCCAGATTGGAGGAGCTACCATTAGGGAGGTGTGGTATCTCTTCAAGGCAAGGAGCAGTGTCAGTGTCAAATGGACTTCGAATTAAAATGCCCTTACCTTAACGTTTGAACCTTCACTTCGACGGATATGTTCATCGAAACGTTTAACTTTAAAAACTGGCTCATGCCATAGAATTAATGGTGACTCGTAATTTCAACCTAGCACATATTCAAACGTGGAGCATTTTGCCAGGCCTCCAGCTCCGGATGGGAATCAAACTCAATCACGGTTCCGGGACTGAGAATGTTCAATTTATTGTTCTGGGTTCATTTTTATTTGAAAAAGATTTGTAAACATTAAATTTAAACATTTTCTAATCCTGAATATAAATTTATTTCTCTTTTTCATTGTTCTTCAAACACCTTCCATCCATTCCAATCCTCAATGCAGTTTTTGAAAAACCCATTATTCTCCTCACCATTGGAAAATATGTTGCGGTATATTTCCACATGTTCATTTATCCCTGTAAATTCTGGCTCTTAAAATCGAAACTAAATTTTATTTCCTCGCCAAATACCGGTTACTTGAAATCAGGGATCGAAACCTTGATAAAAAATAGAAGGTTACTGATTACTCCAACATAAAATTGTCGGTTCTGGTTCCAGTTCTTTTAAACTCGAATTACAGATTCCTGTTCCGATTCCTGTTATTAAAAAAAGATAAATAACAGTATTGATCCCCTTACTGATATGGATCTCTGAAAAAGTCATACAAAAAAAAAGCAACACAATCTCTGTGTTTATGGAACCTTTAACTAACTGCAAGGAACAAATATTTTTCAATCCAAATAACTGTCTGGTTCTTGGAAAACCATAAATAATGGCTCCAAATTTGATTTTATGATAAACAACAGTTTTTTTTGGGTTCTGGTTCAGATCCCTGTTTGAAATGTTCCATTTCTTAGAAAATTATGAACCTTAACCGCAAATCAGCACACACCCCGCCTGATTGCCACTATAACCACGTAACCAAACGAGACCAAACGCGACCAAACGCGCCAGCGCCGTCCGACTCACCAGCTCCGAGTTGTAGCCGAGCTTCATGCCGAGCTTGCGCCACTGCAGCGCGATGGCGCCCGCCACGGCAGGCAGCACGTGTGGCGCAAACACGCCGCCGGCGGCCTTGGCGTCGTCCTCGACGGCGTCGGCGGCGTCGGTGGCGTCGTCCTCGATGCCCTCGTCGTCTTCGATCGTCTCGACGTGGATCGGGCCCGGCTCGGGACGCGCGGCCGCCGCAGCCGCCGCGCGCATTAGCTCCTGGCGGAAACGATAACCAAACAAACCGTTATAGTAATGCAGGTACCTACCTGTTATGGTACTATGGGATTATGGTAAATTTGAATATTTAGATAATTACCTAGATCGTTTTTTTGTTGTTGTAATGTTCATTTATATGAAATATTTGTAATATTGGTTATATGGAAGATCAGTATTGATACTGAATGTAGCCCTTTTGCAACTTTAGTTACAAATAAAGAGACAATATAATACTACAATGTTTACAAAATGTTGGTGTAATGTTTACGACAAAACTATTTCAAACTGGGTTTAGAAAGCTGAGTGAGACTGTCAAGTAAGACTGCTGGTGTAAGCACGTACTTGGCCCACTTTCTGCGCAGAATCAGCCTCCCTCTGGGTACAACCTTTAGCCACACCTTTTGTCCGATCGCAACGAAACCTATGTCAACGGGATCCTCACGCTCTTGGCAACAAATTGTCTATCTTGAAATTTCCAAATACCAGTTGAATACTCATCGAAAGGATTGTTTAATTATCAGTGGTCCCATCATTAACCATCGCCTTAACTGAATTCTCAGTGTCTCGTACCATTTACTGCAGTTACTTACTCAAGGGTGATAGCTCAACTAGGTGAGTCTTAGAAAGTGAATGGAGCTTCAAGTTTTTGAACCACTCATTCAACTTAATCAAAAAGCAGCTTTGACCAGCCTGACACTATACTCCATTTGAGAAGCCACTGGTGATAAACATGACGTAAGAGTTTCATAACTTACAAGTCATGCCTTAAGCAAGACAAAATACTCCATAAGCAGTTTTGAAACTCTTAGCTCGTGTTTAGCATCAGTGAGTCCTCGAGGAAGATGCTAATTCACCGTCCTACTTGACGTGAAATGGAGTTTAAATTTCACTAGAATTAATTTGAGTTCACTATTGCCTTCTTACTGGAGCTGCTAAACGTTGACCTTACGGCCATTTATATTGTTGGAAAGCTGTGGGAACGTTAACCACAACCACGGATAGTAAACTGCTAAACGAGCCTAAAGCATCGTCGATAGCCCCACTCACCGGCCTGTCCCGCGCTATCTTCTTGATCATCGTCTCCAGGTACTCGGGCAGTTTGTTGATCGGTTGGCTGCCCTGCGTGAAGAAGTGCGGACTGCGTCGAGCCAGCAGCCGCAGCGCCCGCCAGCCAAAGTTCTCGTCGTTGACGCGTCTGAGAGGTGACGGGGATTATGACTACGTACATCACGCAGTGCAATGCGGATTAGTTAAGCCGAATAAAAATTAATTCGCATTTGAGTCTCCAGTATATCATGCCGCACCGCAAATCGTATTAATAAACATGGCCAACGAGTGACAGTTGTCCCTGCTGACAGCAAGTTGCCATAATGTCATAATATATGAGTCAGCAAGTTTGCCGAACGGTTGCCAAATTCGCGAGCAATGTGTCCACTACACTTTGGTGATGCACTAGGGCTTCGCCAATAGGATTTATATGCGTTGAGGGATGGTCGTTGATTTTTGTCCTTGCATGAATAGCAGACAAAATTCAGTACCTAACAATTGAGCCCTTGAACATTGGTACAAGACATGTCATAATTTGATTGTTTGTTACTAGAGAACAGTGCAAACTTTAAGTCAGCTGGGCAGTAATGGTTTTGTCAATGAATGTTGCACTACCAAACATCCTGGGTGTGTAAAATCTGACTTGGCTTGGATTACCTAATTTTCTGTCCAACAGCCCCATTGTCGGTAAAATGAAAAGAGAGATGGAGTGGTTCAGATCCGTAGGTATGGTTAAGAGAGCGGTTTCATCCGATTTTAAGTGTCAAGGTTCCTTTTGTACTGCACAAATTGATACACTGGGATAAATTTTTAATGCATCATCAAACAGCCTTCTAGCTAAACCTGATATGCATGTTACCTCTGCGGGCCGCAAAGGGTAATTTGATGTAAAACTAGCAAATTGCAAGAAATAGCGTTGTGTAACATTGTGGGTATTGATTGAACGCATTCTTGTAACTTGTACCTGCTTGAACTTGATGAATGAAAATTTACATCGCTTACGACACAATGGGGGTTTGGGGTTCAATCCCCAAGAAAAAAATGTATAGACAATTGTTGGAGCAAATCTATGCGTTTCAGGGAGATTCGACCTAAAAAATACCTTGAAATTACGCATTTGTTAAAAGGAGGTTGTGGAAATTTCAAATCAATTCATTTTCCATGGAGAATTGAAGGGGTGGCTGCAGTAGTGGGCTATGCCATAAAACACAAAAGTAGAGATAATTGGACCTAAAGGAGATCTATCGTAGGAATTTAAAAAATGAACGTATGAATTGAAATTTTGGCTCATTGAATAGCTGATATGTCACTGCAACTCAACAGACTAAAAAAAAAAATTAATGGCGACCGTTTCCAGACCTCTCATTGGCTCGTTTCAAATCTAGCAGTAATCCCACATTAAGCAAGTGGGATGGACCGGTTCTTGCCCGAACCAAAATGAAAATCTGAGTTTGCTCTGGAATTGAACAATTAATTTAAATTCACCGCATTTTTTGCGGGCTAGGCCGCTTACATATCCTGATAGAGCGCAATTCCAAATCTATAAAATAACATGAAACGCGTTTATGTGGCATAGCCCACTACCGCAGCCACCCCTTCAATTGCGTGTTAAATTGGCATTTGAAATTTAATATGAATTTCGAGCCAGGCCGCACAAACAAGAGCGCCGTGCCGCAAGTTGAGTGCCATCGATGTGAGATAAGGCGGCGGCCACGTACTTGTAGGCGTCTTCGACCATGGCGGCCGGGTCGGTCTGCTGGATGGCCTCCTCGAAGTAGCTCTCGAGCGACGGCAAGAAGTCCCGCTCCTTGGACTTGCACGCCTCCAGGTTGTCGGGGCAGACGTTCCACAGCTTGGTCAGCTCGGGGCTGCGGGAACGGAACCGGCATCGAGTTACACAGAGCACATCTGTCGGGTGCCGACTCACAAGCACAGACGACCTCATTTCTAAGACTCATGTCTGTCTGCTTGTCCTATCTTAAACACTAGACTTCAAGAAATCTATTTCAAACTAGGTTATGAATGCTAAATGAATTCTTACAGATCCCCAATTAAGACTATTGGTGCTGTTGTTGGTGATTGTTTCATGAAGCTTTATTTGAACTTTCAATTGGTATTTCGTGGTTATAAATCACACAATTTGTTGCTAAAAGTGTTAGGATTCCGTTGACCCTGGTTTCGTTGCAAATGGACAAACGGTGCGGCCACAAGTTGGTATCCAGTAGGAGGTTAATTCGGCGTGGGAAGCGGCCCGAGGATACGCTCAATAATTGATGAGCGGAGCGAAATCTTCAATTTCACTTACCCCAGAAAAAAGTCACTTGTGTATGTTTTTTTTTTGTTTTTTTGTGTGTTTGTGCGCGCTCTACAGACCAAACGCCTGAACCGACATGGATGAAAATTTCTGAGTATCTACCTCTGTTCTCAACTTAGACCCCCTGCGTTTTTGAAAAAGATCGGTTCAGTAAATTTTTTATAAATCAATTTTTACGAAATTTTTTGATTTTTTCAGAATTTTGAACCCCTGTAAATCCAAAGTTCTGAACATAACTTCACCAAAACTTCTAAACATGTTGACCTTAAACATATTTATCATGCCTGCAAATCTTAGTTCGGTAGGTTTTTCCAATTGGTTTTTATTAGCATTTTTGTGGTGTTTTTTTCGTGATTTGACGGCTGATTCAATACGAGTCCGGTTTCCTTCGTTTCCTTGGTTACCAGCTTTGTTGACCTCGAAGAGAAACAAAGGAACGTCAGAATCCGTATACATTTTCAAGTGATTAGAATTTTCGAGAAGGCAATGGTCAGGTTCGGTGCTCCATGGTTTTCTTGTGACTGCTGCCTGCACCTTTTAATCCGCTAAACACAAACCGCTACCTACACTCATCTTCAACGCAACACAAATTGCGTTCGCGAAGCCCTAGTAAGACTTAACAGGGTTGTTTTACAAAGCTAGAAAACACTAAATGAGTGACCAGACTACCGACTCACTGCCCCATGAAGTTCTTGCCCTGCGCGGCCGCCTCGCGCATCACGTCGCCGAGGCGCTTCTTGGCGCGGCGCGGCCGCACGAGCGGGATCTTCTTGCGCTCGGCGCCGACGCCAAGGTCGTCGTCGTCGACGGCCGGCGCGGGCGGCCGGAACGACGGGCAGCCCTTGTTCTTCCAGTCGTTCCAGTGCTCCTCGCGGCTCATCATGTGCTTGACGACGGTGAGGAAGCGGCCGCCCTCGGGCGGGGTCTCCGCGATCAGCCTGTCGCAAACGGGGCGAAAACGTCAACGGACGACTACGGTTCCGGAGTCGTTTGCACCGATTTGACCTCGTAATCGCAAAGCATTTCTCCTGGCAATCATTTGCCCGCGTAAGTGAATGACCCTGGAACTGAAGTCCTCCATTGCCGTGGCCGGTTAGGTGATATTTCGTGGTATTCGATTTGTTTCAAGTTTCAACGTTTCATAATTTTGAAAAGTTTCGTTGATGAAACTCATAAAAACCAGAATTACCAGATTACCAGAAGTTGGGAAATTAATTTAGAGGGAGCACTGAAAGACAAACATTCGCCTAGATTTGTAAACATAGCATGATTTTTTTTCAAGTATAAAAATTAAAAATCCACTGAATCTAAAAACAAGCTTTTCACCAAAAAACGTTCAAGCTCACATCACACAGAAATCTTTCCCATGAGAATATACTTTCCTCAGCAGCGTTAGTATCACACTTCTGTCCACTTTTTGTCCGTAGGTACATCTTCAAGATAGCGGCCATTGCTGTAGCAAAAGGCATGCAGAAGTGACTTCTAGTGCTACAGCAGAAAGCATATTCTCTCATAGGACAGAATGTAGCTAAAGACCATTTATTCTACTAGTACTAGTCAATCCAAGGCCCTCTAGATGGTTTTTTCCCATTGGCTGAGCGCAAATTTGCTGTAAAAAGGCGGCAAGAAGGCAGATTTGCACTCACGTGTGAATGGTGTCAGTCGTCTCTTTGATCCACTCCTTCTGGTCGGCCTTCATCTCCTGACTCTCGCTCTTGAACTTGACTGGCGAGCCCAGATAGTGGAACGTGATGAGCAGCTGCATCAGGATCTGCCGTCGGAAGTTGGTGTCGCTCAGCTGCAGCTCCAGCAGCTTCTGATTGGTCAAGAACTTGGCAAAGTACTGCTCCTTGGAGGTGAGCTCGAGCAGACCGGTGGGCAGTTTGTCCTCCTCCATCTTGAGCGCGAGTAGCGTGTCGGGGAGGCCGGCGTGGCCGAGGTCCTCGAGCTTGAAGCTGCTGAACGCCGAGAGGACGTGGCTCGTGTGCTGAGAGTGGGGAGACACTTTTTAAACTTGCGTCTTGTCTACTTTAGCCTAAACATATAACTGTTTAACCTGGCCACTGGATGAGTACATTTAAGTAATGCTGTACCACTCAAAAAAGTATCTAGACAAGAGTGTGAGTGTGATCATGTAACTTCTTTCATTCGATTTGGTCCAAAATCACTTGATTTCATACCACTACCCTTGTTCAACCATAGGTAGGCAAACCATAGGTGGCAAAAGTATGGCCCTTGCACAACCTATGAGCAGTTAAATTTTCCCATCACTATGATCTATGATAGTAGGTATGTCATCATTTTCTTTCACTGTACAACTGATATCGACCTCATCACTCAAATGAAAGAAACTATGTCTCTGACAATCCATAATTTCACAGCTTAGTTGAGAGAGCCAGAGTGAAACTTACAGCTGTGAATGTTTTCCAGTCAACCTTGTTGAAGCATTTGTTTGGATTGCGGAAAAAGTCTTGCAACGACCAGAATTTGCAGTACAGATTGTAGTCAATGTTGGCTCTAAAAGGAAAAAAAAATGAATCAATAGATGTAAATTGATTGTGATAACTTTTCACATTAAGGTTACGTAAATGTACTTGGTACTAACTTTGAGTCGGACTTCGATTCTTCAACGTCAGACAGAAATTCCTTCATGTCCATGGATTCCTCATCTCCACCATACGCAGTCTCGTTGTCAAGATTGAATTCACTGACAATATTCAGACCAGAACGCTCATAGAAAGGAAAGAATGCAGCCAAGAATATTAGGATTCTTCCTCGAAAGTACGCATTTTGGAAACGTGATAATCTCCGTAATAAATCATTACACATCCTTAACATGTTGTTCTTGCATGGCTGATAGAATAGTGGCTCTCTCCAAACATTTAGTCCTTTCTCGACGTATGTAAAAAGCTTTTCGCTCTGATCAACAGTGGAAGCATCAAATATATCTCCCAGTAACACAACTGGCATCGTAGCAGTACTAATCTCCTTCCGGCTTGCTTGAATCGTGAATGTCACAAACGATTCAAGTAGTTCGATGTCTTTAGTGCTCTTGGCTACCAAACGATTAAGATGCTCTCTTAGCACCTGATCCAAAACACTCCGTTTGTCTAGATCACTGAAAACAAAATAATGTGTTGAAAACTTGCGTCCCGGTCGGAACAAAAATGTTATAATTTCAAAGATGAGACTTGGTATTCACCTTGTGACTGTTATGCCCACAAACTTCGTATACAATATTTCTTCATTTCCCTTTTCAAACGACTGTTGGACTGCATTCTATAAAATAAAATAGACAAATACAATATTAACTTGCATATTATAGAAGCTACAGGTTCTAGGTTATGTTTATGATTACCACTTCCTTGTTCTGAAATTAGACGGACTACGACCCGTGGATGGACTTACCTGCAAAGTCGTTTTCAGGGTATTAAATGCGCTCGTCATGTTTCGTTTCGGGGTCGTCATTACGTTTCTAGCTAAATGTCAAAAGAAATGTTTGCAATATTTCCAAAATATTTAGATCCCTAGCCGGCGGCGGCACTCGGCTTTGGATTTTGGCAGTTCCTAGTGGAAATTTCTCACGTTGGGTGCGCTGAATTACACCTCTTCATTCTAGCGGGTCATTTGAAACCTGCGTGATTGAAGAAGCTGGAATCTCTTTCTACTTTCTTATATAGAGTCATGCCAACAGCCAAATCACATGCTGGAGAACACTGAGAACCCAATTTGTGGGCATGAAATGAACTAATATTCCAACAAAGGGGTATTTTTAGACATCTCTATCTTCGTTTTCTTGATCGTCTTCGTTTTCAACAAGCAAATGAAGCAGCCAGAACTTGTTTTTTGCCCGCAAAAGATTTTCCACACTATAATCGCAGCTGCTGTGATCTGATAGCCTGACCTACACAAGACAAAATAATTCTCTTGAATTCATGTTCATCACAATTTTTTTTAAACACATCTTTACTGACAATTTTATGTTTTTAACCCCCGTTCATTACCCTCGTTTTTTATTATATTCATACCGCACGAAGCAGTTACTTTATTACAATGATATTACTATGTACCACTGTAGGTATATACCATAATGCTGTATTAGTTCATGACGTTGAAACGTTGAAACATATTTGGTTCAAACCAGTGGCGTAACTTCAAATCGGAGGCCGCAATGCAAGAAAAATGTGAGGTTCCCCCCCCCCCTTCCGCCACCAGTGTTGCAAATTTTGTAAAAGTTGTAAAAGTTGAAAAATGAAGGCTGATGATGTTATTTACGGAAAGGATTTTTTGAAGGTTGTACTGGGAAAACATACTAGATTTCAAAAAGTCCATTCCTTTAAAAAAATGGTAATCGACTCTTTTTCGGTTCAACTTCAGCCTCCGCGAGGGCCCCCAGAGCCCGAGGCCCCAACCTGCTCCCCTCTAGTTACGCCACGGGTTCAATCACAGTAAACAATGTGATATTTTAAATTTTTCCCTCCAAATATTTTTGGCTCTCGCCGGCCGGCTGTAGCGGGACATTGAAATTTGACAGCTTGCTTATCTGTGACAGATTATTCCACGATACTCTCTGATTCCACGTCAACTCAACAAGTTTCTTGAAATATGAAAACAGTAAACGTATAATTATTAATTAGCTTAATCGAATGTAAAATAATGGACGTGAAGATAAAAATTGCAAGTTCTGACAGTGGTGGGAATGAAACATCAAAAGACAAGGAAGCTGTCAACCGAGAAATCAAAATTTTGTGGTTTAACATTGGGCACCTAAATCCCACAGCCCAGTTCCTAATATGTTGTCTAGGAGTATTTGTTTTTTATCTGATGTACGGCTATCTTCAGGTATGGGGCATGCCACACTGCTAAAATCACTCTGATTTTAAATTTTCTAGCTAGGTAGCATAACCAAACTTTTTAATTTTTCAGGAATTAATTTTTACGCTCGATGGGTTCAAGCCGTACGGGTGGTATTTGACGCTTATTCAATTCGCCTATTATACACTTTTTGGCCTCATTGAAAGCGCAGCAAAGAGATGGACGACTCGGAAGATCCCGATAAAGACGTATCTTCTCCTCGCTTTTCTCACTTTGGGGACAATGGGCTTCTCGAACTCCTCGCTCGGTTATCTCAACTATCCCACCCAAGTGATATTTAAGTGCTGCAAGCTGATTCCTGTTATGATTGGAAGCATTTTAATACAACAAAAACGCTACGGACCCATCGATTTCATGGCGGCGTTCTTCATGTGCGTCGGCCTTACTTTGTTTACGCTTGCCGACAGTCAAGTATCACCAACATTTAATGTTACGGGTGTTGTGATGATAACTTGTGCTCTACTCTGTGATGCCGTTATCGGCAATGTACAAGAAAAATCAATGAAAGCAAACAAAGCAACAAATACTGAAGTCGTGTTGTACTCTTACGGAATTGGATTCCTTTATCTCTTCGCGATCATGCTGGTGACTGGACAAATATCTGAAGGCATCCAGTTCTGTTCGAAGCACCCAAAAGAAACTTACGGCTATGGATTACTGTTTTCCATTTCTGGATACCTCGGCATTCAAGTGGTGCTGACTTTGGTGCAGACCCACGGTGCTCTGATAGCCGTGACGGTGACAACGTGTCGAAAGGCAGTTACGATCATCATGTCATTCATCTTCTTCTCCAAGCCCTTTACATTCCAGTAAGTCTCATTACATGTAATATATTATTTAGCCAAAAAATATTACGACATTAATTTTAATCTATCATTTGTGAGAAAATAACGCTTGCCTCGACATAGCTTCGATCATTGCTGGCCAGCAATGATCGAAGCTCTTCATAGGTAGGTAGGTACTTCCCAAATTGCCTTTCAATCAGATACGTACCTACCTGCTCTAGTAAGTAGGCTTGAAAGTTATCTAGATAAGTCAATTAATTGTGATCTGGTTTGTATCTACATCGTGTAAACTAGCATCAAGGAACTAATTTTGAGCGTAAAACTTATCGTCATATTTTTTGCAGGTACGTCTGGTCCGGTCTGTTGGTGGTGTTAGGAATATATTTGAACGTTTACAGTAAAAACCAAAACAAGCTCAACATGAAAAACTTTTTGATCTTGTTGAAAGGTCTGTTACCAACAAAAATGCATCCTTCTAGGGTGAAGCTGTTAGATGTTTAGGTTGGAACTTTGCAATGCAAGTTTTTCCTATAAAGTTACCCTCCTTACGACCATGTTGCCAAAACATTTTGTATTACGTACTTGTAGTGGGAATTATCGTATTTCACTAGATTTAGCACTATGTAAGGAAGTAGAATGGTCACACATGCAATATTCATAAACTTAGGTGACGTTTTCTTTTTGGTACAATACAATGGATTTATTTGTATTTATATACAACAAATTATATCGTATCAAGCATTAAGCATCATTAATGAACTTTTAAATATCTTATTGATGATGATGGCTTTACATTAGGTAGGTAGGTAGTCTTATATGAAAATCCTAATTTTTATATTAATCAAGGTATAGTTTTTCTGTGATTGCTATGACTGAGCTATTAATTTTTGAAACTTGTTACTTTTACAAGTAGAACAAAGAAATGTGGTACCAATGTACATTATTTTATCCTGTAGTTCACATTGTGAAAATGACGCCGACATAAAAGTTGTTATTAAAATAAAATGACACGTCGTTAAATACCACAGTTTGGGAGTGATTGTTCTAAACTTGGTTTGTTACTCTTTATGGAAGATACATAAACTGTATATTTTTATAACACAGACAAAATAAATACAATCGATTAGTTAAGAGATAGTTAAAACACGCATGCTCACTCCACGGATTACGATCTACGAAAGCTGGCCGTAGTCGACGCAGCTCGTTGACTACAAATTCATAGGTAAGTATAATATTCATAAGTAACACAGACGTTTCAGAAGAATACAATCCCGTTGGTCCTTTTCGAAACAATCTAAGTCTATCGTTTTGGTAAATATATGTTTGCGAAATACGGGAGTCGCCGAAACAATTATGTAGACTACTTCTTAAGAGAATTAAAAAAAAACGTCAATGGAGTAAGAAACCGTATACAAAGTTTGAATAGTTTAATTATCTTAAAAATGCTTTGTTAAAAAATGCAAGAAGGTACAACACCTATTAGCTAGCCACCTCTATTTTAATTATTTAATCTTATTTGTCATTCATAAATCACTCGATCTACGCCGAACAGTTGTCTCTAAAAGATGATCGTTTTCTTCTGAAATTCATGACCGGAAAAGTTTTGGTAGCAGTTGTAAGTTTTGAAAGGCACAAAAGTGTTTGACGCGACGATCGTTTCTAGTATGAAAATACCCTTTTGGTCTAGATTGTGATATTCATTGCGACGTTGAAGGGTACAGCGAAATTGTCCACCTTTTTTTCTAATTTTTTTCCGTTTGGAGCGTAAACTTGTACTTTTGGTTTGTTGTAATCTGTGATGTGCAATCTTTCCTCTTGCAAGTCTGAGCATAACTTGGCCTACGTACTAAACATTCCTAATCAGTTATTAGTTACTAATATATATTACTCCGAAAGCTTTGGCAAAGCAAATTTACAGTCATACGATTTACGTTAGTAACTCCATTAAATGAACTTGACTATTTAATAATTTTAGCAAAATACTACTCACTTTGTTTGCATTTCTCTCCCCGATAATTAATATATTACCTTTACTATATACCATATCGAGAAGAAGAGAGGTTTTGCATGCTTCGAAGAGGTTTCCACGCCGATTGACTTTTGCCAAAAGTTACAAAACAGTGAGCTGGACATCAAAAAGGAAAGTTTTAAAACATTCGGCAAATGCCTAATAGCAGCGGTTCCTTTTAGGGGTGCAAAACCACAGTCTTTCTTAATATAAAATGGAGCATAATACCCTAATAAACAATCGCGAATCAAGTTCATTGTTACGCAATCCAGCTCTTGAAATGTAAATGACTGGTTCCTTTAAAAGCACAGCATTATATGCCCTGGATTTAAAACAATAGGAATCTCAAAAACCTAAAGGAAAATACTCAATACCTACGCAATATGTAGGTAAGTTATCGTGGGCATTACGAAACCTGAAACGGCATTTCACGTAAACGTTCGTAGAGGAAACGTAGAATGGCAGCGGACGATCCTGGATCAAGTATCGCACGTCGTAGCCGAGAGAAAACCGGAGCCGAAACTCTCGTTTCGCGAAACTTCGGCGGCAACGTTTCCGTGCTCGCTGCCCGTTGAGCGGATACCCTGTAGACTTTTTCCCGCGCTTGTTGTAATGTCGATGCCGAAGAGAAACGAAATTCCACCCGAGATCATTTGGAATGCTTGTCGCGGCCACTAACTCACGCTACAACGGTTTGACGTCTCACTTTTGTTCGTCCGGCGAATTCAGCCGGCAGTCCGGTTACTTTCGAGTTTCATCACATATTTTGAAGCGAAGCATTCTTCGTTTGCGTCCCACGCCTCACACACCTCTACGAGCACAATCGGAAAGAAGTTGAGATCGGAGGGAACGAAACTAGCAAACGGTCTGAAGAAGTGGTGTCCGGAAAGAAATAGTTCATACTTTGGCTAATGTCATGGTAGCACTGACAAAACCATTAATCAAAACGCTGAAGATCTACGTATGTAATTTCTACTGACGCCAAGTCTTCATTCTTCCGAAAAATTTTGCTCCCTTCTCCTCAAACTTCTCCAAAATCCGCACCCTGCCCTACGACCTCTCGGCTAAATCACTCCGAATCCCTTCCGTGGTTCGTCACTCGTCTCGCACTTTCCTCTTCGCGGCCGCCACCGACGAATCGCGGCCGCCCCGTTCCGGCCGCGCCCTAGTCGCACACCTCTCTGTACGGCCGCTCGGACGTGATGGTGAAGTCCTCGAAGTAGTGGTTGAGGAAGGCGAACGCCGGGCGCCTCTCGGGCGAGCTGTCCCAGCACTTGAGCATCAGCTGGTAGATCTCGTCGTCGACGCTCTGCGTGGCCGGTCGCGGCATGCGGTAGCCCTTCTCGACCTGCTCGATCACCTCGCGGCCGTGCATGCCTGGACGGGCCGGTCGGGGTTAGTGCGGCCGGGCAACGGGCCGGTCGGGCCGGGTCCGGTGGGATGTAGGGGTGTGGGTTTCTTGGTTCGAATCGTATATGGAATGTTTTAAAAATCATGATTCGAAGTCGAAACGAGTATCGAATAAAAAGATTTTTTAAAAGTCGAATATCGAAGCGAATCGGATAGTTCGTTTGGCTCGAATAATTCGCTAAAAGTTCGAGTAATACATCTCAAATGTGAATTTTTGCAGCAAAGTGCTTATCTGTGATGCCAAATATTCAAACTATTTGAATTTTTCGAATTATTCGTTTCTCTTTTACTTTTTTTTTTTTTTTTTTTCGAATACTAAAATGTCGATTTCGAATACGAATTTGAATAGTTTAAAAATCTCTATTCGAAATTCGAATACAAATATTTCGAAAATAATTCGTCGAATAATTCGTCCATTTCGAATATTCAAACACCCCTACGCGGAAATGATAAATGAACCGGGAATTTTAAAATTGATTGAGAAGTCCAATTTTTTGACTATTTGAGTTATGGACTGGAAATTTCACAGGAGCTTTTTCAAAAATATCCCCCGGAACCAAGGAGTTGTGGTTCAACATTTGAGGAATTTCATATTTGAATTGTAAGAACTGCCAACATTTTTCTTTGGTTATCTTGAAACTATGCCATTGTGACTTTGGTCTTTTTTATAACTCATGGTTCAAATCTACACTAAATGCTTCTGTGATTTTGTTCAGGCTGTTGTACTGGCCACGCATACTAAAAATTACCGCAGTTCTATGGGAAAATAGGCTGCTTTTGCAAACAAACCTCAAGGGATGCATCATTTGAAATGGGGATACCAAAATTGTTTGCAATGATTAGTCATTAGAGAAAAAAACACATTTCGAACCAGTGGCTTTTTCCTGGAATTAGTATTGTCACAGTATGAATTTCCTAACCACCCCACAAAGTACGCATCCTAGAAACACTGCAGAAGAATTTTGAATTTTGGTAATGTATGGGCCATAACTAATCCATTGCAATGAATTACACCTTGGTCTGAAATGTCTCACAGATGCAATATTTGAGGTTATTTAATGAAAAAACTTTTAAATAGTAATACCTCTATACCTAATTAACCTAATAATAATATACTACAATGGCTATAACGTACTAGATGAAAAACAAGACTCCCGAATGTACGTACCCGGATACGGCACCTGGCCGCGCGTGAATATCTCCATGAGCAGGATGCCGTACGACCAGACGTCCGACTTGATCGAGAACTTGCCGTAGACAATCGCCTCGGGCGCGGTCCACTTGACGGGGAATCGCGAGCCCTGCTTCGGGCAGTACTCGTTGTCCTCGATGACCCGCGCCAAGCCGAAGTCGCAGATCTTGGCCGTGTTGTCGATGCCGACGAGGACGTTGCGGGCGGCCAGGTCCCTGGGAACGAGCGAGCGTTAGGTAGCGATGGGCAAAAATATTCAAAGAATCGATCTTCCGATTCGATTCTTCATAGGGCGATTCTTTCCATCTGATTCTTTCGGAGAAGAAAATCAATTCGACAATATCGACATTTTTCAGAGGGTGAAGCGATCTATTGGAAGATCGATAAATTTTCGGGAAATTTTGAGTAAAATCTGGCGTTGAAGGTGGGTATTAAGACTATTTGAAAGTCAAGCACGTGCTCATAATCGCCAAGTGATAGATCAGCAAGGTCGGATTCAAAAAATCAATAAAGACGATATAACGGAACTGCAAGAATTGATTCAAAATATCGATATATCTGAACAAAAGAATCGATATATCGAAAGATCGATTCTTTTTGCCCATCCCTAGCGTGAGGCTGACATTCCTAAGCCTGAGTCTGCTTGTCCTATCTTCGAGCCATCACCTCTGCCCTGCTTGAGGAAGCAACTAGCAGAAATGTTACGAATCTTTGGGAAATCATTAAAAAAGTCAAATCTACAAGCTATCACCCTTGATAAAGTAACTAGCATATGTTACGAAACGTCGGGAAACCAGTGAGACTTTTGATTTAGCATTAAAACCCAGTTTGAAACAGTTGTTTTGAGCGCTAGACTGGCAGCATTGGGCTAGGTTCACAGTGACTACTCGCATTATTTGCCCAGTCTGAACGAATACCTAGTACCCACTTTGATTGACTGAGTATGCAGGCTAGATACAACTAAAAATTGCTAAAATTTATTAGTTCATGGTTAATGACTCAATAAATCAAATTTGTGCCCATTTCAGGTGGAGTCATAGAAAGTTTGGGAACCGCTGGGCTATGTTCCAAGTGTTTTGATTGAACCGACACTACTGGATCTTGAAAGGCAGGCGTTTTAGGTAATAGCGAAAAGCCGTCATCTTGAAAGACCGTGAGCTAAGGTAACGGTAGGTAGTACAGCCACGCGGCAGGATTACCTGTGGATGAGCTGCTTGCCCTCGAGGTACTCCACGCCGCTAGCTCTCATCTTGAGAGACGGCAAGATACGGTAACGGTGGTACAGCCACGCGGCAGGATTACCTGTGGATGAGCTGCTTGCCCTCGAGGTACTCCATGCCGCTAGCCACCTGCGCGGCGATGTAGACGAGGTCGCTGAACGACAGCGTCGGCCCCGTGACGTCGCTGCGCAGGAACTCGAGCAGACTGCCGTTGCACATGAACTCCTGCACGATCAGGATCGGCTCCGACTTGGAGCAGACGGCGTAGAGCGCCACCAGCTTCGGGTGCCGGAACTTCTTCATGATGGCCGCCTCCTCGAGGAACGCCTGCGTCGACATCGTGCCCGGCTTCAGCGTCTTCACGGCGACTTCGGTGCCGTTGCACGTGCCTGAGCGGGGGCGAGAAGAAACACGGGGGAATGAGAAATTCGTTGTCTTTCATGCGAACCATTTTTGTTGAATTCTGTCCGCTGGTGTTTGGTGTCGAAACTTTAATCTAAATCGCAACGTGCGTGAGCAATGAAGAACGGTGTAAATACACACGAGTGAATGAGTGCATCGTTGAGTCTCCGCCAAAGAGGGCAATTTTCAGCGCAATGTCCAACTCTGTGCGTTGGCTATTTGGCGTTGAACCTTTTATCTTGATCGTAACTCCACAATCTGTCTAATAGCCGGTACACACTACGCTTTTTCTCACGCTTTGGAGCCCTCAGGGCTGGGCCCGTCGGAGCCCGAAACGCTCTGAGAGGCCGAGAACGAGACGGATTCGCAATACACACTGCGCTTTGGAGCCCTCAGGGCTGGGCCCGTCGGAGCCCGAAACGCTCTGAGAGGCCGAGAACGAGACGGATTCGCAATACACACTGCGCTTTGGAACCCTCAGGGCTGGGCCCGTCGGAGCCCGAAACGCTCTGAGAGGCCGAGAACGAGACGGATTCGCAATACACACTGCGCTTTGGAGCCCCCAGGGCTGGGCCCGTCGGAGCCCGAGACGCTCTGAGAGGCCGAGAACGAGACGGATTCGCAATACACACTGCGCTTTGGAACCCTCAGGGCTGGGCCCGTCGGAGCCCGAAACGCTCCGAGAGGCCGAGAACGAGACGGATTCGCAATACACACTGCGCTTTGGAACCCTCAGGGCTGGGCCCGTCGGAGCCCGAAACGCTCTGAGAGGCCGAGAACGAGACGGATTCGCAATACACACGCGCTTTAGAATCCGACGGACTGCAGCCCACGGGCTCGAAAGCGTAGTGTGTATTGGCTATAAGCTCGGAAAAGTGGTGTAAATAAGTGCATTGTAAGTCTTTGCAAAGAAGACATTTTTTCAGTGCATCGTTGAATTCTGCCGGCTATTTGTTGCCAAACCTTTTATCTGGATAAAAATTCCTCAGCGTGCTTGAGCAAAGAAGGGTGGTGTACTTAATACTATTAAATGAGAACATTTTAAAGGATTTACATCTTTCTCAAGGACCCACAGCTGCTAGACAAGAGCTGACAGTTACAAAACTACCCATTAATCCTTTTTTCCACCTCAAGTTTTGAAACTCTAGCACATGTATAGCAGCAGTGAGTCCTCGAGGAAGCTACAAATCCACTTTCTTAGAATAAAATGGGCTGAAATATTTCATTTTTAGCATTTTCTCAAGCAGAAGATGCAAACCCACTCTCCTTGGTAATGTGATCGAGAGTTTACGGCCGGACGCAGCTAGGGCAGCGAACTCACCGTGCCAGACCTCGCCGAAGTTCCCCTGTCCGAGCTTCTTGGTCATCTTGACGGTGTTGCGGTCAATCTCCCACGCGTCGCGCATGTCGGGCGTCAGGTCCCAGATCTGCGGCGCCGGCTTCGGACACGGCTTGGACAGCACATGGCACAGGCCCAGCGCGTTGCCTGCACGGAACACCAGTTGCTCTCTCATCTAGGCTTCCTAATCTCATGGTCCTGCCACAGTAGGCTTCCTAATCTCATGGTACTGCCACAGTAGGCTTCCTAATCTCATGGTCCTGCCACAGTAGGCTTCCTAATCTCATGGTACTGCCACAGTAGGCTTCCTAATCTCATGGTCCTGCCACAGTAGGCTTCCTAATCTCATGGTACTGCCACAGTAGGCTTCCTAATCTCATGGTCCTGCCACAGTAGGCTTCCTAATCTTATGGTCCTGCCACAGTAGGCTTCCTAATCTCATGGTCCTGCCACAGTAGGCTTCCTAATCTCATGGTCCTGCCACAGTAGGCTTCCTAATCTCATGGTACTGCCACAGTAGGCTTCCTAATCTTATGGTCCTGCCACAGTAGGCTTCCTAATCTCATGGTCCTGCCACAGTAGGCTTCCTAAAAATCTCATGATCATGCCAAAGTAGGCTTCCTAACGCCCAGTTTTAACATAACTCATAGTTGAGATCCCAACTAGGAGAATACAACTGAATTCAGTCAATCACATGCAGCAAAATCAGTTGTGATTGTAACTTCTAGTTGGGATCTCAATTCTAGGGTTTTCTCAACATCTCAACATCTTAGGGTTTTCAATTCCAATTCAATTTGCTTTACACGCAATATTAAATTTATCAGTTATAAAGAAGACAGATTTCAATGGCAAAGCTTCAAAGTCTGGGTTATATTTTTGAGAGAGAAAACAAACAGCTTTGCACACGTGCAGATGTGTACGTAAAAGTGACTTCCGGCCTCGCAGCAGAAAGTAAACCAATTCTCTCACAGGACAAAGAGAATAAGCATCAGTCTGTATAAAACTTTTCAAACTGGGATTTGAATGCTAAATAAAAGTCTCTCTGATTTCCTGACGTTTCGTAACATATTACTAGTTACTTTTTCAAGGGTGGGTGTCGAACTATCATCCTTGAAAAAGTAACTATTATATGTTACGAAACTTTGGGAATCAAGTGAGACTTCTATTAAGCATTCAAATCCCAGTTTGAAATAGTATTTTTTTTTCAAAACTAGTCCTAAAGATAGGACAAAGTAGACATGAGCATCAGTCTATTATCATTTAGTTTTTGTGCTCTCATACTTAAAAGAAAAATTCACGGGACAGAGAGTACTACGACCGAAACCAAGTTCGGCATCGCAGGTCGTCCGATTCGCCGGCCAAACTCACGCGTGTACGCCAGCACCAGCGCCTGCAGCGACGAGAACTTCTGGTTGGTCGCGATGAAGTAGCCGCCGTCGTCGAGCGGCTTGATCTTGTAGTGCTTGACGTGGTGGTTGCGTCCGTCCTCCCAGTCCTTGACGCTCAGCGAGAAGCCGCGCGGGTTGTGCTCCGAGTTGCGCACCAGGTACGTGCCGCGCGGATTCGTGTCGTGCAGCAGCAGCTTCTCGGCCTCTTTGCGCGACACCTTGCCGAAGTACCAGCTGCGGGGAACGAACCGAGCGTTGAGATTTCACAACCGGAAATTACGATTTAGTGTCTAGCTTCAGCTAGGTAAGCCCAAAGACAGCTCCTGTGCTCTTTCTGTGCCCTTGCACAAAACCTTTCTTACCTTGCCATTTTTCAATTATTTGTAGGTACCTACCTCTTTGATTATTACTTATCATTTAATTCAATACAATTTGTTATTGAAGAATTGCTTCGAAGTCAGGTCTGTACTAACTATGGAATTTGATCCACTGCCTTATTTTTATTACCTACAAACAATCTTATTACACAGATGTTCCCTAATGGGCTTTGTTGTTTTATACCGTACGTAATCAGTAATCACACATCTACATACTCAATTGTGAACAAATAAAGTAATAATATTAACAATAAAAACATTTAAATACAGTGCCAGCTGTGTAAAGAAATTGGCCAGTTAGTTAACATCTCTGGGAATAAGAGTGTAGTTTTCCGATTGTCTACAGGAATTCTGGGGGGCCATCCTGTAACTTTGTGATTTCAAAACGATTCGTTTTCAATATCACTGCCAACGGTTTAACACGATTTGAATGGAAACCGAATGATTTCGAGCCAAATCGAATGAAAAAAAGTCACACGATCGCCACCCAGATTCCGAACCCCGTCCCGGGCACGCCGTTCCGCCACTCACTCTTCGCTCTCGACCGACTTGTCCTCGGCCACGAAGTTCCACGGGATGAGCCCCTCCTGGCCGGTGCGCAGATGCCGCACGCGCCACCAGTCGGACTCGGTGTCGTCGAGCACCTCGAGCGTGTCGCCCTTGTTGAAGCTCACGTCTTGCGCCTCGCGCGCCCGATAGCTGTAGATCGCCACCACCTTGCGGCCGCCGCCCGAAGGATGGACTGCGGAGGGCACGACCACGTTAGCCACACGGCACGTCATATGGAGACGTTGTGTACTTATTATACATATCAGTGATTCTCAAACTATTCATGACTACCTTAACAAGGGAACGCATTTTCGCGGCCCCCTTGTACTAATATCACGAGTTTTACAATGCAACCTATAGGCATCAGCTATTGGTAGGTACTTGTCTTCACGTTTTTGCAAGATACCTCCCAAGTAGCACAAATATCACGAGTTTTACAATGCAACCTATAGGCATCAGCTATTGGTAGGTACTTGTCTTCACGTTTTTGCAAGATACCTCCCAAGTAGCACAAATATCACGAGTTTTACAATGCAACCTATAGGCATCAGCTATAGGTAGGTACTTGTCTTCATGTTTTTGCAAGATACCTCCCAAGTAGCACAAATATCACGAGTTTTACAATGCAACCTATAGGCATCAGCTATTGGTAGGTACTTGTCTTCACGTTTTTGCAAGATACCTCCCAAGTAGCACAAATATCACGAGTTTTACAATGCAACCTATAGGCATCAGCTATAGGTAGGTACTTGTCTTCATGTTTTTGCAAGATACCTCCCAAGTAGCACAAATATCACGAGTTTTACAATGCAACCTATAGGCATCAGCTATTGGTAGGTACTTGTCTTCACGTTTTTGCAAGATACCTCCCAAGTAGCACAAATATCACGAGTTTTACAATGCAACCTATAGGCATCAGCTATAGGTAGGTACTTGTCTTCATGTTTTTGCAAGATACCTCCCAAGTAGCACAAATATCACGAGTTTTACAATGCAACCTATAGGCATCAGCTATAGGTAGGTACTTGTCTTCATGTTTTTGCAAGATACCTCCCAAGTAGCACAAATATCACGAGTTTTACAATGCAACCTATAGGCATCAGCTATAGGTAGGTACTTGTCTTCACGTTTTTGCAAGATACCTCCCAAGTAGCACAAATATCACGAGTTTTACAATGCAACCTATAGGCATCAGCTATTGGTAGGTACATGTCTTCACGTTTTTGCAAGATACCTCCCAAGTAGCACAAATATCACGAGTTTTACAATGCAACCTATAGGCATCAGCTATTGGTAGGTACTTGTCTTCATGTTTTTGCAAGATACCTCCCAAGTAGCACAAAAACGTTCGGCGAACGTTATTTCGAACGTTCGGTGACGTCAAAAAGCCAACGGGGGATAACTTGCGTTCAACGTTTGGGTAGAAACTAATCGAACATTTGGCGAACGTGAACGTTGAACGCAAGTTATCCCCCGTTATTTTTCCCCGAACGTTTGAAATAACGGTCTTTGTGCTACTTTGGCTGTGCAATTTATGCATCTTAAAAGTGGTCGACAGAATGCACGTCTAGATATCTGTCGTTTGACAAGACAAGGATTTTTGTCAATCGTTATTGTGTCAATTGTCTATTTCGGGAATAAGTGTAATTTCTATACAGTAAAATTGAGATGCATGGAATCTTGTGAAAATTGGGAGCCGCGACACACAGTTTGAGAACCACTGGCACACATATAGATAGACAGATAGACAGATAGATAGATAGATAGAAGATAGGGAAGCAGGAAGGCTAGAGACTGGTAGCATGGAGATAATACATAGAACATGCATGTATACATTAAAAAAGATAACATTTTGATGTCAGACTGCCTGTGGATATAACAAGATCAGTGAAACAACATTGAATTACATTTTCTAGGCTAAAACCAACAGCATCCCTAGCAATGACTGGTGATAACAACCCCCATTGATAACATTTGATTCAATTGATTTTGACAACTTCAGTACCTACCTAGGTATAACAAATCCAATTTGAACCTTACCTTGAATTAACTTCAACTAATTTAAGAAAATCTCCTTGTTCCTTCCTTGTTTTTCATTTTGCGATCAGTCATTGCTCCATGACAAATGTGCCAAATGATTCACGTAATAGTAATCGAACATCGATAAAATTAGATAAAATTAGATCGATTTCAATATCAGGATGAGTCTCAAACAACAATGAAAGTTAAAATGAATGCTGATTTACACTGTGGCATGCTCACAGAATGTTTGTTAATACTCGTAAATTACATTTACAAGGTGCTACCGTGAAATTATTCATTTTATTTTGTCTTTACCTTGACTTTCATTAGCAATTATTTGTGTTAAATATTTTGCAATTTGAAGCGAATTGTGGGTGCTGGCTATCACAAAAGGAAGTGACAGATGCCAAAAGCAAACGGAAGTAAAAAGAGACAGCAAACAGGCAGGCAAATAACTGGGAACCCCAGAAATATCCCAGATAATGCACGTGACGGTTAACTAACCACAGCTGCATCCTCATGAAATGATTCGAGAACGTTCGATCTCTATTTGTTAAGTTTACGGTAACTTTTCTTGTTGAATTGATTACGCAAAAATTAGGTTTTATTTTATGCACTCTGGATGCTAACACAATTCGATTCGACTTTAGGCTTAGCAGTCGTTCACATTACTGTATGCAACATGCTGCCACTCATTTACCAATTCAATGTGATGGATTTTGTACGTAATTTCTCTCAAATACCTAACACATATTTCTGTACCTACTACTTTATTGTGATAAGAAATCCATCAACCGTTTCAACCGAATTAAGCCCAATTAATCTCCCTTTTAACGTTAAGAAGGAGAGTGGATTTCCCACTGCTGCTAGACTCAAGCTAGCATTCCAAAACTGCCCATAGAGCCTTTTGTCCGGCTCAAGACATGACTTGTGAGTTTTCGAAATCTTAGCTGGTGTCTAGCAGCAGTGGGTCCTCGAGGAAGATGCCAATCTAGTACTTCCCTTCTTAGCGTGAAACCGAGATTAAGTCGAGTGTATTTTGGTGACACTGGGTATTTAATCCATCAAGTTCAGTAGCACAAAGCTGTTCATTCCTTGTCCATGACATCGGTCACCGACATTGCCAGCCGACAACGCAGCTCCGCCGAACGCAACGAAGCTCGTTGCCCGCTTACGCCGGCACTTACACGGCGTGGTCGGCGTGCGGATGATGTCGACGCCCGGCCGCTTGACGCTGGCGTGGCCCGAGCCCGGCCGGTTCGGGTCCGGTCCGTAGCGCGGGTCGGTCGGCGCGATGTGTTGCACGCCCATCGCGCCGAGGCTGGCGTCCTCCTTCTTGTTGTAGTTCGGGAACACTGCGCGCGCGGGGGCAGAACCGTGCGCGATTAGCAACAGGGACGTGACCTTTGTTATTTACACATTTATTTATTTAGTAATTTAATTGTAAGGGAAGCTAAGCTGGAAAAATGTTTTTACCGGACCGGGATATGAACTCTGGACCTCATGATTGCCGGTCAGGGGCTCTGCCGCTCATTTCATTTATTTATTTCCTTCTGTTCATAAGGATACTTGGCATTAATTTAAAAGAAAGATGTCATCTGAATGAGGAGTTAAAAGTATCACATGTCAGGCTGGCATGTGAGAATGGCATGTGTGTAAAATTGGCACATGTGTACTGCTTACTTGGATGGGAACCTACAGTCCATCTTATAAAGAAACAACTACATGAGAAAAGTAGTTGTGACTCATACTAAGGCATGGGAGAGTGAACTGTACCGTGATGATGGGCAAAGCGAGTGAAATCGATAACATTAATGCCGACATCGCTTGATTGTATTATCATCTTCTTAGCTTGTAGGTGAACGGAATGGTAGGATACAATAGAGAGGCTGCCCTTCCGTCAAGACTGTGCATAGCCAATATTAACATAGGCATGGACCGTCTGCATGAATTCTATCAGAGTCATGAGTCTTGACTATGGAGGTTGTTGCTGGACAGGGTACCAATTAAAGTGGTATGGTGGGCAACTCCGATGCCATTTCTTTTATTATAATCGGAATGAAAGAGGCTGCTCAGAATCGTTGATAAAGTGGTGCCCTATTCTGATCAATACTCATCACAAAAAGATCACAAAAGAAAGCAACTGTAGGGTGAAAACCTTCATGAATTTATACTTTGTTACCTTGAATATGCATGAATGTAATGCACCTACCATAAAAACCTTCAAGCCTGTTTGTATGAATTTATGCCTAGGTAAAGGAACCATATGCAATCAAATTTATTACATTGAATTTTAATTTTTTTGATTGAATCTAAAATATTATTATAGGTATCAGAATAGTGCTTTTGCTTTTGCAATCTAAAGCAGCGCTGAAAGTTAGCAAATATTTCAGCCGCGTTTAATGAGCTTTCATCAACCTGAAACGCACACCTTGTGCCATGGTTATCGTGAATGTGCGCACCAACAATGCAAACACGTTTAGCAAGCAATTGGAGCACAATTTATTAGAGCATTGTGCATTTATACTTGAGGGCAATACCATCACCAGGAGCATGTCAAATCAAAAACTATCTGATATGCGGATAGTTAGCTAGAATTCCCAAATTAATGTGCAATCGTTAAGTTTCAAAATTAGTTTTCGCACTCCTGTGGAACCCAATTCATTGACGGTAAATAAGTCAGCAGAAGGAAAGCATTGTCTAGACTCACGTGGTGGATTGCTTATTTAAATCCGATAATAGGAAATTAGACAACTTTTTCCAGTTGAACAAAAATTCCATTTAAACTTTAAGACTCCATTTAATGAAGGTATTAATGAAGGTATGAAGGTTTATATTAAGTGCCAAGGTATGTGATGTTAGCCTGTTAGTGATCACTGATCAATGATCATGCTTTAAGTACTATTTACATCAATTTACATTAATTTGTTCATGTTAATACCTATTTATAAATTTAAAAGAAGTTCATCATCAGGATTCACATTTGGTTTAATTAGAATAATATTATAAATATTAATAGGTGTGATTGTAGCATGTTATCAATGAGATATCACAAAGTAGATAAGTCTTATCTCAGCAAGCAAAACTTGTTAGTATAAAGATATATCTCTATCTCTCTCTTTCAATAGGTGCAGAATACAAATAAACATGCCCCTGCCATCAAACCAGGATAGGCAAACTGAACAATAGTGCAAATGCTTTTTACAAAGACCCGATATGAAACATAGTAGATGTTAGTATCCGAAAGCGATTCACAGAAGTGCCACTCCACAGAACCACCAGCCACGTAATTTTGCAACCGCACACACTTACTCTTTTGCTTGGGCCGGCTGCGATACCGCATAGAGTTTGAATTGCCCATCGCGAGTGTCGTCGACGAAAATAGTCTTGCGTAATAACGATTACTCTAGAACGGGCGGGAATAAAAATTGGTAGCGTTCACAAGAAATAAATGTCGTGCTAATCGTGCAGATTCTGATAAATGCGAATGCCTGCTCCGGTGCCACATGCTCTCAGGGCACTCCGATCTTTCCGGCTAGATAAAACCGACTGATTCGATTCGGTGCGTAAATTGGCTCTGTCCGTTTCAGGCTTGGCGGTAGATGTTTGTACGGTTAAGCGATCGAAAGGCACGTTCATAGGAACGCTATCTGTGTCCTAATCAGGTGATAGAGCGAGACGCACTCTTTGCTAGCGGACTATGCAAACGGGAAAAATACATTTGAGCCAAAATAAATATGTGAACTTGCAAGGTAACAAGATTAGCAGTGATATGAATAAAACATACTTGCAAAATGTAATTTAATACATTTGAATAGATTTCAAAATTGTACCAGGAAATAGTTTAAAATTAAAACATTCATAAAACTAAAAGAATGGAAATGAATAACATGAATGGGTACTTCTTTATTTTTATTCTTTGACATGTGATAAGGAAATTTAATGTCAATGCCTGATAATAACAAGGAAATACATTCACTTTACTGTGTGGAAATATAATGCTATAGGGCATATGCCTAGATCCAATTGGCTCCTGCAGCTATACAAATGCCTGCATCCATGCAAACTAGAGAGAAGATTTCTTTAGACCAGATACTCAACAAAAATGCTCAAGATAGTTTAAGAAAATTTAGAAAAAACCGTAGAATGCAGCATGTAAATAGTTTCTGAGAAATCATTACAGCACATAACTACTAATTTTCATCCAATGCAGGTAAAAATCTGCCATTTCCTTTCAAATTTCTAGGAAAGGTATTACCTACTACAGTAATGTAGATTCTACTTATTTCAGCCTAGTGAAGACTTATCACTCTGCTGCCAACCTTGGCGCTCCGGCAAGCACCGTGGGACCCGCTCAAGCTACGGGAAACCGGGAGCGCAAGCCTCGGTGCTGGCAACCCGGTCACTTCACAGAAGCCGGGAAACCGGGAGAGCTCACCTAGGTGCTGGCAACCCGGTCACATCACAGAAACCGGGAGAGCTCACCTAGGTGCTGGCAACCCGGTCACATCACAGAAGCCGGGAGAGCTCACCTAGGTGCTGGCAACCCGGTCACATCACAGAAGCCGGGAGAGCTCACCTAGGTGCTGGCAACCCGGTCACATCACAGAAGCCGGGAGAGCTCACCTAGGTGCTGGCAACCCGGTCACATCACAGAAACCGGGAGCGAATGAATTTCAAAGTAGTTCTTGACCTTGGTATAAACCTTAGATGGTCATTGCACCTAGGTGTTGCACCTAGGTGTTGCACCTAGGTGCTGGCAACCCGGTCAAATCACGGAAGCCGGGAAACCGGGAGAGCTCACCTAGGTGCTGGCTGGCGGCCGGGTCAGGTTTGCTGCAGCACATGCCCATGGTCGCGGCCGGTGGAGGTAAATCTCTGCTGGAGAGCCGGTCGTAGGCGGCCGGTTGTCACGGGCGCTGGCGCCGTCACATCTCGCGTCGCTCCGCCGAGGGGCTGCGAGAAGAGAGACGGCGGGGTTAGCGACGTGCTGTTAGCGACGTGCATGTTCAGCTCCAAATGGGGGCATGGATTTTGCTGAATCATGGGTTATCAATCAACATTATAGGGGTTTCAAATCTTTTTTGAATCTCTGATTATTTGGTTTCATAGCTTTTTGGGTGTTGATCTTCAATCCAAAAGTAATTTTCTTTGAGTCTTTGGTTTGAATTGGACTAAAATTTTGCAAGTTCACAGAAGTTATGAGTTTTAAGCTTTTACATTATTTGATAATATATTCTTTTCCATGACAAGTTAAAAGAAAATAAATTAAAGTATCTGAAATTAGGCGTGGTTTATTAAACTTGAATGCAACTGATGAATGCAATATTTACAGTCATGTTATTATGAACAGTAAAATTAGTTTGTTTTTAAACAAACCATTGCCGTTTTGAATGAATTTCAATGTAGTTCTTGACCTTGGTATAAACCTTAGATAGGTCATTTTTTGGTACCAAAGGCGAAATTAAATCCAGTTCCCTTGCTTGTATTGGTGACAGATTGACTTAGTTTCAATCAATTTATTGTAAATCTTACATAATCCCATGTAACTACTTCGTAATCCCTACTTATCAATTTTTTGTTGCATAAGAGCAAGTATTAAATTCTCATCACAGTGTTTTTTAAAAGCCAGTAACATTCTCAGATGATCGCCAGAGGAAGACTTTTAGACCATAGACTAGAAAATCTCACCTGAACACTAGACCGGTTGATAATCAAATTGAAAGGGAACTGTTCATCTAACTGCCTTGTGACTGGCGTGTTGGAATCGGCAAATATCTCGAACAATCCAAGCAGAAGAAAGGGGGGGTCATGAACTCATGCCAGTACTATACAAGATCATGACGACGTACTAATAATTTGCCTCTGGCTAATTCTACAAGGATCTATCATGTCTCGACTGCGAACACAGCCAACAATCGCATGAGATAACGGGCACTGCCTACCTAGCATTATACTTTCTCTTCTTTCCTTTTGGGATCACCGAGGCAGATATAATCCCTGTCACTTATTTAAGATTATGAGATTAGAACTTGAGCATGGAATTGTGAATGAGAATTCAATTAAAGTTCATTCGGCAGTGTCCCAAATAGATGCAAGTGGTGTCCGGCTTCGCAACAAGACTCTGTGGACTCGTATTTATAAATCAATCAAAATAAAATTCCCATGGACAGGGACTGTTGTTTATCTTGTTAAAAACAATATCACGAGTTTTACTACATATAAAAGAAATTTCCGCGAACAAGTAGTAACTACACACTTGAAAATCACTTTCAAGGAGTTAAATTTTGAAGGATGTGAACCAATCTTCGCATTATTTATCCTATGCATGCTTTTATCGGCCAAGGTGTAGAATATCAACATCATCGGCACCATGTGGGCCAAGGAAGCCACTAATTAAATTATAACTCAATTAGCAATGATCCTGGCCACTAATTAAGCCGGTTAATAGTCAGATGTTCAACTTCTTAGTTCTTACCTGCCCTGGCAACTATGGTATTACACAAAGTTTGGAAAAACAAATCTTGAGAGTTCACTATACGTGTAAACTGAACTAGGTGGTATACCTCTTAAAATATGTCTCGTTTCTTGTGGAATTTCACCTATTGTACGTGCCTTTTGACAGGTAATGTAAAGGTAACTACTTGTACAAACAAACTGCTCGACTCTTCTGAAAGAGAATGCATGCTAATGATTTTAACGCGGGATAGCTAAATTTAACGCCAATAGCCGTTAGTTTAAAGGTAAATAACCGTAATAGCTGACATTTCCCACAACTATTTGGTTGCTACTATGCGCAAGCAGTCATAAACTCAAACAGCGTGAAATAAAATCGCATTAGAGTTGTGTACAGGTTGTGATTTTATTTCCGAACGTATCAATTTTGGTTTACAAGTCGCAATAAAAAAAATGTTTTTGTGAAACATTATGTTATGGAGGGTTTGGAAATGGGGAAATCCACGTTCAATTACTGTATACGCACGTGCATGTGCTTACAGGTGAAGATGGGTCAGCTGTAATGGAATCAAGAATGTGCGCGAAGGTCCTTTGGCGTCTTACACGCTTGCATGTTATGCGAAAGAGAAATGCTGGCGCAATATGACTTGATCAATGATTAGCTACGATTATCAGTAGATATCAGTAGATTGAAAGGTGATAGAGAGTCCAAGTTGGCATAGCGCAATACCATTACGAACATGAGGAAAACAGTTCAGTAATAAAAAACCGAAAATAGCTTCTAAATTCAACATATTCTTATCTGCCATTGATATCAAACAATGTGTGGTGTGCTGGCGATTTAAATTTCCAGTTTACATGCATCAGGAAATTTTGTGCGCCAACCCGATTCTATAAATAAGTAAATAATAATTCTTTGAAGATTAAAGACGCGAAAACCTTTGTGGGAGATGATTCTGGATGGTTCGAAGTGTACCACGACGATTCTTGCACTGCTCCTAAGTTGTGGCCGAGACCAGATAGCCTGGCTTCAACCCTCATCGATCTTAAATCTCAGATAAAAAAGCCCTAAGCTAGCAAGTCAAACCGATAGCGCGAGTCCCAACTGGGGCTGCTACAGAAGGGAGATAGCACTGCCACAGCATCAATGCTCCGCCAGCCAAGCTGCAAGAGTGAATCACACCATCTATAGCAGCGCGAGACAGTTTATTATTAAGTGAATTTATGGATCTGACGCAGCTTGCAGCCCCTCCATATTTGGCTATCGAATTAATGACGACCCTGATTATCTGTCACACGAGGAAATGTGTCAAAGCAGCATGTGTGTGACAGGCGCCGACTATTTATTCATCACTCTTCATTTGATTCCGTTTGTCAATTTGATTATATATGCCGGCGCGAGTGCGAGCTCATTGGAAAACATTGACAGCTGAATGCAAGCCATGTCTTTTACCGTGTAACTTTTACTGTAGAGTGCATCCTTGTATTGTTTGTGGAAGTGACGTTTGTTGCTAAAGGCAGACAAAAACACGAGGAATGGGAGGCAAGACAAGAGGATGTTCACAAATCGCCAACTTTGATAGCGTCGGTAATATAAAAAACTTTTAATAGCCTGTAATCAATCGATCAAGTCGTGGGATTACAACGTGAAACCCCGCGCCGCTTGCAAGAAGCGACTGTGTTTGTTTTTTATAATGTAGATATAAAAGGAAGTTGTAAATCTAAAGATTTTGCCAAATCGACATGGCAGTGACTCTAATTATTATTCTCAAGAGCAAGACTAACGAAAAATTTAATCAAGAGCCATTGATTCTCGTTATACGTAACCAACTCCAAAACGAAGTAAAAGTGTGTGTGTGTACATTAGCTTTTGAGCGCACAATAGAATCCTAACCCCTATAATACGTCAATCCTGAATTCAAAGTCAGTACCTCCCTTTCTAATACCACGCCTAAATTCATCAGACACACACTGAACAAAAAAAGAGTCTACGACGATACAAAAACGAGAGGGTGGCCTCAGTGGTGGTTAATTCATTTCTCCAAATTAGACCCTCCATCGCCGCCAGTACAGCGAAGTATAAAACGGCGCTCCATATATATTGGCGGCGAACGTGCTCGCGGAAGGAAGGACGGGCGCCCCACTGCCGACGGGCACATGGCGAGGGAACACCAGATCTACTCTCCGATCAATATTGGGGACGACAGCGCCGAGCAACCCTCTCTCGCATCGCATAGCCGGCACAGTGTGCACACCACGGGGGGGGGGGGGGGGGGGGGTCGGGCGCGGACTGTCGTGGCATACTGTGTGCTAGCTGCTTCCGATGTGTACGAGGCGGGGGAGGCTAAGGGTCGGGACGGTTGTGTAAGTGTAGCGATTGTGAGCCATTTAGTTTTTGGCGACTGATTAGGAGTTATCTGGTAATTTAGTTTGATTGGAATTTCTACGCGTGTTTAGTTCTTCATCGATTTGGTTTGTTTGTGGATGTTGACTTGAAAGTTATGAACAAACTGTCAAAAACATGCATAGTACAGCAGGCTTAGAAGTTCGGCTATAAACGACTCACATGCTTTTGAGTTTATATACAATGGGGGTAAAACGAAATCTTTAGCTTGAAAGCGGCTAGCAAATATAATACATAAATTGGCTTTTCGGGCCATTGTTGTTTCACAAGAATACTAAAAGCGCGTCTCCGGACATAAGGCGGCAATTACGTTGTGATTTACACTGTCAATAAACAAAACTATAAGCTGCTGGTCAAACTTCCAACAACAACTGCCTGCCAGCTTCATTTTGTTGTTTACAAGATTACAACTGTACAAACTATTGCATCAGTATATAAAAGACATACTTCTCTCTAGCGACAGATAAGTTTAATCTCGCTATGTAATTTGGCGCCTAGTGTGTTTTTATGCAGTCGTTTAACGACCGTAATGGCGTCGCTGGGTCGTCCCCAAAGACGCGACGGGACTCAAGCGTAATGGGAGCGAAGATTGATCAGAGAGCGATCACCGTTTCGGTGTCGATTTGATTCGAGCCTGTAGCGAACGCTTTGCCGTAATGATCAATCAAGACTGATCGAATTAGATCGGCGTAGTTCATGGGAGTGATATAGAGTCCCAAGGGTAGATGTGTGAGAACAGTGCAGTATTCACACGCGGTTTTTGGCAAGGGTGGAGGTGTTATTGTTTATGTACAACCAAACTGTGTTTTGCCTGGTCACAAACATTCGCTGCACTTCAGTACCATAAACTGAAAAAAGTACAAATCAAATGGATAATTAGGTGTGAGTTCATGGTCAACTCTGTAATAGTAAGACTGATTGGTTTATCAATGGCGGATTAGCAGTGCTTTTATAATCAAAACACATCTAAATCTGACTGGATTCTATGAGTTATGCTTTTAATCTGTAACTTCTGAGCACATTTAGCACTGGAGTTATGAAATTACAAAGTACACTAATCACAGATAACATAAGGACTTGCTTATTGATCTCACTCCAGATTGGGCTCAGCATGACATTATCAGAAATCAAATTATCGCATTTATATGCAAGCACCTTTGTAGAACCCGTAGAACACCATGTGCATGAATTTTGAAGGGCACATCGTTCGATTTTGACATGGCGTTCGTGAAAAAACCCCGCCAGCGCGTCAGAGAAAAGTTGTGCGTGGTAATTCAGATTGATTCGACGTCGATTCGATTAGGGACAGACGCATGGTGCGTGCCTTGTGCGTTCGATCAAACAATTGCGCTAATCGAATGGGATCTGTGTGGTCGGGACTGGTGGGGCTAGCCGACGAGTGTTTTGTTAGCCGAGGTTGGAAAGAGTCCTACGGGAGCGACAATCAGTGGCGGGTGTTACCGCCTGAAGGAAACCGCGCGACACGCCATTTTATCTTGCACTTGGGTTTGGCCTCTCGGGGCTGAGTGCATATCAACTGCCATCGACTACCAGCCGCTAATGTCGAAAAGGAGAGTGGTTTTGCATCTTCCATAGAGGATCCACTGCTTCTAGACACGAGCTAATTGCTTCGATCACTGCAGCTAAGAGTTTCATAACTATAAATACCGAATGTCTTGATACATAAAAAGGCTCTTTGGGCAGTTTTGAAACCCTTCGCTCGCGTGTCTAGCGGCAGTGGGTCCTCGAGGAAGCTGCAAATCTGCACTCCTCCCATGCGTATCGGATGGCTGGTGTGCTTGGCTCCACGTTTGAACACGGGTCAACTTTCAACTCTCACCCGTTCAGAAATGGGACAAGAATATATATAACGCGAAAATCAGAACTATCACTGAGGTGCACATACCTGTGCTGTTCGAATGAATGTGTTCTCGATGTGTATATCGAAAAGAAGTTCCGCTCCGCAGTTGACACAATAAAGACCTATATAGCAGACCACCACTAATTATATTGATATGCGTGTTACTGCTTGGATGATCCCAAATTCACAATCTCAGAGCTTGCGGAATCGCCACGAAATGAAATGTTGGCGAACAGTTCAACTTGATGGAAACACTTTATCGAAGAACCACTGATCAAGAGCAACTTTTGGACGCTCTCATCAAAGATAGGTACACAAATCTAGCAGATCGTCACTCAATGCCGCACGAAAAGACTGTCAACTCGATGGCCGTCGACCAAAAGTCACTCAATCACCAGATGCACTTGACACCGACCCATCAGACACACAGTGCAGAGATAAAAGACTAGTGGCAAAGCTGGAAGCACGCGCACGGGGACACAATATCGGTACGTTATCGGCAGCCCGCAACCGCGGGTGACGGCCGCCGGTCGCCGCTGTATCTGGAGGAAACGGGAACGTCATTCGGGAGCGTGTCGGTAGCGCGTCAGCGTCAGCGTCGCCGTCCGGCCAGGGAGGAAATCCCGGCTTCCGTCTTGCACTCTCGGCCACACTGGAGGACGCGGTGATGGAAAGTCGCGAGTTCGAATCGCAGAGTGGTTGCAGAAAACAATGAAGAGCGTTGCCCGGGATGAGATTTGGTGGTTACCATTTCATGGTGAATGCTGACGAGGCCTGCATCTTACCCCCCCCCCCCCCCCTCCACCCCTCATGGTGACTTTTTGAACCCGTTGACACCTTCGATAAAACCCTCGATGATTGTGAAAATTACTCGTGGTCCTTATTCTTATAATGTTAACTGGTCTGTACATTGTAGGTGTCAGTTTTATTGTGATTTGCTGTTTCAGAGAATGTCAGATTTGATTGTAAAGAATATGAGACGTGTTAGTTTTAGCTGCCACAAGCTGCCACAAGCTGCCACAAGCTGCCACAAGCTGCCACAAGCTGCCACACTGCCAAATATTGTTCGTTTCGTCCTAATCCAGTTAGAGCAGAGGAAGAAAGTGGCAGCCACAAACTGCAAATTGCTATCAAATGGCTATAGCGAAATGAACAAGCCGCTGTATTTAAAGGTGTTGCCGTGGCAACACTGCCCAAAAGGGCGTCGAGTTCGGAAGACGCCGGGCCCCCCAAAAATATTTTTAAAATGTAGCAAATGTGTTCGAAAAATGATCTTGGCTTTTTGTGGGAGTTGTCCCAAAATCCTCCGATTTTTGTCACTTTCAGTAAATCCACCGCCTTTTTTGGCTTTACATTTTTCATAAACTAGATGTAAATGAAATTGCTTATATAACATGACTCATCATTGTACACCTTACAGTTAACAGGAGTGTCAACTATGCATGTAATATATTGCCAGCAAGGGACAAACCTCAAACCACAGCGGAATTAACCATGGTTCTTTGCAAAGAGCTGTACCAAAGGTGTGTAACTGTATTTTTCTTTCTTCATCCACCATGATAGCTTTAATTGGTTTGAGAAACGAATAAATTGTATTCCCAGCTTTGTCGTTAATGACAATGACCTTTCCGTAATCCCGCCGCAGCCACAAAAAACAAGCCCCAGCAGACAATGACGACGCTCGCCAGCGCCTTCTGCCTCGCATTTGGGAGGTCTCCAGTTCGATCCTCGAGCGCCTACCGGATATCCTGGTCTCTGGAACTGCGGTTTTCCTTGGTTTCCCTCGACCGCTAAACAGGCGCGGCTCCAAAATTATTTCGACAGGTATACATCGCAGATTTTAAACGCACCATTTGGGGAGGTATATGGTATAATTTACATTCTTATTGGCGAGAGCCTGCCTCGAGCATGCGAAGACAGCCTTTTATGGAAACAGCATATGTAATAATTGATATGTTCAAAACAAATCGATCGTTTATGATTGAGTTTGGTGCATAAAAGCAAACAAGACCGCCACAATATTTTGGGAAAGGGACCTTCAAAACGGCAGGGCCCCAGGACTTCTCAGCGGCCTCAAATTGCGTCCCCGCCGGGCCTTTGTTGTTAGCCAGACCGACAATGGTTCAAAATATTGCTCCGTTTTCAAGTAGAAT
Organism: Nemoura dubitans; assembly: GCA_921293005.1. Taxonomy (NCBI): domain Eukaryota; kingdom Metazoa; phylum Arthropoda; class Insecta; order Plecoptera; family Nemouridae; genus Nemoura; species Nemoura dubitans. The sequence goes on from OV121076.1 coordinate 5,653,441, forward strand.
GAGGCTGTTATAAAACGCTGCAGAGAACAACTTAATATAATTTAAATCGGAACTGAACTGAGTGAGTCTGTACATTAAGAAGAACAGCTGCAAAATTATCATTTAAAAGTCATGCCGAACTTTGAAAGTTCAGTCCCTGAATTACACTAGAGACACGTCGAAAGCAGAAAGGCTCTTTAAAGTTTCAAAGTTTCAGTGATTGTTCCCAGACGCTGTAGACGGGAATATGCCATCCAACACGTGATTGGAAAAGTATTGAATCGGGGACGAAGGGGAGGAAAATGTACTTCTTCGTTGCCGGCTAAGAACCCGGGATCTCTTATCATCCCCCAGGAATCCAGCGATTCCTTTCCTAGAATTGCGCGTCGATCCTCCGCACCCCCCAATCCCGTTTTCTTCCCGGAAAAGCGAGACGCTCGGCACGGAGGCGCCATTACTCAGCTCGCGACGCAGCGAGGAGGTTTTCCGCGAGAATATATTTATGGCAGTCCAAGGAAATGCGGTCACTGTCGAGTGCCGATGCGGACAGCGGGACTGCAGCTTTTTCTGGCCGAGAGTGGCCACTGCGGAAACCATTTTGGACGCCATTAATCGTCGAAAATGAAATTAATTCATATACTTAATGGCGACTAAACAATGCGACACGAGAAAATCAGATCATAACTTCAATTTTGCCTTTTTAGCCTAGCCTTTTAGCCTATTTTTAGCCCAATTTAGCCTAAAGATGCCAATTGGAATGCCAAAAGTGTATGCGATTCTTTGGCCGCTACATGCATACAAAGCCTCCATGGGACTGCAACTGCATGGCGTCCAAGAGGCCGTTTTTGTGCACCGGACGCTGGAGATGATTATTCTTGGATGGACGCTTTTCTACAATGTCGCAAGCGAAATCGGTCACTTATAGTTTCGAACTGTTGTGAACTAGTTGTAAACAAGATTTCACTGTGACAGCCAAATCAGTTCAGAAGAGAGCGCGTTAGTTGAGTGAGCTGTTCGTATTTTATGGCATTTGCTCTTAGTTTTATATGACCGAAAGAGATCTGCTCGTTGAAACTTCCAGCACAAGTCAAGGTCCTTTTCAGGACAAAAAATCCTTTCAAACCGGAGCAAAACCGTCAACACCATGACTTCAACTACTAATTACCCGTTGCAATTATTAAGTTTTGTATAGACGATGTTGTTTCGGAGGTTCCCCATAATCCTATCCCACCCGACGAAGCGGGGAGAATGTGTGCACCCGAGCGCGAATCACAGGGGTCCCGGGTTCTTCGTATCCCGGTTCGGTCGCAGATTAAAAGCTATATAGTACGTGGACAGCCGGTTTTACCATCAAATAACTAGAGGCTAGAAGGGCCTATTATAGCCTATTATGGCACACGGGACTGTGAAATTAATTCCTTTCAGAGAGTATTTTGTTTATAGCATCGAGAGTTAGAAAATGTTCAAAAAAACACTGATCAAGTGAGACCGCATTATAGGTAGACCTAGATTAGGAATCGATCTCCAAAATAATTATCCAATGGCAGGTTACGGAAATAACTGCTCATTTTGGGTACTTATATATAATCAAGACATAGACACGATTAGGCAGATGGAGATAAGGAGGCAAATGGGTCGTTTATCCAAGTCGTTTATTCACATGAAAAGCAGCCAGTTCAGTGTCGGACTGCAGCTACCCAAGGGCCCCGGCGGCGAGGAGGTCGTAGGGGCCCCCGACACCAGGCGCGGGGGCCCTAAAACAAAGCGTCGTCGCCTCTTTTGCGGACTAACTTTTCAAAAAATCCAATTCCCTTAAAAAAAACGTTAACTTTCCAAGAAATATCCATTCCTTAAAATAAAAAAATGTGTCATCGCCTCGGGGGGCCGTGGTCGAAAACTGGTGTCCCCCGCGGCCAAATTTGCTCGGTGCCCCGGCGACAATCTCCGCCTAGCCGCCCTGGCCGGAGTCCGACACTGAGCCAATAGATCGACGACATCCAAAAATCCCATCAAAACGCACGGAGCTCATCATCGTCGTCGAGTATATCTCGGTGGTGTGATTCACGGTTCTCGCGTCGTGGGAGAGACAGTGGCGTCGGTGTGCTCGATATTAATACACCCGATCCCCAAGACCCGAACAAGCTCGCGACGCGGCGCCGGCGTAATTTCGCATCGGACGCCGACGCCGACGTCGAGATTCAATTCGCGGCGTCGCGTGATTCGATTCGCAAGCGCGTGGCGTCCCGACGTCGACAGTGGCGTCGGGTCGGGTTAGTGTGGATTTGCCAGACGCCACTGGATATAGATGGGATCGTTTTTGGCTGAACTGATATTTTTGACTCGAGTCCATATTATAGGGACAGCGGGGTTAAATGGGGGGGGGGGGGGGGGGGGGGGGGGGGGGATGAGGGGTTTATTTTGTGGACATGCCAACAGGTAATTTTAGATTACCGACAAGTCGTTTTATTATATTATTTTATAAATCGGTTAAAATTGAGTTTGAAATTGGCGAATTCACGTTTTGATTAATTGCTCTGTGAGTGAATGAAGTACTAGTTTTTGGCTATATACCTAGTAGTACCTTCTACACTTATAGCCTATAAGTAAAGTAGGTACTACAGGGAAAACTTTTCATGACAGTATGTTTTTCCACTCCGCTTTACCTATATACCATACTCGCGTAATTTTTAAATTTCTATACCGCTTGAAAAACAGTCTCTGTATTTTGCTTTTCCCTATATGGAGCGCGGTACATAGCGTTATTCCATGCTGAACGGCAAGACTGTATAATTACATAAAAAACACAGGCCGGTGTTTCTCATACCTAATACCTAGGTATATATTATAATGTCACGAGTAGAAGCTTAATCCAACAACCAGCGGCCGAGCAGCAATTAAACGCAGATCAACGTCGGATTACTAATTATAAACCCGGTTTCCTCGAAAACAACCACAAATCAGTCTTAACCCCTTTCCACCTCCCCCCCCCCCCCCCCCCCCCAGCACAGAAAAGACAATTTGACAGCGCCACCGCCACCCAAAACTTGCCCAAAACCCCCCAACGCAGTATACACACATACACACTGACACAGCTGCTTCCCGCCAATTTTTCGCAAAGCTCCTACCCCGTCTTATATTGCGGACTTGGCGAAGATTTATCACCAACTCCACGCGATGCAGCTCCGAGCAAGTCGAGTCCCTGTAGCTGGTAAACACATAAAAAACACGCGATAACCCGGCTGGCTAGGGGTGGCCTGGGAAGTGCAGAGGGTGGCAGGACGGGGGAGTTAATCCTGTTCTTATGTTCGCCTGTTTTCTTGCCATTGTGCTACAGTAAAACGAGGACTGCTTCATCGTAGGAGGGTTGTGTGTATGTATACTGTTCACTTTTTGGCTAAGGGAAAATGTAGCTAACTGCCATCTGAAAGGCATTTTCTTTTTTTTTATGGACATAATAAAAGTGAATGGAAAAGCTAAACGTTAACCACCTATGTAAGCGATATGGTTTTATGATTTGTCAATCGATACGAAGCCGGCAATTTGGCCAAGCCGAGATTTAGGGTGAAATATGTCAGTACCTATATATAAAGGAGAAGTAGAACAATTTCTGAAGCGCACGAAAATCTTTCACTTCATTTACTCTGAAAGCACCTGAAGTTGACAGCAAACAGCGTGTCACAAAAAAATCCCTTCTCGTCGCAGTCGATTTTCGAGGTGGCTTATACTTTCGGGGACATCTGCTATGAATTACGACGTCAAAAAACTCTTGTCCCAACTTCGATTTCAGCACGAAGAAAACAGCTCTGCGTCTAATGCCCGCGACAAGATCTTTACAATAACTGAGCGAAAACACTAACGAGGTGTCGGAAAAGTTTTTCAAACGTGCACAACACTGTGTCGAAAGTCTCGTGATAGAATAGCTAGCATACCGAAATCGCCTAATGTCAGCTGACACTAAAATTGTATGCGGCGTTAAAAAACCAGAACGAATCACGATGACAATGCACACATTTTTTTTGCTCGACTCGACGCGGCCTCATCTTCTAAAGTTTAAACTTGCCACCCAACAATGGACTAAGCATTGCTCTCTTTCGATATTAGGTACCTATACTATATCATGTGTTGAATGTTACACGGAGTAATTAGCCGTTTAAACTAGAGGTGAGATACTTATCTAGTTCAACTTATTTATAGGGAAGGGGTACGGAGGCACGCATGTGTCCCACCCCCTTCCACCCACATCGATACTGCCGCCCGGTCTCTTCGCTACTTGCCGGCGGTGGGGGTGGGGGTGTATTAACGTTATATAGTTGAACACACCACCCACCGATGACTCATATAATTTTCCCGTTCGCGTGGCCGCTCATGGAAATGTTTGTACCCCCTTGGTTCATTCGCAGGAAGCGCTTTTGCCGGTGTCTGTACCTCTCGAACTTCAAGTTTAGCAAGACTGTACTTACCTATATAGGTACTACTAGAGTTCATAAAGTGTTTGGGTGAGGTGATGCGAGAAAAACATGTATTACGGAGCAATATTTTGAAGGGAAATTAGTAATCCAAGTGGTTTGTTCCTGAAAATAATTTATACCTTAGGTCTGCATTTAACAAAAGAGTTTTTTTGTGCTAACAAAAGGGAACGTGGTCTTTTTAAACGGTTCGGGTTAAGTATGGTTAGTGGTTTTCCGATATACGTTATGCGAATAGCCTGGCTGGGAATATGTTGCGAATAAAAATGAAGGTACTCTACCTATCGTGTCTAGATATATACACAGAGTGTTGTACCTATATGCATTTGAAAACCGGCTTGAACAGGCAACTAGTCTGGCTATGAAAACGTGATGAAAAAATTAAAAACTTGACTCCTAGACACACCCACACTCCGCACAACGGTTTCGTTACCGACTTGAAACCAGGGTTTCATTTTCCTCGTACTGACCACAATTGTCGATAATATAACAACTAAACCCGAGTGTTTTGCACGCTGATCGGGTTATTTTTTTAAATTTGTTATTGCCTGCAAGGCCCAAATTAATTCAACACCACACCATGTAACAATGTGTGATGTGCATAATTTAGTTGAAAAAAGCTACGGGGTGCTTTTAAAGAGGGTGCAGCCAGCTATTTGTGGTTCTGGCAAATTATTTCTAGCCGATATTGGCAAGAAAGAAATTTCATAATCTTATCCAAAAAAATGCTGCTTGCTTAACGGATGGTCACCGACTAGAAAAGCTGACACGCAATTTTGATGGGAACTGGCACAGAAGAAGATTATTATTTCCAAGTCACATTAGGACCACTTCACTATAGTTGAGGCTGCGACTCTACAGTGGGTACCATATTCTGTTAATTGGTTATATAGCTGTGAAATTGGGCAATCTGGTCAATCCAGTAGTCTGGCTTGCTCCACTAGTCGGTGAATGACCGAACGGGTCACGATGTCTTGACTAGAAAATAAGATCAAAGGGACACAGAATTCACCGACTGACAGAGCAGGTGACTTTTTTTGCAGTCCGAAAAAAATCGAACCTATGATAAGAAGAGGCTTAACATCTATCGATAAGGGTGTTGACACACCGTATTTAACTTTGATTGTTAATTTGATGGATCGCAAATTGATCTCGCTAAGAAATGGCATCTTTCAGCGACGTGGTGATAGTTATAAATCTCACCTAGAAATTAGAGCTCGACGTATGTTGAAGTTCACAATGTTTTGATAAGAAATTGCACTTAATAACTCAAGCGAAATCTAAACGCGAAACAGATTTCGTCTTTGTAGCAGGCACAAATTTTAATTAGAGAACATGCTGGATAGCTCACTCGGATTCATAATTAATTAATAACACTGGCAACTAGATTAAACATGCCTCCGGGCACAGTACTAGCACTAACCTCGATGTACTTTATCAACGCATTTACACCCTAACCAGATCCACAACTGCCTTTGGGACAAGCAAATCACTTCTGAGCGCAAGTAAATTATTTATTAGTGTTTATCGCGCATCCTCTCGCTCTAGGAAGGAAGCGATTTTGCGATACCGATAAGTAAATGAAGATTAACGTTTCCCCAGGATAGCGATTTGTGAATGATGTATAACAAAAATGTGACAAAATGACAGGGAATGAATGTTTTGCTGCATAATCGCAGTACGATGCGATTTTGTGAGTATTTCTAAACATTTTAGCATGATTTTGTAAAAAACTTATGAACTTATGATTATTAAAGAACTTATGGTTATTAATTAAGGGTTTTGGCTCGCCATAATGTTAGCAATGACATCAGTTTTATAGATAACTAGAAATAAATAATTGCGTGGTGTGGTGGGGTTATGTAAAATAAAGTGCAACCCCTTGGCTGTGTAATGGCTATTGGCTTTTTGCTTTATAGTTTTAATTAAGCAATCTCATCCATAAATTTTACGATAATTGTTTCGGAAAACACACATGATAAGAATACGCTTGTTATCGTTTTAAGAATGGAAGTGTCATTGACATTTTCAAGAGTAGGTAACTACTACATGTTGATTAGCACTGTGCCGTTGTCGAAGGCTATTGCCCACAAAGGATGGATACACAAAACGAGAATTAAGCGATCTAAATGAAGTACATAATTACCTTGCGGTCAGTAAATCTGCAGGGAAAGTTATTGATGCATTTCGAGCGCTTTATCACTCGGCCAAACAACAAATTAACAGTCTTTAACACAAAAATATGGCTTAAATGAGATCACATCTGACAGCACTAGAATCACCCCCTGCCACTACTGCTTATTCTATTTTCAGTAGCGCCGCCAATCTTGACCGCTTGGAGGCAGCACTGCATCGACGCTGGAGACGCTGCCTCATTTCGCTAGAAATCGGAAGTTCTACGCCGATGCCGAACATTGCCGATCAATTCAAGGGCAAATAGAAAAGGAGAACGGTGAGGTTGTGGTTCGACGTTGTTGGAGCGCCCTTAGTTTCGGGCGGACTTTTAATATTAAACGTGAATTAAAATCTATCTACAATGTCGACTCAACCTCATAGCAAAAAGAGAGTTTGCTATTATTACGACAGTGAGTACATTTCTATTTCATACTATCCGTTTAGTGCATTTGTTTGGATGCGGCTTGCCGCTACGTCTAGTGACAAGACCTAAACTCTAATAGGCTATCTTAAAATCGAAATATCTATACTATTTGAGCAATATCTTAGGATTCGTTAACTACGTTTTGAAGAGCTGCAATAACGGAATCGTTGTTGAGTTTTATTTATAAAATGTGTCCACGGAATTGGAAGCAAAATGCTTTATTTCTTGTTTCGAGGTGATTAAGCCGACGGTTTCTCATACCAATCGACCTACCACTCATACCACTGTAGTTTCTAGACATCCGTGCTTTTGCCCTAGTCTAAAGATGCCTTCGTATTTTGCTTTGAAATTCAAAATTTTAACTCTGCATCAGTAGTGTAGAGCAATTGAAAGTCTGGGATCTTTATTGAGCTATTCATTTTCGTATTTCTACTCAAAGTCTGCTTATAATCTTTCAAATTTTGCTTTACAACAAAGTGGTTTATTAGTATGGTCGCTCGAAATGCGCGGCCATTGTTGTGAGAATTCCTCAAATTAGTGGTAGCATTTTGATGTTAAACATGGTAAATTGTCTAATACATTCATTACTCTAATCGATATGGGTTTATTTATGTTTCAGGTGACATAGGAAATTATTACTATGGCCAGGGTCACCCCATGAAACCACATCGTATACGCATGACACACAATCTACTTCTCAATTATGGGCTGTACAGAAAGATGGAGATTTACGTAAGTTAATATTTAATATTTTTGTTTCCCGAAAACCAATTTCCGCACCAGCTTTTTGTCCTAAAATGTAGGTAGGTACATACAGTTGCCATGAATTAATATTTTTTGTAATTGTCTCCTTAGCGACCACACAAGGCGACCGCAGACGAAATGACAAAGTTCCACAGCGATGATTACGTTAGATTCCTTCGAAGTATTAGACCAGACAATATGTCAGAATACAACAAACAGATGCAGAGATGTAAGTTTGCATTTAACACTATTATATTGTCTCCCTAACCTAGGAACCTTACCTATCTTCCAACACTGGACTCTATACCTAGGTACTTTGCACCTAGGTACCTACATTCTTTGGTGCCTATAAGTACCTAGGTGCCTAGTTAAATTATGGTTGATTTTTTTTTAATGCTCTGCACATATCCTAGCCATAACTTCAATAGGTACCAAATTCAAATCAAAATTAGTGATATCCTCCCTCTGCCCCCCTCCCCCCCCCCCCCCCTTCCCCAAACCCATAGCATCAAAAGTACCTAGTTAGGTTCCAAACTTCCTTTCTAGTTTGTACTGGAAATATTAAAAACAAGCCAGATTTGATAAATTTTATTTGAAACTGCCCAAAATCTTGATGCAAGTGAATATAACTAGGTACCGAGTAGGTATGTCATTCTTGCTCTTTCCATACGTGTAATCATTTCCCGGAACTAAAACACGATATAAAATCCCCGAAAATCGGGTACAATCACGATTCACGACTAACGCAAGCCGTCCCCCGCTCGCAGTCAACGTCGGCGAGGACTGTCCCGTGTTCGACGGCCTCTACGAGTTCTGCCAGCTGTCGTCGGGCGGCTCGGTCGCGGCCGCCGTCAAGCTCAACAAGCAGGCGTCCGAGATCTGCATCAACTGGGGCGGCGGCTTGCACCACGCGAAAAAGTCCGAGGCGTCCGGCTTCTGCTACGTCAACGACATCGTGCTGGGCATCCTCGAGCTGCTCAAGTACCACCAGCGGGTGTTGTACATCGACATCGACGTGCACCACGGCGACGGGGTGGAGGAGGCGTTCTACACGACCGATCGGGTCATGACGGTTTCGTTCCACAAGTACGGGGAGTACTTCCCCGGCACCGGCGATCTCAGGGTGAGCGGAACGACTTTGATCACGATGTAACGTAGCCCGAATCTAATTTAATAAATGTTATAACTGAGGAATCCTACTACTAGTTCAATTAGAAATTCTTAGAAATATCTGTAAACAGTGTTTCTGCATTCTTGCGCATTAATATTGCCAGGTGATTGTTTGCATAATACATGCCGAGTAAAATTGCCTCGGGCTGGAATTTATAGGGATTTCGTTTGAAAGCGAAGCATGGCTGAGGAATTGGAGAACTTTTCGTTGTCAATTCGAAATGTCTCCAACTTTACAACGAAAACACCGTACGCTTTGAAAAAAAAAACCATTTCAAACTGGGATTTGAACGCCAAAGCAAAAGTGTCACTGGTTTCCAGACGTTTCGTAACATATGCTAGTTACTTTATCAAGGGTGATAGCTCGACTGACGTTAAAAATGTGAACAAAAGAACCAATTGTTAGGATATAAGTACATAGTAATAATAATATAGTATGCAAGATAGGATATATAGAAGACACAAGTCTAAGAAATTTAAGAACCAATTGTTGTTTTTTAATCTAAGCCTCCTAAATGCTAACTATCTCAAAGTCCAATAATCCAAAAAAATGAAAACTTACCCAGCTACATTTCAAAACCCATCGAAAATCGGCACGCTTATCAACGTTCCGTGTTGTGACCCTGCCAGGACATCGGCGCCGGCAAGGGCAAGTACTACGCCGTCAACATCCCGCTGCGCGACGGCATGGACGACGAGAGCTACGAGTCCATCTTTGTGCCGATCATCTCGAAGGTCATGGAGACCTTCCAGCCGAGCGCCGTCGTGCTGCAGTGCGGCGCCGACTCGCTCACCGGTAAGCGCCAAAGACGACGACGACGTTTCGAGGTCTTCAATCGGGTTTGTGTCGTTGGCTGGTTTCGCAGCTTTCTGCGAGGCTGGATTGGACGTTTGTTATCTGAATCTGATGCAAAGAAAGTGAAAAGGCAAAATCAGTCATTACTCATTACTATTAGGTAACCAAGTACTAATTCCGCTTGAAAAACTTTGGTTTTAATCGTCCAGTTTGGCACTAGGCAGTAGGCTCTAGTTAGCGTGCCAGTACTTGTTCATAATATGCCTGCCTAGTCTAGGCTAGCTTCTGACTAGGCTTCAACTTAACTAGACAATTTACCGAACGCCTCGTAAACATTTCAGTACCGGGATCAGCCCATCCTTTGTGCCCCGGTGAATTTCACCACATGCATCCTAGACCACTCTTTCATAGAACGCATTCTCACATCGAAAAGACTCCAGTGCAAAAACTAGTCAACAAACCAACTTTCCGTAAACATTTCAGTACCGGGCTCAACCCATCCGTTGTGCCACTGTGATTTTCACCACATGCAGCGCAGACCATTCTTGCATAGAACGCATTCTCACATCAAAAAGACTCCAGTGCAAAAACTAGTGACTTAACCGACCGTCCGCTTGTCAGGCGACCGCCTCGGCTGCTTCAACCTGACCGTGCGCGGCCACGGCCGTTGCGTCGAGTTCGTCAAGAAGTACGGCCTGCCGTTCCTGATGGTCGGCGGCGGCGGCTACACGATCCGCAACGTCTCGCGCTGCTGGACGTACGAGACGTCAGTGGCGCTCGGCACCGAGATCGCCAACGAGCTGCCGTACAACGACTACTTCGAGTACTTCGGGCCCGACTTCAAGCTGCACATCAGCCCGTCGAACATGGCCAACCAGAACACGCCCGAGTACCTCGAGAAGATCAAGTGAGTCGGCGGAACGGAACGGACTTTTGCTTTCTGCGTGATTTTTTGCCTTTGGAGATCGGCTTGTAGGAGATTGGACTCGTTTTCGTACAGGCAGAGTCGAATTCAGAGTCGGAACATGCCCGAGTACCTTTAGAATATGAAGTCTATATCAAGGTTCCGTTTGTTTTTCCTGGGGCTTGTTTTTCCAGTTTATCTTACAGTGTGTCTGGCTATAGATTCCTGGAAATTAGTAACTCATTCCTTGGTTTTTTGTTACCGTGACGAATAAACTTCTGGCCATTATAAATCCAAGCTGAGGGAGTGGTAAAACCACTCACTCAGCTTGGCTTGTAGACATCAAGGTTGTAGCTAAGATTATTAATTAAATTAGATGAAATTGACCAGTAGACCTATACTGAAAAAGAACTGCAAAAATGAGAGATCATACATCAGATTCTAATTCTATCGAGACTATTTCATTCCTGCCCCTGACTTAAGTCAACATATCAGAAATTAAAGTCGCTACATTGGCTACAGTCGTGTTAGCCTTAACCTACCACAGCCTGTGGACTCTGAATTATGGTACTCTATGATCATAGCTGGGGAAGATCGCATCAAAATCAATATTTTAAAAATGTCAAGTTCATCATCAAAAAAATATCTTTTAAAAGGATCGAAGTTCACAATCTTTTTTTAACCATCTTGATCCTTTAAAAAGATTGTGGAAAAAAGATCTTGATCAATTCTCGGTCAGTTCTACACAATCTCGGTCAGTTCTAAGATCTCTAAGAAAGGATCTCGAGTGCACAATCTCGATCTTATTAAAAGATCCTTCCCCGACTGTGTCCATGATACGAGATCCCCAAAAAGTGACAGACTACAGTCTTGTTAGCCTAAGATTACAACTGCCTAGTGGACTTTGAAGTAAAGTATCATTTGACTCTTTTACGATTTGTAAAGAGTAAAATAGTTAAAAGTTGTAATGATAAATTAAGTTTTTAATGGTAATGACAAAAACTTAATCATTTGATTCTATGGTATGGTACTCTGCGATATGGGATCCCAAAAAGTGGCAAACTCAAATTAATTCTAGAGTAATTAATTCCATTGTAGGGATAGAATTTGCCAGCAGGGCCAAAAGAGAAGCAAGTTATTACAAACTCTAGCCGTAGATCTGTCGATGTACCGGGCCCGGTCGGTTCCTAAACGCGTCCTGTTCCCGTCCCAGGAACCGGCTGTTCGAGAACCTGCGCATGCTGCCGCACGCGCCCGGCGTCCAGGTGCAGGCGATCCCGGAAGACGCCGTCATGGAGTCGGACGACGACGATGACAAGGCAAACCCCGACGAGCGGCTGACGCAGGCCGCGCTCGACAAGCGCGTCGTGCCCGACAACGAGTTCAGCGACTCGGAGGAGGAGGGCGAGGGCGGCCGCCGCGACCAGCGCTCGTTCAAGGGGCGCAAGCGGCCGCGGCTCGAGAAGCAGCCCGAGCAGCGCGTCGAGAAGATGGACGTCGACGAGAAGCCCAAGGTGGCCGACGACAAGACGGAGAAGGGTGAGTGAGGCGGTTTCACTTCTTTTGGTACGATGTGCTTCACGGTCACTGCTCGGTTTGACGAGATTGTCGGCCCGAAAAAGGGGCCTTGGTATTCGACGTTTCGACGAGGCACGGCTCTTCATCTTCAGCGGCCTTACCTAGCGCGGCCACTCGTAGTCCCGGGATTACTAGCAATCTACCCTGGCTAATTAATACCACCGTAGCACCAAGCAGTAACCTCGACCTAGAGCGGCAGTATTACTGCCGGGTTATATAGCCGGGGCACATCGACTCTGACTTTAGTAACAAGCGATGAGATTGGTTGATTTGACTTAACTGCACAATGATGATCGTTTAAAAAGCAGTATGTTTTCTAGATAATGTTATCATCGTAGCACCACCGTAATACTGTTTGCTAGTGGTGCTACGAAATCAACAAACTGCCCATCGTCGAAATGGTCGCTCTAGGTCCGGGCCGGGTTATATAACACCGCCAGCCCGGCTTATTAGCCGCATGGTAGCCGCTCCAAATGGCCGCGCTAGGTAAGGCCTCAGGAGACAGTCTCCTGAAGATGACTAGCCGTACCAAGGCCCTTTCTAGGGTCGACAATCTCATCAAACAGAGCAGTGACCGTGAAGCACTTCATACCATCTACCTACGGCTCTGGAAACCTCCACCAAACCTTTACTTCTTTGTTGGAAATGCCTACTAGGGAACGGTACAATTTCTTTGAACACTGGTACTAGAGATAGGGCAAGACAAGCACACATGAACCAAAATCCAACATAGAAAGATGCAATATTTTTGTTTTTAGACAGAGTTTGTTTATTTCCTTGGTGGGATAGTAGGGTAAATTGACCCTAACGTCTTGCTAGACAAAATAGCAATTAGCTATGAAATTATCATGTAATCGAAGTTGAGCCCAGCCTGACTCGACTGAAAGCGATGAATGCGTGAAACTCGTTCGGAGCGGCACACGCAAAGATTCTCACTGAAGCTTTATTGATTTGAGTAGAAATAGAATTCTATTCCAGTTTTATTGTGAGTACAGAATTGCCAATCTTTTCTCCTTCCAAGTCTGGAGCCGAGTTGTCTTTTGTCTTCCCCCAGCCTCCTGGGTGCATGCATGAGGCAGGGTCAATTAGCTTTTGGAATGCTTCCCCACAAATGCAATGCTGTTATTGCTGTTATTGCGGGACTGACCCCGTGTTTGTTGTCCGGCAGGCGACGGCGATAAGGAGAGCAAGGCGGCCGTAGTCGACGACACGAAGAAAGAGCCGTCATCGAATCCGTGAGCCGAACAAACCAGTGACGTGGCTTCCGCACGATAAAAACAATTACAAAACTTTTCTACCTAAGTTACTATCGAAAAATAAGAGAATAATAATGTACAATAATATAATGTAGCGCACTATTTGATATTTTTGATTACAAAAATAGACTGTGTCATTTCGAATATCAGTTTTATATAACGGATGGCAAAAGATTGGCGGAACTTTTCTGTATGTGTTGATAGGCCTAACTGACCAGTGTGTTTTTTACTTTCATGTTATCTTCCGCGAATATTTATTGAGTGTTTTTCCCTCCTGCCGCCCCCCCCCCCCTGATCTAATATTATCGAATTTGTTAGTCCACCATCCTGTGTTGTAAATGTCTTTCATTAGGTACCAAGTATACGTCATCGGAACTCTGACAGTGAATAAATTGGTTTTCGATTTATACAGTTGCATCATTTTTTGTTCACTCCTTTCAATCCTAAAGCCCTGTTTACATCATGGGAGCATTTTTAACATAAGTCTGCCACTGCTTTTTTATGTCAAAATGACATATGGCTATATTTTACGTAATATTGGTGTATTGTCTCATAATATTATCTTTTCATTATAAATTAAATTGTGATAAACTGTACAAATTGGCAATATAACTTTAATTAGAAACATGTTATTTTTACAGCATAAAAATGCAGTGGTAGACATTTGTCCAAAATGCAAGATCATCTAGTTTTGAAGTAATTAGTTGAGCAAGCAATAACTTGATCCGCAAAATATACATTTTTATAGAAACTATGCAAGTGACAGCCGAAACAAAGTATGGATCAATTTTGTGTTACGATTTTGGCTGGCTGAAAATTAATCTCTACCCTGAAAACGCTCTTTTCAACAAGCCTGAAGCCAAGTTGAAACACATCATTTTCAACCAGCCTGATGCACAAATAAACTCATGTTAATTTGCAAGCCTGAAAATTGAAATGTTTCCAGGTGCGCTGGCTAATTTGTTCTGGGCTGTCACAAACAGCGTAAGTGCACAGAAATATTCAACAGGTATTCGTAGGCACAGAGGCCTTGTCTTAATAAAATTCACTCGTATATCATTAAAAGCTTTCCATTTGCATGTGGTCTCACAGAAATGTTAGTGCAAAGATATTACAATGAAATAGTAGACAATTGAGTCTAAGAAATTTAAATAAATATTGAGCAAATCCTTGGAAATTCAAAGTAGCATTGCGGCTCGGTTCTGGTAGAAACAGGAATGGAAAAGGCTTCAGGATAAACAGCCCGGCGAATTTGGGGATTACCAGCTCAACAATGGCAAACAGAAGAAAAATTAAGAAATAAATATTTGACAGAAACATGTTTTGTTACTTTTATCGCCAATAAGTAAGTTCCTTTACCTTTACAATTCTACATTCATATGAAAATAGGTAATTTTCTTTCAAATTATAACTGCTCTGCACCTTATATGAATTTGAAGTGCTAAAAGCCATATTCCATTAGGGTTGTAACCTGCTTATCCTAGGCCTTCTTACCGCACTTTTATTATCACCACCAATGGAACAAAACCATTTAGAGGGCCATGGATCGGCAGGTTGCAGCCCTAGTGGAATATGGCCTTAATGAATGCAGCAAAGGTAGGTAATTGGAACACGAGTCTTTCAGTCACATCTGCAGTCGTTATAACATAGTCATATCAGATTAACCAGTCATAGGAACTAAATAGAAACTAAATAATAGTAACATAAAATGAATTTTATTCTATGAAGATCCTCAAATCCAAATCGACTTCATTGCCACCTACATACGAATCAACAATTTCCCTCGGCAAAACAAAATCGGTAACCGACGCTTTGGCGCTCTCGCTAACAGAAATAACGTAGCTCTTGTATGAAACCCTGGTTCTCCAATCCTTCGAAAAGAACGTGAGCTTATAGAAATAACCCATCGCTGACGACGGGTCTTTATCCACCATGAACACTGCACTAATAACGATTCGACTGGCTGGGTTGTAGCTCAACTCATACCAGAACATATCTCTCTCGAATGAAATCAACAAGCAAGTTTTCTCTTCACGACGCGACTTTATCGCACGGTGAAACATTCCGGTTTTCATCCTCTTTAATCCGTTTGACGGCAGAACGAGGTGATTCGGCAGATGCCGTCTGTCGACGTGGTCCTCTAGCTCTCCTATCGTGTTGAGCTTGATGCCGCAAACGTGGCAGAGGAACCCGTCATACTTGCATGTGTGCACGTGTTCGGCG
The DNA here is from genome assembly GCA_921293005.1 of Nemoura dubitans. Taxonomy (NCBI): domain Eukaryota; kingdom Metazoa; phylum Arthropoda; class Insecta; order Plecoptera; family Nemouridae; genus Nemoura; species Nemoura dubitans. Next base: position 5,669,156 of record OV121076.1, read on the forward strand.
ATTTTGTTCGGACTACCCTTGAACGGGCAGCCGTTCTGTTTGTTTTGGCACGGAAATTGAAGGAGGTTGGCAATGTCGTCCAGGAGAATGCTGCGCTTCGATGGTTTACCTGGGGCTCGGCACACTCCTTCAGAAGTAGATATAACAAGACAACAAAAGATTACGATCTTATTACCTGTTTTTTGTTGGAACTTCATGTTTTATATTTAAATCTTTGATTTCTTTTTGTAATTTTCATAACATTATTGATTACAGTTAGGCACCTGATTTCTTGTTCAGGGTTTCCCATCACTGTATCATCTGAATATTATTAGTCAGGACTTTGAATAAATATTTGTGTATTTTACTCACCCTAACAATAATTGGTGCATACAAATTTGCATGGACTACATGAAGCTTAATTACTCTATATTAGGTACGTATACTGCAAATACTGCCAGGATTTTATAATTTCCAGATAGCAATATGCACTGGTACAGAATAGGCCTTACCTTATGTAGCATAATGAAAATCAGGAAAAAGTTTCTTCTCAGAGAATGCAAAAGGACCGTTTTGAATCTACAATGTCTGAATTGCCACTAACAATATGAAAATTGACAGGAATAAGATAGATCCAATTTTAGGAAGATTTTAGCTAATTAATAATAATAATAATAATAATAATAGGTACCAGGTGGCATGCAGAAGCTAAAATAAAAACTCTAAAAGTAATCTCCAATAGTTTTCTTCGATTGAAATGGAATTTATGATATTTTTTCATTGGCTATTAGCTATTACCTACAGAAATTTGCGGTAAGAAAACCTAGTATCAGAAGAAATACAATTCCTTTTGGAATATTTGGTACCGCAATTTATATTAATTTTTTGGGATTCCAGAGCCATTTCTAGGATCTTTTTGTTAGGCCGGTAGGGATTCATCTTGCCAGGGTATTTGCGCTAATCTACTGAGCCACTCACCACAAGTCTTGACCCGCTGGCGGCACGGATTGCAGGCGGCGTGGTTGTTTTGGCACGTGTAAATGGGCGGGAAGCAAGTCACCAAGCAGACGTTGCATTCCAGCTGTCGCCAGAGCTGCTCGTTGAGATGCTCGCACGACGTCGACATCTTGTATAGTGTCGGAGTGCTGCAATGATCACAGATTAGATTAAAATTTCAGAGCTGGGAAACTTTAGAATATAAGTAGGTACCTAGATGGGTGGTAAGTACTACCTCCATGAGCTGTTCTTTTTTTCAAAACGGTTTGAATTTCAAAATTATGTATTAGTTATGTATTCTCAATGATGAAAACCATAGAAAATATTAATTTTTCTTGAGCCTGCGACTGCGTAATGAGACGTCTGTCTGTACGTAGACATTTGAGAAGGTGCGTAAGTGGGCTTACGTGAGTTTGTGCCCAAGTTAACCACTGATTAATATGGTGTTGATACTATATAGTGACATGTAGGTATTAGAAACTGAACAGGGAGTGAAAATTATGGCAACGGAGAGGCCGTAGCTCAACGGATCGGATACCGAAAAGATTGTGTTTAGTAGGTAATCGTGTAAAAACTTTGTCCAAGGCAAATTGTCAAAAACAAAGAAAGAACAATATACAAGTAAATACAAATAAAATTATCTTCAAGAATGATCACTCAGGCGAAAGGGCTGAAGGAACATTCTTGAAGTCGACGCATTTTTTACCTTCAATCATGGTCGAAGTTTTGAAAGGACACGAGTATAAAGTTCAGTGGAGTTGAATGAAACAGGATTTTGGGATTACATAGAATATTATCTTTCCATTTAAAGTGACAAAATTGGGTTTCAATTAATTCAGTACGTACCTAGGCAGGAGTTTTAGGATAAAGATGGGATGGTCTATGGTATTGGTTAAGAATTCGTCATGTTTTGAGTCCTGAGATATTCAAAGGACATAAACAAGCATGCAATGTCCATATGAATTGATAGCGTAAAGATACATTTTTTTTTGTAATCAGTCAAAACCAGGGGCGGCTCGTGAGGCAATTGCTCCCGGGCAATTTGACAACGATAAACCATCTGTTCCTTTCCTCGTGATTCAAACTTCGTCGCCTTGCTGCCTGGATCAAAAGTTGCAGAAACAACATCTAGTTATCTATAATATAGGTACACCGTACAGTGTCAAACTTGAGACCTATAGAGATGCAAAACCAGCAATCTCCCAAAAATGGCAAAACTAGTTAGATGCAGTATTCGATAGAGAATTATTATCCCTTATTATATGTTATCAACAGTTTGTGTTTCAAATATGGCATTCTCCACTATAATTATATGGGAGAAGTTCACTGTTCAGTGTTGGTTGCAAAAACATATTTCTCCAGTGTTTCGCTGAGCTAATCCTTGTCATCAGAAAATTTGATTTGCAATTTACTCAAAAACAAGAAAAACGGAGATTGCCGGTTTCTCATCCATAGGCCTCACTTGTGTGATCTTCAGTAGATATATAGTAGATAACATGATGCATTCATGCATAAAATGTGTCACACCGCACAAGAGGTTGGATGGATATTTCCATTGTAAGTATTTTGTAGATATACGCACTTACCGAAATGTTATAATGCCTAGTTGAGCAGTCCAGAGAAAAAGCGGCAACAGAGGTCTTTACTGGCAGGCTTCACAGATACTATGCAAGAATTGTACTAGGTACGTGCACTATTCCTTGTGGACCGGACTGATGAATGGTGAGCTCAATGCTTGGGATACCCACCCGCAACGAAGAGATTAGTTTTACTGATAACGCAGTCCGGTGCTTTGGAGGCTGGTAGTTCGTACGAGTTCCTGTCGGTGTGTTGGGTACAGAGGAATGACCTAGTTGCAGAGAGCTCTAGTGGAGAGAGAATCGATAAAATAATAACATTAGGTCGATTAGTTTAGCCGATTGATCGTTTGTACTTGTTTTGAATTGTTATTTAGAGAACTGATGTTTTGGCGGATAGGTACAATGATGACATTTGCTACGACAATTGATTCATTGTTTGGTGGTTGATTGAACCATGGATAAAATGCTCTGTACATCGCAGCAGTATTTAAGTTTGGGAAAGGTGCGTGCTCTGTTACTGCAATAACATCATTTCAACTCACTTTATTATGAGTACATTGACAAAGACAAAGTGTTTTATTGCATGTCCATGACTGTTTGAGATGTATTCCTAATGTAATGAAGATCGTTGAATCTGTAACATATTGGTATGGACATGGGGGAATAAATGGAGAGAGGGGGGGGGGGGTGACTAGATAAGGGGACTATCATAATAAATGCCATTACAATAACATTTTGCACTGCCGTTGGTAAGACACAAATATAAATAATAAAATTTAGTTCAAACCCAGACATTAAATCGCATAGTCCTCATTTTCCATCTAATAGTTTCTAACACTTTAAGCATATTATAAGTAGGTACCGATTTCCACAACTTGAGAACAGTTTTTAACTTAGCAATATCCGACCACAAATCGAACAGGATTGGCTCTAGAAAATAATCAAGCCCTAGATTTTCTAACCATGTTGTAGTATCACTTCAGATGCCATAGAATCCCTTTTTCTCAGCATTCTATCCCTTCTAAAAACCTCCACCTTATAACCGATCGCCGAAATATTCGTCAGATTAATGTCAATCTTCCTCAGATCCCTCATCGTGTATCCACTGGTGAACCGGAACTGACGCAACACCCTGCTCAGCGTCGTCTTCATCTGCAGATGTGCGTACTGTTGACCGATACAGCTGCGCACCCCACGCGCGAAAGGAATGTACGCGAACGGATGTCGTGCGTCACCGTCTCCCTCCCAACGCTCCGGCCTGAAACTTTCCGGCTCCTCGAAGTTAGCGGCGTCCCGATGAAGCATGTAGTTCGAGACGACGACCATTGCTCCTGCGGGCAGGATGCGACCCTCGGTGACCTCGACGTCTGCAACCAACTCCCTGGTCAGGCCGCTGACGGGAGGAAAAAGTCGAAGAGTTTCCTTGACGATGCGTTCCAGGATCGGCATCTTTGCTATGTCTTCAGTTGTTGCAGGCCGCAAAGAGTCCCCGAATATGGTGCGTTGTTCCTCAGCGGCTTTGTCTTGGTGCACGGGATGCATGCCCAGCATCATGAGCGCGTAGGCCATGGTCTTCCCAGTGGTCTCCATGCTCGAACCGGCCATGAACATGCATTCTTCGCGGATTTGGTCTTCGGTCAGCTTGGTGGTGAAGCTGGACGTTGGTGATTGCATGATGTCGGTGAAACTCTGGTGTCTGGTTCGACCGCCGTCGGTTTCGTCAGAGTTTGAGTCTCTCATTTGGGTTCGCTTGGCGAAGCCTTGCTTCAGTTTGGTGGTGATTGTCTGGAAGGAAATCAAAACATGCACTTAGATAATAATAATAGCAGTTGGTACCTACTTGGTAAGAATTGCCAGAATGAAAGCAAAACAAGTATCAAAAATCAATGATAGCCAACTGGCATCAAATAGAGAACAGAAACAGAATCAATCAGGATGCTAAAAATGATAAAATCACTTTTGGTTGTTTATTTATACAATAATTTATCTTTATAAATTGCTTCGGTATTATTTCAACTATTGAAACTGACAGGAGCTAAATAGCAAGATAATCATATCAGAAGTAACAACTTAATCATCACGGAATTCCAACTGATTTCTTTCCCTCTTAAATATGTAGGTACTTTAGGACGGAAAAGTTCAAAATGACGGAGTAGATATCAATTCACCCAGGATGACATCCAAATATCAATGAAACCAATATTGGATACAAAATATATTTGATAAACAATCACCAGTCTCAAGGCGGCGAGCGTCTTGCTCTCTGGGAAGTACTGGTACATGGAGTCGTACAGCTTCCAGGGCTGTGCAAACCGCCGGAACACGAGGATGTTGGCCGCCAGGATGCTCTTGGTCACTTGCTCCCACTGCTCGCGTGGCCAGTCCATCCGTGATCCTGCAAATAGTCCTTGATCCTTGACATATTCAGCGCGTCAATGCAGCCGGGGAGGCAGGGGAAATATCAGAGAAAATGCAGGTCAACAGCTAATACCTATGTAGTTTGCGTTATGTTTACTGTATTTATGCAAGACATTGACGTGTCTATATTAATTGGTACTTGTAGGATCGATAATATGGTCCTTTCCCGCTGAAAATGAGCAGCTTTACCCGGCTTGGCCTATTTCCTCCCGCCACGCAACCAAAAGGATGAGTAATAACTCGAGGACTGACGTGAGATTGGAAACAATAATAAGCGGGGGCTTGATTAAAATAATCTGATAACCGATTCTCAAAACGTCCATTATAAGCGATAACTGATAATAAATTGCTACATTTGCTGTCCAATAGACACTGAGAAAACCACCACGCAACGCACCGATGCCCGTCTCGAACACAGTGTCCACCACCAGGATGTTAAACTCGTCCTTGACGTCGATCGTTTGTCCGCCGACCAACTTGTCCAGCCGCTCGCAAAGCTCCTCGCCTTTCCGGGCGAACACCTCGACGTAGGTGGCCAGGATCTTCATGCTGAATCCAGTCAGCATCATCTTGCGTCGCGTCCTCGCCACGTCGTCCTTGACCGTCACGATGCTGTGGTCGAACAGCGAGTCGAAGATCATCGAGATGTGGAAGTCGCGATTGCGCACCGCTGGGTGGGTGAGCACCAGACGGGCGTCCTCTGGCGAAGAGATGAAGACGATGACCTTGTGTCCGGCAAGCACGCTCATTACGGGGCCGTAGGTGCGGAGCATGTGGTTGATCCTTGAAGAATGGTCGCGAATTAGTTGCATTGTTATCCTGAACAAGCGATTCTGGATAGGTGTCCTTTCAGAAAATGTCAAGAGTGATTGGGAAAGTATATACTTAACTCACGGTCCATGTTCTTTTACATACAACAGCATAGTTACTCGAGTTCAGCGATATTACATTGAGAGACAGATGGATGGGTGACCGTCAGCGTGTTAGGTTAGGGTAGACCAAAGTGGAGAGGGTAGGAGAGGGTAGACCAAAATATTGATGGATTGAAAACGTACAGTGATAAACAAGAACTAGATAAGAAGAAGAATGTAAAGAAACGCAAAAAGAAAAACAAATATGGAAACTGGTATTACCGAAAGAGGACGAGGAAGAAGAAGAAGAAAACTTTAAATTCTCGTCACGACAAGGTTTGGCACCCATATGTGACTGCCTTTGTATTTGCCTGTATAATATATATTTTCCACCTGTATGTATTTCATTTAAAAAATTATCACGTCCAATTTAAGCCAAGTGCACGTAGAGCATTTATGACAAAAGTCTGCCAGAAAAGTTTAATGCAGTCAGTTTTTCACTATTTTATGTTATACTTACTACTTATATATTATTTATATAATATAATTATGACATGATACCACCAATATGATACACTAACATAATTTGAAATCGATAGCCATGTTATTTCGACGGTATAAAAATGCAGTGGCAAACATATTGTCAAAAATGATCCCGTGCGTAAACTGGGCTTTATGTGAGACAGTTGCAATTTTGGACATTGACTATTTGGCAATCCCTGGGTGAAATCTTCTCGAATGTTCGAGTGACGTCTTAGGGCTGGTTTACAACAAACTTAGCAGTAACTTTATATCTTACGTTAATTCTTACGTTAACTGATCAGTTTAAATAAGAACTTAATTCCTAACGGTATAGCCAATCAAACCGTGACAAAATCTTTGTATTAAAGATGGGAGGAAATCATTAACAGGTCTAAGTTTTGACTTTAACTCTCTGTAAGAGTTTGGCATAGTCAAACTTTTTTCTTACGTTCAGTCAAAGTGGTCAAATTAAGTTCTTAGTCGGTCGAAGACAAGCGTACCGATATGCATATGTCAAAAATGACTGCTTCTGCTTTTCAGGCCATATTCCACTAGGGTTGCAACCCGCGGGTTCGGACCCGGCGGGTTCGTTTTGATGTCAGTGCGCATGAGTGCGACAGATTGCGTGAACAGCTCGGCAGATAGGATTATTCCTATCGCGAAAGATTGGAACCGGCGGGTTTTCGAGAACCGACCAATAGGACAAGGCGAGCCATGCCGATACATTTATCCACTGTCAGCTGTTTTCTTTCCATCTGCCAAAATCGACATGGAAATACATTATTTCTCCAATTTATTGATTGATTTCACAGAAATATACTTTTCAATACCATTAATCAAACAAATGCAAGATAAATTAGCCAGCGACCAGCTTGAAGAGTATTAAGAAGTAAATTAGCTGAAAACCCAATGTGATACACCCTGCATGAAATCTTGTCTTGCCAGAACTTTGTCATGTTTCAAAGCACTGCGCGTGCGCTAGGAAAGTCGGAGGTTTCTGTGTGGAATAGCAAAACATGCCGGCGGATCGGAATCGGCGTTTCGGATCTGCGAGTTGCAACCCTAGTGGAATATGGCCTTAACTCTTACTGCAAAGTTTGTTGAAAACCAGCCTTTTACTGCTAAAAGTAAAATCGCGCAGGCCGTGAGTGGTGACGTCAGTTTTGTGACGCATTGTGCGTGGAATGAAGATCGCCCAAGCGCGTCATTACAGGTCTCGAGTCCGCCACGGCCAGCTGGAAATCCACAGCTCCAGGCCTGACGTAATCACATCGAATTACAGCCAAATAACACAACAATCGCCTGACGTTAGGTTGGTTTTGCTAGGTGCAATGTATTTCTGTCACGTGTACCCATAAGCTGTTGCTGGTATGTATAGTATTATAGGTTTGGTGACCGTCACCGTCAAACCTTGAAACCTTGACCATTACAGTACAAGAGACGGGAAAGCTTTTCAGTTTAGGAAGTTTGAACAAAAGGATCCTTTGCCTTTGCATTCACTAAACAGGGTTGGAAAGTTTAGGGGCTTCGAAAGGGATGTATTCGGGATGTTTCGGGATGTTTCGGGATGTCCGGTGTCCAGGGGTGGGGTTTATAATTATTAGCATTACAATTGGTGTCCAGGGGTGGGATTTTAAAATGTTCTCACTTGGTGCAATTGGTACAATTCAGTAAAATCCTCCGTGGGATTTTAAGATGTTATCTCTACAATTGGTGCCAGTGGGTGGGATTTAAAAATGTTCTCACTACAATTGGTGACAGTGAGTGGGATTTTAAAATGTTATCTCTACAATTGGTGCCAAGGCGTGGGATTTTAAAATGTTCTCAGTACAATTGGTGCCATTGGGTGGTATTTACAACAAAAGGCTTACGCTTTGAAAATCATCTCCGTCCCTCGTAGACACGTGATCCCATAGAGCACAAGTCGCCAAAACGGCGGCCCCGGCAGCTTCCTGGCCATCCAGACCATGCGCAGCCAAGGCCACGCGCAGCTCGCTGCCCACGACAAAATGGCGGCCACCACCAGCGACTCGCCGACTGCGCGAGACTCCATGACGCGACTGCCGATGACACTGCTAACGCACTGACGTCTTGCCAAGACCGTCGCACACTTTTATTACTTTTCGTGAATCGTTTTCGATTGGTAAATGTACGTGTTTTGCGAATCGGCGGAGACGACGATATGGGATATCAATATTTGTCATTAATATTGGCCTGATGAGTGGTTATTAGCTGTGGCTGTGGCTGTGCGTGACAGCTGTGAGAATCTAGCAGACCGTGATGTCATGAATTAGGGCGTGTGCAGAAAAGATCTTATAACACTACAATTTTAAAGTAGTGTCTGACGTATGCGTTATACAATAATTCGTACTTACTTTAGGTTGGTATGTGCTTGGTCAACCACAAAGATAACTACTCTATTTGTGTGGTCGGCTTCTCATTTCTAATTTGGTCGTACAAACGATAAATTGCTGAGATAAAATTGATGTTGGTTGATACTTGATTTGATATGTTGGGATTTTTCCTACGTTGACATTCCTGAAAAACCAGAATATAGCCCAGTGTTTTTGGATCAGCAGAATATGCTGTGCTGCAATTGATCACGAAACCAAACAACTAGATCATAACATTTTAGTTTGGGGTAGTTTGGGGAAATAAATCAGGAATCAGTAATACGGAGGCACTTACATGTGTATAGGTACACATGAAGTTCTGTTGGCAATTCAACTATATTATGTTCTAAAGTTCTCGTTCTTTAAGGTTCCTACCTAGTCCTACACACAGTTCTCTCAAATTAGGGTGCTGAGATCCTTTCAAAAGCCCTAATTCATGATTTCACGGTCCGTTCGTTTCTCACAAGCCGTCGCGCTCGAAGAACCCCATTCATTTGTTCATAATAACCTCTCTTCAAGCTAATAATATGGAAACAATATCCAAATAAAGTCGTCTCCCGATTCAAAAAAACACACATTATGAGCACTAATAAAAAAATCATTCACAAGTTATTGAAAAGTGTGCGACGGTCTTGGCAAGACGTCAGTGCGAGTGCAGCGTTGTCGGCATCATGTACCCTAGCGCTGCAGTCGCCGGGTCGCTGGTGGTGGCCGCCATTTTGTCGTGGGCAGCGTGGCCTTGGCTGCGCATGGGCTGGGTCGCGAGGAGGCTGCCGGGGCCGCCGTTGTGGCGACAATTGCTCTACGGGCTTTCGTGTCTCCGGGGGACGGCGATGGTGTTCGAAACGTAAGGTGGTCGGGGCACGGTCGTTATTTGACTCCAGATGATTTACAGAATCGAAAAGTTCAGCTGGATTACTTATTTCATTATTGCTACATATATTGAACAGTTGTTAATCAAATCTGTTTTGATGTATGATTCGGTACTTATATTGCGGTTTCTGATGTTGAGATAGTGACATTTTTGAAAAGAGGAGGTAACAGACCTTTGCATATGCCACAGGCGCCAAACACCATAATTTACCCCGTTCTGTAACTGCCTACTGCGTACTGAAAATTTACCTATTGACAATAATCGATAAAAATACAGTATATATCAAAGCTTTTGAGCAAATTTTTAACATACTCTGTTCTTTTGTGTTTGTGCGCCGAACATTCGACCATTTTGAAGAACAGCGTGGTTTCCACTCCAACCCATGTTGTCACGAGGAGCTTTAATAAGCTTTCCTACGTTCAGCGGTCACCCATTCAGCACCAAAGACTCAGAGAAATGTCGCTTAACCTTGAACCGTTATTCCAGGATAATTGACTTGATGCAAACCTACGGCCCAGTGGCTTGCCTCCAGGCGGGACCCAAGGTGATCATCTTCATCTCGTCGCCAGAGGACGCGCGTCTGGTGCTGCACCACTCGAAGATTCAGAATCGGGACGTGCACGTGGCCAAGGGTCTGAACACGCTGTTCGACCACACCCTTGTCACGGTCAGAGACGAGGTGGCTCGCTCCAGACGCAAGATGATGGCTCCCGGACTCAGCACCAAGGTCATACTGGCCACCTACATAGAGGCGTTCACGCGGACTGGGGAGAAGCTTTGCGAGCGACTCGACCAATTGGCTGGCGGACACACGTTCGACGTCAAAGACGAGATTAATATTTTGGCTGCGGACACTTTTTTTGAGACGGGCATTGGTGAGATTATTGTATAATATTCTGAAATTATACACTATAACAATTTCATGGTCAATTTCATCGAGTGAGTAATTTGCTCAATTCAATTTCGAGTTCATTAATTTGCCATAATGATCAATTTCGCTTTGTATACACTAGACTTAATTTGAGTGTGCCACTTTTTGGGAACTCGTCTCATTGAGTATCGTATAGGGAGCATCCCTGTGATCAAGTAAGGCTAACACGTCTATAGCAAGATTGTTTTGGCAGTGCCTAAATTACTATTGCACCTAAACTCAATGCGAAAGAGTTGCATAGAGCCTCGATTTGCAGCAGCAGTTGCAAGATTGTCTAAAAGCCCACTCGAATGCCGATTGTCTGATGTCTTCATGTCCTTGTCGCAGGATCAAGGATGGACTGGTCTCGCGAGCAATGGGTAGAGCTCACCCAGAGCATCCTGGCGGGGAACGTCCTCATGTTCCGAAGACTTATTCGACCCTGGCTACAGTTGGACTGGCTCTTCGCTTTGGTGTCCGAAGGCAAGAAAATGAAGCGCGTGAGACAGGTGAGAAGGGCCAGCTGCAAAATGGGACCTCGTGGAAATGCGCAAAGAAAGCCTATGGGGAAATATGTCATCCATCAAAATAATGTTGAATTTGTAACATGCTGGCATGCAAAAATATTAAATTACTAGGTACCTCTTACAAACTTGCATAGGTAGGTACAAGTTTAAAAAAAAACGATTGAGCCCTATGTCATAAACATATAGAGCCCCACACAGAGAGTTTCACTACTCTTTTCCGCTGTTTTCCACAATCTTTTAAAGCTTTCTGACATTCTTCTCTTCCCATTTGTATTTACTTTAAGTTCAATCCCTATTCTTGAGGCAGGCGTTGGACGAATCACTCCCGCTAATTCAAAACTGACAGAAAATGATGAACCATAAAATTTATTTCTTCACAGACAGTAATCGCAAAGTTGAAACAAGGCTTCGCCAAGAATAACCAATCGAGAGACTCAATCGAGGGAGAAACCGACGAACGCGGACGAAAACTCGTCAGCTTCATCGACATGATGCGCTCATCGAAGGCAGCATCCACCACGACGATGACCGAAGACCAACTACAAGAGGAATGCATCTTAATGACGGCCGCCAGCATGGAGACCACCGGGAAAACCATGGCCTACGTCCTCACTCTGCTGGGCATGCATCCTAAACACCAAGACAAAGCCGCTGAGGAACAACGCGACGTCTTCGGGGACTCTTTACGACCTGCAACAACTGAAGACATAGCAAAGATGCCGATCCTTGATCACATAATCAAAGAAACTCTTCGACTTTTCCCGCCTATCAACGCGCTGGTCAGGGAACTGGCAAAAGACGTCGAGATAACTGAAGGTCACATCCTGCCTGCCGGGGCGATGGTCTTCATCTCGAACTTCATGCTTCATCGTGATGCTGCTAACTTCGAGGAGCCTGAGAGCTTTAGGCCAGAACGGTGGGCGGAAGAGAGTGGAGGACGTCATTCTTATGCGTACATTCCTTTCGGTCGTGGTCCTCGAAGTTGTGTTGCGCAGCATTACTCGTATCTGCAGATGAAGACGACGCTGAGCAGGGTGTTGCGTCAGTTTAGGTTCACTAGTGGTTACACGATGAGGGATTTGAGGAAGATTAAGATGAATTTTACTATTCTTTCGGAGGCTGGGTACAAGGTGGAGGTTTTTAGAAGGGGGGTGTTGCGGAAAGGGGATGCATTGATATCTGAAGTGATATTGCAACATGGTTAGGGAATCTGGGACTTTTTATAAGCGAGGCAAGCGAAGCGAGCAGTGAGCAATCTACAATTTAACATTGATCCATTTAAAAAATCGCTGTCGCGTGTGTTTTTGTGAGAAATACATTTCTTAGACTCATGTCTGCTTCTCCTAGCTTAAGCAGCAGTTTTCAAAAAAACTATTTCAAACTGAGGTTTGAATACTTAACAAAGTGACAACGTTTCGTTACATATACTATTTACTTCCACAAGGAGCTCCTCAGTCGAAACGTCGGAAAAATAAGTAGACTTCGCATTTAGAAATGTTTCAAATGTTTTTTTTTTAAGGCTTATAATAATATTTACATCAACTAAAAAGGAAAAGATTGTAACACAGGTATTATTGTCAAATCATCTGTAATGTTATGATGACAGCTACCTTTATGTCTAGTCATCTCCCCCCCCCCCCCCCCCCCCACCACACTGATCACTCTCCGACATGAACGGTGTTTAAGATTTCAGGCAGATGAATAATTATTGATTGCTATTCAAGGGACATAGTTCAGCGGTTGTTACCGAAATGCTGTACAACAAATTTTCGATACGTAATATACTAGCGAAGTAGACGTGCATTTAGTCGCTCCACCGGGAGGAATGTGTTTTGTTTTTGATCCTCCTATAATAGTTCGCCATCACATTGTAGATATTGCAATTCGCGAAGTGTATTATAATTTATATTATTAAGAATCAGGAAAAATGACATAAACATATTTTTACATTGAATACATAAATATGGTTATATACTAGGGCGAACGCAATTTGTGTTGCGTTGAAGATGAGCGTAGTGGTTTGGATATAGCGCATAAAAAGATTGAGGCAAAAAACCTAAATCATGGAGCAGCAAGCCGGACGATTGCTTTCTCAAAGATTCTGATCACTTGAAAATGTAAACGATTCTGACCTTTCTTTGTTTCTGTCCGAGCTGTCGGGTAGCGGAAATATGCTCATTTTGAGATCATTGAGCATTGTGCATGTTAATACATAGATGTAACTAATGCCCAAGGGTTTTATTGGGTTTTATTGGGTTGGTTTTTATTGGGAAAAATCTGGTGTGATGTTTCGATTTGGTATCGATGGTTTCTAAAGGCAAATCGAAATTGGGAACATTTAAAAAAATTCCCACTTTTAAATAAATTTCCGTACTTTTCCAAACATGCCCAATTGTCGAATTTAGCTCTTTTTTCTGCTTTGAAAGTGAAGGGTGTGGAGGATTTTCTTGAAAAACGCAGGGGGTCTAAGTTGAGAACAAAAGTAGACACCCTGAAAATTGCATCCCACTCGAAGCAGGCGTTTGGCCTGTAGAGCGCGCGCAAACACACATACAAACACACACCAAATGTCTTTTAATCTTATTTAAATTACGAAAGCTCGTAATTGGCTATTCATTTTATTATTATGTACACAAATTAGCCTCCCAAAAATGTTGCCCATTCCGGGATTTGAACCCGGGTCCCCAACTTTCGCGGCTGGTGCTCTAACCAGCTAAGCTAAACGGGCCATGAAATTTGGGAGAAGTAATTTGCATACAGGGTGAGAATTGAATGTCCCCAGGGGGGTATGGTCCAGAGTCTACGAATACTCATAGTGGCTCTGGTACCGCGTGATGCTATACTGCAACCACATTTACATTCAACCTCGAGTAACTCCAATTTAACGTTGGATGCGTTGAATTCTCTTTTAATCTTATTTAAATTACGAAAGCTCGTAATTGGCTATTCATTTTATTATTATGTACACAAATTAGCCTCCCAAAAATGTTGCCCATTCCGGGATTTGAACCCGGGTCCCCAACTTTCGCGGCTGGTGCTCTAACCAGCTAAGCTAAACGGGCCATGAAATTTGGGAGAAGTAATTTGCATACAGGGTGAGAATTGAAATATTTGAACATATGATATGATACATATATATACCTATATATATATATATATATATATATATATATATATATATATATATATATATATATATATATATATATATACCATATATATACCATATATATATATACATATATATATATGTAGAACATATATATGATAACAAGATATGAGATATATAGGGTTCAAATCCCGGAATGGGCAACATTTTTGGGAGGCTAATTTGTGTACATAATAATAAAACACACCAAATGTTTTTTTTAGCAGTAGTGAAATTGATGATTTCGCTTCGCTCGCTTCGCTCGCTACGCTCATCAATAATATATATGGAGGAAATGTAGACTAAACGTATGAAAATAAATGTCCCCGACATGGTTTAACGCCTCCATGTGCTGAGATATGAGGGTCATTTGCCTGCCATGACTCTATATGAGACGGCTGTCCGGACGACCTCACGAACCTCCATGGTTTGCACGAAAAGAGTCCATCTGGCAAGTAGCTTCTCGGCGAATTTATTGCAGAAATAAGTGATTCCACGTTATCCACGTTATCCACGTTATCTTCCATCGTCTAATTGATCCTGCAATTATGAAGTAATTCGTCACACTACGCAAAGTACCCAGTCAATATTTCAATGTCATGACCTTAAGTTACCTATACCTATATTATAGAGCCCTGTCCAATATGAGAGTAACAAATTTCCCCGACTAGCCCCAATACTCAAAGAAGGCCACGGGTTCAGAGGTGATATGAGGACTGATATGTGAATGTATAATTTGTCAGGGAGATAAATTAAATCTGGGAGCCGAAGATCAAACGACATTAATTGGCGATAACTGACAATGTTCTTCTCAAGTTAGAGCTCACTGAATATAATTTGCCAGGTTGAAAACGACCGGAAAGCTGGCAAGTATACTGCCCTACTAAGGAAGAACACCGTATGTGCAAAATATCGATCCTGAGATATTGCAACAAACATGTTACCGAGTAAAAATGTGGTTTAACTAAGTAATGTACTTGCCTATTAATAGGAGCTATTTAGTTACACACGGTATCTCACACGGTGTGTTAAAGATGCAAAAAACAAGTTCGTTAGGGGCTGGGTCGTTAAGGGTAAGCATTTATCCGTTGCTAAAATAAGGTTTCTCATCTGTGAAACTGTGAAAAAAAAATCCTATATACCAAAATTTGACACTTTACTTGTGCGCGTAGCCTACGCGCGACGTCATTAGATCGCCATGCGGCCGACTCGGCAGCGCGCGGCTGCCGCTGCGCCAGCTATAGCTCTTATCGCGAGCGAGCTTGGTGGTCGCGGAGAGTAGAGTTCCTAAGTGGTTCGATGAATGACTATAACGCGAGAGCCAAAAATAGATTTGCCGTGTCAACTTCATGAAAAAATGTCCTAGCTCAGTAGAAACAAAGATTTTGATTTGTTCACACGTAGTATCCTGTGTAGTCATGGCAGAAGAAGTTATCCAGCCTAAGTCGGCTTCTTGATTGTCAGATTCCAAATCGCTTGAATTATCTAAGCGATAATATGCTCTAAACACTTCCGATCCGAGCTCACACTGAATTCCTTCACTAACACCGCCCTCATCGCTACCACACTCCACTGCCGAGACGTCGACGTCCACTTCCACCTCCTCTTCGACGCCTACATCGACGCCGACCCCGACGCCCGATGGACCAGGTTGTGGTGACTCCGAATTCCTCAACAACTCCTCCACCAACTCCCTTGACCGTCTTAGCTCAATCCTCGATCTACGTTCCCGCACTGACGGTGGAGTCGACTGCAGAACGGCATCATTTCCTAAATGCAACGAAGGCACTGCACTGCGTTTCAGATTTATAATTACTTTTTGATTCGCTAAAAGACGATGTCTCATTAGATCAGACTCGTCCAAATCGCTCTCTTTGAAGTGCACTTGACACACGCGGGCTCCCGGCCCGGGCACAAAGTTTTTACGGTGCGACCTCTCGAGCCAAATAGCAAACCGATTCGGCGATCTATCGCGGGATGGAAACGAATAAAAAGATATCTTTGGAACAGTTTTGTGAGAGTTACTGCATCCGAAGACCGAGCAAAATACCATATTTAGTCCAATTAGCAGCCGATTTGCATCATTGCAAGTGACAGACTGAGGCTGCTGCCTGCTGTAGCGCGCGTAGCGAGTCGCTGTCTGGGATCTGTCGACGTCATGCATTCTTTTCAAAGCGCTGCGGGCGAGTATACGCTGAGCGGCGCAAAAGATCATGGGTACCATTGTTTTCGCCTGGAAACTGCCTTTCTGAAGCCGGAAAGTCGAAAAACGAGTTGTGTCCCCCTTTAACGTAGGATAGGGATTCCTATGCCAGGTCTCAGCGCATTGCCTCGCTTTCAAACTTAATACTTCGACAATACACGGTAAGCGTGTGGATGCCGTGGTCTATCTAGAAGTACGCTTCAGGCATATGCAGAGTTTATCTAAAGTAGGCTTCGAACAAGTACGTGAATATATGTAGATACGGTGTTCTAACTAAGTGCAACGGAAAGATGAGAAAAAATCAGTAAAGAAATTGTATCTAACTCAAAAACCTCAAAAATGCACATATGGTGTTCTTTCTAAGCAGGGCAGTATAGACAACTGTGGCGTATTCCACCCGAGGTCTCACTATATACGCCACAGTTGTCTGGAATCCTAATAACGTCCATAAGAAGAACGTGGAGTGTGTTGAGTATGCACAACGACGTTTTATTAGATTAATTTGCATAAAAAGAAATGTGGAGTACCATAGAGGTTCGCATGTTAACATATTGTGCTCGAAAGTTGATTTGACAACACTGTGTAAGAGGCTCCAGGCTTCATTAGGTGGGGCCCATGCCTACCCCCCCCCCCCCCCCCGCCCCCCTTGCGCAAGCCTATGTGTGGAATGTGGATGTGTTTTAGTGAAACCCAAGCGAAAATAGTCGCAAGAGCCAAACAACAATGTTTGATATGTGAAAATAGAGTGTGTTGGTAATAACGAAAATGTGGAAATAATAATTCAGTTGCATTTTTACTGCCCCCCCCCCCCCCCCCCGCCCACCCTCGGTAGACGAAATATTAGTGTATTCCCACCTTTATTTCCAGCACTACGCCACTGCTCTCATCGGGTGTTTATACGTATCTTTCAAGACCTCTCATCCCGCCTATGGCACAGGCAAATATTGAAAACCAAATCGATTCGCAGATCACTCACGAATCGCAAATAATCCGCAACAAGTTAATAAAAGTGTGCGACGGTCACCGCAAGACGTTAGTGCGAGCCCAGCATCATCTGCAGACGCGTCATGGACCCTAGCGCAGTCGCCGGGTCGCTGGTGGTGGCCGCCATTTTGTCGTGGGCAGCGAGCTGAGCGTGGCCTTGGCTGCGCATGGTCTGGGTCGCGAGGAGGCTGCCGGGGCCGTCCATTTGGCGAAACGTACTCTACCTGCTCACATTCTTGCGAGGGACGCAGATGATTTTCAAAGCGTAAGATGCGTTCATTTTTGTTTGTTTTTTATTAATTTTGTGTGTTTTATGACAGTTTTCCCTCGTGCATGGTGCGTCGGCTAATGTTTTTTTATGCGAAGGGAACAATGTTTCTTGAGCGAATATTATTTCAGATCCCACCGGCGGGCACCAATTGTAGTGGGTATTATTCAATATCACACCGTAAGGAACCAATAAAATTGGAGAACAAAACATTTTAAATCTCTCCCTTGGACGCCAATGGTACAGAAATGGTACTGTAATTTTTTTTTAAATTCCATCCCTGGACACCAATTATGATAAGGCAAGACACTTTTCATGCCCTCCCTTGGGCGTGTCAATTGTGGGTCGGATATAGTCAGGGAAATTTAAGAGTCAAATCACATTTCCCCCTATTGAAACCCTGCTCAGAACTAACGGAAAACCCTTACTCAACGATAACACACCTAAACATGACAACTTTCTCTCAGGATCAACCATCTAATTCGCACCTACGGACCAGTCGCCTGCATTTGGATGGGCCACAAACTCATCATCCTGATCTCTTCGCCAGAGGACGCCCGTCTGGTGCTCACCCACCCAGCGGTGCGCAATCGCGACTTCCACATCTCGATGATCTTCGACTCGCTGTTCGACCACAGCATCGTGACGGTCAAGGACGACGTGGCGAGGACGCGACGCCAGATGATGCTGACTGGATTCAGCATGAAGATCCTGGCCACCTACGTCGAGGTGTTCGCCCGGAAAGGCGAGGAGCTTTGCGAGCGGCTGGACAAGTTGGTCGGTGGACAAACGATCGACGTCAAGGACGAGTTTAACATCCTGGTGGTGGATGTAAATGCTCTACGTACACTTGGCTTAACTTGGACGTGATAATTTTTTAAATGAAATACATACAGGTGGAAAATATATATTATACAGGCAAATACAAAGGCAGTCACATATGGGTGCCAAACCTTGTCGTGACGAGAATTTAAAGTTTTCTTCTTCTTCTTCCTCGTCCTCTTTCGGTAATACCAGTTTCCATATTTGTTTTTCTTTTTGCGTTTCTTTACATTCTTCTTCTTATCTAGTTCTTGTTTATCACTGTACGTTTTCAATCCATCAATATTTTGGTCTACCCTCTCCTACCCTCTCCACTTTGGTCTACCCTAACCTAACACGCTGACGGTCACCCATCCATCTGTCTCTCAATGTAATATCGCTGAACTCGAGTAACTATGCTGTTGTATGTAAAAGAACATGGACCGTGAGTTAAGTATATACTTTCCCAATCACTCTTGACATTTTCTGAAAGGACACCTATCCAGAATCGCTTGTTCAGGATAACAATGCAACTAATTCGCGACCATTCTTCAAGGATCAACCACATGCTCCGCACCTACGGCCCCGTAATGAGCGTGCTTGCCGGACACAAGGTCATCGTCTTCATCTCTTCGCCAGAGGACGCCCGTCTGGTGCTCACCCACCCAGCGGTGCGCAATCGCGACTTCCACATCTCGATGATCTTCGACTCGCTGTTCGACCACAGCATCGTGACGGTCAAGGACGACGTGGCGAGGACGCGACGCAAGATGATGCTGACTGGATTCAGCATGAAGATCCTGGCCACCTACGTCGAGGTGTTCGCCCGGAAAGGCGAGGAGCTTTGCGAGCGGCTGGACAAGTTGGTCGGCGGACAAACGATCGACGTCATGGTCGAGTTTAACATCCTGGTGGTGGACACTGTGTTCGAGACGGGCATCGGTGCGTTGCGTGGTGGTTTTCTCAGTGTCTATTGGACAGCAAATGTAGCAATTTATTATCAGTTATCGCTTATAATGGACGTTTTGAGAATCGGTTATCAGATTATTTTAATCATGCCCCCGCTTATTATTGTTTCCAATCTCACGTCAGTCCTCGAGTTATTACTCATCCTTTTGGTTGCGTGGCAGGAGGAAATAGGCCAAGCCGGGTAAAGCTGCTCATTTTCAGCGGGAAAGGACCATATTATCGATCCTACAAGTACCAATTAATATAGACACGTCAATGTCTTGCATAAATACAGTAAACATAACGCAAACTACATAGGTATTAGCTGTTGACCTGCATTTTCTCTGATATTTCCCCTGCCTCCCCGGCTGCATTGACGCGCTGAATATGTCAAGGATCAAGGACTATTTGCAGGATCACGGATGGACTGGCCTCGCGAGCAGTGGGAGCAAGTGACCAAGAGCATCCTGGCGGCCAACATCCTCGTGTTCCGGCGGTTTGCACAGCCCTGGAAGCTGTACGACTCCATGTACCAGTACTTCCCAGAGAGCAAGACGCTCGCCGCCTTGAGACTGGTGATTGTTTATCAAATATATTTTGTATCCAATATTGGTTTCATTGATATTTGGATGTCATCCTGGGTGAATCCGTTTAGCCTTGCCTAGCCTTGAAGGCAGTCGAGGGTGAACCCGGTGCCGCGTGGCCTTGAATGCCATTGAAGACTAAGCTTGCCTAGCCTTGAAGGCAGTCGAGGGTGAACCCGGTGCCGCGTGGCCTTGACTTCCATTGAAGACTAAGCTTGTCTAGCCTTGAAGGCAGTCGAGGGTGAACCCGGTGCCGCGTGGCCTTGAAAGCGGACACATAAGTTTTGAAATGGACTGGTCCCTTGAAGCTGCTGATGTTTGGTATTTGTTTCTATTTGCCAAGTTCCTGTCTTACCACATGACAATTCTTATTATCTAAGTTCATGTTTTGATTTCCTTCCAGACAATCACCACCAAACTGAAACAAGGCTTCGCCAAGCGAACCCAAATGAGAGACTCAAACTCTGACGAAACCGACGGCGGTCGAACCAGACACCAGAGTTTCACCGACATCATGCAATCGCCAACGTCCAGCTTCACCACCAAGCTGACCGAAGACCAAATCCGCGAAGAATGCATGTTCATGGCCGGTTCGAGCATGGAGACCACTGGAAAGACCATGGCCTACGCGCTCATGATGCTGGGCATGCATCCCGTGCACCAAGACAAAGCCGCTGAGGAACAACGCACCATATTCGGGGACTCTTTGCGGCCTGCAACAACTGAAGACATAGCAAAGATGCCGATCCTGGAACGCATCGTCAAGGAAACTCTTCGACTTTTTCCTCCCGTCAGCGGCCTGACCAGGGAGTTGGTTGCAGACGTCGAGGTCACCGAGGGTCGCATCCTGCCCGCAGGAGCAATGGTCGTCGTCTCGAACTACATGCTTCATCGGGACGCCGCTAACTTCGAGGAGCCGGAAAGGTTCAGGCCGGAGCGTTGGGAGGGAGACGGTGACGCACGACATCCGTTCGCGTACATTCCTTTCGCGCGTGGGGTGCGCAGCTGCATCGGTCAACAGTACGCACATCTGCAGATGAAGACGACGCTGAGCAGGGTGTTGCGTCAGTTCCGGTTCACCAGTGGATACACGATGAGGGATCTGAGGAAGATTGACATTAATCTGACGAATATTTCGGCGATCGGTTATAAGGTGGAGGTTTTTAGAAGGGATAGAATGCTGAGAAAAAGGGTTTCATTTCATCTGTAACGAAATTACCTCATGGTCGGGTAGTATGTTTATTATAAAATTATAAAAATAAATAGCATTATGTCAGTTACACAGCAGTTTTTACATTTTTAAAGCTTACAAGGTTATAAGGTGGAGGTTTTTAGAAGGGATAGAATGCTGAGAAAAAGGGTTTCATTTCATCTGTAACGAAATTACCTCATGGTCGGGTAGTATGTTTATTATAAAATTATAAAAATAAATAGCATTATGTCAGTTACACAGCAGTTTTTACATTTTTAAAGCTTACAAGGTTATAAGGTGGAGGTTTTTAGAAGGGATATTACGAGTAAAAAGGATTTCATTTCATCTGTAACGAAATCACGTCATGGTTAGGTAATATGTTTATTATAAAATTATAAAAAAGAAATAGCATTATGTCAGTTACACAGCAGTTTTTACATTTTTAAAGCTTACAAGGTTCAGTCACGGATTTAAAACTATTTAAGAAAAGCAAATGAGGTTGTTAATCTTTAAAAAATACACTTGTGGAATTTGCACAGTCATTTTGAATATGCGTCTTCTCAATTACTACCTGCCATTATTCAGTAGAGAGTGAGAAGAGTTGTTTTGGACATCACTCCATATCTTGGAAACCCCTTTCCCTGTGACCCTCCCCATGTACATGCCATATTACGCGCGACTTGGTCTTTTTTCTTATGTGTGTACTTAATTATACCAAAATATATTATCACCATCGCAACTACACACAATTTTAACTTAAGTAATAAACATTATTAAAACTTTTTTATTTGGATAGATTCGTGGTAAAGTTAGGTAATAAAGCAAAATAACATATTTAACAATTTACACACTAAATAATTTAATCGTGTACAACTGTGTACACACATATTTACCATGTCTGTTGCCTACTAACATTTTATATCTTTGCTATTTCCGTCCAAAGTGCCAATATAAATTAACAAATCAACCACAAAAGTACCGCAAATAAAGTATATATGTACTGGGTAACAAACAACGAAACATAGGTAATAATAATGTTTAACGATTAATTACGATCAGGAGAAGCATTATACTTCATTACGTAACTACGAAAGCTTACTTCATAATCTTTTTCTAATTCTTGTTCAAGATCATCAAGATCGTCGTGAGCATCCACCTGTAACCGGAAACTTCTCACCTCTTGCATTTGTCTAATGCAAGCGGCAAGATGTCGAGAGGCAGAGTCTTTCTCCGAAATCTCGCGAAGATCGTTTCCGATATGACACACGTCAGCTGACGGAATTTTCCATACGGCTGTCATCCAGGAAGCCGCTACTGGGACAGCAGGAACGGCCAAGGGAGCACCCGATTCTAGGTCAGTCATCGTCAACTTTTCTGAGTCTGATAACTTCTTCCTCGACTTCTTCGCCGGTTTATCGGAAGAGTTCGGACTAACAGTGTTCTGCAGCGTTCCTCTAATTTTAGCTCCCGTTGAAGTTTCGTTTGACCTTTTGCGAGACTTTTCCAACATGTCAGTCGTTGTTGGTTCTGCAGACGTTTCTTTCATAGAACTCTTTCCAAAGTCAGCTTTCGCAAAAACGTTATCTCCCCCCACAGACTTAGCGCTTGGCGGCTTGTCAGAGACACCTAAGCGGCGGTGATCTTGCGTCGAATTTTCTGGTTTTTTAGGCTCAGCGAAGTCTTTGTGGGCATTGACCTCAAAGACACCTGCGCCACAATCATTGTCACCAAATGCATCTTTTCCCTGAACCTTGAACGAATCCGGCACTTCCCCAGGAAATTCGCTATTTAACCATTCGTCAAAATCAAATAACATTTCATGCGAGTCCGTCGAGGGATCTGTCGTTGTCTGCGTTGCAGGAACGTCTTCGGTCAAACTCTGTTTACGAACACTCGCTGCCAGATGCCCTCCACGGCGGCATTTTTCCTCCGCTGCAAGATCAGCCAAAAAAATTCTAAAACTCTCTGCTAGTTTGGCAGCACCTGCAGAAAGTATCGTCGTTTCTGTTTTATATGGGAAATATTCGCAAAGTCTTTCTTTATGAGAATTTGAATAAATTGACGTTGTTGACTCACCAGAAATAACTTTGGGAATACTAACTTGAGGGACAAGTCGTCTGCTTTTACTTAATTTACCGTCGGATGTCAGTTCCTGCGTCTGACTCGACCTCCACGGCGTCGCCGTCGCCCTACCAGTCGCACATCGTCGCGCAATTCCAAAGTCCCCCATCCCCCGTTCGCCATCACCACACTTCTCGGCGAGCTCCTCAAACTCTACCCTTTCGGCCAAGTCGCACGATTTCTTCAACGGCCCGTCACCCAATAGCCCCTCCGCAGAGCGAGCACGCCTTTCTTCGATCGTAATCGCAGCGACGGGGGGCAGCGCCACGGGCCTCAGCATCCATTGCATCGGATGTACTAGCATCGGCTTGCGGGTGCACGTCAAGTGGTCCGTGGTCGGACAAGGCGACGTCTCGCGGCCGAGGTCGGTGTCCGCGTCGGCCAGCCGTTGCTGCTCTGCCGATCGACGGATTGTGCGACGAATATAACATCCCGTTCTTGATGGCCGCGACATGGTCGATGGAGGCCGGGACGTCGGTCGCTGTAATGGTGAGGAGAAACACGGGGCTCAGTGTCTTGGGCGGCTAGGCGGCGATTGCCGCCGGGGCCCCGAGCCTGTGAGACCCACGGGGGGCCCCCCTCATGCGATGACATTTTTTTCTTAGGGCATGGGTTCTCAAAAAAGCAATTACCCTTTTTTTAGAGGATGGACAGTGACAGGGGCCCCAACGGCTTGCTCTCCGCCGGGGCCCTTGGATAGCCAGTCAGATACTCACGGGGCTCGATTGATGATCTTTGTTACGGGCTGGAATTTCAACACGTTGCCCTGTCTGTGTCAATAGTGACCAACGAAGATCCACTGAAACCACCCTCGAAGAGAATACCACCTCTTGGTCTTCCAAATTTTGGACACCAAAGCCGTAAAACACCCAGCACGCCCACAAGCACTGGCACACGACACAATTAAATGTAAACACTCGCGCATAAAACACAATAAGTAACAACTGATTAATTAGCATAGATCTGATATTCGATTATTAGTTTCGATGTTAAAACCGGGGTTTATCACGAGGTGACCTAGCCTAACCCGGGAAGTTCGTGACATCTCGGGTCTGCATCGGGTCACGTGATCACGATCGGGTGAGGTGCCTCAGCTTGTTTCGCTTTTCCCTACCGGTATCGGCAACCCGCGTGACACAGTTGACCGTGAGTTGCCTGCCAACCGGGGGTTACAATCCACAATTGAATTCAACAATCTGCCTCGGAATCTTGCGGAATCTCAAAACCACGCTCTCTTTTCTCGTTTTTTGGGGTGGCCATGCAGCAAGTGCCTCGTGCACGAACTGCAACTTGCCTAGAAGGAAAGAAGGGTAACCCGGCGCCCGCACGTATTCTCGAAATCACCGTGACAGTGGAGAAATGGACGAATGGTTGGAGGTGGGAGGAAATGGACTATTCCATGCTGTCGAAAGGTTGAAAAGCAATTGGCGAGTGAAGCTGTTGTACTCAGGACCGGACTTAGACAATATGCGCCAGTAGGCAGTTTTTTTCGTGGCGCCCCTATAAGCTGCCAATGCTAATCAGTAAAGCCAAGGAACCAATTTTTAAAGATGCATCTATTTCGTAAGTGAAATTATTCAACGGACTGGTACAGATTGGTACTTGGTAGGCACCTTTATCTTGCAGGTATTGTTAAGTAAAGCAAAATATAAGTAGTAAGCAATAATAACAACTCGATTTTACCGGCATTGTGCTAGCTGCCGTGGGTCTGATCTGGCAGCTTATGTCGCGCCCTGGAGTGATTTTTTTCTAGCACTAGTATATCGCTAATTGTTTTACTTCAACGCAACTTTCAAATGTACAAATAAAGAAAATGACTTAAAAAATCGCGTAGGGTGACCGCGTACCAAGCTTGTTAGCAGCGCTAACGAAGGCGCATTGGAGTGCTCCATGCTCGATGATTTCCCAACATTTGACACAGGAAAAAGTGATTAATAGTTCCAGGAGTGGAATGATTCATTCTGCCAATTCAAGAGCTGGATTCGCAATTTTATATGTAAGTCCCTAGTCCAGTTGTAAAATGAATTCAAAAAACCTCTCAGTCCGTATTTCCCGGCTGCAACTGCCTTTCAGACAGGAAATGCGGATAAGCGCACAATCGCAAGAAAGAAATAATTCCCGTCGTTCAATTTCGTCGCGTGAATTCAAGGTATACCTAACATACATGGGCACATAATTCAGATATAGGTATTGTTGCTTATATGATGCGAAGTAAATAAAAAAAGCAACATGGGTATTAGCGCCGGCCGGCGGACGGCGCCCCTAAAACCTCGGCGCCCCTAGGCGATAGTCTACTCTGCCTAGTGGTAAATACGGCACCGGTTGTACTGTACTAAATAAAGTCGCTCAAACTTCTCTCCCAAAGAGAAAAGGTAATTGAATATGATGGTCACCCATCCAATACCTGACTCAACGCAGTGTTGCTTAACGGCACGGTTTCCAATGCCACGTCGGACGGTTTAGGGAGGATAACTTCACCCGAACAAAACACAAAACACGCTTTCTGTTTGATTCAGATGTCTCATTGCATGTCTCACTGAGAATGATATCTTCACTATTACTATTTGATTACGATATAACCGATTCGGACAACCGACCAACAGGCCTTTCCCAAGCCCAAGCCAATTCCTCTCCTTCGCTCTCGCAGAGCACCACCTCCAGCTCGCCAGCGAAACCGACAATCCCTCTGCAGAGTGCAGGGGCTTATTATCCACTCTGCCTCTTTATCAACGAATATTGTCATATTGTGGCGAATGAGGAGCTGCCATCAGTTGTCATGTGGTGTAGCTGGTGCCAAAGAACTAGAAGTTGTAGAGGCTGCCACCAGATTGGCTATCAAAGTGATAACTGATCGAGATTTAAAAAAAAAGGGGGGGGGGGGGTAGTGTGATCTTCGGGGGAATGTCGTGGGTCGTTAGGGGTGGTACTTAATAGTTTCGAATAGGATGTGGAGGGGAATCAGATACAATAAGTACAATATTTGTTTTGGCTTACCAAATTGCTGAATGATGATCACAGAGTTTATTTGTTGTCGATTTAGATATTAGATTAACACACTCTCGATAGACACTTACAAAGGTAATATAATATCATGACTTGGTATTGAGATGCGGAGAGAATAACGTAGGGATAATGGGAGAGAGTGAGAGAGAGAGAGGAGAGAGAGAGAAAGACCTGGAGCCTATATTTTCATGACTTATTTCAGAAAGCAAGGTTTCTTCCTGAGGATAGGATTCTCCTGGAGGCCTTTATTGCCAACCAAGGAGAGGGAGAGAGAGAGGGAGGGAGGGTAGGGTCTCCTGGAGGCCTTTATTGCCAACCAAGGAGAGGGAGAGAGAGAGGGAGGGAGGGTAGGGTCTCCTGGAGGCCTTTATTGCCAACCAAGGAGAGGGAGAGAGGGAGGGAGGGAGGGTAGGGTCTCCTGGAGGCCTTTATTGCCAACCAAGGAGAGAGGAGAAGGAGAGGAGTTTGCGTACGAGGCAAGACTGACTTTCTAGGTCCATGAGAGCCGTCTTATATAGCCCGGGTGACAATGGGCCGGGTGACAATGACAGAGTGACAATGGGCCGGGTGACATATGCGACATCAGGAGGCAAGGGTGGTCAATCTTCAGATGTTGAACTAGTTAGTCAAGTTCCAGAAAGGTGGCATATAGGGGTAGTGAAATAAGTGGAAAAGGGGAAGTTTTTGGTAAAGGTAAACTGTAAGTGTCACTAGCGGGCGCTCATGGTCTGATCTGTATGTTACATTCCAAAGGTATTGTGAGGGTGTCTATTGTATAGGTGACTCTCAGGTGAGTTCCTGTTTCTATAACATTAAATATAATGGTTGAAAGTATTGTGACAATATCGCATTGCTGACTCGGTGTGCGTCTCCATTAGACACTCAAATCGATTGCCGCACTCAAAAACTGCACTCGCAAGAATACATATTTTGCCAGAATGAAAATACACTAGAATTAATTTGTATTTGCCACTTTCTGGTAATCTCGTATCATAGAGTATACCATACCAAAGAGTCAGATGATTAAGTTTTTATCAATACCATGAAAAATGGTATTTATCATTCCAATTAAAAATGGTATTTATCATTACCATTATTTACCACTTTACTCTTTACAAATCGAAAAGAGTCAGATGATACTTTACTGTGAAATTTACCAGGCTGTGGTAAGTACGGCTAACACGACTGTGAGCATAAACAGAGTTCGGTGGGAAGTGGCAACGCAAGCACGGTCCCAAGGATCACCCGGTACATGAATGCCATTGGCATCTCAGTTTAATCTCTAATCTTCAAGGCTCACTATCGCCACAGCTCCTAAACTATAAAAAAATAATAGTGGACGGTTTTACGCAGAGACTTTGAAATATGCGGTTTGTGCACGGACTTCAGTACAGCCTCTTGTTTCAACAAGGCAAGCACGATCTTACAATTACTGGTGCAACTAGATTCCGGGATGAATATTAATTGATTAATTAATTAATTGATAGTGCGAATAGCACGTGACAAAGTCTGGAAGAGGGTTTCCTCTACTCACGGGTGTCCGCTTCGACTTGTCCGTTTATAAACCTCTCGAATCATCTCCCATAAACTTAATGAGGGCAGGGTTGCAAAAATGGGACACGAAAACCCGCCGCTGTGAACTATCACCAGTTGTCAAGTGTTTGCGTTCGCCTATACCACATTCCCTTTGTTTCGCCACAATGCACATTGCAAGAGAGTGATTGAATCGGCTTACCACTTTCCAGCATATTATTGTTATCAGCGTTGTTTGCACCGATTTCCGACAAATGTTTGGCACATAATTCTACAATTTGTTTTTCACCTCTCGCTTATTGTATGTTGGTGTGCTGTGCACTAACTTTGCTGAGGCGTACTGAAATCACGCTGAATTCTGGATGATATTGATATATAGGTATTCCTACGGCAGCACTCCGCTATTGATAAGTCAGGTGTTGTGATATAGCTCTAGCATCCTGATGCCCAGTTATACCAAGTTTTTCAACTCGGGATCTCAACTAGGAGTTACACTGAATTTGCTGCATGTGATTGGCTGAATTCAGTTGTAACTCCTAGTTGGGGTCTCAACTAGGAGTTGAAAAACTTGCTAAAACTGAGAAGACTGATGGGGAATTTCACCAACTCCGTTTAGTTGCTAAGCCACGTTTAGTTGCTTAAACGGCATTTTATTTAAGTTTTTGCATTTCAACAAATTCCCAGATGCTCGCCAATTGCTTCCCAAATTGAACGGGGAATACGTTTCAATAAACCGCGAATCGAAACTGTTTGTGAAAAGCACCGAAGCGCTGCCATCGGCTGGGTTTTCTTCGACGTTTTGTAAAGCTTCGCTTAGCGAAATTTAAACGGTGTTGGTGAAACAGCCCATGAGAAGACTATATAGACCTAGGGAAGATTGGGCTCTAAAGAAGGATAAACAAAATGATCTCACCGTGGTAACTGGTAACTATAGTTGCCGGACATCAATAAGTGAATGGAAACATAATAGTGTAAGTTGTAACCTTCATGGACATTGGACAGCAAAAAAATGTTACATTTTTTGTTTCGACATATTTGGTAATCGTGTTAATAATGTTCCCTGAGTTGATGATGTTTGGGTTTGATTTGATTTTGCCAACATCAGTTAGTTGCAAATACCTTTGGTGGACCTTGATATTAATAGGTAGGTGTGTATACATATTTTACATTTAGTTATAGGCTCGTTAGATAGTATTTGGCGATACTAAAAAGGTAAATTCTCTTGTTCAGTTTTGCAAGTAGGGTACTACAGACCGAAAGTAAACCAACATACAAACTCGAGGAGCACTATTTTTGTTATCTACGAAATGTCAACCCCTAAACTGTGTCAAAATCCATGGTGAAATGAAGAATATGAAGGTGGCCCGTTATTGCATGTCATCATTCGAGGGGTTATAAGTAATTCTGAGGGGTGGTAACCCCCTTTGACGTCTCGACCTACATTCGACAATGTGGTGATAAGCAATAAGCATGGCCATCGTCAACGCCATACCCCAAGGGGCGGAACTCTACTTATACAGTATACCTATCAGGTACTTTAGTCAGCTGCTCGGGGCATTAGGCCTATACTATAACATTGTGCAATACCGGTGTACTGCCGACAAAATAACATGAAACGTAGCGTACCTAGGTATCCTCTCCTTTTCATATTTACCACGATCGCACTATTCACTACCACCACGGGACGGGTGCTACATAAGATCACTGCAGTGCATCAGCATGGTTAAGTAACACTGCGCTCGGCACAGTAATGGATGGGTGACCACAACAACCACGACGCTTGCACTTAGTGGTTGGATCGCCATGCGGCACTGAGATTTTCACTTAACTTCTAATCTGGTTACTAATTTCTATCCGATGTGCATGCCTATGCAACAAGATGTACTTGGAAAAGCAATCGCGTCGGAAAGGTAATGTCATTCGTAAATTTTCC
Source organism: Nemoura dubitans (assembly GCA_921293005.1). Lineage (NCBI taxonomy): Eukaryota > Metazoa > Arthropoda > Insecta > Plecoptera > Nemouridae > Nemoura > Nemoura dubitans. The sequence goes on from OV121076.1 coordinate 5,698,924, forward strand.
TACCTTGCGACAGATCGTCGATGTCCCAGCCAAACCGAGGATTGCGCAACACAGCGATGCAACGCAAGACGCTGCTGCGGGAAGATTTCAGCAGCTGGGTCGAGCGAATCACTCTGCGAGCAAATCAAAAAGCCACCGCGCACGGTACAACCCGGTATCAGGTACAGTCCATAACAATTCGGAAAGCCCGTCACCGCACGCACTGCGCTGATTTCCAAGGCAAGAGGGACGCAAATCGAGACGCACCGCTCTTGTAGAGACGCACTATGATACTGACCTGACCACTTGTTGGGATTTGGGATTGGGATTGGGATTCAGGGGTGCACATCATGTCGACGACCCCTGCAGTGTTTACGATGTCGGAGAACTCAAGTGAAAGCCCCCGGGTTGCGTCTTTGTTCGCAAACACTTGTGCGCTCGCACCGACTAGCAAGGTGCATCCCTGTCATTGTAGAGGCAAAATACCGAAGGCTTCTGACAGAAACAAACAATCGCCCTTCGTTGGATCGACTGCCCCGCCCGTCTTTAGTGGGGGGGCGAACGTTTTGTTACCCAAGTTGTACTAGTTACTATATAGTCCTGTTGAAAAGAATGTAGATCCTTTGGAAGTCAAGGGCCGGATTCAAATTTCCTGGATGCTCGGCGGGCCGGTCGACCCCTTCCGGAAATGGTGAGGGGGGGGGGGGAGCAAATATGACAAATGAAACATCATACAAAATTATATGCTCAAATTGACCTAAAAAGCATAGATATGGGCTCCAAAATCAACGTTGAATTTTAAAATTTCTTGTCGGCTGTGCCTCGGTGGGGCTCTCCCCCTTCCCCAGGCTTGGGATTATCGAACCCACCGCGCATAATTGGTAATAGAGGTATACATTAAATTAAAAGTGTACTATTTTCAAAATCAGATATTTCCTATATCGATCTCATTGCGAAAACTGTTCTGCGAGTCGTGAATATAATAATTTACCAGAGATGTTCAAGAATGAACATGAGCCCTGAAACTATACTAGAAATAACTCAAGACATATCCGAAAAATGCGGGTCCTTTTAAATTTGTTAAATACTTTTCTTCAGACACGGTCTGCGCCTATCTTTCATGCATATTGTCCAAGGCCTGGCGGGCAGGACAAAATAGTGCTGCGGGCCGGGGGAATTGCGGTTGCCCATGCCTGATGTAGATAGTTGAAGCTAATTACATGTAATAAGCTTGTCGCCGTCTTGAAACTGTTCCTATAGTGAGGATTTTTACGTTTTATTGAACTGCTAGTCTCTATAGTGCTCTACACACTTACAAATGCGTGTACGCGATGTGTGCTCTACTGCGTAACGCACAATGCCACATGCCGAGCGGGCGACCGTCGTCAAGGGAACACTAGCTGACACATTACGTATCTCCTCAGTCAGTGCTGCCGTTCCGAGTTTTCTTAACGTAGGTACTGCCTGGTGGCCGAAAGAAGTACTATTTTCACACACAAAAGTACGAGATTCTAATTTTGCAGCATTAAAATATCGACACATTCAAGAACCACCTAAATCGACAAGCAATATGTCATTTTAATAACTAAGGACTAGTCAGGTATCGTTATGTGTTTACGAAAAGTATAAAAATGAGAAATCATGCCCAGAAATTGAAGATCGAAACATACACCTAAAATCGAAAAGTAACTCATCATCGTTTCGTTATGTTGTTTCAATCATTGTGTAGGCTAAAACATCAAATGCCATTTACGTTAGAAAATACAGGATAGACAAATCTTGGCCTATAGCCTCACGTGAAACCGTGCACTGGCGCAAAGCGATATTGGAGCGAGCCAATTGGAGGAGCAGAGATTTGACTTCCGGAAAACCCCGATTTTTTGCAAACCATTAAAAAAAATTGTGTTTAAATAGGAATTTGCATGTCTGCATGATAATATTGATAATATTGTATTAGAATTATGAAAAAAAAGTACTGAACTCAACTTTGAAAAGACTAACCGTATTTACGTAGGCACAGGAAGCTAAAAAGAGTAATAGATCTAGAACAAAAGTGATGACGCTGAAACACAGGTTCACCTGCGCTTGCGCGCTAAGCGCCCGTTGTTCCATTCATCCCTTACGCTAACCTTGGAGTGGAGGGAGAACAAAACGACGATATCATAAAAGTGAAACTTGGATCATCTTCAAGAATGAAACAATTGGAATGGTCAAACAAAGGTGGACAAGGACCGCCGCATTTCCTTTAAAACGGTTATCTCGTGTAGTAAAATTGATGTTCTTGCGAGGTCCCGATGGACTGGTCTGATCCTAGCCCTCATCCTAATCTTTGGCACGTCCACACAAGTCCTGAAGATGTCGACGCCAACGCCGACGAAACGTCGACCTAGGTTCTTTTTAGGACCGCAAGTCAGTCTGATCAGAGCATCACCGAACACCTTACCACCATCTGACCATGGATCTGAATCACTCCGTCATTACATACTGGTAGTGTGAAATATTGGTACCAAACTGGTAGCAATCTGGTGTCAAAGTCAATTGGACGACTTGAATCATCATATTTACATCGTATTTCACTTTGAAATCGTTTTCTTGCCTCAAATCTTCGACATTTCTGTGTGCATCTCAGAACTCTATGGTGCGTTGTCGAGGATGTATACTCAAGTTTTTAATTTTATTACTCCTGAAACTTCACAGTATACGTTCTCGAACTGTGTACCCTGGGTAATTTTTTAAAGCCAGCTCCAGACAAACTGTCTAAAAAGCCAATCAAAATGCGGGAAATTTAGCATAGCGTCTACGAGGCACGAAACGGGAGAGCGCTTCCCGGTCCCGGTCCCGGTCCCGGTCCCGGTCTTCACAAATAACAGGTTTTTAAGAGCCCGGGGTCCCATTGTTTCAATATCCACACACTGTGACAGCTCGAATCCCTGCAATTGTGAATGTCAAGGCACAAGAGTTGCAGAAAATCTCCACTCTGGACATACGTATGCATTTGATCGGCATCCACTTGGGATTTATAAAATTGACTCAAGTAGGTATTCGGATTAATCATAATATATAGGTTAAATTATGAAGCGTCTTTGAGATTCGATCTAGCCATTTTGCCAGAGTGCCATCAGCTCTCCATTTTAGGGAGCCTGTTTGCCCTGAGATTTCAACGAGCTAATTGAACTGCTGCGTGCCGCAATATTTCATTTTGCACCTACAATAACAAACAATGACTCCAGCGCAATTAGTCTACAAGCCGTTGAACTTGCTACAATTTATTATTACACTCCCATGGCGTACCTTTGCCCATGGCATAGTTAAAAGCTATTGGACTGCGAAAATAATTATTTTTATGTAGGCCCATGATGAACTGGGTTTCCTATCCTGAATGATGGGTATAAATCCTGGATTACAGGGGGAATCTAGGAAAATTAGTGTGTGTAAATCAAGACTTACGGGTAGAAATAGGTGGCCGACGAAGTGATGTTCCTCTGGAGTACGCTCTGAGAGTGGTATCCGGAGGTGCGCAGATTCCAGTAGAGTCTAATGGATGACAAAGCACCCAACGCTCGTCGCAAATCCTGATTGCATCAACTTCTCGCTAAGATCTTTACACTGTGGCGACTGCGAGCAGAATTGAAATGTGTCGTGTATTGGTCTGGTAAAAGAAGGGGAAAAGTTTGATGTGCACTTCAGTCCTGTGACCAAAATGATTTATGTGATTCGGATGTATACGATTGCTCCATATTGGTACTTATCGGCGATCCATTATGTTATATACAGTGAAAAAATAAACTGTCGTTTCGTTTTCGATGGTAATGGCCTCAGTTCCAAATGGACGTGGTTCCAGGAATCAATTGAGCCGGGCAGCGTTGGTCGGACGCCGTTGTTTAATGGGGGTCAGAGGTCAGAGTCAAACTTGGCGCATTTATTTGACCACGCATGGGTTCGTTCGCGTATCGGGGTCCAGTATCGCATCTCAACAGGATGGAGGGTGAGGATGGTTAGTGATTTATACATCATGTCGTCGCTCTTTGGATCGTAATCAGTACAATTCGATGCACTGTATACTCTCTTGCAATGTAATGTAACCTCTAAATTACCGAAAGGGTAGACGGAAGTATATATAAGCATGAAGATCAATTTATCATTTACTTGCGCCATTTTTTTCCAGAACAAACTCATCTAAATTAAATGCAGTGCCGTAGGGCGGTCGAAAAAATATTTCCAAACTTATCCCGAATGTCTTGCTTATTTTGTGTAACCACCGCCTGCTGTACGATTGCTCCCTTCGTCGCTCTAGCGACATGCAACAGGCGGTGTGTGTAACCATGATGCTCGCAACTTGCAGTACTAACCAGTTTGCATGGAAGCCATGTTGCCCTAAGGATATGTTCAAGAGTGCAATCTTGGTTTCAAGTGTATATGGACAACTATGAACTGAAAACTGTCCAAGCAATGAAGTGAATTCAGCGACTGTCGAAGCTCACTAGCAGATCGCGGCTAAAAGAATGCCGATTTTAAGATGAAACCCAGACCTTATATAGACCAGACGACATGCGTGGGCGGTCATCCCGGGTGCAGGTGGCTGGATCCGACAGGAATGCAAGAAAATAAAAATGATTTGTCGTTCTGAAAAGTGACATCCGATCAGCTGAGATCGCGAAAAGGCGTCACGTGGTTGTCGTGTCTAAAGACGCCGCTTGAAGCTAAACACATGTGTGCAGTGACTCCATTACCGAAAACAATAAAGTAGCGAGCTGTCACTCGAGTATATCCATCGCCGCGCACACGTGCTCATGGACCCAGCATCTCCGATGACCAGTGGCACAAACCCTTCGCGAATTCGAGCTAGAAGATGTGAGCCAAGAGGATCTGAAAGGGATCGAAACGCAACGTGGCGCGACTGGACTGGCTCTTAACGTAAATGTCAGCAATAATGACGCAATGTGTTGTGCTGAACACCCATCTTTGAAAGACGGACGCTGGCTTCGCCGAAACGGGGTTAGCTGTAGCTGTAGATGTTCGGACAAGTCAGGAACAAAAACAAATCTGCGATTACTTTAGCGTTGAGATAACAAGACGAGTATGCATTCTTTGTCGAGTATGGCTGGTATTGGCTGGATAGCTAGTGGCATGGGCTCTATTGGGACTGGCAGCTATTGGCTTGATCTCTCGTGACATGGGCACTATTAAGACTGGCTGATTTTGGCTTGATCTCTCGTGGCATGGGCTCTATTGGGACTGGCTGCTAGTGGCTGGATCTCTCGTAGCATGGGCTGTATTGGGACTGGCTGCTTTTGGCTTGATCTCTCGTGGCATGGGCTCTATTGGGACTGGCTGCTATTGGCTGGATCTCTCGTGGCATGGGCTCTATTGGGACTGGCTGCTAGTGGCTGGATCTCTCGTAGCATGGGCTGTATTGGGACTGGCTGCTTTTGGCTTGATCTCTCGTGGCATGGGCTCTATTGGGACTGGCTGCTATTGGCTGGATCTCTCGTGGCATGGGCTCTATTGGGACTGGTTGGGTTTCATAATTGCTTCTGGCCAATGGGCACCTAGATAAATGCGTCCACAGCTCGGAGGCATGCTGTTCGGCACTGTTCGGCACTGTTCGGCACTGTTCGGCAAATGCTGCACTCTGAACCTTACCCTGGGCATTCCGGAAATAAATTGTTTGACGAGCCGAAACTGCAGACGCCGAAATCCAGTAAGAAATTCTCTTCCTGCACCAACCTGACAAGTCCTGGCTCCTGGAAGTGAGCGAGTGGAGGAGAAAGGGATGGAAATGGGAATTGCAACAACTCACACGAGGATATGGTGCCCGCAGTTGGTAGCGTTGTTTATTCTGCACAACTAATGTTCGGTTCTTGCACACGCTCAAAATTTGACCTCAAAATCCAACGAGATTTTTTTGGGTAGGTACTGCCAACACTGGCCACTAAAGTTTCTACTACACTAGGATATAAGTTTCAGTTTACCATCGCAGCTGCTCTACATTGTATCTTATGGCCATTACTTTGCTTGAAGCTGTGGGAAACGGTAACCACAAAAAATTCTACTTTAGACGGGAATTTGTTAAAACTTGTAAGCTACAGAAACTTTTGGAATGAATACCGGCTAAAGCTTACCACGATGGCACCTCCATGCATTTCTCCCAATACTCAATCCAAACTACCCTCGGGATTCAGAAGTTTAGACTTCATGGGCACAAGTTGCCCAAAAAAATAAAGCACCGATGGATGGGCGTCCGTTTTTATCAGTTTAAATTTATGTTTTTCTCCCCTAAAAAAAGAAGCTTTGTGAGTGTCAAGCGCTTTCAAACTGGCATTCATCGAAACCTAACCAATGCCGACACAACACTCACAACTGGGCAAATAAATCTGACCCCCCCCCCCTGACGTTCGAAATGACGAGAAAACCCGACGGCGCCTACGCCCTACTTTATGTGACAGCGTGATGGTCGCAGGCCTCCAGCTGCGCAAATGCAGCTCATGACTGTGTCGTGCAGCCTCGGGTCTCTTCGTGCCTCCTCGGGCCAGGGCCTCCTCGCTCTATCTCTGTGGCAGGACGCAGGGTTGAATATTATTATGCATAACCAGTGCTTGTTTGTGCCGGAACGCACCGGCACCTCTTTTCGGTACACTAAAAAAAAATTAAACATTAGCGGTAATATCTGTGCTCGCCGATCGCTGGAAAAATCCAGCACTCCATTTCACGTCGAGAAGGAGAGTGTATTTGCACCTTCCCCAAGGGGGCCTCTGCTATCAGACATGAGCTAAGAGTTTGAAAACTTACAAGCCATGTCTTGAGCCAGACAAAAGGCTCTGTGGCCATGGGCAGTTTTGAAATTCACTGCTTGTGTCTATAGCAGCAGTGGGTCCAGGAGGAAAATGCGAAGACACTTTCCTTCTTAACGTGAAATAAGATTAAGTGCGTCCATGTTGTTTTTCGTGGAGGTGAATAGGGCGGGAGGGGGGGGGGGGGTAAAGGATAATTTTCTTTTATGAATATTGGCGTTCCGGTACCTATATTTTTACAAAAAAAAAAGCACTGTGCATAACTCTTGCTAAAAAACACAATGGATTTGTTTGGATATGCATAACATTAATTATTTTATTCACAGAAAAATAATGGTAAAACAATAACTCTTTAGCTGCAAGATCAGGGGGTCTATCGTGTAACTTTGTGATTCCAAAACCATTCGTTTTCAATTTCACTCCCTATATGGTTTAGCACGGGCAGTGATTTGAAATCGTGTGATTTCGAGCCAAATCGAATGATAAAAGTTACATAATCGCTACCCAGGGTTTGATGGTTCGATGATTTAGTGGAAATTTGGGAAATAGCTGTGAAAAGCAAGCCCTCACACCCGAAACCAGGCAAAAGAGGACGGAAGTAGTCATTTTATGGGGGAAAGCGCTGAGACTGCTTCATAGGGTTACTCCGATAGGTTATGAACACGTTTTACATGGTTGTGATGCAAGGGTTGATATTTAGTTCGGTCTAGTAGTTACTGCTGTAGGTCCAGTGGCGCCTTTAGCCCAGTGGCGCCTTTAGCCCAGTGGCGCCTTTAGCCCAGTGGCGCCTTAAGGTCAGGCGCGGGTCCCGGTGGTCGAGGGTCCCACAAGATTGTTTTAAAGAACCGATTGCTAGGAGAAAATACGTTTTTTTTCGAAATGGATAGAACAATTAAGCGATGACATTTTTATTTGTAGATAATGGACTTATTGAAGTGGGCCCCAAAAGTCGTTTGAGCCCAAAATGCGCCCCTGTGAAGGTCGGGTTCAACCTACGAAGACGATGTTATCAGTTATCGGGAAACAAGTCGTTTGGGCATCGGTTATCAGATTCCTCAAACAAGTTTGTTAATTTCCAACGTCAGTCGAAATATAACACCAACGGACCTTCGGCCTTCTGGCTGCGTGCTGGACAGAAATATTTGAGGGGCAAGCTGGAGAAAATACTTATCTTCTGTGTTCTGACCCAATGTAGATGTCGCCTAGGGAAAGTGGAAACATTTACCTAATGCAGCTGGTGCCTCTGCTCTCTGGGGAGACTGACTCCTGGTCTGAAAATAGAAAGGGTATACTTACTGTTGCATTGTAATGTTGTTGAAGAAATAATATTTTGGTCGAAATAATGTTAGGTTTATCGAGAGCAACAAGAGCCGGCAATAGAGAGATGTATAAAAATCCACAAACGAGAATGCAAGTACAGGGTGAATTAATTAATACTGCACTCGAAAATGACTTTATCAAATGAAAAATTTTATTGAATTTTGAATAATGAAATGAAGCATACATAAATACAGACTTTTTTCTCCCAATAAGCATATAGGTAGCTTGTTATAATTTGAACTTGTCAGTTTTATACTCTATCAATAATGCACCGTACGTACATAGTATATTAATCTTCAGTGAAATTATTGTATGAACATCATAATTATTCGTTTGAGAAGGCGCTGATCTGGCAACGTGGGGGAAGGGAGGCCTGCCCACTCACAAATTTGCGCCTTCCTAAAGGCTTACAAGAAGAAATGTAAAATCTTATTTTTATGTACACAAATTAGCCTCCCAAAAATGTTGCCCATTCCGGGATTTGAACCCGGGTCCCCAACTACCCGGGTTCAAATCCCGGAATGGGTAACATTTTTGGGAGGCTAATTTGTGTACATAAAAATAAAATGACTAGCCAATTACGAGCTTTCGTAATTTAAATAAGATTATAAAAGAGAAATGTAAAATCATTTTTGCGATGACAACCATGAACAAAAAATGTATTATTTTATAGTGCAACATATCTATAGTAAATAATTGATTCTGTTTGTGTTTTACTTGGTCACTGGCTATTGTAAATTTCTCACCACCAATAAACAAATCATTAAACTTTATCAACTTTATCAACTATAAATAAAATATTATTAACATCATCAACTTTCATAAATACGATTTATATATTTAAAAAAATACTGCTCATACTTTATCGCAAACCACTAAATTAAATTTCTTCTATTAGCACCACAGTAAAACGAAGTAATAAATGATAATAGTAGCACAAAACCTAATTTGTGTAAACCGAAGATTGGCTAAACCCCGTTACTTACTCTTAAAGTTGTTTGGCACACTGCAATTCTCCACATGCACTTCTCAAGTCGAATACAACTCTAACCACGCTATATAAATTGTTGAGTACTACACGAATAGAAAGGCGAAACTTTGTACATTTGAACATATCGTAGGTGGCAGTCATCGAAATCATCTTGTAGCTCCTTCTCCAACTCATCCAACTCTTCGTGAGCATCAACCTGTAGACGGAAACTCCTAACCTCTTGCAACTGACCGAAGATGTCTCTGAGGTACTGGCCGTTGTCGAACTGCTCCGACATAGCACGGAAGTCTTTGTGGATTATTTCGCCATGGTTAACTGGCGCGGACTGTTCACTAGTTCCTAGACTTTCGCCTGATGGCATTTTCCGTTTTTCTTTAGGCTCCGAGGCTGATGGAGCAACGGGAACAGCACTCTCTACAATGTCAGCTGTACCACGATGTTTTTTCGCGCAAAGACTTTCTCTTACGCGAGTTCCCGTAAAGCTGCAGGACGTTTTGCGAGATTTACTCGAATTATCAGCCGTAGTTGGTTTTGGAGAAACATCTGTGCGAATATCCTCCTCTCGGCTGACTAAAGCAGTAAGTTGACTTTCGCTGAACGTTTCAACAATGTTAATTGCCGTAGAATTCTTACCGATGCTCATACTTTTTTCTAGTGGTCTTTTCCGAAATTTTTGCAACTTGTCACCTGCTGCTGGTTTCGCAGGAACAGGGAAATCTCTGCCGATACTCTCTGCAAGGTCAACGCTCGCAGAAGGCTCTCCCTCTCCGTTGTTTCCACCCGAACTTTTCCGGGCTTTTTTATGCTGTTCCTCAGTTACCGACTTCGGAAACACGTATTGACGATAATTCTCTTTTGCCAACTTTTTGCAAAATGCCATTTTCTGAGACATCACCGTCTCTTTGTCGCGGTCGTCTTTGCTGGGTGACCGTTTTTGGGGTTTTTTCGGCGGCTTCGCAGGGGGCTGCTTATCAGGAATGTCCTTGACAGGACTTGCTATAAGGCTAATTGCTGCAGAAATTTCACCGTTGCAAAGCTTTCCTCCTGCGGATTGTCCTCGAGGAATCTCCAAATGACCAGTCGTTGCCCGCTTCGTCGAAACGTTACCTTCTTTACAGGATGACATTTTCGGCCACTTATTCCGCTTGTCTGTAGTAAGATGTGGCCTCGCAGGTGACTGCTTATCAGGGAAATCCTTGCCGGGTTTTGCTTCAATGCTATTCACTACAGACACTTCATTGCTGCAAAGCTTACCAACTGCGGATTTCCTCCGAGGCTTCTCCAAATTATTAGTCGATGCCGGCCTCGTCGGTACAACATCGCGAATTCTCACTTCAGAGTTGACATATTTTGCTGATTCGTTACCTTCTCCAATTAGTGACATTTTCAGCAATCTATTCCGCTTGTCTGTTGATAGATGTGACTGGGCAGGTGGCTGCCTATCAGGAACGTGCCTGACGGGACTCGCTAAAAGGTTTATTGCTGGAGGACATTTAACACCACAAAGCTTTCCACCTGCGGAGTTCCTCCGAGACGAATCCATATGACCAGGCAATGCCGGCTTTGTCGTAACAAGATCGCGAACTCTCACTTCGGAATCAACTCTGGCTGAAACGGTACGTTCTCCACTAGGTGAAAATTTAGGTAACTCACTCAGCTGTTCAGCAATAACCGACTTAGCAGATACACCTTTGCTGACACACGCTTCAAGGTCGACAGTCATACAACGTTTAACTTTGCCGCGCTTTTCACTGCATGGCATTTCCCGTGACTTTTGCAACTCTTTTGTCTTTGAATTTGACGGCGTAAAAGGAACAACTTTACGATGTCTCACCACAAGGTTAACTGTGCCTGAATGTTTACATGCGCCGTGCTTAACTGTTTTGGAACTTGCAACCCCTAGGAGCTTTTCAACCAATGGCATTTCCCTGCCCTTCCCCAACAATTTCGATGTCCTAGGCCGAGAAGGGACGTCTTTGCGGGGATTTTCCCGAATGTCGTCTATCTTGGAATTTTCACCCCTACCGCGCTTTTCACCCACTGGCATTTTCCACCCCTTTTCCAACTTTTCCAGTGCCTTAGGCTGGGAAAGGACCCCTTTGAGGGGACGTTCTAGGACGATAACTGGCCGAGAGTTTTCACCTCCACCGCGCTTTTCACCAGATGGACTTTCCCCATTTTCCGGCAATCTTTGTGTCGTGGCGCCTGCTCTGCGGGGACTTTCTCGAACGACATCTGTCTCGGAACTTTCTCCCCCGTCGCGATTTGCACCGAAAGACGGTTCCCCATTTCCTGTCAATTCTGCGGCCTCGCGCTCAGGAGGGTAATATCTCGAGGTAATCACTGCAACATTGTTTTTATATTCTTCGTACATATCTCTGCACACCGCGATCCTCCACTGTTCTAGCAACCGTTTCTTCGTCTGCGACGCAGTGCAGGCATCGATGGGGGAACCTTCTAGTTCTTGCACTTCAACTGCCACCGCCGAGTTTTCACGCGCGTGCAGATTCGGCACTTTCCGCGCCTTGAGCAGCAACGCTTTAACGTAGCGTTCGGCAAACGTGATTGGCTTCACGAACGGCAGTTCGAGAGGCGTCATCTTCCACGGGAGCAGCCGGACCTTGTTCGGACACGTCTCGTGCCTTACACAAGTAACACCGATTGCGTCGCCTATTGCGTTTCCGTTTCGCCATGGTTCTACGAGTCTGGTAGTCGGCTACTGAAATGACAAAGAGAAAATGCAGCCGTTAAAAAACTAAGTCTTCTCTTTATAATCTTATTTAAATTACGAAAGCTCCTAATTGGCTAGTCATTTTATTAAACCCGGGTTCAAATCCCGGAATGGGCAACAGTTTTGGGAGGCTAATTTGTGTACATAAAAATAAAATTAAGTCTTCTTTACATTAACTGCATATTTACGCGTTATATAATATATTATAAAATTACATTTGTGACACGTGACTTTTCCAATGCGGTTTCGCAGTCCACGCTTATTTTAAACCGGAGTTGAGGAAATGTTGAAGACGGCCAGTGATTTTTGAGATGATCACCATAAAAATGTAAATTTGAAAATTGATTATCGAAAGGGTAAATTTAGTTGGGTAAATGGTTGTCTCTTTAGAGTATTTTGTCGAAGGGCAAGTTGAACATTAGTTCGGGTGGTAAATAGTGATAACAGGAAGGGATTACGTCGTCGTAAGTAAAAGTTGGACTCGCCGATAATTATACACAGAGTTTGTAATAATTTATTATAAAGTGCCAACTCGCACATAAAAGTTTACAAGAATAACTGATAATGAGTGCCGTATTTACCACTAGGCAGAGTAGGCTATCGCCTAGGGGCGCCGAGGTTTTAGGGGCGCCAGAACTCATGTATTTTTTTATTATTATTATTTTTTTTATGGACATATTGAATTGCGATGTCTTGTGTTCAGTCAACATCGCATTATATAAGCAACAATACTTCTAAAATCTTAGTCTTGGTTTATGTGGCCATGCATGTAGGTATATTATATACCTTGAATTCACGCGAGGAAATTGAACGGCGAGATTTTTTTCTTTCTTGCTTATGCGCTAATCCGCATTTCCTGTAGGAAAGGCATGGTTGCAGCCGGGATGTACGGACTGCGAGGATTTTTGAACTCATTTTACCATAGGGTTTAAATATGCAATTGCGAATTCAGCTCCCGAATTGGCAGAATGGCTAATTCCACTCCTGGAACTATTAATCGCTTTTTTCCTGTCGACAAATGTTGGGAAAAACATTGAGCATGGAGCACACCAGTGCGCCTTCGTTAGCGCTGCTAACAAGCTTGGTACGCGGTCACCCTGCGCGATTTGCGGGAAGTTCTTTATTTGTGCATTTGAAAGTTGCGATAGTAAAACAATGGGCGATACTAGAGCTCACAACAAAACAAGATCGCTAAAGAGCGCGATAAGTCAGTCAGATCATGCCCAGCAGCAAGCACAATGCAGGTAAAAACAAAATATTTTTATTGTTTTATTTCTTATATTTTGGGTTACTTTACAATACCTGCAAGATAAAGGTGCCTATCAAGTATCAATCTATACCAGTCCGTTGAATAATTTATATAGGCACTGACAACTACCCCTAGTGTAGTGCCACATGTCTACAAATATAATGGTTGTGAAGTCGCTTCTTAGAACGCGAATTGTGTGGGGGAGGCGATTTTGTTTGTATTGTCAAGCGCACGCGATAAGGTCGGGGGGTGGGGGGGGGCGTCCTATAGTCGGTGCTAGCTAGAGAATACGAGTTTTGCCCGGCTTGCCTCTCAAATATTTCCCCCCAGCACGCAGTCAAAAGGCCGAGGGTTCGTTGGTGATTCCAGGACGGACTTGCGAGTGGAAATTAGAAAACTTAGTTTGAACCTTGAAGAATCTGATATCCGATGTCCAAACGACCTGTTGGCGAGAACTGAAACTTGTCTTCTCCTGTAAGGTCCGACTATAGTCTATGAAATCGGAGTTCTACGACTGTGTCCTCGTATAGGCGAGCTTGAGGAACGGTGGCCCAGTGCCGGGCATTCGAAAGTATAAAAATGGAAATGTGCTTGACTTCTCATGCTTACTGAATTAGTTTCACTTTTTGATTTAGTTTCACAGAATTTAAGGGTTATACACGAGACGAGAAGTAAAACCACATTTTAATAAAAACACCGGCACACAATAAATGTAAATGTTTTTAGTCCACTAAATTGATAGCATTTTGAGCTCTACTCTGGACAACTATATAAGTACAAACGTATAAAATTGTATAGAGTGAACTTAGCTGCCTGTAGCAGTGAAGAACTAAGGACGAGGGCCATGGGGATAATCGACGCCGGGGCCTTTGTGGGCCAGTCCGACACCGACCATACGGTACGTGTTTGATGGCATTGTGCCCGTAAACTGCCTATGCATCATACAATTGCAATAATATGTAAGTTAACAATTTGTATCGTTTTATGTGTGTATATTGTATATAGAGGTAGTTTACGGGCGCTGCTCTTGTTTATGAGATAGCTTCCGGAGGTCACGTACCAAGACGCAGCGAGGTGCCGTCCCCTGTCGTCGAACGAGGGGTGAATGTTAATGAAAAAAAAAAAATTTTTATTGCTTTATTTTTGAAAGCAAATCTGAGGGTTTGAGATAAAATTGCAGCCTGGGAACATGGGGGTAAGAAATATACATTTAGAATACTTAATTTAAAGATATCAAATTAACGCATTACGAAAATTACTACCACGTTTTCTCTGCTGGCTGTAAATATCGCACATCGAATACAGCAGAGCGCCTTGCCGTGGCGAATTCCAGCTCTACACTAGCAATACAAAATTCTTCCTCTCCCTCTCCCAGTCAGGGTGCATGTATGACTCAGAGTCAGACTATAACATAAACAGTGTTAGTCTGCATTTCTGCTACTGCTATAGTTATATACCTGGAAGTGATTTGTTTTTCCGAGTCAAAAGATTTCGTTCAACATCAGCTAAGCAGAAACACTAGGTATACTCAACTCTGAGCAGCAGACAAAATGAATGATTTCAACTATAAAATTTGCCCCCCAGTTGCCCCACTATGCCTAAAAGTTTGGGGGGGGGGGGGGGGGGGAATTTCCCCCCTTGCCCCCCCCCCCCCCCTCTGTTCCTACGCCAGTGATGCTGTAATCTGGCATCTCACCCGACAACGCGAAACAAACACGATCATCTTCCTAGTCTCGAAACTATCTGCTTATCTGTGTTCAATCTTGGGACTGGCAGCACAAGAAACGAGTCGCAGCGCAGTGTGGCTTCAGCATCAACCAGTCAAGTGTCAACACGTTTATTGGGTAGACTTTGGGTAGTTTTGTCGGGGGCGGGGGGGTTGGGGGGCACGTACTCGTCGACAAGGATCTCAGTTCGCTTCCCCTTGGCTCACCGCTGGCTTTTGTCCTGTCCGGAGTCCGGACTATCAGCTGCAGATATCACATCGGTAGTGATTTTGTCTTGTGTATTCAGTGGGGAGGTCCCAAGATACGGAGAAGTCCGAAGTGTGAGTGGTAGGTAATTCTCTAGACTCTACAGTGCGAGAAGGAAGGGTGGCAAAGTTATGGTGCAGCACTAATACTTATGCCATGGGTGTCGCCTGCACACTATAGGGCAGTGGTGTAGTGCTGGAAATAAAGGTGGGTCTACGCTAATTTCTTAACCGCGGGGGAGGGGGGGGGGGGGCAGGAAAAATGAAACCGAATTCTTATTTCCCCATTTTCGTCATTACCAACACATCCTTTTTTCATATATCATTGTTGTTTGGCGCTTTCGACTATTTTCGCTTGGGTTTCAACACGTCCATATATCTCGATTTGCGCCTCAAAGGTAAATGGATAAATAAGTAAATGGGTGAGCTATGGGTGGGAAATTGGTAAGATAAGGTGAAACATAGAAAAAGTATGGAAAACTCGCAAAAGCTAGACATTTTCTAATCTAGAACTTAGCGTACCAGCGTATACCAGCGCATTTCTTTAAAATAAAGGTGAGTCTACGCTAATTTCTAAAATAAAATGTGAGTGTACGCCGTATACCTGCGTACACCCTGGACTACACCACTGCACTAGGGGATGCATATGCCAGCTGTAGGTATACGAATATGCAATATTCTTCTATTCACACTATTGTTCGCTCGAGGGATGGTACTGGATGTCACACCAGAATTTTGCTGTGTTTGGGGGAAAGCTAGATGACGCCAGAAGATGAACAGTAAATCGAAATTTCGCTCTAAAATTGGGTTGTAATGTAATGACGTAGGTACCTAATAAAACGATCAAACGACGCAAGCGAACACAGCGAATTCCTTTGATTTTCTACTTTGATTCCATGATTTCCTTTGATTTCAAAGCGAACGAAACAATCTCGTCTTCGTCGCACTCCCTGTTAAACCGAAGGTTATTATAATATTATAATAACTATTATTATACTATTTATACTATCCTATACTTATACTATACTTATACTATACTTATACTATACTTATACTATACTTATACTATACTTATACTATACTTATACTATACTTATACTATACTTATACTATACTTATACTATACTTATACTATACTTATACTATACTTATACTATACTTATACTATACTATTTAGTATCTTTGCCTGTCACCATTGTCTGGGTCCTTGCCTAAATTGAATTACAGTGACGGTGATTTGAACGATTTACTTACGGAGAATCCGGTGCGCACGGGGTCGCACAGTTTCGCGTAGTGAACCGTGATCTCTTGACGGCAAACTTGAGTGTACAGAGGACACCGAGTCCCAGCGGCGTTAGCCCGGCGTAGCCCGGCGTAGCCAGCTCAGTATACAGCCCAACAGCCATGCGTGATGGGCAGTGTATCCAGCTCAGTATAGCCCGTAGCCGCGTGATGGGCAGTGTAGCCAGCTCAGTATACAGCCCAACAGCCACGTGATGGGCAGTGTATCCAGCTCAGTAAAGCCCGTAGCCCCGTGATGGCCAGTGTAGCCTGCTCAGTATAGCCCAGTGTGGCCCAGACTAGACTCAGAATAGCCCAGTGTGGCCCAGACAGACTCAGACCAGCAAATCAACGCTGCTCTGTTCCACGTAAAGTATACCACTGTAATAAACAATCAAAATATTTGTGTGTTTAGTTCAGTGTGATATGGTTACGATTTCGTTACGTGATGTATTTTGTTGTAATATGAATTCCATGCTAAATCCGTGTGTTGTTTTCATAGTGGGGACAAGGCAATTGGGTTGCCGCGTGCCACCAATTGGCCGGGCTTTTAGGAGTGCTACCCTTGGCGTTTTAGAGGGGGTGGGGTGGGGAGGGAAGGGTACGAGCAATTATTTTGCCAAAAAGAGAGACTGAGCAGAAAAGGTGAACCGTTATACCTATGTAGTGGACTGGGTTGAAATGAAGGTTTGTTGTAAAAATACAATGTAAATCTGGTTTATTGTTCGAAAGTGCAAGTAGATGTATGATGATTTGAGGAGTTGCAGTTTTTAGGTGTTACGTCGTCGAGCTTCTTGTGGCAACTGACTTGCAATCCCTTCGATGCGAGGGCGCACTCAAAAAATGCTATTGGTAGCTGAGATAAAGAGTCAAAAGGATGTTTCGAAAGGATGTTATAAGAGGGTGTGATAAGCAAAAGGATGTGATAAACAAAGGGATGTGATACATGCTGCTTATAACAGTCACCATAAGGGTGGATGCGGGTGCGTGTACATTACACCTACTCTATAACTATAGGTAAAACTGAGAGTGGGTTAGTGGTTTGTTGCCACTTGGCAGCCATAAACCTTCGACCATTGAAATGCTTCGACCATTGATCGATATCATGTTCGATCGAAACAATACAGTTCGATCAATCGATACGGTTGATCTTGATAATTCTATAAAATTATTCCTCAAAAATGAAACGAAAGGACAAGAATTGTCATTATGTGTTTTCTCTTAATTTTAAAGGAAATAGTAACTTGGCGTTACCTATATATTTTGATTACCTACGTGTAGGAAACATGTTTGCGATGGGATGGCAATATATTATTCGATTGGCGATTAGCACTAAAAAAGATTTAAAAAAGAAATGAACTGGAAATAATCTCTTACCCTGTGACCGATGAGCGGCGACGAGTCCAAACCAACGAGGACGCAAAGATGACCGAAGAGATGACGTAATAGAATGCTACAGCGCACGAACCTGGGATTATTTGATCGGCTGCGAGTTTAAAAGATCGGGTGAATCACTCTCGTCAAAGTCCAAAGTACGAGACTTCAATGCACTAGTGGCCGAAAAGTGACCGAGATCTAGAGGAAGGCCTCATCGCGAAAACAGACGTGACCTCTGACCCATAAAACACAAACACGCCATCGAGTATAAAGACCGTTTAACGGACTATTAGTCTACAAACACGTTGCGCGGAGGAAGCTGGACGGAGACTGTGGAGTTTGTTGTGTGTTGGGATTGAGTCAGAGCGACCCTTGCTTGCAGGGGCAGGGAGGGAGGGGAAGATATTTGTATTTTATAGGCTCTTTTGTGTTCCAACGTTTCGACTTTCAAGGACACAATGATGACAATGGGGATGTTTCGAAAGCGTGCTGTGTTTGGGCATCGGTTATATATTATGTTATAAAGTCTGGTTATTTCCATTCGCATGTCAGTCCTGGAATCACCACCGAACCCTCGGCCTTTTGGCTGCGTGCTGGGATATGGAAATATTTGAGGGAAAGCCAGATAACAATTTTCTTCTTTGCTTGTGCCAAACCTAGCGGCTTGGTGAACAACAGGTCATTATCATTATAGGTCGTTTTCATGCATATTGCTATAGGAGGAAAGAAGGATGCTATTTTTAGCATTTTTAGAGTTTCTTCTTTCTGATAATTATTTTTCAGCACCCAAAAATCCAACGGCTGTTTGCTCGTGTGCCGTTGTTTAGAGAATCGATTAAAAATAAAGGCGATGAATTCAACTAAGAAACTGACGAGTGAAATTCCCACTCCGGACCCTAGAAGCGATTTGTCGAGCAAATCATTGTGGTGTTATAATCCTGACCACAATCCCGGCAAGTTGTGAAATCATTAAATTGGAAACAATTCGAACGTCAGATTCAGATGCCTGAAGCATCGAATATCAGTCAGTGCCATATTTTGTATGCAACCTAATGTGAACCATTGGGACCAATTGGTACCTACAATCCTGCTGTAGAATTTTAAATGACAGGACAGCCTTCATTCAACACAACGAAAGTAAGTTTCTTGATTTCGGTACCATTTATTCTGCACCAGCATATAAACAAATATACATTTCTATCGAACACTTGAGAAAATTTATAATTTGATTGATTCTTCCGTCAGAAGAAACACATTCGATCACAATTCGTACTCGCGCAATCAATCATTCAGATCAATTTGAAATTAACATGCTACACAACTAATGATTAAATTTAAATGCATTTTTGCATAATGCAAACACAGAAAAATACTCTGGATTATGGAATGATGTTTTTATCTAATATAATTGGAGCCCAAAGTTTCTTACAAACTCAAAAATTCTTTTAATCTACATCGTCAGACATTCGACTCCTGATGTATTTATGGAAGCATTTAATAGTTCAGATGAGTCCACTGCCTTCTGATTAACGCTGTACATATGACGGCAGTGGTAGAATTAGAATTTGCAACCTTGATAAGATTTCTGGAGGGATGGGCAAAATACCTATCTCGGAATCTATAACACCGGAATTAATCTTTTTTGTTACCTACTATTTTGTTTGTTACAGAAAATAAGCCCTCAAGTTGAATCATATGCCAACTTTTGCTAGTTACTTGTTAAATTAATACAATACACTAGTAAGGTTGATGTAGGTACCTGTTAACAAGATGAGAAAAGTTTGGGTAGGAATTCTTTTCCTCATATTAAGGAATACTCACTAATTGTGACCACCACTAATAAAAAACTTTGTCACAAATTGACAAAATCTATAACCACCCATCGACACATTCAATTGAACACGGCCAGTTCGCCGCACAAATTAAAAACACCATCTTGAAAATCGAGTCCGTGAATTACCCAACTCACAAAATAATACTTTGCTTCACAACTACGCACTACGTTGTCGGAGATTTACACTCTTGACTAAACGGGACGCGACTGAAACCGCAGAGCGGAAACCAGTTGGGCTGAGGAGGGGCGAATTTCGTACGGCTTTTAGACCACATATGAAACCCAGATAATCGACTCCAATGTTGACGCGGCGAAGCCAAAGCTTGCCAAGCTTTGCGAAAGCTCTCGCCCCTCAAGATTCCCTGCATTTCCCCAAAAAACCCCTATGAGTCGATGGTAGTTATACTATGTGTGACACTTGCTCAGTCAAGCATCGCTATACGGTTCTTTCTGTTTTGTCTGGCGATACCACCCATCGTGCGAAGCCACCACATCCTGGTGGCTACCGTGACAACTACTAGATTCAATTTCTCCAAAGCTGTTAGGAGGTAAGGTAGAGTATCTGGGTAGATTCCATCTGTGTAATAATATCAGTATATTGTATCCGTTTCTACTTATCACCAAACTACAAGCGATTCTGCCAAAAGAGTGCATGGGAGCGGACCGCAAGGACATTTCAGTCGAGCGACAGCACGGATTCCTTGCTGGCGCGAGTGGTGTTGGGCGACGTTAGCCGCGGCCCGCCCAGGTAGCTGATCGGGTTGCCGAACGTGCGCTGCTCGTCGGAGAGGAACACCGGCGAGAGCACGGCGCCCGGCACTAGCGCCCGCTCCGTGCCGCGAGCCGCCGGTCTTAGCGAGTCTGGAACCGGCAGAGCGATGTCGTGGAACGGCGGGGATTGCGCTACGGAATCGTGAACAATACCCCGTTCACTTTGTAGGGTTGTTTATACTTCGATCACTGCTCCGGTACGGGATAGGCAACTACGCATGTCGTGCCAGCTCTCACTATGCTCAACATGTATGTTGCCGTTTTTCCGTTATCTTAAAACTGAATAAACATTACAACAAACAAACAAGGGGATTATTTAGCTACTTCTAAAATTCAATTTAATTATTTAGAATGTACTAGTAAATATTTAATCTTTTAAATAGCAATACATAACGACATAATCATGGTTATAGCGTTGATCTGACCGATGATGAGAGCTGGTAAGGCCTATACTTTAAAGTTGCATGGGAAACATACAGCGTTGAGCTAGTTGCGTATCCCGGCTAGCAATGGTCGAAGGTTTATTGCTAGGTGCATTTCGTATCAGGTTCTTTTGCCAGCGCCTTGGGGCATAGGGGCATAGACTACAACATTGTGCCAGTTTGCTGGTGACAAAAGAACCTGAGACGTACTGTGAAGTAGGTAGCGCTCAGTGCTACGGGAAGATATTGGTGTATGTTAAGATTTTTCTCTGATTTGAGTGATTTTTGGTTCTAAAAAGAAATTCATTAGATGTGGATGAAACATTAACAGGTATTTAAAAGTCTCTTTTGGACCTAAAACTTTTTAAATCGAAGCACAACTGAAAGTGCACAACTTCTTCGTGTTTGGAACTAGAATTAAATGAGTAGAGAATTTAATTAATCGGAAAATCAATCATTGAGTTTTATAGAGAAAGTTGAATTGAAAATCGATTGATGTAATGGTTTGGATTGGCTTTGTCTTTTTTTAAATTTATCTGTAGTAGGTACCTACGTTTTGGTGGAATTTGGATCAAATAAAATGATCCAAAATTGTCAAAAAGTCCAAGGTTTTACCTCTAAGGTTATACCATGACCAACCATCACCCTTGCAAAAGCGATTTCTATCAAAACTAAACTAACAAACTATGCTACGGAGGATAGTAAATATTGTTCGTAGAAGCTTGCGTGTACGTAAATCGCAGTCGAGCGGCGTTCGTTCTGACCTCTAGTTTCAGACTCGACGTCGGCAAAAGTCGAGGAAGGTGAGTCCTGACTTGAACCCACTTCTTGTCCCTGATGCAAAACACACGCGATTAGCGGAACAACGTCACGAGCAAATCTTGCAGGTGGAAAACTCTAGAAATCTAAGAAAACATTTAAACAAATGGGAAAACAGAACTGGTCGTGCAACGACCCATCTATGTTGACGCAAGCGGTTAGATTTGCGCACATCACAACACATAGAAAACTACGACAAATTTGCCCTACTTTTTTTAGCTGCTGTGTTGTCGATATTTCCGCTCCCATGCTACATCATTTAATGCTATGAGAAGCAGTGGTTTTGAGCTCCAGATCCCATAGGCAAAATGGATGAGAATAGCTATTATATTTGATTGACAATGTTCCGAAACTCGGTTCACAAATATTTAAAATAAACACAAATGTTATAATCTAAAAAAATCATATAGGTAAATTGAAGTTGGATTGTTAGCTTGAAAAAAAAAAAGGTTCTTAGTAATTTCCTCCAAATGTGTTTCTGTTTTGCGTCTTTCCTCCCAAATTTCATGCACTCTTTCCCAAAACTCGATAACGTGAACATCACGTCGCATGTGTGTAGTGGCGGTGTTAAAAGGTCGTGGCATGCGGATCGTAATTATGAACGTGCCTTCACCTTATCGCTAAGGAAGTACCGATTAGTGTGCGGCCGACTTTCTCCCCTCATCAGGCGCACGGAGTGGCGAGGAACTTGACTTTCCTCACGACTATCTGTTTTGCGTGCGTCTGAAATACACGTTAACGGCCCCGCAAACGTCACAAGCAACGATGGTTAGTTTCAAGCACAGTCTAGGGCCAAGGTTACTATATAGTATCTTTGGTCTAGGGGTTACTTTCATTAGTTTTTTAACGTTAGTTAAACACTCGCCAATATCTTCAGTTTGTCAAAATTAACTGCCAAGTTAATGTGTTGACGACTAAGGGCAATATATGCTTCGGTATAAAAAAAGCATTTAGAAAAGTAGGTAGTTGATTTAACAAATTAGAACAAAGTTTGTTTATGAAGCACAAAGTTAAACTCAAAAGGATTTAATTTATTATAATTATCTTCATTTTTGTATGATATGAACATGAGACTTCAGCTATAAAGTATAAATTAGTAATCGATTAAGAGCAAAGACTGAGTTGCTATGCTTTAGAAAATGTTTAGTGCAAACTAAAACTAACAAAAAGTTAGAGCATATGTTACAACTTACTTTCTACGACAGGTTTCTTGCAAAATGCGACATTCATGCAGTCCGTTTATGATTCTGTGAGTGGCACAGAACTAATATGGAGATGCAGATGCAAAAAATACCCACCTCGATTCAAGCATTAGTTCGAACGTCAAAGTCCAATCAAGCATTAGTAACGGCAAACACATTTCCACAAACCATGCGCTTTAAGTAACATGGCAAGACAGTACAAAGTTAGTTCACATTCGTTTCACTCGACTAGTGTATAATATGTACCAGGTCTCGGAAGAAGGCATGTTAAATTTTTGTCTTACAACGTTTTATTTTATTACAAAAAGATTTACAAAAGAGAAATAGATGAACACAATGAAGGCTGCAACTACATAATTGTTAAGTTAAGCCACATGGTCGCATAGGAATCTTTGTAATCGTAAAATCTTGCTGCAGGTTAATCTTTACTTTACTTTTGGTTTCAAATCCAAATTGTTTTGGATGTCTTTGGTAAAGCACTGACTGCTATCAGACTTGCAATAGAATACTAAATAAAATACTGGCCAATTTAATAGCAATATTCAAAACAAAGAGATCTCAAAAACTAATAGAGAAAAGATAAACATAATAGTAATACCTACAGTACATAATGTATAAGTAATGCACTGTCAATAAATTAGAGAAATAAGTACGAATCGGCCATTCAGTCCCGGCCAAGTCTTTGATAAGCTATTTCAAAACAACAAAATGAACATTGACGAAACTACTTTGCAATCACCAATCAGCATTCGAAGATGCAAGCTATAGAAGATTTTTCTGAGCTGTCACTAAGCAAAAACAATGATTTCACTCTCACACACTTTGCCTCTGAAAGTTTGAAAATCAGTGGCAATTTCTAGAATCTTCTTCATTTCATAGCCGTAAAGTGTAAACTGACAATTATGGACCCTGAAGATTCGATTAAACTACATTGTATTGTACGTAAGTAACCCAAAAAACCAGTTACCGATATTACGGAACTAGATCTTGACAACAATTCGTAAAACAATTTCGTTGCCAAATTGCTGCCTTAATAAACCCTTGTGACAGCTCCGAAGAAAACTCACTATAGAAATAACATTTCAGTCAAGCTTCTTGATCTAATGCTTTTGACCATACATGTCGACACAGATAAGTACTTACACAGACAGTCCAGGGATTAATAGAACAATGGCTTCACAAGAATCATTGGAGCTAGCTAGCGTGGTGAGAAAACTAGCAAAGCTTACATGTAGCAACACAATAAATGAGTGTTCATATGAAACTTTTTTGCCATGTTGAGCATATTCCCGTTCATGTCAGCTTGTATGCTTGAGGAATACTTGGAAACTTTTAAAGGGCAGCATTCACGAATGGTACTCCGCGAGATTTTCAACACGCCATGGACTATCTGTGCGTGACTATACCTGTGTCATCGAAAAGAATCGCGCGTGGTCAGTCGAAAGCCAAAGCGTTCAGCGTGACTTCGCTGATGGTGCTCAGGGGAGCCATTCGCTTGAGCGGGCTTACCGGTTTGCTGGTCGGGATGTCCAGCAGCTCCTGTTCTTCCTCGTCTTCGCCCACACCGTCTTCGTCCTCCTCCGCTATGCTGTGGTGGTGCGGTCTCGGCACGTTCTCCACAGACTGTGAAAAGACAGAAGGAGGCTTGAAAACGTCACGGAAACACGGAGATGTCAACGGTGGGTTTTGTGGTTTTCAGGGATTGTTAGCGAGATGCATGCACAACACGTTGTGTAGGTAGCTTGGAATATGCGAAACCATTGATATGAATCTTCTAAAGTTGACTTCACATTGTCTACCATATGAAAGTCAGACTGAAGGAATTAGAACTTAGTTGATACGAATTAGTTGATACCGTATCGATACGAATTAATTAGTAGGTAATTTAGTGATAAGAATATTGAATATAGCCAGGATATGACAACATATATTATTTGTAATTGTGGGTAGTACTAGATTTTGGAAGAAAAGGAATTAGAAAGATGTAAAATCAATACATATCTATCTACATTAGAAGTTAGTGTCTTACATGAAACTATAATGAAAAGTAAATCAATTACTTTGAGTATCCATGATCTAACTGAACCAGAAAATGAATTTAAAAAATCATTTGTGAACATTTTGCAGGCTCTTTGAATTTAATTAACAGCAGGTGACTGAAATGCTCTAAAAAGTTAACTGTCAAACATCAAACAAAACTTACCATTGCTGTTTACAAAGCCTAAAAAAAAATTTCTTGGTACTCTATTGTGAAGTCAGTCCTACTTTATAAACCCTTGCTAATATTAAATGCAGGTCACAAAACAGGGTAGGTAATTGTGAGCCACAGTACCAACCCAGTTTCAAAAAGGGTTTTTGAACCCAACCTGAATTGTCACTAAATACAAGAAAGCCAATTATCTGCGCATTACAAAACAATATCCTACCACCGGCACTTGAGTTTGCACCCCGTCGACATCGTCGTCGTCTCCGATTCCGTTCTCCAGCGGCCGCTCGTCCGCGGGCGGCGACAGCGGGATCTGCACGTAGTCGTTCTTGACGATCGGCCGCGGCTCCGTGCCGTTCTTCTTCTCCGTGCCGTTGGGCAGCGGCTTCTTGCCGTCCTTTGGCGGCAACGGCTTGAACGACGTCACGCTCGGGTCCTGGCACACATTCATCGGTGGATTATACTAGGGCGAACGCAATTTGTGTTGCGTTGAAAATGAGCGTAGCGATTTGTATTTAGCGCATAAAAAGATTGAGGCCAAAAGCCTAAATCATGGAGCAGCAAGCTGGACCATTGCTCTTTAGAAAATTCTGATCACTTGAAATTGTAAACGATTCTGGCCTTTCTTTGTTTCTGTCCGAGATGTAGAGTAGCGGAAATATGCTCATTTCGAGGTCATAAAGCAATGTGCATGTTAATACATTGATGTAACTCATGCCCAAGGGTTTTTATTGGGTTGTATTGGGTTTGTTTTTATTGGAAAAAATCTGGTGTGATGTTTCGATTCAGTTTCGATGGTTTCTAAAGGCAAATCGAAATTGGGAACATTTGAAAAAAATACGCACTTTTAAATAAATTTCCGTACTTTTCCAAACATGCCCAATTGTCGAATTTTGCTCTTTTTTCTGCTTTGAAAGTGAAGGGTGTGGAGGATTTTCTTGAAAAACGCAGGGGGTCTAAGTTGAGAACAAAAGTAGACACCCTGAAAATTTCATCCCACTCGAAGCAGGCGTTTGGCCTGTAGAGCGCGCGCAAACACACATACAAACAAACACACACCAAGTGTTTTTTTTAGCAGTAGTGAAATTGATGATTTCGCTTCGCTCGCTACGCTCATCAACTATATTATATCAGGGGATTTAACTGTGCTTTGATATTCTTATAAGTACATAGTGATAGGATAGGATAGTAATGCAGTATCAAAGACAGAATATGCAAAATCAAAAGCTTAAAGATGCAAAATATGCGCTGTCAAAAACTTCAATGTGTGGCAAAAATGGCCAAATATGCATTATTGAAGAATATGCATTTGCATTACTATCCTATCACTTCTTATAACTTTATAAGTTATTAATGGCACTTTTGTCAAATCTATGATTCAACTGTTGGTTTGCGGCAAGATTGTCAGATTTAGCCCGCGTTGCTTAGTGGCTGGTCCAGGATTCAATTCGTTTACTTGCCGAATGAATTTTGAACCATGAACCATTCATGATCATGGATGAACCTTTTTTTGAACCGGGCCAAATAAAAGGAACCTCTGTGGGCCGCAAGGGGTGATTTGACGTAAAACTTGAAAATTGCAAGATATAGAGTTGTGCAACATTGTGGGTATTGTTGAACGCATCCTCGTAACTTGTACTTGCTTGAAATTGATGTATTAAAATTTATACTGCTTACGATGCAATGGGGGTTTGGGGGTTCGATCCCCAAGTAAATTTTGATTTAGAGCATTTTTATGGTGCAAATCTATGCCTTTCAGGGAGTTTCGACATTAAATATACCTTGAAATCACGCATTTGCGAAAAGGAGGCTGTGGAATTTTCAAATCATTATATTTTCCGTGAAGAATTGCATTTTTAGAATTTCAAATTTAGAAACGGGCTGCAAAAATATGAAGTACCACTGCCTTAAAGCCATTTACTTCTATACCAATCATTGAGTAGGCAAACATCTAGCCCCCAAAAAACATGAATTCCACTGCATCCTATTCACATATGTTGTCATTGCAAATAAAATAACTCATATTAGTTATATTAGTCATATTGCAACTCTGATTGCATAGTTGTTATTCACTGGTAATTGTTTGTGAATTGAATCCAAAATGGGCGGATTGTTTAGATTAGAACTTAGATGTGATGACACTTCTGTGAGTGACGACAGAAATGTTGCTTTTTTAAAATTTCGGGATTCACACGAACTGAAATTGCTTCCACCAATCCAATCACAACGTATTCGACACCAACCTTGGCCTCCGGGTACTTGTTGGGTTGGCCCTTCTGCCACAAGATGGCGGCGTCGGTCTCCTCCTTGCGCTTGCGCTTCTTGTACGACTGGTTGTTGCGGTAGACGAGGCACAGCGAGAGGATCACGACCGCAGCGAAGAACGTCGTCAGGATTAGGAAGATCACTGCCGGCGGAAACGGTTGCGATAATTCCATGGCAAAGTGTTTGCTATTGGTGCTTATTTCACTGTGGTTTACAAACCCAAATTGACATATATTACACAAACAATTGGCTGAACTGTATATTACCTTTCCTAATAGCCACAGCACAAAGTTTTCTAATTCGCATGATTTTTGCTTAGCTGTTATGAACAAAATTTCAAATTAATTTTGTGGCGTTGACATTATTCTGCTCAAAATGGTAACTCAGCATAATTGCATTATGAATCGCACTAAAAATTACTGGACAATCTTTTGAAATAACATGATAGTCATAGACTTCATTAGTTTGGTTCAATGCCTTTTGGGCAGTCAAAATAAAACTATTGCTAACTGCAGCCAAAAACATTAAAAAATCACTAACACAGATGGGATAATAAAAGCACTGACATTACCTAGTCCCCGCCCCAGTTCGTTGGCGTAATGCAAAAACTCGCTAACTCCACTATTCACGAAAACAAGTTTTTATGTCATTACATCCAAAAGAGTATATTCTACAGTCTACCTAAATTCTGTAGGTATATTTTTTAAAAATTGGTCAATGCTACAGTGTTGGTAGGCACTTTGAATTATTTTCATAATAAGTTACAACATAGGTACTTCAAAGTTAAAAAGTTGATAATCTCAGAACTATAAAAATGGTGGTTAGCGAGTTTTCGCAGTATGCCGACGAGCTCAAACAAACCGAGAGCTAAACTCTGCCACCCGTATCACCGTGTCAGTGCCGACACCTGGGGCCTTACCTAGCGCGGCCACTCGTAGTCCCGGGATTACTAGCAATCTACCCTGGCTAATTAATACCACCGTAGCACCAAGCAGTAACCCCGACCTAGCGCGGCAGTATAGCCGGGGCACATCGACTCTGACTTTAGTAACAAGCCATGAGATTGGTTGATTTGACCTCACTGCACAATGATGATCGTTTAAAAAGCAGCATGCCTTCTAGATAATGCTATCATCGTAGCACCACCGTAATACTGGTTGCTAGCGGTGCTACGAAATCAACAAACTGCCATTGTTGAAATGGCCGCTCTAGGTCCGGGTCGGGGTATTAGCCAGCCCGGCTAATTAGCCGCATGGTAGCCGCTCCAAATGGCCGCGCTAGGTAAGGCCCCTGTGAATCCCCACCGCATTCGTCGGTTCCCACTCACCCTGCGTCGATCCGGTCTCGATCACGGACGCGTTGGCGTACGTCGACTTGTATTCGACGCGCTGCGGCGGGTCCTCCGCCCACGCCTTGTCCAGCCCCTGCAGGATCATGGTAGGCTACGTTACGCTCGGGTCGGCCCTTTCCCCCGAACGACCGCGGCGTTGCGGGGCCGGCTCGCGTGCAAGGCTCTGACGCTACACTCGACGTTCTCACGATTTGGTTTAGGTCTCGTGAAAATCTTTGAATTGCACCGCAAAATCGAGATACTGAGATGAAGTGAACGGGAAAAAGGTGAAATAGAGTGTTGTGCTTCAATGTTTTGCATGATTTTTTTGCTTTTTTTGCTTTTTGCTTTGTGATTTAGTTAAGGTCTCGTGAAAACTGTTTAATTGGACCGCAAAATCGAGATACTGAGATGAAGTGAACCGCAAAAAGGTGAAATAAAGTGTTGTGCTTCAATGTTTTGCATGATTTTTTTTGTTTTTTTTGCTTTGCGATTTAGTTTAGGTCTCGTGAAAACT
The DNA here is from genome assembly GCA_921293005.1 of Nemoura dubitans. Classification (NCBI taxonomy): domain Eukaryota; kingdom Metazoa; phylum Arthropoda; class Insecta; order Plecoptera; family Nemouridae; genus Nemoura; species Nemoura dubitans. The sequence goes on from OV121076.1 coordinate 5,727,981, forward strand.
GTTGCATTGCACCACAAAATCGAGATACTGAAATGAACTGAACGGCAAAAAGGTGAAATAAAGTGTTGTGCTTCAATGTTTTGCATGATTTTTTTGCTTTTTTTGCTTTTTGCTTTGTGATTTAGTGAAGGTCTCGTGAAAACTGTTTAATTGGACCGCAAAATCGAGATACTGAGATGAAGTGAACGGCAAAAAGGTGAAATAAAGTGTTGTGCTTCAGTGTTTTGCATGATTTTTTTTTTGCTACGGGCCCCAGACAGCGAGACCAAATTCTCGTGGAGTAATTATGTCTAATTTTTTTCAAAATTTACCTCTAGTTTAAATAAAATTATTTAAACAATGTGATAATGTGTTTTAAAGTTTTGCAAGTAAAATGAAACCAATCATATTCTTGTGTCTCGTAATCAAACCAACACATAATGCTAAAATGAGCAGTGAAAAGATGCCATGCCATTCTCATTCAATCTAAGCTTCAATGACTCAGATGTCTTCCATGAGCGCTGTGCCAGTGCGCAGTTTGTGATTTTTCATAGATCTTTAACTTGCATTGGGTTTTATGGATGCTTTAAAAATCAGCATGCACTTGGTGGAATTTTGTCATGTCAAATCTATGGTCATTGAGATTTTCAAGCATAGAGCAAATTCAACAGTATAGAAAACTCTCACGCACTGAATTCATGATCACAACAATTAAAATTTAAAGTATTAAAATGTATCTCTTCCAAGCGTCAATGAGGAGAGCAACCAACGAGGACAAACCTAATGCGAATTCAAAGCTGTATTTATCGTACGGCATGCAGTTACGCATTAGCTACACTCAAAACAACAATCAATGTAAAAAATGAGCTTAGCACTGTATATCAAACAAGGTTCTACTATGATGCAATTTTAGTGTTAAAAATTATTTTAAAATCCATCTGATACAGTAAATTAAATTCTAAAGCACTAAAAATACTTATGTTGTTTGTTAAAAGATCCGCTCAATAGAAAATCATGCAGATTTAAAAAATCCAAAAAGTGTGCCACGGTGCATTTTCAAAGGCAAAGCGTGCATGCTCTAGTAAAACCCATCAAAAAGTTGTTCTCCCGCAGAACGAACTCAACATCAAAGCATTGAACAACTTATTTTTCAAGTTAAAACAACACCGAAATGATAAAACAACAATGCGCAGCGCGAATAAATCAAATAGATGTGCTACAGCGGTGCAATCTCAAGCCAAAGCGCGTGCATCCCCTTCGTGCGCCGTCAAAGTGCACGCGAGCCTCCCCCCCCCCCCCGTTCCCGGAGCTTACAAGACTCATGTTGAGCGTCAGTCCCGACTGCGGCTTGTGCACGAGGTCGAAGTCGGCGCACTGCGCGCTGCGCACGCCCGCCGCGTTGACCACCTCCACCTCCTCGCTGCCGAACTTGGTGAACAGCATGTACTCCTCCAGCGGCTTCATGGCGTGCCGGTTCACCTCCACCACCACGTCTGCGAGGGGCAGCGAGATTGAATGGACCCGGTCACAGATACTGACACTGGTATCTATTGTTAAGGCCGTTCATTGGTGGTTGTTGAGGTAAATTGAATTTAACAATTTTTGGATTTCCCGGAGATATTTCGAGATTCTGAGATATTCAATAGGTTTTCAAAAGTGTTAGGATTCTGTAAATATTTGTTTCGTCGCGATTGGATGACGGGTGTGGCCTTGAAAGTGTATCCAGTAAGAGGTAAATTCTTAGCTGGAATTGACATCTTTTAATGTACCGGCAAAACAAGGTTGTTATAAAAAGCTTGTAAGTAATTGACGGGTGAATTTTTTGAAATGAAGATGGTTCAATTGGTTGCCAGGAGTGTGAAGATTGCGAAAATATAGGTTTCATCGCGATCCGACCAAAGGTGTGGCCTGGAAAGTGTATCCGGAGTATCCCGTATGTGGTAAAGGAAGCGGCCCGAGTTCACAGCTCAATGAACAGACTTAAGTTTAACCTTTGGAAAGGATGGGTTTTGACTTTTACAATATTTATTTGGGAACTTAAACTATCAATAATTATGAGTTGAGATTTGAGTTCTATGGTGGTGAACTGTAAATTACATCTTTTTAACTGGGTACCTCTACACCTACTAGATTTCTTCATCTAAGGTAAGTGTACCAGTAGTTACCTTTATAGACATTATAGGATCACATCGTCATAAGCAAAAATGCAGCTATCATGCTCAAAAAATGACTTCACAGCAAAAGAAAAATTATCAATGGGTATACCTAACAAACAACTTAGGGAATCCAGAGAGCATTGAAGATTTATTCCAATTTAATTTCAACAAAAACTACAAAACCAATAGGCCAATAGCTACATAACTGAAATTTATTAAAAACTTATCTTCTTTCATGCTGGACAATTATTATGTGTGTAAGTGTTCTAACAACGTAATTCGTTATTGGGTTTGAATCACGCTATCCATGGGGGTCTTAGCTGTAGAACAATGTTGAGAGCCATGTCTCTGGGCACTAACGACTCACTGGACAGACAGCCGCTGTAGCTCTTGTAGGCGACGAATCTCGGGTCGGTCGAGTTGAACCCTCCGACTTGCACCTGATTGGCCCCGAGTTGGCCCACCTTGACGTCGGCCATGCTCAGCACCGGGATCGACTCCAGCCGCACTTCCTCCCGGTCGATCTGCAAGCAGGCGACATTCAGGCTTGCGGGCAAACTATTTGCTAGCACTACAGCGCAGTGGCCACACATTACACAATTCTGTATTAGGTAATATAGCACATGGTGTAAGGATTGACCTAATCTTTTTACCATGGCCCCGGGCCATGGGTGTAGCAGAGAGCTCCTATAAAATAACTTAACATGGATGGTTACAAATCCATATATAATGCCATAATATAATATATTATATAGTGAACACTGCCTATATACTCTACTGCATATTCAACATGCACAATCTAATATTGATACCTAAGTGCCCTAGAACAAAAGTGTACTACTGGTACTACTCCAAAATACCATGTTTATGGGTAAATTAACAGTCAATTGAAATACGTACTAGGCACCTGCTGTGTGTATATATATATATATATATATATATATATATATATATATATATATATATATATATATATATATATATATATATATAAACTATATTATTATAAAATATGTACCTACAAACCATAGGTAGGTAAACATTGGAAATAAATACCTATTGTAAACATACAATTACTTTAACTTCATGATATTAGAATTCTGAGATTTTTAGTACAAAATGAAGTGTCCACCATGCAGAAAAACTCCAAAGCTATTTTCCACTAGAAACCTAAAACCCCTCTAGCATTTCCTAGAACCTAATGATAACCTTCCTAATGATACCCTAATAAAGAAATGCTCTTGGGAACTTTGTAAAGGTATAAAGATAAACAAAACATCAAGAAAGCAGCAGCAATGAACTGGATGAAATATGAATATAAAAATCCGTTAGTTTTTGTAACGTTCGTTATCGGAGGTCTTACGAGCAGCACTGCCGAGTCGTTAGTCCTCTGGTAGTGCACGGAGTGGCGCGCCCCGTTGAGGAAGTGCCTGTCCTTGACGGTAGCGCCCATCGAGCGCTGATCCACGCCTCCGTCGCGGTCCTCCTCGAACACGAGGTAGCCCTCGCCCGTTAGCGCCACCAGCAGGTAGTAGCTGCTCCTGCGGACGCAAACGCAATCGGATCGAACGGTGATCATAGGCAAGGAAGGAACGATTACAGCAGTTGCGATGAGACCGGGCTTTAAGATTGGAATAAGATTTGAAGTTGGAAGACCTTGAGACTAATACCAGCACTCAGAGGCAGGCTCAATTGACTGGGTATTCATATGAGTTATAACTTTTAAATTATAATATCATATGATATGTGAAACAAAAATGCATTCATAAAGTGATTTTTGGTGGATGTATGTTTAAAAGCAGCATAGGCATAAAGACAGCATTTAAAAGTAGGTACTGAAATTGGCTCCCACTCTTTAAAGAAGGTACACATTAAAACTTTACAGACTTCATTGTAATGCAAGCAAAAGGTTCGTAAATTAATAACCATCATTTGAGCGATGTGCCTGCATATTTGCATACTGAGTCCACTCTGTCTTTACTAGTTTACCTTTAAGATGTAATAATTTTATAAACTACAACAACCCCAAGCCACGTCGCTGGCAAAAGTGCAAAGATTGGGTCGAGTCCTCACGAGCTGTCGGTCTGCAGAAGCAGCAGGACGGTGCGATGCTGACGCCGGTCGGAGCTCGAGAACGCCAGCTGCACTTTCACCTGGTTCACCGGGCCGTCCAGCAGGTACTTTCTCCTCAGCGCGGACTCTCCGCCGAAGTCGGCGCCTTTCTCTGTCGGGGCGCAGAAATCGCTCGATAGACACGGACATTCGTGCGTTCTTTAAGAAACATGCGCTGGGTTGTTACTTGTTGGCATCTAAAGCGCAGCATGAAATTGTGTTTACAAAAACCTGAAGTCCTAGTATTCTCTAACCAAAATCAAAAGTATGGAAAGCTATTGTTCCAGGACCAATTGCATCATTCATTACATTGTTTCAAAACCATTTATTTAATCATTGAAAATTGCAAAGAGTAGTGTAATTAATTAGGCAATGGACAACTTCAGTTCCCGAGTCAACTACGTTTGTGGGCAAATAATTGCCATCAGAAAAGCATTGCGTTTATGTGCCCACAAACAAGATCAACTCTGGAACTGTAGTCGTTTATTGACTCTTGCATTATCATTTACATATCCTCCAAATGCCTTTCTTCTTATCCCCTACTTGTAGTACTTATTTCCCATTTCCTTTTTGTAATTTCCAAGCATATTTCCCCTGACTTCTTGCCATAGGCACCATGTCAAGTTGGTTTATAAAACTAAAAGTAATTCTCTTCTTAAAAAATGTATCGTTTCAGCTCCCAGTCATAGTTCTCTTTCAAGATTTGTCTATTGATGTGGTTTGGTTCTGAGACAGCTCCTGACTGAGACCCACCCAGCGTAAACGGCCCCGGTACCTACCTCTTGCCACATGGAAACGTCGGGCGCAAACGTACAGCCCGGGCGCAAACGTGCAGCCCAGGCACAAACGTTAATCCCGGGCACAAACGTACAGACCGGGCGCAAACGTACAGACCGGGCGCAAACGCCGACTCACCGGTGGCGCAAAACTCGCCGTCGTAGGAAGTGTGCCGGCAGTCGCACGAGCTCTCGCCGCGCGCAAAGTCCTCGACGCAGACGCCCTGGTTCTTGCACGGCACCTCGTCGCACTTCATGCGGCAGCCCGAACGAACCCCGCCCGCCTCTGCAACCGAAACGTGACAGTGAGCCACGTGACAGTGATCAGTGACTCACGTTTCACCCTCAATCGTTGCTAGCCGGGACGTGCACCTAGCTACGCACGCTCGAAATCAAAGGGATGCTGCCTGCGGTCTCACGTTTCACGGCATATTTCCGACGGTTGTTGTCTGTGGATGTCTCATAATAGGATTTGCACCTTGGATCTTTAGGCCATTTAAACCGAAATAAGAAGAAGAAGATCTTTAGGTGAATGGGTAATTATTTGGTTACATTAAAACCAGTCGGTCTCCAATCAAAACTTCACAATGTAGCCGACACCAATTAAAATACCACAACAGTATAGGTGGCTAGAAACAAAGACGGGATTTGCATTCGAGTAGCGGATGAATGCCATTTGATATATTTTACCAGGCATTTGATGATATGTTCCAACTTCCAAGTGCCTTTATTCAAATAGGTAGCAACAAATAAGAAATCAAAGACAATTCTATTTGCCAATTCTAGAAGCAAGCCAAAGCCCAAATGAGCTTTTCATATGGGGGAAGACTAAAGACATACCACTTGGCATACTAAGGGCATGTCAAGGCCATATCAACTGGTCCACTATTGGTTCTTTTGTTCACGTTTTTAACGTCCAGTCGAGCTTTCACCCTTGATAAAGTAACTAGTATATGTTAAGAAACGTTGGGAAACCAGTGAGACTTTTGATTTAGCATTCAAATCCCAGTTTGAAATAGTTTTTTTCAAAACTAGTGCTCAAGATGGGATAAAGTAGACACGAGCCTAAGAAATTTAATGGTCCACACCGTACCTGTGCTGACGGCAAACTGCAACTGCGAGGTGAGGTTGACGACGTGACTGCCGATCTTGAGGCCGCGAACGCAGCCGACGAAGCCGCCGAGGGGCGGGGCGTCTGCGCCCGCGATGAGGTTCTGAGCGTCGTACCCGCCGATGTTCGTCTGGAAGTACTCAGTGGGCGGCGCCGGCGGCCGCTGCGGCGCTAGCACCTCTGCAAACGGCAACGACGGTACTCAATTTCGTACACGCAAATGTCGGCTTCTTCCACTTTTAGCGGTACTATCCAAAAAAGCTATTTCAAACTGGGGTTTGAATGCTACGTAAAAGTATCTCACTGATTTTGTAATACTTCGTCACATAATATAATACCAATTACTTCCTCCCCAAATAGCACAAAAACGTTCTGCGAACGTTATTTCGAACGTTCGGTGGACGTCGAAAAGCTAACGGTGGATAACTTGCGTTCAACGTTCACATTCGCCAAATTTTCGATTTGGTCCTACCCGAATGTTGAACGCAAGTTATCCCCCATTGGCTTTTCGACGTCCACCGAACGTTTGTGATAACGGTTTTTGTGCTACTTGGGTCAAGGCAATTCTCCTCAGCAGCAAGCTAAAATTATTGAGAATAATACTCACGTAATGCAGTCAGTGCACCGAATACATATTAAATTTGTTTCACTTGTTTGCAATATCTTTTTTTCTAATCATTTTCTTCCTCAATTCAGATTTCTGAATGCCTTAATTGTAGTTGGCATAAACTATGTACACCATTGCATATTTACTACCCTTTTGACTGAGAAACATGTCTACTTTGTGAACCCACAGCACTAGCAGAAAGGCACTAAACTGGCCATTTCACACTAAGAAAGAGAGTGAATAGCATCTTCCTCGAGGTCCCACTAGGTAATGCTAGTCATGAGATAAGAGTTTTAAAAACTGCTCTTAGAGCCTTTTGTCCTGCTCAATGCATGGCTTGTAATGCAATTGCAATAGTTTTGAAACTCTTAGCATAATATGTGTAGCCACAGCACAAGCAAATCCACTCTCCTTCTTAACGTGAAATGGAGTATAGTTGGAACAAACTATTTCACGCCGGGTTTGAATAGTCCAACAGACTTCTTGATTGGTTACGATTGGGCCTGAACTGGTTATGATTTCAAGAGTCGCAGCTCGACGACCATTGAGCTTTGCCCTCAGAGCCACGTGCTTTCGTACGTAGTGTACCTTGTTCGGGATTGGTCCACGGTTTGTTGGCGTACTGTGTGAGCAGCGACACCGGCACGGCCAAAGAGTTCTGCCGCTCGTTGACGTGCACCACCGTCGTCGTCGGCTTGCGGATGATCGCGATCTGCACCGACTTGCCGCTGTTCAAACCTGCGGCCGGAAACACACGTCCTTATGAGCTACTAGAGGTCGATTGACAGCGGTGGGATTTGGGCAGCCACAAGCTCTAATAGGCATATTCCTTTGTGCCGAAACTTTTGTATGCAGAGTTTATTTGAATGGGAATCAAAAATAAAATGTCCAGATTAAAAATTCTGTCTAAGAAAGGAATGTTGAGAACAAATTGAAAAAATATCTCTCTTGGAGAGGCGATAAGCATAAATAATAAGCGGCTATTTTCCTCAGCAGTTCGTGTAAGCAGGTTTTCAGTTGAAGTTTATATATTCAGATTTTTATTTCTCCTAACAGTATAAAGCAAGTTCAGTTTTGGACCTTTTGAATGGAGTCTGGCTTTTGCTCCTATATAAACAGGTATTTGCTATGATGGAAGAGATTTTGAGGTAGGTACCAATGCAAAGACGGTATTTTGAAAACACTGTCAAATACTGGAAGAAATGGCCATATATTATTCCCCTAGGGTTAAATTATCTGCTGATCCTTCTACCACAAATTTGCAGTTGCAGCCATATGCCAATGGAACAGAACCATTTACACGGCCTTGGAATAGTGAATTGCAATCCTATCGGAATACACGAACGTAACGAACGACTACAGTTCCAAAGTCAAAATTATGCGGCCAAATAAATTTCCCTAAGAATAGCATTGCATTCATGTGGGCAAACCAGTGATTGCCTCAGCAACTGTAGTCGCCAATTGAAACAGTGATGGTGCGTTTAGTGCTTCGCAATGAAGTTCGCAGAGAAAAAAGTTCAAAATGGTTGAAGTTTGAAAATTCGATGAACTAGTTCGCGATGGAAGCTTGCGCGGCCACATCCAGGCTTCTGATTGGCTGAAATCGGCGCAAATTTCCTCTGCGAATCATTTTGCGGAGCACTAAACGCACCATTACCGCGTAAAACAAGCCCAGCGCGCACCTGGATACTCGACGGCGATGCTCTTGATCTCGTCGCCGACGTTGAACGCGAACACGACGGTGCGGCCGCCGCGGACGTAGATCTGCACGAAGTTGTTGAGGTGGTCGTTGGCGTAGACGACGAGCGCGTCGGCCGAGTACGTGCGCAGGTTGACGAGGATGTCCTCGTTGAGCAAGTGCTTGAGGAACGGCTTCTCGTCGTCAGTGACGTCGCCGAGGTAGTTGCGTTTGATGTACGCGGACGGCGAAACGAACGTCAGGCCGTCGACGTTGATGTCTGCGCGAAGCGGATGTTGGTTAACGGTCGAGTTTGTCTATATGGCTTTTTGCCAGAACCTGGAGCGGTCACTCGTAGTCCTGGGATTACTAGCCGGATCCCATGGATAATTAATACCACCGTAGCACCAAGCAGTAACCCGGACCTAGAGCGGCCTGGCTATTGTACACTAGAATTAATTAGAGTTTGCCACTTTCTGGGGATCTCATATCATAGAGTACCATATACCAAAGAGTCGAATGATTAAGTTTTTTCTACTACCGTTAAAAATGGTATTTATCATTACCATTATTTACCATTTTACTCTTTACAAATCGTAAAGAGTCAAACGATACTTTACTTTGAAGTCCACCAGGCTGTGGTAATCAGGCAAACACTACTGTAACACCGTTTTCTGCGACCAATGGCCATTCCAACAATGGGCAGTTTGTTGATTTCGTAGCACCACTAGCAACCAGTATTACGGTGGTGCTACGATGATAGCATTATCTAGAAGGCATACTGCCTTTTAAACAATCATCATTGTGCAGTGAAGTCAAATCAACCAATCTCATGGCTTGTTACTAAAGTCAGAGTCGATGTGCCCCGGCTATATAACCCGGTCGTAATACTGCCGCTCTAGGTCGGGGTTACTGCTTGGTGCTACGGTGGTATTAATTAGCCAGGGGATGCTGCTAGTAATCCCGGGACTACGAGTGGCCCCACTAGGTCCAGGTTACTGCTTGGTGCTACGGTGGTATTAATTAGCCAGGGGATGCTGCTAGTAATCCCGGGACTACGAGTGGCCGCGCTAGGTCGGGGTTACTGCTTGGTACTAGGGTGGTATTAATTAGCCAGGGTAGATTGTATTAATTAGCCAGGGGATGCTGCTAGTAATCCCGGGACTACAAGTGGCCGAGCTAGGTAAGGCCCCAGGGAATGCTGGCACGGCCACTGCTGGTAAGGCCTCGGTACTTTCACATGCGCACACTCACTGGTCTCGCAGTAAGTGCCGACGTGCGCCCACGGGTTCTCGCACTCGCAGCGGAACGTGCTCCACAGTTCGGTGCAGGTGGCGCCGTTGCGGCACGGACTCGGGTCGCACGACGGCTTGCAGTCCTTGATGATCTCCGACAGGTGCACGCTCATGTACGAGTAGATGTCGAGGATCTCGCCGTTGACGACAAGGCCGCGGAAGCAGCCGATCAGGCCCTGGCGCACCGAGCTGTTGGACAGCAGCTCTCTGGAGGGCCGGGGAATAGAGACTGACGTTTATAGGAAGGTTTGTCACTGTTAAGTCTGTATAAGTCAGTGGTAGGTACTCGGCCTTCGGGCTGGCACTCTGAAATTTTGCTGCCCATCTTCAAAACATTTTTAAATTTCGCATGCCAGTTTAGCATGCAACAATCCTTCAACAATTGTATATTGATTTGAAATTTCCTCAACACCCTTAAAATGTGCATATTTTCAATGTGTTTTTATGGCCCAAATTCCCCGACATGCTTAGATTCCGACCAAAAAATGCTTGAAATCAAACATTTTCTCATGGATTTTACCCCCAAACTCCCCAATTGTGTCATAAGCGCCATCAATGTTCATTTATCAACGTAGGTACAAGTTAAAAAAATGCATTCAATATCCATAAGGTACACAACGCTTCATTTTGAAAATCGCGAGTTTTATGTCAAATTAGTAATTAGCCTTTGCGGCCTGCTGAGGTCACACATTTCTTTTTAATGGCCCGTTGCGAGAAAATGTTGAGTACCACTGGTATAAGCATAGAGTAAGGAAGGTTTATTACTCTATGGTATAAGTAAATTGGTTGACCAGGTGTACCGCTTTGCATCTTTCCTCCCTTAGCGTCACAGGTGCCGGTATGTCTGGCCTGTCTTCACACCGTATGATTACCCCACAAAAGCTCCCCGGGAGGTCCTGAAACTCACTCAGTGGCTCCGCCGATGAACATGCTCCCCTCGAACGGGCCGAACTCCTGGTCGGGCAGCAAGTCGACCATCTGGTAGTCGGTGTTGATCATGAAGCGCACGTGGTGCTCGTTGTAGTCGATCCAGATCTTCTGCCACTCGCCGCCGTTGAGTTTGCGCTGCGACTTGATCAGCAGCTCGCGTGTGCCGCCGTTGTTCAGAGTGAAGTTGAACGTCAGGTGGAAGTCTGCAAAGGAGGAAATTTGCTTGATGATTTAGACGAAGAAAGCTACCTACCTACCTACCTACCTACCTACCTTGTTGAATATCGAAATTACCCATAACATTTTTCTTCTTGTTCATTCGATTGCTATATAGGCATACATATATAAAAATGTGTTGGAATATTATATTCTTCTTCTCAATTAAAAAAAAAACCAGTACTCCAGTCCAGTTTGTGTGGGAAGGTTGACAATTTCTAGTGCAAGTAAAGTGACAGGTGCTAAAAGCATCGATATAGGAACTAGAAGTCTAAATTGTGGTAGGTTTCTAGAGATTTTCAATTGGAGATATAACCAATTTCTATTTCTTAGCATAGTAAACCTACCTACCTGTAAATTCAGATGGTATTGGCAATTCCTTCCTTTGAAACAGAAACAAGCATTTAACCTCAAATACCCATGCCCATGGCAATGTTTGATTATTTTTTCTTATTACAATTGACATCCACAAGTAAAATATGATTAAATAAACTCACATAAACACCAGCATTTGGACTGATAGCCAGTCAATCCCAAAGAACACCCTCACCAACATTCTGTCCTGCATTTTGCAGACCCATGGGCCTGACTCACCGCTCGTGAGGGCCACCATAAACGAAGGATGGTGTGGTCTGATCGGCGGCTGGTAGAGCAAGATTGCCTGCTTGCCGGTCGTGCGGAAGCTGAACGAGATGTCTCCCTTCCGCCAGCCGGGCACCTCGATGTACGACTGGCTCGACGTGAACGTCACCACGTACTGTTGGGTGTCTGCAATCCGGTCAATGCAGCATGGTGAGCCCTGAATACACGTCTTACGCTTGGTACTGTGAATCTAGATAGGAGGGGGTGGTGGCTGCAAATTTGATGAAATTACACATGTGGTACCTACTGGTATTTGTTCATGATCATTGAGCAACGTTGGATTAGCTGAAAATATTAATTGGTAGGTACCTATTTTATGAATTAGTCTGCAAAAACCTTTATCCAGAAGAGAAGTTATGTTCTGGTCCCATGAATTTACTGACGCTAAACTCTGGCATTACAAAGACAAACTTGTGTGAATGCAATGAACATGTATCAATATCAATTTGTTGAGTTGATTTATTGGTTTTAGATAATCATATAATGTCAATGCTCAGGCTATTTTAACTTCAATTTATCTTTTTGAAATCACTTGGGTTTTCTTTTCCAATATATTTTGTGTTCTTGAAAACAAACTTACGCAAGGAAAATATGCGAGACTATGAAATGGGGAAGGAATGATATCAGGAAGAAATGCACAGTCTGCTTACCAGAGGATGAAGCGGCCGTGTAGCAAAAAAAAAACTATATTTAAAACTGTGTTTAATTTGTTTCGACAATGCATTTCCCACCTACAAAAGGTTTTCACTAACTGGACGAAACATGCTTAGAAGAAAGTGGGAGAGAAGCTGCTAGAAAGGGTGTCAGAAAATCTGGTTTTATCTACGAGCCTTTCGGCCCTGAAATTCCGCGCCGAGCCCCGGCTCAAAACTCACTGGTCTCGACGCACTCCAAGGGGCCGAGCGTGATCCGGCCCTGGGCGTCGCTGGCCAGCTCCTTCTGCTGCAGGAAGACCATCTGCATGATGCCCAGACTCTCGGGAGTCGTGTAGTAGCCCTCGTCCGAGTGCCACTTGCCCTCCGAAATGTCGCAGTTGCATCTGCGGCACGCAAACGGGCCAGGCCTGCTTTTAACACGATGCGGCTGGGTTACGAAACTTTTAACACATTTTGTCAGGGTTACAAAACTTTTAACACGATGCGGCAGGGTTATAAAACTTTTTACACATTTTGTCAGAGTTACGAAACTTTTAACACAATGCGGCTGGGTTACGAAACTTTTATCATAATGCGGCAGGGTTACGAAACTTTTTACACATTTTGTCAGGGTTATGAAACTTGTAACACAATGCGGCAGGGTTACGAAACTTTTTACACATTTTGTCAGAGTTACGAAACTTTTAACACGATGCGGCTGGGTTACGAAACTTTTATCATAATGCGGCAGGGTTACGAAACTTTTTACACATTTTGTCAGGGTTATGAAACTTGTAACACAATGCGGCAGGGTTACGAAACTTTTTACACATTTTGTCAGAGTTACGAAACTTTTAACACAATGCGGCTGGGTTACGAAACTTTTTGCACATTTTACGGAACTTCTAACAGGTTCATACCCATGGTTGAAAATTGAAGGTTTGGGGCTTCGAATGTTCCTTGTCTTAGATTCTTATGGTTTGGCTGAAGTGACTGCAAAATTCCCTATCTGTCACAAAATGAAAAGAGATTGGCGCTCGCACATATAAATATGACAATTACTGATACTTCACAATCGCACCATCACCTTGTTGTAGATAAGTAAATCGAAATTCGACTCCATTAAGAGCAGTGCCACTTGTGGTATATCCATGTGGCTCTATATTAGGTAGATTCTTTTAAATCAATTGTTAGGCCACATATAATTGATTACAATAGCAGGTCAACAGTATCTGTCAAGCTAGTAAATCAGCAGACGCATTAAGTTTGCACACTTCAAAGAAGAAGTTCTTAATATTGGATCCTATACATACAAGGGTCTTTTGACGAAAATCTTAGCCTTACTTTATGGCCTCCCCTCAAAACTCTGCAAGTAGGTTATATCTAGTACCTACTGAAAGTAAGCTCGGAGGGACTGTGTATACAAATATAATATATTTGCATACGAACCATTGGTTGGGTATGTTTGAAAAGACATTTCTTGTGAGATCACCAAGTTAAGCAACTTTGGCCAGAGTCATAGACTTGAGCGGGTGACCGGAACACGCATAATGCACAGTATACTCCCACCAACGGCCCACCATAGTTGAGGAAGGATCTTTTAGAAAAATAGAGATTGTGCAATCAAATCCTTTTTTAGTGATTTTAGAACTAATCGCAATCGTTTTTTATAAAATGATCTTTTAATTTGATCGAGATATTCTTTCCACGATCTTTTTAAAAATATCGTTTTTAAAGATCAAGATCGATTCCCAATGCCTAAACCGATGTGTTTTAGAAGCACGTGTATTAAATTCTGTGTGTTTTTAATATGGGATTTCAGCCAACAACATTACTTCCAATTTTACCGTTTATTCCAGGACAAGCCGAAACAGAGGCAACGGATCTTCGATTAGTGGTCCATTGATGGACAAAAATGGACCGTTTCCCCGTGTTTTTTATTTTACTGTAAACGATCTTTTAAACGAATATGTTTTTTTTAAAAATAAAACGATCTTGAATTTGAATTTATAAAAAAAGGATCGCAAACTTCGATCTTTTCAAAAAATATTTTTTTGATTACGATCTTGATCTTTTAAAAAGATCGATTTCAAAACGATCTTCCCCAACTATGCGGCCCACCCACCTCTGTCCATGTTGGAAAAGGCAATTCTTGTGAGATCACCAAGTTAAGCAACTTTGGCCAGAGTCATAGACTTGAGCGGGTGACCGGATCACGCGTAATGCACAGGGGCCTTACCTAGCTCGGCCATTTGGAGCGGCTACCATGCGGCTAATAAGCCGGGCTGGCGGTGTTATATAACCCGGACCTAGAGCGGCCATTTCAACAATGGGCAGTATGTTGATTTCGTAGCACCACTAGCAACCAGTATTACGGTGGTGCTACGATGATAGCATTATCTAGAAGGCATACTGCTTTTTAAACGATCATCATTGTGCAGTGAAGTCAAATCAACCAATCTCATGGCTCGTTACTAAAGTCAGAGTCGATGTGCCCCGGCTATATAACCCGGCCGTAATACTGCCGCTCTAGGTCGGGGTTACTGCTTGGTGCTACGGTGGTGTTAATTAGCCAGGGTAGATTGCTAGTAATCCCGGGACTACGAGTGGCCGAGCTAGGTAAGGCCACAGAATACTCCCACCGCCGACCCACCCACCTCTGTCCGGGATTGAGACACGTCCGGTTGAGCGCGCACGGACACGAGCCGCGCTTGGCGTTGCCGACGTAGTCGACGGCGTCGTTGTCGGCCGACGACACGAACCACGTGGCCGAGTGCAGCTCGAGCGGCGCCTTGTAGCAGTCGTACTTGATGTGCTGGCTGCAGTTGAGCGAGTGCGAGACGAGCTCTTGCAGCATCTCGGCGCTGAACTCGCGGTACTTGATGCTGAAGCTGAAGTCCTTCTCGGTCTGTCCGCGCACGTCCTGCGGTTTGCATCGGAAGCAATAAGGACATGCAACTCGAGCTGTGATTACAGAATTGACACGGCACTGGTTTTAGCACAATGCTTGATAATTAGTTGTCTCGATTTGGTGACGAATTCGTTGCGTGTTTAAGTCAGTCAATTTTCGATCAATACCGATCTATATTTCGATCTATTTTCACTGCCTGCTTTACAATTGGCTGCAGTGAGTGACGTGAAAAGGTTTCGAAAAAATTATTTTGCTGCCTTTGGTTTATAAAAACTTATTGTTAACCAGAGTTGATAAATCACAAGAAAATCACACCATCTGGGCATTCCTGTTTTCATAAAATGGATATAATTTATATCAAATTTGTCTATTTGGGATAACTTTTGTTTGCCGTTCAAATAAGCCCTTAAACCCATCTCAAATCTAAACACGATCTATGGCAAGCTCACTGATTTCAGAGGGCATTTTAAACACTTTCCACTGCGGTACAAAAAATTAGAGAGTACACATATTGATGTCTTGTTATACCTTCCTACATTTCATATCGGTCAGTTGTCTATCAGAGGCTTTTTCGTTGTTCTTACAAAAGGCCTACGCAATTCTTGTGCTCACGATTTGGCTGGGCAGGTTGTGCGTACGATTTGGCTGGGCAGGTTGTGCTTACGATTTGGCTGGGCAGGTTGTGCTTACGATTTGGCTGGGCAGGTTGTGCTTACGATTTGGCTGGGCAGGTTGTGCTTACGATTTGGCTGGGCAGGTTGTGCTTACGATTTGGCTGGGCAGGTTGTGCTTACGATTTGGCTGGGCAGGTTGTGCTTACGATTTGGCTGGGCAGGTTGTGCGTACGATTTGGCTGGGCAGGTTGTGCTTACGATTTGGCTGGGCAGGTTGTGCTCACGATTTGGCTGGACAGGTTGTGCTTACGATTTGGCTGGGCAGGTTGTGCTTACGATTTGGCTGGGCAGGTTGTGTTCGACGATCGTCTTGGTCGACTCCTCGAAGGACTGGAACTCGCACTTGACGTGCGCTGGCGGGAACGGCCCGTTGCCGTCGATGTCGATCAGATAGACGTCCGGCTTGGTGTAGCCGAGCAGCGCCAGTTCCTCGCACGTCTTGCGGAACTCGGCTGGATGGGGCACGGACCGGGCACAGTCGGTTAGGGTGACCTCGTTCCTCCATCTTGCTAGTCGAATATCTCGCTTAGAGGAAACTAAACGCTAGTGTTTTCGTCGTGCGCGGAGGTTCAGGCGGGAACTTCTCCACAACTTCTCCACGAGTGCCTAAAATGCCTTTTTTACGACATTTTTACGAAGTTCGTATGCAAAAATTAGGTTGTACTTTTTGTTAAAAACTACCATCCGACATCAATTGATTCTGTCTCGGCCTATGGTTGCATAGTTGCATATGTGGTGAAAAAATGTGGAGTAGTTATTTGCGAGATCGGGTGACCTTGAGCGTTGAGAGCCAAGGTCGCAGTGGATGCTAGGACTGCAGTGACTACGAGTGGGGTGGGGGAGTCGCCCATCTATCTCCTTGATTTTGATGTGTGGAATGAATCAAATAGATAACTGAGTTTTGGGAAACAAAGTCATCTCCTGACTTAAGCTAGAGTTGATATTTTGTAGTGTTAACCAGGTGTTAGCTATAATTAAGCTTGATTCATTTAGAGCTGTTTTGAAAAACTGTTCAGAGATGTGGAAACGAAGGAGAAACACTGAAAAACTGGCCCGGAAACACTGACATCTTAGTTATTGGAATAAGTGCCGTGAGAAATCACAAAAAGCCATGACACCAATAAAAACAATCCTGTGATAAAAGTGATTTTGGAATGGCCCATTTATAGGTACACGTAAGCCGGTAGGCAACTGTAGGGAAATGCATGTAACAAATTTTCGAAAACCATGGCGTGCCTTGGCCTGAATAGGGTAGACCCTCGTCAGCACAGCATCCTGGAATGTTGGCCAAGAAATGCGCCCGTGTGGCCGAGAACTCACCGAAGTGGCAGCTGTTGCCGATGTAGCCGGTGCCGCGACAGTCACATATGATCTTCTCGTCCTTGACCGAGCACTTGCCGCCGTGTTCGCACGTGTTGGGCCTCGAACACGGGTCCACCAGCACGCAGTTGTCCAGCGACACCTGAGCAAGGGACATGGCAAGCAAGGGGTGAAAATCCTAGCAAGGGACATGGCAAGCAAGGGGTCAACATCTTAGCAAGGGTCGGTGTTAAGGCCAGCCTGCCGTGCGATTATGAACTTTGGCGTTATGCCGTTATCGGTTCTGATGGAAAAATCCCTATTGCTGTCAATGTTAACTTTGAGAACGGCAAAGTCAGAGTTACGAAATCGCAGTGTTGCTGGATAAAATCCCTAATGCTGTCACTATTAATTGTTGAAAGAGTCAAACGAGCCCGGTGTAATCAGAGTCACACAACCAGGCGACCCGAATCCGATGGCGCGAAGCGGCGTCTCACCTCGCCGACGGCGTGCCCGGACCGCACGACGGCGCGCGGCTCCACTCGCTGCCCGTTGACGACGACGTCGCGCATGCAGCCGACCAGGCCCGAGCTGGAGCGCACGCCCAGCGCCAGCGTGATGTTGCGGCCCGGCCGGAAGCGCTGCCGGTGCGTCGGCGCGCTCTTGAACTTGTAGTCGACGGCGAGCGTCACCGTCTCGTCGGCGTACGACAGCTCGACCTGTAACGTTCGAACCGGGCACGTGGATTCACGAAACGAGGCGGATAAATGTAGCGAATTTTGGGGATTTCAATTTCGTAAAGGTCAGCCAAGGATCTCCTAGAAACGAGTCCGTTTCAGACCCAAAATCGCATTCTAGAAATCTGAACCCAGCTGCATACTTGCAGCTACAGTAAAGCAGTAAAGCAGAACAAAAATACAGTAAAGCTGCTAATACAGTAAAGCTGCTAATACAGTAAAGCTGCAGTAAAGTTGCAGTATTGCCGGACCAAAGCGCCGAACCACATACTTCCGGACCCGAGACAAAGTGCACGTGATCCTACTTTATGCCAAGCTCGTTGCTACTTGGTCGTACCACAGATAGGTTACCTAGATGTTCCACTACCATACTAAAGCAGCTACGCGAATAATAGTTAATAGTTAGCAATAATAGTTTCGCCGGTTGTCGCCGGCTGTCACCGGCTTTCGCCGGCTTTCGCCGGTTGCCACTGTTTGTTGTTATATTGCCTGTAACCAAGATAACTGTATCCACCTGAAGGAACATTGGGTCCCTTGATTATAATTGACCTTGTTCCATGGCCTGGTAGATGAAGCCATAACTGTAACCATCTGAGGAACATTGGGTCCCTAAATTATAATGGACCTTGTGCCATGGCCTGGTAGATGAAGCCATAACTGTAACCATCTGAGGAACATCGGGTCCCTAAATTATAATGGACCTTGTGCCATGGCCTGGTAGATGACGTTAAAACAGATAGCCAACGCACCCCAGCGATTGCCGGCCAAACTACTAGGCACAGCTAGGCATGGTAGAATGTCTGTGTGACCTAGTCACTGTGGTCCTACCTTGTGCCACGGCATGGTAGATGATGTTAAAACAGGTTGCCAACGCACCCCAGCGATTGCCGGCCAAACTACCAGGCACAGCTAGGCATGGTAGAATCTCTGGGTGACCTAGTCACTGTGGTCCTACCTTGTGCCAGCTCGAGTGGGCCTCGAACTTGACGGTGGTGAGCTGAGTGACGTTGGTGGCGACGTCGGGCACCAGCTCGAAGCGGATCTCGTCGTTGACCACGCGGAGCTCCCAGAAGCCGCGGTCGGCTTCGGTGGTCACGTCAGCCGAGGCCAGGGTGGCCATCGGTCGGCTGCTTCTGTGAGACCGAGGATGGGATGCTTGGGAGACGTTGGTCGGGTCTTTTGGCCGCATACAATTCTCACACCAAAATCAAAATCCATGTCTCTGAGCTATTGTGTCCGTTGCAAAACAGCTAGAAACATTGAAAATTATCTATTTCAAACTGGGATTTGAATGCTAAATCAAAAGTCTCACTGGTTTCCCGACGTTTCGTAACATATGCTAGTCACTTTATCAAGAGTGATAGCTCGACTGACGTTAAAAACGATAACGAAACGTCGGGAAACCAGTGAGACTTTTGATTTAGCATTCAAATCCCTTTTGGAAATAGTTTATTTTCAAAACTAGCGCTAAAGATAGGATATAGACAAGAGTTCCAATTTTGTTTGAAACAATACGACTGGTACCAAATTAATTATTTCAGCATCTATACGTTAGCTTGCGGTGGTTTGGTGATTGGTGAAACAATTTACTGATTACTACTGACTTATCATCAATCCACGGGTGTTTTATTTCTTTGAAATTTCGTGAAACTTGAAATAATATGCTTTGAGTTAGCGCAGAGTATTAGCGTTTGGACTGTGTTGGTTGGGGGGGGGGGGTGCTATTGCTGAGCTAGTTAACAGGAACACATTGATCTAAGTTTGAGGGGACCTTGAAGGTGAAAAAAAAAATCTGGGTAATGAATGCTAACAAAAGGACAAGTAATGCCATGATTTGAGAGTCGAGGGTCTCACCGGAACCCGAAGGTCAGGTCGAACGCGTCCGTTCGCGAATTCTCCCACCATATGTGCGACGACGGGAAGGGGAAGGTGATCGGGATCGTCTCGACGTCGGCCTCGTAGATCTCCGGCTCCAGCACGCCGATGTAGTGCACCTTGGGGTTGGCCTTCTTCAGCTCGTACACCACCGAGATGTCGTTGAAGAACACGTACTTTAGAGAACCTATCGGCAACGGGACAGAGGACTGTGTTTTCAATTTCGGCCGAATCAGGTTATATGCTCACAGGTTATATGGATCACAAAAGTTTGCAGTAGCGAAGGGACTAGAATGTTTTAGAAAACTACAGTGATATAAAGCACACGAACCTTTTTCTCCAAAAACGTACTAACGCGTTATTTTTCAACAAAAACGCACTATCGAGGTTTTTTTTCGAAGCGACCGTCTCTTTCGCATATATGCTACTTTTGGTTATTGTGAAGGCGGAAGCAATAAGTTGGCACCAAAATCTCATTCAACATCTGCCATGACACTCGTTTTCGACATAATTTCCTCGCAAGCTCGCAACAACTGCACATTTCGCGTTCGGTGTGGGTCGTACTGACCGTAATAGACATGGATTTGAGTCTGGATCTGTCTTTCAATGTTAATCACTCCGTGCTGCAAGTGTGTATAAAAACGAATACGAATAGCACAGGAGTAAGGCGGGTTTTTGCCGCGTTTGGAGGCCTGTCTACAAGCTCCTGATGGTCATATTATGTTGAAATTTAAACTACATAAGAATCGCTATTATTTATAGTACCTTTCAAAATTTAATTAAGTTTTGATGGATATCTTCGTTGATGCAATGGTTTGAAATGAGGGCGATTTCAATGTAAAGTCCATAAGACCTCGCAATCTTTCCCACACCCTGGCATCGGCCTTCAAGGGCAAACACGCGGCTAAACCTGCACTTGTCTATTGTATACATCGGGAGTAAATGTTATTACCACAGAGAAAAAATGGCGATGCCTGGAATTTCGTGAAAATTCCGCGCCGTCCCTGGGAGCCACGACGCACAGCTGGAGAATCGGTCTATATTACGTCTCATGTTCTATTGGCAGCGCCTTGGGGCGTTGGGCCTATAGCATAACATTGTAGAAACCCGGTTTGTTGCTGCCATCGGAACCAGATACGAACTATAGCACCCAAATTCCACGCGTGTCGCTCACCGGCAAAGTTGTTGTGCGACGCCAGTCCGTTCCTATTGACCAAGTCTGGCCCGCCGCCGATGTAGATCTCCGGGTCGATGAAGAGATGATGCCTCTTGCCGGGCAACTCCATCAGCCTGCTCTCCTCGTTGAGCACCACGCGGATGTCGTGGTTGTGATGCGCGATCGTCAGGTTGTTCCAGTTGTTGTTGGCGACGTCGACGCCGATGGTGGCGCGGAGCGGGCCGTCGCCGAAGTCCACCTCCACCACCACGGTTCTGAGGGGGGCACGGGGTACGGGGGGATCGTTATTTAACCTCCATTTATTACTGGTTACGGGCTTGACTCTCCGTAACATTGTTGGTCAGCCATAGAGGTGCTTTAAACAGGCATACACTTTCAATCAGCAGTTATTTAACCTCCATGTATTATTGGTTACGGGCTTGACTCTCCGTAACATTGTTGGTCAGCCATCGAGGTGCTTTAAACAGGCATACACTTTCAATCAGAAGTTATTTAACCTCCATTTATTATTGGTTACGGGCTTGACTCTCCGTAACATTGTTGGTCAGCCATAGAGGTGCTTTAAACAGGCATACACTTTCAATCAGAAGTTATTTAACCTCCATGTATTATTGGTTACGGGCTCGACTCTCCGTGACATTGTTGGTCAGCCATCGAGGTGCTTTAAACAGGCATACACTTTCAATCAGCCTGTGATCCACTGTAGCTTCAACTCAACACACACCATCCATCGTGACACATCAAATGTATGGTGGTGTAGTGTACGGTCTTGCTCTGTTGTGTGTAAAACGGACATGGGTCGACGTTTCATCGGCGTTGGCGCTGACACAACAGTCCTGAAGATGTCGGCGCCAACGCCGACGGAACGTCGACCTAGGTTCGTTTTAGGACCACAAGTCACTCACAGTGGCTCTGAACCACTCCGTCATACCATCAAATGTATGCTTATAATGCTGAGGGTCACTCCAAAAACGACATTCATTCATTTCATTTGCAGCATCCCCCTCCCCCCCACCCCCTCCCCCCCCCCCCCCATCTACGAGATTAAAATATAGTTTCTTTTTAAACCACAAGTCACATTTTTGTTGCGATGGCAGATTTCTGAGTATCTGTGTTCGTGAAGCAGAATAACGAGCCGTTTTTACAATTTTTGGGTCTAACAGGGCCGAAACCGCTTCTAAAACTGTTGTATTTCGCTCTTTCTTTGCGCTTTACGCAAAATCTAGCCCGGATTGGGTACACATCAACCGGTAACAGCAAAGGGTGGTACCTGTTTTTGATGGCCGCCGCCACGTAGTGATGCCTGAACGGCTCGCCGCTGGCGTAGAACAGCGCCGAGTCGTCGTAGCGCGTCTTGAAGAACAGACTGACGCGATTGGCGGACGACCGGACGCGGTCGCGCCAATCGTAGACGCGGTACGAGATGTACGACGACCCGCGCAGGGTGAGCACCGTGCCGGCTGCGGGGGGCACGGACAAACGCGCTAAATTAGACAGCTGCAATTGCGAAGCATATCAAAATAAAGCATCTCTGAAAGTTTGAAGTTTGCACGACTTTCCAAATTTATTTTTGGTAGTATTTATGCATTGTTTGGGTTAATTTAGCGGGTTTCAGGCGAAATTCAATCAGCATCTTTTTAAATTAGGATTTCCTTCGCCCATTATTGACGATGTAGTTATTTCACAAGTGTCTTCCCGTTTATGCCGTTTTTCATTTGCCTTTCTACCCGCTCCAAAGAGTCGAGCGCTGTCAAATCACACGGGGCTTATGGCGGCAGGGGACGCCAACGCGCTTGATGGGCAGGCAAGGGTGCGTGGCCGGGTAATGCATGAGCGACCGCACTCCGTAAATTAACGTTCGTCTTGTGGGACTACGAACAAAATTTGGCAAAGTCTTTAACATTGGTATATTATGGGAAATGTCGAAGCTCTTCTCGGACAACGGTGGAATATTGGAAAAGTGTTTCCACCGGGCGCTGACCTTGGGAAATTCGAGATTCAAACTGGCAGTTCCCGGCAATGGCCGATGAGGGTCATACAGCTACCCGGTGATACTGTGATACAGATACCCAATTTACTATGTACTGTGCAATATATACTGCATATACTGTTATGTGCACATTCAGAGGCAACCTTCGCCATCAGCCTAGCACTTACTGCCATTCAAGGTCATGCGGCACCGGGTACATCCTTGGCAGCCTTCAAGGCTAGGCAACCTTCGCCATCAGCCTAGCACTTACTGCCATTCAAGGTCATGCGGCACCGGGTACATCCTCGGCAGCCTTCAATGCTAGGCAATCTTCGCCATCAGCCTAGCACTTACTGCCATTCAAGGCCATCACCCTCGACAGCCTTTAAGGCTAGGCAAGCTTATTCTTGTTCATCGGCTGTCAAGGCCAAGCGGCACCGGGTTCACCCTCGACAGTCTTTAAGTCTCGGAAAGCTTCGACAGCTTCAACTTCAGCATTGAATTTAATTTGAAGCGGTCAAGTAAATTCTGAACGCAAGCCGGACGCGATGAAGGGTGGACGTTGCTTACTGTAGATGTCGCACTGGTCGCCCTCGTACTTGGTGCCGTAGCAGTCGCAGGTGAGACTGTTGTAGTGGTTGACGCACTTGCTGCCCACGAAGCACAGGTTCTCCTTCGTCTTGCATCTGAAATTCAAACGTGTGTGGAGCTCGATTAGCAGTTGGAACAGCCGTTAATCTGCGGCCAGTATTTCACTTTATAACTATGAGAAGATGGCACAGGCGTGCGCAGTGGTGCGGCCTACACGGCATATGCCGTAACTAAGACTTTTCCAGCACGACAGTTTTTTTAGGTTTTATTCTCTAGAATGCAACAATTTTTCAAAAGAAGGAACCCTGCCACTGGCCAGCGCCCTCTCAATGGTTTTGTTGCGATTTGCTCGAATTCAAAAATGTATCTAGGTGGCTTTGACCTTGAGCGACAACCAACCCACAGATTTTTTAAGACTTTGACATTTTCCACAGCCTCCTAGTAACATTCACACAATAAGTTAGCGATAAACGTTTTCATGCAGAAGGCCCTGGTTGTGTGCTCGGATTCAAATTCGATGTGTGCTGTCGATGGCTGCCATGCCTTGTCACAACACTTGCTTTCGCGGTCACGGGCATAGAAAACGGTGTGCTTTTTGTGATCATCATTTTGGTTCATCTCGTTCTGGGCCGTATCTACCCATATACCCTGCGCACGCCTATGGGTGATCTGCCCGAACTTTAGTGAACTTTGGAAGTCTTGGCTATGATTGACTTTTCATGTGCCGCATCTTGCAACAGGGTAGCGATTGTTTAAACATTTATCGATCGGTAGCCAAGGGTAACCGTTCGATAGCTAAAAGCTGTCTGCTTATTCCTATGGGCCGTGCTATCGATAAACATTGATAACTCGTCGATAACTTTACTCAATCGTTACCCAGGACAAGATAGGAAACGAGCCCCAAGATGGTTTATGTATAAAGTAGCAGACTAATATTTTTGTTGATTCTGGTTTGGGTGACTCTGTTAGCCTACAAATACAAATTTAGAAAAAAATTCTAAATCTTTTGTAACACCTAAAGTTTCAATTCAAAAAATCCCAAGTATAATTTAAGACCCAATTTTGATTTTCTTCAAACCTGTGCTAAATCAGAAATGAGTCTCACGAATTTAAGTGCACATCTTTCATAATTGAGCACTTCGTCTGAAAAAATGAGATCCCACCTTGCATTATTACAGAGGAAGTTACCTACATTTCTTCGGAGCTTTGTCTGTTACATAAAAACACCTGGCCACAGTAGTTATCTATTCAGAGTTACGAATAACATGATGGTGTTATAGGTACATAAAGTTATTACAGTATCGCCTGACACCTCTATTTCATACTCTATTCACTGACCGTCACTAAAAAACGACAAAATCAAATGCCAATAATTCGGCCATGTCCTTAGTGCATATCACCATCGTAATCGACAAGGTTTACTTCCTGCTATCGAACAGAATTTCAGTGATTTCTGAGATTATTTTTTGAGATTATTCTAGCAATATTGTTTAATATCAAGATATTGTCGATAATGACTATGACAATTGCCTAGGGCCTTTTGTGTAAAACTATGTTACTACGAACAGAACATCATGATACAGACTTTTATGACGAGGTGATTGATGAACAGCGTTTTTTTCATTAATTCAATCGGAATAAATATGCGAATATTCGGAACAGAAAAATGAGTTGAATTTGAAGTTGATAACTGTACGCTTCGAAGCTCGACGGTTTATTAACTGTACTGAGATGCAGTACTGGTGCAATGCAGTGGTGGTGCTGGTCATCTTTGTTGTTTTTGGTACAAGCAACGAGGTAAAACAAGTTTAACTATTCAATGCGAGGTTATGGGATTATTGAATTTATACAGACAACTGCACTGTTTTACGTTACGTTGCATTTGAAGTTTAGAAATACATTCAAGAAACATCTTGATCGACACTGTTTTAAAAGTGGGGCAATCATGTTTAAAGTTTTTAGCGTGGTTCATATATTTATATAATCAAAGAAATTGAAAGAAAGATAGTTACACTTACTATTTACGTTTAATGCTATTGGTGTGGTTGTTGGTGATTATTGCATGTTTTATTTGAACTTTCAATTGGTATTTCGTGGTTATTAATCACACAATTTGTTGCTCAAAGTGTGAGGATTCCGTTGACCCTGGTTTCGTTGCAATCGGACAAACGGTGTGGCCAGAAGTTAGTATCCAGTAGGAGGTAAATTCTGCGCGGGAAGCGGCCCGAGTATGAGCTCAATAATACGACGTAACAGGGTTGTTATAGAACGCTTGAAAATACTAGATGAGTGAATATTTTCGAGATTTGCAAACACACACTTTGTTGCCAAGAGTGTGAGGATTCCGTAGACATGGGCTTCGTTACGATCGGACAAAAGGTGTGGCCGCAAGCTAGTATCCAGTAGGAGGTAAAATTTGAGCGGGGAGCTGCCCTAGTTCACGCTCACACCAATAGTCTTAACTTCTCTGTTTCATAAAGGAACAATAATAATGCATAGAAATAAAACAGGAGCAAATAAAAACGAATGTGGATGAATGCAGGTACTAGCAATGGGTCCCAGAGGACCCATGCAACCCATGCAACCATCAGCTGCAAACGCACCAAGACAAGCTGTAAGTTTTTTTAAAAAGTATTAAAGTATATGTACATGGTAAATGGTTCTTTATATTACAACACATTCTTTTCATTTCTTCCAGCACAACATCAAAATTGTGTTGAGGAAAGTCGAGGTTGAGCCTGGCGAGATTTATGGTGACTATATCGGCGAACAAAGTTCGTACAAAGTCGAGATGTACAACGACTCGATGCCAGTATTTAACGCGATACTGATCTTGCTGAAAACTTTGCCACCAAACTTTCAGGTAAAGGAAAAAATTGCAGCGAGCGGATGTAATTTTCAGTTTCACTTTCCCAAAAAGTCACTTGCTTGTGTCTTTTGTTTGTTTGCTTGTTGTGTGTTTGTTTGTCCGCGGTCTTCTGGCCAAATGGCTGATCCAATTTTGATAAAATTTTTTGACCTGTTCTTCGCTAGGTTCTAACTTCGACCCTGTGCCCTTTCCCGCAAAATCGACCCGATAGTTTTGAAATTATTCTAATTTTAAAATAATAACTAATTTCCGAAAATTTTATCCAAGCTGTGTATAGCCGAAAGTTATCAATATTTTTTCACGATCTGTACAAAGTTGCGAAACGTGTCGAAACAAAACATTTCTGAAGTTTTCATGCCAATTACTGACGACATTGAAGATTTCCTTGATCCTTATTTACTAAAAAGTAATTTCACACCTGGCCTTCTGTTTTCGACATACTGCCTGCACTCTTATCCGCTAAAAACTGATTCGCTCATCTTCAACGATACACAAATTGCGCTCGCGTACCCCATGGTTTTAAATTATTTGAAAAAAAACATGACTGAAAGAAACCCCTTGCTCCAGATATGTTTTCCTGCTATGTTTTCCTGCTATGTTTTCCTGCTATGTTTTCCTGATTTGTATCTCGTGGTTCGCCATCAGGTGGAAGTTTCGGGCTACAACCTGCAGGCCAGCAACCAATGGGTGCCAGTCTTTCACCAGGGCGTCCAAAACTACTGTGAATACGCCGAGACAAACGTCTCCTTTATGAAGCGCATTATGGAAGCGAGTAATTTTACAGAGTGTCCTATTAAAAAGGTGGGTGGACCATGCTGTCATGGATATAATGGTAAACCGGAATTGTTAAGCATGGACATGCTGCCACGATTGTTTTAAATACTATCCATATACTTATCATTCTTCTAACTTAGGAGATTCAAAGACTTTGAGTTTGAGAAAGACTTTCTAAAAGGTGGGTGCAACATGCTTTCATGAATTTTGGAAAGATGTTTGTAAAAGTTGGATTGTGTAAAAATACATAAATCGGTAGATAAGGACACGGCCAACCAACTGCTAATGATAACCGATCGGTAGCTTAAAAAGGCCTGTCTATTTCAATGGGCTGTGCCACCAACAAATATCGTTAAAACATCAATAACTTAACACAATCGCATACCCAGATTTGTTTGAGGTATTATTATTATCCCTATAACTTATCATTCGAGCAACTAAAAAGTAGACACTGCCAAGTGTTCTTGGTATATTCTTTGTATACTGTAAAAATACGCCTTGGAAGATGGCCATCGTTTTCAATCTACATTAGTTTGTGATGCCAATGACTGTCTTTTGTAAGACAGTCATTGGATTTTAGATATAAAATAATAACTACATTGATAATAATAATATAAATAACCGAATGATTGTCTTCCAGGGAGTGTACGCGATCACGAACATGCTAGTCGACGAGAAAGGGTTTCCGCCCAACACTCCGGACGGCATGTTCAAAATATTCGGCATTTTCTCCGTCGGCCAGAAACATGTTTTGCGAATGTCCTTTTATGCAGATGTTCAACAAAAGGATGAAGATGACGAATGATGATTTAATAATGCACTCTGATCAAAGGCATTTAGCACCAATTATGTTGTGACAACCGTACATGATTCAAATGTATTTATTATTAGAATTTGTGCACTTGTGTGAATTCTTTCATTTTGGAGCATTTAACTTACACATTTTAATTATTTAAATATGTCTTTTTACATGGCACACTATAACAGTACTACCATTAGTACTACTTTGAATAAAGTATGCCTAAAGTTTACATACACATTAAACTTCATTCGGTTTAAGGTTTGAGCTAGGCTTATGAGTGAAATGTGGTTAAATGTACGGCTAAATACGTTGAAAAAAATGTATTGGATATTGTGAAATTGTGAAATAAAGCCAATGGTTATCCTTCTTAATTCTTATTATTGTCTAAGGGATTCTTATTTTTAATTTTTTGGCGGGGGACAAGTTATCCGTCGCCGAAAGTGACGTAACATATCCTCGCCAATTGTGAAATGTAATTTATTGTAAAATGTTTAGATTAAAGGAAAGTGTACTTGTCTGACGCAAAAGAAATACAAATACAAACCTGAAACTCTTTTGCTGAATGCACGTGCATTTTTCGACGTAATTCAAGTAGGCAACTAGCCTTATCGTCTTGTCTATCGTTTTGTGAATTGGTATTCTCGCTCTTTGCCTTCTAGCAAAAGCTGGACAAGCGATAGGTACAGTACTCGCAACTGATACCACTGTCAATCAGCAGAGTTGTACTTACAACAGCGTTGTACTTACAACAGTGTTGTACATGCATTTGAAAGGAAACTAACCCGTATAACAAGGAGGTGAAGCAAGTAGGTGAAGTGAATTATAATACATACATTAAAATAGCGAAGTTGACAATTGCCAACATAAGAAATAAACAAATGTACAACACGTCGCGTATCTAAACGTATAAACAGTTAGTATCTAAATAATTAGTATTGTAACAAAAAGGTACCTAAACAACACGACGAGTATCTAAAAGCCGGGATATCAGTGAGACTTGAGGGCAGCATTAAAAACCCAGTCCAAAGAAGTTTGTTTTTGAAGTGACTCACTTGTTGATGCAACCCTCGACGACGTTCTCGTGTTTAGTCGCGATCAGCGGTCGGATGGGCAACATGTCGCTGGCCGCCTTGCCGGCGCTCAGGCGCATGCTCCGGATGCAGCCCACGAACGACTCGATGATGTACTTGACTCCGTGCAGCTTCTCCTCGCTGCTCAGACCTGCGCACAAAGAGCGTTGGGTACAAACACCTTGGAGGTTAGCTGTCAACGGGTGGCCTTGAAACACCTTGGAGGTTAGCTGGCAACAGGTGGCCTTGAAATACCTTGGAGGTTAGCTGTCAACAGGTGGCCTTGAAACACCTTGGAGGTTAGCTGGCAACAGGTGGCCTAATGCCTTGCACACTTTCGTGTTCTCTGTTTTGGGGCTGTAGAAGTCAAACTGGGCCAACTGAAATAGTCGCGTTAGTACGTTCTTCGTTCGAAACTCTGTGCTGTACCCACATATGGGTTTCTTGTCCGAAATATCGGTAACTGCCGAAATATTTTGAATTGTTGGAGGACAGAGTGAAACAAAGTAGGTACTTCTCACTGCGAGTTTTTCCATCTGAAAGTGAAAATAGTTGTTCCAAATCGTTACCCTAGTCTCGCTGCTGTTTTCACTCAACAAAATTTGACATCGGTGTTTATTAGGGTGTTTTTGTGCCTTATTTTCTGCGCGGGATCTGTATAAATGCATAGCTGTGATATGCGTATATGCTGCAATATGTGTATGTGTAGTAACTGGTAGGGTTACCATTATTCAAAGTGAAGCTATACCTCAGCGCTAAACTCAATTTCCCGTTAAGAAGGAGAGTAGATTTGGAACTTCCTCGAGGACCCACTGCTGCTAGACACGAGCGAAGAGTTTCAAAACAGTATAACAAAAGCGCCCTTTGTCCGGCTCAATACATGGCTTCTGGGTTTTGACACTCATAGCTCGCGTCTAGCAGCAACTCTCCTTCTTAACGTGAAATGGAGTATAGACAATCTCAATTAATCAACCATGTCATGAATATACTGAGTCTGTTTTGTCCGCGCTTTGGAATTCGCAGCCGAGCATATTGTATTTGAACACCTAGCTGCAGTGTGGAATCACAGATTTGCATAGATTACCACATATACACTTCCAATGCGCCTTTGACGATCTTGCGACAGTTTCACGTGGTTTCACTTTATTAACGAAAACGCGATTACGGCTTTGTAAATAGTGCGTTGAAATTGCCAAGATTTGAGATAGGTAACGCTCTCTAAGAAGGAGATTATCGGGTATCTTTTAATGGTAGTTTAACTTCTATAAATTTTTATAACGATTAAAACTTCTGATAAGGAGGATAGTTAAACAATAAAGCTTTTACTGCTGAGCGAGCAATGTCACAAATATTTGCGAGTCTCGGCTTGATAACAACTTCTTTCAGCAAACACTGAGTATTCAAAACAGCAAGGCAGGTGTTAACCACCTCGCACAAAGATTTACAGAGAGACGGTCCCTCTTTCCCTTCTGCTCAATAATGAGCTGGATTTTGATCAAAGTTAGCTGTCCAATTTCAACAAAGTAACTGTGTTTGTTTATTATGTTGATGAACAAAGAGGTTGATACGTCTAGCGCATGCCAGCCGGTTTTATGACTTGAGATCTTTTATGTTTGGTTCAATTTTCCCACTGTTACCTGCCAGTTTATTTGAAAACTGGAAGACATCAGCCGCTGGTTTTGAAGAGGAACACAATTGTTGAATTTCATTAAATGTCCGGACTATAAAGTCTGTAAAGTCTCTACAAGAGAATACTAGTTTTCCGCCTTCGCTGACAGATCGTTTGGGCATCGGTTATCAACATCCTTAAGCAAGTCAGCTAATTTCCATTCGCATGTCAGTCCTGGAATCAGCATCGAACCCTCGGCCTTTTGGCTGCGTGCTGGGACAGAGATGTTTGAGCCGGGCACAAAGGGGGGCCATTGGTCTTCTCAGGCTGGGTTCCATTCGAATGTCAGTCCTGGAATCAGCACCGAACCCTCGGCCTGTTGGCTGCGTGCTGGGACAGACATGTTTGAGCCGGGCACAAAGTGGGGACATTGGTCTTCTCAGGCTGGGTTCCATTCGCATGTCAGTCCTGGAATCAGCACCGAACCCTCGGCCTTTTGACTGCGCGCTGAGACCGAGATGTTTGACGGACAAGCCGGGCAGAACTTGTCTTCTCTTCAGACAGTAGACAGCTGTTTCAACTAGCTAAGAACACACGAACACAGCTATACGAAATAGGGGTTGGAATCGATAAAAATAAATGTTTCGCAGATTTTGTATGGCAGCAAACACTGTCGGCAGGGTGCAGTCCAGTAACGGCTCGTGGAGAAACAAAGTGAGGTCGCCCGATCATTTATGCACCCCCCCCCCCCCCCCCGCCCCCACGACAGACAAAATAACTTCATTTTTCTGCCAGAGAATGGTTGCGATGCCATGTGCCCTTGGATGTTGGTCTTTATTTGATTGTGAGCATCATCTCAACCTTTCTCGCCTAGACATCATTTTCAAAATGCATTTTTAAATCGCACTTTGATAATTTAAATGTAATGCTGTTGCATGCCATGCGGTGCCGGTGGAACTCTTCGGAGTACGCTTGTGACCGTAGGCCGTGTCCCCTCGCATAAGGTCCAGCGTGCATAAGGTCCAAAGTCGCGCACCGCACAGGGCAGGCGGCCCACCATGCGTGCCTTAGTAGCAATTGATCGCGTATTTTGAGCTAATACGCTGCGTATCGCAAATTGAGGTGAAATAACTATATTAAAACCGGTTATTGTTATTTTACGTTTGTAAAATGTTGGGGAGGCCCGGCCTTATCGGCATCCCCCGAGCAACCGCCACTGGACTGCAGTCCCCCCTGTCTTACCTCCAACGAGCACCACCGAGGGCAGGTCGGTGGGCACCCCGTAGTTGTCGGCAGGATGCAGTCCCAGGATCTTGGTCTCCACCTGGACGGAGTCGACGGTGGCGATCAGACGGGCGCCGTGGACGTCGATGCTGACGGTCACCGTGTGCCATTCGTCGCGGTTCAGTCCCTGCACCGGGCAGACGGGGTTAGACGGGGTTAGACGGGGTTAGACGGGGTTAGCCGGGGTTAGACGGGGTTATACGGGGTTATACGGGGCTAAAGCCGGGGCTAAAGCCGGGGTCAGCCGGGGTTAGACGGGGTTAGACGGGGTTAGACGGGGTTAGATGGGGTTAGATGGGGTTAGATGGGGTTAGACGGGGTTAGCCGGAGTTAGATGGGGTTAGACGGGGTCAGACGGGGTTAGCCGGGGTTAGCCGGGGTCAGCCGGGGCTAGACGGGGTTAGCCGGGGTTAGACGGGGTTAGCCGGGGTTAGCCGGGGTTAGCCGGGGTTAGCCGGAGTTAGATGGGGTTAGACGGGGTCAGACGGGGTTAGACGGGGTTAGCCGGGGTCAGCCGGGGTTAGCCGGGGTTAGATGGGGTTAGGGGGGGTTAGACGGGGTTAGCCGGGGTTAGACTGGGTCAGACGGGGTTAGCCGGGGTTAGGTGGGGTTAGACGGGGTTAGCCGGGTTTAGATGGGGTTAGACGGGGTTAGACGGGGTTAGTCGGGGTTAGCCGGGGCTAGCCGAGGCTAGCCGGGGTTAGCCGGGGTTAGCCGGGGCTAGACAGGTAGCTTTGGGGAAGAGTGCCTATATAAAGGAGGCTTCTCACAAAACTTTAGTAAACAACCCCTACCTGAAATTTCCACCCCACTAAGTTCAGAATAGTTCATATCGCGGAATATCTTTCACTTATGTTGGGGACACGATGTCTTCAACATTGGCTCTGCCACCAATCAGCGACTCTGGATGTGCATGACGTCATGTTCGCGACTCTGTCATGGAGTCTCTGATTGGTGCAGAGCCAATGTTGACGACATCATATTACTAAAATTGCCAGCTGTAAACCCAGCTTAAGAGGGAAGTAACGGATGTCGTTTTGGTCGATTTTCGCATAAATTTCACATTCAAACGGAACTTCTCCAGGCTACAAATAATTTACAAATAATTTTGGAAAAAAATACACTTGTTGTTAAAGAGCTTCTGAATGGCAGATACTATTTTTTTTCGTCGTTTTTTTGAAACTTGCAGCTGGGGGAATTTTCAAAAAGTGCCGTTTTAGACACTTTTAGAAAATTCCAAAACCGTTGACCAAAACGACAACCGTTTACTGATCTCTTAAAGCCTGTTCAACGAGCCTCGAAGTCGAGCCGTTTCCTTCACCTCGTAAGGTATACACTTTCCAGGCCACACCTTTCGTCGGATCGCGACGAAACCTATATTTTCGGAATCTTCACAATTCGGACAACCAATGGAACCATTTTCATTTCGCAAGATTCACTCGTCAATTACTTCCAAGAGTTTTAAAATAACCTTGTTTAGCCGGTACATTAAAAGATGTACTTAAGGGTAACTTCCAGCTAAGAATTTACCTCTTACCGTATACACTTTTCAGGCCACACCCGTTATCCGATCGCAACGAAACAAATATCTACGGAATCCTCACACTTTGGACAACCAATTGAATATTTCAGAACCTCGAAATATCTCTTGGAAATCCATAAAAAGTTGAATTCAATTCACCTCAACAACCATCAATGAATGACCTTAAGACGCGAAGATCATTACTGGTCCAGTGCCAGTCCCTGGTGCTTTACCTGTCCGACAGTGAGCGAGGTGGAGTGCTTGCCGAAGACGTGCACGACCTTGAG
Source organism: Nemoura dubitans (assembly GCA_921293005.1). Taxonomy (NCBI): domain Eukaryota; kingdom Metazoa; phylum Arthropoda; class Insecta; order Plecoptera; family Nemouridae; genus Nemoura; species Nemoura dubitans. The sequence goes on from OV121076.1 coordinate 5,761,568, forward strand.
CTGGCCGTTCTCGACGATCACGTAGAGGGCGTAAGGGTCCAGACCCTCGGGCCGGTTCTTGACGCTGTGGTAGACCAGGAGGCCGTGCGGCAATCGCGTGCGGAACTGGAACGCGATCTCGCGGCACAGTCTGGAACCGGTCGGCGTCCGGAACATTTAGTCGGGAGGGGGAATACAACTGGAGTATTTTGCACGTTAAGAGGCTAGACCACCTCGCTGCCAGATGCGAGCAGGTGCGAGATAGCGCGAATGCAGAGTCTCACGAGTAAGCGCTGTTTTACTAAACTGGAATATATAAACTATAGAAGTGAAATCAACACATTTGCATTGTTTTTACTTTCTGCACACCTTGTAAAACATTTCGTAAAGCATCCCCCTGTAAAAGCAGGGAGATATAAAAGACTTGTCATATACATGCACAGATTTACAGCGTGGTATATATAGCTAATAAAAGATCTGAAAGAAGAGATCATGATGATTTGTTAATACATCTTCGCCGGAACAAAGCAGCCAATAATTAGACCCTGCACCCACAGTGATGCAACCCATAGAAAGGTCACGTCGTCGAGCAGAGTCGAACAATGCTCTGCTGCGTTTGTTTCGCTGTGTGACAGCACGCCCGTGACGAGCCCAGCGACAGCAAATCGAACGCGGCAGGTGCGCCAGACTATTTCTGCGTCTTGGCACCGTCGGCGTCGGCGTCGGCGTCGGCGTCGGCGTCGGCGAATTCAAGGTGCACTTGAGGAGTGACGGGTCGGTCGCATGCGCCTCGTGGTTTTATTTATTTATTTGTTTTATTTTATTTTATTTATCAAGGTTTTATGAACACATAATACATATCGATGGTGTACAGGCAGAAGGGCTTAAGCGCCATTTTTGACAAAATCCAGGTTTTGTGGTTCGTGCTCAATATTTATACCAGTAACCTAAAAAAAATACCGTGTAAGCGACAGTCTATTACTTTAGCCGATATTCACGTTTTAATTTGGGCGTAAGCGACATCACTTGCATATCTGCATCACTGCGTATCTCTTTTGTATCCAAACTTGGGGCGTAACCACCATAAGCAAGCAGCATTTTAGGGCATAATCACCATAAATATTTTATTATTGAGAGAATATAATTTCTATTATTGCAGAAAATTTATAAAATAAAATTAGAAGTATCCATAAAAATTTTGAATTGATTCATCAACAATTGATTAATTGAGAGGTTTTTTTCACTTCCTGAACAATTGTGAAAATGTCGCTTACGCCCTTCTGCCTGTACACCATCGATATGTAAACCGAGTCATGGTTATGTTAGGGATTCCAATAAAAATTCTTCTGTGCTATAAAAGCAGTGCGACATTAGGAATTCCTTTAGTGCTAAGTTAAAATTTTTGCTTGCTGTAACGTCTTCTGGCAGATGGCGTCTGGCTGTACGATGCCCCTGCGTTCATTCACGCGAGTGCACGCTTTAGGCTCCTTAGGACTTTCCCGGTTACTGTGCAGTGATTTTTCGATGTTATTTCTTCCGGTTTCGAAATCGATTGCAATGGAATCTGATTCCTTTTTTTTTTTAAATTAAAATATCTTGAAAGGGAACTGAAATGGAAAACGGCGAGGAAACCAACTCCAGGAATTCCAGCAGAACTATATATACGTTATATTATGCTATTATTGGGTTTAGAGTCGCTTCAACAGCAAAGGTCATTTTGCTTGCGTTTATGCGTATGCTATTCTATTATGCTTATGCTATTCTATTATGCTATTATGCTTATGCTATTCTATTATGCCATTATGGTTATGTTATTCTATTATGCTTTTATGCTTATGCTATTCTATTATGCTATTATGCTTATGCTAGTCTATTATGCTATTATCCTTACGCTATTTCATTGTGCTATATAAGTGCAGTTGTTCATCAAATCTGTTTCTGTGGTTTTATTCAGAGGTTGAGAGTTTCTCTATCCATCGATGTGGATTTCAGGGTAAAAAACCGGTCAGCACATTTTTGGCTGGGCTACACGAGACATTTTTGTCTACGGAGGGACGGAGCGAAAAATTATTTGTAAAATATCGTGGATCTCTGAGATACTTTTTAAGAGGGACCTCGTATCTTCTGAAATGCCGATTCCTGCTCGCCGTGTGGTTATCACCCAGTGGCGTAGTCCAGGGTATACGCAGGTATGCGGCGCATACTCATCGTTTATTTTCCAAATTAGCGTTTACTCACTTTTATTTAAAAGAAATACGCTAGTACCTACGCGAAGTTCTAACTTTTAAATATATAACATCCTTAACATCCTTTGCGAGTTTTCCATACTTATTCTATATTTCACACTTAATATACCCATTCGCTTTATCTTACCCATTTCCCACCCACCCATAGCACACCCATTTACCCACTAACCATTAATCCATTTACCTTTGAGGCGTAAATCGAGATATGTGGACTGTTTTAGTGAAACCCAAGCGAACATAATTGTAAGCGCCAAACAACAATATTTAATATGTGAAAATATGATGTTTTGGTAATGACAAAAATGTGGAAATAAGAATTCAGATTCATTTTTACTGCCCCCCCCCCCCCCCCCACCGCCGGTTGACGAAAATTGAGCGTATACCCACCTTTGTTTCCAGCACTACGCCACTGTTACCCACCTTTATTACCAGCACTACACCACTGGTACCCACCTTTATCACCAGCTTTACGCCACTGGTACCCACCTTTATTACCAGCACCACGCCACTGGTACCCACCTTTATTACAAGCACCACGCCACTGGTACCCACCTTTATTTCCAGCACTACAACACTGGTACCCACCTTTATTACCAGCACTACACCACTGGTACCCACCTTTATCACCAGCACTAAGCCACTGGTACCCACCTTTATTTCCAGCACTACGCCACTGGTACCCACCTTTATTACCAGCACCACTCCACTGATACCCGCCTTTATATCCAGCACCACGCCATTGGTACCCACCTTTATTACCAGCGCTACGCCACTGTTACCCACCTTTATTACCAGCACTACGCCACTGTTACCACCATTATTTCCAGCACCACGCCACTGTTACCCACCTTTATTTCCAGCACTACGCCACTGGTACCCACCTTTATTACCAGCACCACTCCACTGATACCCGCCTTTATTATCAGCACTACGCCACTGTTACCACCATTATTTCCAGCACCACGCCACTGGTACCCACCTTTATTACCAGCACTACGCCACTGTTACCCACCTTTATTATCAGCACTACGCCACTAGTACCCACCTTTATTACCAGCACCACTCCACTGATACCCGCCTTTATTATCAGCACTACGCCACTGTTACCACCATTATTTCCAGCACCACGCCACTGGTACCCACCTTTATTACCAGCACTACGCCACTGTTACCCACCTTTATTATCAGCACTACGCCACTAGTACCCACCTTTATTACCAGCACCACTCCACTGATACCCGCCTTTATTATCAGCACTACGCCACTGGTACCCACCTTTATTACCAGCACCACGCCACTGTTACCCACCTTTATTATCAGCACTACGCCACTAGTACCCACCTTTATTTCCAGAACTACGCCACTAGTACCCACCTTTATTACCAGCACCACGCCACTAGTACCCACCTTTATTACCAACACTACGCCACTGGTACCCACCTTTACTTCTAGCACTACGCCACTAGTACCCACCTTTATTACCAACACTACGCCACTGGTACCCACCTTTACTTCTAGCACTACGCCACTAGTACCCACCTTTATTACCAACACTACGCCACTGGTACCCACCTTTACTTCTAGCACTACGCCACTAGTACCCACCTTTATTACCAGCACCACGCCACTGTTCTCACCTGAGCTGGAAGTTGGGAATGCGGTTGGCGTCCAACTGGATGAACGTGTTGGTCTGCGCGAACATGAACACTCGGTGGTGTCCAGTCTCCTCGAAGGTGAGCTCCTCGCCGCGGTTGCCGATGGGCACCGGGGGCGCCGGGGGCGTCGACTTGCGCGGCCAAGGGACGTCGTCGGCGTCGGCCGTCGTCTTCGGCGGCGCCGGCGTCGTCGATGGCTGGTCGAAGTCGAGCGGGGCGACCAGATACGGCGGCAGGGTGTCTGCAATGTGCGAGGGCGTTTAGCACAATGGGCGTCTAGTGAATTAAAACTTAAGGTCTACCCACAATTGAACACAAACACAAACACATGCACAGAGTAAAAGGAAGTTAAAACATAGGGAAACACATGTAACTGCACACAACACGACACAAGCCGTACACAGTCACATCATGGTCACATAACGTCGAAACACAGCACACAAGGAAGTTCCTTGAGTACTGGGCTTGTGTCGGACCAATCACAGAGCAGTATGGAAAACATGGCGGACACAGAGCAGCTGATCTGATCGGAGCGGGATGTCAGTGCGAGAAAACTTGGGAGTTTTGAGGTTGTGTTTGTTGATATTTTTTATTACTAATACATTTCTTTGTAATTCGTCCATAAGGACGATTAAACTTAAAAATTGTCACAAAGGGACTGAAAAAAAATCTATATCAACACAACCTAAAAAGCTCGAGGAGGCCTATGTGAAGTGACCTTTAAGCCTTGTGTGCACTGTGCATGTGCTTGTGTTCGTGTTTGTGTTCAATTGTGGGTAGACCTTTATACGTCGGGGGCCTAACCTAGCGCGGCCACTTGTAGTCCCGGGATTACTAGCAATCTACCCTGGCTAATTAACACCACCGTAGCACCAAGCAGTAACCCCGACCTAGAGCGGCAGTATTACGGCCGGGTTATATAGCCGGGGCACATCGACTCTGACTTTAGTAACGAGCCATGAGATTGGTTGATTTGACCTCACTGCACAATGATAATCGTTTAAAAAGCAGTATGCCTTCTAGATAATGCTATCATCGTAGCACCACCGTAATACTGGTTGCTAGTGGTGCTACGAAATCAACAAACTGCCCATTGTTGTAATGGCCGCTCTTGGTCCGGGTTATATAACACCGCCAGCCCGGCTAATTAGCCGCTTGGTAGCCGCTCCAAATGGCCGCGCTAGGTAAGGCCCCTGAAGATTAACATGGATTAACTCCATGGAATTAACTCCGTGGCATAAACTCACGCTCGCTGCCCCCGATGCACACGTGGTTGCACTCCGCCTCCGAGTTGAACCGGTTGGCGGTGCCGTCGCACCCTCCGTAGATGAAGATGTGGCACCGGGCGGCGGTCACGTTGTAGAACCACTTGTGCACGAAGCTCTTGCAGCTGCCGGTCTTGAAGTTGCCCGAGCACCGGTCCGCTGCAACGGCCGAGGCACACAGGGTCATGGTCTTGGTCATGGTCTTGGTCATGGTCTTGGTAGGTCATGGTCATGGTCTGGGTCTTGGTCATGGTCTTGGTCATGGTCTTGGTCATGGTCTTGGTTTTGGGATTGGGAGGTCATGGTCTTTGTCATGGTCTTGGTCTTGGGAGGTCATGGTCATGGTCTTGGTCATGGTCTTGGTCATGGTCTTGGTCATGGTCTTGGTCATGGTCTTGGTCATGCTCTTGGTCTTGGGAGGTCATGGTTGTGGCTGGCGGGACTGGGTGTCGTGCTATGGGACTGGTTTATTTCTTACAACCCCTATTTTGCAGTTTAGATACCTTTTAGGCCAGATGTTGGGTATAGAGAAGCTAGAATTGACAAAATGGTCCTTGGACCTGAGAACTCTGGGTTTCGTCCTCAGAATCTCGTCATTTTTGACGAATAAATAGTCTATAATGAAATAGAAATATGGACTTATTTATTGGTGTTTAGGCTGTTTCGTTACTAATGCCCAGTTTTACTGAATTCAGCCAACCACATGCAGTTAATACAGCTGTAACTCCTAGTTGGGATCTTCAACTAGGAGTTGAATAACTTGGTAAAACTGGGCAAAAATGAACCTAAATCAGGGTAACTAAGTTAATGACACAACACTGTGTTGGTGACAAAAGTTGAACCATGGTTAAGACATAAAGTCACTGACAGTGAAAACTTTCTTGAGCTAACATGACCTTGGACTCTGATTGGTCCAAAGCCAATGTTGGTGACACGGCGTCAGAGACATTTCCATAGAAATCAAGTGGAAACTCACAGTTCGACCGAACGCCCTGGGTTATAAATGCTGAAGCAAAATGTCGAAAATAATACAATTAGATTACGTTTTATAATTCGAATATTGAGTAATTGAGAATTGAGGTCAAGAATAGTCCTGATTTGAAGATGTTTGGGACCCGATGTCTCTTCATTTCGGCGCAATGAACCCTGATAGATTAATTCGTATCAATAGAGGCAATCTCGAGGCTGTCATGAAATGTGATTGTCTATAATTCAAGGTAAAAGTCACGCCTAAGCATTCCTCGTTGTAATTAAAACAATTGTTGCACACCTGTTAGACGAAACCCATGAGGAAAATGAGTGCGAAAACTCGCGAACATGGCGCGTCTATTGGTCTATAATTAGTTTCCTGGCACGAGGTGTCGAATAGTTTCCTCAATGAACTCAAGTATAACACATGTTTGGTGAGATATGGTATTGATTTTCCCTCCAATATCGAGATTGCATGCGTAGTGACAAAACAGATACGAGCTTTTATGAGGAAAAATCAAATACAAAAGATCTGACAGATCCATGGATTTTAAAATATTTATTACAGGAAACATTTTACGAGCGTTTTAAACCAGAGTGGAAGAAATCTGTACTATTTTTTGTGTTTTTGTGATTATGAACACATCTCTGACCAAAAGGTGGCTCAGATTTTGAAACAATGTTCAGGGGATCTTCCAGCGTTATCAATAATTCTCAACTTGGGACTCCTGCGTTTTCAGCAAATTCAACCAAATATAGTTCGTAACAAACTATAAAATTTACGAAACGTTAAAAAACGTCCATAAAGTTTCTTCATCACACAGTCAAAAGTTTGTAACATTTATTACGACATGACACACAATATTAGTCAAACACAAAATATTAAAGAATTTCAAGAAATTTTATAGCCAAACCTAGTTCGAATATCAATGCACCCAACCGAACGTATTCGGTCTTAAGAATGCCCCTGGATATCACGGGCCTCTGTGCCCTTTGGTCCCACCTTTGGTCTTGGCCCTACCTTGCTGCAAGACCTAGTTGCCCTTGCTGGCCCTACCTTGCTTCAAGACCTAGTTGCCCTTTCCTGGCCCTACCTTGCTGCAAGACCACGTTGCCCTTTGCTGGCCCTACCTTGTTGCAAGACCTCGTTGCCCTTTGCTGGCCCTACCTTGCTGCAAGACCTCGTTGCCCTTTGCTGGCCCTACCTTGCTGCAGGACCTCGTTGCCCTTTGCTGGCCCTACCTTGCTGCAAAACCTCGTTGCCCTTTGATGGCCCTACCTTGCTGGAAGACCTCGTTGCCCTTGCTGGCCCTACCTTGCTGCAGGACCTAGTTGCCCTTGCTGGCCCTACCTTGCTGCAGGACCTCGATGCCCTTTGCTGGCCCTACCTTGCTGCAAGACCTCGTTGCCCTTTGCTGGCCCTACCTTGTTGCAAGACCTCGTTGCCCTTTGCTGGCCCTACCTTGCTGCAAGACCTCGTTGCCCTTTGCTGGCCCTACCTTGCTGCAAGACCTCGTCGCCCTTTGATGGCCCTACCTTGCTGCAAGACCTCGTTTCCCTTGCTGGCCCTACCTTGCTGCAAGACCTCGTTGCCGGACTGCGGCATCCCTTGGACGAGGCTCGAGACGACGAACGCGACCAAGATGGCCAGGACCAGACGGTCACTCGACCAATCAGCGTCCCTCATCTCGAACGACGAGCTGCCGTCTGAAGACAGACAGAGTCGAGTCAGGATGGAGTCAGGATCGAGTCAGGATGGAATGCGAAGACACGAAACGATCGTTAGTGGTGTTTAAGGATGCACCTTTTGATTAGTTATATTGTGGAAAATTCTTTTCCATTACTTTTTTACTGATAATTCCCAGCAAGCCTGATCCTAACACATGAAATGGTTCCTACTTTTTTTCAACGTTGATTAACATTTTATGGACCTTTTTACAGTGTCCTATAGCTTATTTACTTCAAACTTCAAATTTAATTTAAATTTAATTCAAATTTACTTTAAAATGGGTAGGTATTGTATATATTTTTTAAACATCAGTTTATTCATGTGTTAGAACGATAAAACAGGTAGAAATATACATTTTAGGTATAATCTCCGCGCACAAGGGCTACCATTCCTTGATATTTTATTTAATTTTAATTCAAGGTGTCACTGTATAACTGCGAAAAAAAATCGTCCTCACTTTGGTGATTCTATATGAGATAAAATGTGCCAAAATAAGCATAACCTTCGTTGAAAATGTGATATCATAGACAATAAGTTATAGGGAAACAATGACTGCAACTTTGCAGCACAGTCATTCCCTGCCAATGGTCGATGTTAATTGCAATGTATTGCTCGGTCAATTCGCAACGGAACTGTTTATTGTCTCAGGTAACTTGTCCGACGTCAATTTGCTGTGTATTATAGGTACTCTAACACGAGCTAACACTTGTCCACGCACGACATACACTTAGAGATGACATAATTATAGCCGTTGCTAGGTTGCGATAATGCTCGTGAAGAGAGAACGAGCGCCTGCCGTGCGGATAAGGAAGCCAACTGCAACTGCAATTCACACACTTGTTGCACATTCGAGTGCAGTTTTTGTTGGCAGTAGGCAGTGGAAATATATCAACTATTTGCGGGTTGCGATTTCGAGCACCGATAATTTTGCTTTCCTTTGCCATTTGGACATCTTCAAGACCCAAATTCATTGTCAAAAGAAGGAACCTTGCCACTTGCCAGCGCCCTCTAAATAGACTTGTTTCGATTTGCTCTATGTGGCTTTGACATTGAGCGAGATTCTTGAGGAACTTTTGACTCTGCCATTTCCCACAGCCTCCTAGCAACATTCGCGCCACAGGAGCAATGGGAAAAATGTTCATGCAGAAGGCCCTGGTTGTGTGCTCGGATAGAAATTCAATGTGTGCTGTCGATGGCTGCAATGCCTTGTCACAACACTTGCTTTCGCGGTCACGGGCATATAGAAAAAGATGCACTTTTTGTGATCATCTTTTGGTCCATCCCGTGCTGTGCCGTATCTACCCATTTACCGTGCGCTCGCCTATATGTACTATGGAGTATATGGACATAATGTACTGGGAGCATCTCGGTAACTTTAATCATGTGATGCAATGATTGCCTTGTTGACGCACAAATACCGAGAGTTAACGAATGCAGCCATTCATGCGAGCTATGCGTCGGGTGTGCTCGGGATATGTAATTATTGTTATGTGAATTGCAGACCACCTAATGGAAATGTGCACGTAATTTGAATACCAGAACGTTTTTAAGTAGTATACATCTCTGTGATTGCACTGCGTAAAAATGTGGAAATGTATTCAATGATTATGACCTAAGTATAAAACGCATTTAACATAATATAAATCGTCCATATCACCCTAAGAAAGTGAGTGGATTTGCATCTTCCTCGAGGACCCACTGCTGCTCGACACGAGCTAAGAGTTTTAAATCTGCCCATCGAGCTTTTTGGCTACCTCATTGCATGTGTTGTTAGTTTTGAAACTCTTAGATCGTGTCTAGCAGCAGTGGGTCCTCTTGGGAGATGCAAAACCCCCATTCTCTATTTTAGTTGTAATTGTATATTTGTGTTGAATGGCCCCTCTTTTGCGGGGGGCAAACCGCAAAAGCAGCTAAAATATGTTTTGAAGTGGACGATACTATACAGTTTCTAATGGTTCTAATGGTACTGGTTCTGTACGGTGACTCTGGCGGCCAGTTTCAATCTCTCCAATTCTATAGAGCACCTGCAACAGCAGCCATCTTAAAACTCACTGGTGGACAACATCAATGTTAATTCCCATTTAAAAACAAAATGCAAGTATGCTGTCCACCAGTGAGATAACTTGTATTGCAGTAGCTCTATATAATGAGTGTATGACGGGCACTTTTTGCACACCCGGCTCATTTCGGTAGGTAACTAATTTTTGTCGAAACGCAAGTTGACGACAAACAACAAGCGATTAGCAGCCGACTTAAGTCCGACCCGTTCAATTAGTGAGGCCCCATTACAGTATAGCGCTAACAGCTCTGTGCGCTCGGGTCTCGGTCCACTAAGGAGCCTAGAAGCATGGGCATCGGCACACGATAGCGCGGGGAGCGAGAGAAGCGGACTGCTGCAATTACCAGCACAATTACCGTCGTCGAGATAATGGAAACACAGCCTCGATCTAATTGAGATATTGTTCTCATCTCGATCGTGGCTTGTTTCGTTTCGCCGTGAAGACGAGACAAGATTTCCCTTGATGACTGGCAGCGATGTTGCGGTCGCCCTTACAACCGTTTTCCCGTACCAACATTCCAACTTTTGTAAGATCGCGTTACAGGGTTTTTATTTGTGGTTAAAAGTCTATAGATAGCTCATGTCTAAACTCCATTTCACGTTTAGAAGGAGAGTGGATTAGCATCTTTTACGATGATCCACTGCTGCTAGACACGAGCTAAATGTTTCGAAACTTACAAGCTATGTCTTGAGCCGGACAAAAGGGTCTGTGGGCAGTTTTGGACGATGGAGATCACAACACAATGCACTGTCCTTCTCAACGTGAAATGGAGTTTAGCTGCAGTGGACCTTCTTAGAATTCCCTGATGCAAGTCCACTCTTCTTCTTAATAAATTAAAGTGTAGCTCTATTTACAAAGTGCTGTCATTCTACAACGTACTTCTCTTTCATCGGCCATTTTCAATTATCTTTGCTGTTCAGTGAACGTTTTGACGAACATTTTGGCCAGATTTTGGAGAAATCCGATACAGAGGATCCAAATTTGTCCTCTCTTTTGATGGGGGAGTGAGAAGGCGGAAGTTCATGTATAATGCATCTATTGTTTGTTCAAAAGAAGTAGGTGCATAAATGACAATTGTTAAAAACAATCGCGTAATTGTGTGTCTTGTGGGTGGCTATTAAATTTAAAAAAAAATTGTCTCGTTTCGTTCAACCGCATGGTTGCACGTTTATTGACTCTGAACCGAACCGCCCACGAAATAGCAATAAAACTATTGTATTATCTCAGGTTAGTTCAGGTCGTGAATAGACCATTAAGCCTGTTCAATGAGCTCCGAAGTCGAGCCGTTTCCTTCACCTCGTAAGGTATACACTTTCCAGGCCACACCTTTCGTCGGATCGCGACGAAACCTATATTTTCGGAATCTTCACACTTCGGACAACCAATTGAACCATTATCATTTCGCAAGATTCACTCGTCAATTACTTACAAGAGTTTTAAAATAACCATGTTTATCCGGTATATTGAAAGCTGTACTTAAGGGTAAATTCCAGCTAAGAATTTACCTCTTACTGGATACACTTTCCAGGCCACACCCGTTATCTGATCGCAACGAAACAAATATCTACGGAATCCTCACACTTTGGACAACCAATTGAATATTTCAGAACCTCGAAATATCTCTTGGAAATCCATAAAAAGTTGAATTCAATTAACCTCAACAACCATCAATGAATGGCCTTAAGTAGTTTCATTTATACTTTTATCGAGAGAAGGCATTTCAGAGTACAGCAATGAGTGCAGACATGTCCATGTGCAAGTGCATCTGCACAAAGGTGTTCGCGGTCGGTGCTTGAGATGCCCACTCTTTCAGAAGATCGTCGTCAAGGGCAACCCACGTGCGAATCGCACGTGCCTCCAGACAATCGACGCACGTGATTGCAGTGCCGATTGCTGGGGTCGTCGGCGGCAACTGAAGTGTCAATAGCTTCGGATGTCTACCGTCTTATACCTAGCTCGAATGGTGACACTGGAAGGATTTGGGAATCATTCTTTTTGGAATCCTTGCGGTTGAATGAGAACCGTTTCTGTTTCAGACCTGGCGATAAATTCTCCCACTTTTGTGAGCCCTCGAGGCGATTTAGTTGGGAATCTAGAGAAAACTGCAACCCTATCCTAACCCTATTCTGTATTACTCTTTTCGTGTATGATCTGACAGGAAATTACATTGATAAAGATCCGTTAGCTTAGGGAACGAATGGAGGTAATGATCTCAAGGCATCTACCCCGGAAAATGTTACAGCTCAAAGTGCTGAAATGTTGGTTTTCTGCACTCTCATTTTTATTCGCTGCACACTTTATGTTCTCCCTTTACTGTCGTGTCCCATTGACCAGGAACCCGTTGAAATAAAAGTTTTCTCTTTTATACGCATACAAAGTTTGAGCAAAAATTATCAATTTGTTTCCGTTTTTCATCTTCGCTACGAAATTTTCCGATTTCGAACCCTCACGTATCGCAGGAGTTTTGGAAGTGATTCATTCCCAGTGTGACATCCATATCTAGATATTTGTTATTGAACCATTTGATAATGGATTCCATTGATAAGACGTTGTTTAAAGCAGAGTGTCTTCGTGTGAATCATGTCTCTGTCAATAATGCCGCCAATCGCGCCGATAATTTGAATTTTCCTCAGCAATTTGTGATAATAACATTTTGAAAGTCTTCAATTTCTTCGTAAATAAGTTTGCCTCTTTAGTCTTTTGGACTAATCGTCAAAGCCCAAAGGACCACACATCTGACCGAGACCTGCCTGAGAAAAACGACGCATTGACAGTTGAACCGCGACTATAACGTTAGTTCCGGTTATGACGGATGAAAACGAATTCACACATGAAGTTCGCGCTCCATTACCTTAGGGTCGCCACAAAAACAGGACATCCCACATGCTCGAATGACGTCCTCTCAACAACGAATCTATTATTGTATCCCCGAGCGCCAAGCTTTGTAGGTCCACTCGTATGTTGCATAATAACTTCAGATAACGCCGCGCAGAGAGATATTTACGTGACACACACATGACTTGTATTGTTCTGTACATACAAGTACAGTGTCGTTGTGCTGGAAGTAAATTGGGTATATGGTGATTTTTTGTCAATGTTGTAGAGGGGGGGGGGGGGGAGACAAGGCAAAATTTGATTTTTTTATCTCCAATTTTTCGTCAATGCCTCCTATTGAAAAAAAATCTGATTTCTTATTTCCAATATTTCGTCGTTTATCTACACTCGAGCCAAACGAACATGTTCACACGTCAAACATAATGGAATGACCCTTAAACGACACCTTTCCCTCGGATTGGAATGGCGAAGTAGTTCAGGGCCACGGTTTTGCTCTGATATTAGTGACTTTTGGTCCTAAAAAGGACCACTCACAACAGAGCAAACCTTTCTCTACATTGACATTTCCATTGACTTGCAATCTCTGGATACATATAGATAATAAGCGCATACTTAGGTATTGTTAAAACTTAGAATGGATTCCCTATTTCCATATATCTTCGATAAACGTTAAAATTAATACACTATTTGCTCATAGGACAGGTTGGTTGTATTGAATGGGCATTTTTAGTGTAAAACAATTAATAAGTATTGAAAGCTCGCAAAATTTAGTCGTGTGCTTGAACAGTATAGCATAAATACCAGCGCGAACCAGCGTTACTATTTATTGCAAATAAAAGGCGAGTATACTCCGTATACCAACGCATCGGTATACCCAGGACTTGATGTACACCCGTACTGAAGCCGGACGAAAGCACCGAGTCAATATATCTGCATAATTGTCAGCTGTGTTACACTTGACGCTTGCAGTGCGCTCAGAGTGATTGCCTCAAAACGTTCAAAGAAAGCGAACTCGCGTCCGTCTAATCGGCATGGTAATTATTGACGGCGTTATTTTCCTAGCTGCAATAACGCGGCCACGTAGCGCATGTCTTGAACAACCAGAGCACTAGGCGGGAAAATCTTCAAAAGAAAGCATTAAAACTATAATACAGTTAAATTGAGCAATGATTTTAAACTGTTGACATTTTGAGCATTTTACTGTTTTTTTTTCGATGCCTGTTGAATCTTGGCGTATATACCTATGCAACTAATTTCTATATTCCATTTCTTAGTTGCCCTTCCCATATTTTCCATTTTCAAATTTTCTATTATTTGTCTTTGACATGTACTTCCCTACGTTAAGGGCGAATTTTTTTGCGTCGTGGGCCTAAAATACGTTCTTTTTTCCCTTCGCGACGCGTCTACTTATGGGGGGTTGACTTTTCCCTATTTCGTTTCCGCAGAACCGCGGCGCTTTTTGACGCTATCAGTGCCAGCAACAGGTTGTCCCTATTCCTTTCAACTGTAGACCGGCTTCATCATCATCACCATCCTCTTCACCACGATCCAGTGCTTTAGCCATCAAACCAGTACGATTCATCCCTTTGTCATTGCAATGCGTCGTTAAACACCACAAATCAATCAATGGCGAGGGGCGGGGGGGATTTGGGGACAAAATTAAAGACATGTTCATGTGTACCGCTCCCCTTAAAAGCAACGACAGCCGCTACACAGGACGTTGACGTCAAATGCCTGTAAGATCTGTCAAGGTTTGTCACCGTCTCTCTAAAATAAAGTGTCAGCTAAAGGTCAAGCGAAGGTCCACGTGTTAGTGAATTGTCTTAGCGACTCAACTAAATAATGACAGGCTGCACTCTAGCACGGAAGATTCAATAGCGTATAATGTCACGTTTCCAAAATGTCAATTTGGAAAGAGTGTTGGAAAGGACTGTAATGAGGATTAAGTGTTTTAATGACGCGTATTCCGTATACCTAGTCCTGCAATTAAACAATTAAACAATCATTCAGTAGCCGTTGGCAGATCTATTAAAGATGGCAGTTTAAATACCGGCATCATCGAGTTATACAAAAAAAAAAAAAACATGTCTGGCTCGGTTCTTGAAATTGCTGTCAGAACAAGTGACAGCTAGTTATTTCTGTGTGTACAGACTATATTTGATAACAAATTAAGTCGTTATCGAGTATATATATATTAGGTAACAATTAATATTATTGGAAATGGATGATATGTATAACTAAAGTGATTGAAGTATGCCAAATCGTCGAATAAGATGTGTCTTAGGACTCATGCACACACCAATATAAAAAAGTTTCTTATCTTATCTATCAACCAGCATTTTTTGGCATCTTTGCCGTTTAAAATCTAAAGCACACACTCCGAAATCAAATGAAATATACTATCGACAATATAGCAGTGTGCTATTTGTTTAGGTTTCCATGGTATTGCTGTTTTATGTCTACAGCCAAGTTCAATTTTGATAAGGAAACAATTATAGGTAAATATATATTTTATAATAACGGCCAATTTGCACTGGAAGATGCTTACGGTAGAAGGCATTTATAGGTGTTATCGTCAGTTATTTATTGTATGGCTAATTGTGAAGAATGTAGCCGCTTTTCTTGACAAACTTGTCAATGCTATTCTAAAGTTAAAACTTTTAACGAAGACGGATTCGCTGGCAATGATTTAATTGCTCGCTGATAGCAGATCAAATTCAAATGCCGTGATCTATTTCAGCCGGCCTGCACTTTGACACGTTCGCTGGTTTAGACACACTGATCTTGATTTCCGAGACGACATTTGTGTTGCGGTTGCCGACAACATGTGTTACTTGATCGCAGGCTTGCTGGCTGCGTATATTCAATTAATTCAATTCTAACGTTTTGACGCCACCGAAATCACTACTTGTAACACGATGGTGTAGAGACGTGGCATGACTTCCTTTCTGTGAACGACAAGTCATTGATGATATTTCATTTTGAGAATGTGAGACTGCATGGAATGTAATACTACGAACACATAGTTGCCTTTCCATGAACTTCGGAATGATTCATAATGTATCTTCGTAATCGACGTCGTGATATCGTTTAGTTTGGCAAAAAATTGCTCGTTAGATTTCGAATTGATATAATTTTTAGGATTGATAGAAAAATAACGAATTTAATGTGCCCGATCGGAACTATTTATGGATCCCGGGACAAAAATATTCTCACGCAACCCATGATATCATCAAAATACGGAAGTTATGTTTCTGACAAGAGTGATCTTGCGGTTTAGGTCACGAATTACTGCTCAAAACCACTTGAGATTTTGGGGTAGGAAGACCCCTTGTAAGCACTGCTAAGCTCTGTTGTGTTCTCTTCGAGAGTGACAACTGACGGATCTCCTTGCAAATAGCTGCGTTGTCACTTTCGTCCCTCTTGTGTGCTTACCTACCTGATGATTGGCAATGAAAGGGTTTTACCGAAAATTGGCAACACAGGGCTAAGAAAGGGACAGAGTTGGTGCAAATTCTTGACACATGTCAAGATACACATCTGTTTTAACGATGACATTCTCCGAAGCCCTGAAGTGGTTTTGACCAGTAATTCGTGAACGAACTATACATAATGACACTTTTGAATTTAGCACAATCCAAAAATACCCCAAATCTCTTCCACATGAACCTCGAGTAATGTGTATAGGTGTAAATCGCCGCCATCTCAAAACCAGACGCGTTGCTATTTAGAATTCGATTCATTTCGAGAGCTGCTTGCGCCTATTTATATGCCAACGCATTGTGGACAGCACACGTACTACCATTGCGTATGTACATTATATCCCCCACTCGCCATTTCAATTCATCGCTGCCGCACTTGCCCTAGAAATTTAACTCAATGAGATTCACTCTATCAATTCAATCAATCCATTAAAAACAAATCCTAGAGGCACATCGGGCAATTTCAATTAGACGCGGCCATTTTCGTACAGCGCTCTCGTAGACCGTGATACGTTCCATTATTTGAATTTAATGCATTTGCATTTGCATTTGTGTTTTTTTTTATAAAAACACGTGGTTGCGCTGAAGAACTTTTAATACTGCGGAACCAGTTTTTGTGTGTGTGGTAAAGAATGATATTAATTGCACTTTCCCTATTTCATATTTAAGGTCAGAAATCTTGTTAAAATGATATTAAAACTAAAAGTGTTGCGCTATTCTGTTAGAATGCAGATGGCGTGAATGATTTTGTAATGTTTTCGGCGCCATTTTACCAACGGTGCAGGTTATATATCATGGAATCTATACAGGTGTTTATAGATGTTCGTTATGCCTATCTATATATACCTTTATTTGTCGTTTGGTTTATCGGCCTAAACTCTCTGATCTTCACACTAACTGATAATAGGTCGACCTAGTTTGCTTATCTCGCGTCAACGTGCATGTTTCGATGCATGGTAATGACCTTTTTTGCAGAAGCACGCCGGTTTTCTAATCTATATAGAAATTGTGTCACTTTCTTGTTCAGAAAATATCTTGGGAAACACTTGGACATACTGATAGTGGTGGCTAAAAATCGACGTGTTATAAATACCGAAATGCCAGGTGTAATTGCAACTAGCCTATAGATACAAATTAAATGTCTCGTGTATGATATTACAATAACATGATGGGGGTATGAAAAAACCTGTTGTAAAATGTATATATCTTATGCTTAGATTAATTTAGAGTGTCAATTACATATTCTTCAGAGTCCTGAGTAAACTTATTTGCATAATGATAAGAGAGTGCAGATATACTGATAACGCGGTTATTCAAATATTAGTTGAACCGGAAGAAAATGCGTTTCCAGCTCACAAAATGCAACGTTACATTTTCTTACATTTGTTACACAGCAAAACAACACAAAATCCGAACTGTATAAAAGAAAATAAACTGTAACGCGAACGATCAGGAACCAATCAAAGTAGATTTATAGTTGCCGCATAAATGAACATATATAGTCACTGGTAACCAAACCCTATAATTTTGACAAGCCTATACGCATAAATTAACCGCTGCTATTTATTAATTACATACACACATGTGCACTCACCAACACTTGCAAAAAAGAAGCACTCTGATTTTTATATGAAGCACACAACCAGTTTCGGTGAACTTTTCCTGCTCGGCACCAAAACAGTAGCGACGTCCTTCCTATGAACTTAGAATATCGCAGCACATTCTGGTGGCCCGCACTGACGGGATTTGGTGCGAGGGTCGGCGGCTTGTTCTGAGAACGTCTTGCAACACGCGGTGTCGTCGACGTTTCTCACGAGACTGAGTCAAGTGTGGAGCTAATCACGCTTGGCGAGCCGAGATAAAACGGGCGAGCGGTGTACTGTACTTTGTGCCACCTATCGGTGCAATAGAGTGGGACGGGCTTGGACGTTACGGGCTGCGTTATAGTACATTCGCGAAGTACTGGTCAAAACCACTTGAGATTTTGGGGTAGGAAGACCCCTTGTTAGCCCTGCTTAGCTCTGTTGTGTCATCTTCGAGAGTGACAACTGACGGATCTCCTTGCAAATAGCTGCGTTGTCAATTTCATCCCTCTTGTGTGCTTACCTACCTGATGATTGGCAATGAAGGGGTTTCCCCGAAAATTAGCAACAGGGCTGTGAAAGGGACAGAGTTGGTGCAAATTCTTGACACATGTCAAGATACATATCTGTGTTAACAATGGCATTGTCCGAAGCCCTGAAGTGGTTTTGACCAGTAATTCGTGAACGAACTATACCTGTGGCTTGTTGGAATTGACGGGAGGAATTTGGATTTTTGGATGAAGTATCTTGTTAAATATTCGATGGCTGATTTAGGGGCGTAACTAGAGGGGAGCAGGCATACCAGTGCTCTGGGGCCTCGGGCTCAGGGAGCCTCGCGGAGGCCGAAGTTGAACCGAAAAAAGGGCGAAAAACGTCATCGGCCTTCATTTTTCGATTCAACTTTTACAAAAATATGCAACACTGGTGGGGATAGGGCGGCCTCGCATTTTTTGTTTCTCTGGGGCCTCCGATTTGAAGTTTCACCACTGGTGAATTTATTCGGAAATATGAATGGCCAAAAAGTGTCTGTGAGAAAAATTGGCGAGGACCGTAAAAATGTGGCGAATGTTATGGGAAACTGGTCGAAAAGTCTGTAAAATTCACATGGTGCAACGGAGGGCAGTATAGCCCCAATTGCCGCTTTTTGATTTTTTGGAAGTAAGTTTGGCTATATTATCTATCTAAAAGTTGATTTGGTAAAAAAGTAACCGATCGAATAATTGAATTACCTGGTGGAAACGAAACCTTAAAAATCTATGCCAGTTCGGTCAGTTTTTAGACATAGGTAGGTCTAAAATTTTACTAGTAGAAGAAATAACCATGGTTGAAGACTGTGAATTCACTGTTCACCAAGCTTTTCGATGATTGGTCGTCTAATTGAAAAAGTACAAGTTTAATATTCGAAAAGAATTGGTCGAAAACCTATGAAATCATGTGTGTTTCTTTCAGGTCAAAAATGTGACCGGTCAAAGATTTTGCGATAATTTATGCCCGCGCGAGCTAATGCATAAAGAGGGGCAGTAAATACCTCGACTAAAATCGAGTACTGCATATGTGCGGCGTTTCAAATACCGATATAATATGTTTTTATTGGCCGTTAAAAGACTCAGTATTAATTTCTTATATAGCCCATGTTCAGGACTCTTAAAATTTTATCCTTTCTGCTTTACAGCCCACTTTTAATGGCAGTATTAAACGAATTTACCGCCATAGAGAATTAAATGATAATAAAGCCATGGGTCCATTTGAGTAAATTTATGATTTTGTTACCTCATCTGTGATTTATTGAAAGTTCTGATTTCAAAACTGAAATAAATATAAAGTACAAGCTCTCCATACCTTCATTTATTTAAAGTGCAAAAAAATCAATTATCAAAATCGAGTTATATATATCTGTACATTTAATGAATTGAACGAGAAATGAGAAAATAAATATACATCGGGCTGAAATCTCCACCAAAATGAAGTCCATACTAACGAATGAAAAATAGACACGAGAATTAAGAAACTTCAAACAAACCAACGTAACAAAATTCCAAAAAACGATACGAAATCCATCTCCATTCTCCAAAATTCCTCGCAAAACCCAACCAAATCAAACGTCTTGTCTTTCGCCCAGCTAAACCATAAATCTCCACACACAGAAAAGCAACGCTGCTTGCGACTTACCTCCCAGAAGACACTCAGAGACTGACACCATCGATCTACCAAGTCGCACGTATTAATTATCTGACCAATCCCGGCACAGCATTACGTCACGCGTTCCATCTCTCTCGGACACATTATCGCCGAGGCACTTCCGTCTCTCTCTAAGCTCACTATCACCATGGTGCTCACGTGTGCAGCCTCCTTGATCGGGATCAGTGTAAGATGTTATGTGTCCATTGACTTCAAGGCGGCTTCTTTACTACCTATACCATGCAATTTATTTCATTTATTTATTTGGTCCAGATTGATCGTGGTAACAATACTAGACAAGTCATACATATATTATAATATACAGTCTTATAACTAAAATCATAGAGTCATAATTACACATTACACATTGGACACCCCTTCACTGGTGGACAGCATACTGGCATTTGTTTTTAAATGGCAATTTACTTTGAGGTAGTCCACCAGTGAGTTTAAAGAAGGCTGCTATTGCAGGTGCTCTATAAGGCGTATTTATGAAATTTGAATCAAGGGGGTATTTGGTCGTAACGGCAAGTTTTAACCGTTTCTGGAAATAGCAACAAGTGCAATTTCACAAGTATTTTCTACCAACAACAGGCCTCGGCTTCCTTGATTCTGATGTGACATTTGCACCAAGGAGGCTTTTGGTCCCAATCAAGATGGCGTCCAATTTGACACGTTTTGGTATACAGGCAGGTATGGGCAGTTGCGGGTCTAGCCTTATACGTGGTATAATATAAGCTTCCTTGAAGTCAATGGTTGTGCCATCCTTAGAAGCTCGAAGGAGGAGTCATGACTTCCATGTCAATTACCATCGGAGTCGACTTGGTCAGCCACACGTTTCTATTCTTCGCGCTCGATTTCGTAATCTCTGCGTTTTGTAGCTTAGCTGGCTTTGAATATCTCATCTACCGCAGTCCCATCCGGATAATTTCTTCATCTTTTGGAAACCTGAGAAGAGATTGTCATTAATGATACTTGAAGTTCGAATACGGGCTACTGTAAAGACATAACTGAACTGCAGTTTCTCTAGGGATCATTTCTCTAAGGTACCTATATAGCTCTAAGGTATCCTAAAGTATCCTCTAAGTTATAACATTGCCTGCAGGCTAATTAATTTGCTATTTTATTTTGGGATCCCACATAGCAGATTGTCAATTCTGTTAGCGATACAGACACTGAAAATCACTAAGAATAATATATGATTTTGTAGATTAATTTTGGCTTTCAGTTGAAATCTGAAAGGTCTGAAAAATTATAACAGCTCAATAAAACAGTTACTCTTTTCAGCTTCATACGGGCTGGTAGACAAAAATATATATTCCGAAAGAACTGTGGGCTGCTACAGACATGAAGCTAAACTCCATTTGACGTTAAGAAGGAGAGTGGCTTACTCTTTCCATTAGGACCCACTGCTGCTAGACACAAGCGAAGAGTTTCAAAACTTTGAAGCCCCTACCTTGAACAGGACAAAAGGCGCATAGTCAGGCTGGAACTCTTAGCTAATGTCTAGCAACAATGGGTTATCATGGGAGATGTTAATTCACTCTCCTTCTTAACGTGAAATGGAGTATATATTATCCGCAGGTAAGCAAGCATTCGTATTTTCGGCACCGTCGCAGCTCTCAATAATTACGGGCTTAACTTTTTAGATAAACAATAAATGTAAAATTGTTCGCCAAGGTCACCACATCAATGAAGCTATTGACACCTGATTAAACTTTTGGCAAATCAACGTGGAATCATTCATAATAAGTGACTACTAAGTTCCAGCAGAAGATCTGCATTTTGATGTGAGGTTTCTCCCATTGATATATCAGATGCAATGATATTGCAGATGGTATTTTGGCAACCCTAGTTTCTTTCAAGTGCTGCAAGTTGCATACATCTTCAGGGATAAAGTGCTAGGCAATAACGAAAGTTCCCGTTGTCAGAACTTTTGCTGTTTTCATTGCGAAAACGCTGTTTGGAGTCAGAGTTTTGGGCGTTATTTTAAACTCTAAATGAGTTTACAAATGGTAAAATGCCTGAATGACAGACAAATTTAGATAATTGAGACGGCGGAAAATGCCAGACTTTGTTTTTTGCAGTGTGTATATACCGAACTATTTTCGACAGTAAAAGCCTTTACACCATAGATAATTCATTTAGTTCGTCTCTGTTGACTTTTAAATCCTAGAGCAAGCGGCCTACGCACAAACACAAATTTAAAATTAGCTACACATGAAAACAGAGCTGCTGAATTAGATCACAACATTGGATTTATATGAAATATCAGAGCTAAGTCAAAAGCAAGATTCGAATTCCAGATGTAAGCAAGCTGGTGAAATTGTCGGTGACAAAATTGGATGGTTTCTAGACTTGGTTTCCACCGTCGTCATTTGAACGTGTTATTTTTATTTTCTTCGACGATATTTGCATTAGTCGTTAGTTGCAAGTAATTAGTGGACAGGCGCTAACTTGGTGCTAATTGAGTCATCGTGATCTGGATAACGCCCCAGTTAAGTTGAGGCAGAAAAGGATTTTTATATCTTTTCATATGTAGAAAGTTGAAGTTCTTCACCGTAGGTATTTTACAGTTCGGTTACAATACTCAATATGAACTTGATTTACAGTTTGTAAACAATAACAGAGTTTTTGCAAGCTTCAAGTTTTAATCTTGTATGAAACTAATTAACAAAATTATTGATGTTCTTCTGTCATATCAATATTAAACGGAAAACAGCTAAAAGTTTCTTTAAAAGTTGTTGCTTTGGCATTTGAAAACTATGTACATGTTTAATTCAACATTTTATATGCTTTTCGATATGGCTTCTACAAATAAATCCACCTTCCACATATATTTGGAATTGTATGCTAACTAAATTAGACCGCCAGTAGCGTCATCAAAGAAAATAACATAAACATGGTAAATATTTTGATAAGTGATGTCACTGGACCTAAAACTGTTTGGCTGCAAAACAGAACAGTTACGTTATAAGCTAGCTGCTAGACTGCGCTGATGCACACCAAATGCGGTGTGTTAGTTGAGACCGTTCACGACAGGTGGCTAGCACGGTAAAGCATTGAATTACAGCCACCAGCAATATTTATTCTGAAAGTAGCGCACCAGGCGCGAATAAATTTAGCAAACCGTTACAAATATGCGTTACGCGTTACGCAAAGGCGTGAATTTGGATCTGAAATACTTCAAATAATATCAGCCCAATCACTATCCTTAAAATAAAAATAACGCCGCAATGAGAATACAGGAATTGCAGAAAGGGCGGAAGAAATGAAATGAAACACAACGAAAAAACGCATGTAAATTCAAAACACAGCGAAACAAATAAATTGAGCTCGATTACAGCGTTTAAACGCATTTAATTGCGGCGTAACTCGATTTTCCCCCAAACGAACGTTTCAATTCGAGACTTTCTCTCTTCGAATTGCATTGCATCTACATAACATGGCTTTAGGTATAGAGAATTCCGTAAAAAGCATCCACCCACAAATGTCCGAGCCAGCTCATGCCTGACCGAGCGACCGACAGTTACCGGCTGTCTAATTACACTTGGCTTCGATAACGTAATCAACTTCGTGTTCAGGTGTATATGGTGTAGGTACACTCTAATTGAATGTGCCATGCTTTCACCCAGTTTCGTATGTGTATTTTTATACCTTGGACTTTTATTGTTGTAGTATGTAATGTGTAGTACTGCCACGACTATATGGGTATCTACATAATATTATTTATAAAGGCATTGTCACTTTTCAATTTTAGATCGCTAGATTATAGTGTATACGGTTCGGAATAAGTGTTATCTTTGGTGTTATCGTAATTTTAATCAATTATCTGTGTCAGAAAGTATGAAAACAATTACCCTGGATTAAATGTTATGTGACATGCTCGACGTATTAAAAAAATCTTTTTTTTGCTATGGCTTTATACAATCCCCGCCTAAAAGTGTGCCAATTTAAATACCTTAGATTCAGTCTACATGCCTATTTGTAACTGTTACCAATTTTTGAACCGATATTTTAGCCAATCATTTATATACTATATGTATATCTACCTAGAGCTAAAATTGAAAAAAAAGATGTTGTGCACAGGTACGTATTTAAATATTTTTATGGACCCTTTCGTTGTGTTATAAATTTCCTATAACTTATTGTGTTTTTACACGTCCAAAAACAAGCCAATGATTTCAAAGTAGACACTTTTCTTGGCAAGGGGTTTTCCGCTTTTCCTCAGAAAGAGCAGATGAAATTTTCATTGGAAAGTAAGTTTTCCTGTCGGTCTGGTGATCCAGCACACGACCGACTGTAATCTTTAATATTATTTCCTTTTAAATACAATACCTTATAGAGTACATCTCGAAATAAAATCGTTTTTTTGGGGTAATAATAATAATAGTCAATTGCCAGCTGATCCCCGGAAAAAACATTGCTTCAGAGGCATACAAGGATTAACAATCGCTATAATGCAATTTGTTCGCAGACAGCAGATAACCTCCGAATTATATCATGTGCGTTGGTGAAAAATTGTTTCTCAAATTGGAAATCATAGCAATTGGGCGTAAATAATTGGGCCGCCTCCAACTCGTCTCAGTTGAAAACCCACGCATTGTTTCGGTCAAGCCTGGCGGTTTCCCTGATTTTGTACCGAATTATACAGTTCATGTTCTGAATTCGATGGTTCACGTTTAGAATTATAGCAAAGGTAATTACGTAGATATTCAAATTGGTTGGTCATAAAGCTAAAATATTTGTCTCAGCATACTATTTCTAACCAAGGCCTTCTAAATGGAATTATTTCTCTTCACTCATAATGTTGCTAGGAGGCTGTGGATAACGGCAATCTTAAAAAGTTTTGGTGTTTACAAACAAGAGAGGCTTTGGCAGAGAGCGGCCATTGAATCGCATGAACGCCATTTTTTGTCCAAACTCCTGGCTGCCACCGAGAAACTGTAGGCTACATTGGACTAACAATAAGCTAAATATAGGCTAAAAAGGCAAAATTGATGTAATGATGATGATTTTCTCTTGTCACATTGTCTAATCGCAATAAAATAGATGACGTCATTTAATTTGGACAATTAATGGCGTCCGAAACGGGTTCAAGCATGGCGGCATGGCCTCACTATGCTAAAATTAAGTCCCTCTTACTCCAATTTTCATAAATCAGTGCAAAGTCAAGGCCTTCTAGAAAAATTATTGCTTTAAGAACAAGTGAAAACAAGTTAATTCTGGCGATAGTACAATCTAATAAAAGTTATGTTTATTTCGTACCTAATATAAAATTTGGTACATGTCTGAAAGGTTGTAAATTGTTTATGTGGTTCATGTTTGAAAATAAACTAACTCATGACACTACCAATTGAAATTTGAATAGAAAAATATAATTTATTTAAATGCCTGGTGTGGGAGTAATAAACCAATGAAATCCGCGTATTTTGCCGCTAGGGGGAAAAGTACGCTCATTTTCTTGCCCCTGCGGAGTTTTAGGTACCTATTTGAGAAAATTAGAATTTGAAAATGAGTATTTTGACTTTAAAATTAAGATGCCACAACAGAGTGGTAAAAAGCGCCAATGGCTATGCTTTGCTATCGCGTTTATAGTGCCATAGGGTTAGGTGTAGGCGCTATCATATTTTCTAAATTCTTATTCTAATCGTTACACACTTATAGCTTGACCTGTAATTTATTTATATAAATAATGAACTCAATAACTATTTAAAAATACAAATTCAGCACTTATGTTCACTGTTTTACGAAAAATGACTAGAGATTTGGAAGATTGCAATTCCCTAAAAGACTAGACTAGGGGATTCCAGAATTAGCTTCAAATTCCTATACAGAAAGAGAAATAAAACACAGAGAATTTATTTTGTTAAGCCCTAAAAATATGTATCAAAACTTTCGTCCAATTTTGACTGTGACGTGTCATCCCGGTATCTTAAAATCATAAGATGGCAGTGCAAATATATTATTTTTTTGATATTATCGGAGATTTCAATGCATTAACCTATGGAAATATGAAATACTATCACAAAATTCTTTATACAGGACATTTATTCATAGGTATATTCATAGGTACAACTGTATTTTTTAATGACAATACAAAAAAATTATTACTTCATGAAAAATAGACAAACTTTTTCCCATTTTCATCCCTCAATGACAGCGTTTTAGACATAAAACCTCGGAAATTACAGAAACAATGGAATTATACACAGAACATTGAACCAAACACAACGTACTCTCAAAAGTACGTCAATGCCTTGCCGAAATCATTTCGAACCACATTTATTGCAAACATTATTTAGCGCTCCTGCAATACATGTTATCTAACTAGTGGACAGTATACTTGCATTTGTTTTTATAAGGGAATTAACATTGAGTTTGTTCACCAGTGAGTTTAAAGAAGGCTGCTGTTGCAGGCGCTCTATAGTTTGTGAATCTAATTATATTTTACACCTCATTGACAATGTCAAGATTCTATATGCAGAATTTTACTGATAGTGACAAAGTCGCCGTGCCAATTATTGTTTTCAATCTTGTTTGGCCACCAACGCCTATATGATTCCCATGAGCCGCGTACGTCACATCCACGAAATCTACGCCAACTTAATCTACAATTAGTTCGCTCTCAGACAATCTACAATTAGCCCGCTGTCAGACAATCTACAATTAGTTCGCTCTCAGACAATCTACAATTAGTTCGCTCTCAGACAATCTTCAATTAGCTCGCTCTCAGACAATCTACAATTAGTTCGCTCTCAGACAATCTACAATTAGTTCGCTCTCAGACAATCTACAATTAGCTCGCTCTCAGACAATCTACAATTAGTTCGCTCTCAGACAATCTACAATTAGTTCGCTCTCAGACAATCTACAATTAGTTCGCTCTCAGACAATCTACAATTAGCTCGCTCTCAGACAATCTACAATTAGCTCGCTCTCAGACAATCTACAATTAGTTCGCTCTCAGACAATCTACAATTAGTTCGCTCTCAGACAATCTACAATTAGTTCGCTCTCAGACAATCTACAATTAGCCCGCTGTCAGACAATCTACAATTAGTTCGCTCTCAGACAATCTACAATTAGCCCGCTGTCAGACAATCTACAATTAGTTCGCTCTCAGACAATCTACAATTAGTTCGCTTTCAGACAATCTACAATTAGTTCGCTCTCAGACAATCTACAATTAGCCCGCTGTCAGACAATCTACAATTAGTTCGCTCTCAGACAATCTACAATTAGTTCGCTTTCAGACAATCTACAATTAGTTTGCTCTCAGACAATCTACAATTAGCCCGCTGTCAGACAATCTACAATTAGTTCGCTCTCAGACAATCTACAATTAGTTCGCTGTCAGACAATCTACAATTAGTTCGCTCTCAGACAATCTACAATTAGTTCGCTCTCCGACAATCTACAATTAGATTGCTCTCAGACAATCTACAATTAGTTCGCTCTCAGACAATCTACAATTAGTTCGCTCTCAGACAATCTACAATTAGTTCGCTTTCAGACAATCTACAATTAGCCCGCTGTCAGACAATCTACAATTAGTTCGCTCTCAGACAATCTACAATTAGTTCGCTGTCAGACAATCTACAATTAGTTCGCTCTCAGACAATCTACAATTAGTTCGCTCTCCGACAATCTACAATTAGTTCGCTCTCAGACAATCTACAATTAGTTCGCTCTCCGACAATCTACAATTAGATTGCTCTCAGACAATCTACAATTAGTTCGCTCTCAGACAATCTACAATTAGTTCGCTGTCAGACAATCTACAATTAGTTCGCTTTCAGACAATCTACAATTAGCCCGCTGTCAGACAATCTACAATTAGTTCGCTCTCAGACAATCTACAATTAGTTCGCTTTCAGACAATCTACAATTAGCTCGCTCTCAGACAATCTACAATTAGCCCGCTGTCAGACAATCTACAATTAGCCCGCTGTCAGACAATCTACAATTAGTTCGCTCTCAGACAATCTACAATTAGTTCGCTCTCAGACAATCTACAATTAGTTCGCTCTCAGACAATCTACAATTAGTTCGCTTTCAGACAATCTACAATTAGCCCGCTGTCAGACAATCTACAATTAGTTCGCTCTCAGACAATCTACAATTAGTTCGCTCTCAGACAATCTACAATTAGCTCGCTGTCAGACAATCTACAATTAGCTCGCTGTCAGACAATCGAATCGATCTGCAATGATTGCATCGAATCGAACCACGCACCGATATATCCAGCCAACGCTCGTATATCGATATCTGGATAGTCGATTCAGACCATTATCGTATCGATATCTCGATCCGTCGCGATCAATTCACGACTGCAGCGCTGTGTAGTGGAACCAGATCGAACTCGTGGCCATCGGACCGTGGATCCTGTAGGAGCGAAATGGGAATACATGTTTGGCAAGTGTGCGGCGTGTGGATTGGGATGCCTAAATAGACGCCATGTTTCGCTGTTTTACTTTAAATTAAATTAAAATTAAAATTTTATTTATAAACAATCAGCAGATTTGCACATAACATTCCGAAATTAGAATCAAAATTCACGTGTTTTTCTAGTTTTATTTTTCTGGATATGTTTTTGGATCCGTTTTATTGCTGGTTTTGACATTTTTTTGCACCCATCACTTTTGGGTAAACGTGCCTAGATTTTGTAGCTTTGGAGCTCTTTGGCCATTTTTGAGTAGAGATTCTTCAAGGAATTTTGATATATAATTTCAATAAGATGCATGCACGTTTCAAAACTAGAGGCCAACGAAATACTGTATAAAGGAGCGAAATTTACTGTGATCCAGGCGTTTTAAGATAACAACACTCTTTAAAACATTATAATTCGAGATCAAGCCGTATATTCGTATCATGTTACTTATCAGATATCTTCCCTTTCACTCAAACAAAACCCGATGCACTCTCGTCTGAACGCAAACTGCATTCGTCGAGACATGAACATGCGCTCATCATAAAATGGGCGAGTAGCATTTAGAAACCAGGCGGCTGTGAACGGCGTGAAACAATTCGAATCGGAATCCGTAGTGGCACCTATAACAGCACCTGCTCGTCGCAGCGTAAATCTGTTTATCTCCTGCGTCTCTTGGGCCGAGTTATATTGCACCCTCAATAATGTTAGAGTGACGTCTATAGTGAAAGGGTGAAAGCGTTATCGGATGGCAATTTTGATTGTCTTTCTAAATTGAGTGCAAACATGAGATTTTATCTGCAAGTATCACATTAAAAGCGTCAAAGGCTGGTGGTATTATAGAAAATTGCCCACTGGTTTTTAAAATCGTGACGAAACTGATATGCGAGTGGAACCTAAATCTTGAAAACTGTATATAGGTACCAAATGTTCTTGGTGGTAGTTCGTGTTAAAATAAAATTAATAGGCTGAGCAATTATTCCGAGGGAAATCGGCGGACTTGTTTGGTTAGGTGCAATATTCTGTCACCTGAAATAAGTGAAGCGAAACATTAAATGCACTTGATTAAATGAGGTCTGCTTTGCACTTAACCTAACTTAATCGAAAGTAGACTAATCCACATAAATCGCTTGATGTTTGGAATGCAGAAATCTAGCGTTTTGTACGAAAGACAAGAGATCTTTGATCTATTTTATGTGCATAGCTGTTTAATGGTTGACATCGGTGACACGACATTTTATTTTCCTTGTTAAGTGTTTGGATCAAAACAGTCCAGCATAGATGACCCAATTAAAAGAAAGGAACCTTCGATGCAAAGAATTTACATGCAAATAAACTGATCTAAAGTGCATGTTTTAACCATTCAACACAAACTCATGAGACATTTTCGCTTCGAACTTTAAAGAGCATATCACTGCACTAAAATATAATTACATTTACTTTTATTCAAATTAAATATACCTAAAACCAATGAAATAATAATAACATGTTATCTATTATATTTATAGTGATAATGATAATATTTTCTCTATTTGTTTAATAAAATGGCGAGGATATCACATACATGATTATGTTCAATTATATGCTCTTCCATGCGTAACCATGTAAAACCAACAAATTAAGAGTACATAACAAACTATGAATCAAAATTTGAAAACATGACATTTTTACAACTGGTACTATATAGCAGGAGGAAGAAAACGAAAATACTTAAATAAACAAGATAAACAAAAATCACACAAGAAAAACATTCCTTTATAAATCAGTTCCTTGACGAAATTTGTCGACTGATTACTACGATTTGGCGGCACGAAGTTTTCAAACACGCAGATGAAAGAGAGGCGAAATCACGCCGTACTTGATCTCCTCACAAACTCCAAGCTGCGTTACCGAATCATTGTTTTTGTTCACCGCGCTGTTATCGGTTTTCCGGTTTCCTCCATTCTACTTCCTGTTTCCATGTTGTGTACGAATGCCGATGCCGTATAGTAGTGGTGGTCTCATATCCGTTTCATGGTGTTTTACCGTGTTGTCGGAAATACTATAGAGCTTTCTGATGGCGAAATTACATGGTGTATGAACAACATCTTGGGCACAAGCTAGTGGAAGATTTAATTTTTAAATTACCTCAGCTGTGATGTGTACATTGTGGATGATTGCTCGCGGAAATGCCGGAGTCGTTGGTAATAAAAATGTGGATAGAAATACCATTTATACCATACCTGATCATACCACCTCTAAACCATTCATATTTCAGAATTGCTTGTAAGTAAATGATCAAATTTAAGCTATTAACATTTAAACCTTTGTGATCATTTCAGAATCATGCATTTTTTAAGGGCCAAAGTAATTTCACTAAAGATTTTTATTAATTTAAATAGATAATAACATTACAAAGAAGCGTAGGTTTAAATTGTATTTCAGAACATTACCTTTATGTGTGAAACAATTTAACATAATTTCAATTGAAAAGATCATGCAAAATAAAAATCTTTCGCCATACCTACTCATTATTTGTGCTCCAATTGCATGAAATTTTGCGATTAACATGCAACACCTACGCATGTCCATTTTGAAACACACACCCTCCAGTTCCTTATTGTCATGGTAATAGTTGTTATTTACTTCAATGTTTATCACGTAGAACAACAGTTATTATTACAAGCTCTTCGTACCTACACGCATTGTACTCTAATTACGATGCTTAAGAAAGGGAAATTGAACAGTGCTATTAATTAATAAATTATGAGTGAATCTGAAATGAAAATTTCACATGGTGTTCACACAGAGTTATAACAATAGGATAGCGATACATCTTTATTCTTTATGTTACGCGGCGGTTTGAAATTAAAATCTCTTTTCTTCAAGAAACCGCGCGTGTTCTGTGCACTGCCATTCGTTGTTGAATTTCAAACGGAGCGCTGCGATTGGTTGAAAGTTACGGCTGTGAACTTTGCCGAGTACCGATTGTTCGTGAGCCAGCGCCAGTTGGTTCAGTTTGTTTCGAACCGTCGAAGGTGTTGTCTCGGCCGGTATCCTAACGGAATTCTTCGTGTTTCACGTGACAGTTATATACAGTATTGTAAGGTTATGAAAATTTATATCAAGTTTGTGTGTTTATTGAATTATTTGCATAGAAATCAGTGATTCTAAAGTGCGTTATTTGTATCTAAAATAAAAATAAAAACTGTTAAAATTACATAACTTTTGTGTGTGTGTGCGATTTCCGTGTGTTATAACTATTCCAAAAAACCAGGATTTCAATTGGAATGGATTTACAAAAGCACCCAATTAAGGTAAACATTGTTTAATTTGATAGCGAACGCGATGTAGCTGGTTGTTGTTTAGACATGGGCTGTGTTATAGCATAGGTATTTGGGTGGATGGCGGTCAAGACGTTTACTAGATGACCGACGATATCTTGGCTGTTATATGCTTGAGGCTGGCTGCATGGCCAGGCTACTTTGTATTCACAAATAACTGTACCTACGTATCACATGAACACATTAACCTATTCCTGAACTAGAATTGTCTACATGTGCGAAGACGCACAACGCACATTTAATTGTTATTCAAATGAATTGATCGATTTTGGCTTATGCAAAATTGTCACGAAATATTTAAAAGGGTATGCAAAAAAAAATATTGGCAATTAGAATTTTAGATTATATGATAAATGAAAGAGGTGATGCGCAAGTGATTCAGGAGATTGAAAAAAAATCATAGAAATTAGCGTTTTTTTAAAGAAAAAAGAATTGAAATTATGCACATAATCAATCGATTATATATAAAATCAAAACAGATTCCTTTTAAAGAAGGTGGGCTTCGTGATCGCCTCTGGGCCTAACCAGAGTATTTAGGAATTTCGTTATAGAATTTATATGTCTCTTCTCTTGCAAATAAGTCGATAATGTCCTATAAGCGAAGACTTTGCTAGCGTTCTTTGAGTATGACGCATTTTGTGCAACGATCCCAACCCGGGCCACTTTTTAATCAAGTTCGTTGCATAACAACGATCGGTGGTTTCGATGACCTGCCTATTGACTTGTTATGCAAAACCGATTAAAAGGGCAAATGCATGAGGTGATGAAAGGCTCGATCGTTTAGCTGGCTCAAGAAGCATTGTCGCTTGGGTGTATTGGCAAACGTTTGCTTTCGTTTGTGTCAAACTTCTACCCTATTAGGGCATAATAATATCGACTGTCCGAATGAAAAAAAAAAAAACTGAATAATACGGCTGCAATATATAAAGACTGGGTGATTTATTATCCATTTTTGCGGACAAGGCTGCAAATTTGATAATACCATAGATGAATCATGTATTTTATTTGTCTATGATCTACCTATAAATAAATAAATTGAATGTGTAGTATATAACAGGCACATAGAGTGGTATATAACACGTTGATTTTATATTTTTTGGTAGTAACTACCTACCTACATATAAATAGAGAAATGTTAATGCGTAAGAAAACATTATATTTCAATGTTCTAGTTTTATATTGACAGGTTTTGTTGTGAGTAATAACGTGTTGCCTCTGCATTACGCAATTCGGTGGTTGTATTATATCAGCAAGTATTTTGACCATTACATATATAGCGACTCGTTTTACACTGTTTGCCGAGACATAAAGAGGACACATTTTCAAATCGACATTGCAAGCGACATTTCCCTTGCGATAAAAACAGTATTATCATTTATCAACACAAAAGTATAAAGGAACTTTCCTCGGGAGTGATTCCTGTACAACCTATTACGTTTACCCTTATTATAGTACACTACATAATGATACAAGCGATAGGTACCTACTACCTACTTGTCTTGAAACTTCCGCGTTTGATAAAACAACAATGTATTCGTCTGAATTTATGATTGGTTATACCCATAGAAGAGAAAAAAGTTATTTATTCTCGTTTCAATTAAAATATCATTACAAGCTCAGTGACATTAATTTCTTCCTCGATTTCGCATTGCCGTCCATGCAATATTCATGCCATGAACAAGCCACGTGGGTTCAGAGGTGACATGATTTCGCTGTCGCCGAGCATTGTGTTCGAAGGGATCACACCGCACAGCATCAATCATCGCACCTTCTGTGAAAATCACGCGGCAACAATATACCTGAGAGACATTAGGTAAAAGACCTTCCGTGAACTTATATACCGAATGCAAAAAGTTACTAAATTAACGTACACTTTATCATACGCGTGTCTTTGAATGAAGACACAATCAAAGTGGCATGATGTGTCTAAATTAATTTCAGAGATGTACCAATTTTTTTGCTTCTTATCCTTGCGAAAAGCAATGAGATGTACAACACAAGGAGAGTGGATTTGCATCTTCCTCGAGGACCCACTGCTGCTAGACACGAGCTATGAGTTTCAAAACTCACAAGCCATGTCTTGAGACTGACGAAAGGCTCGATGGGCAGTTTTGAAACTCTTAGCTCGTGTCTTTATAGCAGCAGTTAGTCCTCGAGGAAGATGCAACACCACTCTCATTGAAATTGAGAGTTTTTTCGCTCAGGGAAATCAAAGGCCAGACATTGTAAGGTATCTAAGTTGTGCATTTGAGTCGATAAAACCTCCAACCTCCTGTGTGTAATTTTTTGGGGTTAAATAATTTTTTCCGCATGCGCACCAATACCAAACGGAAGTTCCTTTAACTAACGTAAGTTATCTTTAATTATTTTAAAGATGCGATTTTTTATTGGAATACTTTTATTGGCCAATACATTTGTAGCAAAATGGAACAAACCTCTGGGTTGAAAAACGAGCATATCACAGTGAACGCATTAATATTTTTCGGGGGTAAATTCCACTTTGTAATAACAGCTAATAACAAACTTAACCTCAATGAGGTAACGGTGACAATGCTCTGAGTATGTGGTTCTAAAATAAAGGAGCACACCCCGCACTTTCTCGATATTGTTTGGAGTATACCCAATGGATTTCTATGTGCTAGTTATACAAACTTATACCCTCAGCGAGGTAATCCCCATGTGCTTTGAACGAGGTTCTAAAATGAAGGAACACACCCCACACATTCTCGATTTTGTAAGGAGTATACCTACCCAATGGATTCCGAGCTCACCCCACACATTCTCGATATTGTATGGAGTATACCCAATGTATTCCTATGCGATACCCTCAGCGAGGTAATCCCCATGTTCCCCATGCTGGTTATAAAATAAAGGAGCACACCCCACACATTCTCGATATTGTATGGGGTATACCCAATGGATTTCTA
Source organism: Nemoura dubitans (assembly GCA_921293005.1). Classification (NCBI taxonomy): domain Eukaryota; kingdom Metazoa; phylum Arthropoda; class Insecta; order Plecoptera; family Nemouridae; genus Nemoura; species Nemoura dubitans. Next base: position 5,796,230 of record OV121076.1, read on the forward strand.
TGTGCTAGTTACAAACTTATAACCTCAGTGAGGTAACCCGTGTGCTTTGAACGTGGTTATAAAATGAATGAGCACACCCCGCACTTTCTCGATATTGTTTGGAGTATACCCAATGGTTTCTATGTGCTAGTTACAAACTTATACCCTCAGCGAGGTAATCCCCATGTGCTTTGAACGTGGTTCTAAAATAAAGGAGCACACCCCACACATTCTCGATATTGAATGGAGTATACCCAATGTATTCCTATGTGCGAACGACGCAGGAAGCGCGATCCGAGCAGGAATAACAATCGGCGAGCGTCCAGGTTTGTTGCCCTCTCGGCTAGTGGCGTACGAGACTTCCTAAAAACCCACGGCGGCGTCCGTCCGTCCGTCGGTCGGCAGAGCGCAGCTGTGCGGCGATGGCCGGAAATTGACGCGCTAATCGCCGAGTTGATATCCCGTGGATCGATCACGTTGTTGTTGTGAAATATGAGTGCGTCTTGCATGGCAATCTTGGCACTGGATCCAGAAAGCTGGGTGAGGCTAAAAACAGGGGTAAATTTTTATCACCATGGAATCTGCAAATGCCCGTCTGTGATTGGCTGTTGATAATTTTACCCCGAGGGTTAAGTCTTAACTCTGCTTTGTGGATACTGGCTCTGGGAAGTTTCACAGTAGTTTGTTTTGTCTAAAATTTATTGGTAGTTCATATTGTGAAAATTTAGCTCCTGATTATTGTCCCATGTACCTATAACTCAATTGCGAATATACTTTCTATGGATGATTCGTTATCAAAACTGGCATTAGAATCGTAGAATTTACATAAACATTCGAATTAGACAGTATAATTTATACACCACTTATATTTTCTGTGTGGAAGAAAAATGGAATCACAATGAAGATCAAATTTTAATATTTCCATGGATTTTCAAAAATCACTTAGCCTTCAGTAGATATTTTATAAAGTATTCTATTGAAGACTATTTCCACAGCATGTTCAATCTTCCAAAAATGACAATGGTATTTTCGCACCTATATTACATCAGAATTTTCGAACTTCAATGTTCGCATGTTTCCATATACGCTTCCGCTCGGAAAATGATATCTTTTGGGAGATGAACTATGTTGATTTGCGAAGGGCACAACAGTGCTTCCATGGAATAGCCCAGCCTAGCGATTTTGGAACTTTTACGAGATGCCGTTATCGGTTCTGATGGATAAAATCCCTATTGTTGTCCATGTTAATTTTTTAACTTTGTTACCGAGAACGGCAAAGTCAAAGTTACGAAATCTCAGTGCAGGCCAGCTATTATAGGTACAACTTTTTGAACTAGGTACTTATATTTATTGACGATCAATTGCATAATGTAATCATCAGCAATCCGGTAAACGTATCAACTTCATCAATCCATTGCCTATATAAAAGCCAGATATAAAAGCACATTAAAACCACACGATGAAATATATCACGCTGCACGTGAAATGCACCGACGGCCGAAATGCATCCAAGTCGAGATGAATTCGTCTGTCACCATTCGTGAGATGCACTTACCTTATATGCAGTTATCGGCGGTGCATCAGCATGCAGTCCGCGGTCGCTGCATTGCGATGCAGCTCGCTTCTATGGGAGACAGACGCGGCTGCTAGGCGATCGGTGGAATGACACAAGATCGTTGATCTGCACTATGCGCTTCAATGGCGGCGATCAAGTTTAATACCGGGATTGGCTGTTTCATCCGTCACCGTTTAAATCTCGCGTACACGAGCTTTATCTATCTAAACGTCGTTGAAAATCTAGTCGATGGCTTAGCTAAGGTGCATTTCACAAACGGGTTCGGTTCGCGATTTAATACTGATTCCCCGTTTAAATTGGGAAGCAATTGGGAAGAATATGGGGATTTATTGAAATGAAAAAATTAAATACCGTTTAAGCTTCGATGTACAAGCAAATAAACGTAGCTTAGCACTAAATAGAGTTGGTGAAAAATACCCCATGCCATGAGTACTTTATTCAGAGGTTTGTTGTATTTTTGACATAAAGGTTGAAATTGATTTCATTTTTAAACGCGCTTTAAAAAGGGATGGACAATTATTTTTACACTATAGCGTATTAACAGTTGTGCTTTACATTTTTCTATGGCCAATCATGATAATATATGCCTTGCTGGCAAGTTAACGCACCGTTAACCTCTTTACCCGTCGACGACTTTAACTGGGGATTGGGAAAGCTTGTTTGTTATGGTTTCATTTCACATTGGTCAAATATGTATGTTAAGGGATATTTGTGCAGTAAAATCTAAAATGATTGAGCGATGTATAATATATAGGTAGGTTAAATCGGTTCTGTGATTATTTTATGCTTTGCTAAGGGCTAGAAATTTTTTAACATTTAGGCTAACCTAAAATGCACTTGTGTAGGTATATATTGCTCGTAAAAAATTAATTTTATTGGACATTCAATAACGCATTTATTCTGCATTTATCAAAATAAGGTTATTTTAAAATTCAGACTATAACAATAAAATGTGATAATTTTGGGAATATTTACACTAATATTTGGCGAAGGGCACCTAAATTCCGTGTCGGCGCGTATATAACGATCACGCACCGAGACCAAAAACAAAAATAGGGTCACGCCGACCGTAAACTTGTAATGTCACGTTGAAAATATCATTTTCGTCGACTGGCATTTAAGATACCGGCACATTACTTTCCAATCATGCCAAAATTTGACACACTTAGTGAGCGTCTGCGCTGACGGGCGTTCGATCGATCGGTCCATTACCGGCAGATCATCTCGCAGTACCGAGAAAATCAGACACGAACCGCTGCAAGACGTATAGACGCCTAATAAAAAGGAAGATCGATAAATTTCATTTTCTATATCGATTCGTAGCCGTCAGAGTTCTGAATCGTTTTGTGTGGCCTAGAATTAATAAAAAGTGGTGATGTTTTTCTCGAAAATTAGAGATCTTGACATTCATCTTGTTTAATGGATATATTAGAGAGACTTATTTTGGCATAGAGTGGTCATGCTTGATACCGTTTTGAACGCCATTAATCGTCGAAATGAAATGAATTCATTTTTCATGGCGATTAATACAATGTGACACAAGAAAATCATTATCGTTACTAAAATTTTGTCTTTTTAGCCTTTATTGAGCCTCTATTTAGCCTATAGTTTGAGTTTCCCGATGGCAGCCAAGAGTTTGGACAAAAAATGGCGTCCATGCGATTCATTGGCCGCTCTCTGCCTAAATGAAGCATCTCTAGGATATCGCAACAATCAATGTGGTTTAGAGATTTAGGCACGGCCTCCATAAGCATCTGCACAATTTCAAATGAAATTTTCGAGACATCCGGCGGCTTGGATCATTTTATAACCGATCTAGGTATACCTGTGCAATGAGTTTGCTGTTTTTTCTCGATCCAATTTGGGACAGGCTCCTAAGTTATAAAAATTACCTAATTTTTATATTACTTTACCTTTTTCTGTTCACGCTTTTCACCATCATCTCTAGTGTTCTGTGCCAAACAATGTTTTTATTTTGATTCACTTGGCGCTTATATCACAAGAGTTTATTATATCGTTCCGTTTTACACTTTTTTCATCTAATTGGTTGCTCAGTTCTGTTTCCGGTGACCCCCTTTTTTCAGGGTCATTATTAAACGCTCTTATGATTTTACTTTTATGTAACTTTCAAAATTTAGAGCCGGAAAAAAAGTAGTTTGTCGCTTATATAAAGTCCCTTTACCCGTGCTCTTTATGCAAGATAAATTGCTGTCATTTTCGGCAGTTTATCAACATCAAATTGATGTTTTTTAGCAGCATTTTATTTCATATATTTTCCTTAGATTAGGGAACATTATAGCTTATATGTACGGTGGGCCTTGTGTCATATTTTAAAATTAATTTTGATACCTATACGATGTAATATAATTGAACCGATTTAACTACCAGTTTTTCACCTACATCGATAATCCGTCAATTACCTAAATTAGCCATGTGAAATGCCCTGTATCAGCTCTCTTATAAATATGATTAAATATAGGTACCCATAGAATATAATATATTATGTACATAAACCAATCGAGTGTTATCTGCAAGACAATCCATGGTAATTTATTTGTTGGTTTTATTGCCTATAAAAGAAAATGCTAAACTGCAAACAATCGAAATTGGTTTGCAAGCTCGCGGATCTGGAAGGCACAATTTATATGTTAATCGAATTTAGTTGCACTCAATTGCTATAGTGTAAGGAGGCTAAACATAGTCTGCGCTGCATTTCGTGCACTTAGAATCCAGCGATTGGTACTTTCTCCAGTGGCTAAGGGGTAGCCATTGTTTCTCGGGTTATTAATAATGTTTGCAAGTGCATAAATAGCTGGCTATGAATAACGAAAGTTGATCAATCTTTTGTTGTGAACGAGTTTTATTTGAAGAAGAAATAAGGTTATTAAAAAAATTGTTTTGTTTGTGTTTACATGTGTGGAACTATAGATGTATTCACTTTTTAATGGTTATTGTTTCAATGCAAGATATATAATATAGTAATTTATAATTAACTTTTACACGTTTGCGGATGATCAGTTTCAAATCAGATTAGGTCAGTGATATCCTGCAAAACTGTACCCACACTGTACAATTACTCTAGGCATATTATATTATATTGCAACACATTTTTGTGCTATTATTTAAAACAAAAAATATATGTATAGGTATCCAGGTGTATAATATGCTCATTTCCAATACAGCATGTATATAACCATAACCTTTCTGAGTTCTAGTTCTGGTTTCTGCTAAATTACTTCAACAAGCAAGACCAGTGATAGCAAGTACAACTTATATGTGTCAGTACACACTGACAAACAAAAAGTCAAGGAACCTAATTTTGGTGCTAATTGCTTCTCGAAAGGTATATTAACTGTAAGTAGCCGAAAGATAACAGAAATGCAACATGGCTGCTACAGTACAGTTTGTTGCTGGGGACATAATCGGTTTCGATATATACATGGAGAGAACGTGATGAGGTTACTTTTACTGGCATTTTATAAAGTTTGCGGCTGGAGTTTATACCTATACACATGTATTGCCATGATTGTATATCTTCCCTTGCATATGTTTATCTTGCTAGGAATAGGAAGGATATATTTGTTCCTTGCTTAAACTACACTCGGTATAAATAAGGGGATTTCATCTTACAAGAGGACCCACAGCTGCTATAGAGATAAGCGTAGAGTTTCAAAACTGCTTATATAGCCTTTTTAGATACCGCTAAGCATTGGCTTAAGTTTTTAATTTCCTAGCTCATGTCTATATATGATAACATTGGATCCTAATTAAGATAAAATTCTCTCTTCTAAGGCTGAAATGTATTATAGACATGAGACTTACCGGAATTATCCGAGGACTGGGTATAAATATATCTATAAACCACACCATAGGTATTATGGTTCAATAACTTATGACCAATGTACATTACCAATGCATGTACACACTTTAACACTTTCTGTTGCAGAATTGCACAATATTTTTTATAAAAAATTCTTGTGGTTTACGATTGAAATCCGTGAAAACGAGAAAAATAATCTGGCTGCTGCACAAATCGCTTTTCTGAGAGCAATTTTGTGGTCAGGCATCATTTTCACCTGCAACCGTTGGAACATAATTGATTAGCGGGGCGAGCGGAGCGAAATCTTCAATTTCACTAGCCCCAAAAAAAGCACCGAAGTGTGTTTGTTTGTTTGTTTGTTTGTTTGTTTGTTTGTTTGTTTGTTTGTTTGTTTGTTTGTTTGTTTGTGTGTGTGTGTGTGTGTGTGTGTGTGTTTGTTCGTGATCTGACTGGCCAAACGGCTGATCTGATTTTGATAACATTTGCAGAGGTGCTTCGCTAGGCTCTATCTTAGACGCTGTGCTTTTTTCAGAAAAATCGATTTGATAGTTTTTAAACTATTCAAAATTCTTTAAAAAATCATTATTTTCGGAAAAATTATTTCCAGCTGTACAGCCGAAAACTTTCAATATGTTTTCACGAAACTTTACACAGTTATGAAATGTGATGTAACAAAGCAATTCTGAAGTTTTAAGGTCTTCACGACTTTCCGTTCTCTGTTTATTAATATATTTCTTTAAAAAATGTTTAACATTTTTGAGATTTTCAAGCCAATGATATTCAAACTCGTTTGAAATAATAATTTCTTTGCTCTTTACTACCAAGTCGTTATTACACATATTGTTCTTCACCTTTCGGACTTTCTGCCTCCACTATCTTCGCCATAAATAAACTCGCTCATCTTCAACGCAACACAAATTGCATTCGCGAAGCCCTATAGCTGTTATCAAAAGTGATTATTCCGATAGTGTAATTTTCATGTTCGCCATTGAAAACTCTTCCCCCTTTACCATGCATTCGTCAACTCATTTCGTAACGAAAAAACGCAACTGAACTGCTACTATTTTTTTCCGAAACTTGCGAACGGCTCCCGAGTCCTGACTGTACAAACTTGGCTCCAATGCGTCTACGTTTCCTCTCATTGTTTCAACGTTAGATTACACACAATTTAATTACTGGATTGTTCCTAAAACGATTCGAAACACATTACAGCAACCACTTTGAAACATTGGCATGTAATTCAGACGCTGTTGTACTCGTAGATACTGCAAGAAAAACACTTGCCAAACGTCCTGGACTGCCTCGGTCTACGCGATACGAAACCGCAAAAAAACAAACTTCTTACAAAATCTCTTTGCAATGCAAGTGTGCCAATTGTTCCGAGGATGCATTTTCTAATCTGTTTCTGAGATGACGTGAAAAAATAATCACTTGCACATAAAATATCAGCGAGCAAATAAAACAAATCGGTTTATCGCTGTATCAGATCGTCAGATGATGGGAGGCTGCTCTCTCTCTCTCTCTCTCCTCCCTGTTTTAATTGCAACAATGCACCGCTGCACACAAAGACTTGAAAAGTGCATTTACTGCGCCAATTATAAACTGCAATTGCTGCCCACATGCAAAAACAAACAAGATTCTGTCAAAACATAGCAAAAAAACCCATCCATATTCAGTTATAGAGCAAATAAAATAGTAACATTTTTACATATATTAATATATGGTGCAATATTTCATATAATGCTAATTATAAAACATGAACATTTCAATTTGCAAACGTCAAATACTTTTCTGACTCAGAAAATGCAAACTCGTCCTTGCTAATCAAGCGATATATATATTTATAAAACATATAATTATTCTTATTATAATATATCCAACGGCTTTATGCCATTAATACCTGTATATACATGCAGCTTGTCCTTACTTATTCGAGCAACACTGAGTAGGAGTCTCTAACTTAGGAGTTACTGAAAGAAAGCCCCTCAGGTAACATTTCGAGTATCGGGGTCAGCCTAGTCGGGCTTCGAAGCCGGGCGCCTTCCAACGTCTCAGCCGGCGACTCGACGATTACTCCATCGAAAATGCATCTATCGTCGACGCCGGCCAATTGCCAAGGCTAGCCGCTCGATCATGGACCATTGCACTGAGATCACTCGGCAAAGAGCAAGTGGTTGTAGCTTCGACCATTGCTGGCCGGGATACGCAACTAGCTCAACGCTGTATGTCTCCCATGCAACTTTAAAGTATTGGCCTTATCAGCTCTCATCATCGGTCAAATAATCTCTATAACCATGATTATGTCGTTATGTATTGCTATTTAAAATATTAAATATGTACTAGTACATTCTAAATAAGTAAATTGAATTTTAGAAGTAGCTAAATAATCCCCTTGTTTGTTTGTTTTTATGTTTATTCAGTTTTAAGATAACGGAAAAACGGCAACATACATGTTGAACGCAGTAGGAGCAGGCACGGCAAGCTAGTTGCCTATCCCGTACCGGAGCAGTGATCGAAGGTTGTAGGCTGCACGTGAGATATATTGCTGCGGGGATTTTTAGTTAGATGTGTTTTCACGTTTTGTTGGATAAGAATTTTGCGGTTTTTTGTTGGAAGTTGTAAATTGTTGGTTCGTTTGCTTGGGCATATAATTATTGTTGTTTTATGATTTAGTGGTTTAATTGCTTGTGCCGTATTTACTTTTAAAGTTTAAATCTATACCGAATTGAGAGTTATATATAAATGTACCTATACTTATACCAAGTATTACCAATGTTTCAACTACCAGTTGAGATTCTAACTAGGAGTTACAACTGAATCCAGCCAATTGCATGCAGCGAAATCAGTTGTGTTGTAACACCTAGTTGGGATTTCAACTAACTGTTGAAAAACTTGGTAAATCCGGGCATTACTAGAGCATTCTTTATACATGCTATGAGCTGGTATTCTTTTTAATATCGTTATATTATTATAATAATTACTTGATTGCATGCAGTTTTCATTAATATATGGATCGTATTTGCATTTAAAAAAATTTAGAATAAACAAATTAAATGCATCCGGCATTAACCCTACTCGTGTTTTTTTTTAAGTATAATAATTTGCCACTTAGGTGACTCTTTTTAGTATCTTTATTTTTCAATGCGGATTTGAAAGAAATCACAAAGCAAGTAAAATACAATCGTCAAACATGTTAATATATTATTCAGTATAAAGTAGCTTTCTGCATATCGCACACTTGCACAGAAGGATGTGGTCTAGCACCTATTAGCTACCTGTGGTCTAGCTCCTATTAGCTACCTACAATCACGACAAGCATTATGTCGTAACCACGTCATAAAGTACCAGTTTTCTACCAGCTAAAATACATTTTCCCTCAAACGCTTGCTACCGTATGTTCCCTATAGTATTTTTCACGTTTAGAAGGAGACCGGTGTTTCAGTCTCAAAGATGCACCTTCTGCTGAAGATCCAAAGGTGTCAACATTCGCAGGCCGTCCCATTGTTCCTCTAATGGGTTCAATGGTCTGAGCATCGAATGATTGACAGCGCAATGTCTGGTGTCTACGGAGCAATAGCTACCTTCTTAACTTGAAAAATACTCTAGACAATCAAGTTTTGCCGTTGAATTCCTCTAAAACCGTAGGCTGCAGACACTTGAACTGGAACACCTCAATGTATCGACTGTCACCACGGTAACAGTGTCACTCGCAAGCTACTTTCATTTTCGGCAAGTCTGAAGACGAAAAAAAAGCTTCTTACAGAACACAGAAATGCCTTGTTTTTCTACACAAGCGGTCATGGGCATCGGAGGAAAACCACAGTCTAGAATCGAACACGGGACCGCCGGCTGCCATTTGGACAAGAAAAGTGCGACGCTCTCGACGGGAAAATTCTCATGTGTGAGCATTTCGTGGCAAACAGTGTCGGTCGCGGAATTTCTATATATGTAACCGTATATCCTTTACGCTGCACCTTTCCATCCCCCGTATTGTCTTTGATAAGTCTCTGGTTTAGATGTCCACATGCAAACGAGTATTCTACAATGTGATTGTATAGTCCCTGCGCTATATGGATGTGCAGAGAATTTTCAACACTTCGAACAATGAGCCATTGTCCGGCCAATTGTACGCCTCAATGTTTACCTCTGAAACGTGAACCTGTCAGAGTTGATTGGCTGCGTTGTTGACTGTCAAATTTCTGTTGTTTACCCGATAGATGGGGGTGGGGGTAGGTACGTTTGTACCCATTTTGGCAACACGGCACAGTGGTCGAGCCAAGACAGGTGGCACTGTCCAAACCTGTCAAGATGAACATGATTCGCAACAAAAGCCCCCCTTATTGTCACTTGAAAAGCTAGAAATTCTCTGCACATCCATATGGCGAACTGACTATATACATGACCAATGCGCCGAGGCGATGACAAAATGACCTGAGACAGACTGTAGCTTGATGCGCGTCGTGGCGTCGTTCCACGAGTCGCGTCGTGCCAAACTGGTTGTCACCTGATAGTGCGGCCCATGTCTGTCACGCCAATGTGATGACGCGTCGGTTTGACCGTCTTCCAAGAGAGGACAGGCGCCGACACGAGTTAAGCAACAGTCCGTAGAGTCAGGCTTTGGATGGGTGACCATATGATACCAAGTTAAGCAACACTCCGTCGAGTCAGGCTTTGGGTGGGTGTCCATATGATACCAAGTTAAGCAACAGTCCGTCGAGTCAGACTTTGGATGGGTGGCCATATGATACCAAGTTAAGCAACAGTCCGTCGAGTCACGCTTTGGATGGGTGACCATATGATACCAAGTTAAGCAACAGTCCGTCGAGTCAGGCTGTGGATGGGTGACCAATCGCGTCTGGTAGTCAAGAAATTAATGAAAATGCGGTGGAAATTGAAAGTGGCCTTGAGTCAAGTAACAGCGCCGCAGTGGCCAAAGCTGACTTTCAAAGCTGGGTCCCTCCGACTCGATGCCATCACCGTGGATTGAAAAGGAACCTGGTGCATTGGCGAAGGGTGCGCGACAGTCACCTTCGAGGATCGGCCGAGAGGCGACCAAATGTCGTGTGTCGTGTGACACTGCGCCATCTGGACTCTGGGATCGTGCGTACATCGTGTGTGGACCGCGACGCAACATGCGTGCACGCATGCGCAGACGGGCAGCCCGTGGATAGCCATGGCTTCGAGGGTCGCACGCTGCACTTTAGTAAATTTATCCAATGGGCTTTAAGCAATGTCGACTCCACACAATTCTTCACTTAAGAAATGCTCGATTTCCTCATCTTGATGTGAGAAAAGTGATCCAATTTGTCTAAATATAAATTTCCTCCCTACGGCGTATTATTCTGTGTGGGAATTAAACGGCGACTGGCCAGAAAAAAATTCTGTTGAACAGGCCAAGGACGAATGCATTTTCTAGAACACTAATGTGATAATGGTTTGAATGTGTTTGTGGCTGTTTCTCTAGTCTGCAAAACTTGCCTGTAACTAATCTATTTTGTATACCTCAATTATTTACATCAGAGATTTACATCTGTGTGGCAGTATTCACGTGATTACCCCGAATCTGATAGATTGTTTAGACGCGCTCGTTAGTATACTTTGGATATCACAAAATGGTTGTACAAAATGTTTCCAATTAGCATGGCCGAGCTGGAATGTTGATTGGGAAGATGTGGGGTTGGAGTACGTCGTGGGAATTGTCGCGAGGACGCCGATCTGAGATCCCGATCGCCGATTGGACGGCGACGCCAATCAAGTCGATGGATCGACGCTCGGAAGATCGGCGGATGCACGAGAAAATCGGCCTTTTCCTCGCCAATTTCTTGTTTTCACTCTGTGATCGGCTGTTTGTCAATGTCAACCTATTAGGTAAATAACGTGTGCAGAGTTGCATCGACCTCTGGAAGGGTCGTTATACCTGAGACCCCATTGGTGCCTCATCTTTTAATGTCGCTGCGTGCCGGTACCGGGTTTCCTCAAGTGCCAAAGGGCCCGTTGGCGAAACGGTGCGTCGTTAAACATAGTAAATCGATTATTATCCTTTGACACCACCCCCGCGTTCACCGTACTCACTCTATAGTCTATACCAACGACAAAATCACTGTACCAACTAACAAAATCACTTTACCAACAAAAAAAATCACCTTTACCAATGACAAAATCACCTTACCAATTCGACAGAATCACTTTACCAACAAGACAAAATCACTTTACCAACAAGACAAAATCACCTTACCAACAACAAAATCACTGTACCAACAACAAAATCATCTTACCAATGACAAAATCACTTTACCAACAAGACAAAGTCACTGTACCAACAAGACAAAATCACCCTACCAACTACAAAATCACCGTACCAACGCCGAAAAGACTTCAAATTCAACGTCACTAACCTCGGCACAACAAAGGGATGCGTCCATCATTACAAAACCCATCCAACAATCACTACTTTAAAGGTCATTCTCTTTCTGAGAACCGATCTCAACGAACGAACGCAATGAACTGCGACATTCCAAGTATAGCGGGTCTTGCAACAAAATAATTACAGCTTTGTACATCGTATCGTACACACAGCCCCGAATTCGTCCATGCCTTTTCGAGCTAGGAAACAGGGCCGAGTGCATCATACTCAGACAATGGATTGCATGTCTTCCGATGCCCGCCACCTGTCTTCTTCCTCCGGAGGAGTTCACTTCTCAAATAGACCACGAACACAAAGCACTGTGCAGTTTCTGCATTCGAGTTGCCGGCGCACAATTTGTCCACTGGCACCGGCGCTTTTCGGTTTAACCGTTTGGGACAGGTGATGGGAATTGCAGACGTTGCAAGCGACTCCGTTAGAGTCGGAGTGCAATTAGTTGGGCAAACACGAGCGGAGGAGTCGAATTAAATACATAGCGTGGCTTGTTATGTTGTTTTTATGGGTAACAGTTTGATGAGCAAGCTTCCTCGTTGATTTGCACGCGTTTTGGGAATCGGTTTCGTGATGTTATAGTTTTCGGGGATTGTGGTGTGAACGTGAACTTTGCGATTGTTTCTGGTCGAATTAAAAATGACAGTTTTACTTTTAAAACGTTTTTAAAACGTCTATTTTGTATTCAAATCGAATCGGAACTGTAGTTTTGTTTGTAGCCGTGCAAAGTGAAAAAGGCAACACGTTTGACAGGAAATATTTTCGACTGCTGCGCATGGTTCGGTGAGATTTCGCGTCACGATGACTTCGAGTCAACGCTCGAGACGAGCAAGCAAATCTACCAGAATTTGACTGTTTTCTTTTCTTCTGCTGCGGCGATGCGTGTAAGACTCGCGGTCTCTCGCGCGCTATCGACCAACAAACTGTTATCATTTCTGTGGTCGGATTGTGTTTCCTGTTGGCATTTCCTCGCATCGTTCGTCGCGCTGTATTCGCTTGCGTCAGATCACCGTTCGACGTCGACATTTATAATATAATATGCAAATTGCACAAATCCGACTCGATTTCGTATCGATAATGCGTAGGTTTATGTGCTGGCAATGTTTCCAAACCGATTTTCTCATTAAACTGCGTGTCGCGTGATTTCTTCGACTGATTGCAAGACAAAAATTGCAGCTAATCAGGTTTAATTGAACCTCCAGCTCGGAATTTGCATTTTTATATCTATTTTAAAAACATGTAAAAAAATTAGATCAGAGAAACCAATGAGCTTGAATTATTATTAATTATATCATAAATATCGATATCAATTACGTTCTGATAGGAAACTATAGATACACTTATAGTTTCTCTGTGACATATCCGCTCAAGTTATAGTAAGGCTCGAATAATATATTATTCTAATTGCTATAGAGCGTTCGTATTGAGGTTACACACATAATTTTTTGCTTCTTTGATGGCCAATTATCAGAATTATGTCGCAGATTTCTGACTCTCTGCGGTGTGAGGCATAATAAACCAAGTACTGACACACCTTATTCGTTTCGATAGAGTGATCATAGGACGGTCGGTCTTGGAAAGTATGCCTTTTGGATGCTAACGAACCGATTGTGTGATGATGCTCTGGCTGACGTCGACGTCTGAATGCAGGTTAATTATCCTAATCAGATAACCGGAGTTTAATTGCTATGTTAAATTAATACAACTGATCTGAACGATGATTCAATAATAATTAGTTCGTTTGGTTGATAAGTGAATGCGTCTGAAACGGTTTTTATATATGCGTTTTTCTGTCTAAAAAGGGAACTGGTCTACACGGAAAAAGCTTTCTTATTATCTCACATATTGGTATATTATTATACCAGAATTCAAATTTTCAAGAGCAAGCATACTCAATAATATGTATTCAAAAACAAGAATGACATCGACACTGCTTTGAGCTAAAATTAAAAATGCATGCATGTCTACTTTTGAGTGCAAACTTCTCTTCCGATTTTTTTAACAAGTATATAAACGACAATTATCTGTAATTTGCACCAAAGGCCGAATCCATTAAACGGCACAAAATAACCACGACTTGCACCTCTGTTTGCCTCTCAACTGAAGTGCGCTTTGTGCCCGAGACACATGCTAATTATCGCAGCTAGCTTACTTATCAGTGAAAACTTGATTGCATGTTAAGGCAGGCACACTTTTGCTTTGAAATCGAATGGAACTGATCACGACGCTCAGCTCTCGAGGTGAGCACGGAGTATCACCTGTTGCTTGTGCCACTCACCTGTGCGCTACCTACAGGTCGGTGAGATATGTGAAGAGCGGAGGATTGATTTCCAATCTAATATGCAAATATAGGCTAGCGGTTCATGATGAATGTAGCATTGGGTCTCTCGTGGCTGTCTATTTTAACGCCGAAGGTGATAGGTTACAGGCGCAGATATATGTAATTATAAAGCTATCTTTGTTGATATTGAGAGAAATCATAAGATGTTAACTTTTAATGAAGTGTTGTGGGAATCTTTCGGAGATAGCTACTGAACACGCTCTCAAAGAAATAGTTTTTTTCTGATTTCTTAGTCGCGAGAGCGAAAGAAATCCACTGGCTATTAAATGTATTAAAATTGTGTTATTGGAATTTGGCAATATGTAGTTAAGTGTATGTCTGTATAATGGACGTGAATGGTGTTTGAAGTTAAAATTTGTGGTTTGTAAAAAATTACTTTTATAACCTTGCTATGAAGATGAGAATTATGTATACCAAGGATGTTGCATAATGCAGCGGGTTTTGTTGCAACTTTTCGTAGCAGATCTGCTTTGCATTTCAATACATCGCGCCTCGCTGGATTCCACCTTGAGAGCTGTAAACCGACATGGCGCAACGGGTGAACTTCTCGAAAACCTCTCTCGAAAGCAGCGACCTCTGCTCGATTGTCTGTGGTTCAAGAATGCACTTTTACATCGGAGCTGACGTCACGTGAGTCATGCAAGGGTAGGGCACGCTGCAAGTCTGCGTGCAAGGATGCAAGGTTGCGTGCAAGGATGCAAGGATGCGTGCAAGGATTGAATGATGCGAAAGGGTAAAAGGGTGCTGGGATCCTAGGGTTGAATGATGCTAGGATGCAATGCAAGGATTGAAGAATGCAAGGATTGAAGGATGCAAGGATTGAAGGATGCAAGGGTGCAAGGATCGTGGTTTTAATAAGCTGGAGGCCCATGAACAAGCGTGAATAATCCTGATATGACTGAAAACAACGGAACTTAACAATGGTGGAAGAGTTGGCGCATGCTCGTTTATTTACTTGGGGCAAGAAAAATTGACCAGCTCCAGCACGGAAGTGTAAAGATTTATTTTTCAATTTTTTACCCGAATTATCTCGAAATTATGGTTTTAAGCTTCATTCACCTTGCCTGTGAAGCTCTCGACAGCATGGATTAGTGGAGGAAGCCAGTAATTCGAGTTATGCCGTCCTAAGAAATGGACGCAAAGTCCGCGGTCGCCACCTTTTGCCTGGTTTTACGAAAACTTTACCAAGCTTTTCCAAGATAACACTTAATTCTGCAGCCAATCACATGCAGCGGATTCAGTTGTAACCCCTAGCTGGGATCTCAACTAGGAGTTGAAATACCCGGTAAAACTAACTTTTCGATATGAGGCTACACCAAATCCTTCTCCCCCTGAAGCTACAGACAGGTTCATCATCACGCTTTCATCCAAAACACCACAGCAGCCCGTTACCAAAACCAGATCGTCACCACCGCAAACCGAAACCAACAAGTACCCGATAGTGAAATGCAAAAAAAAAGAGCAGAGCACAATACCAAGGTTACCCGTTTAACTTCCGACGACTCGTGTAAAAGCTAAGAGCGTCGCGGCGAGTCGTTTGTCGTTTCGCCGGTCGCCGCCAACGCCTCCAGTGGCGCACTCCATCCGGTGCGTCTCGTTGACACACTGGCCCAGTTTTCACTGTTTCCGAACCATACCGCTCGACACCCGGCGCTGGATACCGAGCTCGCTGTGCGCGTACCATCATCGGTTGTTTATGATATTATTCATTTTACTTTCTCTCGCTGTCTGCTGCCTCCACCATCTTCCATTCATGAACTCTCGTACTCCGTATATCTCCTTTCTTCACTCCCTCGCAAGACGTGACGTCGTTAAACGAGTCGGGTTTGGTGGCAGGTGGAAGTTGTTCGGTGTCTTTTTTCCCATAAACTGCGCGAGTTTATGTTGGTCACCTGGTTTTCCGGCCTCCCCCGACAATGCACACTCTGATTTGGCTGATCGTTCGGTGAATCTCTCTCGCGGTCGTTCCTTATTTTACTGCAAGATCCATCCCACTCAAAGTTACAGAGTAATGTAACTGAACATTTGCTCCCATTGCAAATACTTGGATAGTTCCTCTACTCTGGGGCACGGCCGTTCCCTTGTCTCATTCCAGACATATTCCCAGCTCTTAAGGACCCTTTTGTACACTGAAATGTCAATTTTCAGTTTCAAAACTTTGGAAGGTAAAAAGGTGACATGGTCAAATAAATGTTTGACTTTAAACTAGCCGATTGCCTGTGATCGTTGGTCAAACAAACCCACTTGGAATATGTTTCTTCGCATTGGTATTTTTTATTGGTTCTTTTCCAAAGCATATATAAAACCTATACGAATTGGTATGGTGAAAATGAAAAATACCCCAATAATATCCATTTCAATGGAAACCAGCCGGATTGTCAGTGATCGCTGGTCATAAAAAACCTCTAGGTACCTACTTACCATGAACTATATTTTCCTCCACATTTGTATTTTGAATTGGTTCTATTCCGATGAATATAAAGCTATATGAAATGGTGAATATAACAAAATACCCATCGTTATTATCTGTGTACATTGTGGGCTTTGTTGAATAGGCGGTTCAAGAAAATAGCCAACGTCAGTGCCCAAAACTATGCGGAAAGTACCAACTACCAATGCGGGAAAGCTGGTATTCGGATTGTTTTCGTCGTTGCCCAATCGCAGAATCCGTGTTTTTCACCTACTCTTGAGTCATGCGTCTCATGAGATAAACGAGCCCTTTCCTGCAGGCACCCACGACCGTCGGATTGTGTCGAGATGAAAGTTTCCGCTCCGAACTTCGTGATCCTTTTAATCGAGCAATCGTAAATTGGAATCACGAAAAAATCTGCTCTGATGTGTACGTACGATATTAAAGTGTAGCAATCAGGTTGCGCCGCGCCAAGACGAACAAAGAGTCTTGATTTCTCAGTCCTGTGTGGAGAGAAAACCGGGAGGAACATTTGAATAAAAGTGAATACCGTTTCATGTCGGCATCTACATTTATGTACACAGTTGCTATAAAGTAACAATTAAGGTCAATTGTGACCTGCGATGAACTCCGCCGAAATTTATGACGCTTGTGGTATTTTGGGATAAAGACGCCGGTATCGTTTTCACTCGGCCATTGTTCGGTACTGGATTTAACGGTTGGTTTTGTTTTGAAATAAAGAATTATATCACTTTGAAAACCGAATGAGTGTGTTTTACGGAAGACAATGGCATGTTCACCTACACTTTTCAAATTATAAACGAAAGTATATAGTGTATAGACTTCGTATTCATGTCACATCGTGATTATTTTAAAAGAGTAACCTGTCCAAAAATTCAGTTCACACACTTGTACCGCACCGGGCGGCAGACTTTCTTCCGTTTTATCTAGTCCTATCAATCGTGTGCCCCTCGTGGTTGCTTTCAATTATTGCCGGCCCAGAAATGGAACGCAGAATACGTTTAGATATGTGGTTTTACTTGCTGCACATTCTTACATGGACGTCTTATTAGAAACACAAATCATTGTTCGAAGTTTTTGGGATTTGAAAGTTGATTTTGACTGGTAAATTTAAAAACTAATGTAACACACAATGGAAATGATCTTTCTCATTGTCTAAACAAAGCAGAATAGTACTATTAAGATGGAAGTAATACATTTTTTGTTTTGTAAATGTCTACCCAACATTTGAGAGCGAGAGGTTATAATAAGATAGTGATTGGTAGATCATAAAATGGCAATAAAAGTCTTGTAGACTTTTTGCCATTCTTGGAATTTGTATATACGAACTATAGATTGATGATCCAGCTCTCTAATTATGTTTTGTACGTAAAAACAACTGATTTATCTCCGAGTTTATTGTTGATGTCTGAGTGGTAGAAATCTTTGTCCCGATAGCTGCTTTTATTGTCACTTCACCTCGGTATGTGAAAACTCTCTTCTATCACACTTTACTAACCTTCTCAGCTTGCATACATTAGAGGTGGGTATAAATTAATTCCTAGCCAGTTCAGAACATTCCGGGTAATTTATGTACCTTGGTAACAACGTCAAAGAAAATGGAATTTATTTTCCTGGTGGTTGTGGTGTTTGAGTACATAGTTTAACAATTTTCCATTTACTTATTTATCCACATATACATAACCAAAGAGTTGTCCCAGAGATAACCCTTGAATTAGATTTAAAATGCGCAAAATGGCCTCTTGTACACTAACCGTATCGAGTATACTGTTGTCCAGTTCAACAAATATGTAATTCAAGGATTTAAAATGCAAACCACTTAAAAAAAACACGGTTGGGCAAAAAAAGTGCAGCAATAACTAACACTCATATGAGTCGAAATGATTGCCATAAAGTACGAGAAAATGTAACTGTTTGATGGGGGAATAAAAACAAAAACAAAAATACACATTACATGTTCACATACACACAAACGGGCATTTTCTCAAATTGGCAAAACTCAGAATTAATAATTCTATGCCCAGGTGTGCAAAAGTTTGCAGCCTATATGACACATTCCATGTGTCATTGTACAAGACAAGAGTGCAAAATATCACCAGACATTGCGTTTCGATCGATAACCGGTAATGCAGCTTCCAATGTAACCGGCTTCAATGCGAATCGAACATGTCTCCGATTTCTTACAGCTTCGAACACTGATACTCTTACTAGTCGCCACTGGTCGACTTTGCGACGCGTAGTAGTATTTCTTCTTAGATTGTAGTATTTCTTCTTAGATTGCAGTATATATAGTGACTCGAATTTGCATTTACGAAAGTGTCCTAGAAAATCCAAGAACGCGATGAAATTCGATTGCAATTTTCTCGAAAAATAACGAGCAATCTTGCCACTGATCGTGGAGGCTGTGAGACAATTACGCTCGGAAGGACAATTGATTGTTCGGATAGTTAATTGAATACGCGCTTGCGTGCGAAGATTGACGACTCGTCTTCGTTCGAAGCCCTTTCTCCGCGCGGTCTTCAGGCGATTGCAAGAACTGCATGCTTCTTGAACCTGATTCGTTGTGTTTTACGACGCACCGTCTTGATTGGGAACCTTTAGCAATGATCTCCATTTCATCCAGATGAAGGAGAGTGCTGAAACTGCTTGCTGATATGTGCCAAAAGTTCTACTTGAAATTTGTCCATAGAGCTCTAATACTTGCTGATATGTGCCTAATGTTCTACTTTAAAATTGTCCATAGAGCTCTTATACTTGCTGATATGTGCCAAAAGTTATACTTAAAAAAATTGGCCCCACTTCTTGCTGATTTGTGTCAAAAGAACTACTTTAAAAATTGCCCATATATAGTTGCCCTAATTCTTCCTGATATGTCCCAAGAGTTAAACTTAAAAATTACCCATATAGCCCTGCTTCTTGCTGATATGTGCCAAAAGTTCAACTTTAAAAATTGCCCGTATAGAGCCCTACTTCTTGCTGATATGTGCCAAAAGTTCAACTTTAAAAATTGCCCATATAGAGCCCTTTTGTGACCTCAAGATTTGCGTAGAAGGTTTTGATACTAGATCTCGTGTCTGGGCAGCACTGGGTCCTCCTACAAGATACAAATCCACTCGCCTTAAAAGGACGAAAAAGCGTACCTTGGTCTAACGGTGTGGGTGGACACACAGGGCTTGTGCAAGGTAAACAGTGATCGGTGAAACATAGGGTAAGCCCGTTTTCGGCATGTCATAGCCAACTGGCAACTTGTATAACTTCCCTTCTGAAGGACGAAAGAACTTGAATATCGAGATCTAAACGTAAATCAACTGCAATCGAAAGGAGACCTATTAACAAGGTGAGTTCGACGCTGTTGCACTCGGCTTGAAAGTGATCAACCTCTCGCTCCCGTGAGACGGTACAGATCACTCAGCAATGCTCGAGGTTTACAGCTCTTTGAGAGTACCACCTGTTTTTATTGGATCTTGGTTGTGTTTTTAGTGCGACAGGGGTCGTAAATTTTTGTACCAATCGTCTGGCGTCAAGATTTTCTTTGTCTGTTCCATGAATTCCACTTCGCTGTATTTATGCGATTCTTTCCGTGTATTATCGTTAGGTCGCGGTTGTTTTCGAAGTTGCGATAAATTAGCGAGTCGCGTAGGTGGGCAATTTTCGTCAATAAAAATAAGAAATTAGCATAAGAAATTGGTGCAAATAAATGGCCACAGACAAAGAAAAATGGCGATTGTCTGTATATACAAAAAAAGGTCGGTGATGAGTTAAGGAGCGAAACATGCAAAGATCTAGTTCATCATACGATTTTATCCAAAAAATCTATATAATAATAATGATAAAAACAATCTAGGTGTATTCCCATGTTGTATATTTTCTTACATCAACATTCTGTAGGTCACTCGTGTGTAGCACAAAAATCATTCACTAAATTCTCGTCTTCAACATTTTATCGATCGACAATCGATATATTTTATCGCACATTTTGATTTATACCCGTCGGCCAATCGATCCTCTTCGGTGCTAATCTCCGCTCAAACCTGCGATCATCTCTGCTATAATCTTCTCTACGCGATCACCGTCTTTCCCATGTTAATTCCTCAGAGGCTCAGAGGCGAGCCGTCTGAGGCCTCAGGGCAGCGAAGAGAGGCTAACAGCTGGGATCTGGCACCTTGAGTGTACAGGTGTTCAGTCTAGCCCGCGAGAGAAGATGCCACGGCAGGGACTGCCCCCCTTATAAACTACCAACCCATTAATTTAAAATTTAATGGCGGGAAAACAAAACACTTTTTCGGTCCATTTCATAACTATGAGTAAAAATATCAACGAAAAAATAGTTGAGATATAAAAACTTAAGCTTTGGTAATATTAGAAGGTATAAAGATGATGACAGGATTTCAGTTTTGTCGAATTGGCGCTTATGTAAGCTACAGTGACTCCTAGCGCTCCCAGCGAAATGGTTTCTTCTTAAATAAAACAAAGTGTATGAGGAGTCCTTCCCAAACGGGTGGGTTCTCTCGTGCGTCTGGGGCTGACTCACTTCTGCGTTGGGTAAAACCGCGCGAAGCTTGTGCTTGTGTTTGTGCACAAGGCTATGGCTTATGATACGTTTCATCTTGTGAATGAGAAGGGATTTTGTGTTTCTTAGAGTCCACTGCTGTTATAGATATACCTACCTATGCTAATCAAAACTTGCAAATGTATTTTATCAGGATGCATTTGGCAAGGATAAAAAATATGGAGGGTGTACAGCTTTTAACGCTGAAGATAATATGGGGAAGCTAAAAATCCGATTTGGAAAATGTGCCTATGTCAAGAAGAAAAGCGCTCCCCAGTTCCCATACCTTTATATTTACTTCTTCCTGAATTTAATTTTCCTCCAGCCTTTTTAGCGTAGCTCCGCATGTAAAAAACGGTAAAAACTTATTTAACATAGGATATGCATGCTTTGAAAATGCCTCTATGACCTATAAGACCCATGTTTCAAATTTTACTATACAGCCTTTTTGAAACACAGCAAATGACAAGAAGCTCCCTCCCATTCCACGCGGAGCGCGTTTTCTCAAGTTGGAACTTAGTGTAGGTCTGCGGTATCAGAATTAGAACCGAAGAAGTAATTCGCTTAAATCGATCGTTTTGGAAAATGACCCAGTTAGGGTTTGGTTTTGTTTCGAGGGGAGTGCATGTGTGCACTGCTAAGAGATGGTTTTACCGCCGTGCAGTTTGGAGGTTGATTTCGACTTCGTGCGCTGCACTGTGTGATCAAGGGAACGTTTTCCTTTTTTAGAAAACAAAACTACTTCTGTGGCAGTCAGATATGTTATTACTGTTTCTGGGCGTTACAATTTGATGTGGTCAGTGTGGCCCACGCGTAGACTTGCTATTTCCGTGGAATGTTAGTGTCGGAACTAATCAGACCAAAATAGTTGGCGGCGTGGTTACTGAAATGCAAATGTTTTGTGTGGGTATACCTACTCGCATAAAAAATGCAAACAAAATCTCAGTTTGAAATAGTTTTTTTTAATCTCAGAAGAATTTCTGTAAAATTAAAATCGTTTGTGGAGCATGAAATGTTTGCATCTCGGTTCTATAATTTTGTACCACTGGACCACAGGTTAAGATTTTCTCGCTCGCGTTTCTATAAATTTGATTTTTGAACTATTATAGAAACTCTCCATTTGTAATTATATGATACATTATAGATAAGAGTCAATGGATTCAACTTTCAAACCGAAAGACTTTTACGTTTTCAAGTTGCATTATTGTATACCTATATTTATCCCAATTTGACCTTAGAAATTTAGGGCGTACTAAGTCACAGCTTCCAAAATTCAAAGGATATTACACTAAAATTCTCCCATATTTCAAATTATCCACGAAATTACATATAAACCAAAACCGCAATGTCACATATTTCACGGCACATATTTCACCATTCACCTTCAAAATTCAAATTCGTTTAGTGTCAGCCATTGCTTTCTATAGATACCAAGCCATTGCCGTTCGAAATAACAGAAAACCATGACAAACCATAATTACTTTTTTAACGACATTTTCTAATTTCCTGCCGTGCCATTCCTCGGACAGAAAGGAGGTCCAGCGTTCGAAGTTATCGTCTCATGAACGTCGAGTCCAAGTTCACGTTTTTCGAATCCAGTCGCTGGGTTAAGTTCGGCAAATGGCGGCCCGTCCTCTAATCAATCTGGAGCGACAAATTGACGGCGTTTACGACTTTCCACATTTCTTTATCGGCATCGTTAAATGTTTGCGGTATTGGCTAGATCTGATTATATTATGTGAAATAAGAGGCTAGATCTGATTATATTATGTGAAATAAGATTCCGGTAGCTGATACTCACTTATACTCAATATCGCCTTAAGATGGAGAGTAGATTTGCAGCTTCCAAGAGGATCCCATCTGCTGCTAGACACGAGCTAAGAGTTTCAAAACTTACAGCCCATGTCTTGAGGTGGACAAAAGGTTCTGGGCGGATTTGAAACTCTAGCAGCAGTGGGTCCTCCATGGAAGATGCAAATCCAATCCCGTTCTTAGGGTGAAATTAAGTTTAATATATATTTAGAGTTAATTACACGATGAATCGTGAGGAAATCTAGATGAACATGATCCAGGAAATTAAATAATATAAAAAATGCATAACATATACCTTCAGTACGTTAGATAATAAATTTTAATTAGCATGAGATATACATTTTTGTGGTGTAGCCATTGATGTTAATTTCTCCGCGCAGAATCGCAATTAGTCGTGTGCGCGCAGCCTAATTAATTTCATAACTCAAAACTGCACCGTGGTGTAACACGCTGTGTTGTGCCATGTAGCGGGCATTACATCTTCGCCGCTTGAGCAACGGCGCTATTTAAATATAGAGATAACATAATAAATTGCAATTTGCGAGGAAACCATCGCGTTACGAGAAAAATTCAAATAAGGAACGTAAAAAAATTGCGAAAAGCTCACAGCAATCATTACATTTTTTTGTCCGTTTTCAAATTTAAAAGCGAAGTCGTGAGTGTTCTTATTCCATATAACGTGTTTATAAATCAGGCGGTTAAGATTAACAACATTTTAATTTAAAAGGTATTGAGTGCATATAAATTAACGAAAATTATCACTTATCAGCGTGCGCATTTTCGCGATGGCCAACGATAATCGTAGATACGGTTTTCATCATGATCAGTAACGGCAATGCTTTGATATATATATAGGTATAAACACACCCGAAGAAGGTAAATACCGTTATAGCATCTCGACAAGACTAACAGGCTATGATCTTTCTATCAATCAAACATGTAACTCTGCTAATGAAGGCTACAGACCGAACAGAAATCCAAATCGTGAGCCACGTCGGTATATAGCGTTTGCATCTGGCCTAAATTCACCGTCTTCATCAACGTATTTGAACAGCTGGGATCACGATAGCGTCTCGGTGATTGCAGCTCTGGTTTTTGCTGGTGGGAAATTGCGTAAATTCGCGGCTCGCGAATGGATCTTTTTGATCTTGTGTGTGTGGAAATTGATCGTCGGAAGATTTTGTTTTAAGATGGGTATTTGAATGGTGCTATTTGTGTTGTTGCTTGGCCTGTTTCTGCCAGTCAATATGGAGGTCTTTTGGTTATTGTGATTACTGATTAGTAATGATGATTGTTTAGTTTTTAACTGTTTTTGTTGCGTTCTCATGCGTAAAGTGGCAAAAAATTATGAATGTTTTAAATATTTTATTTAGGAATTTTCTTCAAATGCATTCGCAATTTAAATTATCTCTGCTGAAATTTCTGTATTGTATTATGTAGTTTGCTACAGCGAACATTCATACAGACAGGCCACCTGCCATGTTGTGCTGTAAATTGTACAATGATAATTCAAAATTGTATATAATAAAAGTGCTCTACAATTATCTAGATGTCTGGCTTATCATCTGATCTACCTCACGATCAAATCCGATCTAATGTAATTTCTGTCCGATAAAAAACGTAACCTAACTTGATGGTATCAATGCTAACTCCTATTGCCATTGACAAACTCTTTGCAGCTAACGTCACAGATATAGAGTGACGCTTGAAAATAATGCGTCTTGATATAGCAGTACATCTAATAACTCTACTAGGAGCTAATTAGCTATAACTGTCAAACCATACCAAGCACATAAATTGACGCGACTATAGGAAAATGACAGGTATGATCGATGGTAAAATCTATCAGCAGGCTGTTTTCAAAAATGATCAACTTGAGGCTGATTTTGCGTGGGTTCTTGATTTAAAAGTCGACGATGAAGAATCAGTAATTTTTATCTTCCCCGATCGATAAGTTGGATACTTTTCTTGATTTTTTTTGGAAAAACGAGTTTTGAATACAATTTCCTCGTCGCCTCTAGGGTGAAGGAACTATTTCTACCCGAAATAAACTGACTTCACTAGGTATATCAGAATTTTGATTTTTCCAGCTTCTAACTAGATTGTAAAGAGATTCTTCCCATGTGGCCCAGATGACTCCTCTGAAATGGGCTATTTTGGCCATCCAAATTTCGAACCAGATTTTCAAGAGAAAGCTAACCCGCTGTACCTCTGCTAATTGCTATAAACGACTGCGAGTTGCGACGTGACGTTCAAGGCACCTTAATTTGAACTGTATGTAACAGCGTGCGCAGAGAATGCGAATAGCAGAATGCAATGGACATTTACCATTAGTGCTATGAGCAGCGGAAATGGGCAGGCTCGATTGTGACTCGAACGGTGAAAGAAAGATAGGTATTATCTTGACGTACCTTTACCAAAGGGAAATCTGGAAAATGTAGAATGAAATGGATATCTCTATCCACGTGCGTTTGAAAATTATAGTCCCACGGTTTTGGGACGATTATTATAGTAAAGAGGAAGTGATTTAAAAAAAACTGTCCGTATCAAATTTAACCACTGACTTAGTTGTACCTATACAGTAAATTATAATTTGATGAAAATGAGATCTATATACATAGTCAGATATTTATATATAAGAGATGGCAATGAACGGTGAGGAATATAAGAACAAATTTTGTTTTGGAGTAATAAACCCCTTTAAAAACGATTTATCAGCAAAATGAAAACTAACCCGCAGGGCAAATTATTAACCGTGTTATTCGTCTTGCGCTCTGAGATCGCGATGAAGCTATGATCTCCATGCTATGATCCATGCTATGATGGAGCTGGCGAAGATGCTGGAAACAGCAGGCGGTGGCCACGGCGTGTGTGAGAACCTTTCGCCGTTTGCTACCGGTAGGCCGGGTTCGTGTTTACGATTTTATTTGAATTGTCCGAAGCGCGCGTTACACAGCGATCTCTTTTCACGATGTTGAAATTAATTAAAACCGAGTACATTTTATGTATAGGAAGTCTTGTGAAGAATGCGTGAAAGAATTTACAAAGAAATATGTTATCTTTCGAGTCATTTTATATTACGGACATTTAAATTTTATATATCTTACAAAAGTTGTCGGTTACTTCTTTTTGACGTAACAAAGATTTATTATTTAAAATAAGCACAAAATAAAGAAATAAAATGCCGTTGTTTCTCCTCTCCGGAGAACGGAATGGAATTGTGCTGAAAGTTAAACAGAAAACCGCGTACTGGTCAGACCACATCTTCAAATTACATCCTCACATGCGACGCAAAAAAGTGCAAATAAAAATACACGGTCCGCTCGATCAAACGCGTGCATTTCGCTTTCGTGTTTCGCACGCATGATTGTTTTTCAGGCACGCTGACATGGCGATCGCCTATGCAATTGTAACACGATGCTTTGGCCGATGGATGACCACGCCTTGAGACTTGGTCGAGTGACCTTCTCCCCCTTAATTTCGTCTGCTTTTGGGTATACACAAAGAGGTTGGTCAAGATAGGTGCTGGAATCCTGTGATGTTATTGCTGTCTTTGGGGCTGAGCGAACTCAATTTTGATTGCGATTTTGGCTGAACCTATATTTATGTTACATATAGCTATGATATTGGTATGGTGGATGCAACGATTTGGTATGAATCTAGAGAAGTTGAATTATTATTCTAGTCGAAAAGTTGCTGGAAATTGTTCAGATATTGTCGAAAAAACGAAAAGATGAGCAAATGATTAAAAGTACTTCTATAGCTGTATCACTTGAGTGCATATGCTTTTACAATTAAACCGCCATTTAACCCGAAATAAGAAGAAGAAGAAGAACATTTGGGGGTTTGTGAAAAAGCTTAAAATTTGGTTGGTTTGTTTGTTTTTAAAAGAGATACATACAGACAATTTATTCACAAACACTCACTCTATATAAAAGAAACTAGTTGGGGGTTATCGAAAATTTCATATTTCCTATAACTATAATACACTTTTCTCCAAATGGTCGCTTCCCAGACATTCATAGCAAAAGCTTTGATAACATGTTCGATTCCTCACACACATCAACACATTCAGAACAAACTGCACTATTGCCAACATGTGCAAACATTATCCAGACAATGAAATCCCCAGAACACAACACATGGCATAGTATGTACAAATTGGAAAGTGCCATCATAATTTCTTTGATGGCACTTACCCGCTATGTTTCCCTAGAAACCCTTAACGCCGTTTTTTTCTCTCGTTTGTTTTTTCTTTCCTCTTTCGTCACACTTAAAAACTATTTCAAATCTCACAGACTCCGTGAACTTTAGGAGGCAAGTCCCAAGAGAATTTGAAATCTTTCCGTATCGTTGATTTAAAAAAAACACACACACAGTTGACGAATCTAAACCACACCTTGACTCTCGACCTATCCACTGACCTTCCCCTTTCCCCAGCCGTATCCGTCCGTACCGGTACCGGTACCGGCACAGACCGGCACACAGTAACTAACATGCCAATTGTCTCTCCGTTGCAGGTACGTGTACTGGACCGGCTCGCCTTGGATTGGCGACAAACGGCAAGACCACCGACAACTCTGCGCGATTTACCCTTATTTAGCCAGCGCGAGTTAGCGCGCCTGGACGGGCAATGCTCATTGCTAATCGACTGTGCGAACGACCGGGGCATTTTGCGAGAAACGAGCCGAGTAAATCAGCTCAGCGGTTAGAGCACCAGCCGCGAAAGTTGGGGACCCGGGTTCAAATCCCGGAATGGATAACACTTTTGGGAGGCTAATTTGTGTACATAATAATAAAATCTAATCGGGTTTCTACTTCGTTAGCTCGAACATCTCTGCATTGACGGTGTTCGATTCTATATATGTACCAGTACAAGTCAATAAGTATCATTTGTCCAAGGGGCATCGCATCCTAACTCATCAAATCAAGAAATCATTGACCACTTCAAGGATAACATATTTATGCAGACATAAACAGAGAATGCGAGTGTTCAGTTATCGCCATAACAGCTCGTTTAGACATCGGTTAGCCGATTATTTCACCGAGTTTGCTAATTACCATTCGCAGGTCAGTCCTGGTACCATCACCGAACCCTCGGCCGTCTGGCTGCGTACGGGTCGGAAATTTATTGAAGGGGAAAATCGCGGAGGACACGAGGCGTGATATGCTGGTCATGCTTGTAAATAGAGCGCTAGGTCGTTGTTCGATTCCTCGGCGGTCCGTACATTTAAGTTGTTTCCAAAGTTGATTGAACGACTTAAACTATCTTACTTCCATTGCCTTTTACTGTGAATTCACGTTATTAACTCAAATAATTGATATTTCTTTGTGTTAAAGTGTCTTAGCGTACCCCACACTGCACACCCGCTTTTGCAAGAATTGGTGGTAAAAGTCGTGTTTTTACGCTACTAGTGTTTATATAGTATGTTCGAAAATTAATGGTCACCGCCACTAATAGCTTGTCTGTAAAAAATTATTTGATAGATAGGTATTCGTTGGCCAAAGCTGTGATATTGCAATGTAATGTAAGGGTTGTTTTGTTTGGTTTCCGGTATGAGGGAGGGTATGGACTTCTTTTCGGTCCTAGATTGAACTGTACACAAAGCGATACAGATGCCGTTAGACCGTCAAGCGCGTTGCTATGGTCCCCGTTGCTAGGACCCAGCCACGGTCCATTGCCACGGGTCCAGATGATGATGATGATGATGATGCAGATGATGTCGATGCAGACGGGGACAATGTGCAGGCGTGAGGCGGGCGGAACGGCGGGTTTGACGAGGAAGCGGTGCGGGCGGTGGACGTGATCGGGCTCCAGTGGTCCGGAAAATAAAACAAGACAAGTGAAGTGCTGTACGACATTGGATGGTGGACGATATGATGGTTATCTGAGTGCGCTTGCGTTTTTAACTGGCGTGTCAGCCCGATTTGCGACTGATTCTGAACACTGTGTGCTTTGGAGGTGCAGAGATTTTGTTAGTTTTCTGCGACGAGATTTGTCCGGTGAGGTTTTCCCTGTCAAGCCTTCACTTTGTTTCGTTTAAAATTGGAAATGTCACCTCTTTTTATTTCATGGATTTACTCGCGTTTCGAAATGTCGCAATTTGTTTTAAGATTCTCTAGCGTAGGTCTCCAATTCCATTATCAATGGAGGACCACAGCTAGCTATATTAGTTATCCATACTATAACAGCTCATCAATATACACATCTTACCGAAAATGTAGAGAATCCGATGCATTATCATTATTTTTATTGTAAAATCAACTTTCTTGATAATGGAAATCGTGTGAGAAAGACCCCAGATAAATTGTACCTATTCATTAGAACTTGTAAATTTCAAACACATGACAGTGGATATATTGTTTGAACATCACTATAACTATAAGAAAAGTGTTAGCAAAACAATGTACTTTTTTCGCTGAATCGAACACAGCTATAGACACCTTTATGCCGTACACATTTCGTGGCATAATGGCTACCTATACACCGGCGGGTAATCAATTACGCACCAAAAATTGCCACCACGAAAGTGTGCCAATCCATCCAGCGACCATAAGGCACCTATATTTCGAGCCAATTAGGCGGCCACGTGCTCCGGGTGTACGACTTGGTTACCGGGTCAAAGCGGGAGCCGCGATACGTGCGACGATGCCTGTCTGATGTATGCGTCGGTCGGAGCGTCACGTCGGCGTCATGCGGGTAACACACATGGGCGTGGTCGCTAAAGAGTGGAATGCTCGTACACGGCGAGAAAGAGAGTAAACTAATATGTTGTCGAGTATATAGTCATTTTTTAAGCAGCCGGCTTTGCATGGTGCACAAACATTTTTTATGAAATGTTATCCCTGGGTCGCGTTTGTGCCCAATTAACAAATTAGTGTTATGAAACTTTGAAAAATTTTTTTCATGGATTTTGTTTTGACCAATACCTAACGCATTGCATTATTACGAAAATAGGCTACAATACTGCTTTTAATCTATTTCATTTTGGCTGTTTGTGTCAAAATGTTAAACTTCATCACAAATAGATTGACGAAGACAAAATGAACGCCAAAAAAAATTCAAGAGGTCAACAAATACCTTAAAATGCACCTCATATAATTTTCTCTCTATAAACAGCAGGCATTTAATTTCACATCGCTGTGCTTTCAACTGTCGTTGTGCTACGGTTGTTATTGGTTGGCAACCAAGTTCAAGACACTGTTTTTGAAGTGCACGTATGCAAATGCACCTCGCTACAGTACAAGCCGCTCTGCATCGGCTAGGCTGACCACCCGAAGGCAACCGGCAGACCAGGAGCCCTCGTGAGTCGTGCCCGGACTTTCGGTAACTCACTGGCGAAGGCGTGGAGGCGTGGCACTAGGTGCCCGATGGCCGATGGGTCGACGCCGAACGGGCAGACTGGTTCCTTTTGTTCTGTTACGCAAGTCTGACGAAATGCTTACATCGATGCTGTGTTATAATATGTAACGATCTTTTATACTAAAGATAGAGCGGTGGTGTTTGGGTCTGTAAAGCAAGGAGAGTTGGTGTTGGTGTGAGAGTATATTTCGATATGGTGTGTGCCAATTTTTGGGAGTATTCCAGCTTATCAGTGTATAGATTAATATTATTATTTCTACATTATCTACTGTAGTTTCTACAAACTGTTGCGATTGAATCTGAAAACTGTGTGGCTAAGGGCCGGTAAAACAATATTTTCAACTCTGGGTTAAGCGTTTAACCCTCATAAACAGATTAATCCCACGGCATCCTATTGGCGGTCGCCATGACAAATGCAATTGTAATACCGGGCCTAAGTCGTGTTAGCCTTATACTTTACCGCAGCCAGATGGACTCTGATATAATATGGCACTTTATGATATAAGATCCCCAAAAAGTGGCAAACTCTAATTAATTCTAGTGTATTGTCAAGTCTCAGCAGAAATACAGACGAATTGTTTTATGGTCAACGTTTTCCACAGCCTTCCAGCTCCAGTTAGAATGCCGTGCGATGGTAAACGCAGAGTAATCCTAGTGTAGCTTGAATATTCCTATAATATTTAAGAAATAGAGTCACGATGTATACTAATTTTCGACAAGTGAAAACACCCTTTGTTAGCAGTAACGTCGTGATACCATCGGCCTTTTGGGGTTTGAATCTTGGACGCTCAATCTGAAAGCTGAGCCAAACACGTATAGGTATAGAATACCTCGGGCGTTATCACACCAACAATCTTTGCTAAATAAATCTCTACCCTTGTTGACACGCGCTTGGGCCCAGTGGCGTGATCCTCGGTTCAAGCCTCTTACAGAACGTGCGCCACTGCCGTTCACTAAACCCCGCTCTTTCAATGACTGGTTAAGGAATTAACAGTCTGTTTACTTGTCGTCAAGGCATCTGTTTGGCTGTAGAACGACTTAACGCACTGTTAATTCTTTAACCAGCTATGGAGCTTAGTGGGACCGAAGGTGCAATCGAAACTAAACCAATGGCTAGAACACCTGCAACAGCAGCCTTCTTTACACTCACTGGTGGACAACCTCTATGTTAATCCCCATTTAAAAACGAATGCCAGTATGCTGTTCACCAGTGAGATAACATGTGTTGCAGGAGAGCTCTGTAATCGCCGGCAGAAATCGCGGTCGTCATTTCATAGTCCGATTCGCAGGTGTTCGTAAATCAGTCTAACCATAATTATCTAGGCAGCTGGTTATTTCAATCGTGTGGGTGGCGAAATTAATGATATTAGCAGCCACCGGAATTTGGATATTATGCAATTTGCACCGCGTCCAAGAAATATTATTACTTTTCATGTATCGTATATTAACGAGAGCATTAGGAAATTTTTAAACGATTTTTTTCGCGTTTAAAGGAACGTTTCGAAAGTTTTGTTGACGTGAATTTCAAATTATTATTTAATATGGAGACAATGGAGTGCGTATGAAAAGTAAGGGTATTTGCCCATTCGAGTGTTGTGAAAACCAAGGTGAACTACATTACGATATAGCAACAGGGGATCGAACTAGAGCGCACGCAGCGATGATGTTGTGTATAAATAAACCATAGTATTATTTTATTGTGGCTTGCTTTCTGAATTCCAAACAGCTTTTAATATATAATATCTGACTGCCATATACCTATTGTCTACCAAAGCGACTCGAAACTACATAAAAATTAGGAAGGCTGAACTGGTTTTTTCCACCCCCCGCAAAGGAGAAGTGACTCCCTATCTCCCATGTGCCGTACATACCTGTATAACCGTATATCTGGAATCCAATGGAATTATTTACAACTTTCCATTTTTTACCTAAAACCTCAAAACGCATAAATTGGTTGGGAATGTGTAGCAAAAGTGGGTATATCTTATAGTTTTAGGCTACTAGGGATCTCAAGAACGGCCCTATCTATTATTCCCAACTAAGAAAAATAGTCTGTATGTATATTGTATACACTACTGGAATTCTGGATCCTGAATCCCTATGGTCCATAGGTGGCTACTGTTACCTTGGCGACAACAAACAGTGGCTCCATCCCTTGACTGCCGGTGAAACTATTATTTCGGGCGGAAGGCTTTCGCGTAGCTGCTTTAGTATGGGAGTGGGAAATCTGGGTAACCTCATATCTGTGGTATAAGTATATATAGTTGGACGCAGACTTCTCGTTAAAACGCAGAGGAATTAGCAGTCACGTCAGCGCCCGCGCAGATGTGACAGTTCCAAGTGGACTGTTTGGACGCGAGGCGGCGAACAACAAATAACAATCGCGCGGCGCGGGCGTGTCGCCCCGCAATGCGGGCCACCTTTGCGGGTCACCGCGGCCGAGTGCGGGCGAGCGCGGGCGGTGGGATCATTGTGGGCCACCGGGAAGATTGTGTGGGGCGTACCGAATGCTGTTGTCGATGATTTGATCATGCGCCGAGTATTGATATATGCGTGGAAATTGAATTGTTTCGTGGAAGTGTTCAGAGGCGTTTGTGGATGTTGATATGTTGTTCACGGTTTTGCGCTGATGGCAAGATTGGCGGCCCTAAAGAGGGTCTTGTTTCTCGAATTTTAGATTTGTGCAAGGCTAATCATCTTCAGGAGACAGATGCCCAGTTTTACAAAGTTTTTCAACTCCTAGTTGAGATCCCAACTAGGAGTTACAACTGAATTCATGGCATGTGATTGGCTGAATTTAGTCGTAGCTCATAGTTTGGATCTCAACTAGAAGTTGAAAAATTAGGTAAACCCGGGCCTGAATCAATTCAAGAGCTGATCTCAAACCAAATTGTGGTTTATTTTGGTTTCGGTGCTCAATTTGATATTTCTAAGACTGAGTGTCGGGTGCTCGGGTCATTTCTTCTATGGATACTCGACTTATCCATATACGATTTCCTTGCAAAAGTGGGCAGAAAAATGAAATGACCAACAGGAAAGTGCTTCGTATTGACTTTGATGCCCACTCTGGTACTATTCTTAGACTGGTGATGCGGTGGACTTATAGGTGATCATGCAACGAAAATATATAGGCATGTCATAGACTTGTTTAAGAACAAATGAAGGTATTGTGTCATTTTGCGCCATGCATTTTTGCATTTCGTTTTGTAATGGTCGTACAAGCACAGTTTGATTTTGGTAAACATCATGCACTGCAGTATTTGTTTTGCTATATTGAAAACATTTGGGACATTCTAAATGTATTTACCTACCACGTTTGTGAAAAATGAATGCAAGAATCAGCCGAAACTTTATGAGACTAGAAACTAGAAAGGAACTGTGCAATAATGTATGCTGCACTAATCCTCATGTGGATCTCAAAAACAATGCCAGGCTCGGGCCGTTTTATACGCTTTGCCAACTCCACATATATTATTCATTGTCTTTAATTGTGTGATATCGCCGTCAGATTCATTCACAAGAGATTGTGAATATCATACTTTTTAATCTCAAAGAAGTAAAAGGAATCAAGCGCGGAGCATACCGTTTTCACAATTTCCAGACGAATGCTGGGATAGTTTTACCACCGAAAGGTCCTTGAGTCACTTGCTTGTGTGGATCTAAAGTTCAGCGAATGCTGAAGAGGCTGAAGGGTATCGAGGTATGCACCTATGGCTCGAGGTCGAGACCCCTTGCTGTGGCTTTTGACAAAAATCCTCGTTCCAAAACTCCCTGTTTTGACACTTTCGGAAAATTGCAGTATAATTAACTCTTACAAACCCCTTAAAACCCTTGTCCTTATCCTTTAATCCCTGAAATCGCCCTTGCCATTAAAGTCCCTTTACTTTAATCACTTAAAATCCTAAAATCATTAAAAATCTCTTAGTTAAAACCCTTTAAATGCGATTAAATCCCTTGCCTCTTAAAACCAAACCAAATAGGGGTGCACGCACTGTGGTTCACCAACAAAATAAATCAGTGGGTTAACAGGGATATGACTTAGATCAAGCGCGTCTACGCCCAAATTCGCCAGCCATCCCAGCTCGAAAGGTCGAGACGCAAGAGGTATTCGCTCCACGGGCCACAGACGAGTCGCGTGACCCCGCCTCCACCCACACAACCCGTTTCGCGGCAGCAGATCGGTATCCCATCGTCCAAGTCATCGCGGCGGGTGCTCCTTGTGTCAGTGTGTAACTCTTCGCGACGCGCGGGTCTCGATGTCATCTCGTGTGCGAATGGCACGTTTCAAATGTCTAACTGTAAAACTGGCTGCTTTTCTTGTCGGTCGTTTTGTCTGGACATTTTTTGCCATTGTGGATCAAATGACATTTTTTTAGTAGCGGACATTTGTTGCTTCTTTCTTTCAAGGTTGGTATAGCGCCGTTGTTCAGAGAGGTGTGTATAAGCTCTTGTGTTCAAGTGAAATAGATGACACAAAAAAGAATCCAAACTCCATTTTACGTTAAGAAGGAGAGTGGATTAGCAACTTCCTCTAGTACCCACTGCTGCTAGACACGAGCTAGAGTTCCAAAACTGCCCTCATAGCCTTTTGTCCTGCTCAAGACATGGCTTGTGAGTTTTGGAACTCTTGGCTCGTGTCTAGCAGCAGTAAGTCCTCTAGGAAGATTCAAATCCACTCTCCTTCTTAACGTGAAATGGAGTTTAATCCTAAATTAAATCGCCTTATTACGTTACAATGATTACAGCCATTAGCAAAATAAGGAAGTCTGAAAGAGCATGGCACTTATATATTAAGTTGCCTTATCATTTTCATACAACTCTTTGAGTGGTATGATTTTTAAAAGTTCACTTTATATCACGCAAACACAAAGGCATGCATGGACCATGGAGCCTTACATGGATATGCTTCTACACACCTTTCATGTGCGCATGTGCTGAACATTAAGTTGTCCATTTGGCTTGGTCGTGTGGCTTTGGAAGTGATTGTTAATACAGTTCCAATGTCACCAATCATCAGCTAAAAGGGGCCTGTAGACTATAAATGTGTAAAGCCTGTCATTAGAGTTATGTACAGTTACGGAATGACCAGTTTCTGTATTACGATGGCAGTATAAGGATTGTTATTACGTGGACGCATCCAGGCGATTTTTGGTGCATTTTATCCGTTTTCTTATATAACAATGTGATTTACAAAAATATAGTTTACAGAAATGGTAGTAGTGTTAGATATTATAGGTTGTACCAAATTAGATGAGTGAGTCGGAGTTATTGAGTTTCGCTGACTTGGGAAGAGTTTATTATCAGAAAAACGGAGGAAATTTTCTTTATTGAATTGCTGGCTTTGATGCGGCAGTAATCGATACGTTCGTGACGAACGTATTTGTAGGAATTCTCGGTCTACAAATCGGCGTTGCTTGGTTTGAGTCATTGTGTGTGCAGTAAGGTGCCTACGCCGTTGCCTATCTTCCTCAAAAGGAACGCCTAACTCGAAATTATACTTAATGAAAATAAACTAATGATTAACTTAATGAATTTAATTTGTTGTGCTTGAAATAAGTCACATACGTTTTCCAGTGAGAAAGAAAGTTATTTCAAATTCACTTGGTTTTACCAAGTTTTTTAACTCCTAGTTGAGCTACCGAATATGGAGTTACAACTGAATTCGCTGCACGTTATAATATATCCGAATTCAGTTGTAACTCAAAGTTGGTGCCTCAACTAGAGGATTTGCAAACCTTGGTATAACCATCAAAAGTATAATAGTTTTATTTTACACAAAGAGGAAAGGAAATGACTTCCCATTTGCGAGGGTGGAAACGTAAGACAGTCCAGCCGCCTTATAAATTGTAGCACCGAAATGGCAGACTCGTTCTCGGTGCGGACGTCATCGACATTCTTCGTGAACTGCTCGGCCCAAGTACTGCTCGGCCCAAGTACTGCTCGGCCTAAGTACTGCTCGGCCGCGCCACCTAAGTAAATGCACGGGAGATCTCGACGCACGGGAGACTTCGACGCACGGGAGACTTCGACGCACGGCAAGACACGTACACTTTCAGTACGTGAATCAATGTTATGTCATTCTTAAAATCGCAACGTGATGGTGCAGCATTCAAACAAGCAATCTCTTCCCGGCAATTGAAAAACGTAGCCAACTTGATTGTTTTATTTTCGTCCTCGTGTTTGTACAATCGTGAAGACGCCCACTATGCAAGTACACATAGAGGAAATGTAGTGCCACGTATGTGTTCATTCTTATTTCCATCAAACTTGCGACTGTACAAAGTTACACACAAGAATAATTTTAGAAATTGAAATGGGTATTAGGTACACCAATATATACTAGATTCCAATGTATTTGGGTATAGACCAATTGAAAAGCAATGCTATACGTGGACGTGCATACGTTTAAGGCATATCCTCTTCGTCGACTTAGTTATTCAGGAATGATTCGGTATTAGTGACCCGTTGTGACCCACTCTTGTGCCGAGTGGCTGGGAGCTGGCGCACACCTGCCCTGATGGTAAATGGCACAAGGACGTCATGAGCCATGGACGTTGTGTTTGGGGGGAAGTTGTCATTTGCGAGAAGTGCACTTTGCAATGCTGCCGACACTTTTTGTTCTTGTGCATTGCAGCGATTAACGTCGTTCCGAAAAAACCAGTTTTAACTTTCGTATATCTCATGGTATACACACTTATCCACTAAAAAAAAATACAAACAAATTTGGAGCTGATTGGTTTGGACTTTGTCCGAGGGAGGAATCAATTTATTTGAACTCATAATAAAACAAATTTTTTATATATCTAGTAGACATTTCTGGACATATTGCTTTGAGGGGAAAACAAATTTACTAAAACAATTTTCAATTTCTATAATAAACGCGTATAACAAAGCAACTAATTTGCCATGCATGACAAGAAGAAATTATTTCAAACTGGGTTTGAATCCTAAATAAAACCTATAAACGAATAGAGCCTAGATTTTATTTAACCCCAGCTAGATTTTTCTTTCGAAAACGATGCGCTAAAGACAGGACAAGCAGACAATACGAGTGCTGGAAATGTAATGGTGCGTACAGCGTTTAACAGCTTAGGGCCCAGGTGCGTATCGTGCGTGGCGTGGAATCGGGGTCACGTGTCAACCAGGAATTGTGCGTCAAGACAGATCGTCGCGTACGCATCTCCTATGCGTCGCACTGCGTTTACTCATCCTCGGCCTCTCGGCTCTCAGTATGATTGGACCTGAATATTATGCACCAGACGCTTCATTTTTTCTGTGTGGAAGAAATTTATTAGATAATTTTGTGGACGTGATAGAAATTTTCGATTTATTGGATTTGAAAGTTAAAAGGTTTTACGCTGAAGGAATGTTATAGTGTTACTTAAATAAAATTCACTTTTAAATTGATGGCGAGTGGCTATCTGATGTTTAATAAAATTAATCTATATACTACGCCTTCTATTATATTTTGTTGTACAGTACATGCACTTCTCATTACAGCAAAACCGTATCTTGTTCCTGATTTCTTCGACACACAATGCAACATTTTCCAACACATGTATTATTATAATGGTATATTTCAATAAATTAAATCCGTTTGGAATCATTCAAATCGAATTGGACGTGTTACATTAAAGATACACTTTATTAATATACAATGCAAACACGGCGCATACTGTTCGTTCTTCGATAACAATAGATTTTTAATGAGATTTCACTCTTGATATGCAATAAAAATTCTTGTGTGGTTATTTGTCTGTGAAAAGAGGTTGTACTCTGTGTAGATATGGATGCGATTGAGATCAGCAAATGCAATTCGTGACACTAAGAATTCCGTGCAAACGCATTTCTCTTGCATAACCTCACCATGGTTGAAATGGTCGTTCAATGAAAGCATACAATTGTAGAAAAGCTTCGGTAATTGCCTATAGTTGGTTGTTTCAACCAATAACGTTTTGTTTGAGCGTTTTAATATCGAGATTTCGTGCTGGCCGCGTGCGATTTCAGCGAACTCATTCTCGTCAGACACGAGATTTAGCAAATACGATTCACGCGGCAGATCGTTTATTAATTCGGCCGCGACGGAAACAATGGTCGCAAGGTCTTCAAATGATGGCATTGTCCGTGATTTACAAGCGCCAATGTCCTTTGACTTTCGCAAAGTTGCACGAAGTACCTCGGGCTCATTATATCATAAAGAAATATTTGCGCGATTTTTTTATTCCATCATGGTCTTTTTCGTGTGTTGGTTTTCGCTATTATTTCGTCTCAAGAAAGTGAAACTGCAGTCTATGAAATGAGATATTGAGATGCAGATGCATGTTCTTTTGAGTGGCTCGGAAATGGAACGGCAAAAATAGTTTGGCAAGAAACTTTGCACCAGCGGTCGCATGACTGGATTCACAATTGACTTTGAAAAAGAGCCTAGCCGAAAACGGCTTTGCACATTTTCACTGTGTTAACTTTGTAAAACACGAGAGTTTATATAAATATATAAATCTGGAAAAAATTGAAATGTTAAAAACCGACAATTTCGCGAAGTCGACTGCCTCTTTTCGTTTTCTAATTGTCTTTTTGCGCGCTTGTCATTTTGCGCCGGATTGTTACACTTTCACTGCTGTTTCCAACAATGCACGTGCAGTATACTCGTTCAATTAGACAATGGGATAAGGCACCGAAACTCCCACGTAGGTGACAAGAGAACACGCGCTAGATTTGCCGTAAATAATACTAATACTATATGGCATCTCTGTTTTACTTTTAATCGCCGGCAAATACGACCTCCTATGTAGTTAATTAAAGAAAGTGAACCGAACTCATTCACAAAAGAAGAAAATTCACATCAGGACGTTTTTTTGTTGAAAAGAAAATTCAGCGATTCGCTTTTAATTTAATTGTTCTTCTGAGGTTTATTTTAAATCGTATTTACACTTTCGTGAGATATGGCATTTGATAGCTATGTTTAGCTGCTCAAGAAGAGCTAGACTCTTTAAATGAATTCTAGATTTCCAAAAGTCATGTGAAAAGACTGCAAAAACAAACGGTCAATTAAATTTATCTTGACCACAATCATCCTTGTGATGTATAGAAATCGTATTTTTCACACCAGAAAAAGGTCTTCGTAGAAAAGGGAAACGAACACAATTATGTTTAACTCCTAACGTGGTTTATCTACGTTTCTTGTTCGTATTCTTCACCGTTAATGCCTTGAACTTGAAGTTGACGGCGCGAAAAAGTCGTTGATCGCAGAACGCGGAAATCTCGCGCCGAATCGAATCGTAATTAATCGATTGTGTTCTCTGATCTTTGCACACAGAAAACCATTGATCACGTGGGTAGACCGATTTCAGTTCGTTCTCAGCACGATTTCAAATGCATACCTCATAATAAGGTTTACCTGTACAGTATGTCTGCATAGTCGCTTCCCATTCACGTGTTTAGCTTTGGTTTTTGCTCCACAAAAGAACCAGGGTTTTTAAGGTTTTATAGAAAATAACAATACGTCTTTTTAACTTCTTTTTCATGGTGTGTAATTGCGTTAAACAATTAGATATCAAGTCACTGGCTTTGTCACATGACTATTCGTTTTTTGCGCAGACAAAAAAGTAAAACACAGATCGAAACCACAATCACATTCCATTAAAACTCGTGTAAAAAGCTATGTCAGATACAGTGACAACAGATTTTGCGAAACGTTTTTGCCAAGAACGAAACAGCCACGGCCAATTTGACAATAGTATATATATAATGAAATAAAGCCCACAATTGGCAATTTGTATATTCAACACCGAATTCAAAACCACTCTAAATGTCCATTAAAAAACCGTTGGTGACAGAAACCAAAGACAGAAACGATCGTCAACTTTCAAAGCAAATGACAGTTAAAAAACAAAACTGTTCAAACAAAGCGGCCATGATTATTTTCCATCAAGCATCACAGCTGACTCAAAGCAAAGTAATGCTCACATTTTGACCCAATTGCAGCTCTAATCGCGTTGGCTACGCTCCGATTAGCGCTACCTTCACATCGGTCTTTGTCACACAAACCAACCGCCTTCGCACCAACGCAACCATAAGTAAAATATCAAAGCACTTGGCACTCCATTTTCTGTATTAGTCAGAGCTAGTGATTATAACGGTGTCTTCTGTTGTCGAGTGTTGTTTTACCACGTCTCGGACTAAACGATCGAGTCGAAGAGGACATTCTTTGGTCGAAGAATGCCCTCGACCGTTTGGACTAATTAAGGAGCTTATTATTGAGTGGTCGACTGCCCAATTTAGGCGTCGAGGCGCTTTGTTGTTCGTGTTAATAGAGCACCTGCGACAGCTGCCTTGTTTAAACTCACTGGTGGACAACGTCAATGTTAATTCCCATTTAAAAACAAATGCCAGTATGCTGACCACCAGTGAGGTAACATGTATTGCAGGAGCTCTCTGCTCTATAACGCTATTTTGAGCTTGAAGATGGCAATAAACACTCGATTTGACTTGGACACATTTATTGGAACCGCCTTAACTTAAAATTTTGAAAATTTATTCGCAGCTCCGTAGTATCTGATTACAATAATATTGTGATCGCTTCCATTACAGAATTACCTCCCCCTGCTTGGCAAGGCTGAAGGCCGAACAGAACGGTATTTGGCTCAAATCCTGGTTGTAATTTTATCGAGTGATTCTTGGCACTAAAGCAATGATGTTGTTGCCAACATTGATTTGTGATATTTTATGCCAATTCTTGCGCTAGAAATCAATTCGTCATTGCACCTTATATTGAGCAAGAAATCATCTAACTCTCAGGTATGGGGTGAAATACAAATAATCTGCAGATCATTTGAGTTATAATAATGACCTTGAAATTCTATGTGGGTGCGAAGTTTTTGACCGTCTAACCGAACGCATTTGCATGTATCGTCTATTCCAGTCACAAATCAGTCAAGAAACGCTGCTGATAAAATGATCACCAAGGAAGTCTTGCATGTGTGTGGTAAATCGAACATGAAAAACAAGGTTTCCTTTCGCTACACCGAAGTTAAGCAACACATCCCCGAGTCAGGTAGTGGATAGGTGACCATTTCATACAAAGAAAAGAGAGGTTTGAGGGATTGTAGCTAGTGCAAAACCTCCACTCGTCTTACTTATCAAACTCTCAACAGAAAGGATCATATTCAAGGAATCTTTTTTCTATGTGTAAGTGTCATAAGTATATGGTTCATTGTAGCATTGAATGCATCACCCTCTTATTCAACGACGATCCTTGTCGAAACAGTGCGTCGTTAAATCAGATCAAATCAGACGCGTTTATCCCTACCAATCCACGATTCACCTGTTTTTCCGCCATGGCAACCGATCGACTATTGATACCGATCGATCGATGACCAGGGTAGCATTTGTGTAAAGTTATCGACAATTTATCGATGTTTATCGGTAGCACGGCCTATTGAAATAAGCAGGCAACTTTTAGCTATCGATCGGTTACCCTTGGCTTACCGATCGATATCTTTTTACACAATCGCTATCCAGGAAACTTTATGCTATCGATCGGTTACCCTTGGATACCGATCGATATATTTTTATACAATCGGTATACCCAGACTCGAGTGGTGCTGAGACGTTACAGCGAACGAGGGGCGATGGTTGTAGTTGGGCATGCGCAGAACGGCGAGCTGCGAGTGAGTTTGCGACTGACGTGGTTTGTGCGCTAATAGGTCGTGATTCGAAGCTGATCAACCTGTTTTATGTCACGAGATGGCAGGCAGACGGCTGCATAATATTTGAACTGTTAGATGCAGGCCGCAATGCAATTGTTTTGTCGACGTCACTGCATTCACGGTGCGTTGGGTTTGTGCAGAGCGAGTCCAACAGTGTGTTGCATTCAAATGGGGGTTATGTTATCGTCTGAAACGTACAATCGTACAGTGGTTTCATATCTGTTTGTTACGCGTTGAAACCATGTACATATTATGACGATTTTATGTAATCATATGTAAAAATACTTGCAGGTTTGTGCATGGTATACGATTTTCTTGAGAGGCGTATGTACTACCATGCTGTAAAAGAGTCGCTAAAATTGAATTACTTTCGTTTATGGACGGTTTAAACTGTATTGCTTGGCTCTTGCTATTATTAAACTCATAAGCCCAGCTTTGAAACGGATTTACCAGAGATTTACCGGCATTTTCGTGCACTATTTTTCGAAAACCAAATTACACTGACCTTGGAAAATAACAAGCTCAAGAAAGGAATCAATACCGACTTGCATTTCAGTGATTTTATCAACAAAATCAGGACATCTTCAGGATAAGCGTGCACGAAATTCATCCAACTGCCAATAACCAAATTTCGTAGCAAACTCACTATTACGCCCCGCTTGCTCAATGGCTGGTTAAGGATTTAACAGTCCGTTTACCTGATGTCAAGGCATCTGATAGGCTGTATATAACGACTTAAGAGTGCTGCTCGCGGTTATTCCATTTACCCCCTCGGCCCTCCCCCACTTAAACCTTGAATGCAGAGGAAATGAACGGAAATGAACCCCTATAAATATATTCCAATCTTTAGTTTTATGATACCAGTAAATGAAGGAAGAGTATATCTTGTCATGGGACATCACCACAATTCGATATTTTCAAAAATGTGTAAGGTACAAACGTTCAAAAATCGCCGGTTAATACTTTAATCACGTATCGAGTAAGCGGGGGTTAGTCATCAACGCTTTTGTCAATGAAACGTCGTCGAGTTGGCTGCAGCGCCAAGTAGTCCACGAACAAGACGGACGATCCATCAAGCTCGGCGCGTGGCTTCGCTGGGCGGCCAACGAGCGATGCTAAACGCGAGCCAACTGTTGTGACATTTCAACGATGATATCGACCCAACTCAGGCTTTATTATACGCCGAAGTTATGTAATGCGTTTCGATCTCTGTTGATCCGTTTCTCAACAGATCGCATCGAATAACCTGTGAACTCGACGATCAAATTTTGTCGCGAGTCGAGCTATCACCCGTGAGGAAGTAACTAAACTCCATTTCACGTTGAGAAGGTGAGTGGATTTGCATCTTCCTCGAGGACCCACTGCCGCTAGACACGAGCTATGAGTTTCAAATCTGCCCGTTATGCCTTTTATCTGTATCATGGTATGGCTTGTGAGTTTTGAGACTCTTTGCTCGTGTCTAGAAGCAGTGCAGGTCCTCGAGGAAGATGCAAATCCACTCTCATTCTTAACGTGAAATGGAGGATATAAAAGTTGAAAGTATTTAAAAGTTGAAATCAGTGACACTGTATTCATAGTATTGAAATCCCAGTTTGAAATCAAACCTTTTGCTAAAGGTAGGACATCGAAGTTAGTCGCGAGTCGTTTTCTTGTTGTTGTTGTTGTTGTTGTTGTTGCTGCTGTTGTTGTTGTTGTTGAGTTTGTGTGGCTCATCACCAAATCGGGATGAATCACCGATGTAATAAAAGTCTGGGACGATCTTGCGTCTGTCGCACGAGCCTGAGGAGAAAGTTTCCATGTGGATTTTTTAATGTATATTCATGACTTTTTTCACGTTTAAATCGTAACAATAATGTCAAATGGATGTCGCGCGCGCTTTCGTAATACGTAATTGGTAATACGCAATACTTGATAAACGGCATCTTAAAACAATTAAATATATTTTTTTATAAATCTTAAAAGCTTCACAGAGAATTTTCTCATAGCGCTTTGTAACGCCTAAAATATAATTACTAAAATTCTCAACCAATTAAAATTTTAAATCTTTGTTGGGTAACGAATATATAATTTCTTTTGTATATTATTATAGTTTTAAAATATTTTTTGCTAAACTCCATTTCACG
This sequence comes from Nemoura dubitans, assembly GCA_921293005.1. Lineage (NCBI taxonomy): Eukaryota > Metazoa > Arthropoda > Insecta > Plecoptera > Nemouridae > Nemoura > Nemoura dubitans. The sequence continues at coordinate 5,840,347 of OV121076.1, forward strand.
TTAAGAATGAGAGTGGATTTGCATCTTCCTCGAGGACCCACAGCTGCTAGACAAAAGCCAAGATTTCCAATAACTGTACAGAGCCTTTTGTCCGGCTCAAGACATGGCTTCAAAATTTTGGAACTCTTAACTTATTTCTAACAGCAGTGAGTCCTCGAAGGAGATGCAAACCCACTCTCTTTCTTAACGTGAAATGGAGCATACATGTAATAGGACGCCGGTGGTTGAAAATGAGAATGGTTTTCTGCAAAACCAGGATGCTTGTCCCTAATAATCGTGTTGAAACTATTAGGGCCAGCGATTCGGCATGTCTGCTTATCTAAAATCAGCGCCCGTCACCCGCCAGTCGGTGAAATACCGGCACATACCGCGTGTACTCGACGACAGTGGCCCAGCTGCGGATGACCGACTTACCCGAAGACGGACGCGTACTTGACAATGTCGATCATTATTTCATATCAACATCCTTTTGCTCGTTTCTGTGTAGAGAAATGACAGAAACGGAAGCTACACACGGGTTTCTTTGTGTTTAGAATATTCTTTCACCTTATTTTAGTTTGAAAAAGTGGCTAGTTTTATCATATTCTCAACTCGACGTTACTTTATATAGTTATCTCAACGACAAAACGTATACAGAGAAATTAATTTTTACTGTGAGCCAGAAATCAGAAACGGAAAGAGTGGAAGTATTTCATACTCTGCAATGTTTCAAAGAAATTACTACGAAGCCTAATTTTCTAACTATTCGCACTCTTGTTACATATAGGCACACGTAAGTGAATAAATCCTATGTCATCACAATATAAATTCCAACAAAAATTGCACTCTTCCCTAATTAAACATCACATATAAACTAATTTGTGTGCTTAACGTAACATGTATATATAAATTACTCTGTCGTAATCCCCCTTCAAGCATGTGTGCTCAGTGATAAAGTGGTAACTATTTATCACATGCTCGCTCTCGTGAGTGTAGTGGTGTTACCCTTTTTCCTGATTACGTACTAAGGAAAGTGTAGGGGGGCCAACGCCCTAAAGTAATTCGTTTGTGCCTTTAGGCATATTGTCCACGAGCAACTTTTCAAAATGCAAGATCCACTGTTGACACTATGTCTGACTTGTCTTTCACCTTGCATTCAAGTGGCTGTTGCACATAGAAAGGTATTTTATCACTTCATATGGGACAAAATTGATTAATTTTCGTGTCAGCTTATTGTTAGTATTGTATACTTTCCCAAAATTTATGTGCATCGACTTTCTTCGCGCTTTGCACTCGCTTGTCAAATATTTGTTTTGTGATTTGTTTGATTTGCGCTCTCACCTTTTATACATCTCGGAGTAGTAATGAACTTGAATATTGGCTTTGAAATTTTCGCCGCCGGTATTTGATACCTGCACGCGCTTATATAGTTACATGTCGAAACGTCAAAAAGAAACTATAGCCCTATCGAAACTAGAGGTTAACATTTATAGGTAGAAACTAAAGAGTGTATAAAGAGTTAAAAAATTACATAAGACAATACTAACACTTATCACTTTACAAATCTCAAATCTATATCATTCAGACCAATCAAGAAACTAGGCTACGAACTACGTGAAACAGACCGCCTTTATAAAGGTTAGTCTAGCATAAAATCCGTTTGTTTTTCTGTATAATAATAATAATAATATAATAACACTCTTATTATATTACATTACTTCTGCACAACGACCTTGAAATCAACACGACCTTTACCTTTTACAAAAAAAAAGTGCAGCAGCTTTAAGTATAGGAAAAAAACGTCTGATCCATTTCAATCCGATATCCTGCATCCGCATAGCATATCCGTCTCGTTCTTGCTTAAGTGCTGTCCAACCTGAGAAGAACAATTTAACCTGGCTTGCCACTAAGAGATCTCCCAGCACGCAGCCAAAATACCTAAGGTTCGCTGATGATTCAAGGACTGACATGCGAATGGATTTCAGGATGTCTTGATATATCAAACGATCATTTAGCGATACCTGCTAACTGTTCTTCTCTGGTTGGAGCGTAGTCTAGGTGTTGGTCACGTGCCGATGTCTCATAGGGCACCCACTCCTCCCGAGCAGAGGCAGCCTTGACTTTATAAGTAGGCTAGATCGTGGGCGGGGTCCTCCACGCAGCCAGGGTCAATATGCCTCGCCGGTCGAAGCATTTCATTCAGTTGATAGTCCATTTCTTAAACGCTGGTCAAGCTATGGGTTGATTCGTCTGGTTTGGTGGTGGTTTTGGGATTCTGGAAAAAGGAGGCGTTTGACATGACATTTTCGTTGATTTCATCTTCATAATTATAATGTTTAATTAACGACGCACTGCTTTGACAAAGGGCTTCGTGGCGCTGGTATACTTGCGTCGTTTAACATATGTTGGTGATAAGTTTAAATAACTTCACTTAAAACCCTATGTAACCTTAGCCTAGCCTATAAGGGAGAAGAGTAGACCCGGTGCCGTAACTTAGCCTGCTTCTCTTTTAGTACACCAAGGGGACCTAAGTCCCTTTTGAAGGACAATGCTGGGTCAAATCGAACGGCAGGTGAACACATTGGAGGGTAATTCAATAAACCTTCAATGATTGTATCGAAATTCGGAAAATTTTCTTTAGAATTAGATGGTTTTTGGGGGGGGAAATTCTAACATGAACAAGTCTAGATATTTTGAAAGAGTGTTCGCTCCATATTTGCGGATCTAAACCAGATGTTTACACCAAGGCCTGTTACAGAAGTAATTGTTCACCCAATTAAAGATCAGAGGAAGCATTTAGGCTCGATATGGTGTTAGTGTATTTGTTACTGTTCACGGTACCTCAGGAGAAGTATAAATCCTTTCCCTTCAGAGTGCTGATTGGGATCGAGAGCGGGAACAATTGGCAATTGGACAGAGATAAAATAGCGCCAATGTTTTATGGCACTGGCGAATCATCGGGGCCGAGGTGGCGATGGCAAAGTGTGATGGATCGATATGGGTTACGATTTCGAGTTTGGTTTTTTCGTTAATTGACGGTTTGGTTATTGTTTTGATTTGTGGCTCTTGCTCTTTGGTTGCTTCCGTCGAGCCTTGAACCTACATGGCCCAGATTCACAAGAGAAGAGTTAAGACTTGACCCTAGGGGTAAAATGATCACAGATCACAGACGGGCATTTGCAGATTTTAGGGATAGTTAGCAGTTCCCATGGTGATAACAAACTTGATTTTGCCCTAACCCAGTTTTGCGAAAGGTTCATTTGATGTTTTGAGAGAGATTGTGATTTTCGAACCGAATTTGGTCGTGAAAATTCGCGAGTAAAGACAAGGTTTGACAATGTTTTAAAAAAAACTCATAAACAGCGAAATCTTCAATTTCACTTACCCCAAAAAAAGTCACTTGTGTATGTTTTTTTTTTTTTTTTTTTTTTTTTGTGTTTGTGCGCGCTCTACAGACCAAACGCCTGAACCGATATGGATGAAAATTTCTGAGTATCTACCTCTGTTCTCAACTTAGACCCCCTGCGTTTTTGAAAAAGATCGGTTTAGTAAATTTTTTATAAATCAATTTTTACGAAATTTTTCGATTTTTTCAGAATTTTGAACCCCTGTAAATTTCAAAGTTCTGAAATACTTCACCAAAACTTCTAAACATGTTGACCCTATACATATTTATCATGCATGCAAATCTTAGTTCGGTAGGTTTTTCCAATTAGTTTTTATTAGCATTTTTGTGGTGTTTTTTTCGTGATTTGACGGCTGATTCAATACGAGTTCGGTTTCCTTCGTTTCCTTGGTTACCATCTTTGTTGACCTCGACGAGAAACAAAGGAACGTCAGAATCCGTATACATTTTCAAGTGATTAGAATTTTCGAGAAGGCAATGGTCAGGTTTGGTGCTCCATGGTTTTCTTGTGACTGCTGCCTGCACCTTTTAATCCGCTATACACAAACCGCTACCTACGCTCATCTTCAACGCAACACAAATTGCGTTCGCGAAGCCCTAGTGTGATAAAATTAATGACGTTCATGACACCTTGTGTGCGTTTTTAACTGACAATATACCAATTCCAATAAGTAGGTAAGGCGTGATCGTTTTCTAGTCAATTTTAACTTTAACCCATCTATAGGCAAAGGAATTCTTCTAGAGCTGGGAAACCTTTGAAATATGCTTAGATAATGAAAATAAAACAAGTTGCTATTGGAGATACCGAAGGGCATTCAAGTTAAGTGCTATTGTTAAGTTGGAATTGAAATCAATTTTCATCCCCTTGCCCACGAAAATGAAAACAACAAAAATATTCCTGAATACCACAACAACTTTGTTCATGCCAGACAAGGTATTTACATAATCTCTTCGCTCGGGATATTCTTCCACCTTCAGACAATCTCGCGAAGTTGCGATATTCTCAAACGATCATGACCATTATTTACATCCAAGAAGATCCTGTTCCTCAAATGCCCGCCATTAAAAGTACAATAATGCAGAACATCCGCAGCGATGTTTTTCATGCCAATGCAGATCATGCCACTCATCGTTACCAACTTTGACATTTGCACCTAATGAGACGGGATTGCCACCACACTCACAAAAAACAAGCTCCAACAAACTACTGTCTTTAAAGTGATGCTACCGCACCTGTTGAACAAATCAGAAGAGCACACAAAAACTGACATACAAAAAAAAACAGTCGTGACCTCTGAAGAGATTTCCTAGAGTAGTAATGCCCTTAATAGCATGCGTTTTTTTTTTAAAAGAGTTGCCGTAACAATCAGTAGGATTGAATTCTTATAACGACCGACTAATTTATTGTGGCCCCGGTATTTTTTTTCGGTCGGTTAATTTTTAATTACCGACTTGGAAGTCGCGATGAAGATTCGAACTCACAACAGGAAACGAGGAGGCTGTGATATCATGTGGAGATCTCGCCACACATGATGTCACGACTCGTCGATGAACCGAAGGAATTTGTCGACAGGTAACTCAACCACAGTATACGATAAGGATTCAGGAACCTCTCTATATAAGGAGTAAGGTCTATTAGCCAATACACACCACTCTTTCGAGTCTGTCGGATTCTAACGCGCAGTGTGTATTGCGAATCCGTCTCGTTCTCGGCCTCTCAGAGCGTTTCGGGCTCCGACGGGCCCAGCCCTAAGGGCTCCAAAGCGCAGTGTGTATTGCGAATCCGTCTCGTTCTCGGCCTCTCAGAGCGTTTCGGGCTCCGACGGGCCCAGCCCTGAGGGCTCCAAAGCGCAGTGTGTTTTGCGAGTCCATCTCGTTCTCGGCCTCTCAGAGCGTTTCGGGCTCCGACGGGCCCAGCCCTAAGGGCTCCAAAGCGCAGTGTGTATTGCGAATCCGTCTCGTTCTCGGCCTCTCAGAGCGTTTCGGGCTCCGACGGGCCCAGCCCTGAGGGCTCCAAAGCGCAGTGTGTATTGCGAATCCGTCTCGTTATCAGCCTCTCAGAGCGTTTCGGGCTCCGACGGGCCCAGCCCTGAGGGTTCCAAAGCGCAGTGTGTATTGCGAATCCGTCTCGTTCTCGGCCTCTCAGAGCGTTTCGGGCTCCGACGGGCCCAGCCCTGAGGGCTCCAAAGCGCAGTGTGTATTGCGAATCCGTCTCGTTCTCGGCCTCTCAGAGCGTTTCGGGCTCCGACGGGCCCAGCCCTGAGGGCTCCAAAGCGCAGTGTGTATTGCGAGTCCGTCTCGTTCTCGGCCTCTCGGAGCGTTTCGGCGACGGGCCCAGCCCTGAGGGCTCCACAGCGCAGTGTGTATTGCGAATCCGTCTCGTTCTCGGCCTCTCAGAGCGTTTCGGGCTCCGACGGGCCCAGCCCTGAGGGCTCCTAAGCGCAGTGTGTATTGCGAATCCGTCTTGTTCTCGGCCTCTCAAAGCGTTTCGGGCTCCGACGGGCCCAGCCCTGAGGGCTCCAAAGCGTGGAAAAGCGTAATGTAAACTAGATACAAAGAGACTCAATTGTCAATGGTCAGAATGGTCAGAAAGTAACCGCCCAATGGCAATATTGCCAATGGCAATGACAATTTTAGCTATTTAGCTATAATGCATGCCAATTTAATAGTGCAGCGTCAGGATCACTCATTTTCAACGTTGCAAACAAAGCATTTAAATCGATTCTATCGTAGAGAACAATTAAAAATAAACGGGACCAAGTGTTTTCCGCCGCTGCTAAACAATCAGCCGTTCTCAAAAACCATAAAACATTTACAAACCACTTAAAAATCCGCAACCATACCAACAAAGATAACCTCAAAAAACCCCGAAACAATAACCTATTCGAACGATCACGCGCGTGCCCCAAACGAATCCGTCATATCAGAGCATGACACTGTTAATCCAGCGTTTAATTATCGAGTCTCGGCGCGTACACGCGTGGTGCGTATTGCGTTCGACCTCGCGTCACTGCGAAGGCGATCCGGCATGGCACTAGCCTATATTTAGTACCGTTACAGAGTCCGCGACCGCGACAGGCGCAACTCGATCACGTGACGTACTTGGTCTGATGGGAATCACGTTCATTCATTGTCTGGGCGATCGGGATCATGCGTGAGAGTGCGTGCGGGTGTGTTTTTAATCGAATTGTTGGACGTGCGTGCTTGAGTATGTGCGTGGTCGTGGGGTTTTCTGGGACTGGCTACCCCATCTTTCTAGTCGAATGTCTCCTCTACGGGTTTGGGCGTATATAGGTTTAAGTAATGGTTAGGTTTTAGGTAAGGTTTGGGTGCTAAATTTGATACTATACTTTGGTGCAAGTATCGATACTCAAGGGTGTAAAAAGAAAATTGTTTTTCTCAAGGAAAGTTTTTCGTTGAATCGTGTGACTTTTTTATCACCTTTTTATAGGGTACAATATATATGTAAACGTCTGGTAGATTAACGTAAGTGAGGTATGGGACTGACTAAAGATCCATTTTTTTTTTTATATAGGAGGACAGTAAGAATTTGTATCTGTAGATTTTATTTTATTCACAAGAAAACTGATTCTTGGTATACGATTTAAGGATGTGGAAATAACATGCAATTTTTCATACTTTTCCTTCCAGAAACTACACAAAACTCATTCAAATACTATTGTTCTGGTCGTCTTGGATTCTCCATTGATTTGTTCAGGTTTCTTTACATAGGTTTCATATACCCGAAAGAAGGAAGTCAATCATTCCAATTCAAATTGGTTCGCGAAAAAAACTGCACGCAAATAGTTAGGCTCAAATGACGTGCAATGAAAATTAACGCGTAAATTATAGTTAATTAATAATACTGTGATAATACTCATTTACTTTGGTGTAGCATGGGGGGTAAAAGGAATTTTATATGCGAAGGTTGACTATATATAAATAATTGGTCGTTACACTATTAATTTTGTCTCCAAATTGGTAAAATTACATTCTAATATGTAACTAATACATATTTATGTTTATCAAAGTTAAATTATGCTGCAGAATCAGATAATTTTCTATGACGTGTACATTGGCCTCAGGTAATGTAAGTACAGCAATAGCAATGACATTGACAATTATAGAGACAAGGAAATTCCTTCTATACTTGACAGAGAAAATAATCTTATACAGATGTTAAGAATGTTCATTTACGCTTGACATAAGCTACAAATGGAAATATATCTAGACTTGTGCACATAAAACACGGATACAATGGTGAAGATATAGCTGGTAGGGGTCAAGGAATTGAAGGCTATAGAGAAAATTGTATAGAGTAAAGAAAAGGTAAGCCGTCTTGTCATTCATGTACGGTTGACACATTTTGTATGCGCACCGTAACCAACAATTACAGTCATATTCTTGCGGTCATTCGTCAATCGTAGCTCGTTGATTTTTATCTTAGACAATGGATGTGATATAATTTTATTGCTTTCAAAACCAACAATTTGATTCACATTTTGAAAGTAAAATACCTAGAAACACATGCATAAATAAGGTTGGCACCGTATTGCATTCAAGACGGCGTAGTTTTAAACTTAAAAACAACACGTACGAACCCTTTGTTGTGATAAAAGGATGCCTGAATTGGCGTATGACTTCGTGCCTGGCGTCAATTATAAAGTGAGGATACGATAAGAAGACACCATGCGATATGCTGGCAAAGTAGTCATACGAAAAACCACAGCCGAAAAACGTAACTGTGTTTATAGGGTAAGGCCGAGCGAAACTTTTACAATTGCTTTGCTTTATTTATTATTTTTGTCGATCGTCACTTCGACAACAGGCTTAAGTAACCACATAAGAAATCGAGTCACCCGAAACTAATCAAAACCTTATTGCTATTCGTGTAATAGTCGCGATCTTGAACCATTCAGTAAGCTCTTGTCAGAAGATGATTTTGATGAGGAATACAGCAATCAGTGCATGATACGGCCAGACATTTTCTAGGACGTATAGTGGTAAAGCGGTGGTTGTAATACAAATTGCCAATTACTTGGTTCGAGTGTAAATAACAGATTCGGACCTGTGTTCACCGGGACGTTAAATACTAGTTCATTAGCGGAGTTTACGTTATAGTTTTCTGGTGCTCCGTTTGGTCAGGCTACTGGGTTGTGCAATTAAGGTACGCCGGGGCGCCGGGGAGTTGGCATCGCACAGTTTCGTGTGGTTTTAGAGAGGATTTTAAAAGAGGCTTGGCGATGTTTTGAGGTAAGGTTTAAAGATGCCAAGGTGAATACTGATCGGTTGTTACAATAAACGGTATTTCAATTTTGCCTAATGGGGAGATTGAATTTGATTGCTTTGTGTTTTATGATCGATTTTCAACGGTTTCGCGTCAAAATTTGGGATTGTCGTGGGAACATTTTTTTGCGCAGATTTCATGGGAAGGTGCTTACCATGTTGCGCACGAAACATATGATAGAGTTATACGAAAAGGATTGTTTTTATGGAAGTTTTATTATGAATTCGCGACGCAAATGGATTCATGAATGGTGTGTCGCTGCCAAAATTGGCCAACTCTAAACAAAAGGTGACCGAGTGGAGATGATTCGCGTTTTTGCGAATCGCACAGCACCCGATGTGCATAATTGAAGCAAGTGACCTTTAGCACCCGGCTATTTATTATTATATGTGGCGAAGCGTGTTAGTGTTGTGGGAGCCGGTCGAAGTGATGTGAGCAGGCCGTCATAAAAAGATCGCGCACACGGAAAGTTTATTCTGGTTCCTTAACCTCCTGAAATAAAAAACAATGCCCGAGTCCAATTATCTTGAGACGTTTCATAATACCATAGCACACCGCCGCCGACTAATATTATATGTTGTAATGTAGTTAGTGAACAATTTCGCAGTTGCCTTTTATGACGGGAGTGATAACTCAATAACAGGGGTATAGGTATGTTTACCTGGTAAACTTAAAATGTATCACGTATACACGTTAATTATTTGAACTCCGTTTAGTTTTATTAATTTAGAAGCTAATTTTAAAATTCCATATACACAGCGCTGAACAAAATTGGGCAATATGTATATTGTTGTTCGGCTTCAGTGCTTGCAAAAAATCTTAGTCATGCATTAATTTAATTTGGACATATTGGAAACAAAATATAGGTAGATACTTATACTTTCTCATTCAGTGATACCTACATTATAGTTTAGGGAAAAAACTATTGCAACTGGGTTTTGAATGCATTATTTGATTATTTATTTCACATTTAAAAAAGTTTCGTGTCTATTAGAATGTACGTTTAGTTTAATGGTAATGAGCTAATTTCCTATTTCCATCGTCGGTCTATCTTTGTGCTCTGGCGGAATTTTTAATTAATTTTCAGTAATTCCAGAAACTGCTTCTATATAAACAATTTTGCGTATGCCATGGGTTTAGTCTTTGCTTGCATGCATCCACGTTTCACTCTTACAAAGGTAATTGGTCGTTGTAATAAAACAGCAGAGGGGAGAAACGGAAAAAAACTATAGAGTTTTCTCGTGAATTTTCGGCACCGCTGATTGCCCGCTTGGTTCTGGTTGCATCTGGGTGATTTCTGCAGACGAAAGAGAGTTGCGCTCCTCTGGCTCCAATCTGGCTCCTCTGTCACCAATCTGGCTCCAATCTGGCTCCAATCTGGCTCCTGCCCGGCGAGGACCTCATCGGTGTCTGCCCGAGATGGCGGACGATTGATGATGATGATTTGCACAGATTTCGTCGCGCCAGATAGCTAATCCGTCACACGTATTAGGCATTTGTCAAAAGCGAAGAGATGCGACATTTTATTTTGTGTCGTTCAGTGTAATTAATCTTGCTGTTCGGTACGACGACCCCTGACTGAAATAATATGCCTCGTTCGAGCGACTTTCAGCAAATAATAATAATCGTTGATTGACATAAGAACATGCTGCAGTGTAGACATTATGTTTAAAATGATAAAAATTGTATTAGATGTTAAAATATCATAACCATTTAATATCACATATTATGTTCACAGCTAGTTAGTCCTGCCAAAAACTTATTAATGTTTTTTATGATGTTAGTCAAATCTACATATTATCTTTATACATAGTTTAAGCTTTCACTATAGGTTTTGTCCTTTATTATGTTCATCTTTTTATTATTTTTCATCATATTATTAATTATTATTACCATATACTATAAATGATTTAGATTTAGTTTATAGTCTGTACGTTCCGTTGAACATTTATTCAACAATGGGACTCCTAAGACTTAAATAAAAATAAATAAATAAATAATATAAATCTTATTATTTTAAGCAGTCTATAAACTCGTTTGCACTGTAGTATGCTGTTTACCAAAGTAAACGAACGTTTACCAATGACATTATCTCAGTTATATGAGAGGCATCACGACTAATTGATGGACAGGTAGACCAAGAAGCAAAACACATTTGTAACATGTTTACTGTCCAAAATTTGGCCTAAATTGTCACTTGTCGGTCATGGAAGTGTCTTAGGCTTTTGTCATAGGACTCTTGTGGCGAAGGAAACTTTCTAACGCATTTTCCTGATATGTTTGCGTGAGAAATCAAGAAAATCCAAGACCAATGTGGCCAGAACCGCGCCATGAGAACTCTCAATTTCAGCTCCTTCGAACTCCATCAAGGAAATCAATGAAATTATTATTGGCGATCGAAAAAAATCTACAAACTTATATTTTATTCCATGCCTTACTTTTACTGCTAGTCAATAAATACTGATTGTTGATTTATTATTATTGTTACTATTTTTGATAACATATCATATATTGTTGGCGCTTGGTTTATTGGAGATATTATAAATATTTAAAAGAAACTATTAAACAAATAATTGGTCTGAAAACTAGCAGTGTTGCCTTCGATGTCGGGGAATTTATGGAGCGTCGTGACAATCATTTTGATATTTCGTTCGAAGATTTCCAAGCTATTTCCTATTCGTATCAAAACTATTTATTAAATAATTAATTAAGTATAGGTACTAGTTCGAGTATATAAACCACCAATCAACAATTTACATAGCATTTTTAGTATTAGCATTTATATAGCGTATATCTTTACTGCATCCAATTTTACCATCCATCTCTTGTATACTGCCATATACACTTTTCTGATCGTGCATTCAAGTCTCTGAGCAAATTTCTTTGCATTCTCCCCGAATTACACTTAATCTACCACATCGTATTTTATCTATATCATCGTATCTATTATCTTTATTTAGTATGATAATAGCGAATCATCATCAACCACAGCTCTTTGTATTTAAATAAATTTAAAATGAATTGCCAGATGCATATGGTTGCATAAGGAAAATTCCTTTTCCACAACACCAAGCTGTTAGCATGACATTTTGGATTGAAAAAAACCATCCAAAATCATCGGCAACTGTCCAGCTGTACCTTCAGAGAAGCCGCATCAAGCATTGTGCATGCACCGTTCGCTCTGGTTCTCGCCATGCATCGAAGTCTCCAAGAAATCGAGCCGCTAGAGCGCCGATAGCTGCCAGTCGCTTCCCGCCATTGTCGTCGCAAGTCCCGGCGTTATGAGCAGGCCATCATTGGACGTATCGACAACAATGCTATCTGTATCGACTGTACCGTACACTATTTTTAACAACCGTTTGTCATTGTTGAGAGACGATCACGAAGATGAGCTAGACTAGCGACTAAAGAGTCGTTTAGTTGAAATATCCTTATCGATCGCCAGTTTCAATTGTTCGTTTGCTACTTTACTATTACCGAGTGTTTCGTGGTTGTTATGTTTCCGCATTTTTCCGCTTTGTTATATCGAATCGATCTGAGAATGCATTTCTGCCTTTCTGTTTAGTAGCCAGCGTCTAACAGAATGAAGATTCCTGCCCGAGATTAATATGTCTTCGCCTCTTGATATAATTGCTTTTGTTCCTCTGATGGCTAACAGCATCTCCTTGTGTATTTATCTTGTTTCGTAATATTATCAAATTAAAACTGACAGAGTTGTTATGCGGCTAATGAGCAAATACCAAACGGCCGCTGACGTGCTGGGTTTTGTGGCTCTGTGAGTTTTTAGCAAGCTCATGGCGGATCGCAGAAATTCTGTTCTGCCGCCGATGAAGAAAAGCAATTGGCGTAACTGTGCCCAATCACCGCATGCCGCGAACAGCGTTGGCTTTCTTTCGCGAATTCGCCACTTATTTAGGTTATTGATTCGGCTATGTATATAGCTATATGGCAAAACACAGGCATATGCAAAAGTAATCCGCATTCGAGAAAAAATAATAACAATTCGCATCAATTTTATGAAAATAAAAATTCAGCACCGTGATGTTGGCAAACATGCCATCTAACAAAAATCAATTCATTCGAATTGATTTCTTGGAAATTGTATGCAATTTTTTTTATCCGCTTATTATAACGATCTTTCGGTTCAGGAGGTCCCTGGGTAAGCATGTGAAGCTACATTCATACACCTGGCTAATCAATGATTCGAACAGCTATTGTTATTGTTTAAGAAGAGCGGTGGATGAGTAAACACAATGTTTTGGTTCGTGTACCTCAGAGTAGCTATCCATCCCACCGTGGGTCGTGATGGGGAGGTTGTTGCTTCGGTCGTGCCTCGGTAATGCTCGGTAATGTTCGTTGGTGTCGCTCGGTTCTTTGTTGGTTCTATCTAGAGAGCCAATATACGGTTAGAGAGTGGCCAACATGATGACACTTTTCTATTGGCTTTTCGAATTCCATGCTAAACGGACGACATGTTTTTACCAAGTTGATCACGAAGCACATGGCAGTTGTCTATATGAGTGTCTCATATTCATTTGCTTATCTACGTATTATGTACATGGTGAGGTAAGTTCGTATAACGTATCAACTACTGCTGAAAGGGCTGTTGAATAAATCAATTTGGTAAAATCATGGCGCCCATACGCAGAGATGGCCACTCTCTAACCCTAGGCTCACTAGTTCTATATCGCGCCGTGTTTTCGGATGGGATACATAATCGCATTTTATGAGCCAGCTACGTTTTGGATTTATTATTGCAAGAATTAATGCGGATTTTGGTTTTGCCTGCCCATCATGATATATAGCAATTACTTAATCTTTGAGGCATAATTGGGTATAATGTTTTAACTAATCGAAGTTACACGATTGTTTTAAACTTTTAACGAAGATTCGAAATTCCATTGTTAGCTTTTTGTTAAGTAGCGATAGTTAACGGATTGAGCCATTGGGTGGTGATTGAGTAGGATAGTTCAAAATGTCGAAACGAAGGCACATACCTACCTATATTATAAGTAGTTACTAATTACTATTTCACACTAACAAGGAGAGTGGATTTACACATTAAATTTCTTAGACTCATGTCTACCATGTCCTATCTTTAACACTAGTTTTGAAGAGAAAAAAAAAACTATTTCAAACTGGGAATTGAATGCTTAAGTCTTTCTGATTACTCACTGAAAGCGACTTTTTATTTTGCATTAAAATCCCAGTTTGAATTTGCAGTGGATTTACATCTTCCATGGACCCCGACTGCTGCTAAAAATGATCTGTAAGAGTTTCAAAACAGCTCATAAAGCATTTTGTCTATAACCTCAAGACATGGGTTAAGTAAGTTTTGAAACTCTTATAGCCCTTGTCTAGCAGCAGTGAAGTATATAGCACATCCACCCTCCTATCAAGTATGAAATGGCGAGTTAATTTCATAATGGTTTTACTAGTAAAAATTGAATAGGATAAATGTGCCATGATAACAGATTACCTACTATATCATTGAAACACTAATCTGACCCGCAGTTTTTTCTCGTGTTCAACAAAAATTATCTGATTTCATCCTTCTCATTTCACCAAATGATGAATTACTGCCAGTCAGTTTGTGTACTGTAACCTCTAGTAGTATGTGATGTGAAGTCTTTTTGTAATTTTTAACACCTAAAAACAGTTATGCGATAATAAAACTAGACTACTTATTAATTTGGATGTTAGCACGCCAAGACGCATGAATGTGTCAGAAACAAAACCAGCGCCAGCCAAATTATTTCGCGTTGTATAGGAGGTGCTCGTCCCATGTCTGTCTTCGCGAACAAGACTTAAGGTGGAGTGGTTACCTTGGCCAAAGAATTTCTACCAAACAATTGTTGACAGGTATGCTATTAGATGGCAGGCCCACCAAAATAGCTCACCTCATAGGTATGAAAGATTTGGTAAAACCGAGCATAAATTACATTCGTAACTATGGGAAACTAAAGTAACTAATACTTCCCGTAGTTAAGGACGTTATTGAGAGTACCTATGATCACCTCATAGGTACTTGACTTCCAATTAAAGTATAAATAATTTTTGTGATATGCTTATATTTTCTCAATAACGCCCTTAATTACGGGAAGTATTAGTTACTTTAGTTTTCCATATTTACGAATGTAATTTATGCTCGGGTTTACCTATTCTTTCAAGTCCTAGTCGAGATGCCAACTAGAGGAGTTACAACAGAATTCAGCCAACCACATGCAGCGAATCCAGTTGCAACTACAAGTTGGGATCTTTATTATGACGTGTAAAACTTGGTAAAACTGGACCGAAGCAAAACTAATCATAGCACAAAAATTATTCATACTTCAATTGAAAGCCTTATTACACCTTACCAAGGAGGTGACTATTTTGTTGGGGCTACCACACTGCAAAAACAAAAGTCTGAAAATCAGCCAATTTACTTGTCTAAAGTTGTCCTCACTTATAAGCCGAATTTCAGATGCCTGATTTTTATATCAGGCGGTTGAAAGGAGTCTGATTATTATATCAGACTGTGGCATTGGATTTAGCCAAATCTAAATGACTGACACAATAATCGGACGTCTGACTTTTGTTTTTGCAGTGCACTAATAGTTTGCCTGTTAGCAATTGTTTGGTAGATATTCGTTGGCCAAGGTGATCACATTCCACCTTAATTCATACCATGCTATACCTCTTCCACGGTGTAATGTCTGTGATACAATTATGTAAAAAACGAACGAGATGGCTTCAGATGCAAGGCACAGCCAGCCGTTTGTTAAGCCATTGTGTAACACAAAACGAAAGAGATGGCTTTGATAAGATTAAATAATAAATTTACAGTTTTCGAATTATGACAGTGGAGCCCGGCATGACCATGGTTCACTTACTAAATATGCCATTACGATTTAATTAGAATTGTTATTAATCTATTGCTCTCGCGGTCTCAGCATTGTGTTGCTGACACAGCTTGGCTATAACGTCGGTTAAACCTTGTTAAACGTTGGTTATAAGGCGGTCAAAATGTAATTAATAAAAATTTTGCGCTTCACCTAACCTAATTTGTCTTAACTTTGTAATTAGCAAATTAAATCTGAAAAGAATTGATACATGTAATCGTCACGGCATATTATTTCTGCTTTAGTATGGTGGTTCGTCAGTTTTGTGCAATTTTGTTAAGAGCTTGTCTACAAAAATTATTAACACATGACCTTTGAAGATGCTTTTGCAAATTCTTCGCTTGAGCCTATCCCAATACGTGTACTATAAATTGTGTAATGAAATATGGGTGTGCAACAAATTATACATAATATAACAAAATCCATCTAAAGATATTGCACAATATATGAATTTCTTTTCCAGTCGCATTATAGATGTTCGCCATTCAAAAATTTGCTCAATTTTGTAAAGATTTGCTAAACTGTTTAAAAAAAAATCAAATTCGGTCTCAGCCCAACCTATACTTCGGATAAATTTCTATATGAAGGACGGCCGACCACAAAATGATATGCGTGTAATGCAGGCCCCGAACCACAAGACAATTAATCCATTTTACTACCCGTTATGCGTGTTTCCCATATAAACAAAATCTCGAGTTTTTGCATCTATAAACTTGAACGCTAAAGATGGTTCGCCAATTATATTTGCCGCATGTAATATAATTGCATAATTACTGCCTATAACGTGCAATCGTGCACATGCAACTATCAGATGCACGCACACATAATGCATGCAATGCCGGGTTATACGTCGTCTGCAATAATGTAATATAGTAGGACCAAATCTGAAAAGAACATTTATCAGTTGCAGGCAACAGGTCGTTACACGTTTCGCATTTCGGCAACTGTAGTCGGATTGTAGATTAGTTTCATCTGCTGATTCCCATTCGCATGTCGGTCCTCGAATCGCTGCCGAACCCTCGGCCTTTTGGTTGCGTGCCGGGGGGAGATGTGTAATTGAGAGGCACGTCGGGTGAGTTTGTTCATCGCAGGCTGGGACGTACTTTAGGATGCCTGCGCCGTCCTGAAAAACGCGCACGTTGCCACGTGGAGCGCTGGGGTCGAGGAAGCGAGCGGGAACGCAGCCCGAAGCGAATGCCAATTGAGAGGCGCAAGGAAATACGCGGTTGAAATTTGTACATTGTACTATTAGATTTGGTTATAGTTCATCCGCATATAGCTAATAATGTCCCCAAAGAATGATCGTGTGTTAGATTCCGCCGATTGAGTGACAATCGTCTTGTTCTTCGTTCTGTTTCATAAACTATGCGTCCAAGATAAAAATCTACAATGATGTCGGCGAATGGTACATAGATTTTAGAGTGGTTTCAAATTTCAAACCCGGGCACATTACGAAGCATGATTAAAGATCGAACAACACGGATTCGTTTACCAATTCGCACTGTTGAGACTCGCGCGGTTGATCAAGGTCAAAGCTGCACTAAATTCAGCTTCAAATCCACCGACCTTCCTCAGTAGAACGGTACAACCTATATGCGTGCGGTCACCCATCCAACGACGGATCCAAGCACAGCGTTGCTTAACTTCTCTATAGACGTGGTCGTCCGCACAGCGGACAAACTCTAGCTGGCTTAGAGTCTGTCTCGAAGGCTTGGCGACATCGACAACAGCACGTCAGAAAGTGCCCCTGGTTGCCATGGCAATAACATATCAACGTGAGCGAAGCGCATGCGTCGAAAAGACTTGACCCGAGGGTTGCTAAGATACCGATAATTGGCCACCTAGCTATCGAAGTCTATTTGGAATGTTATTACCGAGAGTCATTAAAACCTGTTGATCTTACGAGATCACGAAATTGTATCTCACTTGTTAGTTTTTGGCACTTACCGTTGGACACTGATTGATCTGTCTGATACTGTGGTACGGTTTTCACTCGCTGGTTCTACGCGGGAATTAATCAAAACGCAGTCTAAATCTATATACTAAATCTATACACACACGGTCCAACACGTAGATGTTGATTGATTTATTGGATGGCGTTCGTTCGATCAGATATCGATCAGATTATCCTGTGTATGTGTGTGTAAGCTTTGGAAAGCATTTGAGAAGTGTGACCCGCAAGGGGCAAAAGCATCGGGTTTGCTTGTGGTCCAAAATAAGTCAACGCGATAACAGTGGAAAGTTTATACCGGAAATATAGCAATACACTTGTTGCCGCATTGCACAAAACTGACTCGCTGACTAAACTGAGGAAACGACGATTGTAGATCGTTGTTGTATTTTAAAATATCCGGAGAATCTCTGCAAAGATCGCCACACTGTTCCATCAGTTTTCGGAGTTGATTCTGAATTGGATGTTAATTTGAGGCAATCTCAATTCGAGATTGAAACCATTATTTTTTCGATTTTCTTTACATCGTTTTTATACTTTAGTAGCTCAAGGCTTTCTGTGTGATTATTGTAACAAACTAAACTGCAATAAAACGCTATGAGATGCTGAAGGTACAGCGTTTTGTGAAATTGCTAAATGGCATTTGGCGATTGGCATTTCAAGCATCTATACTATTTTTCACGTTTAGAAGAAGAGCGGCGTTTCACTCTCAAAGAGGCTCTGCTAGCCAAAGGTGTCAACATACGCAGGCCGTCCCATTGTTCCACTAAGGGGTTGAAGAGTCATGAGAATCGAATGATTGACAACCCTATGTCTGGCCGAGGCTACAGACCAATACTGTACTTCTAAACGTGAAAAGTACTCTAGTGCCGGGCCCGATTGTCACGAGTGCTATGTGTCAGAGTGGTCAAGATCGTGGTGGCTGTGACTCGTGATCCAGGTGGGCGGGGATGGCTCGCGTGCGGTGGAGAAAGGAACCCGGCGTCGAGGACAGACTGATTGTGTGCAGTGATCTAGTGCAGTGACCACTGCGCTACGGTCTGTTTTTTGTTAGCATCGTACCGATGGTTTAGCGGGCATTGGATGTATGGAATCTCCGTTTATTGTAAGACTATTGTTCTGAGTTTGTATTTACGTTGGATGGGTGCGGACCAGCATGCCTATCGCTTTTGGAATGTTTCTTCTTTGGTACTCTCTTACGTTTCGTATTGAACTAAACAGCAAGAGCATTTCATCTTAGCATATATTATAAGAGTGATGTGATAAAATCAATACTTTACCATATAGAGGCGACAGCAAAGACTGCGTTAAATAATTATAACAGTCGGTTAAAGCGTTACTAAACGCCTTGAATGTTAGTTTACGTACCTTTTATTCATTGACGAGCCATTTATCGGACGGGGCTTGCTCTGATTCCTCTAAAGCAGCATAAATTGACATGTTGTCAAGTTCGAATTTGATGTGTTCAAACTTCAAACCAGTATATTGTGTAGTATCAACTGGAACGAACGTCCGATGAAAATGAAATCCCCGTTCATCGGGAACTCCTGATCAACCTTCCCAAAGCCATCGACAGGAAATACCTCTCATCACCATCGTCGTCGTCGTAATCCGTCGCAGTTTTTTCTCTCAGCACCAAACTCTTTTTTCCCCGCCTTCCTTCAAATCGCAGTCCGTCACCGTCGATCACTTCCTTCCCAAATCTCTTCTCGCTCGCTCGGCAGAGACGTCGAGGTCGACGACACCGCGCGGAGACATGACTCTTCAATCACTCCGTCCGCTCGGACACGGACAAACAATTCCATTCCCGAATCGCGGATTCGCAACACTCGAGGGGAAGAGATAAACGTGCTAACGCGGGCCACTTATCGGCAATACTGTTTACGGCCATAAATATTTATAAAAACGAAAAAAATCGATGTTGATGTGAATTCTGTTGCCATGCCCACGGGGCAAACCCGATTCCCAACATGAATGCATTTTATATTTACAAAATTACCAGGAAAAGCAACAACAAAATCCATTTTCGAATAAATATCCTTTAATTATTTAATTCGAAAAAGTTTTGATTTATAGCCAGAAGGTATCACAGGGGTTTCTTAATTACATGTTTCCACAGCACACTCTGACGGGGTAGTAACAAAAAAAGAAAATGTTTTCTTTTTTGTTACTGTTCTTTTTCCTGTTCAGGAAAAACATGGATTACAATAACCAACTCATAAACACAAATTGACGAGACTCTAAAATTACCTCGCTATATAAATGAGCGACACAGGGTGAATTAAAATTACCTGTGTACCTATAGGTACTCCCGATAGTAGCTCGTAATTGCTTGATTAAAATCGTCAAGTCCCGTTATCGTATACCCACTACGGCAACCGCCACACGGATTACCAATAATTAGTGAGCGAGCGCTAATTGCCTGTGATTATGCAGCCCGGAGGCCCGAAGACTGCCCGATGGTTCGCCGGGCTCGACGTGACGCCCCCCGGCGATTGGCTACTGGTTGCCACTCGGTGGGTTCCCGCTTGACGCATGCGTTCTGTCGGCCAGCCATGCAACCACGGGCAGACCTGGGAAAACGGTGGTCTGACTAGTTGCTACCCGATGGACGTGGGGCTTGGGATCTTGGGGCGCAGTATTTTTAGTTGTTTTTTTAGAAATATATAAATAGCACTGTATAATACTATTTTTTATTTTATTTTTGAACTGCAAATAGCACATTTGTAAAGGTGGCAATATCCAATTCATAGCTGCGCTAAACATTGTGATTTTAGTAGGGAGTATCCTGAAAAGTGATCATTAAAAGTTATTTCCCAATTTATCGCATCTAAAAAGTTGATGTATTTTTTTTATTCCCACTGTTTTTGTAACCACTTGATTATTTATCATCCAAGGGTTCGATGGTAAAAAAAAGGTACCAAAATTGTGCTCAGGATACCGAGGTGGGTTTCCTGCAAATGTGCCAGGAATTTCCATTAAAATCTCCCATAATTGATTATCGGTTATCATTTTCATTTCGATTCGATAATCGATTTGAGAAAAATAATCGTTTGACATCCCAATTTAAAAGTGTGCTTCTAGACACTAAGGAATCAAATTTACTAGAGATGACAATAATTGTCTTTTCAATTTGTAGCGTCGTTATTGTTGTGTATTTCCATCATGATGCATGTCCGTGGGAAGATTTCGTTTAAAAGTTACTGAAACGTTGAAAATGCCCTTAAATTCTCTACGATCGTGCAAAGAAGAAAACACACAATTCACGTGTGCTTTTAGAAAAGTTTCGTCTTTTCCTGCGGCCAGCACACATTTCGCTATGAATAATAAATTTCGCCACGAGCTATAATAAGTTAATGCAAATATGCATCCAAATAATGATTTCTTCCATCAATTTCTTCAAAGTCCTAGCCCGTCGGCATCAAATACGACTCTGTTTTCTTAGTTTCAAGGTCAGCCCGGGTATATTTAAAGTTTCGGAAATCCCCGAAGACTTTCCTTTGCCGAACAGGGCGGCATACTGTGCGAGCTGACACATTGATTCTCTCATGAGGCATGCAAAGTTAAGCGTCATTGTCTCTGGTCAGCCATTGGATGGGTGACCGTCATTCACAAAACCGACCGCTCAGAGCGTTTCGGGCTCCGACGGGCCCAGCCCTGAGGGCTCCAAAGCGCAGTGTGTTATGCGAATCCGTCTCGTTATTGGCCTCTCACAGCGTTTCGGGCTCCGACGGGCCCAGCCCTGAGGGCTCCTAAGCGCAGTGTGTATTGCAAATCCGTCTCGTTCTCGGCCTCCCAGAGCGTTTCGGGCTCCGACGGGCCCAGCCCTGAGGGCTCCAAAGCGCAGTGTGTATTGCAAATCCGTCTCGTTCTCGGCCTCTCAGAGCGTTTCGGGCTCCGACGGGCCCAGCCCTGAGGGCTCCAAAGCGCAGTGTGTATTGCAAATCCGTCTCGTTCTCGGCCTCTCAGAGCGTTTCGGGCTCCGACGGGCCCAGCCCTGAGGGCTCGCGTATTGGCATGACGGAGTGGTGTATACTACCAAAAAGCGTAATGTGTACTGGCTAAGAGCAATGTAAAAACTAGACCTAACGTCCGCGTCTCTGTTTGCCCCAGCAGACTGTTGGCGTGACGAGTCATGCCCGACGCTAGCGCGTGTCTGACGACGCCATCGACGACGCCGCGCCATGACGCTGCCGGGTAACGTCATCATGATGCGACGCCACAACTCGACGCCGCACGCCGTCGCCGCCAACGGCGTCGCGACGCCATTCTTCGTCGGCGGCAACCTGCAACAGGTCAACAGGGTGAGTGCCTCGGCAAAGATTTACACGTGATTATTTCTGTACTGGGTTCGAAAGGGAATGGTCAAAATTGACTGAACAAGATTCAAAAGGAAATGGTCTAAATTGATAAAAACTCACTTTGCAAACGACCCCAATTCAGTTCACGAAATGATCACATTTTAAAATTAAACCCAATAGTGGCAAAGAGAAATGCATATCAAAATTCCTTCTTTCCGAAAACTGTATCAGATTGGAACAGTTTATCGCTGACTGAAGAAATGAACAGTTTGGAAAATTTCTGCCGTTTCCTTGATCTTTTTTATAAATAGATTTTGTAATTTATTATAAGACTTATTTTCTGTAATACCTACCCTGCAAAAGGTCCAAGAAATACAAATCCTGACTTTTTATGTGCTATTTTCCATTAGAGCTTTTGGATTCTAAAACGGTTGAGATTGTTCCTCTGTTGGTCTGTACAATGAACTATGTAAGAGTTATTTCCCCACTTAATCAATGTCACTGACATGTGGCAAGATGCGAACATTGACTCTGGACCAATAATACTTTTGATGTCCAAAAGCTTGAGATTGTTCCTTCAAATTAGTTTGATTTTATGAGAAACTTATCACATGCCCTGCATACAAATTAATGGTGCAGGTTTATGAGACGAAACAAGAACCTGAAAGAATAAGAAAGAGGGGAGAGTTTGTATCTTCCTCGAGGACCCATCTGCGACTAGACATGAGTCAACAGTTTCAAACTAACAACCCCTGCCTTGAGATAGACAAAAGGCTCTATAGCCAGTTTTAAAACTCTTGACTCAATGTTTATTTAGCAGCAGTGGCAGTGGCACTATTGGAAGATGTAATTTGAGTGAATATCGAATGAACAACTTGGAAACTCAGTTGGTAGACACAACGCTACAGAGGTTTGTCACATATATGACATACATATACATTAGATAATTTTGTAAGTTTATATTATTGATGATTAAGGTGCAATATACAGAAAACGATACAGGAACAAGATCTTTGTAGGACATTATGGTATTGGTATAACACGCCGTCCTTGGGTGATCATGCTATTCCATGCTGGTGTGATGTATACAAGGTGTTCCGTTCGGTAGCCAGCATCGATCTCACCGAGGATCTCAGATCGCCTGCCATCACTTTCTCAGTGACACACTTCGCACCGGTGTCACACAAGTTGCCTAGCTACCTGCTTTCCAACGACCGCCGACGTCGAGCCGATGCACAGAATATTGGCGATTCCATTTTTGCATGTGAATGCGCGAATCATGATGCCAAATCATGCGTGTTATGCATGCAACCCTCTGGCTGCCGCCATTCGCGCATCTACCGCAAGATGGCACGAGGAAACGGACTCAGTTTATGACTATGTTAACGGACGCAATGTTAACGTTATACAGTTTGGTAATCACACTGGTAGTGTGAAATATTGGTACCATATTGGTAGCAAACTGGTGTCAAAGTCAATTGGACGACTTGAATCATCTTATTTACAACGTATTTCACTGTGAAATCGTTTTCTTGCCTGAAATCTTCGTCATTTCTGTGTGCATCTCCGTACTCTATGGTGCGTTGTCGAGGATGTTATTACTCCTGAAACATCACAGTACGTTCACGAACTGTGTGCCCTGGGTAATTTGTTAAAGCCAGCTCCAGACAAACTGTCCAAAGAGCCGATCTGAATGCGGGAAATTTGACATTGCGATGCGCGGAATAAACGGCGTCGCTGTAAACGAAGTGTTTATGTTGTTGATGGAATCTGCATACGAGTGACTACTAAACTGCGTTTCGAAGCCGTGAAGCGAATTGTGAATCTGGTTTGATTGCCGTGGTTGAATTAAAACATCGGTCGGCAAAATGCGAGATGGATTGCGCGCGACGGATCTAAATCACGGACACATTGCTAACTATTGGCTTTTGTAAAAGTCCAAGGTAGATATTATCTGAGTTGATTGAATGAAAATGTCAAAGGTGGTACCGGAGGCGACGCCACAATGCCACAACAATCGTGATTCGAGCGGTCGCAAAGTTCCCATTGTTGACGATTCGAGTAGGAAAAGGCTCGTTCGACCACAATATGTTTACTTACACTTCTCGAATCGAGTTTCAGTTAACCTGTACCCATTGTTGCGTTAGATTACAGGGCATTGTCGCATATTCTGTGCTCCGATGCGGAGATGAAATCTTTCGTTGGACGTCAAGACTCAAGGCATTCGTTTCATTTGCAATCGCTCTTTCTATCGGTCGACATCTTGTACTAGTTCTTCGGGTGCTGTTCAATGTCCATAGTTCTGTTCTTTGTCTAGTTGTGTGTATGTTCTGCTCTTTATTTTCTGGAAGTGTTTTGTGTCTATTCTGCCTAGTTCGGTAAAAAGTTCTGCAAATTTGTTCGTGAAGCTGTGCATTATTGATGTCTTGTGTGACTGCGCTCCTGCTTCTACAGTTCGTTTAAAAGTGTTGTTGTAGTGCTGTAAAAGACCAGTTCTATTGACAGTTCTGTGAGCAGCTTTTCAGCGTCCTAAGTTCTTTGTCTAAAAGTTTTGCGACTAGCTCCTTTTCAAAATGGATAAAAAGCCATCCGAGAAATCTCTTGCCAACGTTCGCTTCTCAGAGCGCGAACAAGACGAAGAGTCCATACCTTCTGTGTCCGGAAGTCGTCCCCCGTCCGCCCCGTTTTCGCAGCGTGCCAGCGTGACGCAAGCCGCGGAGCCGGTGATGAGGAAACGCAAGATATCCTTCGTCCTGCGGGACGAGAACGAGGCACAGGCGGTCGTCCGGGAACTCGTCGAAGATCTGATCGATTCGGCGATCGGCGACTTTTACGTCGAGCCCCCACCGCCGCCCGAGTTCGACGATGATCTGCCGGATGACGACGATGATGTGTCGGTCTATAGTTTGGAAATGGAGACGCCGTACGTGCAGTATAAATTGAGGAATACAAGCAATTGGCTTGGTAAGGATGCCCGCACTTGCGTGGTTTTATTATTTACCCGTCCGTTTTGCTGGGTTTCACTAAACATTCCGTATGGTGCACTCTTTCAATACCTTACCTAACCTAAACTAACCTAACGTAACCTAGCCTAACCTAATCCTTAGCCATACCCAACCTAACCTAACCTAACGTAACCTAGCCTAACCTAACCTAATCCTTAGCTATACACAACCTAACCTAACCTTTAGGCGAATTGAAACATAATTCATGAGGCGAGCCATCAAGATTGTATCTGTACATTTGGTCGCCATGATTGTATTGCCATTGTATTCCAGGCTACCCGTACAAGGACCTGCTCAGTGTCTGGATCCACGTCGGTCTTTGGGCAGTTTCGACGGCGCTGTTACTGATTGTGTGTTTCGCTCACTTGGTTCACGGAGAGTTTACGTATTTCTATGCGTCGGTCACCCTTATATTTGTCAACCATTTCGTCACCATCACGTACAGGTATGGAAAACCTTTGGGAAACACAGATATACTCATGTGAATTCGAGATGTGATAAGTTATTTTTTCACGAGAGCCAACTGAACCATATTCGTATACAGTTTCAACCATATTCGTATATACAGTTTCAACAATGTTCGTATTATGCCAGATTCCTCTTCATAACAATGATTTTTCTAAAGTCGATCATTTTAGAAAAAGCATGGCGTCCGCAAGTTGCTTCTATTGCTAGAAATGTATAACTCATAGCCATATGCCATTTGTCAACAAAATTTCGTAGCAATTTAGAGCACATAGTAATTTCGCTCTCGGGAAATTCCAATTTTTGATTATTTTCGTTGCCGTAAGGGCCTAGAAAGTTAGAATCATAACGCTTTTGATGAAACATACCTAAAGCTTCCAGCTTTCGTTGGCTGGAACTACACTTTGATTTTTCTTAGCTTTTTCGCATATTTTTGTTTACAAATATCCACTCTCTATCGTTTCGTTAAGCGCCTCAACACAAAGCCTCGTACGAAACATATCGAGCCAAACGCTCCTGAGTTTCCCTCCCCTGGGGCCTCCACCTCAGTCCAGCATCTCCTCGTACACCCAGATACCGTCGCGCCAAGCGGGAGCTCGCCCGCCACGCCGTCGCCCATTCGCGGCTCAGGATCTTCTTCCAGATCGTCCTGCGAGTGTTCACTTTCGCCGACCTCGTCCTGCTCGGCAATGCCTGGCTGCTGAGCTCCTTGCAACGCCGCACTGTCTACCAGGTAGCGGGCGCCAACAGTTTGAGCACACAGATCGTGATACATTTTGCTCTTCGGTTCTTCACTTTCCGTGACAAATTCCAAATGTGATCTTGCGAAGTTCTTGGCCTGCCAATTTTCCGTACACTTTTCGCATGCCTTCTTCCGAAAGTGATTGGCATTGGCATTGCATTCCCTCTGTTTTAAATTAGCACCAATCGAAAAACGTTTCAACGGGAATGCATCCCCTATTTGGTAATTTAGGAAGCCTGCTTTAGCAGGATCGTATGAATTTTAGCAAGCCTAAGTGGTAGCCTATAATTGGTACTTTCGGTCACGCTGCGATTTTCAGAGGACTTTCTCGATGAAGTAACTATAATAACTATAGTATAAGATGCGAAACGTCGGGAAATCAGTAAATAGTTATTTTTTAAACTATGTTGCTAAAGACACGACAAGCAGACATTGAGTCTTAGAAATCTAACAAGGGATGAAAATTCTCGTGAAAAACTGCGAATTATTCCTAGCTAGTGTTGCAAAGAATGAGACGACATGACACGTGTCACCATGCACAATTGACGACACGTGCAGGTGACAGCGCGGAGACTGCGAGGGGACACCGCGTTCTACCAGGCGGCGGCGAAATCCGAGAGGACCATCTGGTTGGCGGTGCGACTGTACGCGGCATCGCATCGGGCGATCGCCCCCGTCAAGGTGGGCGAGTGTTGGACCACGCACTGGGTGCTGGCAATGGACGCGATGGCACTGGGTGGCACTGGGTGGCACTGGGCTAACGGCATCCAGCTAGAACACACAAGAATGGCGAGTCTATAGACTTGCCAATTGCCTTACATTCATGTAGCGTGCATCCATATAGAGCTCCTGCAGTAAATGTTATCTCATTGGTGGACAGCGTACTTACATGTGTTTTTGAATGGTAATTAACATTGAGTTTGTCCACCAGTGAGTTTAAATTAAGCTACTGTTGCAGGTGCTCGATTACATATTTAGCCTAACCTAACCTATCCTAGCATAGCCAACCTAACCTAACATTCCGTAGCCAGCCTAGCCTAACCTAACCTAACCTATCCTAGCATAGCCAACCTAACCTAACATTCCGTAGCTAGCCTAACCTAACCTCGCCTAACACGACCTAGCCTTACCTATTCTATCCTAGCAGAACCAACCTAACCTAACATTCCGTATAGCTAGCCTAACCTAACCTCGCTTAACATGACCTAGCCTAACTTTACCTAGCATAGCATAGCCAACCTAACCTAACATTCCGTAGCTAGCCTAACCTTACCTAACCTAACCCAACCCAGCCTAACATAGGTGGTAGTAGTCACTAGTCAGTATTGTATAGGTCGAAGTAAAACTGAGGATTTTTTTCTAAAGACACGGGAGTTAAATCAAGACTGTCCCACCCTAATGTCTAAACTGGGGCACGGTTATATAGGCTTTAGACTCTAAAGCCTATATAACCGTGCCCCAGCGCCCCCAAAGCCAAAGCGTGCCGGTGTCCAATCGAGCGTGCCCGTCCTTCCGAAGCCAACCGATCGTGTCCTTGCGAAGGTCTCGTGTCTGCTGGCAGCCGCCTGTTTCTGCTGGCAAGTGGTGTTCCTGTTGGCGGCGCACGCCGATCGCGTCGTCGGGAATCGCACGGTCGTCAGGAACACCGTGCGACTCACCATTCTCGTGATGACCATCTTCATTTGCGTGGCCGTCACGTCCAACCTGCCGCGTCGGCGTCATCGCATACTCATTTTCAACAGCAAGTCTCCTCGTTTTCTGTCGTAGATTTTCAGTAGCGATTGCGGTTAACATATAACCCGTTGGCGGTCGAATATCTATATCAAATATTACTTCACAGACAAAATATTAGCACAAGTAGCTCTTAGAGATGTCTTAAAACGAAAAAGCTAACACCCTTGGCAATTCAAGAGAGTCTTTTTGTGTCATGATCATAGGCATCCACAACTGTCAGAAAACAAATTTCAATTGTTTTCCATTGTTGTGGATAATTTTCAACGAGCCAAATCGGAACACAAAATTAATGTTTACATTATTTCAAACCGTGTCGTATATTGTCTAGGGTCGCAGCTATGTTATTTTTGACTTCTGCTAATGTAGTTAGTATGTAGAAACATATTCAGTATGAGGTGTTCAAACGCCCCAATTGACCCAAATTGACTTCGTGACCATCCGCGACAAAGCCACACATTTCTAACCGATTTTTCTCCACCATCTCCCCCCAAAATAACAGCGAGGAGCATGAACCAGATCGAGTCGCTCAAGTTCACCTGGCTGCTGTTTCTGATGATGGCGCGCATTGTCGCCTTCCACTACAACGCCCGCGCCTTCGGCTTCCGAGTGGTCGCCTTCGCCGGCGTCTACTGGGCCTTCTGCTACGTCCTGGTGCTCATCATCAGTCCCAACACGAAGAACCTCTGCGTCTCCGTGTTCGTCTACAAACCCATGCTCACGTCCGTCGTCCACATGTTCTTCTTCATCAACTCCTTGAGCGGAAGGAAGGAGAATTGGCACGGATTGCTGTTCTTGCTCGGGTTCTTCGTGAATTTGATTCTCATGTACAGTGCGATTGATACGAATGAGGGGGATGAGAGGCCGATTTGGTGGATGTTGTCGTTTCACATGATCGGTGGGTTGGTTATGGTGGCGTCCACGGTGTTTAGATCGCTCTGGAGGAAGAGGAAGGTGGTGTTTACGGTTACCTGGTGAGTGGAGCTGATTGGGGAGATTTTGTTGGTTGAAAAGTGGACGGAGGACGTTTTATCGTCTTGATTTCGAAAGGACGTTTACTGGAACGTTGTATGCAAATACATTGTGTGCGTATAGTAACATCAAATAAAGCACCTTTTGTGGAGTTGTGATACTTTTTTGTGTAACGAATAAAACATGTTGTAAAGAAAGTTTACTTGTTTGTCGACATTTTGTTGCTTGAGTATTACACTTCGTGTTTTTAGTAGCATTGAATCCATTTAATGTACTTACACCTACAGAAGTACTGTGCTGGGATAGGTATATGCAAGTCAATTATTGCTTTGTGAGAGTGTGCAATGGGACTTGCTGCTTTCTAGCATTAAATGCCCATGGGAAGATGCACAAATGTCGCTGAATACATTTAAAACTGTCGGCTTCTGATGCAGTAACTGGGTCCAAGTCTTATGTCGTATTGCCGAAAGCGTTTGGCTTTGAAACAAAGAACAAGAGCCATAGTGACAGAGCACACATGCACATAAGTTGCATAACCACCCGATCGAAACAAGTGAAAACGTAAATGTTCAACTTGGCACCGAATCACGATTCGGCGAAACCCTAACCTGGACAACATTTTAAATTTTAATAGCAATTATCACGAGGTGGCAAAATCCAATTACAACCGCGAATGAAAGTAGACTGCGAACGGCGGCGAGCGTGTTGAGATTGGAGTCGCCTGTTTGGCCGGGCAACGAAAGTGACCTTACCCGTTTTGCCAGTGGCGCAGATTGACCCAGTTTTGCGCCTCTTCAGTGGCGATGCGCGGCCCAACGAGCTAGAGTGATTAGTGGAGTGCGGGTGGAC
Source organism: Nemoura dubitans (assembly GCA_921293005.1). Classification (NCBI taxonomy): domain Eukaryota; kingdom Metazoa; phylum Arthropoda; class Insecta; order Plecoptera; family Nemouridae; genus Nemoura; species Nemoura dubitans. Next base: position 5,869,919 of record OV121076.1, read on the forward strand.
TCTGTGGCTGTCTGTGACTTGACGCGAGGTGAACGGAATTGCGTCGTTAGGCTGGGTAACGTGAATGCACTTGCCGTGCGTGGAAAGGGAAACGTGTTTGCGAAGAAATTCTCTCTTGGCTTGGCTGTCCATTTCAGGAGTAACAGTAGGCATTTCATCATGTCAAATGGATATACGTTGCTTTTGCGGGGTTACTTTTCCTGCTGTTCCAATGGTGTATACAATCATAACACAGGCGCAAAATGACCTCAAGGTTGACGCGCCTTAAAGCCCCACTATTCATTCATTCATTCAATCATAACACGCCCCCCTCAAATATGTGTTTGTCTTCCAGCTTTGGGTGTTTTTAGGTATGCAGGTAACACAGGTTGGGCTAGGTATAGGTTTGAATGAGGTTTTAAAACACTTCTAAAAGACAACCAAGGTTTGGCTAACTCCATTTCAAGCTTAGAAGGAGAGTATAGTTTTGCATCTTCTTCGAGGACCCAAAACTGCTAGTCGCGAGCTAACAGTTTCAAAACTTACTAGCCATGTCTTGAGCCGGACAAAAGGCTCCATGTGCAGTTATGAGAGTCGACTTTCTAGCGGAAGTGGGTCCTTGAGGACGCTGCAAAGCCACTCCCCTTCTTAACGTGAAATGAAGTATAGGTATTTTTGAATGGAATTTCTGAACGACTTTTCCAAAATCTTTTCCCGAGGTTGATTTGAATGGGTTTTGAAAACGCTTTTTGAACAGGAGCAACCCCTATTGACTATAGTGTATACCTACAAATTTGCAGCTCCATTATTAACCGAGGTCGGTAACCTCTCTCTTCTCATGTCTCATCTTCATCCTATAAAACCACCAAACCAACAAACCATTCAACCATATTTTGACACTATTCAAATGAACTTGCGAGATATCCATGTCGCCTTTGAAGCCCAACACTGTCGAGCTCAAAGATACTATATAATGTCGAGCTAGTGGGTGGAGAGGAGTTGGCTATGACTTCTTTTTATCAAAAGTAGGCAACTTTTGATAAAAATTTATCCGATTTCGGAATCCTATATTACGTAAATCCTATCATAGTCCTATCCCATCCTAGAGAACGTTCTACCCAATAACAATTGCTGAGGATGATTCTTACAATTGATATATGATTTCTCACGGAAGTTCTTTACCCTTTTTCCATGCGGATGTATTAAATTATTAAATAAGATTAAGGTTCGAACCCGATTCATAATTTCTCTCTATTTAGTTTCCACATATTTTGGACAATCTCCACTTAGGTCCACGACGGTTCTCAATTTCATTTTTGCCATTTTATTATTTTTTTCATGGAAAATCTGCTTAATTTGTTTTATCCTTTCTCTCCTTTTGTAAAGACAGTCGAGACTGAAATGACAAGTGTGAATCGGTGCACAAAAGATCCATGGGTCCGTGTGCTTTGAAACTTGACTTCGTACGGCTACAAAGCAATTTAGATGCAAGCCTTTCTCTGGGGTTTATTCAATTTAGTTTTAGGTGTGCGAGGAATTGAAACGTACATGGTCTCGTATACGAATTCAGTTGATCCTTTGTTGGACTTGAACGTTTTTACTTATAAATTGGCTAGAGATTTCTATTTTCAATAAACGCAGCTTCATTTACAATGTGTGGCTTTTTCGATAATAATTGATGAGCGTAGCGAGCGAAGCGAGCGAAGCGAAATCATCAATTTCACTACTGCTAAAAAAAACACTTCGTGTTTGTTTGTTTTTTTTTTTTGTATGTGTGTTTGCGCGCGCTCTACAGGCCAAACGCCTGCTTCGAGTGGGATGAAATTTTCAGGGTGTCTACTTTTGTTCTCAACTTAGACCCCCTGCGTTTTTCAAGAAAATCCTCCACATCCTTCACTTTCAAAGCAGAAAAAAGAGCGAAATTCGACAATTGGGCAAGTTTGGCAAAGTACGGAAATTTATTTAAAAGTGCGTATTTTTTTCAAATGTTCCCAATTTCGATTTGCCTTTAGAAACCATCGAAACCAAATCGAAACATCACACCAGATTTTTCCCAATAAAAACCAACCCAATAAAACCCAATAAAAACCCTTGGGCATGAGTTACATCTATGTATTAACATGCACAATGCTCAATGATCTCAAAATGAGCATATTTCCGCTACCCGACAGCTCGGACAGAAACAAAGAAAGGTCAGAATCGTTTACATTTTCAAGTGATCAGAATTTTTGAGAAAGCATTGGTCCGGCTTGCTGCTCCATGATTTAGGCTTTTGCCTCAATCTTTTTATGCGTTAAATACAAACCGCTACGCTCATCTTCAACGCAACACAAATTGCGTTCGCCCTAGTAATAAAAAAATTTGAACTAACACAGTTTTTTTTGGGAAAAATATAACAATGCTGAATTCTTATTCCAACCACATACTTCGAGATGTAGTTTGTACACACAAAGAGCACGATTTTTTTTAGTGAACTACAATGTGAGACACCTATACTATAAATACAAGAAAAAAACCTAACTCCCATATTTTGGTAAATAAAACTAAAATTATCTTTACTGTATTATGAAAACTGAATTTGAGGAATGCATTTAGAATGTATAAGGGGTTTGCATGTTTTCGTTAGAAAGGACAATAGAAAAGTCAACGCACCCACAAGAATCCTGCGACTTTGAAGCAGCTGTTGTGACTTCCTATAACCGGGTTAAAAAAATCACAAGTTCTTTGACTTCGTCTTCCAGCAAGCAGCACTCATATTGCCTCGTGTACCCTTTGATCATAATACGCAACGAGCTCAGCGCTGTATGTCTCCCGTTCAACGTTAAAGTATAGGCCTTACCAGCTGTCATATTCGGTCTGATCAACTCTATAACGAAGAATATCTCGTTATGAATTACTATTCGAAAGCTGAAATACATATTAGTTCATTCTAAATAAGAAAATTTAATTTTAGAAGTTGCCAAATAACCCAAAAGATTGTTTGTTTTAAAGTGTATCCACTTTTAAGATAACGTGAAATCCGACACAAACATCTTTTATGCAGAGCGAGCTGGCACGGCATACTAGTTGCCTATCCCGTATCGGAGCAGTGAGAGCTGGCAAGGCATACTAGTTGCCTATCCCGTACCGGAGCAGTGAGAGCTGGCACGGCATACTATTTGCCTATCCCGTACCGGAGCAGAGCGAGCTGGCACGGCATACTAGTTGCCTATCCCGTACCGGAGCAGTGAGAGCAGGCACGGCATACTATTTGCCTATCCCGTATCGGAGCAGTGAGAGCTGGCACGGCATACTAGTTGCCTATCCCGTACCGGAGCAGTGAGAGCAGGCACGGCATACTATTTGCCTATCCCGTACCGGAGCAGAGCGAGCTGGCACGGCATACTAGTTGCCTATCCCGTATCGGAGCAGTGAGAGCTGGCACGGCATACTAGTTGCCTATCCCGTACCGGAGCAGTGAGAGCAGGCACGGCATACTATTTGCCTATCCCGTACCGGAGCAGAGCGAGCTGGCACGGCATACTAGTTGCCTATCCCGTACCGGAGCAGTGAGAGCTGGCACGGCACACTAGTTGCCCATCCCGTACCGGAGCAGTGAGAGCTGGCACGGCACACTAGTTGCCTATCCCGTACCGGAGCAGTAATCGAAGAGGTACACCTATAATCGCTTCCGTCCGTTTAGCAAGACGCGGCGCAATGATTTGGGAAGCTGTGATCTCGCCGCCAGCATCCAATTGTCTGCTGAGGCAAGTAGACTGACCTATCACGACGCCGCTAACCAGATTGGGGCGCTGCAATCGCTAATTACCTGCACCAAGCGGTTCGATCGGGCAACATCGGAGCAATTACCGCCCGATTGCCGATCGCTGAAGAGACGAGAAGAGTCGCTGGTCCCAGAGTTGCGATCTCTGATTGAAGGCAGACATCTTTCTTTTCGCCAAGGTCAATATTCCGGCAAGCTTTTCCAGTAACAGGCCTATGGACCATGAAGCCTTTTATTCTTGTGCATTATCATGTAGAAGTTCCCCGAGGTTAAGCAGTACAGCTCTGAGTCCGATTTTGGATGGGTGACCACCATGTGACTATGCAGTGGCATTTTTTATGGTTAACGTTTCCCACAGTCTTCTGGCAATACACATGGCCATAAGACTAAGAGCCAATGTCCATTTAGCAGGCTGTGCGTTGGTGAACTCAAAATAATCCTAGTGTATTTCTGTTTGTCTACAGGACATGAAGCCTGTGAAGTTAGTATGTCCAATTTGACTGAATCCTTGCTTTATCAACCTCTCGAAAGCTTGGATTAGTGGAGGAATGAGCACCTTCTCTTTTCTGTAGAATTTACATGTTATACGTTTACAGATACACAAACTAATGCAAAAAGCGTAAGCTGGGAATTTATCCAAGTGCTGGTACAAACATGGCGGATAACATGTGTGAACAGAAGGCCATTCTCTGAATGTAGGTGCACGTTCGCTTTCTAGTCGAGGATGGCGGTTGGTAAACGTGTTGGACGGTTCGAGCGCACCGTGGAAATGCACGATTTATAATGCCAACTGTTGAGACCGTATCGTGCAGGCGAACATTGACTGTGCATGGTTCGTGTACTGCACGTTGCATTGCGTTGCATTCTCGGTTTGCATTATTATGGTTATGGAGATGCATTTGCAAACCCGAATCGACTCAATAACACCATAAACTCGATTTATTGAAGATGAATGGCAGACATTTTGCAACTGGAGGCTGGCAAACTGACTCGAAAAATTATTATTGGACTTGTGTAGGTTCCAGTTCGATCTTCTATAACTTTTAGCAGCTTTTAGACTATATGAATTTGCCTTTCGTTCGGAAGATAAGGGATGCTGAATCATTCTTAATGTACTATAGGTGCTTAAGGATTCTAGTACTTATTTGGTCATTGTTTCATAACCTTTGGGAGTAAAAAAAAAACTCAATTAGCACTCAAGTCTATAGTACTTAATTGTACAATGACAGGCACGTACACTCTCAAAAAACTTCACATGGACCTATGTGATAGTGACATGAAATCATGGCAATGATTGTAATCAAATATGTCGTGGTAGCTTCCCATGGCTTCCTGGGAATGATTCACTTGGTTCTCGGCTGCCATTGCAGGAGCCTGCCACCTACGGGAATTTGAGGTTAGGATGCCCCGAGGAGGTTTTAGACCTTTCATTGGGATGGTTAGCAAGTTTGGGAGCCAATTATGTAGAGTTTCCACTGGATTGCTCTAGTTACCGATATCACTGCCCGATACGTCTCGCAGCCTAGTGCCTATATACCCTTAACATCCGTGTTCAATGGGCCACATGGCATGCGCTCATGGGAATCATTGCCATGGCGGCGTGGATGACGATTTTAAAATGGATTGATTAACATGCCAATTACTAAAGATCACATCGAGTCGCTCAAGATAATGCATTCACATACAGGCCATGTGAATAAATCTGAGAGTGATACACTTCTGCGCATTCACACAGCTGTTTCAAAAGCTCTTTGGAGCGAACCACAACAGTCGCTTCGATCTGAGAAGGATTTCTGAAACAAGTCTTGACCATTTCCCAGCGATAGAGTTCGATTTTCACAGAGCGCTCTAAACACGGACATGACACCGCGCGTGCGCATTGCAAATCCACGCGTACCAAGCGTGCACCGGACAACTTACAGCCAGCGACACTGTGTTTATATACTTCTGCACAAAAAACAACTACGCTGGCGTTTCTCTCAGATTATATCAATTATAAGAACCATACACTTAACTTGATAAAATACGGCGTGTTGATTTTAATTGTTGTTGCCGTGGGGATACGAAATCTTGCGGCGATAGCTGTCAAAAGGCCGAGTGACAAACTTGACGCAGCTTCGCGAAAGACGTAAGCGCATGCGCGAACGCTTCCTAGTTCCACGCACGCACACGCGTTCGACGATCGAGTTTTTGTTTTGACTCTATGTGATTTTCCCGGTTTTTTGCGTCGCTGCAATACGGGATTTTACCGCATGGCGATGGCTGTGTAGCAGCGCAGAGTTTCGCATGGGGTTTGAATGTCGCCAGGTTTCAAGGCTTTCAGAGTGACACCTTTGTGGTTAAGGGGTGGGATCGTTTTTCACTTATTCTCATTTTCGCCTGTAGAAGTTGCGTGGATTTGCATCTTCCTCGAGGACCCTGCTGCTAGACACGAGCTAAGAGTTTCAAAACTGCTCATAGAGCCTTTTGTCTACCTCAATTGGCATGGATATAGGTTTTTAAACTATAATCTCGTGTTTAGCGTGAGTGGTTCCTCTTGGAAGGTGCAAATCCACATTCCTTTTCGGAGTGAAACGGCTTGTAGACTCAAGCCTGCAGCGGCCGATTCGGTTAGCGCGTTTTTAAATATACGACTTCGCCGCTAAGGAAATCACCGCGATGAACTTGAACTGAATTTTTTGGTTTTTCATTCATGAATAGGTCGTTTAACTCTTTTAGCATAATAAATCAGATGCTATTGTATGTTTTACAGCGTGCAAACACGATTTTAAAGTGTGCAGGAACAATCTCAACCTCAGACTCTGAAGTTCTTTGTTTGTTAATTGCGATAATGATGTACTGGTGCCCAGGAAATTTTCCCTGTCCCCTCATATTTACTACCATATCTACAAACGTGGTATATAGTTCGTTCACGAATTACTGGTCAAAACCACTTTCAGGGCTTCGGACAATGTCATTGTTAGCATAGATATATATCTTGCCATGTGTCAAGAATTTGCACCAACTCTGTCCCTTTCACAGCCCTGTGTTGAAAATTTTCGGGGAAACCCCTTCATTGCCAATCATCAGGTAGGTGAGCACACAAGAGGGACGAAAGAGACAACGCAGCTATTTGCAAGGAGATCCGTCAGTTGTCACTCTCGAAGAGAACACAACAGAGCTTAGCCGAGCTTACAAGGGGTCTTCCTACCCCAATATCTCAAGTGGTTTTGACCAGTAATTCGTGAACGTACTATACCAGATGTATTGAACTTCTGGTCCATGACTCTTGCTGTACAGGTTTCAACAACGCATTACCGTCCACAATCACGACATTTCACGCCGAATCAGGTAATTGGCTTAAAAAGTGGCAAACCACAGAGCAAACTATAATAGCACAGCAAATTGTTGCACATCTGGATTCGGATTACCGAGTACCGTTCAGATGAACCGCAACAGCGCAATTGTCACCGCTCAGCTGTTCCGTGTCTGTCAGAGTCTTGCAACGACTCCCGTTGCGCGCGCATGTCACGTCGCCGTCGATACTAACTCCCGCGCGGTCGTTTGCTTCCTTGCAGATCGCCCCCATCGACGCCGCCAAGCCGAAAAAGTCGTGGGGCGAACGCCTCAAGCTCGGCGTCACCAAAGGCGACAAGCAGACGCGCGAAGACGAGCGCCGTCAACGGCAACAACAACAACAACAACAAGAGGCCGCCCACAACAACTACCTAGTCCAAGAGTACCACAACAAGTACGGCACGCTCTCCGACGGCAGCGCCCTGTCCAAGTCGATGAAGTACGCCGAGACCTGGCTGTACGGCAGCGTCCGTCAGCCGTCGTCGTCGCCGCACCCGCTCCTCTACCATCACCAGCCGCCGTCGACGACGTCCGTCCCGCCCGTCGCGGTGTGCGCATGCGCCGAGCTCTTCGGCGGCACGATGCGCGCGCAGAAGAGCGCCGCTTCGTCGTCGGGCGTGTGCAAAAAGTGCGGCGGTTCGCGGCTGCCGTGGCGCGGTGGCGGTGGAGGCACGCTGCGTATCGGCGGGACCGTGCGCGTGACGCCCGACGCCGCGCGTTACGGGGGGACCGTTCGCGTGACCAGCAATCGGGTGCGACCCTCGCTGATGAACGTCGCGCCCAACGTGTCCGGCTTCGTGCCCGACCCGTACGATCTGATGCGTCGGAATCGGCTGGCGACGCCGGCGTTCGATTTCGACGACGACGCCGACGTCAAGCGGAGACGCCGCGCGAAGAGCACGTCGCCGGGACGTCATAATGTCAGGCGGTCGCCGTCGCCGCCACGCGGCAAGGAGACGCGTCGGGCGCGACGGGACCTGGCGTGGGAGAGCGACGAGGTCGCCGTCGCGTCGCCGGCGGACGGCAAGCGCAAGTCGATTCTGGAGTGCGACGTCAATCCGTATCGGTTGATCGCGAAGACGGCGAAGGGCGACGAGGTCGAGACGCGACTCGCGGACACCGACGACGACGACGACGACGACATGAGCGACAACGCGCTCGAGGACGACACGACCGCCGACGAGAGGACGACGACAGCGGCGCAGGTCGCGAAACCGGCGCCGAAGGGCGTGACGGTCGCCGGGCAACGCATCCAAGTGTTTGCCGGGTCGACGGGCGTCGACGCCGAGTACGTCGCCGACGAGCCGGAAGAGTCGCGACGGCCGGCGTCGCTGATACCGCGCTTCCAGTCGCCGAAGCGGCCGCAGCGCCGCGTCAAGTCGCTGGACGGACTCGCGGTCAAGACCACCGCGCCGGCGACCGGCGAAACCGAGAGTGGCCGCGCGGAGCCGTCGCCGAGTTCAAACAACTCCCGAATAGAAAGGAGAAGCAATGCGATTTCGTCCAACATCAAGTCCATACTGAAGAAACCGTCCGCGTTGGCGACGCCGGCGGCCGCCGGTGTTCAGGTGCCGCCGCCGCCGCCGCCGCCGCTGCCGCCGCCGATGACTTTCAGTGACACCATTCGAGAACCGGACCGCGTCGAGAGCCAGTCGGACGGCGAGCGGCTAGCGACGACCACGGCCAAGCAGCGCACGGCGGCGACCAGCGCGATCCCCAAGTCGACACCGCACCACGAGAAACGGGAGGGCAGGAAGAAGAAGAAGAAGCAGGTGCAGTTCGACGACTCGGTGACGCGCAGTGCGAGCACGGTGTCGAGTGATGTGAAAGAGTGCGAGGTGGCCGGCGATGATGCTGATAATATCGAAGTGCGGTTTCTAGTGAGCGTGCCGACGACGTTGAGGTCGAGTGGCTTCGGGGTGCGCGACGAGGATGAGGACACGGTGAACGACGCCGACACGGATATTCGCGACCGGGGGATGGCGCCGACCGTGGGCAGGGTGTGGCCCAATCAGCTGTCGACTCTGGGTAAGTTGAGCGCCTTGGCTTCAAGGTCGCGGGACTGTGTTTGTGTGTGTGTGTGAATCAAGTGCTGGGCAATTCTACATCTATCCTACGTAGCATGTGTCGTATAACTGCATGCCTATAGGGTAGCGATTGTGTAAAAATGTATCGATCGGTAGCTAAGGGTAACAGATCGAAAGCTTGAAGTTGCCTGCTTATTCAAATAGGCCGTGCTACCGATTAACATCGCTAACTCGTCGATACCTTTACACAATCGCTACCCTGGTATAACAAAATAAATTCCTTTCGAAATAGTCCACGTTTAGTTATGGTTATACGCTATATATTTCTATTTCACCCTTATAAGGTTGGAAGGTGAGAGGATTTGCACTTTCCAAGAGGACCCTCTGCTGATAGACACGAGCCATGAGTTTCAAAACTGCCCAGATGCCTTTACTATACCTCAAGACATGGGTCGACACTCTTCGCTCCGTGTCTTGCAGCAGTGGGTCCTCGAGGAAGATGCATGCTTCTTAGGGTGGAATGGAGCATAGATATAGAGCATGCATGCCAGATAGAAATGTACACATTTTAATTCAGTAAGACCATAAGAATAGAATCCTCGAGTTTTGCACGATTTGCCCGTAAACTCCCGAGTTCGGAAGGCTGCAGATCTTAGGAGTTAGTATGCTAAATGCCGACCCAATGTTCATTGGTGGTGATGGGAGAGATGGAGTTTCAGTCCATCCGGTCGGACGAGCCGTGGACAATTAACCCAAAACTTTTCGCGAATTATAATTACTGTACTTGTCATAAAGATGATCATTTCCTGAATTATTTAATTGCAAAATCGGTTTAGTATAGAAAATTGTTTGCAATTTGCTCTATGTTCCTTCACGCGCACGAGAATTATTAACTTCTCAAATATATAGGTAATATAACGACATATAGGTATACGTTTCAAATGCTAACTGTGTACCTTGTCGATCAAGACATTAAGAAATTATCCAAAGATATGCCACTTTCCTAAATTTCGTGTCATTAGGTGTGTTGCAAATAATTTCAATAACAACAGGCGTCACTAATTAAATGTATACACGTTCGACAAAATTCTATTTTTACTTTCTATGCAACTATAATTACACACCCGAAAATCACCTCAACTATATATAACCGAAGAAGTGACACATTTAGGCCCGCCCGAATCGACAAAACTAATTAATTACAAACTAATCAAACGATGTTTACTACATAAATCGCTTTGTTTTTCGGATTCGCTCGACGCCTCATCACTTTCTCCAATGCAGCGTGAAGAGAGACCAATCCCCATCTCTGATCAGATCTTCAATCGGTAACCTAGAAATTACACCTTGCCTCGTTTGATATAAAACTCCGGGCAGTAATAACACATGATGTCCATTCTATATAAAACTCACATGGGTTTCACTTCCGTCCAGTGATTTGAATGCTGGTCGCGAACGGATAGCGATTTTGTCCAGTGGAGAAATTACGCCTATAGATCGAATCGACCGTAGTGCGAACGGAATTCGAACGTGGCGTTGGATCATTTTGGATAATCGGCGTTTTGTTCTTTTGAAATCGGTTATGGCTTAATTCGAAATGATCGGCCGTAAGAGTTTGTGACGACGGTTTCGTTTTGTAACTGGGCGCATAATATTGTACGGGTGACTTGTAGATTTATTCCGGTCGATCCATTAAAGTTCGTATAATGCGAAGGACCCATTGGTGCAGTTTCGATTTCATTTCCCTAAATAGTTAATTAAGTTGTGGTCGATTGTTAAGGCTGTCGTACCAATTTTGGTCACACTATTAAAATGTCACGTATGGAAATTAAAAATAAGTTCGCCGTTCTAATAATATAATCGACGGAGAAAGTCATTTAAATTTTTTAAATAAATTAATGTGCCTAGGTTGTACTTTACATGTCAATTATTTTCGTCAAATTATAGACAACGTGACCAATTGAAGTATGCTCACTGTACGCGAATTTTGGATTAACTTTTTAATAGATTACGGGTCGGCTTTGTTATTGACCTTAGAAAAGAACCGAGTGTTAAGGTTGTTTCGTTTATAGCGCTAACGGCAAAATTGCTCGACGATCAAAAAGAAGTATGGGTGTATATACATGCACACAACATATTTCTATCCTTTCACTACTGTTTACCTTTGAGAATCTTGGAGAAAATAACGCGCTAACTTTAGAAAGCATGTAAGTTTGCGTGTTGTACAGAGGGACCATAATACGGCAGAGCGTAGACGACGTGTTTTTTGTGGTACAGATTTCGGCACGGTATATACTCCATTTAACCCTAAAACGGAGAGTGGATTTGCATCTTCCTCGAGGACCCACTGCTGCTACACACGAGCTCAGAGTTTCAAAACCGCCCATAGAGCCTTTTGTCCTGTTCAAAGCGTGACTTGTAGGTTTTGAAACTCTTAGCTCGTGTCTAGCAGCAGTGGGTCCTGTGGGAAGATGCAAATCCACTCTACTTCTTAGGTTGAAACTGAGTTTAGTCTTTTAAAACTTTGCCCATGACGGAAAACGAGTCCATATATACTTAAAAAGCGGAAAAACTGTCGCAGTTGTTTTGGCACAGGCCTGGTCAAAAAGTTTGCTGCCAATGTAAATCAGAAAATCGAACTGGGATTTTAACGTTTTCGGCGACGGCTGGGTCGAATGCTTCAGGTTCAACATGTTGTTTATTAGGTTTTTTTAGGTAAACATATTGAATTGAATGGCAAATAAATAAAACAGCCAAACAGCCAAATCAGCCAAGTAAATTACTCACAGTTTTCTAATCCCAATTTGAAGTCTTTCATTTAGTTTCTGTGGCGAAACTGCAGTACAGCCGATACCTAATTCGTTCAAGGAGGTACTTGAGTGATTTGATGCTCGTTACAGCGCGCCGCTAATGCTAGCGCGTCTTTCCGCGAAATCCCAAGTCGCTGATATCGAACGATTTTGTCATCGGGCGAGAGGACGGGGAGAAAGAACGCTAATTGAATGGAGTAATTTCACCACGTTTTTGTTCCAGTCCGCGAAATCGAGTTAGAATTATACTAATTCGATATATACGCGTTTCAAAATATAACTGCTGATCAGGCAGAAATACTGTAACCGTTCGATTTTCAATTTGCGAGAAATTAATCTCTGACTGTTCGCTTTCAACGACTGATTCATTATACATTTCTTTGTTCGCACGTTCTAAAGAAGGCTTGTAAAGTTTAAATTTAGAACCAATTCTTTTTGTGATTCTGGACACTGTTTAATGAATGTAACTTTGAACGTTCTTTTATGTGGTCAAATTTATACGTTCGTTGGTGACATAACCTTACTTTGCCACTTAGAAACTATCCCAGGCAAAGTGCATGAAATATGAGACTTTAGGTGTATAGGGACAAGCACAGATAAGGTTACCCAGATCTTTCACTCCATACTAAAGCAGCTACGCGAAAGCCCTCCGCCCGCAATAATAGTCAAGTCAAGGGATGTCAAAGGATGTCAAGGGATGTCAAAGGGATGGCAGTCAAGGAATGGAGTCGCTGTTTTTTGTTGTATCACATGTAATCAAGGTAACTGTAACCACCTGAGGAACATTGGGTCCCTTGATTTTAATTGGCCTTGTGCCAAGGCCTGGTAGAAAATGTTAAAACAGGAATTGTCAACGCACCCCAGCGATTGCCGGCGAAACTACTAGCATCTAATTTTTGCCGTAGCCTTGTCTGGTTGTGGTTGAATGTCTGGGTAACCTTATATCTGTGGTACTGTAAGTTGTAACAACTCATATATACCTTGCCGAAATTCCGAGACAGTTTGTTTCATGCATGCCTTTCAAAACAAACTGGACATTCGAAACTCGATCTCGTCTACAATGCCAATCAGATTCCAATCAAATTCCATTGCAACGTTTTCGCCGGCCAATTGAATTATGTGCAGCGTCGACGGATCAATCGATAAAAACAGGTGCCACGCTCGCTGGTGATTGGTCGGTCGGTAGGCACCCAACGGTGATATTAAAAAGGGAAAGGAAACGCACAATTTGCATGACAGAAATTCCTGCGAGATAGCTGCATGCGTGAGCCTTGTGCACTGCAGGACTTGTTCTTTCAGGCATGCGCATTCCATTCGATTAATCGGAAAGTCGATGCCTAATCGCCCTTTGACTTCTGTATGTCTACGATCCAAAGCATCAGGACACTTGCTGCTGATATCACACTTTCAGTTTTGTTCAGAAGCAGAAATTACTAAGTTTTTTTCTATGTACTTTATACAGTGTGTAGTAATTTGTAAAGTAAGAAAGTTACAAGACTGTTTTTTTTCTTTCTTGTGGCGCCGAGTCCTTTTTTTGTCAATTTTCTTATATAAGATAAAAACAAATGTCGTCGCGCCAATATTTCTTATATCTTTCACGCCTGGCGCCTCTGTACATTGCCATTGAACATTCCTAGCATAGAACAATAATTGTGCCGTAACACAGCGCGTTAGCAGCGGGGTATTGCTAGTCCTGGTATAAATTTGCTGCAGTGACCGCCGCATTTTTCTTCTATGCACATACACATACCTACTTCCATATTCCCGTGCCTCTTATGGGATCATTGCTATTATTTCATATCATCTCAAAGCACAATTAAGCTGCACTAACTATAAAGCTTTTGCCATATCGCCAACGCACGAAACGGCGCGGCGTCGGCATCAATTTGCACCCTATGATTTCATTTAATTCTAATACATTACACTTGAAACGATGATTGCAAATTGCGAAGAAGACGACGACGAAAAAATCGTCAAAACAAGTATGGGAACGAATCTTTTTTAACATTAATAACAAGCATAATGACTGCTATTGCTTCATGACGTAAAAAATCGCAAGATTTTCGTCACCACTTTCTGTTTCCACGATTGAAAACTCCACACACCGCCTACACGTCTATAAAAAGACTGTCCATTTTTATCTTACCTCACGTATTTAGCGGTCCTAACATCCTCCCACTGGCGCGATGTGTTATAAAAAAGCACGGGGAATTCCTGCACCGTATTTCGAATGTAAATTACCCGTATGCTCTATGGATAACCACGGTGATTTCGACGCCGTGGTCAACGTGACACGGCCGTGGGTGATTGTCTGGTCATGGGTCCTAATCATCTTGCGTGCATTCGAGATGCTGTCCCGTGTGGGAGATGTTGCTGCTTTCCTGGTTTCGGACTTTGGTTTCGGAGATGGACGTTAGATGACCGCATGTTTCGTCTTGGTGCGCACGCGATTTGAGATTAGGTTGATGTCCTTTTGATGTGTTCATGGATGTTTGGTATATTGGCGTTATGGGATTTTTTTGTTTTTTACTTTGGAAATTGAATAAGTGACGTTGCTGTATAAAGTGACATGTGTATACCTACTGAGTTGCTGTTTGTGAAATAATGAGTTTGGAAATATTTACATGACGGCAAAAAGATTTATTTATCAACTTCACAGATACTTAATGTGTAGTTGTAAAACCACATTATAAAATGTTCATCGCACTAAAAATGTTTCGATCTTAAATTGGAGATTTTCTTGAATTTTTTTTCTAACAAGTTTAATCTTTGATCTTTGGTCATCTCCACAATTTTAAGCTTTGAAAAAATCGTGTCAGAATGCTTCCAAACGATCGTTTACCGACCGTTGTTATAATCTATCATCTATAAAATATCGATCAGCAATTAGAATTTTTATTGTTTTATAACAGTTCGAAGTCGGTATTTGATTCTCGACCCGGCCTTGTTGAGATCACGATAACAGATCTTCTCTACAATCTACAAAGTCAGCAACGCAAATTCCGATCTTTTGTACACGTCGAGAGTGTGATGAGAGTAAATTTCTCCGCTGGACCATAGAGAGGCCATCCATGATTTACTACTAAAAAAAAGTCCAGAGCTCTGGCATTGGTCGGTGGTTGTAAATCGTCGTTCACGTTTCTATACCTTAATGCACACCTTGAACTTTCTAACACTCTTTTGTAGGTAACACACGCTCTTTTGCTATACGACTTTATAACGAGACGGGATGATTTTCCTGGGAGGTGACGGTTATTAACATGATATTTGAAGCAAGGTCGACGCTTACGACCTTTACGTCATTCACTTGATCTGTATGTACAAAAGAATTTTTAATGTTATATGAAAATGTCGAAAAATAAGTCGTGCTTCAAGCTCAGCAAACAAGCTGAATGCACATGAGATTGTATTACGAATTATTATATTCCATTACCACGTTTTTGTGCTGCGATTGTGGCGAATGCATTTCATGCAATTGGCAATATCACGTCTCAAATTGTCCAATTCAATACCTTGCTTAAGTGTCCGCGAATCGAGGTCGCAATCTTATCCGATATTTTTCTTAAGATATGAAAATTATATTATTTCCAGTTGTAATCCATATAACATGTCTTATAAATTATAGATCAAACAAATAAATCCCCAGGAAACTGTGGTGTATAATAAATTGGCTCGTCTCTAATTTTCCTTCTGTCGATTACTTATATGCATTGCTTCACAAGCCAGAACGTATAAGACACACTATACATTTCTTAAAAATATACGGTATATCCCATAACCCCAGCCCATATAGCAGGTATATTGAACGTTTCTTGAACGTTGAACCTCTGCTAGGAGATAAAAGCATGTAATTTCATCATGAGAAAAACATAATCTATCTCTTCAGCTTCCTCCTTTTCTCAATTAGCTTAATAACAACTCGTGTAGCAACAACAAAAAAACTCCGAGTAGAAAATCGTGAATTTCGTAGCTGGCTACATCGTTGGACTGCTGCCAGCTTGTTGTTGTTTTACTCGTTGCTACGACTCGATGAATAATGGATTGTGTACCCTTATTATCGCCCCGGCTAACTCGGCTGGCCATCCCCTGGCTTGGTTTATTCGTGAAGATCCATGCTCAGGGGTGGGAAACGCTCATAATATCGAAATCACCATCATACCAACATACCTAGGTATATACGATGCTAGCTAAAGTCACCATAAATGTTCGGGTTTTCCATTTGTTTTTCAACTCCTAGTTGAGATCCCGAGCTAAAAACGATACGCAGAAAAAAGTAACGATTTCAAAATTTGGGGGGTGCGTCAACTACGTGGCCCCCCATTTACAACTCGTTTTTCTCGGAAACGGGATGAGCTCAAAACGTTTTGATTGCAGGTCAATTTCAGCTCAAAACGAGCTCAAAACGATGAGCAGAAAAAAAGCGTGAGTTTAAAAGAGTGGGGGGGGGGGGGGGGGACAAGTTGGTGGACCTTCCCAACTAATGCATGTTGCCATTGCATTAGTGTAAACAAAATCTTCAACTAGGAGCTGAAAAAGATGGTAAAAGATGGTAAAAGATGGTAAAAGATGGTAAAAGATGTTAAAAGATGGTAAAAGATGGTAAAATCAGGCATGAGTACCGTATCTTAGATACAGATAATTAGACGTTCCCGAACGTTATAGTGATAGCGACATAGAGATAATTTTATTATACCGAATCTCATGCCTAACTATTTACGAATACCGCACTAACTTTGAAATATCCAACAAAATCTTCATACAGCAAATAAGAGGGGCAAAATGTTAGTTCTCGAATGTTTCCAAACCAAAAAAACGTAAAAGAAATAAAGATCCATATTTTGCAATAGGTCCAATTTAAAAACAAAATCTAACCATAGACCAAACCTTTGATAACACAGCGCAGCTACAAGACAAGTATAGATGTCCATCCAACTCAAGTGTCTGATACAGTTCTAACCTTGCTGATCCCTGAAATGAAAGCAGTGGCCGTCCATGCTGATCGTATACCCATCGTGATGGGCTCCCTTAGCCAGAGCCGGCCCTGCCACAGGCCAACCGAAGCCCTCCAGCCCAAACGGGCGACCTCAAAACAAAAACAAACCCGATCTAGAGGCAACACTCTGTGCTCCTCTCCGTTGATACACACACGCACACACAGGTGTAAAGAAGAAGAAACTCCAGTGTGTGTATATACGCACAATAAAAGTCGAAGACCTTACGAAACGATTTCACCTGAAATTAGACCGGACGACGAAACAATTTGGCTCCGTGTTTTTTGTTTTGTTTAAATAGTCGCTGGGTTCGAGTTAGTGAGGAAATCAATTTGTGTGGGTTGTCTCGGTCTAGAAAAAAGGGGTAACTTTGGTGATAATTAGCCTGAAGTTAAATGGGCTCTTCGAATAGCTAGTTAACTCTTGTTTATAAAGTCTTTGTTTTGGGTTTTAGACCGTTTGTTATAATTTTTCAATAATACTGATGTGTTTTTTTTGTCAAACTTTTAACGCACACTTTTAAAGAGCAATTTCTAAACCGTGATGACCTTCCTTCTCCCTGCATTATGAAGATACTTATACCAAAAGAGAGAAATCCCATTTGGATTCTTCTCGCGGTCAAAACGTTTTGGCGTACTACCACGCTATTTCTTATTCCGTAAGGTTGATTTATCTGCGGTGCAAAGACAGATTGCTCTATTTACTCTTGGCCACCCACGGCGTCGAAATTGTTTTACAAGATGCAATTTGGCGGTCAGCGTCGCTTCACGAGTCGAATTCGAGCTCTAATGGGCCATGCTTTCACGGGTCAGCTGTTTTAGCAGGTCCGAGTCGATATACGGAACAATTCGAGCGTGAAATCTTGCTGTTTGTTTTCAATTTGCCATACCCGGCGATCTCTGAAAGCTGGGGTCAACTTCCTAAGCGGTTCGTCATTCAGTTTCTTTGGTTATTCGCAACAGAAATCACATCGGCTCTGCTTGCATTTTATTAGCTTTGGTTCATCTTTTACTAATTTATTTGCAAAGTAAAAAGACCAAATTATTGTCAACTTTTAAGAACTATTTCTCTCAAATGTCGGCCATAACCTTATTTTGCACAATTAAATTTATTATTATCAATTGATCCCGAACAACAGCTGTAGAGTGAGGAAAACCAGGAAAATGATATGTATACATAAACAAAGACAAAATCATAGCTTAGTTTTATGGAGGAAATTCGAATTATTTTACTCCTCTTTTCATAGAATCTAATGGATTTGGAGATCGATATTAAAGGAAAAGCCGTTCCAATTTTAATTGATATTTGGGTTACCATATTGATGAGCTATTGGGTAAATAGCTATAGGATTAGGTAAGGTTTAGCATCATTTGGTAATAATTAAAGGCATATGTAGGTTAAATAATTATCGCTTGTATTTGAATAGTAGTTCAGAGCACTGCTGTTTTACAAACCAAATGTACAAATTACAAACCAATTACAAACCAAATGAATACGATTTCAGGCAGTTTGTCCCAACATTTACCTACAATCATGCTCATCATAACAAGAGAAATGTGCATCCAAACGCAAAATAATCACATTAGCAATATTTCAGAAACTTTCCATTTGAACTTGTCTGTGTCGACGCCTGTCTCATGCATCGCAAAGGTGCAGCGGTCGATCTTGAAGTAGGCTAACGCTGCGGTTATCAACGGCTCTCGGTTCGATTCTCACTCGCAGGAAGCTCCATGTTTCGATACACAATCTGATATTTTGTGCAGGTTTTCATTAACTTCATACAAGCTTCGTTTTAGTCTCCCGACTTTTTTTTTTCAAATAAGCGCGCCATGGTCGTTTTTTTCCGTTTTTGTCATTTTTCGCGAAACTTTGAGGAAATAGAAGGGACAAAGTTGAAATCAAAAATCGCCCACTTCGATTTTCGCGTGAACATTTAGGTGATCTGGTTAAAAATTCCATGCGGGTTCCTTACTAGCAGGAAGTGCGATGTTTTGATTAAAACTATTATTTCGTGCAGTTTTTCATTGACTTTATTTGCACTTTGTTTTTGTCTTGAGACTTTAAGGAAATATAAGAGACAAAGATGTTATCAAAAATCTCCCATTTCTTTTATCACCTTTACTCCGGTGAAAATGATCTGGTAAAACACTCCCTTATACCACGAATAATGCTATCAGCAGGTACATTTTCTAAAACTTTCCACCATTAACACGCTGTGAACAGTGATAAAATAGTATACACAAGCGCACGTTATTCTTATCTATATATCCCATGCCCATTGTGCAGCTTGCTCGCTTTAACAGGTGAATATACTACGACTTAGTGCTTGCTGTATGCATCTGAGATAACAATATGCATGCAGAAGAAAGTTCCGACATTGAAAATTGAATAAAAAAAGCTGTACTACGTGCAGTGTCCGTTTTTCGTATCTGGCACACACAAAGAATTGAATTTATAACAATTCATTATGCGCCATTCAAGTTTTGTCCAAGCATATTCAGCTCGTCGAGTGTATACATTTGGAATTGTAAAAATGATTTTTATCATGCACGTACTTATTTTAATACGGTATTTTTCCCAAGTTCTCTTATTGAGATGTCGTCCCAATTATACAGTTGGAGGTCGAGTTCTGGACGGATCACGAACGTCGTAAAATTTATAGCGCCGGCCTCTTCGTCTTTTCATCAAGAGTTTCATTGAAAATGCAGTTAAAAAAATATTTCTAATGCCTTCGTGTTTTTGGACGGAGCAAAACATGCACGATTTCATTAAGGTGAATACTGATGAGACCTAGTGCATCTAAATCATAAAAACTAGTAGTGTATAATATATAATGTACTACTTATGGTACAAATAACATTCACTTTTTAATTAAATCACATTTTGATAGAGATGTGTTCGTATAGAAATGATTCGTTCCTCGAACATTCTTCTCCTGTTGTCGTGCAAACACAAGCAAACTACAACAATATATAATTAGAGACAGTGTTGGCCTAAAAGCAATTCGAGATCATCATCAACAAAAAAATAAACTTTTTGGAATTTTATGTGTATAGGCACTAACATGCCATGCGACTTCTAAATGGCAGAAATATCATTGCTCTTTTGGTTGCAAACGTTACTTTTGAAAGTGGTGCAAACGGGCACATTAAAAAATCCAGTGGACGCACTTTCGGCGCCAAGAATGTTTTCAGGAATGGTTAAATGCAGGTAATAAATTTCAACGGGGATAAAGGGACGAAAAGTATGGAATATGCGAGCGAAGCCCTCGAGAATTTTGAGTTCTATGTACTTTTGTAGCTTTATATTTTAACGCTAATTGCAGATAATTTTGAATGTTTTCACATTTCCGACTCGGTGCTCGAGGACACATTTTGCTCCCGTTCCACGAAAGTAGGGGAATTTACCCCTATATCCGGATGGTCCTCTATGCCTAGTGACCACGGCGCCCAATCGACCCATTGTGTCGCGATTTCCTCCGGGGCCCGACCCGCCCTCTGGCACTGATCCCCTCAGAGTATCGATCGCTGCAGCGTTCCCCGGTAGCGCTATTCCGTTTCGTGCCTTGTAGACGCAATTTAAAATTTCCCGCATTTAGATGGGCTTTTTGGGCAGTTTTTCTGGAGCTAGCCTTAAAAAATTACACAGGGTACACAGTTCGAGAACCTCCTGTGATGTTTCAGGAGTTATACTATTAAAAACTAGAGTACATCCTCGACAATGCACCATCGAGTTCGGAGATGCACAGAGAAATGACGCAGATTTGAGGCAAGAAAACGATTTCGAAGTGAAATGCGATGTAAATATGATGATTCAAGTCGTCCAATTGACTTTGATACCAGTTTGCTACCAATATGGTACCAATATTTTACACTACCAGTATGATTGCCAAACCGTAGATATTTAGCATTGTGTCTACGAGGCACGAAACGGAATAGCGTTCCCCGGTAGCACCTCGTTCCGCGTACCGACAAAGCAATTACCCAGACGTAGTTCACAAGCAGCAGTACGCCCACTACGACATTGCAGGCATCGAGCGAGTGAAATAACGACCGTGCACGGAGATACGGAGGCAATTAACCAACGAGATTTATATATAGTTCACCTTTTTCCTGCTTATATGCGTTTGGCTCCCCATTCCTAAAAAATCATATACCTACGTAACTCATTCAATGTGAAATATACCATATTGGTGCGTGGCATGCGTGCTTTGGTTCGTGCTGTTTCGTGACTGTGCTGGGAAAATTCTACGCCAAAGTGGGTGTCAGTTTTAAGATTCTTGTGTACACACCACCGTCATTACCACCAATACTAATATATACTATACTATATATCATATTCGAATGTCCACAGCAGCCCGGTATCCTATACAATGTTTTACAGTACCCCTACCCGATTCCATGAGGTGCTGACAAAAGATCCTGACACGCAGTGAACTGAGATTCAAAGCCAAAATATAAGACAGTCATTCTTCAGTGATAAAAAAAAGCGAAAACAATATCACTTGTCAATCGGCCAGAGTTACATTAGCTGTTAGCCACAGTAAGGTGAAAGACGGTTAATCTTCCTGATCGATCCTGGATAGAATAAATTATAAATAATAATAAAATAAATTGTCCTTTATTATAGTCCAGTTACACATATTTCAATTTCAATTTCTTTATTTTATCATTATTTTATCATTATATTTTATCAATATAATATAAGTGTATGATATTAGATAAGTCAAATCCTTAAATATACATTGCATGAAGGGTAATTGGTATACAGTCTTCGGTATATAAAGCATGTTTATACCCAGTGTCCCCGATGTCCCCCCTGCGGCATACTTTGCCGCGAGTGTACTAACCCCGTCCGTTACCGATGTCCCCCCTGCGGCATACTTTGCCGCGAGTGTACTAACCCCGTCCGTTACCGATGTCCCCCCTGCGGCATACTTTGCCGCGAGTGTACTAACCCCGTCCGTTACCGATTTCCCCCCTGCGGCATACTTTGCCGCGAGTGTACTAACCCCGTCCGTTACCGATGTCCCCCCTGCGGCATACTTTGCCGCGAGTGTACTAACCCCGTACGTTACCGATGTCCCCCCTGCGGCATACTTTGCCGCGAGTGTACTAACCCCGTCCGTTACCGATGTCCCCCCTGCGGCATACTTTGCCGCGAGTGTACTAACCCCGTCCGTTACCGATGTCCCCCCTGCGGCATACTTTGCCGCGAGTGTACTAACCCCGTACGTTACCGATGTCCCCCCTGCGGCATACTTTGCCGCGAGTGTACTAACCCCGTCCGTTACCGATGTCCCCCCTGCGGCATACTTTGCCGCGAGTGTACTAACCCCGTACGTTACCGATGTCCCCCCTGCGGCATACTTTGCCGCGAGTGTACTAACCCCGTACGTTACCGATGTCCACAGACGCGTTGGAGATGCCTTCGCGCGACCCCGACGCCGTCGTCACGCTGCGTCGCAGTCTCAGCGACCGCCAGATGACCGCGGCCGACGACGCCAACGGCCTCAGCAAACAGGAGCAGGCGGCCGCCATGTTCAACGACACCATGCGTCTGCACGTCAAGTCCGGCCGACGCACGGACAGTCGCCAAGCGTTCAGTCATCCCGGGTCGTCGCTCGATCTGAGCGGCACCACGCGCAGGGTGTTGAGTCCGAATCGGCCGAAGGAGCCGCCGCCGCCGCCGCCGCCTTTGCCGCCGGCCGCGAAGGAGGTCGGCAGCGAGGCCAAGGACGATAAGCGTCGGGCGGGCGACAAAGAGACGCCGAAGTTGAGGCTCGTTATCGCACCGCACGTCGCGACGCAAAAGCAAGATGTCAACGAACAAGAAAGTGCGAGGAACCGATCCCGCATCAGCTTCGTCGCTTCGGAAGTGGCTTCGCCGCCTCAGCTGCCGCCGCGTCACATATTTCCGTTCACCAAGAAGCAGATCCAGAACATCAACAACCAGAAGCGTCACAACAGTTTGCAGACGTCGCCGTCGTCGACTCTGGCCAGAGGCAACGAGCGCGGCAAGACGCGACCGAACTCGTGCATCCCTCAGCTCCACGGGGCGGTGACGGACGCCGGCCTGGTGCACGTCGCCTCCCGGATCCGCCATCGCAACAGCGACCCCGGCCCGGCGATGGGCGACGTCACGCTGCGAGTGGCCGACGACGGCGTGCGCACCGTGGTCTCCGTCTGCCCGGACTCGCCCGACATCCATAGGCTGCAGATCCAGACGGACGCGCCGGCGAGCGGCCGCACGTCGATCCGCATCAACGGCGACGTCGCCGAGCCCGACCGCAACGCCAACAAGGTGACGATCAGCGTCGGCGGCGTCGACAGCGCGACGTCGTGGCACACGTTCGTCGACACGACGCAACGCGCGACGCGCCACAACCACGCGAACCTGACGGCGAACCTGACGGCCAACCAGATCACGATACCCGTCGCTCCCGCCGAGCCTGTCTACAATCAGCGCAGCAACGTCCAAGTGGACGACCGCAGCGTGGTGATTGTCGACCGGACGACCGGCAAGTCGCTGGGCACGCAGCACGAGTACGAGGTGCTGGAGGCGTTGCTGGACCCCGTCGAGGCGGTGCGTCGCCACATGGTGGCGCACGTGTGCGGCCGCCCGATGCCCGACGGCGGCGTCAATCTGGTGTCGGCGTCGGCGATGGCGCGTCTCAACTCGCTGCTCGTCGAGCGCAAGAGCGTCGAGTCGGACGCGAGCGTCGTCGAGGTGTCGTCGCCCGAGTCGTCGCTGTCCGACGGCAAGTACTCGACCGAGGGCGGCGACCAGGACTACAACGGCATTTCGGTGCACTACTTTTCGGCGCCGCGGTTCGTGCTCGGCGACGACGGCGACGGCGACGACGACAAGGACGCCGACAAGGACATCTACGATGACGCCGAAAACATCTACGAGAGCATCAAAGATCCGATTTACGAAGAGATCGGACTGCCGGACACGCCGCCGCCGCTGCCGCTGTCGCCGCCGCCGTCGCTGGACGACCTCGACGACAAGCGCACGTCGCGGTCGATCTTCGAGGGCGCCTCCAAGTACGACATCCTCAACTACCTGGTCGACGCCAAAGAGCGCGGCTACGTCGAGTCCGACTACAGCGGCAGCAACGGCGACGAAGTCCTCGACGTCCTCAACGACAAGTCGGTCGAATTGTCGCTCGGCAACCTCAGCAGTCGCATCAGCAATCTGAGCAACGTGAGCGACTCGAGCGAAGACAACATGGCCATCATCACGACCATCACCAAAGACGAGCTGGCGCGCAAAAGTTCGGCGGACGTCGAGCGCCATGACTCCGGCGTCGGCTCGGAGACGAGCAAGTCGAGTCGCAGTCGCTGGCAGTCGCTGGCGGCGGGCACGATCCGCGAGGACCAGACGCATCTGTGCGAGGACTGCGACCTGGTCGTCGACACGCAGGTCGCCGACAGCGGCGTCATGTACGCGCCGCTCGTCTGTCGCAAGTGCAGCAAGAAGCGCGCCGAGCGCAAGGACACCATCACCGAGATTGTCGAGACCGAGGAGAAATACGGCGGCGATTTGCGCATCATTCTCGAGGAGTTTTACCGGCCGATGCTGGTCGCCGGCCTGCTCACGTCCGAACAGTTGTCGGCGATCTTCTTGAACGTCGAAGAGCTGCTGGAGAACAACGCGGCGCTCGCCGAGAAGCTGAGAGACGCCCACGACATCGCCGTCGAGCAGGGCGACGAGGACTTGCTGACGGTCAACGTCGGCGGTGTCTTCCTGGAGGCGGCGCCGATGCTGCACGCTTTCGAGTCGTACTGTACCCGACAGGTAAGTGTCTGGGCTGAGCGTCTCCTCTGTCCGATCGCTAATCGCGAGACTGGCGGATACTTTCTTTAACGCTAAGATGGCAATCATAACATCGGAGCTGTGTGCTGCAGACGCGCCGAGCTTTCTATCCGTCTGCAAACGCCTGATGCGGAAAACCAGTAGCTGAGCACGAGACACCTTCTATGCGCAGAACATGGGGCGGTGGGGTCGGTGTCAAAGAGCTGATAGGCGGACGTAATTGCATTGCGAGTAACTAGCTGCTAACAAGTGTCTATATGTAGGAAACGGTAATTACGATTTATGTACATAGATGATTTTAGAAGATGCTGGTAATTTTACGCACGGTTTTGCAAGATGTTGCTAAATGATGACGCCGAGTGAGAACGTTTGATTGTAATTGGTAGGGGCGTTTCGTTGGCGTCAAGTTTTCGGGGTTTTGTAGTTTCGGTGTTTACCGTGCAGAGCGTACGCTAATTTCTAGCTAGTTTTCATTTTTTAGCACATTTCGCTCTATCCTGCGATGTATGATGTCGGTATTTTCACTCAATTCTCTCGAAATTCAGTGGTATGGAAAGTTTCAAATAAACTACATTTTTTTACAAGTATAAACACTTAAAAACATTGTTAAATTTTAATCCATTTAATAAATATCGGTTTCATTTCATTTAATATCATTTACATTCATGTATTATCAGATAAAACTGTTGGATAGACTTGTCAGTTCATCAGTTGTCTTCATATTCTCTTCGAAACTCAGAACATGGAAAAATTTCACAAGGTTGATTTAAAACAGTAAAAAACTCAAAACACATTCCAATCTCAATTCAATATTCAATATCGAAGCTACATCGCTTCCGAGTTTACAGCTAGCAATGTCAGTGACACGATGTCATCAAGATTATCTCAGGACCAATTAGAAACTCCGTGGCAGAGTCGCGAACGTGACGTCAGTCACCTCCAGAGTCTGTGGTTGGTGCAGAGCCAATGTCAATGACATCGTGTCACTGACATTGCCAACTGTAAACGCAGCGTTAGCCTCGTTTAGTGCAATACTTCCAGCGAGCGTATACGCAACGCGTTGCGAACTATCAACCAATCAGCGTGTCCCCGCAACTCGAGTTGCGAAGGCTCAGCAACACGGGCAAAACATTGAACCTGTCCAATATTTTGGACGATGTTGCAGCAGCGGCGTTTTCGTGACGTCTTTTTGGCGTCCACGAAGAAGACGATGATATCCGTCACTATTTGGCGTCCATCTCACTCTAAATTTCAAGTCTGTACCATTATTGTTTCAATGTGAAAACACATCCGAAAAACTCATTTCGAGGTTATAGTTCGCCATTTTGCGCGGTTTTGTAGCGCCACTGTAGCAGCACATGCACGTTTGCGTTGCCGACAGAGGCGTAGTGACCGCCCCCGCAGACCCCGTGGTGCGGGGGGGGGGGGGCGCCGAGGTTTGGGGGGCGCCGAGCCCAAATATGCTTCTTTAGGGATTGCCCTCGGAAAATTTCGGGAGATTTTTTTTAGGGATTGCCCCGGGCCGGATTTTTCTCCCTATCTAACCCTGGGGGGCGCCATCAAAACTTTTGTTTGCGGGTGGGGCGCTTCATATTCACGCTACGCCACTGGTTGCCGAGACTTTGGCATTAGACGCACGTAGCCAAACAAAAGAGGCTCGCGACTTGCCGAAGCCGGCGTCGCAACCTCACGAGACCTTAAACACTTTCACGATGACCTATCCCAACGTCGCCGGGCCGAGCCGATGCTAGACCCGCGGTCGAAGACTGGCCCGCGGTTTTTGCAGACTTCGGTCGTCAATCGAGCGATCTTGAAATGAGATGCATGACCACGGGATTCGACGTGTTTTTGTATCGTTGTTAGTCATCGCATTACAGTCACTCCGTATATAGCCTTGTAGAAATCGAAATGCTAGCCACGTTCGTGTATAGACAAAAGAAGCTTTTGGCCAAATATAGCTGCATCGGTATATCGAACATAATATTGAAATGTTTCGACATTGAAAATAGAATTTGGTATGTGGATGCCACAGCAGATAACGAGTATTCGTTAGATCATCATAACTCATCCCTAAGGGCGCAGAACATTCTGCAATAAATCTTATTGAATTTTTTTTTTGCCATTCCGTTACTTCATAAAATGTTCTTAAATAATGCCACCTTTCAGAAGTTGGTTTAACAAAACTGTTTACAAGTAAGTAGACAGTCAAGTTGATTTTGACTTTTGAGATAAGCAATCCCTAATATTGATGAGCGTAGCTAGCGAAGTTAGCGAAGCAAAATCTTCAATTTCACCACTGGTAAAGAAATCACTTGTGTTTTTTTTTTATATGTGTGTTTGCGTGCGCAATACAGACCAAACGCCTGCGTCGATTGCGATGAAATTTTCAGGTTGTCTACTTTTGTTCTCAACTTAGACCCCTGCGTGTTTCAAGAAAATCCTCCATACCTCTCCCCTTCAATCAGAAAAAGAGAAATATCCGAAATTGGGAATTTGGAAAAATACGGAAGTTCATCTAAGAGTGCGTTTTTTTCCTAATTTTCCCAACCACACGAACATCTACAAACAGCTACAAAAAGCTACGCTCATCTTCAACGCGAACACTTTGGCAGCGTTTCCTAGTATATTTTAATAAACAATGCAATTTATGCACATTCAAATATCAGCGCTAAAAGCGTGCAACGGAAATTTGACCTAGACACATTTCGCAAATGGCTGCATGTACACCTAAAAAACGAACGTGCATTCGTATTCGAAGCTATAGCGGATGCATCTTTTCGACGAATCAAAGTTCACTTTCTCGGCGTTCACGCGTCTAAAGAAACGAGCTCGTTACGAAAAGTCACGAGTTTGGTTGCGCTAAACGCCGGGTCGCGCGTTCAAATCTTTCTCGCGTCGCGCGTTCAAATCTTTCGATTGTCTCACTTCGCACCGTCGCCGCCAGGCGCAATTCGAGCGCTGGTCGCCACTTAACCGCCCGAATCACGACTTTAGATATTATATACACAAAAGCGACCATTTGTTTTTCGATAATTAACCGACACTTTTTTCCTCTTCTGTCCGCGGTTTCCCTAGGCGCGTATTGCGAATTACAGCAATTGAAAAGTATAAGAAAGTGAAATTTTGC
Organism: Nemoura dubitans; assembly: GCA_921293005.1. Lineage (NCBI taxonomy): Eukaryota > Metazoa > Arthropoda > Insecta > Plecoptera > Nemouridae > Nemoura > Nemoura dubitans. Next base: position 5,897,773 of record OV121076.1, read on the forward strand.
GGTTTTTTTCTAAGTGATGTCTGTGTTGTTCTTATGATTGGTGATGACCGCATGTTTGGGCTCTGGAGGCGATGTTACGGCTGTGTGTGGAGGGGTCACGTTTGCCTAGGATTGTGGGTGGTATTAGGTGAACTAGATGAGAGCATTGCCGGTGGATTTAGAGAAATTGTAATTAGAGGAATTTGCGGTGTTATACTATATGCGGGAAATCGTGGGAAATACAGGACTAGATAATTGTTGGAATTTTGCTCATACCTGTTTTATTTTTTAATTAACAATGTTAATCAGGTTTATTGACAGTATTTGCTGTCAATAAACCTAATTCGCTCACAGTTTTTATTTAAAAAACGCATAATGTTACAAATATATAAAGCTAAAGCCGTTTAATCAAATCAAAACAATTAAAGAGTAGGTATATTATAGCTTACATTACATATTCATGAAAAAACCCGTAAGAGTCAAGCAAATTTAGAGCTCAAACCTTTAAGTTTAAGTTAAACATAATTAATTAACACTTTGTTTTGTTTCATCTTAGTTTATGTTCACAAGTGCATGTGAACATAGTGATTAAACTTAAATTGGCAACTTTTTAAATAGGAAATTAACTCTAAAACCTATAAACGTTGACTTATATAAACATCAGCTGAATACGTTTCTAAACTTACAGCCCATACCTTGAGCTTGACAGTACGGTATATGGGCAGTTTTGAAACTCAAGCTAATGTCTAGTAGCAGTGGACAGTCAACACCAAAGATACTATTATAATAACCTTGTCCACACTACTTTTCAGGGTGAAAAGTACCTACTTTACTTGACCAATAACTGAAATTGCAGATAATAAATTGTTTGTTTCATAGTTAAAAAAGTTGCGAAACTATCTTGACTTTGACACAGTGACAGTTATCAGCGACTTTCCGGTGAAGGGTCAGTACTTAGTGTTTGATGGAGCGGTCAGTTATTACTATTTACTGCACCCTATTTATCGATTTTAATTACTAATCATCGAAAGTACTATGGTAATAACAAGTTTTGCATCCGACCTTTTTTTTCTTTCATAACTGCAGCCAACTTTCTCACCTATAGCAAGGTGCAACTTGTATGTGTACCTGGCGATCGAAAGAGAGAAATAAAGAAATGTTAAATTGAAATGTGCTCGAAAGTGTCCCTATAAAATCGATGAGGTCATTTTATATTTGTTAAAAGTGAGTGGTTAGATCAAGAGAGGTCGTGTTATGTGACGTGCATAATTAATTTGCTATTCACAGGATTGGCGTTTGCAATTTTGGTAATGCCAACTTTTACTATTATGTATTTATTAACAACTGATAGGTTAAAATTTTTCGAATTATCAATTAGGCATGGCAAATCTTCTGTGCGCAATTTGGGATCCGGAAAAGGTAGCGGCGCCATGTAGCTTTCGGTTCGATGGGAGGAGTGGAATGAATTGTGTATAGAAAAGAATTGTCTTTCGGGTTTGCTGAAATAAGCTAGAAGAACCAACGAGTTGAATCAGAACCACTCTTTTGAAAATCAATTTTGTATTTACTGTTTGTCATTCTAGATCAATTAGGTATGTTATTCACCAAACATTGATATCATTGGAAATCGTTTTCTCTCAGTATTTTATAATAGGTGCATTTTACGCTGCATTTAACAGAGAAAAACCAAATCTTGACTTGAGTTTGCCAAAAATATTAAGATAATGGTATTGATATTAATATTGATAAATTCGTATGCTAGGGGAACCGGACTTGGGAATGGGATCCAGAAAAAAATAGGTACCTATTTCCAACTGGCGTTCCGAACGGATCTAACCGGAAAACTTTTAACAGATTATTCGTGACATTTACTGGGGTTTACAAACTTCATGCAATCTGATTAATTTCCCGCCTTTTCGTAACGTAATGTACTTAAATTAAATTTACGCATTAAATTTTACGGATTTCTCTTTTACTACTCTTTGGCTGGATTTTACTGTGCACTACTGGACTTTTAAATCGGCCCAGTCGAATTTCGGCTCGAAATCCTCAAAAGGGTTTGCCTGAAAAGAAAAGGGCATCGGTATAGGTCAGATGTCGGCCACTAAGATGTTTGAAGGGATGACATGACCTTTTCAAATGGTTGACCGAGTTATAAAATGCGTGTTTTAATCAACTTGTGCTATATTATTTGTCAACTTTGAGAGCGGAACTAACGTGATTGTGTTTTCCCCGCAGGGTGGAGCATCACTCCTTCTCGCCAACCTCGAGAAGGAAAAGGAGCTGCTCAGGATTTTCCTGCGAGTTTCCCAGATGGAAAATGCTGTGCTCCGGCGAATGAACCTCAACTCTTTCCTGATGGTAAGCATGTCGTCTCCTGTATATTTACTTTACATCAGAGCATTCGTTTTCAACTGATGATGAACATTGTCAGCATCTTTTTTGAGATTAAACGAAATCTTTTGCGAAAGATAACAGATACACGTGTGTTTCCCCAATACCTTGGCTCATAACCTCAAAGCCGAGTCAACACTAAACCCTCGTGGTAAAATGATGGGCAGCCAATCACGGGCGGCGCTTACATATTTCAAGGTTTATCACAATGGTAATGAAAAACTTACCCCTATTTTTGCACTACCCCAGCTTTGTGGATCATGGGTTGAAAGAGAAAGATGTACCTATATACCATATACAATCGCTATCTTGGAGATACACCATTTTCTATCTACATCTTTGGGAAACGAGAATTTTAAATTCCTTTGCCAATTAATAACACCTAGACCAAACTGACATTCTCACTAACATTATAAAAAGGCCACAATTTAAAAATAAATCATATTTACACATATTTTTTACCGGTGTTTACTACGTGTCAGAAGCTTTCGGACATGTTTTTTTCCATCCGCCACCTTTTCAATAATGAAAACACCTAAATCAAAAAACAATATACACTCGCATTATCTTTCCAATCGAAGTGGCCCCTCCGGGCAGCGATCACGACGTGGGCCGCCAGCCCCCGAGACAGCCCCCTTAACAAGGGGTCCATTTTTGGCCCCCCACGGCGTCCGGGGTCCTCTTGACCTTTGGGTGGCAGCATTCTTGGCGCGCACCGCGTTAATAACAACACCCATTTTTGACGCGGCGCTCCGTTTTGGGGGAAGCGAAACGTGTAATTTTCGGTGTCGGATTTGACAGCTCGCTGTGATTTGGGGGTTTGTCGCTGGGGGCGCCGTGTTAGTCAGTCGGCTCGGCAGTGAGAGAGAGAGATAGAGAGAGAGGGGGTTCGTTTTTGTTTTCACGCTTTGCGAGGCGAGTGTTTGAGGTGGGGTTTTGTTGCGGTTGGAATTTGTTTGTTGATGTTTTTGGTTTGACGACCGCTCTTGCTTCGGTGGTAGAGTCTTTTGACACGTTCATTACATTTGTGAAGTTCACATTTCCAAATTAAAATAGGAAAATGCGTTTTTCAAAGAGCCAGAGAGTGCAGATTTGCATCTTCGAGGAGGACCCGTACTGCACTTGACTGCCATTAGATTCATCTGTCCATAGCATCTTTTCTTCAAATCTTGTCTCCGGTTGTAAGTTTTGAAACTCTTAGCTCGTGTCTAGCAGCAGTGGGTCCTGTAGTAGTACGCAAATCCACTCTCCTTCTTAACGTGAAATAAAGGGAGGATGGGGTACAAAGTGCTACGTTGTTTTTAGAGTTCCAGACATTTTAAAACTATTTGTTTCCGTCAGATTCACCAAGAGAGATTAAATTTACAACATTTTTAAAGTTTCGAGATCAAGAAAATTCATAATATGCAAGTAGTTTTACTGAAATTGCTCATTTGTGATAATAAGATGTTGCTGTATATGTTGTGGACGTGGTATGTCGTATATATGTAAGACATAAACACATTATGTGGTTTTCTGGACACCAACGGCGTGCTAATCGATTGCAATCGGCGTAATTTAGAGAAACGCAGAGAAATCAAGAAATTCAAATCGCACAAATGATTATAACTTGACACCACGCGTATATACCTAACAGTTCCGTCTTGTAATCAGCTATAAAAAATATAAATAACGTGATATCTCGAATAATTGCACTTCAATCTCGTAGTTTCCGTGCCATCTTCAATGCGATGACCATTCTGAAGAACATAATTGCACAAAACCCGTTCATTACAATAAAAAGATGCAACCAGGTTGACACAAATTTGACAAGCCACCACCTTGTATGGTCCTTCTTTAATACCTATCTAAAAAAAACTAGTTTTTAGTACTAAAGTGTCTACATTCTAAAAAAAAAGCCAACAACTGGCAAATGGCTGCGAGACAAATTGAACTTTCATATAATTTTATGCGAATTAGAACAATAAATCGCGGCATTTTCGCTATACAACTGTGATTTAAACATGTTATAATAGTCAGACGCGCTCATGCGCATTTCGACCATCGCTTGCCGCGCATCGCATTGTTCTCGATTTTGAATTTAAAGTGCACAATTCGCCTCCCAGTGACAGCAGAAGGTTTAAATTACCTTCGGCCGTGAACTTATGTGTGCTATTATCACACGAGACGTTTTGAATTTCGAGTGCTACAAGCATTTACTGTTCGAGTGACGGCACAACGCGTGAATTACCGTCGGGCTTTTACTCAAGTCTAGTTCGAATTGCGCCCGCTAGGCGAGACTGTTAATGGAACACGCCGGGCCTTCTAGATCACGATTCGTCCATCGCTTCGCTTCAAACCTTAAAGCGCGTGGGTGCTCGAATTATATCGTACGGGCGCCTAAAATTAAATGTGTGTCTTGAAACTTTGAAAGTAAAACAGCTACTCTCTATTTCGTTAGTATCGTGAAGAAGACCGTGTGACGTTTTACCCTGAAAAGGAGATTGGATTTGTTAGACTTGATCTAAGAGTTTCAAAACTTCCCATAGCCTTTTGTCTACCTCAAGGCACGAGTTGTTGGTTTTGAAACTCTAATCTCATTTCAAGCAGCAGTGGATCCTCTTATAAGTTGCAAAACCGTCCGTGGTTAAATTTATATTGGTTATAGGTATAGAAATTATAACCTTTTGGCTCTAATATAGCAGTTTTAGTCAAATATCCGGATCGAATTCGTATCGTTCCATTGACAACATTGAATGTAAGGGTGTTTTCAAAGATCTGTGGTCTAGATCTGATATCTAGAAGCAATAGCGTGCGCAAGCGCTCTCCTTCTCACCACAAAGTCGACACTATTAGAGGGTCGACATTTGAACTGCCCACTGGGAGGCTTGGAAATGTAGAGCTATAGCGTGGGGTAAATGGGAGCAACAAGTGGAACATAACCATGGTTACAACACTCACGTGACTTGACTCCATTTATCGGGTCTGACGACTGAATCACAGCCGCAGCGCCGGATATCCGGTGGTTGTGCGGTCTTTAGCGGCATTTCCTCGATGTTTCCTTTACTCTCAATACTGTCTTAGTGGTGCAGATAGCAGGGGTTTTCCGCAGTTATAACTATAAGTGATGAGCTTCTGTTCCCGGGACTTTATCGCTGGCTTGAGGACTGTAGCTTGCAATCTCTGTTGACACTGAAACATGATGAATCAGAGGACAAGAGACTGAGCGCAGAGTGGCTATCGATTTTGTGTTCATCTATTGCTTTTATAACAGGGAAAAATTACGAATTCCAACATAAACATGACAATGCAATCTATATACTTTTTTTTTTTGAGAAAATATACCAAAGTCAAAAACGCTTCTGTGCAGAGAGGCCGGCCAATGTTGGACTTGTGAGCGCAATGTGCAGTTTGTCCCAACGTACCGAAGTTAAGCAACACCGCGCCAATCCAAGCATTGAATGGGAACCGTCACAGATGTGACCGATTTTGTTCTGTTCGGCTGGTCACACAAATCAATTATCTAAAAGCAACAATGACTTTGCAGGTCATCAGGACATTGCTCATCATCAACATGGCCCTTAGAACATGCAATAGTCTGGAGCTGTCATCCCTGTTTGATGTGTAATCCCTGCATTGAGTCGACATCCCCGCTGACCGCGTGTTTCCCCGTTTCGCCGCCAGGTGCCCGTGCAGCGCGTGACCAAATACCCGCTGCTGCTGGCGCGACTGCACAAGGTGACGCCTGCGCACCACGCGGCGCAGCGCGAGCTGCTCAAGCAGGCGCAGCACAAGATCGAACTGCATCTGGAGCACATGAACTCGGTGAGTACCTGCACCCAGCCACGATGCGCAGCCATGTAATGAGCCATGCGCAGCCATACAATACGCTATGCGCAGCCATTCAATGAGCATGCGCAGCCATATAATGAGCCATGCGCAGCCATACATAATGAGCTATACGCAGCCATATATAATGAGCTATGCGCAGCCATGTAATGAGCTATGCGCAGCCATATAATGAGCTATGCGCAGCCATATAATGAGCTATGCGCAGCCATATAATGAGCTATGCGCAGCCATATATAATGAGCTATGCGCAGCCATGTAATGAGCAGCCATACGATGCGCAGAAAACTCTGCGCCCCAGTATTTTTGTCGTGATCTCGAAACGAATTCACACAATCAGCTCGAACTAAAGCTCTTTAGTGGTTTGACATGAGAGAAATGTGACCTTATATAATATCTTCGGCGCTTCATACAGTTTAAAAACAGCTGTTTTAGAACGATCAAAATAGGGATTGGTGCTCGCCAGTCTTTTTGAGCACCCCAATCATCACAATCCCCCCCCCCCCCCCCCCCCCCCCCCCCCCGCCGTGATCCAATCGTGTTTGGCGTGGTTTTAATCACTGCCCGTTCTTGTCCCCGTCGACGCAGGTGGCGAAGGACTTCAGCTCGACGAAGCTGTGGCGACGGATATCCGTCGTGAACGGACGCCGCTCGAGCAGCGAGATCGACATGATCAACATCAAGCTGCGCAAGGTAAACGGCTGCGCATTGCAGCACGTGGTTCGCGTGTGACGGGGGCTAATTTTGCCCTCGCCCCGTCAAAGAGATTGGATTTGCATCTTCCTCGAGGACCCACTGGCTGCTAGACACGAGCTATGAGTTTCAAAACTTACAACCCTTACCAGTTAGCCAGACAAAAGGCTCTATGGACAGTTTTGCAACTCTTAGCTCGTGTCTAGCAGCCAGTGGGTCCTCTATGAAGATGCAGATGTGGGTGGATCGAGAGTATTTTTTATACTATTTATACTTCAGGTCAAAGCTAGTGAACCGCATCATCTTCGTTGTCTCATGCTCTCTATGGAGAATAAAGCAAGCTTTTACCACAAACTATTGAATAGCATCTTCTGTCGAGGTCGTTTAGCTGTTCATCCTCGATCACATTCATCTTCTTCTTAGTGAGATAAAACATCTACTTCCTGACCATTTGCCATCTGCGACAATAATCACTACCATCTCGCTTTAAAGTTCATTGAATGGCACTATTTTTATTGGCACACAATTCTAGTTGATAAACTCAGTGTTCAGGTTCAGTGAGTTCTGGATTTTCACTCTCTGCTGGTTCATCATAAACTATCTAAGTTGACTCTGACTGGTTTCGCTTGGTGCAGATAAATAACTTTCTGTCTCGGAATACTGCATGATCTTTATAGCTTTAATGACTTTGGGATCAATAAAACTAATTTTTTTAATTGTTCATGCAAGGTTCGGCTGTCGCCAATATGGAATGGATTCTTTTCACACTAAATAATATGTTGTAACTTTTCCCTATAATCACTGTTTAACACGTTTTCTGCAATTTGGTGCTGAAATCTAAAAAAAAGTACATTCACCCGACGAATGAGAATCGATTTGCATCTCGTAAAAAAACAGTATACCTTTATAAGGACCAATGACAGCCAACATTAGTATGAAGTGTTTCATGCCTTGTGGTAAACAAAAGGCTATAAGGTAGTTTTGAAACTCTTATGTCTTTTCGAAAAGCAGTGGTTGCTATTGAAAGATGCAAATCCACGGTCCTTCTAATGTAACTACGGAGATGACATTTTCACTGATTTTACCCCTTGAAACGAATACAAAAACTTTCAATATCAAACATTGTTATTAATCATCAGAGAGACAATAATTTTGAAATCTTTTCTTAAAAGGAAATAAGCTAAACGAGCGGCTTTACCGACCCCCAAAAATTGCACAACATTTCGCGGTACATCATTAAAGAAATTAAATTAAATATCGTAGAGCGAAAAAGTGAAAACTCAGGCCCCTTTCGACCCCCGTCGGATCGTTGGATGGAGAAACACGATGTGGTCACGCGAACAGACGCCATGCGGCGGTGCTGTTCATCCGGACACTTGTTTCAGCATCTCATAGCTCGGGTCGTGCTGCGATTCTCGTGTTTTTTACCTCTTGTGTACCCGCGTGCTTTTCAGCGGCGAACTAATGAGCAGTTATTGCAATGTGTTAGACTCCATTTCACGTTAAGAAGCAGAGTGGATTTGAATCTTCCTCGAGGACCCACTGTTGCTAGACAAGAGCTAAGAGTTTCAAAACTGCCCATAGAGACTTTTGTCCGGCTCAAGACATGGCTTGAAAGTTTTGAAACTCTTAGCTCGTGCCTAGCAGCAGTGGGTCCTCCAGTAAGATGCAAATCCATTCTCCATCTCAACGTGAAATGGAATTTAGACGAAAATCGAATACTCATTTCATGGCATGTCGTGTCCGTGATGATTTCGCAGAGTAAAATCTCGTGTTTGATAATCGTACGAAACAATTCTACTTACGCTTTCGTTCCGTCGTTGCTAGTGGGTTTCAAACGAATTTTGTAGTCGAAGTTACGCGAATACTGCAATTATTTCTGCGTATATTGCGTCATGTATTGTACTTTTTAAAGGTGGAGCATCATGTTGTGAAATACAATCAGATGATTGGTTCTGTCTTATTTAACTTTCAGGCATCACAATGCATGAAAAATTGTGTTTGGTATTATGGGCCACTATGTTATTGAAGCGAATTTTTAATACTTTTTACTTTCCAATCAAATCCGAGCCATATTACTGCGTGCCAAAATGGATATTTTCATGCATATTTTCAATTACTGGTATAGTTATCTTCAAAGGAATGTGAACGTCATGTTTCATCATACCCGTAAAGAAGCGATGATGTTTTCGAAAAATGTATACCTAAATACTAATTGCGACTTTGCAAGTGAACTAATCGTTACCTGTTTGCCCTGAATGCTGCATGATTTCACCGAGGATTTGATTGAGGTTCCAGGATCAGGATCGCAAGGCGACTCGTACCAAGGACGAAACGAGACCGAGACTTCTGACGGACTGCCAAGGACTTTAAGGATGCACGGACCTTTAATGTGACAAACTAACCGACAAACGACACAGACACTAATCTGACAACGAACACTAACCGAATGCACTGACTGTTGCACTTTGTGAAGTTGGGAAAACATGCTGGATAACATCATACTATATCAGACTTGTATAAAAATGCAGCTGAAAAGTTGCTCGAAAATGGAGTTGACTTTTGGATTGCAGGATATTGGGGTGGTTCCATTTTCAAGGGGATGAACATCGTTTTAGTTTTCGTACTGAATGGTTGGACTGTTTGGACTAAAAACAACAAAAATTAGGTACTCGTACAACTGCAGTAACAGTCACCAATCAAAATGTTGACATAAATATTTGACAGTGTGTCCCGTTTACATTGAGTCATATAACTAAAAGCCCGTAATAAAGCCGTCCTCATAACACTAGGCCTTAGCCGTTGATCACCAAAAAGAGTCACTTTATGGCCAGAGTTGCATGGAAGTTAACTTTTAAGTTTGAGACTCATTAAAATGAATATTGCCAGCGTTTCAGGCAATTCTTTCTGATAACTGCAGCTAAGGTCCCAATTGTTATTCTAGATTGAGACCTATATATTTTCGTAGTTCTCACACATTTGACAACCAATTGACACCCTTTGCCCCTCGAAAGATTTCACCCATAAATTACTTAGAGTCGTTTTAAAACAACCCTGTTCATTAAACGGTGCACTGGCTTGCTTCCAACGCGTAATTCGCCATTCGATATATTCTGGAGACACTTTATAGGCCGCATCCTTTATCAGATCGCGACGAAACAAATATCTACAGAATCATTACAATCATGACGTCGACAACCAATTGAGTACTACAGTTCCAGAGTCAACCACTGATTTGCCCTCATAAATGCAATATTATTCTTATGACAATTTGCCCACATAATTTTGACTCTGGAACTATAGTCGTACATTGACGCCCTATCTATGACATATTGCAAACCCCCCCCGCAAATCCACAAGAAGCATCGTTGCACCACCATCATGGCCCACCGCCACTGAGCGCCCGTTGACGCCTTGCCGCCGCTATTGCAGATGGCCGTCGACGTGCTGGAATGGAACCACGACGAGGTCAAGTTCGCGATGGAAGGGCGCATGCTCTACACCAACCCGACCGACAACAACTGGCGCAAGGGACGCACCATCAAGCTGAACCCCATCAACGCGCTGCTCGTCACCAACGGCAAGGTAACGAACTACCCCCGTCCGTCGTCCCTAACCCTAATTGCAGATTTATGATACAAGAGTTTGTTGTTCATCTTGATCTGATGGTCTGACCGTAAACAATGAATTAATCTGCGACTTACGAAAGACATACTGTACCCACCTGCTGAGTTCGTTGCTAAGCAGCCGTAAATGCTTCTTCATTTAGACAAAAGAACGCACCACCACACTTACAAGGTCGCTCACGAGGTTTGACCTTGAGGCAAGCTTGTTGTCAAGGCCATCGTCGTTCCCATAGCTTTGGCAACCCTGTCCTCTTCTAACTCAGTGAAAACGACCCCTTTCCCCCCCTGGACGTGTGTGTACTCTCTAACCCCCTGTGTCGTGGTCGTGGCCAGGCTACCGAGGACTACCGACCCGACGACGAGCTGCTGCTGTTCCCCAGGAAGACCGGCGTCAAGGAGGCGACGCTCCTGCTAGTCAAGGAGAAGTGCGGCCGCTACTCGCTGCTGAGGGTAAGCATCACCCTTTGCACCCTTAGCGCCTTTTGCTCCTTTTGCACCTTTTGTAAACCTTTGCACTCTTTGCACCCTTAGTCCTTGTCAGTCCTTATTGTCACAGCTGCAGTCGACCGACAGCGGCACCATTTTGACTCTCGTGGTGCGTTGCCCCACGTCCAGAATAAGCTTCATTTGAACGCAGGGCCTCTTTGCATGGGAGCTGGCCCCTTCCCTTTGCCCTGACGTTTTGTGTCTCTAAACGATCCTGTTGCCCCTTTGCCTAAAGTCAAATTCGGTTGGGATGCACAACCAAATACGCACAAAAGATTCCGTCTGAGTGCAGAAGTCTCTGCAGTGATGGCCTCTTTGTCCAAAAGTGCTTGCCCCTGTGTTGCTGGGCCCTCTAGGATTGCTAAGATTTTTGGTGTGTCCCCTTCCCTTTGACTAAGTGCCATCACATTAGTGCAGGACCCTCCAGGATGGCCAGCTTCCCTTGTCTAATCCAGTGCTTTGTGTCTGAGTGCAGGACCCTCCAGGATGGCCAGCTTCCCTCGTCTAATCGAGTGCTTTGTGTCTGAGTGCAGGACCCTCCAGGATGGCCAGCTTCCCTCGTCTAATCGAGTGCTTTGTATCTGAGTGCAGGACCCTCCAGGATGGCCAGCTTCCCTCGTCTAATCGAGTGTTTTGTGTCTGAGTGCAGGACCCTCCAGGATGGCCAGCTTCCCTTGTCTAATCCAGTGCTTTGTGTCTGAGTGCAGGACCCTCCAGGATGGCCAGCTTCCCTCGTCTAATCGAGTGCTTTGTGTCTGAGTGCAGGACCCTCCAGGATGGCCAGGTTCCCTCGTCTAATCGAGTGTTTTGTGTCTGAGTGCAGGACCCTCCAGGATGGCCAGGTTCCCTTGTCTAATCGAGTGCTTTGTGTCTGAATGCAGGACCCTCCAGGATGGCCAGGTTCCCTTGTCTAATCGAGTGCTTTGTGTCTGAATGCAGGACCCTCCAGGATGGCCAGGTTCCCTTGTCTAATCGAGTGCTTTGTGTCTGAATGCAGGACCCTCCAGGATGGCCAGGTTCCCTCGTCTAATCGAGTGCTTTGTGTCTGAATGCAGGACCCTCCAGGATGGCCAGCTTCCCTTGTCTAATCCAGTGCTTTGTGTCTGAGTGCAGGACCCTCCAGGATGGCCAGGTTCCCTCGTCTAATCGAGTGCTTTGTGTCTGAATGCAGGACCCTCCAGGATGGCCAGCTTCCCTTGTCTAATCGAGTGCTTTGTGTCTGAATGCAGGACCCTCCAGGATGGCCAGGTTCCCTTGTCTAATCGAGTGCTTTGTGTCTGAATGCAGGACCCTCCAGGATGGCCAGGTTCCCTCGTCTAATCGAGTGCTTTGTGTCTGAATGCAGGACCCTCTCTACCTGGACAAGTGCATCGTGTGCTGCGAGACCGAGTGGGAGGACTACATCGAGGTGCAGGAACTCGCGTCGAAAGACACCTTCATTTTCAAGGTGCGTATACACGCGATACACACGCAACACGCACAATACACGCAACACGCACAATACTCGCAACACGCACAATACACACAACACGCGCGAAATACGCGACCAAACGCCACTTGCAGTTGCTGTCGCCAATGCTGGGAGGTGACCTCAGTTTCGGGGTAGTTCTTGAATGACGCAGAATCATCCCTTTGTACCACTGTGTTGCAATTCACAAATATTTTCTCTTCAAACGAGTGTCCCCGTGTTCCAGAACTAACTGGGTAGCACTACAAACCTGATTTACAAACCTTATACTGGGAAAATAGAATTTACCGAACAGGCTCTTGTGCATGTGCATAGTTCAGTTGCTAGCCATTGGACTTTTCATTTCTCAACTTTTCTATGTTATGAAAAAAAGACAGTTTTTACTAGTTTATTAATCGCCACTCTTTATAAATAATCCTCATTCAATAATCTTCCCACAATCATCATCTTCTTCGGCATTTCACTTTGGACATATATTTTATTGTATGCAATGCATGTTCTTTTAATCTCGTTCTCTTATGTACATCGTTAATCGAGATCTACTCACGTAATATAGTATGTATGTGAAAAAATCCTGCCACATTCTATCACATTTCCCATTGTCATTTGAATCGCTATAAAACGATTTCGATTAATCCACATCACCAATCCGCTTTCAATCTCGGTAAAGATCAAAACAACGATCAAAGCCTGCCGACCACAGATATAAGGTTGCCCAGATATTCCACTCCCATACTAAAGCAGCTACGCGAAAGCCCCCCCACCCGCAATAATAGTTTCGCCGGCAGTCAAGGGATGGAGCCACTGTTTTTTGTCCTTCCTTTAAAAGGTAACTGTAACCACATGTGGAACATTGGGTCCCTTTACAATACTGACCTCGTGCCATGGCCTGGTAGATAACGTTAAAACAGGCAGCCAACGCACCCCAGCGATTGCCGACGAAATTACTGGCATCAAATTTTTGCCGTAGCCATATAGCTAGGTATGGTATGAATATATATATCTGTGCTACAACATCAATTGCACTCACACATCAAGGGGCATATGAACACGTGGGCGTACATGCCTCGCACGTGTCAGTCTCGGGTGTTACACGTGTGGGAGGGCGGTACACAGTGGTGTAGTCCTGGGTATAAGGCGTATACCCACCTTTATTTCCGGCACTACACCACCGGTGGTATACAAGTACCAGACACTCGAGATGCTGGGTCCCGGGCAGATCTGAGTAAGGCGTCGTGACATTTACAAGGATGGGTGTTGTCCGTTTGTGCGGCCATTGCATCTGATAGGAATTCCTTGGGGAAAGGTTAATTTTATAGATAGGTATGCACAACTGGAGTGGTTTATTTCGTGCTATGTTTATGCGGGTATGAGTTTAGTTTCAGTTTACAATGCCCAGCCCTGATGTGACTAACATGTGTATGAAATTCTAGAGTATACACTTCGTTTTATTTAAGAAGATACCATTCCTCTGGGAGCGCTAGTAGTCACTGTAGCTTACATAAGTGCCAATTTGGCAAAACTTAAATCCTGTCATCATCTTTATACCTTCTTATATTACCAAGGCTTATGTTTTTATATCTCAACTATTTATTCGTTGATATTTTTACTCATAGTTATGAAATAGATTCATGTTGTAATTTTTTTTATTTGTAACCGAAATGGTGTTTTGTTTTCCCGCCAATAAAAATTTAAACGCATTAGTTAATAGTTCAATGGGGGGGGGGGGGGGGGGGCAGTCCCTGATGTGGCATCTTTTCTCACGGTCTAGACTGTATTGTACTTCACATGAGTATTTATCTGATCACGTCGAAACAGATTATTATAGGTGCTAGAGGAACGAAAAATTTAAATGTCAAGGTTTTGCTGTTTAATGATTTCGGTTTGGCCATGGTGTGGTCGATGGTAATTTTCTGGTGATCTCATTCTATTTGCGTTAGTGGTAAAGGGATGGTCATTTGTTGCTCCCACCTAGGTTAGTGTGGCGAATTTGTTTGTCGCTGTTTATACAGCAAGAGTTAATGCCAAGAGTCAGTATTTTACGCTTCCTCCGGCTTATTGTTAAAGAAGGACACACTGAGAAGAGGAACTTAATAAGTAACCAATAATATAATGAGTATAGTAAATAGTGATGTTGTGATCTCTGGTTGGGTCTCCCAAGAAAGGAATTAGGATGATCTTGCATCGAAATACAATGTATGGAAATAGAAACAATCAAGGTGGATGGAAACAGACAGGAAATAATGGACTCAAGCAACCTGATGAAAATTTGGATAACCCCTAGATGAAAACTATCCGGAAGTGACACAAATTAAATTGTATTTGTATAACGACATTTAATTCACGTTTATTCTGTCAACTCACGTGCTATAATATTCCACTGGATTTACGTATACTGTCTAAGGATCAAGAACTTGCTAAAAATTAAAATAAGCACATTGCCGTCATTTTTCGAGATTTAAACAAAGCTTGGAGGCTTGGTTGTATCACGTATGGATGGGTGTCTGAACTCTCAAAAGGTCCTCAGATTTTCGTGAACCATCAAGCCAAAATGGGAAACAGGGACTATCCCTTGGACAATCCCTATATCCATGGGACAATATCTATGTTAAAATTGAAATACACTTGGTCTAAAAGGTTGAATCCGGCACATAATCCCCCCCAGCTAACACCGAAATCACCCCCCCCCCCCCCTTCCGTGACCCTGCCAGCAACTCATGTGATTGTCCTCGACCCCCAGGCGGAGGACAGCGACCGCACCAAGCTTTGGTGCCGCCAACTGCAGTACCATTCACAGGGCTTGGGCGCGTGGAGGCGTCGACGCAACGCGCTCGCCAACATCATGATCAACGGCATGATGACGAGGAGCTGAAAAACACACGAGCTGGAAGCTGCGAGCTGAAATCTACGAGCTGGAACCTGCGAGCTGAAATCTACGAGCTGGAACCTGCGAGCTGAAATGTACGAGCTGGAACCTAACAGCTGAAACCCAACAGCTGAAACTAAACAGCTGAAACCCAACAGCTGAAACTTTACAGCTAAAACCTACGAGCTGAAACCTACGAGCTGCAACTTAGGAGCTGAAACCCAAGAGATGAAGCCAAGGAGCTGAAAATTGGAGATGGAACCTACGAGCTGCAACCTACGAGCTGAAATCTATGAGCTGAAACCAACGAGCTGAGACCAACGAGCTGAGACCTTTCGAGCTGAAACCACTGGTCGAGCATTTATTGATGCAGCTTGCTGGCCATTTTCGAGCCATTCATAAAGTTTGTGAGGTGTTCGAGTTGGTCTTTCCATCATGGTTTTTGTTGAAAATTTTCAGGCTGACAGAAATGAGTTAATTGTGCAAAGTTTAGGCATTTCCAAAATTTGGCTTTGAGTTCTAGTTTGAGAGTTAGTATGCTCGAAAGCTAGAGTTTTATGCTCTCTGTAACTATTGCCAGCTACCCGAGGAAACAATTTATAATTCTTTTCTTACTTCTTTTATATTTGCCGTGGATATTTTCTGAAATATTTTGTTGAAAAACATCCAGACTCCAGATAGTACATTATTGATGTGTACACTGTTGATATCAATTTCAAAATATCTATATTTCGGGGCTAAACGTTGAATGGAATTTCAATTATTTCATTGTGAAACATTTGAAATGTAGGCACCATAAAAACATTTTACTGAATAGTGGGAATTTTTCGATAAATCCCTCGCTTATTCGAACAACTCTCCTAAACGCTAGTACACACTATGCCTTTTCAACGCTTACGAGCCCGTCGGATTCCAAAGCGCAGTGTGTATTGCGAATCCGTCTCGTTCTCGGCCTCTCAGAGCGTTTCGGGCTCCGACGGGCCCAGCCCTGAGGGCTCCAAAGCGCAGTGTGTATTGCGAATCCGTCTCGTTCTCGGCCTCTCAGAGCGTATCGGGCTCCGACGGGCCCAGCCCTGAGGGCTCCAAAGCGCAGTGTGTATTGCGAATCCGTCGCGTTCTCGGCCTCTCAGAGCGTTTCGGGCTCCGACGGGCCCAGCCCTGAGGGCTCCAAAGCGCAGTGTGTATTGCGAATCCGTCTCGTTATCGGCCTCTCAGAGCGTTTCGGGCTCCGACGGGCCCAGCCCTGAGGGCTCCAAAGCGCAGTGTGTATTGCAAATCCGTCGCGTTCTCGGCCTCTCAGAGCGTTTCGGGCTCCGACGGGCCCAGCCCTGAGGGCTCCAAAGCGCAGTGTGTATTGCGAATCCGTCGCGTTCTCGGCCTCTCAGAGCGTTTCGGGCTCCGATGGGCCCAGCCCTGAGGGCTCCAAAGCGCAGTGTGTATTGCGAATCCGTCTCGTTATCGGCCTCTCAGAGCGTTTCGGGCTCCGACGGGCCCAGCCCTGAGGGCTCCAAAGCGCAGTGTGTATTGCAAATCCGTCGCGTTCTCGGCCTCTCAGAGCGTTTCGGGCTCCGATGGGCCCAGCCCTGAGGGCTCCAAAGCGCGGTTAAAGCGTAATAATGTGTACTGACTATTAGCCATCTTCCATGCGACTTTATTCAGCGGTTCGTAATCCCAATAAGACGACAACGGCTATCCTCGTTATAGTTTGTAGAGATCAGTGTGTACCAGAGACACTAGACGCTGCCGAAACCACTTTCAGCGAGCCGGTCAACTAGACTTGAAATATTATTGTGAAAACTGTGATAATTTACCATCAATTTCCTGATTAACATAATTGAAATGAACGAGAAATAACGTTATTCGCAATGATTATCATGATAATTGCATAAGCGATAATTTAATTATTGTTTTCATTAAAAATAAAACACATGTTAGTATTTTAATTAATTATTAATAATAATAAAGTTAGATCCCTTTTATTAATTTTATCAATTGTTAGTGTTTTTGTTTAATTTTTAAGGATAGAGTGTGCAACATGCCTTTGTTGCATGGTAGTATGTATAATTTTATTGATTGGAAAATAAAATTGGAAATAAAAATCCAGTGATGTTGTAATATGTCACTTCCTTCATTGGGTTTATAAACCAAATGCTTCCTTGTTCCCAAATCCCAATCTTATAATATCCCAATTTCAATAATCCCAATATCTTATAATAGCCTATTTATAACAGTATCTTTGGATAATAATATGTTCACTGATGTATCGATTTTCCATAGCAACACGGTCTTATACCTGTGTTTATTGATTTAGTAGATACCCTGCAATAATTATGCATTGCATATTATAGTCTAGAAACGCTTAAATTCGTTCTCAATTGCTAAGAAAACTATTCTAATTTGTCCGTAAAACCTTGGTCGAATCTCGCGGTCAACATATTTATCCACATTTTTGCCGGCGGTTCACGTAAACAACGAGAGGTGGCAGCACCAGTTCAGCATTTGAAATTCTACACCTGTTTCGGTTATGTGTAGCGCTACCTAACATTTTCAGTTGGTCGGTAGATGATTATCAAAAATAAAAGTAGCAATCTTGCTTGTGGGTGTTATTATTAACCAATCGTGTGTACAGTGAAAAAGATGTGCTAATTCAAGGTACGTGCCACAAAATGATTCACATTATTATTGCTATAGTGCTTAAAAATTGCTATTATCAGTGGAGTTATTGGTTAGGTACGCATTTAATGGTGTGTACCTACCTACCTACCTACATTTGACCTTCAGCTATTTTTATAAACCCCAACATGTAGTAAACTTATTTTACAGCCATCGAAAATTGGAATGTTCCAACTGCAATTTAATCATAAAATCATTTTAAAGACTATTCAATGAAAACTTAACCTCGAAGCTGTGTATTCACACATTAAAAATAAATTGCAAACACAATTTTACACAGCTAGCCAAGGAAATGAGGGTTAAAACATCGCTACACAACGGCCGAAATATTCCCTAGCTAAACCACGGGGTCTTTGCCAGCCAAACTGTGCGATTCAGATTCCAGATATACGCACGTTGTCGTGCTAAACCAGAGGCTCGATATAACTATTAGCACCTGCAAGGGGACAGTGTGTGGATGACACGTTTCTGCTCGAACTTCCCCGAACAATTCGCGATTATTTGCAGCATGGAGTTTATGGGCGGCAAGTGGCAAAACTGTTTCATTGCGCATGTGTTCGCTAGATAGTTGGAGTTTAGTTTTGCTGTTTAGGGTATAAACGAAACGATGATCTTGGGGTTGGAACTACGTTTGTTATTACTACACTCGAAATACATTTCTGGCTCAAGTGGGTTATGTCTGAACCTCTGTTGAAGGGGCTGGTTATTTATTGTTGTATTATCTTCACAATTAACTATGCAATTGTTTGGTTATAAATTGGCGAGTATAATAGGAATTGTGATGTCTGAAAATACGACTGGAAATATGCCGTAACACTTTTCACTCTTTGCATTTCATTTCATCTTGGATATTGGTACATTTGGTTGCACCTTGCAATATTGTGATCGTTTTGACAATATTTTACACGTTAAAAGAAATGTCCAATTGAATTTATGTGTCATTGATGGTCGGTGATATTTGAAACAGATGAGATTGGTTCTTTTAAAACTTACAAGTGACATCATGATTTTTGTGTAAAACAACGTTGTGACAAATTTATATCTCAAAACGGATACACAACCAAGCAGTGCCCACTGCATTAGGTCATCATTGAACTGGACACAAGTTTTAGCGTTCGAACTATTACTATTTCAACGCAACTATTTCAACTTTGCATTACGATCCACATTATTACTTGTTGAATTCGTGCTGTTTTGAAAGTGACAATATCGAATTTAACACTTAAATTCGCTGACTTAAATCAGGAGGCTGCATAACTTTCAAATAGCTTCATCAGCTGCAAATGCGCTACTAAACTCGAGCTCACAATATTATTTTGAACAAAACCTTTGGTCTCCAAAGGTTTTATCGGTCTTATATTTATAAACAAAGATGATGATGAACGGCACCTATACCTAGCCTAGAAGGTACCTAGATCAACCCGGTGCCGGCACCTATACCTAGCCTAGAAGGTACCTAGATCAACCCGGTGCCGGCACCTATACCTAACCTAGAAGGGAACTAGATCAACCCGGTGCCGGCACCTATACCTAGCCTAGAAGGGAACTAGATCAACCCGGTGCCGGCACCTATACCTAGCCTAGAAGGGAACTAGATCAAGCCGGTGCCGGCACCTTTACCTAGCCTAGAAGGGAGCAAGATCAAGCCGGTGCCGGCACCCATACCTAGCCGAGAAGGGAACAAGATCAACCCGGTGCCGGCACCTATACCTAGCCTAGAAGGGAACTAGATCAAACCGGTGCCGGCACCCATACCTAGCCTAGAAGGGAACTAGATAAACCCGGTGCCGGCACCCATACCTAGCCTAGAAGGGAACTAGATCAACCCGGTGCCGGCACCTCTACCTAGCCTAGAAGGTAGCTAGATCAAACCGGTTCCGGCACCTATACCTAGCCTCGAAGGGAACTAGATGAACCCGGTGCCGGCACCTATACCTACCCTAGAAGGGAGCAAGATCAAGCCGGTACCGGCACGCCCAGTGACCTTTAAAAATGCATAATATTTTAGCAAGAGGTGTGAATTAAATAGAAAGAACCTCTCGCATGAATTCGTATTCCAATCCAGTCAGAGCACTCCATGAAAGTCGACCAAAATGAAAAGGAGTTATATGTTTTACTTATGACACTAATGTATTGTGCAAATTTCGAAGTAATAGACAATATCGTGTAACTCCGATTGATAACCAGTCGAAAGCTCGGTGGCGATCGAGATATTGACCACCATCCAACCCCATAAATAAGCCCGGCGACAATAATCCTTTGTGTCAAGGTGATAGAAAATAAAAATACGCTTACAAATCCCCGCCCTTGGTCGTTCCTGTTTTGTCGCTTTATAGCGGACCGAAATTTATGTATTTTTCTAAGACACTATACAATTTTTTTACCTTGATGTCACTCCAAGAATGTGCCTTTGTTTCGACCCGCGGGAATTTATTTACGAGTTCGTCTGTTTTTACTTTTCTTTGCTCGTTGAATTTGTACGGATTTACTAGTTGTCTCTTTTTCCCGTTTCGTTTGGCATCTGAACTCTACGCTCTGTCATTCTCTGCGCTTATTCACCTAGCTCTATATTCCAACACGCCGGTATACACCTATATCTTCGAAATGCCTCACTGACTTTTGAATAATACGGCAATTCGTTATTGTTCGAATCGAGTAAGCGACATTAGGAAAGTATGCACTTAACCAAGTAGACAAATTGCCTGCCCGAAACCAGACTCCCTCTGAGCGTCTCGGAAATATAAGGGGACTTGGAAGGGGAAGAGAGCAACAGCCAAAAGCAAAATTACAAATATTCGCTCGCCCAAAATATTTAAACTGTACCAAATTTAAATTCCATCCGTCAATCAGCTCCTCAACGCAATCACTTGCATCCCACAATTTAAAAAAATACCAAAACACTCTATACTCAATTTCAACCTAAGAACGAGTTAAGAAATTGTAGTTCTAGCAGATTTTCCGTGCACTATAAGCATGAGCTTAAAAACTTGCATATCTGTGGGTAGACATGACCTCTATGGGCAGGTTTGGAACTCTTATCTGGTGTCTAGCAGCAGTGGGTCCTCTTGGAAGATGCAAATCCACTCTCATTCTTAGCTGAATTCTCATTCTCATTCTAAGTTACTTAATTGTATATTGATTTATTTATCTCTGTGGAGTATAAAATCGACATCATCACTTTAAACTCTGAAATGTCACGCGACAATACGATCACTGACATGACAGATGACAAGTCATGCTGTTCGGCCACACCTCGCCGAGTAATTCGTCCCCTCGAGAGAAGAGATCACTCATCGATACCACAGCGTGGTACCACAGATACAAGGGTACCCAGATTTTCCACTCCCATAAACACGCATAAAAGCCCAACGCCCGCAATAATAGTTTCGCCGGCAGTCAAGGGATGGAGCCACTGCTTGTTACATCACCCGTAACAAAGGTATAACAGTAAGTTAGTAACCCCCTGTGGAACATAGAGTCCCTGATTTTATTGACCTTGTGCTATGGCCTGGTAGATGATGGTAAAACAGGTTGCCAACGCACCCCAGCGATTGCCGGCCAAACTACTTGCATCAAATTGTTGAGGTTGCCATAGCTAGGTGTGGTAGAATATCTGGGTAACCTTATATCTGCGGCGGTCCATCGATGACGCGTGGCTCCAATCGCTCGGCTCTCTGCACGTTCACTCGGAGACAATGACGCGACGACGACGTCATGATCATCAGATAATTCGACTCTCTCGACCCGTGGCAAGGCACGACGTTAATTCCGCCCATTTGGATGCGAAATTGTTAGCTGGCTCATGGCGTGCATTGACGGGCTACGCGATCTCTGCCGGATTGCAAGATTCATACTTGGTTTCCTTTCCCAGTGTAAGCGTAATAAAGTTAACGCAGACATATAAGAATCTGCAGTTGACGAATGTCCCTACCTACGTTTATTGTTTCATCTGGCCAGACCCAGTCAATCATCAACAGCTACTGTAACTTTTATACCCTATCGAAATATTGCTAGTAGACATCGTATATCACTTAAGGCATAGCGGAGAGAGAAGGCTCGGGTTATGTTATATTTTTTATGATTTCAAAAATAAAGACAGATTACTTCGCTTCTAAATCAAAGCCAAGAGATTATTCTGAAACTGATCAATACATCATTGGAAATTAAAAAAAAAAAAAACTCTTAATATGAGAGTCTGGATTTTAGTAAATTGGAGTTCCAAAGAATATCGACGCAGCTATAATCTACTACGCACCACTATCAAAAAAGTTTCACTGCGTGTGACCAGTCGGACCAATCCGTACACAAGAGTAAACCCCTGGTCCAAACCTTCAATGGAAATTTCGATCAAATCTCTGATCCAAACCTCTAATTTTGATATTTCGATCAAATCTGTGATCCAAACCTTTAATGGATATTTCGATCAAATCTGTGATACAAACCTCTAGCGGACATTTCGATCAAATCTCTGATCCAAATAATGGATACTTCGATCACTGAATGTCTGTGACACGAGTATAGGTATAGGTATAATGTCCCGATTTAGGTTCTGGCTCACATGCATGCCGGCTTACGTGTCTACGGGGACAATTACCATACACAGAGTAACCAATACCAGGAACCCTCAGCGCGCTGGGAAAGCGCAAGAGGATGTGGTTCAGAGATTATTGGCAGACGATCGGGGACCCGATTATGTCATTCGTTTCAATCTCAATTACGAGGCGATTGCTGATCGCACCGGTTACAAAACGTTTATTTTCGTACATGATCGCTTAATGTATCATTCAGATCACGAATTTGCGCGTGATTCTTTCGATTAATAAAATGTGATGATTGGACTGAATATCAAGGTGTGTGTATAAGCAGGTTGAGGCGTCACCTGTATTGGTCATTTTGCGTCGATGATATACAGGGTTGTGTCGGTATATGATTTAATCTTTTGCTTATGTGTTCAGATGTGTGATGCGTTTTATTACCTCATATACTATTTAAAATGTGGTTGTACTGAATTTTAAGGTGTGTATATACTCGTCAGCTGTATATAGGTCATTTAGCGTCAATGATACAGGGTTGTGTCGGATTGGTGTATGATTTAATCATAATTTTCTTTTACATGATACGCATTCAGATGTGTGATGCGTTTCATTCAATCAGCATTAACCTACCACATTATTTTAATAATGCCGACGGCATGCCTCGCTTATTACTACGGTCTACGACTGTTAGTGGAATGTCGGTACGCCAGACTACAATGGAGAGACTATCCCAACATAGAAGCGTAGGAAATTGATTTTTGGAATTTTAGACATTACAATTCGAGATGCGTTCGAAAAAAATCATTCAGTTTTCAATTGATTCCTTCAGAGAACAATAATGAATAAAATGCTATAACCTTCTTATAAAATTATATATTTAAATATATTAAACACTTTCAATAGTATCTATTTAAGTGTAATTTTTACCTTTTCCAATGATTGAGAAATTGCAGTAGGTAATGATCCATTCAATTTTCTACCAACGTCCATTTTCTACCAACTTTTAACAAATCAGCATAAATATATTCAGAAATTAGCCTAAACGCTCAAAATTGTAGGTAAACCAAGTCCACAAACAATCAGTTCTGTGCAAATTGCATGAAAGATATGGGTTTGTTCAAAATCACTGAATAAAAAGTGATGCCATCCAAGTTTACATGAATCTATATACCCCATGGGCATGCTCCAGACCAGACCGAATATGACGATGATGAGCTATTTCGAAGGCGATGCAACAGAACTTAAATTCGATCCACACATTTTTTCACTCAATTACAGACAGTTCCACTCGAACAGACCGATGAGTTCATAATAATATCAACTCGACGACCAGCAACTAAGTAAATAAAGAATGGCCAGTCTGTATTCGCGCAAAGAGATTGTTATTCTTGCAATAATTTCTCATCAAAGGAAAGAGTATAAACTGTGTTTTTTCCGCGACTTTTTCCGACTTTGTGTAAGCAACAGCGAGATCGTTCCATTAGCCATCGCTTTGTTTACTTTCGCTAGCAACCCCCGATCTTAGAAGAGTCTCGATCTGTTTTTGTTCCACCAGATGCAAGCAACGAAAGCAAGTACATGCTTGCCTCAATGTGCCAGCCATGACGTTAGGAATGTTATGACTGTGAGCGGGTACTCGAATTTGGCGGCGATGATTTTTATCATAGCTTTAAAAATAAAAGTCTGACATTTTGGCTTTTTATTGTGATTGTCTTTAATGGCTGCTGCTGATGGACCAACGATGGAAATTGATATTCTTTTGGCGATTCGTTTTGACTTCAGAAGGGTCGCTCTCGCAGAACCTAGCGACTGTAAAAGACAGAAGTTCAAGTTTGATTACCCTCAAATATAAACACGTGTGTGTTTGGACGTTCGCTAGTGGTTGATGAGTGACAATTTATTTGTTATTTTCTGTTCTGGGGCGATTTTTAAGTGAAGGGATGTGCATTGCTTGCTCATTGGTTTATTGATAGCTCTATCCATAATATGCATATCCTGGACTAGAAAGCATAAGGGCACTGTTAATTCCCAGCGTTCAATTTCGACACACACCATATTATTTGATAACCAAAATTTAGTTGATAGTTTAATTCATGTTTAAATAAAATGTAAAGCATCTTACAATTTGGGTTACTGTTTTGCTATTATCTATAGATAGCTGTTATATATAAGTACCATACAGTAACACATTATATTATTATGTCATAGTACTTAACAGTAAAAACGATGTTAATTTAGGAAAATAAAATTTCTGCAACATGTTTGATATTGTATGAAGTCTAAATCATGCTGAAATTTTGAGAATGCCAATTCTTTTACAAATTTTCACACAAGCTTCCTGCAAATACCACTGATCAGGTTCCATCGCATTCACCCTTCGATCAGAGCACGGTTATCGAAGATATACCCAAACAACCAAATCCCCTGTGGTCAACACACACCAATCAAAACTCAGAAGTCAGAACCATCACGTCGCAGCAACCATGCCACGCCACTGCATGCCTCATCCTAATTTCACTTTCGTCTAAATTCTAAAATGATCACAGCCATCAAATGAGCATCCGTGCCCACCTCCCAAACGAGCGGCACACCCAACGTCTCCATGCGCTCCGGATCTCAGCCGCGCCGCCGATAACTCATCGCGCAGTCGCGTCCTGCGTCACAGATTTGCCTGGCATCCGCGTGAGTGTGCCATTCGGAACCCTCGGCGCCCAACATACTGATTTGTGGGCCATTGTGCGTGTGCATACGCCACTTACAGTATTTTTCACGTTGAGAAGGAAAGTGTTGTGCTGTAGACTCAAGACATTGCGCTGTAAAATGTAAACAATCCGATGCCCAGAACATTCAACCTTTTAGCGGAATATTGGGGCGGCATGCGAATGTTGACACCTTTGGCTCTTCTAACAGCAGGGGTGCCTCTTTGAGAGTGAAACACCGCTCTTCTTCTAGACGTGAAAAAACCATTTAGAAGGACTGTATTGTTCTGCAGACTCCAGACTGTCAATCATTCGATGCTCAGACCATTCAACCCTTTAGCGGAACAATGGGACGGCCTGCGATTGTTGACACCTTTGGCTCTTCTAACAGCAGGGGAGCCTCTTTGAGAGTGAAACACCGCTCTTCTTCTAGACGTGAAAAAACCCTTTAGAAGGACTCCAAGCTGTCAATCATTCGATGCTCAGACAATACAACCCTTTACATACAGTTGTCTATCGCATAGGCTGGTGTTGCCTAATATTTTATGTCTTAGTGGCTATATCTATTTCTATCTAGGAGATCAGAACTATGGGACAGCCTACGAACGTTGACACATTTAGATCTTCAACAGCAGGTGAAGTTCTTTTAGAGTGAAACGCCGCTCTCCTTCTAAACGCGAACAATACTTTAGGCAGCTGCGTCGATGACAGATCCCCGGCGCTCATCATGAGGTCATCCGCGCTTTTCGGCCGGCCACCACCCAGCGCGCGCGCCGCACTGGGAGCTATAATCCCGTCCGAGTTGTGTGGCTACCGCTGCCGCCCGCCCGCCCGGCTTATCTACACGATCTTGTCCGATTTTTACATGAAATTATGTGCTCGGAGCCGCTGCTATATGACTTCCTTCGCATTGTGAATGGAAATGTAGGATGTTGGCTGTGGGAGAGAAGGGCCTTATTTGGTAAATAAATTACGAAGATGGGTGATTTATAACGATTGATGAGGGAGTTGGTTTGCATAATTTGAGTGAAGCTCCGACCCGAAGATCTCGGGCCTATAGCTATACGATGAGTGTGTTGAGGGTTTGTTTGTTGCCAGGGATGTATAGTGGTTCTCTGATTTTTCTCGTTTGGAAATAATAATGCTCTTAATTGGTTTATTGCCCTGGGATTTTGGATAACTCTTTCAAATGTGATACAGATGCTTAGAGATTGCTTAGGAATCCTACTTTGGCAGAATCATAAGAATTTTACGAAGCCTGGGCCAAATAACTATTGGTTCTTTAATTCAAGCTGGAAGTAAATATATAGGAAGTAAATATAGTATGCATGTAATGAAACGTGGAGAACTCAACGAGAATTTATTTAGAATTCAAACCCCAGTTTAAAATGTGTGCTTTATTTAAGAAGATGCCTCTCATTTTAGGCATATACTGAATTGATAAAACTGTACATTTTGATCCTAAATGAGCCCTCTCCTCCAACATGATATCCCCTGTTGAAGATCAAAACTGTGTGCTAGCTGGTTTTTACTTTTTACAAAGCGACGTCCGTCATATCTGATTAATTTTTTCCTTCCAATTCATTAATTGTCAAAAATCTGAATCACCCATAATTATCTGCAGCAATTACTGCCGTAAAGTCTTTCGCCATCCCCAGGACGAAAGAAACCACGTGGAACTTG
Organism: Nemoura dubitans; assembly: GCA_921293005.1. Classification (NCBI taxonomy): domain Eukaryota; kingdom Metazoa; phylum Arthropoda; class Insecta; order Plecoptera; family Nemouridae; genus Nemoura; species Nemoura dubitans. The sequence goes on from OV121076.1 coordinate 5,924,703, forward strand.
GAATGGCCAAGTGGTTCCGTGCAGAGCCGCTGCTAGATGTGTGGCGCTCTGTTGTGAACGAATTTCGGTCCTGTGACCTTGGTCGACGTTTCGTCGGCATTGGCACCGACATCTTCAGGACTGTGACGATTTGAGAGGAGCAGACTCTCATAGAAAGTTCGCTTCCTGACTGATATATAAAAAAGTTTCAATCATTGTAAAAGTATCTAGGTAAATACCTTAATAAGCTTAACTATGATATGTATATATATTTGAAAGACCCACAGTAAAATGCAATGTGGTATGCGAATGCGTCATGAGTCTCGATTGCAAGTATATGTCATTTTACTGAATAAGATTCAATCGTTCTCATTCTTGACACATTCGTCAATTCTGTGCCAATCTTCGGTGTGGCGGCAAACACCGTCATCACACAAAGTGTTGCAGTGTACGAAAGAGCTACAAAAAAAGCACACACATACCTAAGACTACTCGACAAATTCAATACACAATTTCGCCGCTATCACCTGTATACCTATGATACCCAGACATACGAGGAAGCCAGCGTGTGAATGGCAGCCGCAGCAATTTATTTGAACAGTACTTACACTTGTTTGAGTGTGCACCGATACGGTCGATGCATTGCAAAAAGTTTTTTGCCAATGTTGACATTAAAATTTCGGTCACAGCTCTCATCCGATATTGGTACCGGACCGCCGGGGCCGCCGGGGGGATCACGCGGCTGGAATACGTCATTCACACCGAATTCGGTGTGCGGACAATTCGGTGACGTAATTTCGTCGATGCAGAGTGTTTTGCGAGCGCGTGTACACAATGGGGTTTACGCATCGAAGACTGAAATATATCGTGACATATGTTTCTAGATTGGCTTGAATTGGCTTTTGCAGAAACGAAGTGTTTGGCCCGGAATATTTTGCGGAATCGGTTACGCAAACAGAAAACGTTAATTAATTTGGTGATCTTACAGTTTTGTCCCCTAGTTTCCCTCCTGTGTCTTTTCAGTTCATCTTCAACGTGAATACTTGCTATACTTGTTATTTTCGATCTAACTATTATTATATAAATGTATTAGCTCACCTTTGACCGATCATTCTTGGCGAAGTAATTAATGTTACTAAAAGTCAGGAAATCAGGGATACTACCCTTGCATAGCATTCAAACCCTGATTTAAAAAAAATTAAGTAATTATACCTTTTAACAGTTAGTTTAATCAGATATATTCTGTACTATTTACGATTTTTTAAACGTGAGATTCAGCGAAATTCAGTTCTTACCAAGGCCAACGTTTTACGTATGTGTGTATTTTAACAATTTACCCTAGAATTTATTTGTTTAAATTTTAATAATTCTTTCAATTCAAAGTTTATTGGAGCCCTGCTGTCCTCAGACAATGCTGGTGGTTATCTTATTTCGCATCAATATAACATAATGTATTATGTATTAAGCGTTTCAAAAACAATTACACCAATTTTCGCAGACTACACGAATGTCTACTAAGTGACATATTGAGCAATGACGAAACAACTCCTAAACGAGTAGTGGGCGTAACACCGAGCGTAATTCTCGTCGAGAGTACAGGCGTGTACGCGATCAAAAAGCAACGCCAAATGATTTATAAATAGGAGGCTGACAATGTCCCGAGGGAGATCGCCGCTGCGCCATCCAGTTTACAGCTCCCACCGCACGCACGCGCGGTCCAGCCATGCCGAGATGAGCGTGGAGTCTGTATACGGCCACCCATGTGCGGCGACCGCCACTGCATCGGCCAGTGGCGGCCACGGGCGCTGGGGTTACCGATACCCGATACCGATACCCCGATACCGATTTGGGTGTTTCGGTGTTTGTGTGGGTGCATTTAGGAGGTTCCGGGTTCGTATTCCGGTTCGGTTGCCATTTTCCCAGGTTCGCATTCGCTTCCCTTCGTGACTAAGGATGTAGGTGGGACGCAAACGCAATACAAAAATAGCCTATAAACCTCCCACGGAGTTTTTCTCAGGGAATCTACTATAGGAGGATATCTTTGATCTGTAAATAGTTGCGATAAATTAAATGGATCGGGGATATCCCATTGTAGGCAATAGGATATGAAAGTAAAATAGTTTCTAAACAGTTACTAAATAGTAACGAAAGTAAATCAGTTTCGGGGCTGGGTAACTTTAATTGGAAAGCTGAATATTTGACTTCAGGTCCATGACGTTGTCCCCTTAGTGTGCTGCATTATAATTCCAAAAGTTGTTCGACCTGCAGTTACTTTGGTTTGAATATTTTTGGACCATGGTTCTGACATCTGACACTGCCCTCTGGATTCCGTCTTACTCTGATTTTGTTGTTTTCGCCGAGCCACAATCGTTTGGAAAATACCTTTGGAAACCAGACAGTGAGATTTGAAAACGAACGCGTTTGAAGTCGCAAAATGATCTGGGTGTGACGTCGGAAATGCCAATTTTCCGGAAATTTATGGATTTTCACGACCGTTCTTCGAGATACAACCTTGTCAAACAATACTTTGCACAATACCTGTAATCGTAATCGTAAGGTGCGGCAGGCACCCCCCCCCCCCCCCCCCCCCCCAGTCGCGCTTGGCCAAAAGAGCTGGGGCCGGTGGCGACCCAAGGAGGGCGTATAAAGACTCCGGAGAAGAGGATCTGGCCTATTCCTACAATGCACAAGAGGTGAAGTCTTTATTCAACCTTCTCGTGCCGACCCCACTCTCCCGGTCCGCCACTGAGAGCTGTGGATCTCCGGTGGTTTGGGTGGCCCTCTGCTGGTGCCCTTAAGGGTGCTGGAGTCTTCGCAAAGACGCCGCCGCGGAGGAAAGGTCCCTTTTTTGCCCGAATTAGCCGGGTAATTTGCGGAATTTAGCGGAATTCAGCGGAATGCGTGCGATCGTCAGATCGACGGGTTTTTGCTTGGATGAACGAGATGCTTTATAGTTTATGGGGCGTTTTGCACTGCAGTTTGGTGACAAACTGTACGAGATTTGAAGCAAAATATATGTTTTAAACTTTCAGATGCATTAAAAAATTATGTGTTTAGTGTAGGTTGAAATTTGAAGACATACTTATAAATATATAGATACAATATCGTATAAAAGGAAATGGGATTGGCAAAAGTTGGAAATGACCCATCAAATTCTAGCACTACTCTTTCTCAATTAAATTATATAATTATATGTTTATAGCAAATAAAATATATAAATAGATATTATCACACAAGAAAAAACGCGTGAATGGATTTTAATCAACAATTTCGCACTAACATTTAGGGTTAATTGTATCCGTACGATATCCTTATCACGAAAGAAAAAATCTTGCTTTTAAGAACATCAAAAGCCGGCAAGCCGATTCAACTCTGTAACGCGAGTGATGGAAATAAACTGCGATTCACACAGCAGTGAAGTTCGTTTTCAGAAAGCATGTAATCTTTCAATTCAAAATAAGTGAGCTGGGTTTGCCAAAATGGTCTTGAATGCCACGAACCATTTCCATACCACATTCTGGACGTGGTTGATTGACACTATTTAGACAATTCGTCCTTAAATCATGGAATCGAACCGGAACCCGAACCCGTAACCCGAAAAAACCGTAATTCTGTTTTGAACCCGAACCGGAACCGGAATCCGGAAATTTTGAAAACCAACACCCGAATCCGAACCCGTACTATAGTTTTGAAAAGCCCGAACCCGTACCGGTAATATTTTTCGCGTTTTTCCGGGTTTTCTCCACACCATGCGTTTTATTCAATATATGCATATGCATCACGTACATGATGCACACATATGCATATGCAATGTTTTTTTGCGGACTTTTACAAAAATATAGCATTTTAGTTATTGCTGTACTTCAAAAAGGAATCGAGTTGCAGAATAGACGGCTGTAACGCGATTATGAAGCAAAATTCGCCAATTTTATCACAAGCTGCAGGGCATCGAACCCAAACCCGAACCCGGACCAGAATTACCCAAATGAAAAATTCCGAACCCGAACCCTAACCGGAATAAGCAAAATAACAAATCCCGAACCCGAACCAAAATTTCACATTTACCAAACTTGAACCCGAACCAATTTTAATTTCGGTTCGATACCCGGTGCCTGAAATCAAAGTAAATTTAAATGTCTAGGACAAACGATTTTTTTAAAACTAATCTCAGTGATAACACTTTTGACAAATAGCGACTCGAAAACTTGCCCCGTTGCACGTGAACTGTGGCTGCTGATTTCCAAGCGGTCGCGTTCCTATTTCGAGTTATAATTGGCACGCAAGACCCGTTTTTCTTCGAACTTCGCGGAGTGCACAGATGATGCGGGTTCGATTCCCGATGCCTGCTCTCGCACGCGTTGGGTGTTCTCCGCGTATTCCTCCCAGAGAAACTGCCGATGCATCAATCTTTTTATAATTGACATCATCCGACTGTTAATAAACCCGCAATCAATTTTATACTGAAATTGCTTCTGATTTTTACTTTCGACACATAACTACTTTTCCATGAAATCATTTCAATCAACAACACGACAAAAAAACGCCCTGCACAGAAATGTTCGAAACTGTACTGACCTAATTAGAGGAATGAAAAACACTCCTATATCACTTTATGGTATAACCTATAACTATAATATAATTAACAGTGATAATTTACACCATAAATAATAAACTAGTGCACTGCACACCAATGCACCGTTCAATTAGCCTGAATAAATTCTATAAATAACAATTGACGCTGCACCGAGTGGGATCATGAGTTGCCAAACTCGCCGGGCTGCGAGTTTGCGCTCCTCTAATTAAATGAACGGTAAATGAGCCGCTATTCAGCGCAAGTGCGCTGAAAAACTGCGCTGAAAAACTCTGCTGGGAAACTGCGCTGTAAAACTGTGTAAAAGCCCGGGCTAAAAATATTAACGTGATATTTTGAAAAAAAACACTTGTTAAAGAGTAGCTGATTGCTGATACTGTTTATTTGATACATTTTTTGTAGTATTTTGAAAACTTACAGCGATGGGAATTTTCAAAAAGTATCTAAAAGTGCCTAAAATGACACTTTTTAAATGCACTCCGCTGTGAGTTTTCAAAATACAACAAAAAAAATTGTATCAGCCATTCAGCAACTCTTTAACAACACGTGTATTTTTCCCCGATTTTTTACGTTAATATTTCTATGCCAAAAACGACCAAAACGACAACCGTTCAGTTCTTTCTTATTTTATATCAGTTGATCAGCAACATTTTCGTTGGAAATCGAAAATCCATTGTAATAAAAACGAATGATGAGATATCGAGAAAAGAAAATGGAAAAGTTAATTAGGAAAATTTAGAAACCAGTGAGTGATCCATTTGTATTATCAGTGCATTTGTGTGTAACACAATTTGGGGGGGGGGGGGGGCAGTGGTTAATAATTTTGAATATTTGACAATTCCAGGTAGACAGGTATCTTAGAAAATCTTAAAATTATGTGATTTCGTAGATTTCATGTCGTTCGAGGCTCCTTATTTCTCTACGATTTTCACAACAGAAAATCTACAGCACAGCAATTGTATCACACGTAACTTTAAAAAATCTCAGCTTAATGTGTCTTTTAATCGCATCAATATATAACAAACCATTGCGACAAGTACCTAGGTGTGCATGAATGATCCACTAGTGCAGTACCTGCGTACTTTCCAAGTCCACGATGGCAATCATGCGTATCTCCCCACAGTTTGCACCTGAGCTTGCACTAATTAGACGATAGCGAGGTGTACGCCACGAGTTGCAATTAGCACGTGGTTATTTGTAGAAACACGCACACTCTCTCTCTATCTCCCTCTCTTTTCTCATCTCGGTACAAGTGCTCGATGGTCCATTCATTGTATATTTAGGATCAGCAAACAAGACAGCTCATTGCTCGCTCTTGGCGTTATCGCCTGCTCTCATGGCTGAAGGTCTGGGTCAGTGATATTCATTGAGAGAAATTTGAGATTTGTGAGAGTGCAGTATCACTTGTAAAAGGATCGCATGAGGATCATAACAGATATTATAATATGCCGAATTGTTAGAATTAGGAAGAATGACTGTCTTTTTCACAAGATTATGTTCTTAAACCGTTATTGCAGAATTTATTTGTTTTTAATGTTATAGCACGATGCACCTGTGTTTGTTACTTATATACTTAATTTCAACGTGAGAAGGAGAGTGGATTTGCATCTTCCTCGAGAAGCCACTGCTGCTAGACACGAGCTGAGAGTTTCAAAACTACAACCCATGCCTTAAGGTAGCGCATGGTAGTTAAAATATCGAACATATACTTTAGATAAAAGTTCGTGCCGATTAATATTGAAGATGTATACAACGGTAGCAAGCAAGAGTTACAGTCAATTGCATACCCTACGGCCTAGAAAGAGTAACAAAATATTAGTGATGATCATTATGCATATCAAGTAATCTAACCTGTAATCTCAATGACATGCAAACTGCATTTGTGTAAACTATACATTCTCGTGTGCAGGTTTCTCATTTCTTGTTGTGTACCTCGCATGATGGAGACATATAATTAGTCAATAAATTTGCCATTACTTTGCACTTTCTTCTTGGAGGAAAATGTGCAAGGGTTGCATCTTGAAAAGATCTAATTGGCTCGCTAGATGTCTCTCTCTCTCTCTCTCTCTCTCTCTCTCTCTCTCTCTCTCTCTCTCCCTCTCTCTCTCTTTCTTTCTCTCTCTCTCTCTCTCTTTACGCGTCAATCGAGACGTATCTCTTCGTCTCGCTCCCTTTTTTCACAAACAGGTCCATGACCTCAAAACACAATATGAAGTTGTCTGACAGTTTTTCAGGAGAAGCTAAATATAGTGGAATTCAAATAAGGGTTTTTGCGAAATAAAAATCCCCGTTCGCTTATAGTCATGTTGTGCGGTGATCTGTGAAAGTATTTTCATAATAATAACCCAGTAGTTCCTTTCATATCCTCCATCATTTTCCTTTCATATAGTCTGCAAAGAAAACTTTATGAAAATGTATGACGGGTCGAGAAACTTGCAGGCAATGGATAAATGAAACTGATGAATTTCCTGAAATGTTTTCATTAAATCGCGATTGATATTTAAATCAGTGATGCCCAGTTGCTCCAACGCCTAATCAGATATTAACTCCTTGATCGTTGATTATAATTTGGTATAGTGTTTTACCATTGAAATCGTAAAATTAAATTAATCGAACAATGTATTATTATATTAATTCAAATAATCATAAATAAAATAGGAATAAAATTTGAGATAAGTCCAGTTGAATTGGGCGATTTCAATGGTAAAACACCACACCAAATTATAATCAACGACCAAAGAGGTATAACCTCTGATAGGACGTTGGTGCAACTGGGCATCAGAATTTTACTAAGAAAATTCCAAAGCAGTTTGAAATAGTTATTCTCTATAAATGTTACTCAATGATTACTTATCAGCATATTGGACTATTTGTTATTCTCAATTTACAAATACCACGAAAGAATACCTACCTCTTCAGTCTTCACATACTACGGGTTGAAAGACTCCCCAAGGTCATTGGAACATTCATAAGTCAAAGCATTGTCCGTTATACCATAGATGAATGGTTATACCGGTTAAACCTACGTAATCTTTGAATTCTTTTTGCATTTCGGCTTTCATGCAGCTTTTGCGGGAAAAATACATGCGTCAATTGTAAAGCCATTGTGTATAATAGCATCATTTAAACAGATATCAAGATAACTTCAATTGAGCCTCTAACTACCTTTATCGCGGAAATATTTTTAGTTGACATCATATAGAAAGAGCCATATTTGTATAACATACTATTAACCCCAAAAAGGCACGTATACTACTGTCCTACCAAAACTACCGACCCAAGCTATAACCAACCTATTCCTCTATGTGATGTGATAAAATGATTGCTGATGTGCTAACTGCACTACAATTATCAACAACAGCAGCAATTGGACCACGTCAGTGTCACTTTACCGGGAGGTCAGTTTAAAATATTTACAATAAATCCCTCCCGAATTCTATTGAAAAACTGCAAACTCTAATACAGAATCTCCAAACTCTGCTACTGCACAACTATATTATTTCTCATGTTGTATTTATTGTGATGCATTGCAAACTGGACAGCAATGATCCACACATTTACAAAACAGCCATGTACAGTAAAATATTTTTTCTTCTTGTCAATGCTTATTTTCGCAGAGCTTCTAATAATATAACGACGAACACCGCCGTTGCATAACAGCTCCAGTAAGAAGGCAGTGCGAAAGTAAACACCATTTAATCCGGTGCACCCCACCATTGTCATCGTGGTCGCTCCGTCTGATAGCCAGTCGCTCTCGGGGCAAGACCGCTCGTCTCGGAGCCTTAGTGCCGGCTCTTTAGTGGCCCGTTAAGATACTAACGGACAATTAGCAAGAAAATTAAAGGCTCGGATTGGACGTTGCTAAGCAAATAACAAGTTAACAGACCGTTAGGTGATTAACGTGCCACTGAAAACCTGGGTCTTAGTGCCGGTTTTTCAGCGGCCCGTTAAGATACTAACGGTCCATTAGCAAGAAAATTAAAGGCTCGGATTGGACGTTGCTAAGCAAATAACAAGTTAACAGACCATTAGGTAAGTATATAACGTGCCACTTAAAAGCCGGGTCTTAATGCCGGTTTTCCAATGGCCCGTTAAGATACTAACGGACAATTAGCAAGAAAATCAAAGGCTCAGACTGGACGTTGCTAAGCAAATAACAAGTTAACAGACAATAAGGTATGTAACGTGCCACTGCGAAGGGCCCGGTGGGCCTTCGAGGAAGCAATGCGCTGTCCCCTGCGACCGAGGGCCCGCCGACCGCCGGCCGCAACCCAACGCAACGCAACGCATCGCATCGCATCGCGTCGCGTCGCGTTGCGCTCAAAATGCCCCGCGCTCGACGTCGCCTTCAGCAGTTCAGTACCCGTCTGGCTGGCGTGCCGGTCACATCTCCTACCCGAGCAGGCGTCGACCGAGACGCGCAGCCTCCCAGGAGCACGTGCTCGCCGCTCAGAAGATCGCGCTCGACTTGTCGCGAATTTAGTCGCCGACGTTACTACCTAACCTGGACATTCCGAAAACAGTGCTCGCGTCTGTGTTTGTGATTTTAGCGAGTTTCGTTCGTCGAATTGTGGGTGTTTTATTTGTGTGTTTTGCACGTGTTTTTTCCTCTCTTTTGTGCGATAATTTACATATCAATAAACCGTTCAATTGTGTGTTGTGATGATCGTTCTACGGACCAATTGCTAGAATCGATCAGTCGTGACCGTTGTGCCAATAGACGGATTAATGGGAGAGTTTTATCTGGCTAATCAGAGATGTGATACGAAGCGATCAGAATGAATCACAGGTAATTGCATCGAGTTCGCCTCTATTTTTGTTTATTAATGAAACGGTACCAAATTATAATTGGAAACTAGACCCCCGTTGTTGTGTGTTTGTTGTGCGGTGATTTTCTGGTTTTGATTACGCGCTGCATTCTAATCAATAAACACGTGTGGATGATTTTGTCGGTGGGCTTTCATGTCTGTCTACGTTTTGTGCAGAAATTATTTCGGTGTGTGGCGGCGGGGGGGGGGGGGGGGGGGGGGGGGGTGGAGTGGGTGGGTTTTGGGTGTGGATGCATTTGGGATTCGAACCGCGACAGATTTGTGAGCGTTTTATTTAAAGTGTGCGGCCCCGGCAATGTCGATTATCTTTAAATTATTAATTGCGCTGGGACTTGAGCGATTAGAGGCTGGATAGGTCACGATTAAAAAACTGTATTCCAAACCGAAATCGCACGTTTAAACGTTTGGTTCTGCTGCTCTTATCGCGTACACATTTTGGCCGATTGACCATGGCATTGAGAGTCAAGTTCAAAGAACTGTCGTTTTCGTTTGCTCATTTTCACTCACTCTCACTCTCTCTCTCTCTCTCTCTGTCCCTGTTGTATATATACACATTGTAGTGTATATCCTACGCGGACATAATTAAGTCACTTTTAAAATAGGAAACGGTCTGGCGTCGGTAACCCCCCCCCCCCCGGTTTTTTTGGCAAGTACATTAATTTTATTTCACACACATGCACACATGGCTCTGGACATTTATAAGTAATTGGTTGTTATTCTTAAAGATCTGCACACCTGTGAATGTGTTAGTGCACTTAGAAATAAATCGCACGTACCTGCATGTGTGTTCTGGCCTTTGCCATTTTGCCGCTCATCTAGATAACGATCGTCAAAGATCTGTTTGGTTCGCATCATTTCCACGCACTCACGTTCCCACACACACACACACACACACACACACACACACAGACACGTATGTAGCCATACGACTGCCGAAATTGATCGATATGTTCACTAGTCGCGGACAGAATTCGCACTGGTTTATGGGCGGCGCGTCCGAAAATTCGCATCTGTAATCTATAAATCCACCTGCCAAAGTTTTACTGGCTTTCGACACGCGAAATTAATTCACAGTCGAAGTGAGCCGCAGTACAATGGCCATTCGTTTCGATCAAATCTATATGTTTATACGAATGTATACGAAAATGTTTTGAATATAATATATTATTATAAGGAATCGTAATGTGGCGAATGTGTGTTGGGAATGCGTCGAGGTTTCATCTCTTGTTCCCTTATGTGGTTATCGAAAAATGTGAACAGGTCCTATTAAATATGTATTTTATTATTAAGACGTCTGTGGCGAGCGGCTGGCTGTGGGGTTGTCAACTGATGTTAAATCATTTGACCCAGGTGTTCGCGGCGCTTGAATGCCCTAATTTGGAAAACGAAATGGTTTTTTGGTCGATGCATAAACCAAGCAATAAGATGAAAGGATATTCCTTACTCATGCGCACATCCTTTTCGGATATAATCTTATAAATTGTATATTCAGGATAATGTCAGATGCATACGGATGAGAAATGGTGTTTAAAAAGATACCTTTGCTAAACAATCACCGATGGAATGGTGTAACAATGGGTACAATTCTGCGTCCTAAGCACACATGCTGCACAACAGCGGTGAAAGCAATGGATGGAATACGGCCTGCACAGTTTTTGTGTGTACCTTGCGTTTTGAGCTGTTTGGTTATTAGAATATGTGAACGGACGTGTACAGGTGGTAAAATCTCACCCAAAATTAGATAAGCCTGGACCATAAATGTGTGATTATGTTGAAGTTTGCTTGTAAGTTTAGGAGACGGCGGTCGCCGTTAGACGCTTCACGAAATCTCGGCTGTTGAAAAACTTTAAACTTTCCATACATGGATGCTCAGCACTAAAAGCATATAGCCCCCATGTGCAGCGTTCTCGTGTGTTCATCGATGGTGTATATTTTCTAAAAATGCACGTATAATCCTGGATTCATCCCTAGGTATACAGTGTTTGGATAGACGCAAAGAAGTCTTACTTTTTTGCTGGTGTCATCCCTCCTAAAGGTATCAGGAAAACAAACAATTTCGGAATAACGTATATATTTGCACGACAAAACAAATTTTCACATCAAATTCTTTGCAAACAAACAGGATAATTTGTTGGTTCTTCCATCTCTCACGTGTGTGTCAATATAGTTTATAGCTGCAAACTTAAGGGCTGAATTTTACCTCGTTGGATATTAAATATGAATGCCCCCATATTTTTATTTCAAGCATTTTATATGGAGACTAACAATTGAGTATGCAACTGTACTTTACAATGATAAAACTATCTATGCCCTCGGGTCATTCTAACCTCAATTTGTCAAAGTCTTGCAGTGCATTGCCCCTTCTACACCCCCAATACGACTTCTCCCCCTCCCCTCAAAAAGTAATAGTTTAAACAATATTTATGCGTCTTTTATGGATAGAAATTATGACAGATCTTAACGCCCATTATTAACCCTTTATTTCTTTCAATATCTTTTAGACAGTTCCACACTCTACGATCTAAATAACATTCCCTTCCCCGATCGTTAATGTTGGCTAGACCCATGGCTATAACATATACATAACCGCTCATTAGCACATCGATGAAATTAATGGACCCCGCTATCACCCAAATTAGAAACGAAATTGTTTTCTTACATATTTCTACCAGTTGCCATTTAATCAGTAATTAAATTTACACACCCCTGAAATGGAACCCATCAGCTAAATACGAACGTAACATGAAAAAAAATCTAAGGTTAAACATCTCTTCTGCGTGGACCGGTTTTTCATGTAAAATCGAAAGCAAAATCTCTAAACACATAAACGGCATCGGTTGACAATAAACTATTATAGCACCGTTGAACGTCTATGATATTTTCGTGAATAACACGGGGCACATGGAGCATGAGCTGGGCATTATAATACACCACATGGTTTATTGAATGGTGTTGACGTTGGACATGCAGTGACAAAGGTGCCCTGGCCCACCAGGTGTGTTTAAACGTTTTGAGATGCCAAGCCAGCGAAACAGAAAAGTCGTTCGCACGTGCTGGGCTACCTATACACCTTGGTCTCATACGCTAATAGAAGACCGACTCAGCTATTACGGCTCGCTTTCATACAATCAATTTTACTATCGGCTTTTGTTTAAATAATTCATAAGAGGGCATAGAAAGAGATTGTCTATATAGAGGATTTTTGATTGTTTTTTCTTTTTCCTTTTGCTCGCGTCATGTGAGCATGACAGGCCGGCTGACATTAAACACCTATGGCTGTGAATAGAATTCGAACGCACCGGTTAGAAGTGATGCCCAAAACGAGAGGAATTGTTCCTGTTGTGCGTGGAGTCGTTCGGGCACGAGATTAAATGAGTAATTGAATTTGATTGGGCGTTATCCCAGCTCGCTGCGGGATTTTGGATTGGCGGGTTTTGCGGTGGGACGTATAGGGATTCGGTGTGGAGCCCTTTCTGAAGTTTGACGGCGAATTTCAAGTTTTCTTGGGGGTTTTTGGAGCTGGGCCGTAAACAATCCAGATTCGAAATGTTTAAATAAATAATGTAACCATGGCTTGAAGACAGAATGGCCATGCATATTATAAACAAATATATTGCCCATTTTAGCCTGTATTTTTTTGTGCTGTGCCTCTTGCATATAAAGGAGCACATTACGGAAACATGTGGGCAGATTTGACTTCTGCTGCTGTGATTGTTTTGCTTTGCTTACCTAACTAGATTGAAAGTACATGTATCATCTGGATTGTTAAAACAACACATTTTTATCAATATTAGTAAGACAACAATGGAATAATTCGGGGCCCTTATATACCTAACAATGTGGTGCGATGGTGCTACAGAACCGTAACACCAGTGGTAGCACTGTAGCACCGTCAACACGTTATTTTTGCATCGCATTGACCACATATTTAACAACCTGATTGTTTTCATCAAAGATACGAGTGTGGTTTTCACTTTTCATTTAATAACGGTAACTTTTATATCAGTCCATGACGGCAAGCCTCGAAATTGTTCCTTTTAGAGACTAAAACCAATTGATGTATTTAATGAGGTACGCAAACAACAATATTCAATTCCACTTATCAGCACACCTCCTCCGAAGACGATCATTGTTTGTCATCGTGGTCACACAAATCTCCAGCCACTCTGCGCCGAGATCGAGCCAGTCTCGCACTCGAGTGTGAACTGTCAATCACCGGGCGACCTTTGCCACTGCGCGTCGCTTACTCATCCCGAGGGACAACAATGCGTCGCCGAGGGGGACAATATTGACAGCAGACACGTCCTTTCATCCCCCCCCCCCCCGCCCCCGCCACGTATTGTCTGGCCTGACTTCATCAACGTCTCAGCCACACGCTCTTCGGTGCGAGATAACGCGCTGGCCGAAGAGATCTATGGCAGTTTCGTATTTTTTTTTATCAACTTGTCATAATCGTGAATCTACCCTGGCGGCCCTAAGTGGTTTGGTCGGTGGAGTGTCCGAAGGTAGTGAAAGGGGGAGGGGCACCCCCGAGATTTGCCATGAGATTTTGTCATGTCTTTTGCGGTTCAAGAGACGAACTATAAGTTTCGAGGGTATGGAGAGGGCATGGGCAAGTCACCACTCGTAAAAAAAATGCATGGCAGGTATCGGTTACCGTTTCTGTGCTGTTCAAATTTAGTGTAAAAAAACGCAAAAGAACACATTATAATACCCATATGGGAAATTTGCATCATACGCTACTATAGTATACCATATTTTTATTTTATCCCAAATGATCTTGTTAATGCCCTCGATTTTTACTCTTTTACGTGCTTTTACCCATAATTTCAATCATTTTAATGTCTTGATTTAACCGTGATTTGACTATAAATACCGGTACAGACATTTTTTCTCTAGGCCAGCCACGCCTGACACTTATCTCTTGTTCACACAATACTTCATTCCTTATTTTCGCTTTCTTCTTCCTCACATTTCTCAATGATCATCCTCCACAACTTCTTCTCGTTCCACAATTTCTTCTTTTCTACTACCCTTTTTTCCATATCGTTTATTCATCTGTTATAGGTAGTAACAGGTAGAAATATTTTACATTTCAGGCATAAATGACATACACACCAAGAGCTATTACCCATAATTTAAAAAAACATATTTTTTTTGGACTAAAGGTATAAACTATCAGATTGTCACCGAAGATTTAACTGGCCCCGTTGTCACATTCCCGAGCCCATGGCAACTTGAAACATGATTGCTACCCTCAATTATTATAAACTAAGTAGGTATAGTATATCGATAACTTAATTGAAAAAATTCGGATCTGCAAACGGTAAAAGTGGAGATTTAAACAAATTATTTTTATTCGTTTCGAATGCAATGAAATGTCTTCTTTTCATTGTTCATTCACGTTCGGGGGTTTCCAGGTGGGAAAAGGACTTTTTTCAAACTGTTTGGTGTCGAATATTTTTTTTCATAAATGCAGATACGAGGTTAATTGATGAAACATGTGATAAATGTTTGACATTTCGTTATGACTGGGCGTAATCGTAGCCGAAAATCGCCACAGATTTAATAATATCATGCATCGGACGAACGCACGTGACTTTTTTCGCATAGGTTTTGCTTATAATGATCGCTATAAACACGTTCGTGCCTGCAGATTACCCACATTAGAACACATTAGAACACATTAGAACACTTGAAAGCACAGCCTGTTGAAGGTGCAGACACTTGGATAGCACTGGTAGTACACAACAAGCATCCGGTCCACCTTCGATATTTGAGCCAATTTCAGGTCATAAACGTCATCTTTACAGCATCGGTCCACTCAACACCTTCGTCGTTTCGCACGAAATTACTGCACATTTCTCAACGAAATTGGCGGCAGTGTCAAAAACTTTTTTTTTTGTGTCTGGTTTTTCAAACTTTGTGTTGACTGAACAACAAGTCTTGCGGCTCAGTGGCACTAAACTCCATTTCATCTCGAGGATGGCATGGATTGCCGCTCAGCACAGTACCTAGAACAATTTGCCCAGTTTTCCTCGCAAATATCTCGGACCCAGTCAAAAGGCCGAGGGTTCGGTGCTGATTCCAGGACTGACGTGCGAATGGATATTAGCAATTTTGGTTGAATAATCTGATGCCCGTTGCCCAAACGAACTGTTAGCGAAAACAGCTTTTTCTTCTCCATGGGTGTGTAGGCAACGAGTTTCAAAACTTACAACCAATGCCTTGAGATTGACAAAAGCCTCTATGGGCAGTTTTGAAAATCTTCGCTCACGTCTAGCAGCCAGTGGGTCCTCTATAATGGCAGATATTAAAATACGTTTCACTCTGGGTTAAGCGTCTAGCAGTCAAAAATAGACGAAATCCACGGCATTCTATTGGCGGTTGGCGTGAAAAATAAAATAACTCCTACTTTAACTCTGGTTAGAGGCACCTTATGTAGTGCCGGCCCAAATAACCTCGCTTATGGCTGAATCGAGAGTATAGATCTCGCCAAAGTTAAGTACACAGAGGTCGCGCGAAATGCGTTGTGGTCGTCGATGTCAGCCTCGGCAAGAGGCTGCTGTCTCGCTGCAAATGTGCCAAGAGCAACGTCGTGGACAGAGTTGTGACTTATCTAGATAAATTATTATCTAGGTACTTTTTTTATCTTTTATCTTATCTAGATATATTGAGCGAACGTTATCTTTTATCTTCATCTAGATAAAATAATTTTCCATCTTTACGATTTATCTAAGATAACCAAATTATTATCTAAAAAAGTCGGTTGCCAAGTAAATTTCTTCAATTCAACATTGTCCTCAACCACCGCCGTATGTTTATGTCGCTGACGCCATTGAGCACAGTCTGATCAGAATGCGGTGGTCCTCTTTGGAAGCGTGCAGGAAGTGGGAAAGAAGATCTCTCTTCGAAATCGACAATTTACCTGTTTTCATGATGGATTTTTAGTTTTTGATATTATCTTTTATCTCTTTTAGATTATCTAGATAAATTTTGGTTATCTTCATCTTTTATCTAGATAGTTTTGGTACTGTTACCTTTTTTTGTTATATAGGTAATAAAAATTATCGTTATCATTATCTTTATCTAGATAAATTTTAAAATTATCTGTCACAACTATCTGGTCGTCGATGGACGCGCTGGATCGGCGACGTCGGCCGTGGTGATGTGGGGATGTTTGTACTAATTGTACATTGTAGTTTGTAATTGAAGGGCTAATTGTACAACTTCATTAGACGGGGGGCCCGCGGCCGTAATCGAACCGGGATCGTTTGGCTTGCGATGGATTTTTCCTCTCGCGGGCGATTTGATTTTTACGATCGCTCGATTGCTTAACGAGGTCTGTGGAAATTTACGAGATCGGCGCCCTCTTTGATCGGGATTGGTCGTGAAAAGTCGGGAGTGCACGGTTTTTTTTTTGTTCGAGACAGAGAGGAAATTAAGCGAGTTTCGTTAGAGTGATTTTCTTATTTAGTCTCGAGGACATGGAATTAATAAAATTTCCGACGAGCTGGCTTTGTTCTACTCGGACCATATAAGGTGCCTAAATTATCAAAATATGTATTTTTTAACATCGGCTTAATGAAAATATTTTAAATCCATAGATTAGATCCATTTAGAGTTTCTGGCAGCCATAGTAAGTAAGCAGGGAGCTAAAGTAAGCCAATTGTATATAATATGTATATACTAAACACTTAAGTGTATCTTATTTCTAATTAGATACATACACCTCTGTTTCAATTTCGTTGTTTCCAGCCTAAATATAGGCGCGCGCTGGGTAAATGGTTATACGGCTTCACTATATCAAAATTTAATAAGAAATAGTGCACGGGGTGATGCAAAATTATGGTCACGAAAAGCACACCGTTTTCTATGCCCGTGACCGCGAAAGCCAGTGTTGTGACAAGGCATGGCAGCCATCGACAGCACACATCGAATTTCTATCCGAGCACACAACCAGGGCCTTCTGCATGAACATTTTTCCCATTGCTCCTGTGGCGCGAATGTTGCTAGGAGGATGTGGAAAATGTCAGAGTTAAAAAATCCCTATGAATCTCGCTCAAGGTCAAAGCCACCTAGAGACATTTCTGCCGTGCCAGAAAATCGAAACAAATCCATTCAGAAGGCGCTGGCAAGGTTTCTTTTTGGCGAGAACTAAATCGTGTCTTGAAGATGACCAAAATAGCAAAATGATGCCAAATAACCAGTTCTCGTCATCACAACCCCTTAAGAGAGAAGGTAAACGGTTCGTTTTGGTCGATTTTCGCATAAATTTCACATTAAAACGCAACGTATTCTGGCTACAAATGTTAAATTTATGCGAAAACCTACTGCTTGGAGCGAAACTCTATGACTCTTCAGTCTCTTTATATTTCGTCCTAACCGTACGGATCGAATTGAGATTGATAATTTGCGAATGAGTCCATACGGGGCTTTACGCGCCTGCGCAGCGCGCTGCTCGGCGTTTGCGCGCGAGAGTGATTATCTGGTTTGAAGTTTGAATTTGACTAATTACAATATTATCTCATCGGCGAGCGGCAGGGGGAAAACCAGTCCGCGTGCCCCGTGGATTTCACCGGTGCTCGGGCTCCAAACATTTCTCTTATTTATTAACCTTTAAAGCAAATTGATGTGCAGAAGGTTTTT
Organism: Nemoura dubitans; assembly: GCA_921293005.1. Lineage (NCBI taxonomy): Eukaryota > Metazoa > Arthropoda > Insecta > Plecoptera > Nemouridae > Nemoura > Nemoura dubitans. Next base: position 5,942,751 of record OV121076.1, read on the forward strand.
TGGTATAATGGCGCTCATATGACTGTTACATGTTTGACATTGCGTGTCCTATGAAATTTGGGGTCCTCTAGCCGATTCCGCTGTCTTATTTTAATAAAATTGAAATCTGATTCTTGAACTTGGAAGGCTACTTATGGAAATCAAGGAAATCGTCCTCTTTGCATCCACAATCTTAATTCGTCATCATATTTTGATATTATTTGTTTACTGGTGCCCAAACATCCCCTGTAATCATCGCCTGCAATGTTCCCATACTATAGGGGGAGCATATGGTCAGTTTTGAAACTCTTATAAGAGTCCAGCAACTGATGGATCTTTCCTTGGAAGATGTAAATGCACTCTGATTTGTAGAGTGATTAATTGGTTAACATATTAATTTGCGTTTGTAGTTTGGTATTTTTATTCACATCCCAAAAACCCAAAAACAAAACAGATGACATAATATATTTACTTGGAGCTGTGTGTGGAAATACAAAGCATGATATATCTATAATCTGATAAAAAAAATATTTATAGTTAATTGCACCTATGGACAGGCAGAAACAAGTTTTACATTTCTTAGAGACCAAAAATCATGCTAAGTTACAAGAAAAAAAACATCGCTATGGATAAAACATTGCCAATTCAGGACCCTTAACGTGCACGTCCTCAAGGCTCGATTCGTGCAATTAGACGCCGTCTTTTGCACATCGTCTGCGTGTAAACCCATCGGGAGCCTTGACGCTTGTGATTTAATAGCCTCCTTAATTGAGTGGCCAGCATTAGGACTTGCAGAGAGTCGGTCATTGGCCAGTGGCGTAGCGCGATGGCTGTCAATTCACGGAGCGGCTGTGTCATTCAAACAGTGGCGTATTTAGCTACCGCAAATGCAACTGCACCAGGGTCCAGGGTAGCGATCGTTTAAGTTATAGACGATTTATCAATGTTTATCCCATTGAAATGAGCTGGCAACTTTTAGCTATCGATCGGTTACCCTTGGCTATCAATCGATATATTTTTACACAATCGCTACTAAGGAGCTTCTTCCAGTCAGGGGGACGACGAGCATTGGCTCAACTGGGCCGTGAAAGGGTATATCCGTGATTAAATCTTCGATGCACGCGATTATGTGTTAGCATGCACCAAATACCGAATTTGGACATAGTATTTGGCTATAGAGACTGGCTAAAATTCGCGAAATTTTCTCCTGCTGCGCCAAAGTAATAATGGCAAAAGAGAATAGTAAAAAATCGATGGGTTTCAATGCTTTTTGTTTGCAGAATTTGCCCTATTTTGACCCTGGGCAAAATTAGGGGTAGTAATATTGATACACTGATAATGCGGCTACGGTCCCTCTTGTCCCTTGTACAAAAATCGAAAACTTCAGGCAGATATCCGTAAATCCTAATTTGGAACTTGAATATATGTATATCTCATATAGACTTTTCGGTAGGTTTTTATAATGTAACTATGCATACACTTTCCAAAAATTTAACCGTTGTATTTTGTGGTGGCGAAAATGAACGAAATTTGGTCCCCTTTACTAAAAAACCAAATTCCCTCATTTGGGTGGGGGTAACATATATCTTGCACCACCGGGCCGTGCAACACCCTACGCCACTGTCACTGCAGCGGTGCACTGCAAGAAGTCCGGACTGCCGATCGTCCCTGTGGCGAAACCAACACTGTTATGTCCTCGAGGGCCAACGGTGGACGCGCCACCAACAACGCTGCGACGACTGCAGATGGATGGCCTTTGGCGCGCGGTTCGGTCACTTTTTGCAGCGTGCGTTTTGCAGAGTTACGATGATTGCCTTGAGGGTCTGCTAATTTATAGCACAAGTGCATGGATTAGAGATGCATTTGTATGGTGTTTTCATTTATTTTATTAGGTATGGTAATTTGGTTTTTTGGTTTTGTTGGTAATTTTTAATATTTCTCTGGGTTATGCTTATGAGTCTGGGTTTACCTTTAGAAACGGAGTATTTTGTCTCCTATTATAAATTAGGTATCTTAATGAATACCGAAAGGCATAATTCGATATTCTGAGGGTTTGTGCCTCAAAATTTGCCGAAAATAAATAAGACTATATAGTATATTATATAGACACACTGAATCCACACACCGACATGAGAGTTTGTCAAAAAGTGGGTCTGCGGTTGTTAATTAAATCCCACTTTCTGAATTCAGTTATAAAAGAGATAGGAGATACAGAGTACCGTACCTCAAATCAAATCTCATCATGTGCTGTTGGGTTTATAAGCAGTCACTGTCAACAGCAACATTTTGAAATGTGTATCCCGTAAGGTTTTTGGAAAACCACTCGTTTGTTCATCCGGGACTAGAGGTTTAGTGCAGTGGGTGTGATGTCATTATCAACCCCCCCCCCCCCCCCAAAATACGTAATTTTTTTTCATATCAAATTGTTTTTATGTGATATTATATATTATTTTAAGAGTAAAGGATATAACCACAGATTTTGACTTGAATTTTGTGAGGTATTATAATTTAAAAACATAATTGATGAGCGTTGCGAGCGAAGCGAGCGAAGCGAAATCTTTAATTTCACTACTGGTAAAAAAAACCTTGTGTCAGTTTGTTTCTTTGTTTTTTTTTGTGTTTATGTTTGCGCGCGCTTTACGCATTACATCGCAATGAAATTTTCGGGGTGTCTCCTTTTGTTCTCAACTTAGACCCCCTTTAGACTAACCCCTCCCCTTCAAATCAGAAAAAAGGAGTAATATTCGAAATTGGGAAAATTTTGAAACAAATACGAAAATTTATCTTAAAGGGCGTATTTTTTCCTAATTTTCCCAAACACACAAACAGCTGCTTACAGCTACAAATAGCTACGCTCATCTTCAACGCGAACCCTTTGACAGCGTTTCCTAGTAAAATATCACAAATTACAGTGAAGCTTGCAACATCCCATGTGTAAATTCAGCAAAATGGAAAATTTTAGACCAAAACAGAAGAAAACAAATAGAATAAATACAAAGCAGGTACATAACACGAAATTAAATTTGTATGAGCGTCACGGCTTTCGAGTAACCGTTATTTTTTTTTGGGATCAGGATAAAACCACATGCGTTATAGAGGAAAATATTTCCAGACACAATTTCATTTCTGACCTAATTAGCTACTTTGCTATCACTACGTGTAATACCATTACAGAAAATAAAATTACCGTTGCAACAAAAACATTACCATTCAAAAACTCAAAACCTCGACCAGGCGTTTCCCACATTTCCCACATTTCCCTCACTTATATATAGAAAATAATGGGGAAATTTAAATTGCCTCTATGATATTAGGTTTGCGGAAAAACATGTAAAGCTATGGTAGCCTCAAAGCTACAACAGAAAATCGGTCAAAAAAACTTTGTGCTCAGTAAACATAAGCTCCAATCATGCGAAATTCGTCCGAAACATCAGAAGGTTGTCGTGCCGAGCTTGTCCGCTACCGGCGCCACCGTCGCCGTCCAATTACGCGCCGGTCGCGGCGAGTTTCGCAACTAAAAACTATAATCTCACTTTTGCATTACGAAATCAACGCGAGCGCTTTGTGTGAATGCGAATGTGACGTTGGACAGTGGCGAGCAGGCGGGCAACGCAGTGGCGTGTTTGTGTCATTCTGTTTGATAGGTGAACAAAATGTTGCAGTGAATTGAAACTTTACAAATCTTCCCCATTATAATTATTTTGTAAAAGCATGTTTTCATCCATAATTTTGTTATTTTTTACAATTTTGTCAGTCCTTGTAATTGAATTGATTATGTTAAAGTACATATAGCTTTAAACCATCATTTAACGAGATAAAATATTGCCAAAAATAAGCTATAGGTCATAAGGTACCGTCATGTGTACCTATAGTAGATACCTACCTAGTAATGGAGAATGGTCGGTAGCTTCTTTGCTAAAACCCATAACATTCCATACTATACGCCACTGTAAACCCACCTATAAATGATTTCAGTGCCGGACTGGCTACCCAAGGGCCCCGGCGGCTAGGAGGTCCTAACGGCCCCCATCATGTATAATCCATTCATTCTCTAAAAAGGTCATCGCTATATTTTTCGGTTCAACAAAACTCAAAAAGTTCATTCTCGAAAAAAAAATATCGTCGCCTAGTTTCGGGGCCCCCCAAACAGGTCGGGGTCCCGGCGGCAATCGCCACCTAGCCGCCCTTGCCAGTCCGCCACTGTACGATCTCATTACACCACTGCAATTCAAGTGTTAATGCTATTCAGCAGCTGATATCATTTGCAACCGCGAAAAAAGTGCACATAAAACTGGATCATATTCAGTTGACAAGTGCCAACTGGCATCGACAACTCTATTTATTCCGTTTATATATATATATATATATATATATATATATATATATATATATATATATATATATATATATATATATATATATATATATATATATATATATGCACAATTTGTCGTGAATGACATTCGCAATAATGTCTGCCGCAACTTTTTTTCGCCATTTTTTCCGACGTTTCGGTCGCGTATACACAATATTTTTCCTGGTCCATGCACGTTCGACCAGATCCTGGCAAAATGAAGCCATTCGCTTTGCGTGCCAACTCTGAATATTATCTGTGTGCATGTATGTGTATTATTACCGAACATATCTCTCGTTTTATCTGCGTTATTTTGGAATACAGCATCTCGTTACGGAGGCCACTCCGGCTGAATTCAAAATTGATACTAAAATTGCCGACCATGAATAGAAATTGCGTAGACTGAATTATAAACTAGCGCAAAGTGGAATTGAGTCTGTGGTATTGCTTGTCCCCTGCGCTGGTATTTTCAACTCGAAAATGTGATTCTGGCGAAAGCCTCTCGATTCCCATTGGCTGTTTAGCTGTCTCGTAAATGTTAGGTTATGGTTTGTAATGTCAAGAAGTAGCTTGGCAAATATTAATACGAATAATAGTGAAGTTTGTTCCTATTTGGTATACCGTTTTTTCCCCTGAAATAATTGGTTATAGCCATGACTTCACGCGTTGGTGGTATTTTATTTTCCTGGAATATATTTTCAAAGAGAATTGAGAGTTGAAGCTATAAAAAGACTGGTGTAACGGATAGCACTTGCCAGTCTATTGTTGAACCTTCTTTTGAGAGTTGTAAACATAACATTTTCTTTCATTTTGCTTAGAAAGTGTTTCGTTTCTTCAATTTTGTGTAACACATTCCTTCCGCTGTTGATTCTGTCGAACCTGGCGCCTCCACCGGAAGTTTCCCCCTCCCCTTCCACAGTGAACAACGGAAAATGTTTCACTATTCTGATGTGTTTAAATCCATGATTTGACTCGAAATACCGTAGGGACCAACATATTGCAATGATTTTTAAGGGTGTGAAGAAATGGGTCCAGTTGAATTACTTTAGTTACTTTATGTTTTCTTTGTCGATACTGGCTGATACTTCTGCGACTGTGAAATACCACGCACTGTTGCTTAGCAAGCATGATTGATGAGCGTAGCGAGCGAAGCGAGCGAAGCGAAATCATCAATTTCACTACTGCTAAAAAAAACACTTGGTGTGTGTTTGTATGTGTGTTTGCGCGCGCTCTACAGGCCAAACGCCTGCTTCGAGTGGGATGAAATTTTCAGGGTGTCTACTTTTGTTCTCAACTTAGACCCCCTGCGTTTTTCAAGAAAATCCTCCACACCCTTCACTTTCAAAGCAGAAAAAAGAGCTAAATTCGACAATTGGGCATGTTTGGAAAAGTACGGAAATTTATTTAAAAGTGGGAATTTTTTTAAATGTTCCCAATTTCGATTTGCCTTTAGAAACCATCGATACCAAATCGAAACATCACACCAGATTTTTCCCAATAAAAACCAACCCAATAAAACCCAATAAAATCCTTGGGCATGAGTTACATCTATGTATTAACATGCACAATGCTCAATGATCTCAAAATGAGCATATTTCCGCTACCCGACAGCTCGGACAGAAACAAAGAAAGGTCAGAATCGTTTACATTTTCAAGTGATCAGAATCTTTGAGAAAGCAATCGTCCGGCTTGCTGCTCCATGATTTAGGTTTTTTGCCTCAATCTTTTTATGCGCTATATCCAAACCACTACGCTCATCTTCAACGCAACACAAATTGCGTTCGCCCTAGTAATAATAAAGTTCTACTTCCAAGCACTCTGGTACCTGAAAGAGACATACCGGATGAGCGAACGGGATTTAATATAAAACATGTTGCATTTTGCCATTTATGATGACTTTTGAGTTGCAGGGTAAAGATATTTTTTGTAAAACCAATGAGTTAGAGCTGAATGCCAAATCATTACTCTATAACTTTGGCACCTGAAACGAAGATTTTGACATAACTAGGGCGAACATGGCCCTTGTTTCGAATATTTGCCCCTGGAATGGTAGAACATATCCCGTAACTCATCATTTCTTACCCTTTTTAGAGCCATTGAATACGAAAGTGCAAAAAAAAATTTTGGAAAAAGGGCCATGGTCGCCCTTATTTACGTATTTTGTCTACAACATACCGAAATACTGGAATGCTAACCTAAATGGTGAAGCCTTGAGATGACGCCACCTTTTGGTCTGTTTCAAAAATTTTAAATGATCAATTTTCGACTTCGGTGAAAAGGAACCATTTTCTTTCACCATGTGAAAGAAATAAGACACAAGGACTTGGATAATTTTACACATGATTAAGTCTACTTAGGGGTGTTCCAAGTTTGAGTCAACTCTGCAAAAAAATGTACTATCGGAACTGTGCTTGAGCCTTTACAAAATGAAATTTGTGAGCTTCTAAAGACTGCTTGCCAGCGAAATGAACATCTAATTTTCAATCGTATAATTCAAGGTCAAATATGTTGAAATTACGCTCCAACCATCCGAATCAATTCGACGGTTTCGCGCGGGTTTTTAGTCCTTTCTCGTCGAAAGGTCCTGACGATCCTGACCGTGGTCCTTGGTGCTGGTTTCAGGATCCGACTCGTCCTGACGGCGGCGGCGCTCTTCGGCAGCCTCCAGGACACGAGGGGAGAGTCGGGCTTCGGCCTCAGGCTGTCAGGATCAGACCCAGGTGAGACAAGACCATCTACTGCTAACTGAGTTTTGAACGCTAAATAAAATCTATGTTTCTATAGTAAATGTAACGAAACGCCGATTTGTAAATTTTTCAAAACTTAGTTTGAAATTGATTTTTGTTGTAGTGGTAAATATACAGATAGGACAAGGTAACTTCAAGTCAAACACTTATTCTAGCGTGGAAATGAATGCCAAATGAAACCTAAGCTAAGGTAACTTATTCGAGGTTTTATCAAATGTTTTTTAAGAAGTGTGTGATACGAAATTGAATGGCTACAGCAAGAATCACAATCGCATTGTAGCGATCAATTGTAACTCAGTAAGATCGCAACTAAAGGGTTTGAAAAACTTACGTATGTATGCCATAAGTTTACGCCATCTATGCAACTTAAATTAGCACTCGAAACCCAGTTTGAATTAGCTTTTTTGACATCTTAGTGCCATGGTTATTGGTGAGTGAAATTTCCCTCACAATAATCCTTGATTTACACGCCTTACACTTTTACGCCAACTTTTACGTTATGCCGTTATCGGTTCTGATGGATAAAATCCCTATTGTTGTCCATGTTAATTTTTTGAACTTTGTAACCGAAAAGTCAGAGTTACGAAATCGCAGTGCTGGTGTCAGCATTGGCTATACGCTAAATCATTGTGCGAAGTAACCCCCCGAAATTGCTAGCACATTTAAGCAACACACTTTCCTGCGTAGCCGTTGCTCTAGGTGATACACATGATCTGTGTTCTTAGTTGAATTAAATCGAGGCAATTGGAATGTTTCAATTCCCGCAGTAAAATGCTCATGGCAAAGCTTTGGGATTTATTGCCTTATTTTGCCAGCGATTTCCAACCTTTACAGAAAAATCGCACAAAATTGATCCCACTTTTAATATTCGCAGAATTTCTTCTGAAAATCTAATTTTATTTTTCTTACATCTCTTCTTCCTAGTACACCCATTTCAATTCCGATGAATTTATGTTATTTATGGTCTATCGTTTCGCATATACTTTTTAAATAATTGGCAGCAAAATGCTTTATGCGTTTTGAAATGTATTCTTTATTTTAAGCACGCTTTCGCATACAAAATTATGATTTATTCATCTGCTCGCACAAACTTTTAAAAGCGGCGCAAAAATCAAGAGACTTTTCTTCGGATTTCGAATCATATCGCAAAGCACAAGAGATGTCAATTGAACTCTCAGCAAGAAGGAAATTGTTTTTCTTCGATCTGCGTGGAATCGTAGTTCCGGGAAAAGTGCGTCCATGTAATTGACGTCAATTCCGTTGGCATGCTCCGACGATCGATCGCACACATTACGTATTCATTTATAGAAAATAATGGGCAAAACTTGGTCTGAAATTGAAATAGATGACATGACTACTCCAGAACATTGAGTCTGAGTGCTCTGCGGTATTTGACGATTGAGAAGACGTCATTCGGCCGTTTGTTGGACAGGGCTTGTGAAGTATATACCGATGTTTCCAAGCAAGAAGGTTAGGTTCACGCATATTCACGCATGCTTTCACGTATATTTACGCATGCTTTCACGCACATTCACGCATGCATCACGTATATTGCAATTTACATATAAATAAATATATATATATATATATTTTTTGATTTGGAGAAATCCATGAGTTTGACAAAAAATATGAGCCATGAAGATAAAATAATGGTCTACAAAAATTTTTTTTTATTCCGGCCGTGTAATTTCATGAAATGTCAAGACTCTTACAATGAACGTACAAACAACGTGTCGCCGTGACATTCTTCTTTCAACAACAGCTACTAAAAAACTAAAATAACGAATGTTTTTTGGATAAGTATATTGCCCGATCGTTTCTTTCCCAAACAGCAGCAAATGGGAATGTTCTGCTAGGACCCCCCCCCCCCCCCCCCCCCCACCATCCCAAGCCACTCTTAGGTATTCCCCCCCCCCCCCCCCAAGACATCTTATGGTACCACCCTACCACCCAAAACCATCTTATGTTCCCCCCTCCACCCTCCCCCTACTACGCCCGCGATTACAAGAAACACGACCACCTGCGAATGCGTCCACGGAGCGTCGCGACGTAAATATTTTCCCCGCCCGGAAAAGTGTTTTTCCATTTCCCCATTCAATTCCGGCGCCGTTTTCCCGCACGGCGTCCAAGATACACCCGCGTGCTTCCGCTCGCTGAGCCTCATTAACGTGTTTACGCTGGCAGCAGCTTGCCAGTTAATTGTCGATCCATTCATTTCGGCCGTCGAGATGTTTTCTACCCCCCCCCCCCCCTCCCGCCCCCGCGTCACGCGATCGTCAGCTGTCTGTCATAACAGCGCTTGCGCCCATTGTCCCAGATCGCGATTTATAGTTGCTTTGTAATTGCTCTTTGTGGCGCGGTAGAATTCGAGATCGTATAGACTCGTTATCCTGGGAGTCTTCATTGTTTGCTCATTTGGTAGCTGGATTGTTGCCGCAAAAGAATCGGTGATGTCTATTTCATCTTAGGAATGACAACCTTTTTCTATAAGGGTGCTTATAGGTATTTTTACTGTAAAAATACTAAAAGTGTCACTGGCCACTGATTTTATGTTACAAAATGTATCACCCTAGCTCGATGGTTCTCAAACTTATTGAATCCATGACTCACTTTACAAGGGAACGAATTTTCGCGGCTCCCTTGCACTAATATCACGAGTTTTACAATTGAACCTATATAAACGTACTTATCTTAACGTTTTCGCAAGATACCTGTGCAATTGATAGATCTTCAAAGTTTATATGAAAATACATTTCTATAGATAATATCTGTAATTGACAAGACAAGGATTTTTTTCAGTCGTAATCATGAGTCCGTTTTGCTCCAGATGAAATGGGGTATAAACCCGAATCGGGAGATAAATGAACATCTTGTTTCATGTGATTGCACATTTTTTTATATTTAATCAGGGCCGAACCCCTAGCTCAAAGCCGCGAGTTTTAAAAGGCTCCAATCACTCGATCCCGATTGTCAGGTTGCATGTCTGGATTTGGAATGTTTACTTCCGTCCATCAACGACACGATAAAGTGATGAGGGACCGACTGCAATACTCCCACCGAACCACTGGGTCAGAATTGTTGATGGGCGTAGCGAGCGAAGCTAGCGAAGCGAAATCATCAATTTCACTACTGCTAAAAAAAACACTTGGTGTGTGTTTGTTTGTATGTGTGTTTGCGCGCGCTCTACAGGCCAAACGCCTGCTTCGAGTGGGATGAAATTTTCAGGGTGTCTACTTTTGTTCTCAACTTAGACCCCCTGCGTTTTTCAAGAAAATCCTCCACACCCTTCACTTTCAAAGCAGAAAAAAGAGCCAAATTCGACAATTGGGCATGTTTGGAAAAGTACGGAAATTTATTTAAAAGTGCGTATTTTTTTCAAATGTTCCCAATTTCGATTTGCCTTTAGATACCATCGAAACCAAATCGAAACATCACACCAGATTTTTTCCAATAAAAACCAACCCAATAAAACCCAATAAAAACCCTTGGGCATGAGATACATCTATGTATTAACATGCACATTGCTTTATGACCTCGAAATGAGCATATTTCCGCTACTCTACATCTCGGACAGAAACAAAGAAAGGCCAGAATCGTTTACAATTTCAAGTGATCAGAATTTTCTAAAAAGCAATGGTCCGGCTTGCTGCTCCATGATTTAGGCTTTTGGCCTCAATCTTTTTATGCGCTAAATACAAATCGCTACGCTCATCTTCAACGCAACACAAATTGCGTTCGCCCTAGTTTAGATTTCACAAGGCTAAAGTATTTTTACGCTATTAAAATGGGTATATGCCAATTTGATATCACACAGGCTCGCCGTTAACGTTAGCCCATAAGAGCCAAGATGAAGTCTTTCTAATTCAATGGTCATTCTAAATGTGGGAGTACTGTTTATATTGCATCTCATCGTATTGAGACTAAAAGTGTCTTGTTGTTCGTATGGAGCCTAAACTTCTGGAGTTCGAGATGGCAAAGGCATGTCCGTCGTCGCATTCGCACTCAGTCCAGCATAGACGATTTATTTTTGTTGTGGACTGTGAAAAACTTTAAATCGAAAGTGTTTGGTAGCGGGCAATTGAATTTTAAGGATATTATTATTGTGATGGCCGAAGTTTTTTTATTACCTCACAAAATTTCAAATGGAGATGTTTTTAACGATATATAACTTTTGATTTAGTACATTGGAGCTCATTTAATTTAAATGAGTTCTGTATTTATGCGGCGAAACCCAGATGGTCGCTTTGCCGAATCAAATCGATCGATTAAAGGCTTTATCAATTTATCGATCTCGATCGATTATGGGCGCCAATAGAGCGCTGGCAGTGAAATATCTTACGCGGGAATTTCGTCGGCCTAATTGATTTACAAGCGCTTTCAATTAAAACGGCCGTTTATAAGTTGGTCATAAACTGCGAGTGGCCCGATATGTACTTAAGGGAATTATTGTATCCGGTCTTTAATTAAACCGTTCATTTCAAAGCGAAGTGCGTAAAAAATCTGGTACATGTCAAAACAATATGACATTACGTGAAATTACGTTATAAATAATGTCAGATTTTTGTGGGGAAAGCATTTTGAAAGCTATAAAGTCAATTGAAGTTAATTTCAGTTTTGAAATGTGCAGCTTAACTTTTGAAGTAAATTTGAAGTGATATTGTCAGATTATTTCAAAACATTGCATTTATTTACAAAACTTTGTCCACATTCGCCAGAACGTGAATCGAGTCATTGAATTGAAAAGTACGTCACAACAGCAAGAGTCCCCTAACCCCGTCAGTTATACTGATTCAATTAAAACGCCTCTGGGGAAGTTGTTCTGTGACTTTGAAGTTTCGGTGGCTTTTCAAAACTCTGCAAAATCCCCGACAACAGTTTTTTGTGGCAAATGTACGGCTAACTTTTCACCAATTGAGTGTTTTTCGTTGTTGTTGATGTTCAAATCATGTTTCAATCATCCAATTCTATTTGGTGTAGACCAACAAGAGAAACTATCTAATTCTACTTTCGATTTGGAATGATGTGTGTGTCGGCTGAAGGTACTAATGGCTGTATATTCAAACTAAGCCTTTCAAAACCATCATGGTGACTTCATTAATTAATTCTTTCTGTATAGTTTAAATTGTTTCATGTTTAAATTATAGTGTAGGTTTTGGCTGAAGGCTCAAATTCAGAGTCGAATGCGTCCCAAATTGATTAAGACCCACACACACGCACAATCCGAATCAAAATGTGTGACGTGCCCCTATGTAATTATTCGATAATTAAATTGTAGAGACACGCGCTTGTAAATTTCACATAAAATTTTATTACCTCCTTTAAATACAATGCCCGTCACATCGTCGATGGTTAAGCTATGTATTAACGCCGCGTATACAATATTGTCATGTACACTTGCAGGTACAAACTGCGTGGGCTGAGATTGCTTTTGTGTGAGAGAGACGTCGTGAAAGTGCGTGGGGTGGGGCGCACACCTCAAGGCATCCCTTATTGGGGACATCTTTCTCAGAATGCGAAGAGGGTTTTAAACGACTGATGTTTTAATTAGCTGTTGCCTGTTTGTATTTTATTAGCGACGGCGTTGCTGGAGGTGACGTGAATTAAGGTAGTCTTGCGTTGCAATGTAGTTTGACACCCTGTTAGCGTGGGCGTGTACCTACTTCGAATGCATCTTAAAGTGGTCAACAATATGAAGACTAGGTATAGATTTCAGTGGGTGATCGATTTAACTGATGGTTATAGAAGAACACGTGTTCATTAACTGTATAAGAAGTCAACGAATTTGGCTCAGGAATTCGCATGATACAAAGTAAAAACAATGAGTATACCTTTTTTGATTATGCCACTTGCGATTTGGTGATAAATATATTATGTATAAGAATTTGCATAATTTATTTAAGAGTTTTTAAAACATTAAAAAAAAGTTGTCTGGAGAGTTACCGGGATGCCAATTGGACCGTTCTCGCCTGTGTGTTTGACCTTGATTTTAGGCCGGATGAGGAAAAATTATGATTATTATTAATTTTGATTATGCCACTTGCGATTTGGTGATAAATATATTATGTATAAGAATTTGCATAATTTATTTAAGAGTTTTTAAAACATTAAAAAAAAGTTGTCTGGAGAGTTACCGGGATGCCAATTGGACCGTTCTCGCCTGTGTGTTTGACCTTGATTTTAGGCCGGATGAGGAAAAATAAAATAGTTTCGGTATGTCAACGTATACCTTATTCGGATGTAAATTGAGATTGTATTGGAGAAAAAAAATCTTCTTGCTAAACGGTCACCGATCCAACCTCGAAACCATTACAATGCTGCTTAACCTGTATACACATAAAAACCTACGAAATCCAGACCATGTTTTACACGCACCCATGCAAGCACATAAAAAACCAGTTTGACCGTCGATTGTTTGCCTGATGACCCTTCGGCACCCTTTAGCAAAGTAACAGCATCTCAATCTCCTGCGCCGGCGCTGTCTGGCCGATGGCCGCACTTTGAACAGCTGTTCGATTCGGACTACCCGAGTGCCGACTCACCTAATCGTTCTGCTCCAATCAAACGCCGAGATCTATCGGAAGGCGATCGATCTGGCATCGATTGTGTTCGAATTGTCTGGGCGTTAGGTTGTGTTCAACGACGCACTGCGAGCGATATACGGGTGAATTGGACTTCAGTGTGGAATGTGACGGTTCGTCGGTGATGAATGAGAGTGAAAAAAAACTATTTCAAACTGGAATTTCAATGCGAAATAAAACTATCACTGATTTCCCTAGCATCTTGCCCCTTGCATTCTCCTAGCATTTTTAGCATGTATTAAGCATTCAAATCCCAGTTTTAAATTGTTTTTTTCGAAACTATAGTGCTATAAAGATAGGACACTATAGTAGACATGAGTCTAAGAAATTTAATTAATGCGAGTCCTGCTTGCTTCGATGCTTGTGGTGGACCATGGGCCATAGAATCTTTTAGGGTGGCGTAATTTTTCCTGTATACAAAACGCTATCATTTTCTGTTATTTTATATATTTTGTACTTTTTTGAAAAAGTTGTTTGCAAAAATATCTGTTTTACAAACTGTGCAAAGATTATACACATTTTAGCGGAGAGCTAGTTCTTGCGGTTTAGCCAGAGGTGCTAAAGATCAAGCTCATAAAAAATAAAACTGACGCAATCGCAAACATCCCGAGAATGACACTGCCACGATTATCTTTCTAAACCCGGTAAATATTAAAATAAATGATTGCATTTATAACATTAGCACATGTGCCATAATTTGATCCCTGACTTTATCATAAATTGTCATATTTTTTATGATACCAGCCTTTAGCAATAGCAACATGCAATTGCAAGTATATATAAGAACGCAAATTATTTGATTTTAATCAATTTTATTCCAATGATTGACACACCATGCCACCAAGGTCACCGTTTATAGTTTTGGTAGTTACGGAATTTCTGCGAACATAATAGCTGCGATTTGTCTAAGAAAATCCAGGTGCATTTCGAAAGAAATCTTGTCTAATTTGACACCGTGCTTTTCTATCCGCATGTCTCACTGACTTGAGGTCATGCTGCATGAGTTTCCATAAATCTCCGTCGGGGGCCGGAAAACTTGGCCGTTGCCAGCGCGATCCCGCTTGCCGTAAACGCTCCAATCAATCATATATCACCTAACCGCATTTCACGCTAATAACACCTGGAATACCGAATACCTTCTTTATTTGTGCCCGCGGTGTCTAAAGTAGTAATACATGTGCGTAATTTGCAGGGATTTTAATGCTGTAGAAGATTGATAGTCGCAATTGTCTTGGGTTTTAGTGTTCACCATTAATATTTTGAAGCGCCTTAACTGTGTCGAAACGCTATGGCATCTATACCGTTCAAATGATTTCAGAGTCGTTTTTCTTTTCTGACAGTGGTTTTATAGTTTTGCTACTGGGGCTGTAGCTGATGTCGTAAAAATGGTCAAAACTCACAAGCCATGCCTTGAGGTAGACATGAAAGCTCTAAAGGCAGTTTTGAAACTCTTAGCTCGTGTCTAGCAGAGCAGTCCTTGAGGAAGATGCAAATCCATTCTCCTTCTCGTAGTACAGAGTGGGAATGGAGAGTAATAAAAGTTTAGGACTCCTTGGTTGCCCCTAGATTATGCATATTTGCTCTGGATTATCCCAAACAGGGCCCAGCTATAAGCTATTTCGTAACTTTTACGTTATGCCGTTTTCGGTTCTGATTTTAAAGAGCCCGTTTGAGTTTTGTTATCGATGTTATGCTGCGCTATCTGTGAAACCGAAAATATCAATATCTGAGTTACGTATAATCATAGTGCATGTCTACAAAGTTATCACAGCAGAGAAAAGCTCTCGGGGTAAAATGAAGAACAGCCAATTACAGACAGGCATTTGCAGATTTCAGGGGTATAGTAATCGCCATGGTATACTATAGTAATTATTACGCACAGTAATATATCCAGGCCAAGATTAACTCGCTTTGTGGATTTGGGCACAGGGTCAGTAAGTTTTGTCGTTTTGACAGCATATAATTTACTGTTGTGTAGACGGTGTGCGTAGACTTTTGTGAAAAAGGGCCCTTAGGTAAAAGTACGTGTTACATAGTAAGGGCCGGTTTTACAAGTGCCTCAACCCGGAGTTAAAGTAGGAGTTATGTTATTTGTCATGGCTACCGCCAATATGATGCCTTGTAATGCATCTGTTCTTAACCCAGAGTTGAAAAAAATAGTAAAATAGGGGGTCAGTAATAGGGGGGGGGGGGGGGGGGGGGGGGTCAGTATGGTTGCCTTCGACGCGACATGAACAGTGTCCCACGTGAGATCGAGACTCCCCGACGGGGCGTACGCGACGACGGCCTCTCGGTGGCCGCTGATTGAGGCAACACCTTCCGGTCGAGTGTCGGTGTATCGACACTGCCGAGGTGCAACCCTTCTTTGTTCGACGCCTCGCCGCGAGTGTGTGAACGCTTTGTCTGGGAGCGCGGCGCGGCATTCCTTCGCCCTCTCAGCGTCCGCTCGCCCGTTTAAGGGCAGACGCTGCGTGGAATTCGGTCCCCCCCCCCCCCCCCCCCCCCCCCGCCGGGTTTTTTTGTAGGGGGCACTCGTGGTCTCAGCCGAGCTGTGGGGGAACGCGTATACATGTTGCTATGGGCGTATACTCACCCCCCCCCCCCCCCCCCCCCCCCAGTTTTATTTGTTGGGGGGACTCTCTCCCCCCAGTTTTATTTTACCCAGAAATATATTGCACATTTATATGTCATTTATGCATATACATTTCCAATTTAGTTCGAGTGATACACAGTATAGACTATTGCATTTCTGACAATAGATACAGATACGGCGAATACGGTAGATACAGCAGATAGTTACATCGGATACATCGGATACATCGGATAAATCGGATACAATGAGCATTTTGATTCCTTTCTACCTGTTGCTTCAAAATTATAGTGATTAACTGAAAAATTTAAGAAATTCACATTTTAATAAAACCACTCCCTTAGCTAAAAATCAGCGCAAAATTACTGCAAAATCCCTGGCATCCCTGCTCATCACCAGTGGCATGACGCCACTGGTGACAGTAATGGCGTGCACGTTTGTTGTGGGCGGTTGTTTTCAATCGTTGCACTCGCTCGTACACAATTCGACAGGTGTAATGTGATCACGTACTCGCGACAATCTGATAGGGGAATTGGAAAAGGGCATTCGCGACTTCCTCGGCGAGAAAACATCGCTCGTCTCTTTGTATCTTTGTCGCGAGCGCTGAAATATGTGGGAGATTTTCATAAAGTATTGGAGCTAAGTTGTCGATGTTTGAAAAGAAGAGATTGCTAATCGACGATAACCTAAAATCGAACTAATTTTTTAATGGTTCTGTGCATTGTCTTTAAGATGAGCAAAAAAAATTTGTTTTCATTCGGTTTTTTTTGTGGTGTAGATTTCTGTGTCGATACATTGATTAATGCGATTTTGATTGTTACGGCTCTCTGGAATAAATTTCGCATCTTTTATTCGCGCAAAAGAAATCTCCTGGCGAGCCAACGGTAGTGCGAAAAAAGAGCCAGATTGTGCTTGGTTTACGAGCCATGGTCTTATATGGAGGTGAATCGGTTCAATTTCGCACTGAAGCAGATTCTCGGTGATGATTAGAATAACAGTTTCCTACCCCCCGGAGTTTGTTTGATGTGAAAATATCTACCGCGCTGAACAATTCTATGAGCATGATACATCAGTATTGTTTGTCAATTTAAAAAATAAATAAACAATTACGAAAATTTTAACAAAATACGTCACATTAAATGGTGTAGGTAGGTATACATAATTGAATATGAGGTACACGTTTTCATTTTCCCATTAGGCTGAAAATGTTTATTGACATTGAAGACACACAAATTTACCTTCGGTTCGCACGAGATATAGGGTCGAAATTACGAAACATTCCGTAAGATTTTAAATTACTGTCATCAACGTGGGCACCACGTACTATAATAAAAAGCATCTAGTAAAACACACATTGTCATTAAAATATGCTTATGACCATCTTTTTCTTGTGCACTTTTTTGTGTGTCCGTCAGTGTAGAAATGAAATTGGCTCCGACTATCGCTGAGTAATGGCTGGGCGCGCAAAGGGGGGATCACGTCCAGGAATTATATCCACAGCCTGCGTCAGAAACCCATACTTATGATCGGTGGGTTTGATTAGGAACTTCATCCAATTTTATGAGTTTGTTTATAATTATGCTTAAGATCGCTGAGCGGCGATAAAGCGTTGGCCGGTAGACGATTCTCTCGGAAAGCTTGTGGAAACAGTCGCTGAGTGGTGCACAAACGAGAAAATTAAGTTTAATTAAAATATATTAAGCTTTACAACAATTACCGAAAATTGTAATGAACTTTTAATCGGCAAAATCTTGAAATTAAATTCTTGCCTTATTTCGGCTGAGTCTATGAATGAAAACTATGACTCGTTTAGGAAGACTAAACCGCTCGTCTTCGTTAGATCTTTGCAAACAAGGGTACGCTTTCATCATAGTTATACAATATTAAGGTATAGCTTTGAAATCCCACAACGAAAAAAAAAATTAAATTCTTTGTTTCATTTGCAGTTTTTGCTGAAAATTATGTGGTTAAGGGGACAGGTCAGTTCGCCAGAAAGTGTCTTTCAGATCAAAAGTTGCCGACATCTCAAGGCCACATTGTTGAAGCTATCATTTCAATATTTCAGTATGAAGTAGACAAAAAACGTAAATAAGGGCGAACATATGGGCCTTTCTTCCAAAAATTTCCTCTGGAATGCTAGAACATACCCCGAAACTCTAAATTTCCCCCCCTTTTTCGAGCCAATGTACCAGTGTGAATCAACTCTTCAATATATTAACAATCGGAACTGTGCTTGGACCCCGCTGATATACCTCTGATAAAAAAGAGCGCGAAACACACATTCAATTAGGCATCTTAACCATATTGGCACACAAAAAACAAAACAAACTTGCCAATTTCTGTGATGACTTAATTCCAATTTCTCATCCGTTGAAAACTAATTATCACATCACATCTCTTCGATCAAACTGTATAGTCGCACCGGGAAAAAAAAACACCGACACTAATTGCTTCTCTCCCGTCGGCTTATCGCGATGGTCCAGTTTACTCGGGGCAACCTCAGAGATGAGTCAAAGCCGCGCCGAACGGAGTTACCGCTTGGTCGAGACGGATTAATACAATACCTCGGTTGTCATGACGCCGGTGTCGGGGCCATCCCGAGGTCTTCGTGAGCAGAGCCCGGACACCTGTGATGCTGGCACCCATGGACCAGTGGCAAACTTCAGGGTGCACCCCAGGATTTAGAGTGGATTTGCATCTTCTAAGAGTTTTAAGAGCTATATACGCGTGCTTCAAAACTGCTCAAGGAGCATTTTGTCTACATCAAGGCATGGGCTGTGTAAGTTTTGAAACTCTTAGCTCGTGTCTAGCAGCAGTGGGGCCTTGGGGGAGATGCAAATACACGAAATACGCCTCATGTCTGGTTGTCATATTGTCTTTTGCACTAGTTTAAAAAAATATATATTTCAAACTGGGTTTTGAATGCCAAATAAAAGTCTCTCTAATTCGATGCACTCATCGAAATTGACACAGTGAGACTTTTGTGTTGCATTCAATCCCAGTTTGAAATGGTTTTTTTGAAAACGGCGGTTGAAGTGATATAAAATCGGGCCGCAGTGGCGTGTCAACCGTTCGCCACTGCGTCTGGCGGCGCGATCAGGAAGACCATGGGCATCACTTAACTTCCTTCCGGCGGCGGGTCGCGTCTCTGACGAGGTCCACCCGCTGTCGACGGCGATATAGCCGCCCAGTTTTCGGTGCCTTTTTCACCGCGAAATACGAACACGGAAATTCCCTTCTCCCATTGGGAAACTGAACGCGAACATAGGGAATCCGTCGATTAGTGAATAGGTTCTCTGGTTATCTATTCATTTCTTATTCTCTTTAACGGAAATTCCCTTCTCCCATTGGGAAACTGAACGCGAACATACGGAATCCGTCGATTAATGAATAGGTTCTCTGGTTATCTATTCATGATCTTATTCTCTTTAATGGAAATATCGTCTCCCATATAAAATAACCAACGTGGAGGGAAATATAGTGCATGGATTGTTTTGAGAACATTTTCCTTTAATGGATTGTGTAATCCTATAAACATCAATGTCTCGTTCGATCGTAAAATTGTAGAGTTCCTGTTCAAGAAGTTTTGACGTGAGAGCCTGTCTTTATACTTTGTTGCATTACACCCCAGCGCAATCTAATGGGGGCTAGTGGGAAACGTAGTGACTGACATTCAGCGGTTGGATAGAATTTATTATCCTGAGAAAATTGCTAGATTAACGTGTTAAGTTTGCAGGTATACTATTATATAGTACAAGGTGAAATCAGATTGGATATTTACATTTATCAATTGGTTTATTTTACTTTCAGCAGTTTAGTCATTTTAATTTTTACATTTTAATAATTGATGTACAGATCTTGCTAATTAAACTAGCATTGAGAGTAAATCAAAGTTATGCAGCGATAACAAATCATAAGTTGAGGCAAAAACTTCAAAGTCCGTCTTTTTAGCCCACAAAAATCTGTCTTTTCTCTACGCGATGTTCTATTCAGAAAAATGCCAGACACCTCAAGCGACCAACCATCTATATCATCCGCTGGAGCGCGTATTTCCAAAGCAATTTCACATCAAAATGAAGACATAAACATAATGCGAGAAACCCAAAGACCTCCACCGTGTACATCTCCACAAATTCCAGCCCACTCATATCACATCTCATATAACTCTCAGCATCCACCGCGCTGGAAGGACCACACTTCTACCTGTCTCTTAATGTCTGCATTTTAACCTCAACACACACACACACACACACACACACATGCACCCTTTTCATCGCTATATCAAGTCTAACAATCGTCCATTGTGTCACTGTGCTTTCGATGATTTGTCTAGACAGATATAGAAGGTTTGGAGGAGGATATTCTCATGATTCTTCATCATTCAGTTTAGCATACAATAGGGCACACTTATACCGCTGTGTTATGCTCTGGGGCGCTTTGGAGGTGGCTTATAGTTCGTATCTGATCGCAGAGGATTCTGTGTGGAGGTGTCGGTGGTTCCTGTTCTGATATCTTGCAATCTGGCTTTATTTGAGTTATGTGGGGGCGAATTCTGTGCGAGTTCATTGCTATATATGTGGCGAATTTCACGACGCGGTTTCGGGGTGGAATGTTTTTTAAGATTGCCGCGGGGCTGATGGAAATGATAAGATCGAAATTGGATCACATGACAGCAATTTATAATTGTATAAAGTTGATTCGAGTTGTTGAATTTCCTTGTGTCTTTGATCTCTGAAATCGAAAATCAGCCAAATGTGCTTTTGAATATTTGAAAATGTTGAAATAAAATGAACCGCGTAAAGGTTCACCACATTTTTATTTATTTTTGAAAGTTTGGTTTTGTTATATCTGAGTCATGCTAAAAGAACATTAGCTCAATTTAATCAAATTAGCAATATTTGTAAGCTAACTGCGGAAAGTTTCACAATTTCTAATGGCTTCTAGCCACCAGTGGCATATGCTGCCCCATTTTGCCACCGACATATTTGAGACTTTGCAGTTTGCAGTTTGCAGTTTGCAGTTTGTGCATCGCTTGCAAACCTCTCGGGGTCACCGCAGTTTCTTCAGAAACTTTTGACGATTTCGCGCGTGGAAACCCACGTTTGAAACGCTCATGCCACCACAGTCTTGCCGCATAGTCGCCAAGTGCGCGCTCAAACGGACGTCATTTCGCAACAAAACGAGTAGCGACACATGCACTCATTAATTGCTGACGGGGGCGTGTCAGCCGAATTAAACTATATATCAACTCCACTCAAACTTGAACATCATCATGACTTTAACAGTTATTACTGTTTAAACTTTTCCTGCACGTAAAACTTCCGAGTTGACACTGTTAAATAGAATGGCGTGTATCACTGTATAATTGGACTAATTACTGGCAGGGGAGCATTTAGTATTATGCCGGTAGGGGTTCTAGAAGACTGGTCCGTCATGGCTAGGTACCATATATACATTGTGCGCCGCAAGAAGATACGGCCATAGAAAGTGGTCCATCTCTCGCTATATTTGCAGAACTGTGGAGATAAGGTTTGGGCTTATGTTTCGGTCCCATGGGTCGAGTTAAACTTACTTTTTATGAGCTCGAGCACAGTTTTGACTGGTTCGCCATGGGGTGACTTTGCCCGAGATATCATGGCATATATTATATATAGGCGCGAATCGTCAAGAGATTTTTAAATTTGCGGCAATGTGCATGGAGCGAAATGTTTAGGGAAAGCTTAGATGTGCTGTCGAGTTTCCCGGCTATTGCTTGATGTATATTTTTTAAGAGTTTTTAAGGAAGTGTGTGATGTTTCAGCCAAATTTTAATGCATTTCATAAACGAATGCATGAAAATTTAATTCTCTGAAATAGGTTCCTATACTTTAAACTCTGAAGTACTTGATCCACACCCCCAAATTTTTTTAAAGCTGTTCAAGAACTTCCTTCGTACTATTTTTGAGTAGGTATCTCACTTCCTAAAAATGCACATGAGCAGACTCCACGGGCAGACAAAAGATGTATACTGTATACGTACCTACTTCGCAAATTTTCTTCGATTTTGTACAAATTTTTTATTCCAAATATCGCCTATTCGCAAGCAATAAACATAACCGATTGAGAATATTCCAAGCGCAAAATGTCCTACCTCTGGCAGAATGCATCCACCGCGTTGGCTCCACCAGAGTCCAAAACGGCCCATCCGTCTTGTGCGATGCTATCGCTGGCCGCTTGTGCGCCGGGAAACCAAAAAGACAATTCGTGCGGCAGGATCTCGAGCCATCGCCGGCGACCTCGTCAGCCTTCTGGCTATCAAATCCGTTCTTATACACCGGCACACTCTACGCGGCATCATGAGAAGATGGTTCCTATATTTATTCAAGAAGGAAGCAAAAAAAGTTAGCTTTTAATACACATTGTTATATTACCTTTGGGAGGAATACATATACTTCACCTCTATATGGACATAACATATAAAAAAATCTGAGATATTATTAAGTATGCCAATTTTTTCAAACCTGTTAGATCATTCTTAGGTAACGTAAGTGTGACACATGAAATATTATTTGAGATAAGAATACAAAACGTGAGCTCCTTTGAGAGGGATTCGATGAAATCTGCCGCCGCTTGAATATCTAAACGCTATAAGTATATTTATTCTAAAGCGTGCTGGTTCGCTGCATCTTCGATACCGCCAGACATGGAGTGTATGCTAATTGAGTTGTGCAAATATACAAAAGATTCATGCAGACTTGGCGGGCAACTTGGCGGGGAGAGGAGAGAGAAAAGATCATATTTTCGCGGTCGCTTGCGAAAATAATATTAGCGCCTGCGCACAGTCACGGCCGAAGTAAATTGCGAGGGGCAAAAAGTAATTGCTAAATCTCATTACGCACGGGCTTAAACACTGAAATATTAACGGAGCGCGATGAAAAAAGAAGACAAAATTGAAGTCTCTACTCTCAATTTCACCCTTAGAATGAGTGGATTTGCATCTTTCAAGAGGACCCACTTCTGCTAGAAATAAGCTATGAGTTTTAAAACTGTCCATAGAGCCTTTTGCTACCTCAAGATGTGGCTTGTGAGTTTTGAAAATCTTAGCTCGTGTCTAAATCAGCAGTGGGTATCGAGGCAGATGCAAATCCACTCTCATTCTCGACGTGAAATGGAGTATAGAGCAAGGAAAGTGTTGCTTCGATGTGTCAATGACATGATTAAAATCCCCCGTCTTTCACTAGTTTCCTCATATCCTCAATAAATGATGCACGACCTCTGTTTGCGATGGCGCTTTGGTCTGCTGCAGCCAAGAAGAAGCAGACATATTTAATTTATACTCCTACACATTTTCTCAACAAGCAAAAGTGATAAAACCACATCCCTTTTACTCGTTTTTTCTATAAAAAAAAAGGCGACCGTTTAATATCTTTGACCCAATATAATCCTTTCATCATCACGTCTTCATCGGCAGACGCTGTCAGTTTCAAAGAGATGCATCACATAAACTGCATGACTGCGCTTGCTGCAAATGAACCGGAACGTTGAGAGCTTCTCGATATAAGTGCGACTCAGAGACTGCAAACTCAAGATTGCAACTTATTTTATGATAACTATTACTTCAGTTTTTGTGCCATCAATCAAGTTAAGCAACATTGCGTCGAGTCACGTTTTAGAAGGGCGACCATTGTACACGAGTTATGCTCGGGGCGGAGGTTGTCCGGGTTCAAGTTGGTGCTCCAGTTTCATCCACCTAGCGAACCTATACCATTCGACAGCACGGACTAGCCGAGGAATCCTGTCCTGCGAGTTTTACCGTACTTTTTTCACCAATTCCGGAAACGCTAGATCGTTTTTGCGCCGCTAGTATATTTAAATGTGACTGATCGTAAAAACCATAAAGTAAGTACAAAATTGTGCTGAAATTATTGTTAAATTCTATTTCGTACCATAGTATACCACATATTGAAAAGTCAGCATAGCCTTGTACGCCATTCCTGTCCGGAATTGCGTAGCAGGACACCCCCCCCCCCCCCCCCCCCCAGAAAAGCCACGTGATATGCGGTTGGGCTCAACCTAAGATTAGCCACGCCGGAGTCTTTTCACAATTCGACCGCAGCGCTTGTGGTTACTAATTTTCCCGCCGCGGCGGCACCGCACCCAGGATATCAAACGCACCGCTTCCTATATGCAATTACTGCAGCATTGCGATTGTGAATTGGTAATAGTTCTGGTTTAGCAATGAGTTTGTATATGTATTTATGCATGGTGCGATTGATAGTACCTGCATGTAAAGTGACCATCGGGATCCGCCATTTGCCACCTATCGGCGAATTACCCGTTGGAATTAATGTCACGGACCGGGGTCGGTTTATGCCATTTTGAAACTACCCTGCTGAAAATTCTTACCAAGATCTTGCAAGATCTTGTCTCAAGATCTTATAAGATCTTGCTAGATTTTGCAAGATCTTGCCACGATTTTGGAAAATATTGCAAGATTGTCCACAAGATCTTGTGTCAATATCTTGCAAGATCTTATAAGATCTTGAGAAGATCTTGCAAGATCTTAGGTAAGATTTTTCTGCAGGGTATTTACACTTTTGTAGTCATGTCCTTTCTGAGGTGAGCAATTAACCCGACTTGCCCCTCAATGGCTCAAATATCGCCTGCCAGCGCGCAGCCAAAAGGGCGAGGGTTCGGTGGTAAATCCAGGACTGACACGGGGATGGAATTTACCTGGCTAGGATTAAATGATCTGGGATAAGCGATTCCAAAACGACCTGTTTGTGGTTACTGATCATTTTTGTTCTTCTCAGGCTGGAGCTTACTATAGACATATATGCGTCAACCCCATCTTACAACTCGTTTTTCTCGGAAACGCGATTTGCTCTAAACATTTTGGAAACAGCTCAATTCAGCTCAAAACGAGCTCAAAACGATACACGGAAAAAAAATCGCGATTTCAAAAGTAGGGGGGGGGGGGGGTAACTTGACGGATCCCATAATTTAGTCTGCAGACATTTATGTATATTCTGTAGATTTTTGCAGTGAGAAGAGATTTTTTGTAAAGCAGTTGAACAAATATGATCTTAAATTTGAAATGTTAAATTTATATTCGTGTAGGAACTTCAAAGTTGGCAAGCAAACACCTATTGAATTTGTATTAATTGTGTGTTTTCTCCTCATTTCCAGATGCACCCTACTTCGAGGCGCTAACCAAAAAGTTCGACGGTAAGAGCTGAGTTCACTTATCCCTAAACATCTCTTTTATTAACCAGTGCAGAAAAAATATCTGCCCGCTGAAAAAGAACCCTGACGCCCTGCTATCTCTTACCAACGGCACGTTAACTTGCCGTCAAGGCTGTAGGATGAAGTAACGCGTTGTTAAACCCCTGGCCACTCACCAGCCACTGTAGGGCTATTTCACCAACGTCGGTTGAAACCCTCCTTAAACAGTCGTGAAAGGCCGATTGTGACTGGCGTATTCGTTTTCTATTTTTAAAAAACTGATTTCTTTGATAATTTAAATGGAGAATTTGGAGTTTTCTCGAAGAAATATGCAAATTTAACTTTTAGTTCCGTGGGGGTAATAGGAATATTTGGTGACCTGAAAACACTTACATGTTGTGTCTGGAACTACTTTCTTTCACCACTAAACACGGGTTAAAAGCTAATTCCCCAACGTTGGGGGCTCAAACAATGGACGATGGTTTAGCCAGGGAATTAATAACGACATTTACAAAATAAAATATGTTTCACTTGTCAAAACAATGCCTTTTAGAATCACTGCCACTTTTAAATCATAATTGAAGTATCTTTATGTGACCTGTCTCAAAATTCTCCTTTGAACCTCTTTGAACTAAATTAAATTGGTTACTATAAACCTTCGTCACTTAAGCTGGGTGTACAGCTGGCAATGTCAGTGACACGATGTCATCAACATTGGCTCTGCACCAATCAGAGACTCCGTGGCAGAGTCGCGAACATGAGGTCATGCACATCCAGAGTCTGATTGGTCCACAGCCAATGTTAATGACGTCGTGTCACTGACATTGCCAGCTGTAAACCCACCGTTATGTTAGTAATACAATGTCACACAAACCGTATCAGCAAGTCGAGACTAGCGCCGCGTGCGGCCGTTGACAGA
Organism: Nemoura dubitans; assembly: GCA_921293005.1. Lineage (NCBI taxonomy): Eukaryota > Metazoa > Arthropoda > Insecta > Plecoptera > Nemouridae > Nemoura > Nemoura dubitans. The sequence goes on from OV121076.1 coordinate 5,969,122, forward strand.
AGCTGTTGAATTATTCATTGGCCCGCTGACAGCGCCCTACGCCAAGGGGTGGGTTTTTAAACTTTTAAGCCGCGTTCTATATTACACAAGTGCCGGAAGGGACAAATTGAAACCAGCAGAGAGCTATGAAAAGATTGGACAACTACAGTTCCAGAGTTATAATCAAGAGGGCAGATTTGTGTTGTTGTTGTGGCGGTTGTTTTTTTGCCGATTTGTATTAGAGTACATCAGAAATCAGACGTTGTAAGGTTAAAAATGTTCTCTTTAATTAACCCCGCAGATAAGCTTTGGCTTTGCGGCAGCTCGGGAAGTAAAGCAAAATTGTGAAACAATTGTTTTGTCGTCACGTCTGTGAAAAAAAATTAATGCCTGTGACCCGTATGTGTTTGGGATAATCTCGTCAGTTTTTCATTTCGTGTCTGGTTTTCTTTTAATTTGGTTTAGTTTGAAATGTGGCGTTTGATGTGAAACAATAGTCACGTAAAATTGTGTCTTTATCACTTTTTGTGTGTGCAAATTAAACGAGATTTTCACGGATGGATGCGGCGATGGCCGAGGATTTTACACAGAAAGATGTCATCAAAAAAGTAAGGAACGAAAGTGAAAAGAGAAAGACCCATGCAAGCACGGTCACCTTATACGAAGTGAAGTTAGCTTGTAAAATATTCATTCACAAGACGGAGATATACGAATAGTGGTCATTCACTTCTACCAACTAAACGGCTATGAGTATTTAGGAAAGGCCCCAGCAGCTGTTTAGAAAATTCGATGTGTCAAGCGTCCTTAGATGCAAAACATCGTTTTACTTGACAAAGTAATCGATCCTGTAAAATTTATAATACTCATGGATGTTAAAATTTAGTGTTTATGGTTGGTTTAGGGGTAGGGGAAAAAGCGAGACCGCGTGTGTTGTTTTTATGATGATATGTGATATGTCGAGTTGATGTTGATGACCAACAATAATTTGTCTTTAGAGGTGGAGGTGCCGGGTTCGGTACTACGACAAGTTAAGACTGCCGGCCGGTCGCTATGTGATTTGCAGGGGAGGGAAACATTAGGGGTGTCCAGTTTTACGTTTAAAAAAAATAGAAAATGCGTAGATTTCGAATAATATATGAAAATGATATTTCCAACTTAGAAACCTGAACGTAATTGCAATCAAAAAAATAATTTTTAGCTAATCAAAACATATTTCAGGCAATCGGTTTTGACCACTGAAATTTGATTGAAACATCTATAGATATTGTGGTTCCATTGTAGTTCCAGTGTGGTTCCATTTTGATTCCATTGTGGTTCCAGTCCAGTTTGGTTCATTGTGGTTCCATTGCGGTTCCATACAGGTTATATTGTAATTCAATAGTGGTTCCAGTCCAGTTTGGTTCATTGTGGTTCCATTGTGGTTCCATACAGGTTATATTGTAATTCAATAGTGGTTCCAGTCCAGTTTGGTCCATTGTGGTTCCATACAGGTTATATTGTAATTCAATTGTGGTTCCAGTCCAGTGTGGTCTATTGTGGTCCCATAAAGGTATATTGTAATTCAATTGTGGTTCCATTTTGGTTCCATAAACTTTGAGTGGCCTAAACAGATTTTCCGCCCAATCATCCACCAAAAGCTGAGCCAAAGAGATGCCTCCCCGAGCATCACGAGCATAAAACCTTAGCAAGCACTCGCCTTGTGCAGTTGTTGTCTCGTCTCTCGAATGCAAATCAAAGCTGCACCGTTCGGCCGCGCCGAGCGCTAATTGCCCGCGCAGCAGACTTAACTCATGAATAACTCCGCGCTTAATTGCCGGCGAAACAAGAGAGCGTGGAACCACGCTGCACGGCCCCGTCGAGTCGCTAACTTGGTCGGGGTACCGCGCGGGGGCGATCAGCACAACAGGTAACTTTGCTCAACAAGTATACCTACACCTGGTTTTAATCGCGGAAGACATGCAGGCATTCTGTGCCGAGATTTGACCTCGCTTGAGATCGTCCCGATTTTGCGCTAGGAATCCGTGCTCGGATTCTGGATGCATACAAGCATTATAATATATTATATTGCGTCACAGTCGAATGACTTTATAGAATCTGGGTTGTAAAGTAAAAATTACGTTCAGAGCTAAGAATTTGATGCGATGGAGAATTCCAAGTTTGAGCATCTATACGTTGAGATGTTTCGTGCACCTGTTTTTATTGGGTCTAAGGTGCCTTGACCTGTTGCGTTCTTGGCCCCATGGTTGGAGGACGAACTTTGGAGAAACTACCGCGTACGTTTTTATCATTTTTCTAATTCTTTAGTCACTGAAAAGGAACTCTGGTATAACCAGACTAGAAACTAAACTTGTGTTTTTTGTGTTTTTTTTTTGTGTTTTTCAGGCGAAACTAAAGAGTGTCTAGGCGTCTTATTTCTTAGTCGAGCCTTACTTTTCTCTCGTTAAACGGCATTTTTCGAATAGACATTTGAAGAATTCGCGCCGAGTATCCTGTGCAATGTCCGTGTAGCAGTGCCCGATTTAAACCGTTGGCGCCCATGGGCTTGTATTTTACGGCCCCCCCCCCCTCCTCTCCCCACCCCAGAAATGTGGCTTTTCACGCGAGTACCTTTAGCCCAAGATTATTACCTAGCGTACTGTTTCAAAGACCAATATTTTCCAATTGGCGACAGACGAAGCCACATGAGTTCAGCTGTATTAAATAAATCGAGAAACCAGATGGGGTATTGTAGCTGGTGACCCAGCTAACCAACGCTATTATATTGTCAGAATTGTTTTAATTTGCCCTCAATTCATACTCAAATTTCCTAAATTTGCTATCATTGTGATTTTTTTTATTTGAAAACGTGTAGTTCAATGCAACTTGACTTCCTCAATTCTCTGCAATACACATTTTCCTCTAAACTATCTACACGTTGACGGCGTCTTTTCTGGCGCCCCCCCCCCCCCCCCCCGGGCGCGGCGCCCCTGGGCTACAGCCTCGTCAGCCCATACGTGAATCAGGCACTGCCGTGTAGATGTAACGGGAGCAACGCGACTGCTTCGAGTTCGGAAGTTGAATTGAACGGTGGCGATATTGTTGACTTTCGTGGGTTTCTCTTTGCCGTGGTCGTCTCATCTCAGAGTGGTTGACCTGGGGAGGCGATCTGCAAACAACACCGACGAGTTGGCTCGCTCTATATCTGCGTTGTTTTCTCTTCGTTTCCAATAATTACGACTTCAAAGCAAGAAGATAGATAACCCTAAAGTTGTACACCTGAAAAATCAAGTACGATATTCATTTCATAAAATATGTTGGTTAAGAATCAATTTCCAAAGTCTCAATGGCTGGATTAAAGTGTTCACAGTTCGGTTAGTGCTACTGTAACTTTATATTTTGCACTATCTTCGGGATCATCCACTTATACTAAAATTTTTATCATATTGCAATATCTGTAAACTCCTGGTGGTTTTGCAAAACTGCAAATTTCCTTTTCGCTTCGAGACCATAGTTTAAAACTTCATAAATCGATCCACAAAACTCAAGCACACAACAAACACACACACGTGCAACTTTCATGCACTCAGACGCGACAAAAACCTCTTTAAAAAGTGAAATCCTCATCGAAAAAACAAAAATCAAAATTCATCCTGCAGAGTGCAAGGCAAAGCCCTCTGACGCCCCCCCCCCCTGCCCGCCAACCGTGAACCAAGCATCCCCACACACACCCACGCACCCTTTACGCATACACACGCACATCCGCGCGCAAACACACACACAGCCACGCATGCTCGGCGAGGGCGACAATCATGAGCCCGCGTGTGCGTCGTCTGACATTGGCCAAATTGCTCCCGAAAGCATTGGATATGACATTAGCATTCCGAACGTCGTCGAGTTATGCCAGCCGCGGCGGCGAGAGTCTCAACTTGAACCCCCCCCCCCCCCCCCCCCCCCACAATGTGCCCTTCTCAAAACATACCTCCCCCCCTCCCTCCCGTTTAGGGGGAGGGGGTAGCACGACCCAAATCTACACAATCCCGCGGCGCGTGTTTTGGGTATTCAGTAGCCCCCCCCCCCCACCCAACAACCCCTTCGGCCCGGGGGGTAGCGATGGGACACTTTGAAACATATCCGCCGCCTCACCTAGCCTGCGAATGTATACAGGGCGGCGCTGGAGTTTACAAACGTGTTTCTGTGACGCCTCTGCGTTTGGCCAGTGGCGTAGATGCGTAGGACACTTCGGGTGTTGTTGGTACATTCCAGATTGAGAAACTTGTTTAGGACAGTCTGTTTTTTTATCACTTTGTGCGTAGGACATGTGTTTTTAGGAGAGATTTTCATAATAGGACAGAAATTTTGTAAGACATATGATGACAGCCATACTCACGACATTGCTATATGTGAATCATTCAGTGTTTAGACTATTCAATCCTTTAGCGGAAAAATCCAATAATCACAAAACCGTCTTATTACAAAAGTTAAGTGGACTTCGAAATGCTAACGGGGGATCACTTGCGTTCACTTGCGTTCACTTGCGTTCAGATAGAACCTAATCGAATTTTTGACAAATGTGAACGGTGAATTTATTCATTCTCTAAAATAAGGTCATCGCTTTATTTTTCTTTTCAACAAAAAGCAATCACTTCCCTAAATAAAAGGCCATCGCTTATTTTGGGGGCCCCGTGGTCAAACAGCTCGGGGCCCCGACGGCAGTTCATGATCAGTTCATGATTCATGAGTTCATTCATTCTCTAAAAAGGTCATCGCTATATTTGTCTGTTCAACAGAAATCAGTCAATTACCTAAATAAAAGGTCATCGCTTATTTTGGGGGCCCCGTGGTCAAACAGCTCGGGGCCCCGGCGGCAACCGCCGCCTAGCCGCTCTGGCCAGTCCGCCACTGGGCCTCTTTGAGTGTGAAACGCTGATCTCCGTCTAGACGTGAAAACCCCTAATAGGAACATCGACTTTAGCGAGTGGGGAGTCGGTGTTCGTGCACCTCACTACGCCACTGGCAGTGTCTACAGCAGCCTCGCTTGTCAAGGTGCGGGGTCGCCCAGTGACCGCGACCCTGAAAACTCCCTCGGGGTGAAGGCCAGTGGCGGAAGGCCGCTGTCCACTTGGCGCCGGCTTATGGGCGCTGGTGAATGCGGAACTGTCGGGATTCTACGACTGCCGGGATTATATTATGACAGTTGGGATTCAATGACGGTCATCGGTTGTGATGTCACTATGGTAACAATTAAATTAAATTCATTCAATCAACAAAACCATGTACATAATGGCATAAACACCTCAATTTATAATATCTTAATCTAAGTTTCATATAATTTTTAAGCTTAAATTTTAAAAACTCTTTGATTGAATAAAAAGCATTTTTAATAGAAAATTTTTAACATCAGTTTTAAAGGTGCGAAAGATTTTTTTAAACAAAGGTCAGCTTACAAACTTTTTAAAGCTTATTATACAAGCATTTGCTATTTGTAGAACATTTAAAAAATGTAGAACAAGCGTAGAACAAGCGAGATGCGTATAGCTTTTAACCGAAATTTTAACATATCGTTTTGACACATTCGTATAAAACTTGAAAAAATTAGTACATATGGTAATTAGCAAACTAATAACGTAATTAGCATACATACGCTCAACCTTAACGCGACAGAGAGCGTTGGCCCTAGCCGTTGTTAATTTCAAACACCTATTCGCCAATTATGCCCGCGCCATTTTGGACTTGCTGGTCACATAATTTCACATCGAGCTCCGAATGCTGAACAATGTACTACACACAAGAGACTCTGAGGTAGTCACTCACCTTTGTCATCATGCAGAGGTTGTCGATGCTGAGAGAAATCTGTATATACGTGTGCCTGTGACAGTCTTTGGGATCCTCGGACATTTGCATTCAACAGCTTAAAGCGGGCTCTTGTAAAGCTGCATCGTTTACACAAATCACGGAATCGGTGGCAAAAAATAACACCGCACAAATTACTGTGGACGGTGTCTGCTGAAAATGAAACGGATTCAGCTGTGCCATGCTCGTTTCATTTCGAAATGACTCGCCACTGAATTGTGGCGGAACAGAGTCAAAAGAGCAGCTAAACCGCGTTTTGTAAATCGCCTGTTTGTCAGATAGATTTATGTTAGCTAGAACTAAGAAATACCGGTATTATTGAGGATGCTGTATACATGTTGCTAAATGCAGATATTGTGTTGCGTGTTTAGGCTTTATGTATTGTGAAGTGTACAATGTTAAAAGTGTACAACGCCCTATAGTGAAGCTTGAACCAGCTCCTTTGTGCATGACTACGCTCTACATGATGTAGCTTTGTCACAACGTGTTACAGATAAATGGAAAATAGTTCGGGAGCCAAAGAGGCATTGTTGATCTCGAGAATTTACCTGAGAGCATAATGTCAAAACGGACAAAATAGGGTAAAAACTAGTTGGGGCATGTGGCTGTATTTGACTAAGCGGAAATGGAACGAAACTGTTGCAAAAGTTTGATGTGAAATGCAGTAATATTTATTTTCGGATTCATCATGTTATGGGATTTTGTTTATTAACGTTATATGATGACAGAACGGCAATGGGAAATGTGTTTATGAATTGAGAAATATGCGTTATATGAGCATCTGTGATTCTGGACGATTTTTCCGTCGTACGAATTCCTCTACGTAATTGCGTTTTCATAGACCCGGAAGTGATATTGGAGATCCAGGATTGGTAAACTGAGATATCCGAGCGCACAACGTTCTCTGGCGTTAATCACACAATTATACAAAGAAGCCACACACGTAGCTGGATTATATTGAAGGTACGGTTTTATTCAAATCTCTAAATAATACCGCGGCGTACAGTCATTTTATGCATTGGCCACTGCCTTTTTACCGAGAAAAACAGGAACTATCTCTAACGCCTAAGCGTTCAATTAAGGCAGTGATTATATGGTAGAGTGTTGGATAGGCATAATTGGGGTTGGCATTCGCCTTGGCGGTGCTGGACATGATATGAATTATTTATGCTGCGTTGCCGCAGAGGATTTTTAATTTAAGGGAAGCTGCGGCGCACATTGAGGCGACAAAAAGGTTGACAAATTATGTGGACAGGAAATTCTAGACAGGTGAACATAACAGGCAATTAAGTGTAGTGATAAGGCGGTTTATCTTTTTGAAAATTTATACAAGAGTTTGTATTTTTGTTTTTTTTGTGTTTGTGAAAAAAAGCGTTTCGTTTGCTTCTTCTGTAATCAATCAACGTGTACAGAGCCGAATCGTGATAGAAGTTAATTTGAAGGGTGGAATTAAATTTATTCTGGGCGTTTTTCAACCCTGCCATGTGTGTATGTATACAACACACTGATTGAAATGCAGTAATTATTAAGGCTGCTTATACTAAAGAAAGGGGTAGGGATGTGTATCTATAATATCTATGGAAGATTTTTAATTGATTTTTTCGTATCTCGATCGTAGATGTTAGATTAATCACGTCGAGCTGACAGGATGTGTGCCCTAGTGTGTGTAGATTCATCGACCTTTTTGTTTTTCCTATTTTTACACATCGCGCTGTTTAATTATCTTATCGTCAATTAAGAATCGATGGGTCGAGAACTGGCTGCAAGGCAATGAAGCTTGTTTATTCGGTATTTCGCCTTTCGATAGCATCTTTGAGCAATCCCCGACGAACTTGCCCGACCAACACAGAATGGACGCAGTCAGTTTAGGTATATAGGAGATTTTCGAGAGGCGAACCGCGGAAGGCATTGGGAAGATGCTACGATGATAACATTTGCAGAAATATTTCGAGTAATTAACCGCTAGATTTCAATGCTGTCGGCAATTTCTTAACTATGAAACCGTTGTCAAGAAGCAGTTATAATTTGACCATATGTAGTCATATTGATTACTGATACAAATATTTTGATTTTTGAATTGGCTAAATATCATTTCTCTCATTTTGACATATTTCCATTAACATTAAACATTACCTTCGCTTCTAAATGGATATCTGAAGGATATTTATGTCTCCGTTAAATGTATAGAGCGTTTGCTGCGACCAGTTTTTTCTTCCCCGTAAAGACAACGACGTCGACATCCAAACAGTTAGGTCCAACCACAAACGGTCCCTCTTTAACGTCACCCCAACGCGATCTAAAAACTTCAAAAATCCTAGACCTAACCCCACCAGATATCAAGCTAACACACACAAAACCACTCCAGCGTAACCCCCCCCCCCCCCTCTACCACTCAAAGGGGGGGGGGGGGGGCAATCGACGCAGCAGCATCGTGTCCCACAAGTCACGATCCTCGGGGGGGGGGGGGGGGGGCAAGTTTGTCTCGTGGCTCGATGCACTGAGGTGTCTTCGACTAACCGGCAAACCAAACAAAACGCTGTCCCTCGGTGACGCTCTTCTAATACAAAAGCGCGTAGCACGACTTGGATACTGATTGGGGGGGGGGGGGGGGGGGGGTTCTCCAAATGCAAAGTTTGCACTTTGCACTCTCAGTTCTTGCCTCTTACCATGGTCTTGGCGGCGCCACTGGTCTTAGCTGCGCCACTGATGTTTGCAACGCCACTGGTGATTGCAACGCCACTGGTGATTGCAACGCCACTGGTGATTGCAACGCCACTGCTGCTTGCAACGCCACTGGTTTTCGCAGCCCCCCTGCAGCGGCGTGCCTCTTGAGGTGTCCTCCAGAGCGACGAGAGACCCTTGACTTCGCGGAGGGGTGAGGGAGTCAGTGATCCCCCCTCTCATACCTTGTCGCTAGACATCGTCAGCTGGTTCGCCCACAACCGTGATCTCCCCTCGCCGTCGTCGCTAGATTCTGCTGTGCGGGTGGGGGCAAGGTCTCGGGGACTTGGTCTTCTTTGGGATCAAAACAGAGAACCTTTTAGATTAAGCCCTAGTTTCAAATAAATAGTTTATTAGTTTTTGGGGTCTGTAACACGTATTTAAGCATGCATTGAATTCATTCAAAAGTAAATATAAAAGGGGTCTTCTAGTTTTCCAATAGTTTTTCTGTGTTTTACCTTGTAATTGAGAATGCTAAAATTCGTTCCGCATACAAAAATGAAACCCTGAGGGATCGTTTTTAGATTTTGTAAATTAACCTATGCAAATTTTCTACCTATGTGAACTAAAAATTTCCTCGCCAGGTGACGAGCTACGAAAGCGCTCCACGAGTCCTGTCTTGTCTACAGGCTGCGATGAGTAGCACGACCTTCCCATGTAACATTTCGACGTGTCTTTACTCTTTTGGCATCAGGTTAAATATGACAATTTAGTACCAAAAGGCATACACTGTAAAGGTCGGTAGCCTACCGAGAAGCATTGAAGTGAGCCGCTCAGTTCGGCGGATATTGTTGTGGTCGATTCTGACTGATTGGTGTGGATCTTTTACGAGTTACCAATCTGGAAACTGCATCCCGTCGGTTTTACGAGCGCTCAGCGAGAGCACAGATCTGCAACAACCCAGATGGCCCTTCGTCTAGAGCAGTGGCACTCAACCCTATTTGCACAGAACCAAATAGAAGGAACGTGTTACCTCTGAGGGCCCCAAAGGGTATTGACACATGCAAACACGTTCAAATTGCAAGATATAGCGTTGTGTATCACGTGGGTTTTGATTGAACGCATTGTCGTCACTTGTACTTGCTTGTACTTGACAAATGAAAATTGACATTGCTTACGGCACCATGGGGGTTCGGGGGTTCAATCCCCAAGATAATTGCGATTTAGAGCATTTGAAACCTTGAAAATACCTTGAAATTACGCACTTGTTAAAAGGAGGCTGTGCAAATTTCAAATCAATGCATTTTCCATGGAGAATTGCATGATAAGTTGGCATTTGAAATTTCATAACATTTTTGAGGCGGACCGCAAAAATCTTAGCGCCGGGCCGAAGGTAGAGTGCACCGGTGTAGGGCAACGTCTATGTTACGTGTAAGTGTAACTATATATATATATATATATATATATATATATATATATATATATATATATATATATATATATATATATATATATATATGTCGCCAAGTCATGGGGGAGAAAGATGAATAGTGATAATCTGAAGAGCGCGTGAAACAGATAATGACAACGTGCCGCCACCCCAAAAATTAATTATTACCTAATACCTATACTTAGATTGTATATTAAAGGTTTACTTCTATGAAGATTTCGGGATGCTAATTTTAACATAGACATGGACAATCTGTATATAAATGAATCTGTGGCCTGCATAGAGAAATCTTGCATGCAGCGCAAAGCAGCTTCCAATTTTAAAGCGAAGTGTCCAGAAATGCTCTAGTTTGTTGATTGCTTGCCACTCGGGGGAATCGACTACTCGTCGAAGAGGCTGTGTATAAATCATTTTACCGCGAGAGGTGGCAACGGCCAATCACGTTCATCTCAAGAGCGAGTGGCGACTGGCGCTGAGGAATATTGAAAACCTGCACGAATCGCGAACGGTCGTGCGAATAGGTGTCGATCGTGGATTGTTAAGTTTTACGAGCTGTTTACGCGCGAAACGTGTCGTTAGTCGTTACTCGACGAGGCCGGCGTACTATTCAATCAAATGTCGTAAACACTCTAAGTATCTGTTTTGCGCGAAGAGCGGACGGTGATTTGAAGGGAAAAATTCACTTACCGGCTATAACTTAGGTGGGAGGGGATCACTTACCGGCTACTTTATTATGGAAGGTAATTATGTAAAGCAGTGTACTTACCGCGGTACCACTGACTATGTAATAAAATATTATTAACTTACTTGCAGAAAATTGCAAATGTTTTTCGCACACAATTTCATGAATACATCCTTGTATCGTCTAAACTCCATTTCACATTAAGAAGGTGAGTGGCGCGATTTTATCTTCTTCCTCGAGAACCCACTGCTAGTGAACACACAAACCGTGTTTTGAGCTGGACAAAAGGCTCTATGGGCAGTTTTGAGACTCTTGGCTCGTGTCTATCAGCAGCGGGTCCTCGAGCAAGATGCAAATAGGTACACTCTCCTTCTCGATGTGCAATGGAGTTTAGCTTGATCATAACAGTTCATTGCCTAATGCTGTCACCGAAACCATTTGGAGACGCTGGGTACATGTCTTCAGCGATCTTTTCACAGTCTTTCGCGCAGAGGAACTTCGCTCACGGGTTTTGTTAGACGCTCGCACGCCGAGCGAATAGCAATAAGGACTTACGAGCCATTGACGCTAAGTGGCGTTCTGGTCGTAATCTTCAGGTGGTTCTCTAGAGTTCGGGATAATCTATGATTTATGTCCCAGGTATTTGTGAGTGTGCGGTATCCTTTTTAAAACGAGCTCCGCGCCTTTTGAGCGGAAGAGATTCTGTTGTTGTGGACCGCTATGCAGAACTAATTTTTAGAGTTGCTCCTTCTCTTACGCGAACCGTCAGAATCTGTGTAGAGGTGTGCCTGTAAAGGAACCTAGATCGCAGCATATTTCGCGCTCCTCAAATTTGACTCTTTATTGGCAGATTTTGTTAACGCTTTACAGTGCTGTAAATCTTTAACAGCATTTGCTCTAACAGGAAATTGCTAATTTTCCAACAATTGAGATACAGATTTTGCAAACGATTCCAAATCGAAGATATCGGTGGTAGATTTGCGTAAAGAAAGGACTGGAGAAGAAAATTATGATAAACCTGATTGAATTGCCTTTGGCAACCTTTACCAATACCATCTATGCCTATACCAATACTTTTACTTTTCGGAAAAGCTTGCCAATTACTTTTGTTCAAAATTACTCCATGGCATATGAGGGTTTATTAATTTTCTTCTGTGGTTTCTCACATTTTGGCACACCTAAAGTGAATTCCAATGTTCTTATTTCCGATTGCTTGGCTAGGAGAAAATGCATGAACCTCGATGGCGTCTGCTAGAGAATTGCATGGAAAACGGCTGAACTTTTCCGCTTTACTTTGGCTATCCGCATGAGAGTTGGGGGCTGCGTTTTGGGCCCCTGTCCCCCCCCCCCCCGGCCCATTTAGGGGGGGGGGGCGAAGTGGCCGGCAGCCAGACTGTGACGTACGTGTACGAGGGCTCAATAAGGGATACATTCTTCAGGGATGCTGGGGGTTGGTGAGATATATTGCTAAATAGAACAGAGCAAATTGCTGGAGGCTTGAAACATTTTCGCGCCACTGCAATAACGGTGTTTACTGCTTCGCTCTCGCAATGTTGTGGAACATTTAATGTTTTGCTGGGACTACGTCATCAAAGAAATCACCAATAACTTTGATATGAAATAAGTTGCGAATTTTCATCTGTGAGCTTCGTAAATCTCTCGTCAACTTTTTGTTGTATACTTGAACTTTGCGATCAGATACGCTGTTTGCAAAACAAGGTTCACTTTGCGCTGCAACTGAGGTGTACCTGTTGAAAAATAAAATACTAATATACAGATTCCAGATTCATAAAAAACCGAAATAATTCCAACTATTTTTTACATTTTGAATAATTATTGCGTATTCTTTGACACCGTGGCTAATTTGTTGCCTTAACCGTATACATTCTTGCTGGTATACACGGGTTTAGTTAATAATTCACCAAACATGTCGTAATGAAAGGAAACCAATAATTTTTGGAATTCACACCGGAGCTGTTCAATTAATAAGTAACCAGAAATTCCAACGCGTTTTAACTGTTTTTCTGGCCATAAATTCGGTCAATAAAATCTGACAATTCTCTCGGCACACTCACAGAAAACTACAGGAATTATCCGCGTATCTTTGCCTTCATTTCCTAACTCAGTTAACAAAAGTTCTCTAATTCTGTGACCGGAGGTCCACCGCCTTCCCCATTGCAATGCACTAACACCACTCCTGATTACTACTAATTCCCAAACTTTGTCTTCTTACACTTCGCGATCCTGGAAGTGCTTGCAGGATCCGACGTGAGTGCCACAGCGCTGATGGGGTACAGAGAGGGTAGGTCCCGAACCCCATCCCCCTTCCCTTGACAGTCCAGGAACGGTCAAGAACGGCAACAAAATACCGCCGCGGGGTGCTGCAGCTCTCTAATGGTTATTCTTATCATCTGGATCTCATCGCCTTCATACTGCCACCAAACTTGCTCGACAACCCCGACGCATTTATTGTTTCCATATTTTTTTGTGTGCGCGCTATCTCTGTTGCAGAATCTAGACGCGCTAGACCGGAGGAAATGGAATGATTTTTATCGCCACCTTTGGAAAACGGATAGAAAACTCGCTTTTCTTTGCTTTTCCCTTAGCGTTTGCTCTGTATAGAATTTTACCATCGGCAAACGTATTTCGTTCGATGTTTGCTCTGTATATTTGGCGTGGAAATATAGAAATAAAAAGAGACTATAGAAACTTTAACCGCATAGGAAACTTCTTTAGTTTATACACACACATATCCATTCGCTGGCCGCGGTTCAATATTATGAATGACAGGGCATGGTTGTTCTTGTAAGAATGCTCGGCACAAATGCCGCACGTACAAATATCTATTTACGACCGATGTTATGTACAGCAGGTATACTGCAGTGAGTGTGACAGGCTAACAAGTAACTAATAATACGTGGAACAATTGTGGGAAGACGGCATCCTATATGCTCACTTCGACATGCAGTCTCATGCATTCTCATATTTATCATATGAAGATACTGGATTCCTATACGGCACCCACAGCAATAAATAATGTAGGTATATCAAGAGTGAGGAAACTTTCGCGCGAATTGTTAAAAGATGTCAGCTGAATTGTGAAGGAAACATAGTTTTTCATACGGCTGTCACTTGCCACTCAAACTATGACAATCTGAATTCATTAATTCAATCTGATGCTTTCTTGCTTAATTGAAGATATGACCTATCTTGTGCTGTTCATTGCCAAAGAGAGGGATGTAATAATCTTCAGCTTTGCTGTGGCTCATTACGAATCTAATAAAATTGTATCGGTGATTGTAAAAATAACCGTATTTTCGCTTGCGATTTCATCATGATCTGAAGAAAACCTTTTCATACACCGTATAAAACACCGATCGACATTTCCAATCCATTCGGTATCCAACCCGTTCGTGCCAGTGGCGTAAGTAGGTATACCTACTACGATTTCGTAACTTTAACGTGATGCCGTTATCGGTTCTGATGGATAAAATCCCTATGTTAAATTTGTAGCTTTGTAACCGAGAACGGCCAAGTCAGAGCTACGTTATCGCAGTGCTGAACCGATAACTGCATGACATAAAAGTTACAAAATCGCTAGGCTGGGCCACGGGACGGTCGCCCCGGTCGCCCCTATACGGTAGTTACGCCACTGGTTCGTTCCAAAGAACCCGACGCATTGGCATCATCCATTCAAAAAAACGACCATCGACAATAGAAATACGTACGGGGCCCGTTCACCTTCTAACAAGGTATTTATATATCCGACCGCGCAGCGTACAGAGAATGCAGCAGAGACGAGCACATCATACGTGGGACTCGAGAGAGACGCACACGACACCCCCCTCGATGGGGGGAGGGGCGTTTCTTGACCTCGACACGAGTGACCCGATGGGAATGCATCACCCCCACTGTTCTAGATGCATGACTACAATGATTGTGTTGCATCGAGAAATAGGTACCCTATAGGTCATCCTCCGGCTCGATGCTAGGATTTGAATTTATAGGAGTTGTTCGAAGATAGATGTAGCCCAATTTCGCCGTTTAGCTACAGGTACCTTTAACGAACATCTGAACGCGTACCTCTATGTGACATTTGGTAAATGGCCAAATGGTGCAGCCTGGCGATTTTGTAACTTTTACGTTATGTCGTTATCGATTATGATGAATAAAGTCCCTATTGTTGTCCATGTAAATTTTTTCACTTTGTGACCGAGAACGGCAAAGTCAGAGTTACGAAATGGCAGTGCTGAGCTTTGCTCTGGAGTATCCGGCAAAACCATCAAATACACCGCCATTTGTAAATTGGTAAAAAAATAGACATCAAGAGGTAGCTGGTCCAGAGTCCTTCGACAGCCAAGTGCAGGTCCAGGCCAGGCGGGGATTTAAGGATCAAAAAGAGGTCAGCACCGACTATCACAGGTGCCCTTACCTTCCCTAAAAAAAAACACCATTCCCTTAAAAAAAGCTCGTCGCCTCGTTTTTGGATTAACTATTCAAAATATCCATTCCCTAAAAACGATCGTCACATCTTTTTCGCAAGACCAGGGGCCTCCGAGTACTCTTGAAGAGGGAGCCTCGTCCGCATTTGCGTATATGCCGACTGATTTTAATCTGATATCTGATATCTGATCTTAATCTGATCTTAATTGAAAGACTGATTTTACTCGACAAACCCAACAATTGTCAGCTGATTGTGTGCTGTTATCTAGCAGCAAATAATCGAATTTTTATATCCTCGAACAGGATCAATCTGCGAAACCAAAGTGGTGGGGGTGGTGGTGGTGGTGGTGTTTCTTTCTACTTGCTATTGGCTACTTCATAACCTGCGCGATTTTAAAATAAGCCAATGCGATTCCAATGTTTGAAAATATGTGTAGTTTATTCGACGGTTTACAATTTTGTAAGATGTTGTTTTTCGTCTCTTTGTTTGATTTTGTTTCAACTTTCAATGCAAGTATAGTGCAAGTAGCGAAAGGATGTCACGATTTCTTATCAACGGCCTTGACGCAGCGGAGGACCAATAAAATGTAATAAATCTCTTCGTTCTCGATAATAACGTGACAAGTGGGTTCGGACTCTGGTAAATGCAATATGATATTATCAAAATTGCATCAGTTACACCCTGTTGATGAGAGTGTAAAGTCATTTTCCATGTCCCATAAAAATGCGTTCGATCACTGTCAGTGTTCTGAATTGTATATCAGAAAGTTGGATAACATTTCACTCTATATCAATACATTAGAATATTATCATTTCAAAATGAACTTGAGTTTTATTAAATATTTTTCCGTATGGGAACAAAATACATACATTACCTTCTAATAATGTTATGATGTTAATTGGAACTACGACTTTCCAAAATGCCCAGTGGTGGTCTTCTGAGTTTTTGCGTGACCCCCCCTGAAAAGCGCGGCCTGCGAAAATACGAACCATGCCTCGGAGCGTGGATCTAAGGCCGGGCCTTGTGGTGATGGTACGAAATTAAATCACGACCTAAGTACACACACAGACACACACACACACAGGCGGCGTGTCGTATGTTTGTCAAACGAATTGTCACCACAATTGTGCAGAACGCAGGGGTAGCAAACATTTCGTCGAGCATGCTTTCACAATTCGCGTGTAATGGACCGTGGCTAATTATTTCCGTTATTCTAGGAGACCAGCGTTGTGAGCAAAGATACTATATAATAACCTTCGGTTGTTGTGAGTATCAAATCGTCCATAGTGATTGGGAAAATAATTAAATTGTTGACCTCATTATACCCTTGATGTAGTAAGTAGTAACTATAGTATGTACCTACCTTATACGAACTTAGGAAAATTTGTGAGACTTCATGGAGCACTTCATGGACCATTACTGTATTATTCCATTTCATCATCATGTTTTGTTTATTAATAATATTATTTATCATTATACTATTATTGTAATTATAAGTATGAACATTCCATTGTACATTCCACAATATTGGAAATTTCCAAGACTAAAATAATAAATAACTAAAAAATAATAATAACTTTTTACATATAGGTACGTTATCAATTTCTTTAGCCTAATTTAATAGATTTTTTAAATTGAGATAAGCAATAGTGAGCGAAAATGTGATTTAACTAAATGATATTTAAATGAAAATCGCACTCAATTCTGTTGTGTTCATAAGTTTGCATAAAGGCAATCTGTTCCGAGACGGATTGACCTTGGAAATCGAGGAGTTATCTCAATTTTGTATGGACTTTATACACAAAATTTGATTTATTTTTATAGTTTTCATCCATGGCATGAAAGGAGGTGCCAGGTGCGATCGTGGAGGTCTCGATTTTGATAACAAGACTCGCAAAAAAACGCGACTAGCGCTCGTAATTCGCAAATAGGACAACAAATTCGCGCGTCTGACGCACTCTATAATCATTTTTAATTGTTTAATTGGTGTGATAATTACAGTGACTTAGAATCTACTCGATAGAGATCTAGAACACAGCAAACGAGTTATGGCTTCCCGAATAAATTACATTCTCGTTATTAAAAGTTCCCTCTTTTCGTTTGTTGTCAAAACTGTAACTTAAAGAGGTGTTGTTCACCCTTGATTAATACGTGTGGCGAAACACCGACGCACGTATATTATTCACGCAATTAATTAAATGAAATTAATTACGCGTGTGGCCGCAGCGAGCGCTAGCGGACGCCCGAGTCTGTTATTAGGTACATGAGTTTTGGATGTGGTTCAGACCAATTAGGTGCAGATCAATATTTTGTGTCGTGTCGGAATTGGAGACACCTTGCAATTCTCCGTTCGACTTTAGGTTTCACTTTACTTGCTGTTTTCAATGTGTTGAGAATTGTTTCTGAGCTTAGGGTAATTGCAGTAATTGTGTGTAATCGTTTTTCTTCCGCGTGATCATTTTTCAGAGCGATGTTTGAATTTCTTATCAGCCAATTCCTATATAATGACTGAAAATGAGTAGACCCGAATATCGAGTACAAATTAGTCCATTTCAATTTAGACTTGACGTATAACTTTTGATTGTTTTAATGTCGATATTTTCTTTTGAGCTGCAAATGTACATTTTCAAGCACTGCATTTTCAATCAGAAAATTAATTTATGATCTGTAAATTATTTTGTGATTTAGCTGCTGGGAGACAAAAATCTAAGATGTGCGCATAGCATTCAGTCCTACGCTCAGCGATTTTTAGCGCCAAAAAAACAACACATTTTTGAAACAGTGCGAAAGGAAAAATTATGTTCAAATATTTGTCATAAATCAGCGGAAATAAAAACTGTGCGACAAGGGAATTTTTAAGTTTCGATTATTTTGCTCGTACGATTGTATACGGTCGCTAAACTTGATTTGGGTCTTTATATTTGGAACTCAGAAGGCATGGATTTCCTGTCGGAATCGCTCATCTCGAAGGTGAAACGCCGAAAGAATTTCAACTGATTTTGAATGACAGCTTAAACTGTCTGTTCACGCCTAATTTGAGTTTAACCGATCGCTTTAGACGCCTTACCCATTCATTAGTGGCGCTTAATCCCTTGTGTCGGGAGATAGAACTAGAAGTTGATCGGTATAGGCTCATTGCCTGAAAATAGGTTAGTAAGGATCCTAAGCTGGCCAGTGTTTCGCTCCCTGTTACAGATTGTTACGTTAAACAAAGTACAGAGACTGGTTTGCTTTTGTGAATTTCGCTTCAACAAAATTCAACAAAAACTGTGGCAAATGGAAATAGTATTCCTAATCCTCAGCAGTGTATAGCCAGATAAGAAAGAGTCGTCTAGGTACCTTAAAAGTGAGCAAGTCTTAAACTTTAATCTGGATGTGTGACGTCCCACGCAAAAGAGTAGCCAAAAACTGTGATTAATTTTTTTAATTTTTTAATTTTAACATCGCAGATTAACACACGTAAATTAACTAATGTAAAATAAAAGAGAAGGAAAAACTAATTAAATGTAGATAAATAAAACTAAACTGACCTCTTGTATTTATAAATAACATTAAAATGTATTAATTCGTCTAGATTATAATTATTAGAGTATATTTGGCGTGTAGGTATATAAAGCAAAAACGCGGAACTATTTGGCACAAACAACAATGGTTTTAAAAGCTGGGTGGTTTTTTTGTGGTTTACTTGTAGAAAAGACGTCGCAGTTAGGTTTGCTTTAGATGTTTTACGCGGAACTATTTAGCACAAAAATCAATCTAGTATAATTTTGCGATTGGCTTTTGCTCGCTGGCAATGAAATTTGGCCCCCCAAGGAAACTCGAAAGCCGAGCAGTGGTTCATCGTCGCAATGCCTGCAGCTGAGCACGCGACGAACCAAAACGAGCGTCGATCGAGGCTCCTTGAAGTGGACGCGGCACCAAGATTTGTAACGAGTCGTAGGCAGCGTCTTGGAAGTCGTGTGCACGGGATTCGAACCGATTCAGTGTACGGTCAATTAGGTCCGGCGAGGTCCGGCGAGGTCCGGCGGCGCAGGTTAATTTTAACACCTGAGTACATACACACTTTGAAGTCTGCGTCCGCGTGCCAAGCAGTAAGACTCTCTATTCTAATTAGGGGGGGGGGGGGGGGGTCAGTAACGACTTTGTAAGATTATTTCTGCTCTGAAGGCTATTATATTTTGATATCATGATTTCGTTTGATATCTAATTATTCTTTCGTGCAATTTTGCCAGTTTTGCACCTGTAGGTCTGCTCTCCACATCTTTATTGCTATTGTTGTCATATAAAATGGCACACTGTTTTTTTAATGCTAAAGAAAGTCTCTCTCCGTACTGTTCAAAACACAGTTCGAAATAGTTTTTTCGTCTATATATGCCACGTGGTTTCCGTATTTGCGCAGCGTTTCATAGGATTTTGTTTGTTTATTTTGGGATTTCACTCTTTTTTGTCGAGTTTTGGTGCTATTAATAGACAACGCAACATTTCTACTTCAGATTGATTGATTAATTAGCAAATGAGTTTAATCAACGAACTGATCTTTTGGCGTAGAATAAGAGTAGCGAAGAACTTTACCTATAGAAAGTAAAAAAGTTGAACCGCGGTGCGGGCACGACTTTACCAAAGCGTCAATGGCTGAACGTCGTCCTTTGCGAAGGACGGTACAACTCGAACCATGCAATATTTCTCCACTAATCCATGCTGTCGAGCGGTTGATAAGCAATGGCTGCAATGAAGATCTGAAAGCAAGAATTCCTTTATTTTACCGAAAGTTGCTGAAAATTACACAAAAGCAATTTGTTTGATTTCTGCCCCTGACGTGGACACCAGCGGGGAATGTACTATTTTTCACCTTTAGAAGAAGGAGGAGGAAGAGGAACGGCTCCTGTGGCTGATAGAAGAGCCAAAGGTGTCGATATACACAGGCCGTCCCTTTGTTCCGCTAAAGCGTTGAATGGTCTGAGCATCGCATGATTGACAGCGCAATGTCTGGAGTAACGATACTGTCCTGCTAAAGCTGCGTTTACAGCGTTGCAAAGAGACAGCGTCGTAGACAAGTTCGCAAGCAACAGCCAATCAGAAGGCCGTTCCCGGTGACGTCACAGAGCTTAGCGACCCTGTCGCTTCGCTTTGACTGACATGGGATATGTTTATCTTTTTGGTTGCGAAGAGACGCGGTTGGCGACGCCTTCGCTTTGCATCGCTGTAAACGTAGCTTTAGGGCCGGTTTTACAATCTAGATAAACAGTTATCTATACAGTATAACTTGAAAATTGAGGTATCTGATCGGCTGTGACTAATGGAGATAACAAGTGATCTGGGGGGCTGTCATGTAACTTTGTGATTTCAAAACGATTTTTTTTTCAATATCTCTGCCTATGGTTAAATATGGGCAGTGATTTGAAATCGGATGATTTCGATTTTTTGAAATAAAGTTACTCATGATGGCAACCCTGGTTGATAACTTCTTGTCTGGACAGTGTAATTTCGGTCGTTAGCATAGAAAAAAACTGTATCAAAGAGGAGAGAAAAGCCGGCTATTTCAAGAATTCCGATCACCGATCTCTCAATCATCGGTCGTCGCCGATTTTCAGCCCACTTCCGAAGTGCCATATATACATCGCAGGTCTATTTTTACATTTCGCCGTCGAGTGCACTCTGCTCTAGTATTTTTAGCGGTTTCCACTATTTACTCCGGCCACTATTTGCTTCCGGCCACGATAGTTTATTTTTAATTAAATGGGTTTGTATTTCGGAACGTTGGAGACGCTTCGAACTGATCGTTCGCGCTAATAGCGAGGCGCGATGTCGTGTAGAAATTTGCACTCGACACGGGTTTGGACGTCTTCCTGTCGTAGATCTTGACTGGCCGCGTGCGATCAATCCGTCGCCTCCAATTTGACTCGACCAAGATGCCTGCAAATTCGGAACCGTTTATCATCACTCTTAAACCTAGCATAAGAACACTGGCTTGGTTCAAACCACGGAATATCCTTATTTTAATTAATAAAGTGGTTAATAATGAGATATTAGAAAGTTTTTTGGTGGTTTTTTATTTATTTTCCACATGTTATTTTCTAATATCATCGATCCCATACCCAATAACTGAGATAGATTTAATCTTCGTGACGTTTGCATTTTCCTAGAGGATCCACAGCTGCTAGTAACGAGCAAAGAGTTTCAAAACTTACAACCCATTTATAGAGGTTACATACGAATACAAAAGGCTATATATGGACTATGGGCAGTTTTGAAAGTATAAGCTCATGTCTATAGGCACAGCCATACTCATTACAGCCTATACATATTTCTCTTAGCTTGTTTCTCGCAGCGATAGGCCCTCTTGGAAGATGCAAATCCACTCTCCTTCTTGGCTACACAAACATAAAAACAGTGGCTTCCGGTTCTAGCAATTGATTCTGCAATCCTGCAGTCTTGTCGAGAATCCCAGTTTTAAGCGAATCGAAATCGCCGAACGAACGCACCCGTTCGATCTCTTCCGATAGCCCCAAGGTCATCGCCGACCGGAAACGGGCGTGACCAACCTCTGACCGCACGACCCGAGCGTCGACCGCCTGGGACTCGGGTTTGACCCCCGCGAGCGGCCGAAACAGTGGCGTAACTTCAACTCGAAGGCCCAAGAACAACAAAAATCTGAGACCCCCGTCACCAGCCTCGCTTCAAATTAGCCATTCCCTAAAAATAACGTCGCCGCCTTGTTTTCGGATTAACTTGGGACTCTGCGGGCTCCAAACTTTTCTTCGGAGGCCCCCCTGAGCCCGAGGCCCCCTTGAGCCCGAGGCCCCCTTGAGACCGAGGCCCCCTTGAGCCCGAGGCCCCCTTGAGCCCGAGGCCCCCTTGAGCCCGAGGCCCCATTGAGACCGTGGCTTCCTTGAGCACGAGGCCCCCTTGAGCCCGAGGCCCCCTTGAGCCCGAGGGCCCCCTTGAGCCCGAGGCCCCATTGAGACCGTGGCTTCCTTGAGCCCGAGGCCCCCTTGAGCCCGAGGCCCCCTTGAGCCCGAGGCCCCCTTGAGACCGAGGGCCCCTTGGGCACGAGGCCCCCTTGAGACCGAGGCCCCCTTGAGCCCGAGGCCCCCTGGGCACGAGGCCCCCTTGAGCCCGAGGGCCCCCTGAGCCCGAGGCCCCCGAGCACTGGTACGCTTGATCGCCCCTAGTTGCGCCTCTGGGCCGAAAGGTCAGCGCGAGATTGTGCAAATCTCTGCCGACTAATTGGCGGCGCGATCGCCGGCGAAAGAGACAGCCGCTCGGTGGATTGCCCAGGGGCGGTGGGAGGGGGGGGGGCGTTTTTGAGCGTGTGCCAGCCGGAGGGCGACCTTTGGCCCCGAAATGCGCTCGAGCACAACATTTGGGCGGCGGTCGCCAAAAACCGAGTCGCGGCCGAGGGGACGGGAACGCTGCGTTATTGCGGGGAAATTATTAAGAGGTTGACGCGGAGATGAGTTGGATGATACGTTGTTTGTTTTGCCAAAAAAGCTCTGCTGTGATTCTGGCGTATACACTCCTTTTCACCCTAAGAGAGAAGATATGTACTTCTTAAGAACCTGGGAACCCATAAGAACCAAGAACCCAAGAATCTAGTCCCACGAACCTTTAGCGAACCTAGAACCTTAGGACCTAAGAACGTAAGGGCCATGTAAAAGCATAGTGAATTTGCATCTTCCTCTAGAGGAGAGGTCCCACTGCTGCTAGACGCGAGCTAAGAGTTTAAAAACTTGCAACCCATGTGCATTGAGCTAGAGACAATAGGCTCTGTGGGCAGTTTTGAAACTCTTAGCTCATGTCTTGCAGCAGTGGGTCCTCGAGGAATATGCAAATCCACCCTTTTCTATTAAAGGGTGAAATTGAGTATGGGGATATCGAACCAAAGTCCCTCGGTTGTTGCAACCTAGCCGTCGAGAGAATTTGGTGGAAAAGAATGGAGAGCATTAATTCTCATGATATTCTTTGATAGATCACACACACACACACAAACATTATTCAAACCGTATAGGTACATTTTCCATAACGGGATGTGATAAAGTGCATTTGGAAATGATTATAAAATTTATTTTTATTTTATAGCGCCATCATAAAACACGGTGCGTGTGCATTGTGACTGTGAGTTTTCTCCTTTGAAACTTCTTAAGTGCATCCTGCGACTGTAAATCTATAAAGATGCTAAAAAGTCGTAAAACGTAATCTCGGAATCCGACTGCATCCTCGGCTGTAATAAAACGTATAAAACGTGAATCGTTATCACGTTTCATCAAAGCATTCGACTCTGGTTTCGTCGGCAGAAATTATACTTTCAATCTTTATAATCACATTTTAATACAAATATTTTCTTTGCATTTTCTTCGCCTTGTACTTGGGCGCCCACTCAGTTTCAGCTTGGCGCATTAAAGGTTTTGCCCCCCCCCCCCCCCCCCCCCCCCGATTTTCTTACCGCCTCGATTGGAGTTGAAGTGCGGGGGCGTGCTTTTCGCGAAGGGGTGAGTTAATTACTTATTCCGAACTCCCAAATGATCATCGCCGTCCACCACCTCTGCGCGAGATGTTCGATCTGAAAACCAAAGTCAACAGCGGAGGCGGCCCCGGCTTTATTAGCAAAACCTTTTAAATCGTCGCTGATCAAATATCTGGGGTGAACCGGGCCGGTTTGAAATTACAGCGCGCCGACATGAAAGCCGATCGGGATGATCGGGAGACGGAAGGCGATCGGCTGATATCGTCGCGATCAGCTCGGATATCGCGTTTCAATGTTGGGAATTGGGATAATATATACCTTTGCTTGCCAATTCGTATTGTGGATGAATCTTGGAGATGTGAAGATCGAAATGAACGAGTTGATTACAGGACTCGCTGTAAATGGAAGTCACATTTTGAAACCGAGAAATTGCTGTGATACGCAATGTGCGCTATAGATATATTTTTGGAGTTTTCCATTTTCTAAAGCTTACGTATATAGTACACGAATTGAGGAGAAAATGAAATAAATAACGGAACGTTCATGTTTTATTGTCTTCAGAAGGAAATTCGACTTTTCAAGAATGTATTTTCAGGTTTGCCATGCTTAAATTTTAACACACTTTTCTAATAATGATTTTAAACATTAAGCCACAAGTGTTTCAAAATTAACATTTAACGATTTGATTGCTATAGGAAATTGTTTTATATATTATAGCTTTTATTACAGTGATTCTCTTCCTCTCAAACCTTTTAATACAAGTCTCAATAAGTAATAAGGTTCGCAATAAACCAATATCATAACCGCAACCAACAGTGTCAAACAGAAAATAAGCACCTATACATAATCTCAATGTTTCTGGATCATTCGAATCCCTCATCCATCAGCACAAACGACCCCACCATCCCCGCATCCTCAAGGACCAAGGTAACATCGCTAGACGTCCCAACGCCCCTGCTGATGCCCGTCATCGTTCACCCGATCGACGGGGGAGGGGGGGGGGGGCGTTGACACGGAATGGCGGGCGTGGATGCATGCAAATAGGGGTGTCGCGCTGACTGATGGCAAGACGACGGAGGCGACGACGATCGTCGAATGCGCGTGCCGCTGAACGATGACCCGATCGACAGGGCTGATGGTGGTTTCGTCGATGGTTCGGGTTACGGATGCTTGGGGATATTGATGCTGTCTTGACCTTCGCTTGGGGTTCTGTTCTCTGGTTGTTATGGATGGGATGGGGGGCTGTGATGTTTATGAGGGTACTTTGGTCGGGGAGATGGAATGGATGCTAAGTACGTACTTGCGTTGGTGTAACAGTATGGAGATGTTCTGTTAAAATTGCGTCAAAGAGTTTATGTATGGTGTTTAACGACGCATTGTTTTTATCACATACATTTTGGCATTGTAATGGTCGAATTATGTTTTCAGCTAAATCTCATAGTTAATACCAATACCAGCACAGTACCAATGCATTTTTGTCCGTATGTAGGTCGCACTTAATTTAAAATATGTTTCTTATATACAATTTTTATTTTTTATTTTTGATTATATTGACTATCTCAAAACGAGTGCGGGATACGATCTTTACCACTATGCACGCCACGAAAACTTTATCCAGATTTTTCAATTGGCAAACTGTTGAATTGCAAAAAGGTTGTTCATTTTCATCGAAGTACATTTATTGAAGTAAAACATTTTAAACAGATTATCTTTGTATTTTCATTTGTAATGTATTATTATAGTATCATTGGATTCATGTGCATATAAACCCCTATACAATACGATTTTAAATTATTCAGCTTTATTGATCCCTATTCCCTCTTTAAATATATAGCTTGTTTAAAACTAATCTTAAACAGTAACACTACAATCAATTACACAACTAAGTTACACCATCTGTGGCTACACCGTTACACGAACACAGCACCAAGAGAGACGTAACGTCATTGTAACTCATCTCGAAGACCGCGACCCATGCTTGGTCGACAGCTTCAGCGCCATTCTGCCAAACAGCCCCACATCGCAGCACGGTTCCAATTGCAAAAGACACGCCACTGAACCATCACACACTATAAGACCTCACTTGAGCAACGCGATGTGTAAATGTTTTGCCCCCCCCCCCCCCCCAAGTCACATGCACCCCTTGTGGGCTACGAGAGCCCCGAACCCGAAACGGTTCGTTTGTGAGTCTACAGTGTGTTGCTTGGAAGGTGGCCTCCAATCTTTGATTGTGCCTATCCATGTGTCAAGTCGTGTACAGTCAAACTTAGCTATAATAATACTTGTGTCGACTTAATTTTTAAGATTATCGTGTCATTTTATTGTTGGTGACTTATTCTTATCCCATGGGATTAATCAGATAAATAACATTATTATGGAACGCATTAAATGGCCGATCGGGATTTGAGGATTTTGATTAGTTGGTATACTTAGGTAAATGGTAATACGCAAATAGATACGCTACACAAAATTAGAAATCTTAAGAAAGTTGGCCTGCAATTAGGATCTGAATTGCCCGAATTGAACAGCTGTAGTGATAGATATCATTATGCCGGCACGTAATATACGCATGCTGTTACTGCATCTCTTTCATACGCTCTTCCGATGATCGCTTTACAGTCATCTCTAGCATCTTGCCCCATCCACCCATCTAACCCACCCCCATCTAACTAAATCAACAAATTTTCTCCCGTACCCTTTGCTAAATATGATGGACTATCTGGTTAGCATGATCTGTGCTATTTCACCTCGGTATCGTATTGGTGTTCGCCAGCTTCAAGGTCAAGCGATTGGCCTTGAAGTGCACGACGCGTTGCTTGGCAACGCAACATATTATGATGAAAACAAAATCAAACAATTCGTAGAGTGAAATTGAAAGAACATTGAATTGAAATGCAATGAAGTGAAGAAAATCAAACGAAGACAATATGTTTGCTTCTTTTGCTGATTTTGGATAGTTACTATGAATAAATTACATGCTTTTGGCAAGGGGGTGACAGTTTCAGTTAAACGTGCTCTATTCGGTTACGCACGTTTTCTGCGTGCCATTGTCAAGGCGTGGAATCGTATCACACCCCAACCCCCACCCCCACCCCACCCCCTTCGGCGGTTTCCTTTGATTTCGCGCGCGCAGAGCAAGATGTTACCGAATGCATTGCTGTTTTTGAGGTACGGTTATTCACTTCCGGCCGCGCGTTCGCTCCTACCCCCACCCCGGGTCGCCCTTCGCGCACATTTGCCGGCACATTTGTCATTCTCTCGTTACAGCCACGGTTAGCTGGGGCTGAACGCGGTCGCCTAATTTAGTGGCGTTTGAGTATTTCGGTGCAGTTTATATCATTTCAGCTTGCCGAGCACATACAGGGTCGGCACCGAAATGTTGGTGTTGGTTACATATTGTTATACAATCTACTTTTGGATGAAGATCGTAAATGATTTGACTGATTTTTTTCTTAAAAAATACGCTCATATTGGGCACCTGCAACAGCAGCCTTCTTAAAACTCACTGGTGGACAACCTCAATGTTAATTCCCGTTTAAAAACAAATGCCAGTATGCTGTCCACCACTGAGATAACATGTATTGCAGGAGCAATATAACTTAATTTCTAAATATCAGCTAATATCAGCCTTAAATCAGGGGTGCGAATATGCCCTTTTTTAAAGATATCAATTGATTTTCTATTTTCCAACACTTCGGCATTGTAAATCTGCAAGGAAGTGAAGAAGAAAACGAACAATATACCGATACCCGGAAACACAATTGATATACGAAGAGATATTAAATCGTTTCATAAATAACAATTTGAAACCTACCAAGTATATAAAGAAGAACGCACGTAAATGAACTAAAATCTAAGATAGAACTATCCACTTTACCATCACCCCGTCCCCCGTTCTTTCGCCCTTTCATACCTTCCCGCTCGACCAAAACACCACGTCACCGCAACCGGAACAAATAAGAAAGAAAAACGCAATTTTCCAGCCCATCTCTCCCGTCCCTTAAAAGCACGCCATGAAATGACTCCATCCCCCCTCCCCCCCCCCCCCCCCAGTGACAAAGATGTGATCTCCGTCGAGCATTCATATTGATGGTCTACCCTCTTCTTGCGCGTCGGCGGCGATCTTCCTGTACCCAATACGTCTTGGCATAACCAGGAGACGATATCATCTCATCGGCGTTTCGGCTCCATTGTTCTAAGGAGATGTTTGCATGAGTCAGAAATTTAAGGAAGATAAGCACAACTTGAGTTTGAAGTTTTTATTGTCATAGACTTGTAGATTGAAAGGGGCCTATTAAAAATTTGACGTCATTTTCATTCATTTTACAATGTGAGAATGTTGCGTATGGACCGGGCCAGTGAATATTTCCTGGCTTATTATTCGTTAGTGTCAAACTGATAAGAGGGAATGAAGACAATGTGTTTCAATGTTTCGTGTGACAGCTACACGAGGATTTATAACACACGTTAGAGTTCGTTACCAGCTAACAGACGTTTAAGAAAAATGGCCGACGAATTCTTGAACAAATTGGCAGATCTGTGTGGAGGGAATTGCTATTACACACTCAGTTTGCATCTGAGGTCTTGGAATTTGGGTCTGGGGAATGATTATGACGTTTTGTTTCTGTGTTCAGTTTTTCTCTCTACAGCTATGCTGCTTTTTCTTTTGGACATATATTTACATGGGGTCGAACAGCGAACGCCATGGAATCTCCTCGTGCTCTTAGCTTTTATATTCTTGGACTTGGTCCAGGGGGAAATGTTCCCGAATTTAGACTGAAACCCATGCGACCTTTATAGATACGAATCTTCAGAGAAACTTTTTGTGTATAAATATTTCCATTGTGGATCTATACGATTAGATTTTCCTTAAACTGTTTTGTTTTCCCAACGTTCATGATTATGCTTACACAAATTTATACTATTATGGCTTGGGTAAAAATCGGGACCCCTTTTTTATCGAATGTATTTGGCTTGAGCTCCGATATGAAGATGTCGTTTGTGGTTGGAAAATCCTTGGGATCCAATTTCGAAGATTGAAGCGTGGACGAAGTTGACGTCTATATATGGATTCTCAATTGGAACGAGTCTGGCTTCTGTATACCTTCGATCGTGATGGTTTGGGAAGTTTATGTACGGGATTGACCTTTACTGCTCTGATTTTGAGTTGGAGAAATAAAAGCTAGGGCTGCTAGCGAATCCGAGGTATAATTTACAATCAGAAATTTTGCTTTTCAATAAAAGTAAGCGACTTTTAGAACAATTTGATTAAAGAAGTTTGACGTTACATATTGACAAAAAAAGCCACTCAAAACTCGATTAAAAATTGATGAATGGACAGAAAGAAAGAAATAAAAAACGGATGTCATCCAATTTTCCAGTACCAGGTTTTTAATTTATGAATTCCGACATTAAAAATTTATTACAAGTTTATGGTTCAAAAAACAATGATTATTTTTGACATGAGCGTATTACATGGTTCACTCGCGCTATAAAAGAAACATTTAATAATCGAATCAAGTTTTATTTCGTGTTCCGGAGCAGGACACAGTAATCCGCCAGAGACATCTTGAACATCTCAAAGATTAATGGTGGACTTTAATGAAGGAAATGCATAATACGAAACGATATGATATTTTGTAAATCTTTGCAGCGAGAAATGACACGTTTTTTTGTTGTCAAACAACGCCGACATCCCCTGAGCTGTCAAGGAAGTGTGCCTGAGACGGCCCCCCCTTCCCCCCCCCCCCCCCCCCCCCCACCGGCACCCCAATGTCACCACTTATTAATGCGGTTTCTTTTACACATTTGTCGTCTTGAATTATTATTAAGATTTGAGTTTTTACGAACTTCAAAGATGACAAATTGCTGTAATTTATCTCAGATAAAACTGTCCAGATGCGTTACGAAAGTGACTGAAGGAGAAAGTTTTCACTAGTTTGTGTATTACGCGTCACATTTTAAAAATCTGGTTTTTAACGAGTTTTTAACTTTTCTAGTATCGAGTTAAAAACCATTAAAAATGAATTGATATCAAAGTTTATAAGCTTAGGTATATGGGCAAGTTTCCACAATTGATACAGTATAACTGACATTCTCTCTTCTCTTCTTCTCTCTTCTTTCTCTTCTTTTTGAAGACATTTTTCTATTTGTCTTTGTGAGATTTTCTTGAAGTTCGCAAGTGTATTGCCAGACAAACACGTTCTAAACGTGAACATTTGTGAATTGTAAATTCGAAACACATTTCGATGTACACACAAAAGTAACGAATTCATAAATCGTAACTTATAGTTACAATCGTGATTGTAGAAATTCGTGATCAACGATTCATATTTTCAAACATATATTTTCTGGGCGCTGTGCGATTCGTGAGTCGATTGTGTTCAGCCAGGTGAGCAAAGGTTACAGACAGTGGCGTAGTGCTAGAAATAAATGAGGGTATACTGTGATTTTTCTACTGTGATTTTTCTTCACCAGTGGGGGGGGGGGGGGGGGGGGGGGGCCTTGAACCCTTATCCTAAAATGTACAGATGTTCAAATATGGTTGGCGAGATCTCTGGTCGAATTTCTTTTAGTTGTAGCACTGGAACACATCCACATCTCTCTGGAGTCCTAATTAAGCACCGACACTTTTGCACAGCATCCCCTTTTACCTTTTGGAACACATAGATTGTCTGGAATATGAATATTTAGTGCTGAAGCCATGAGTATTTAGTGAAATTTCGCAAAAGTATGCGGTAAAAAATCTAGAAATTAGCGTACCAAGCGTATATTTATTTAAAATAAAATGTGAGTAGACGCCGAATGCCTGCGTATACCCGGGACTACGCCACTGGCAACTAGCTCCTGATGCCACGATATGTATTATATTGCCAACGTCTGTTTGACCATGTTTGACAAAACACCAGTTTAATGGAGGTATAGCCACACACGCTCCTGTGATCGGTAACGGCACTAGGTCTATGGACCACATGGGGGGCCTAAGCCATTTTAAGATATTCATCTCGTATCGTCGGAAAGAAATTCTTTCGGATCTACGTTTTATTGATCATTTGATATCGGCACTTTATTTTTATCACGTATGCGTGAGTCGAATATTGCTCGAGATTTTGAGCATTCGTTTGTTTGATTGGTGGGGATAGAGAATGGGTATGCAATATTTTATATTGCACATTTTGTTGATATTGAAAAATATCATTTTCAAGTGGGGTGTGAATGCTAAACGAAGTCTAAATGATTTGCCGAAGTTTCGTCAAGCATATTTTATGCATACATTATATATAGTTACTTTCCCAAAGGGAATAACAGGCATCGTTTCCAAAATTCTGGAGTAAATTAGGTATACTTATTATTTACTTATCATTCTTTGTTGATACGAGAGGGGATTTTATGTAATGCCCTAACTACCCATCACTTTTAATTGTGATATATCATACGTAACCATAAAAGCAATTCAAATCCTGAAAATGAACAGCTGAGAAAATGCCGTTACGCACACACTTTGTAAGATAATAGATACCTCCCTCATTTTTGGAAAAAAAAAAGATTCGTCCTGTAGGTATAAGTTTTTTAGTGTTTATTTACCCCCAATAATGTTGTAGTGTCCAAACTGTTGGCAAACTTTGCTTGCTGAAGTGAGCTGTTTTTGCGCCCCGTCTTCGGCAACTTCAAAAAGTCGAAGAATAGTTAGTTGACTTGCGTTGTACTCGAAAGTGTTTCCGTCCAACAGCGCCAGGGAAAACTTGCTTAAGCGCGACTGGGAAAACGAACGAGCAACTAGTTTTCTCTGCAGCAAGTTTCAAGTGCACAAACACTTAATTCGTCTGAACTTACTGGAGTTGGATAGTTTTGCTATAAAGTGTGCATGCAGGGTATAGCTTTGCCAAATTGTACTTTCAGCTTGACATCTGCGTTGACTCCAATATTAACTGTTTCAATTTATTTTTTGAAGCTGTGCCATGTGTGATATTTTTGTGCTATAATTTTGCATTTTCATGTTCAAAGTGTAAAACATAAGCAAAGATCTGACAAAATAATGCTTAAACTGTCAGCAGTGTGTACATTTTAATGAAACCAAACTTGAATTCGGCTTTGCAAACACCAACTTTACATCATTCATAAGTCTATTTCCTACAAAGTAATGTCACTCATCTTACAAAATTAAAGTAGTGCGGTTACCTTTGCTAAATGGTCGGTATTACAGATTACTATATTTTTAAACCCTGAGTTAAGCGTCTTACCCTCAGAAACAGATGAATTCCACGGCATCCTATTGGAGGTTGCCATGACAAATAACTTATCTTCTACTTTAACTCTGGGTTGAGGTACTTGTAAAACCAGCTCGTAGAAGAGAGAAAAGTATGTGCCAATGTTATCATTTCCATTTATTATAACAACTCAGCCCTAAAATATTTCTTTGAAAGCACACACATAGCACGTAACAATGGAAACAGGACCAAATGAACCATAGGACAGCCACGAAAGAATGAGAAATGTATTTTGGCCGCCAGTCAACATTTTTTCATCGCGGCTTTCAGCGCTATAGGTTACCAAAGATCGCGACGAAAGTTGTAAATTTTATTCCGCACATAAACAGAGTTAATATTGTTAATTGGAGTGAGTCAGTCGCCTCAATGACGGCTGTTATTTGCATATATACATTTGTGTATCTTATAAAACAGCGCCCACATGTCCGTGTGTAGTTTGGTGGCACTAGACAATTCAAATGCCATCACGAAACTAATTAATATCTTCGACCGTCAAAGGAGGTACGGTCGGCGTCGACAACGTCGCGTCTATTTTCGTTATGCGTTTAGTATTTACCGAGGCGGGCAAAATTTACGACCGCCAAAATCTATGAGAATTGAAATTAATTGTCCATTCTTGTTGGGTTTCTCCTCTATACGCACATACCTTTTTTCTGTTATACGAATGACTAAGGCAACATGAACTGTTTAGCCAAGTTCATACATGTATATAATATAAAGAAGTCTGCCGAATGGTTTGGCCAAACGTGAGATTTCCGAAGTTAAGCACCACTTCCCGGAACTAGGTAGCTGCATGGGTGACCACCATATGGACATTACTAGTTATTTTCGGTATGGAGAGAGGATAGGGGACTTGAACCACGTCCAACTTCTCTACCTTTCCTACCAAACCACTCAACACATGTTATCAAATGGAGAAATCATGTTGATCCATCATGTGTGCCATCATGTGCCATCATGTGTGCCAATCATGTTGAAATCATGTCTTTTGGTAAGGTATGTTTCGACAGAATAAAAGACTCCACTTGCCTGCACCATTTCGTTCATCATCACACTCATAATCACCCAACCATTCGTCAACGTCAAAAAACCTTGAGGCACGTTGTCAAAACAATGCGTCGTTAAACACCGGAGACCAATTATGCACAAATTTATTGAGCGAGTGCACGCTGGACACGCAGATTCTGACCGAAGATCCCGGCCAAAGACCCTGACCAAAGACCCTGACCAAAGACCCTGACCAAAGACCCTGGCCAAAGACCCTGGCCAAAGACCCTGGCCAAAGACCCTGGCCAAAGACCCTGGCCAAAGACCCTGGCCAAAGACCCTGACCAAATACCCTGACCAAAGACCCTGGCCAAAGACCCTGACCAAAGACCCTGACCAAAGACCCTGACCAAAGACCCTGACCAAAGACCCTGGCCAAAGACCCTGATCAAAGACCCTGACCAAAGACCCTGACCAAAGACCCTGGCCAAAGACCCTGACCAAAGACCCTGACCAAAGACACTGACCAAAGACCCTGACCAAAGACCCTGACCAAAGACCCTGACCAAAGACCCTGACCAAAGACCCTGACCAAAGACCCTGGCCGAAGACCCTGGCCGGAGATCTACCAGGCAGGTCTGCCGGCGTCCACCGGGTGTTTGAGCACGACCGGCTCGCGGACGTTGGCCAGGATGCGCTCCAGCTTGAGCACCTCCAGTTGGGCGGGCGTGTACTTGGGTCCCTTCTTCGGCGGCTTCACCTTCTTCCTCAGGTTCGGCGACAACTTCAGACTGGTCGTGCACCTAACCGATTCGAACACGAGATGCAATCAATTTCGTTTGTCTGTCGAGCTATACACCGGGACATGGACTGCTTTTAAAAAGCATAATTAGCATTCATAATTTATGGCAAA
The DNA here is from genome assembly GCA_921293005.1 of Nemoura dubitans. Lineage (NCBI taxonomy): Eukaryota > Metazoa > Arthropoda > Insecta > Plecoptera > Nemouridae > Nemoura > Nemoura dubitans. Next base: position 6,002,798 of record OV121076.1, read on the forward strand.
CTGGCCTGGAAATACCTCATAGACTAAACTCCATTTCACGTTAAGAAGGAGAGCACGGAATTGCATCTTCCAAGAGGACCCACTGTTACAAGACACGCGCTAAGAGTTTCAAAACTTGCAAGCCATGTCTTGAGCATGACATAAGGTTATATGATATCAGTTTTGAAACTCTTAGCTCGTGTCTAGCAGCAGTGGATCCTCGAGGAAGATGCAAATCTACTCTCCTTCTCAACGTGAAGTGGTGAATATGCTCTCCTGCAAAAAGTCAATTGTTGTACAAACGAGGTCCTGCTTTTAGGCCGTCGATATTCAGATCGCGGCGTCCAAACAAACCAAGTACCCTTGCGAAAGCGGCGACGGCTACGGCTATATGACACTAACCCCTTGTCGTCGCCGACGATGAGGAAGGGCAGTTTGTGGTTGAAGGCGAGCCGCGTGAGGCGGTGCTTCTTGCGCGAGACGACGCACTGCACGCAGATCGCCTTGTACTTGTTGATGTTCAGGTCGAAGATGTGCACCTTGCCGTCCTGGGTGCACGCCGCGAACACGGTGCTCGAGAACGGCGCCCACTCGACGTCGCCCACCTGCAAGAGGGACAGGGCGCAGGTGGCATCCGGTTTATGCCACCTGCAAGAGGGACAGGGCGCAGGTGGCACCTGGTGTAGGCCACCTGTGAGACATTGACAGGGTGCAGTTGGCATCCGGTTTATGCCACCTGCAAGAGGGACAGGGCGCAGGTGGCACCTGGTTTAGGCCACCTGTGAGACATTGACAGGGTACAGGTGGCACCTGGTTTATGCCACATGCGACAGGGATAAGGCGCAGGTGGCACCTGGTGTAGGCCACCTGCAAGAGGGACAAGGCGCAGGTGGCACCTGGTGTAGGCCACCTGCAAGAGGGACAGGGTGCAGGTTGAACCTGGTTTATGCCACCTGTGAGACATTGACAGGGCGCAGGTGGCACCTGGTTTAGGCCACCTGCAAGAGGGACAGGGCGCAGGTGGCACCTGGTTTAGGTCACCTGCAAGAGTGACAGGGTGCAGGTGGAACCTGGTTTATGCCACCTGCAAGAGGGACAGGGTGCAGGTGGAACCTGGTTTATGCCACCTGCAAGAGGGACAGGGTGCAGGTTGAACCTGGTTTATGCCACCTGCAAGAGGGACAGGGCGCAGGTGGCACCTGGTTTAGGCCACCTGCAAGAGGGACAGGGTGCAGTTGGCACCTGATTTAGGCCACCTGAGGGAAAGGGGCCGCGGGGACGAAAGGACCCCACGCATTTCTGTTACGTTACAGGTCATAGTTTGGAGAAAACTCGAACATATCATTCGAACCACTAGCCAGAACCTACACACGAGGATGTTATTTATTATGCATTTCATTAAGAATTTTTCATTATCAAATTGTCATCTTGGCGTCGGCTGCGCTTGATTTCCCTACAGCACTTCGCTCATAGCCTATGCTGGGGGAATTCATCAATTCTGTTTTCCAGCTCCTATACTTCAAAATAAATAACCATAACTCCTTAAGTACACTGTAGTGGCAGGTTTATTGCTAAGACAAAATGATCTTGGGATTAAAAGAGGGAGGGGGGGGGGGGGTCATCCTCTCACTCAACCCCTGAAGCGGAGTCAAGGCAGAGTAGCACAGAATTAAATATCAGTAAAGGTAGCGGGGAAAAATGCATTCGTCGATAGCCAGTCCCGGGGTGCGTTTGTGTAACTTTGTGATTTCAAAACGATTCGTTTTCAATTTCACTGCCTATAGTTCAACACGGGCAGTGATTTAAAATCGATTTATTTCGAGCCAAATCGAACGAAAAAAAGTTACACAATCGCACCCCAGTACAGTAAGATAGTACAGCTAGTGCAAGTAAGTTCTCCACCTACACCAAGTGCACTTTAGCAAGTCCTCTATAGCCACAGCAAGTGCACGTGTAGAAGGTATTTGCTTATTAACCTTACATAACTTCCTTAAATGGTGATTTTCAAATTTTTTTTGTACCTGACTATGTGGCTATGTGGAGATGTCTACTTTGTGACCATTTCAGGTTGTAACCGTTAATAGAAATTGCGAAAATCAATCTAAAACGGCTGAAAATGGTTGTTATGGCTTTATCAAAAGTGAGATTAGCCATAAACTAGCAGTTTCCCTGTGATTTTACCACGTTTTGTTGGTTAAATTTGTCAAATTCCAGCTGGCAACGGTGACACACCCTCAGGTCACTACACGTGCGTAGCACGGGCCCATACTGCTAGTACTATCTATAGTTCGCGTGCCACCCACCAGAGAGCCGACGTCGAACGCGAACAGCGGCTCCAGGTCACTACACTCCAGGTCACTACACGTGCGTAGCACGGGCCCATACTGCTAGTACTATCTATAGTTCGCGTGCCACCCACCAGAGAGCCGACGTCGAACGCGAACAGCGGCTCGGAGCGCATGTCCTCCCAGATCTTGATCGTCCAGTCGGCGCTGCACGAGATGAAAATGTCCGGATAGAACTTGTTGTAATCGACTCTGTGCACCGGCAGCAGGTGCGACTCGTAGATGAACAGCGGCACGTCGCTGTACATGACGGTGCACTTGTGGATGTAGCCCTCCTCGCTGCCGGCGAGGAAGATGTCGCGGTCGACGGGGTGGAACACGATGTACGAGCCGCAGCGGGTGCGTCGCACCTCGGTGTTGTAGGGACCTGGAACGCGGGCGCGTGGGAGTTTATGCGACGGTGTTGTAGGGACCTGTAACGCGGGCGCGCGGGAGTTTATGCGACGGTGTTGTAGGGACCTGGAACGCGTGCGCGCCGGAGTTTATGCGACGGTGTTGTAGGGAACTGGAAGGCGGGCGCGCCGGAGTTTATGCGACGGTGTTGTAGGGACCTGGAACGCGTGCGCGCGGGAGTTTATGCGACGGTGTTGTAGGGACCTGGAACGCGTGCGCGCGGGAGTTTATGCGACGGTGTTGTAGGGACCTGGAAGGCGGGCGCGCGGGAGTTTATGCGACGGTGTTGTAGGGACCTGGAACGCTGGGGCGCGCGGGAGTTTATGCGACGGTGTTGTAGGGACCTGGAAGGCGGGCGCGCGGGAGTTTATGCGACGGTGTTGTAGGGACTTGGAACGTGGGCGCGCGGGAGTTTATGCGACGGTGTTGTAGGGACCTGGAAGGCGGGCGCGCGGGAGTTTATGCGACGGTGTTGTAGGGACCTGGAACGCGGGCGCGCGGGAGTTTATGCGACGGTGTTGTAGGGACTTGGAACGTGGGCGCGCGGGAGTTTATGCGACGGTGTTGTAAGGACTTGGAACGCTGGGGCGGGGGAGTTTATGCGACGGTGTTGTAGGGACCTGGAAGGCGGGCGCGCGGGAGTTTATGCGACGGTGTTGACACGGTTGGTTTTTGGTGTTTTGACATGTTTTATGGCCTTTGAAACGTGCATTTACATCCTCATACAGAAACGACACGCTTTTCCGGAAGAAACGACGAGGTTTGAAATGTTAAAAACAAGCATAAAGCGTTTTTTGAAAATTGTCAATAATATCTGATTGGCCAAACTTTGAATTTTGACGTGCTTTAGGGTCTATATATCTACTTTTCGGATGTATTTGATGGGTTTTGTACAGTTGACAGCATTCTGGATTCAGTCATCCGTACCGCGTTTGCAGCAGAGTGGGTACCTGGAACGGGAGGTCCAGGCACGTAGAGTCGGATCACCGTCGTCTTGACGAGACCCTCTTTCATGATCAGCCAGTTGCAGACGTCGCCGTCGGAGGAGATCGAGTAGAAGTTGACCTCGTCGTCGGGCGTGTCTTGCATCCACTTGATCTGCCAGATGATCGTCTCGTGTTTGCCGGCGATCCAATCCGAGGCGAGTTGCGGTTCGCGCGACAATTGCACGTTGTAGACGGCGATGTTGCCGTCGTAGAGGCCGAGCGCGATCAGGTCGGGATGCATCGGGTGGATGTCGACGCACATGACGCCCGACTCGATGAAGCAGATGAATTCCGGATACGACGGGTTCTTCAGCGAGAACAAACAGACGGACCCTTCGGTGACCGGCGCCGTGAACTCGAACGTGCCGAACGCGACCGCGAAGTAGTCGTAGTAGCAAGGGTTCCAGCAGATGGAGGTGACCATCAGCTTCTTGGTCTTCTCGTAGACGAGCTTCCATAGCGGCAGCATGGTGCCCTCCGACTGGAACTGGTCGGACGGGTCGTCCCAGTAGCGGTAGTCTTGCGCGATGTCGTCGTACGTGTTCTGGTTGATCATGCGCTCGATCGTCTTGGCCGCCTGCTCGGTCTTCATCAGCAACTCCATCTCGTGCTTTTCGCGCAGCTGTTTCTCGGTCAGTTTCGGCGCGGTGTGCCCGTGCTTGACGAACTCTTTCTTGCTGTCGAGGTCGCGCAGACGCTGCACCTCGAGCTGGTCCTCTTCGTAGCCGTCGAAGATGACCCACTGCTCGATCTGGTCGGAGAACGCGACGCGACACGGCGGCGTCGTCTCCAGACACTTGTCGCGGAACGGGTTGTTGTAGGTGAGCGCCTCGCGCTGACAGAAGTTGAAGTCGTTTTGCACCTTCTTCTCGACGAACACCGGCATCTCCATTTCGCTCATGTCCTGCTGTCGTACACCTTCGTCTTCCTCCTCTTCGGGCTCGCCCTCTTCTCCTTCCTCGTCCTCTTCCGGTTCGTCTTCGGGAGGCGGCGGCGGCGCTTCTTCTTCCTCTACGTTGCCCGGCGTTTCGTCGTCGCCGTCGTCCAGCGCCGTCACTCGACTCACGTCGTCGCCCTCATCTTCGTCTTCCAACGCGACTGCGTGGCGCACGATCGGCTCTGCAGGCGCGTTGCCGAGATTGTACATCATCTGCGCGCGACCCTCCGGCGAGAACTTGTAGATCTTCTTGCCGTCGATGTTGATCTTCTCAACTGTCGGCGGCTTCAGCGGTGTCTTGACCCATCCGTTCTCCTTGTAGCTAAACTCGACGAGGTTGATCGGTCCGCGGTAGCCCTTTGTCACCAGGACACGCGGGTATTCCTCCTTGAGCTCGTCCTGGACCAACTCGACCTGGTCGTCGGGTCGCAGCCAGATCTTGGGCTTGAGCCAGCTGAGTTCCGGGTCGTCTTCAATGCCGCCTCCGCCCCCCTTCGCCTTCTTGGGGGTCTTCTCCTTGCCGGCCATGGTCGCCGAAGAGGGTCAACTTGCGACAGATCTTTTAACTCACGTGTCTGAAATGAAAAACATAGCTGATGATAACTTTCGCAATCAATATTTTTCATATCAAAAACCCGTACGTTTACTGTTTTTAATGGAAGAGAATTTCAAATGACTATTACTGGAGCTCATAAATACTATGATACACACAAAGTTCCTTGAGATAAACCATACAAACACCTACCTGTTATCCAAACAAAAATGTATACTATCACTGAGATTTATTCGTTCGTTCAACCAGATAGAAAAACTGACATTACCATACTCTAATTTTTCAACCCTGTTGAGAAATGTGCTAGGGATCTATGGAAACAGATCAGTATTTTGCGAGTCGAACTTATTAACTTTCACGAGTTTCGCCTTGTCGGTGTTTCAGCCTCAATAATACCAACGCGACGTTTCTTCATTGTTTGTTTGTTTGTTTGTTTGTTTGTTTGTTTGTTTGTTTGTTTGTTTGTTTGTTTGTACGCTTCCAAAGCGGCCGGTACTTTGGTCGAGATGAAATGTTCATGCAAATTTTCTAATAATGAGCACGAAATCGGTATATTATAGGTAGTAATAAATTATTCATTGTTTTCATACTAAATTCGCAGCCTGAACCAAGTTCCGGTGCGTAAACAGTACGTACACAGTCCGCAAGCGACGCCACGAGTTCGCAGTTAAAATTTTGTTTAGAAAATTTCATTATGAGCGTATATAGTATTGGGCAGACTGGAAAATTTTCTATATACCTACCTACATGGATACGCCAGTGTTCAAGGAATACATGGATATTATTATAACTTCCCTGTATACACGCCGAGGGTGCCGGCCGCTCCTGCATAAACTATTTCTTGTATATATATATATATATTGAGATACTTGGGGCACAGGCATGTATCGGAGGGAAATATGCATTAATTTTCCCTGGCATCGGGCTCGTTCAACTCATGATGTCGTCTCTTTCATTATGTATGTCCGCACGTGGCTATAGCTGTGGCGTAGTGGTCCTTGCAGTGGCGTAGCGGGACCGAACCGAGCTTGTGCTTGTTGCAATTTTGGTTAGAATAGTTTCTAAATGATTCAGTTACTTTCAGTACACATTACGCTTTTTCCACGCTTTGGAGCCCTCAGGGCTGGGCCCGTCGGAGCCCGAAACGCTGTGGGAGGCCGAGAACGAGACGGATTCGCAATACACACTGCGCTTTGGAGCCCTCAGGGCTGGGCCCGTCGGAGCCCGAAACGCTCTGAGAGGCCGAGTACGAGACGGATTCGCAATACACACTGCGCGTTATAATTCGACGGGCTCAGCCCACGGGCTCGAAAGCGTAGGTGTGTAATTTTGATACATATGAGAGTTCAAACGTTGGCTGGAGTACAGTAGGCTGTTGTCAGTTTTGAATAGCGATTGAATGAGGTACCTACGCCACTGTGCATTTGGTTCTGATTTGCCATTCTGAGAAGTCTTACCTAATGAAATACCAAATGCCCGAAGGTAACAATGTGATATTGCTCTGGAGCTGAGCGGCTAGAGGGCGTATCATCCGTGTACGTGCTTCCTATCCCATCGGGAGGGAGTAAGTCAACTTGGTGTTTCGTTTTTAATTTCGAGACACTGAATGTTATCGCGCGGTAAATATTGAGACGAGTTCCTTCCGCCGCCGTAAAGCGCCGCCCCCCCCCCCCCCACACTCGCCCCATTTTGGGGGTGAACAGCCCCTATTTTTGCTTCGGGCGATATGTGCTGCCATCTACATGGTGACTCTTGATTTTATTATTGGAATCGCGTAGCATTGTTGTAGGATAATATTTGTTTACGGGCAATGTATGTATTTTAATATTGAATTTCTGATGTGGAGATATTTTGTTAGAATGTTGAATTTGCATGTCTTTCGCTGTTCTGAACCGTGCAAGGATGATTCTGTTTATGTTAGTTTCTCAAAGTTTGTTCTAATTTTCGTGATAGTTTTCCGCGCGGATGCATAGGAAGTCTGTCAAGTTTCCTTGAAGAAGATGAATTTTCAGACCAATTACGTGTAACAAGATTAATGCCCTTTAGTCGCATCTTTTACATTTTCCATTACACAACGTTCGCCCAATCATATACGATATATTAGCGAATTTCAAAAACTTATATAGCAAATTGATATAATTCTGAAATGTAAATTTGTACCAAGTTTTCTACCGATTTACATGAATGCTAAAGTAGTCAATGAAAAATTATGCATTGAATGGGTTCGTTTCTAATTTCGCAACAATCGTACACAATTGATTACTCGTAGGTATATACTTATCCAGTGATTGCCAATAAAGGAGCCAGACTAATACGGTGCACATGGGCAGTAACTTAAGTGCATAACTCTTTGTTTCTCAGTACACCAAATTACCGTAATTAATTTAAAAAAAAAACTGGGCATTGTAAGCTACAACATTTTTTAATGCACATTCTGCTCACGCCTTACTGTTATTTAAATTGAATCATTGACTTACCAAGTCTGCATATATCAATAGCACACCACACGGTGCATATATACATGACAGACATTTGCGAATATATTATCTGATCATATTGTTCATTCAAAACCCGCTTCTTGCCGAGGTGAAACCAGTTACCGTGAGATGCATCTCTCCTGATTAATCGATCGAAGCTCTAAAGGATTTAGCAAAACGATTACGTCATCCAAGAGTGGTCCAAAGCTAAGCCATGCCCAGATTTGAACGGTACTTATTGTAATTGTAACTGTATGCATGATCATTAGAAGGCTATATGTGCTTGCTGTATAACTATAAGCCATAGCAGATGATTTTACAGTCGCGATTCATTGTCGAGGACTATTATTATTGATTGAAAAAGACTTTGACGGTAAAATTAAATTAACCTTGTGTTGTGTGTTGGTTAATTAACGTTTAATCATTGTGGATTGAATCAAGATTCCTTTCAATCGTACGTGCGCTTAAGAGTTGCTTTATCTGCATCGAAATCTTTTGTGTTAGTGGTGCAAAAAAGGGCACATAATGGCTTACTTGCGATTTCTTTTTAAGTGCAGACTGCGTCATTAGGAAGAAATGGAGAATTCAATGGGCTGCACTTTTGGCAAGACAATAATTGAATAATGAATAGCGTTTGTACAGTTTGAATAGTGGATATATGAAAAAGTCGTTTCAAGCAACTAAAACATATTGTACATGCACCGTTGGAATTGGCACATGATACAGATAGAGTGACCTGCCACGGAAATCTTGCAATGATAACTTTGAGAGGAAATTGTTGCTGGTTTAAGCAGTTACAAGGTCCCGGAGGCGAAGCAGGAGGTCCCGAGTTCGTATCCCGGTTCGGGTGCACATTTTTCCAGCTTCGCCTCCCTTCCAATGATAACTTTGGAATATCCTTGTTCCTCATAAGGAAGTCGCCGTTTCTTGCCTATAATCAATTTTTTTGTAAATGCTGCACACTCTTTGGCTATTAAACACACTGTTACTGACCGCTTCCTCGACAAAAAAATCCACAATCAGCTCGAACTACGATGCGATGCACGCGCCGAAAATAATTCAAGTACCTATCTCTTTCCCAATCGAGTCACCATGGCAGGATACATAACTCCAAGCGTGGCAGCAGCAGCTTCAAAAAGCTTTCTGCCCAAGCGTATTTTAGCAGATGCACTAAAACTGGCAGACGTATGCTGTGGCCCAGGTAGCCAAAGATTTCACAAAGATACAACTCTGTTACATTTTAAATTGTCCCAATTAACGAAAAATTTCGATTGCAGCATAAAAAATATATAGCGCCCCATAAATTGTATTCGCGAAAAAAAAACGTTGTTACCTATATGCGCGTGCACCGTGTGATGTGTATAGCTATGCCTCAGTCTCGCCCATCAAAGAGTTTCGGGGCTTTTAATTTATGGTAATTCACTGTTCAGAGTAGACTTTAGCAATCCATTTGCTTTTGTAAAAACATAAACATCGCAGAGTTTACGAGTGGTCAAATGATTCCGGGGATGCGTGTGCCCCGACAATTTTACCACCTACGCGGAGTGCAGAGTTTGTGCGCGCAGAGCAACGCACGGTTGTAGCCAGTGGTGTAGTCCAGGGTATACGCACGCATACGGCGTATACTCACCCTGTATTTTCGAAATTAGCGTATACTCTGGCATTTATTTTAAAGAAATACGCTGGAATACGCTGGTACCTATACGCGAAGTTCTAGCATTTAAATGTCTAGCTTTTGCGAGTTTTCCATGCTTGTTTCACATTTCCATGTTTCCATGTTTCACATTTTACATACCCATTCGCCTTATCTTACCCATTTCCCACCCATCATAGCACACCCTTTTACCCACTACACATTAAGTCATTTACCTTTGAGGCGCAAATCGAGATATGTGGACGTGTTTTAGTGAAACCCAAGCGAAAATAGTCGTAAGCGCCAAACAAAAATGTTTGAAATGTGAAAATAGGGTGTGTCTGTGTTGGTACAGTCGAAAATGTGGAAATAAGAATTCAGTTTCATTTTTAACCCCCGTTTAACGAAAAATTTGCGTATACCCACGTTTATTTCGTGCGCTGCACCACTGATTGTAGCGGTACGTTCAAGTTCGCTCGACGAAATTCAGCGGCCGAGTTGACGACAAGCAGACAAGACGTCTGGGCCAAACTCTGGTTACACAACACTTTACACATCTACTCGTCTCGCCCCCGATTATTTATAGAATTATGAGTTCATTTGCTCGGTCATACCGTATGTACTATATATACCAGTTCAGTCAGGAAGGCTGAATAACTTTCGACGCGTAACTTGTTTATTATTCCTCGCAACTATCGCTGACTGAATCAACTGCACGTGACAGGCATGCATCTTTTATCGGCGATGGAATCTAACTTCGTCTAACTGTGTGACACCTAGCTGACAATTGCCAACGCCGAAAACAAATATGCGTTATGGATTCGCGCTTGTTAGATTTATTTGCTTTCTTTTCCGGATCTAGTGATTTGACAGCTACGCTAATTTTTTTGACATTTTTATTCGAGTTGCGTTTGACGTGACTTCCGGAATTCATCTTCTGGCAACATTTTGTAAACAACAGGCAAATCAAACACTGATACGCTGCATCAATGAACATTTTTACGACACAAGTGGCAAATATATACGCAGTTTTCACCCTAAGACGGTTGATTTTTTCCTCTTCCAAGAGAACCAACTACTGCTAGAAATAAGAGTTTCAATACACTCGTATCTGCCTCGAGGTAGACATGCACTCCATGGGCATTTTTGAAACTCTGCACTCTTAGAAGTTTTATATTAGCACTTTCCTTTTCAGTTTGCAAATGAAGAGAAGGAGAGAAAATCTAATGTGATAACTATAATATGTCACAAACTTAAACAAAATCGCCATTAAGAGTGCTCCCCACGGTTAATCCTTTAATCCCCTCTCCGTTGAAACGCTCCGTTGAACTTTGAATGCAGATGATCAATGGAACACTGAAATGAACCCCTATATGTATTCCAATCTTTATTTTAGATGAAGGAAGAGCATATTATCTAGTCATGGGACATCACCGCAATTTACTATTTTTAGAAATGTGCATGGTGCAAACTTTCAAAATTCGCCTAAATGAGCCATTCAGTCGATTTTTTATTTGCACCATACACATTTTTTTAAACATACAATTTTGGTCAAGTCCTATGACTAGATATACTCTTCCTTCATCGACTGGCATGTTAAAATTAAAGATTTGATCACATTTAGGGGTTCATTTCCCCGTTCGATTGAACCTCTACATCCAGTACGTTTAAGTGGGGAAAAAGATTACGGATTAAAGGATTAACCGTGAGGATCACTCTTAAACCTACGCCTACGCACCAGGTTAACCAAAAATACATCAATATCCCGCGACTCATCCTAAATTTCTCACACACACACACACACACACACACACACACACACACACACACGCACACACTTACCCATCCCAATAGTGAATCCATCACGGCCGAACCCTCCTCTAAAAGATCACGGTCACCGTCGCGGTCAATCGTCCACGCACGCCGCGCTCGGTCACGCATTGCGTCACGCGCTAGGTGTGCGATCTTACGCACAATTCCGTACGCACGGACGAGGACCGGCGCTGGCACCCTGAGGCGCCCCCCGCGCGCACAAAGGGCACGACATCCACAGCACACGTCTATTGTTTTACACGTGTTTTATTGCGGCGTCGTGGCCGATTGTGTATATACGATTGGTATATCGTATATGTCGAATAAGTTTCGTGGCGGTGTGTTTGGTATTCGCGGGATTTTGTTGGGTTTGTTACGTTACGGGTATTATTTTTGATATGTTTTCGAATAAATTTCGAGTTTGGTGAGTCGGTGACCTCTGCCGGGTCTCGAGTTTATTTATTGTTTGTCTCTACTAAATAGCAGTAGGGTATAGAAGTATTGTGACATTATAGTCTCTACTATTTATAGTATGGAGATTAATTTTTCTGTTTAGTTTATTGTCGCTGGAAATGAGAAGTATTGCCGAAATATGACTGCCTTAAACGAATGAATTTGTAATGTTTAGGTTCTTGTTTTTAATTTAAAAGCATGTTATTGAATTATTTATTGTCATTCTCTTACATAAATAATTTAATTATTTCAATAGCATGCATCCATTTCCATAGCTCAATAAAAAGATGCCAACATTGAGGAGAATAATATAATGATCCTGTTCCCATAGCTCTCCGGCAGTCAATGGGACATTCCACCTGCTTCGAAATTCTAGCCCATGACTCTTTCCACGAATTGCTATTTCTTGCCAAATTTGGATAAAATCAATTAAAACCGACCCGTTGCCGTTGTAAGCCTTAAGATGTCGCTTCTGGCCTCAGCATGATGCCAAAATCCGAAGAGTTTTTATGTCTAGCTACTGAGTGGATGGACTTATCTTTCTTATGTACATTCTAGCTTGGTCTGGGCCACGACGGCTTCTCTGATTTTGACGACATTGAGCTCCTAAAAGAAGTCACTAAAACGTTTCAAACAGATTAATTAATGCATACTTAGACAACTGATTATTCTTTGTCACGTCTGCCGCCCACAAACATGACGTTTCAAAACAGGTATAATTAAAATAAATGCATCAACGTGTTTTAATTGATGATTTCTCTGGTTAAACTTAACGATTACACGCTGGCATATGACTTCTCTGTGTGGTTTAAACTTTAAAGTCATAATTATTCCGAGCACACCTTCGCGTACAGCTGCATTCTACACAGATTTACTCTCGTAGACACAGATAATTATTTATCAAACGTCAGACGCCTGAAGGTGCATCGTTACATAGAACGATAGCAGAGGGAGTGTACCAACAATACACAACATAATATGAGCAATCATACCATTATTATACGGCCACAGCCATGACAGTTCATTATATTTATCAACATAATCGAATTACCTTTGTATCTGGTAAAATCACAAAGAAAAAGTTGTGGGTGGAAGCGACATCACGTGTATACTACTTTACATTCATAATTTTAAATTATTCATAACATACAAAATTATGACTACATGGTAAATTTGTCTTGGTATTTAACAATTACTTATTTGTCATCCCCAGGTTATTTATGGGAGCTGTGTTTACGAAAAGTGTAACTTATTGCGTTTATTACCGTATTAACAGACTTTCATAATAATATGATGTCATAATTAAAGTTGAACAGTCGTAAAACCGGGGATGGTTTTTAATTTTTACAGATGTCCGAATTTACTGAAAGTGCATTGGTCCTCGCGCATTATAACGCGGCTATGATAGGGTTAAATTGGTCCATGTATTATAATTAGACGATGGTGTATTATCTCTGTTTGTTTCGAGTCGTTAAAAAAGTTCTCTGTTCGCCCACGCTCGTCGTTTTGGGCGGGTGCGAGCGAGACAGGAGATGAGATGAGCGTTGCGATAGGACACGGATCGCTAGAAACTTACGTGGACAGCGGCAGCGTTGTTACGAGACACTTTTTAATTATATCTAGATTCTAGATACAAGATAAGATACTTCAAAAAAATTGTATCCTGTTACCAGTCTAGCGATTTTGTAACTTTTATGTTATGCCGTTATCGGTTCTGACGGATAAAGTCCCTATTGTTGTCCATGTTAATTTTTTAACTTTGTAACCGAGAACGGCCAAGTCAGAGTTACGTAATCGCGGTGCAGATAAGAAACTCATAATTTTTGTATCTAGATATAGTTACAAGATAATCTAAAAGGTATCTAGTTACATATGTTTAGATAAATTGTTTTATTGTAACTGGCGTACCAGATACCTTGTAATTAGGTCACTTGGAATAAATAATTATGAATTATGAATTATGAATTACAAGATACTTTTTTATTTTGGATAAAAACACTGGGCCAAGAATCCCGGCTGGGACACATTATTTTTCTGGGACCTTTGAAAATTCAAACCAAATTTCCATGCGATTGGAAATTCTTTTTGACAATTTCACATTTCGTCCGGGTTTTGAAGTTTTGTACCTATCTTGCATCTACACCTTCAAATAAAGATACAAGATACTAAAATACAGCATCCCGATAAGATACAAGATGCATGCAATGAAATGTATCTATAGATAATATACAAGAAACTCAATTTATGTAGTAACTAAATAATCGGATGTAGATATTACCGTATTGTATCTAGATACCTCACAACACTGGACAGCGATTGGTTCCAGCTGTGAAGAAAAAGGAGCCTAATGCCGCGCCATATTTTGTTGAAATAGGGGCTGTTTAACAAATCGACTTAGCGCGGTTTAGGGTGTGTGAAAGGGCGAGAAGTATTGAAGGACATGCGAGAAGGACATTGTTACTGGTTCAAGCAGATACCAGTATGCACTTGATGCAAGGGGAGCGATGCTAGACACTTTTGCAACCCTGGCGGGATACGAACTCGGAATTCCTGATTGCCGGGCATGCAATACCCGGTTCGGTCGGCTAATTTTGTTCAGCGTCGCTTCTCTCTTTTTTGCGCTTCAACCTATTGGTCATTTTCCGCATTTCTTTTTATTTTTTTTAATATTTCGAGCAAATTTCACTTCCCTTCCAAATTAAAGATTCTCGGCGGCGTGTTTAGAGGAGTACCACATTGTTCCAGTATACACTTGGTTTTATTTAAGAATATACCATTCCGCTGGGAGCGCTAGTAGTCACTGTAGCGTACATAAGTGCCAATTTGACAAAACTGAAATCCTGTCATCATCTTTATACCTTCTAATATTACCAAAGCTTATATGTTTTTATCTCTCAACTATTTATTCGTTGATATTTTTACTCATAATTATGAAACAGATTCATGTTTAATTTTTTTATTTGTAACCGAAATAGTGTTTTGTTTCCCCGCCAATACAATTTAAACTCATGAGTTGGTAGTTCGTGAGGGGGCAGTCCCTGCTGTGGCATCTTCTCTCACGGGCTGGACTGTAGCATGAGTTGGTAGTACTAAAGGGGGCAGTCCCTGCTGTGGCATCTTCTCTCACGGGCTGGACTGTGGCATGAGTTGGTAGTTCGTGAGGGGGCAGTCCCTGCTGTGGCATCTTCTCTCACGGGCTGGACTGTAGCATGAGTTGGTAGTTCAAAAGGGGCCAGTCCCTGCTGTGGCATCTTCTCTCACGGGCTGGACTGTAGCATGAGTCGGTAGTACAAAAGGGGGCAGTCCCTGCTGTGGCATCTTCTCTCACGGGCTGGACTGTGGCATGAGTTGGTAGTACAAAAGGGGGCAGTCCGTGCTGTGACATCTTCTCTCACGGGCTAGACTGTAGCATGAGTTGGTAGTACAAAAGGGGGCAGTCCGTGCTGTGACATCTTCTCTCACGGGCTAGACAGTAGCATGAGTTGGTAGTACAAAAGGGGGCAGTCCCTGCTGAGGCATCTTCTCTCACGGGCTGGACTGTAGCATGAGTTGGTAGTACAAAAGGGGGCAGTCCGTGCTGTGACATCTTCTCTCACGGGCTAGACTGTAGCATGAGTTGGTAGTACAAAAGGGGCCAGTCCGTGCTGTGACATCTTCTCTCACGGGCTAGACTGTAGCATGAGTTGGTAGTACAAAAGGGGCCAGTCCGTGCTGTGACATCTTCTCTCACGGGCTAGACAGTAGTTGACCGATCTTCGAAAGAGATATCAGACCGACGCCGAAGCTGTCTGACACCATCTTAAAACCATGCCGCAATCCACGCAAGTAAGTTCGGATCCGTGCAGTTGAAACACCCACGCATCGCACCCAAGACCTTTGAGAGGGGCACAGGGACCGTGAACGCCACGACGCCCCCGGGTTATTATTATCTTCTCATTACTTTCGTTTGGAATTGATTATTTTTCTAGATCGCGTCTAATATATATTATGTGTGTGTGTGTCTACGTCACGTTTACGCATTGACGTCTCGTTTTGATTGGCGCACGAATTCGATGACCTGAAATAATTGGTCGACAGCCGCGAGTAGGTTTCCTTGGTTTTCGCCGCGAGTTCGGCTATTTTTTGTTGGTTTTTCGTCGTGGCGGAAAAGCGCGAAGAAAAGCTGCTAATAATGGCGCCAACTGCTGCAAAGTTTCCGGCTGGAAAATTGGTCGGGAGTAGGTAAAGTGCTTTCGGCTATGTAATCTAATTAATTATTGACTCACAGAAGGCAATATTTTTCTTGTAATATTTTCTTTACTGATTATATGAGTGAAAGAAATGCGCGAGTCATATTCGGTAACGAATTGGACAGGTGTGGAAATTCCCAGCACGTGTTTTCCTCGTAGTTTTTCTTTCCTCTTTTTCATATTGGAAAAGTATCAAAGAAAGCAAGTACCTCTCTTCATTTTCTTCGAGTGAAAAGCTTCGTTATATATTATGCTCGCATGTGAGACTGATGGGAATTCTAGAAAATTGACACTAATTTTCATTGGCATTTTAGTTTTTCCTATGCCATTAGGTTTTCGCTTCTCGGAAATAAAATAAACCTTGATATCCTTAAATAAGCACATATTTACAACACTTTAAAAAATAGTATTAAAAAAAAATTGTGCGATAAACTTTTTTTTATGGAATAGACATTTTGAAATCCAGTACGTTTTCCCAGTATATAAGCTTCCAAAAATGAATTCCCTAAAAATACGTCATCAGCCTTCATTTTTGGGTTCAACATTGGCAACACTGGTGGGGGTAGAGGGCCTTGCATTTTTTTGTTGCTTTGGTGCCTCCGATTTTGAAGTTTTGCCCAAATAATGATTGACTATGGAATTGTTTTCGTCCGTTGCTTATGATTAGTAGAAGAGAAGCTTACGCCTGTTCAATGAGCTCCGAAGTCGAGCCGTTTTCTTCTCCTCGTAAGGTATACACTTTCCAGGCCACACCTTTCGTCGGATCGCGACGAAACCTATATTTTCGGAATCTTCGCACTTCGGACAACCAATTGAACCATTTTCATTACGCAAGATTCACTACTTAATTACTTACAAGAGTTTTAAAATAACCATGTTTAGCCGGTATATTGAAAGATGTACTTAAGGGTAAATTCCAGCTAAGAATTTACCTCTTACCGTATACACTTTCCAGGCCACACCCGTTATCCGATCGCAACGAAACAAATATCTACGGAATCTTCACACTTTGGACAACCAATTGAATATTTCAGAACCTCGAAATATCTCTTAGAAATTCATAAAAAGTTGAATTCAATTAACCTCAACAACCGTCAATGAATGGCCTTAAAAAAAGTTCTTTCCCATAAAAAATAAAAAATAAATGATGACCAAAGCAAAACAGAGACAGCGAAGTAAGTGCCCTATGGAATCCATGAATGAAACGCTCGTCACGTAAAACTCCAAGGTGTGTGTACCTTCCTTCCGCGAGCGAGAGGACAGCAAACACGGCACGGCATTGCGTCACCATTTCACACCTCTACGACGGCGTCCGTCCATCGACCATCTGCCATCGGCCACACCCCTCTGGGCAAACTCGAGGAGCGCGTGCTGCATGGCACGGGCCATGTGTCTTGGGCACGGTCATCTCGGTGTCTTTGGATGCTGCGAGCTTGCGGACCCGCGGGTTGGTCGTGGTGCTACAGTTTAGGCGACTCACGACTTACGATGACCTGTGTACTTGAGGATACCTCCAAAGCTTGAAGGTCTCTTAAAACAAAGTTAACGCAATTTTTTTCATTCTGTTGAGAAATTTATAAATGTTTAAATAACAATTAATTGATAAGTGCAAGTAAAATATGGTGATTTGATGGAAAACGGATCTAGTTTAATTATACCGGAGTATGCCTGAATATATCTGAGTATATCTGAGTAGACATGACTATGAGTAATAAAATTAATTACCTTGGTATACCGTTTGTCTTCATTAGCGTGCTCAGTGTAAGTGGCTAGATATCTGGCAAAATTAAAAACGAAATAGTGAAAGGGGAAGGGGGGGGCAATGATGGTCACAAGAAGTACATCGTTTTCTACGCCCGTGACCGCGAAAGCAAGTGTTGTGACGAGGCATGGCAGCCATCGACAGCACAAAGTGAATTTCTATCCTAGCACACAGCCAGGGCCTTCTGCATGAAAACGTTTCCCAGTGGTATTTCGGCTCGAATGTTTCGAAGAGACTGTGGAAAATGGCAGAGTGAAAAAATTAATCTCACTCAAGGTCAAACCCACCTAGAGACATTTTTGCCAGACGATCAAATCGAAACAAATCAATTTAGAGGGCGCTGGCAAGTGGCAAGGTTCCTTCTCTTGGGAAAGAATTCATGTCTTGAAGATGTCCAAATGGCAAATGAATTTAAAAATAATCGGTGCTCGTGATCACAACTAACCATTTTACCAATCAACTAACGAAATTAACAACAGCTGCTTCATTTCAACATGGACATTCATTTCCCTGGCAGTACGAACACAAATCCGTTCGTCCCTCGTCCTTTGGTTCCTCGGGTGTCGCATGCCCCCGAGCGCCCAATGTTTATGCAGCGACTGCTCGTGCGTGCGCTTCGTCCTGTGCTCCTTAAGGACAGCTGTTTGTCTTCGGGCGCGCGGAATCGTTCTCGGATGTCCGCGGGAATGCGACGAAATCCGAGACTAAGACTTTGAAAGGTGTGGAGGCCCGCGGCGAGCACTGAAGGTGCACGGTTAGAGGGGACAAAGATTGCCCCTGTTGACGCTTGCTCGCTTTGACGGCCGTCTTTTGGGTGTAATCGGGGTGACATGACATCGTGGTCGGCGCTTTTATAAGGATGTTTGGGACTTAATTGAACCCCTTGAAAAACTGATTAAAACATACTCGTTTCTACTTGTAAAAGCTGATTTTTTTTTTCTTTTCTTTTTTTTTATGGAGCAACAATACTTCTTTTGAATACAGCCGGTGTTGAAATACACTAAAGATATGAACAAGAAAAAAAATGGGAATAGAAAAAAAAAGTCTCGTGTACAGTAAAATATTAAGGTTGATTTGCGCTGTTAAGAAAGAAAATCGGACCTTATTTCATTGGGCTAAAATCCTGGTTCGCTACGAATGCACGCATGGATTATCTTATTAATTTCCAAACTGCTGCAATACAGCGATACCTCATCGCCAATCGAACATTAATCCCAATCGAACGCACCCAAATGTCGGTCTAAAAATACGAAGTGGCATTGCAAATATCGACAGTTTTCATCCCGCGTTTGTTATACGCCTATTAAAGTGACAGATGTCCACGTAAGACAGTGAGTCGTAGAAATCGCCAAATACGGCCACCGAGCCGCAGTAATATGATCGTTTCTTAAACGCGTTTTTTGCGCAGTCTGTCACTTTAGATTTGATGTTCTAGTTCTTGACAAGATCGGTCCTTTCAGCTTCTTGCAGTAGCTGCACATGAGACGGATCGGATTTCATGCTCGAGGCTTGCAAATTCGGATAACCCGCTGCCCACACGTTTTTATATCTCGATGCTTCACGTGATATTTTTTCTCGATGAAAATGTCAAACTTTATTGAAACGTTCACGAAACAAACAAGAGATTTTTTTTTAAAGCCATAATTCATGTTTTTATATAAAGTACAAAAAACACATCTGCTGTGGAGATACCTCCTAAACTTCTTCGCCGGTTGTATGTCAATATACAGGAAAACTCGTGTGATTTATTTAGCCCGGTAACAACGTTCCACTTTGCTGCGAACGCCTCAGTTTTGTCTAGGAAAGTGCACGGATGAACGCGGAAAATGCACGTTCTGTCTCCCGGAAAATGCTGCGAAGTCGACAACACACACAATTACTAGTTCCGGCGGTCGCCACAACGTCGCGGCGACTTTCCATTTTCGTAGTCGCGTCCGCGCGGGAAATTGCTCGGTGTCTCGTCGGAATTGTCGCCGTGGAAATTGTGCCGAGATTTCCACGAGAGCGTTAAACCACAGATATAAGGTGACCCAGACATTCTACCACACCTAGCTCTGGCTACGGTAAAAATTTAATGCATTTCGCCGGCAATCGCTGGGATGCGTTGGCAACCTGTTTTAACATCATCTACCAGGCCATGGCACAAGGTCAACTATAATCAAGGGACCCAATGTTCTACAGGTGGTTACAGTTATGGCTTCATCTACCAGGCTATGTCACAAGGTCAATTATAATCAAGGGACCCTATGTTCCACAAGTGGTTACAGTTATGACTTCATCTACCAGGCCATGGCACAAGGTCAATTATAATCAAGGGACCCAATGTTCCTCAGGTGGTTACAGTTGCCTTGGTTACACAACAAACAGTGGCTCGATCCCTTGACTGCCGTCGAAATAATAATATGCGGGCGGAGGGCTTTCGCGTAGCTGCTTTAGTATGGGAGTGGAAAATCTGGGTAACCTTATGTCTGCGCGGTTGCACGTCGCGTGTTTTCCGCAGCGTAATGACGTCTTAAGGAAAAGCGCCGCGAAGCTTTTCGCGGAACTGAGCGGCTTGAACGTCTCTGTCATGATTGCAACCAATTTTCGGTTTAACAACGCGGAGTTTCTCTTTGGCAGTTGGTGCCAAAACAACTTTTCTGCGATGGGAACGTTTCCAAGTGCAATTTAAAACACTTCAGCTCAAGAAAATGTAATTTTTTCTATATATTCTTTGTAATAATAATAAAAGTGAAAATTATTATTTCAATCTACGTTAAAATCTTGACATAATGTCATTTATCCGCAAGGGGACAGGTCAGTTCGCCAGAGAGTGGCTTTCAGACCAAAAGTTGCCGAGTTCTCAAGGCCACATCGTTGAAGTAGTTATCATATCCAATGTTTCTGTATGCAGCTCACAAAAGACGTAAATAAGGGCGATCATGGCCCTTTTATCGAAAATTTACCCCTGGAATGCTAGAACATACCCCGTAACTCTTCATTTTTTTACCTTTTTTAGAGCCATTGTACACGAAAGTGCAAAGAAAATTTGGGGGAAACGGCCATGTTTTCCCTTATTTACGTATTTTGTCTACAAAACACTGAAATATTGAAATGGTAACTTTAATGGTGTGGCCTTGAGATGTCGTCAACTTTTGGTATGTTTCACAAATTTTTAAAAGATCAATTTTCGACTTTGGTCACCCCATGTGATGAAATAAGACACGACGACTTGGATCATTTAACAGTGATTCCATCTACTTAGGGCCGGTTTTACCTTCGATCACTGAGTTAAGTGTTAACTGCCAGCTAAGTTTGTTATCTCCAAGGTCACAGCAAATCAGATGCCTCTATTTTCATTTTAACTGACAGTTAACAATTTAACTGAACAATGTAAAACCGGAACTTAGGGGTGTACCAAGTGTGAGTCAACTCTCAAAAAAATTAACAATCAGAACTGTGCTTGAGACATCCACACGATAACACTGTTAGTGTACTGTTAGAGCTATATTGAAGTTCACAAAAAGCCAGTGTCTATTTAAACAAATTAAATCTCAATCTGATTATGACTGTAAAATTAATTATCCCCATCAAGCACTAAACTATAATGAAGATTCACAATCACTCAACTTGGATCAATTAAATTCAGATCACTAATTGTCTAATTACCACACGGAAACACGCCCACACAGACAATTGCAACGATCCGACCAAGCCCAATGAATTCAACGACCGCCACAATCAACGTGTTTCTAACCGCATGGCAGCTGGGCCGCACCATTTTTAAGTCGCGTGCCCACACAAAATCAGGATCGGACCCGTGAGTCCTCTTTGCAAAATCACCCCCTTGCGAATTAACCAACGCGATATATTATAGTTAACATAAACTCAGTAGACGAATCGCGTTATAGACTTTTGTGTACTGCACTAAATTGCAAAACAAAACCAGTCAACCAAATGGCTGTACAGTAAAATAATTGTAAACCATAAAGCGATTTAAATTTACAAGATGTTTAAGCGAAATATTAAAAAAAACGCTGGCGTTAATTCTCGTTTTAATATTCAGATGGCGTGGCGGTCGTTAATGTCATATAGTGCGTTTATGCCGCGTGTTCGATAATATATATACAGTTGCAGATAGCGCTGCGGTCGGTGTGTAATGGATCTAATCTCGGGCGGGCTACGAGTGTTGGAAATCGATTAATTGAATCTGGCTGTAGAATGTCGGAAGATGCCAGATGTGGGGTTTGGGTCAACTTGTTGCTTATGGATTGTGACAGGTGGAATTTCTCGTTTGGTAAAGAGAGAGAGGGAGACAAGGATGGCCAATTCTGTTGCATGTTTGGAGCCACTGTGTTTTCTAATATGCTTTTAAAGACTGAAGAATGGATATAATATTATTATTGTTTTGAGTGTGTCTTATTGTATTATTTATAAAAGGGCGAGATCTGAAATGAATTATATGCGAAGTTTTATCTTGCAGACGTTGACCAAGTGTACGTCATGTTTAGATTTTCCGAAACGGGATCTGATTTGAAATGTTCTGTCGTTAATAAAACTAGCTCCGAAACACTCGACACCACGAATCCCACATAGAATAGATATTTGCCGAATTTCTCTCTATTTGTGGTCAAAAAACCTTCTGGATTTTCTAAGAACAAAGAAGCAAATATAACGCAGTATGTAAATGGTTCAAATAAAAATCCTAGTTTTTACGGGGTTGATTTTTACCGTTTCTGTACACTATATGTATCTTCAATTTCCATTGATTTCTGAAGCCTGTTTATATGTGAAATACTTTGCTATTTTAATTAAGAAACAAATACCTCTCACATCTTTCTATATCTCCGTGAAAACAATTCATCGTGTGACCTCTTACATAACCAAAGAACAACCTTTCCCTGCGACGTAAGGACAGGACAATACACGAAAACCTCCCAAATACATTCACACACTATACCAACCCCTTTGTAACATGCACATAGATAAAGAAAACGCACGTACCCTTAACTACACTATTTTTCACGTTTAGATGGAGAGCGGCGTTTCACTCTCAAAGAGGCTCCCCTGCTGTTAGAAGAGCCAAAGGTGTCAACATTCGCAGGCCGTCCCATTGTTCCCCTAATAGGTTGAATGGTCTGAGCATCGAATGATTGACAACCCTATGTCTATGGAGAGTACATAACAATACTGTCCTTTGAAGAAAAACTATTTCAAACTGGGTTTTGAGTGTTCAATAAAAGTAAACATATACTATAGTACATAGTTACACAAAACAACAAAACAAAAGAACCAATTGTTTTTTAACCTATCATATTAAACTATTTATAATTCAAACCCCAGTTTAAAATAGTTTTTTTGCAACTATTGCCATAGATAGGAGAAGTAGCCACGAGTCTAAAAAATTGAATTCTTTCGTTCCTTGCGTGAAAAACACTGTAGTTCGCGTGTTCTCACACGATGAGCGTTCGAGCGTTCGACCCCCCCCCCCCCCCCCCGATTCCTTTCACCAGGAGGGCCCACATGCTCTCCAGGTTTGTTATTGTTCTCTGAAGAGCACGGCCCGTGGTGCGTCGCTCGCTCGCTCGTCCCTTGTCTTTGTTACGTCCACGCGTGATGCGATGCGTGTTTGTCTTTGCACCCGCGTGTATTGTCGCACTTCTTTGAGTCACGTGTCTTTTAGCACCAGTGACGTCATGGGGGGGGGGGGATTAATCGCATCAGGAAACCAAATTTTTCGTGTTCTTTTCGTGAAAAGGGTTTTTTCGAGATTATTTTTTCGTGTGTGTGGAGGGGGTGGGTTACATTCGTTCTATATATAGGTATAGGTACTGTTGCTGGCACTGGTACTGGTACACTATCAAAATAAAACCGAATCAAACCGCTAAGGCAGACAAAATATGAATCAGCGAAACATGGCTTTCTGCTCAAGTTAGCTACATTGATATTCTGGTTTTCATTCAGTTCAATTCGCGTCGACAAGCGCCTTTTCTGGTGGCCAAAAACTGAACCTTCGAAAGTGTCCAAAGCTCTGAAGAATCTGAAGAATTATTCTCCAGCCAATTTTCAAACCATGCAAATTTGACATTTATTTATAGCTATTGATCTATTTATTTTACACAATCGGTACCCATGTAACTTGATTTGCTTTTCCACCAATCAGTACACACGAATACACACGGAAGAATAGGCCACTTAGACACGGTGTTTTAGTGGCACGTTAAATACCTAATGGACTGTTAACTTGTTATTTGCTTAGCAACATCCAATGAGAGCCCTTAATTTTCTTGCCAATGGACCGTTAAACCTTAACGGGCCACAGAAAAACCGGCACTTACATAGGGTAGCACCAACTTTGTAGTTCAGCTTAACTCTTAGTTAAAATGTAATTATTAGTTACCAACTCATGCAAAACCATCTTGATCTAAATAATAATTAAATTAATAGTTATGATCTATTAGTTGGTTTAACCCGATCTTTCTCATAGGCACCTCTAACTTCACAATCCGTTTTGGCTTCTTTTAGTAAATAACTACACATTATTGACACCATCTTTCGCTCGGGTACACATTCAAAACACGCCACCAGGGTGCAGTAGTCGCATCGTGCACCAGAGTGCGTGGGCGTTTGTTGTGCGTTCCCATAGCAACGCGTCCGCCGTCGGAAAAGCCACGCGGAAACAATCAGTGACTCTGGACGCTTTGTTTCCGGTCGATCAAGAGAGCTCCTGCAATACATGTTATCTCACCGGTGGACAGCATACTAGCATTTTGTTTTTAAATGGGAATTAGCATTGAGGTTGTCCACCAGTGAGTTTAAAGAGGGCTGCTGTTGCAGGTGCTCTAGAGTTTTTCCTGATTTTCCTCGTAGAGCTGTGACTTGTGACACACAAAAGTTTTGCTTACAATTATTCGGGTCCGATTCTTCAATTCATTCACATTTTTTTTTAATAACTTAAAAATGTTTCCGATTGTCATTCGTCACAGACAGGAACATAATGAGAATTGCGACTGTACATTTCACTTTCCCTAAACATTGTAATAACTTTGTCGTCAAGGTTATTTGCCAAAGAAAATGTACCTTTCGTTGATTAGCAATAATTCTAGCGATCCTTTCAGTTCGGTCTTCGTTCAGATGTAAAGAAAGGTCTTATGCCGGAGCTGAGCTTGCTCTAAGCCCGGGAGATAATTAGAAAAACTTTTAGGCCATCGACGGAAATGGAGTCGTCGTAGTTGCACAATTCGAAGGCGCGTGGGGAATTTGGGAGGAGTACGCGATTGTTACCCTACGAAGAAGTCCACGTGTAGAAATAGGCTCATTTCTCTGGAGGATTCCGGCAAACCCGACGAAAGGGGGAGAGTTTTGAAAGAGACCTAAGCGAAATTATTCCTCTGTTATACCTATATATGTACGTGCTCGTTTGGTTAACGGATCTTTTTCTTTGTCAAGATTTCGCCTTGATCTTACAAGAATATATTTTTGCTAGCGGCCAATTTTTCCGGTAAAACATATCCTTGTTCCTCCACGAATCCGTAGCCTGGTCCGGATTGATGTGAAACTCAACAGTATCAATTCCTGATCATGTAGATGCACAAACAAGGAAAAGGGAGATATTTTACAGTACTTTAAAACTTTTTTTTTGTGTAATTTAAACTGAAATCCAATCGGGTGAGAGAAAATAATAATGACTTTGGTCCTCTGCACATATCCGGGAGTGTTTTTTCCTTTCTTTGCAAACGCACAAAGGAAAAGAGCCCGATATCGCGCTGTTTATTGTGAAAATGTATCAAAAGTTTTTCCTTTATAAAAATGCAAGGGTGCCGTCGGCCTCCGGCTGACTATACAAGGTAGGGGTGGTCGGGTGGGTGGGTTTGTAATCTGATCCTTCCCACCAATTGAAGACTTTCTTTGCAAGTTTTTAACCGAGCGATCCATCACAAGGGCGCTGGTAAACGGCACTGGAAATAATATATGTATGGATAGATGTCACAACTTGCGAATGAGCTGCTATAAACTTTGCTTCCCCTTTTTATCTGTCTAAAATATTTGACTTGTCAAGTTCGTTTCAAGCTAGAACGATTGCGTTTCTGAACTTAGTACGTCGCACTTCTTGACTATTTCTTTTCTTGCTCCCTACGTCCGTTGGCAATTTCGTTAATTTATAAAAGGTTGCCGCGGTGGTTATTTTCGTAATAATAACCTCACAACAGATTTCCACTGAAATGCATGTCACTTCCATCATCAAAGACTTGAATACGGCTGAAATTAAATTTTCTCACAACGAATTTTATCCTCGCTCGGCTCCGCGCTCGCCGACCAGCCAGACGCTGTCGGCATCTGTCGCAGTCATCGCCAACTAAAAACTAAACTCTTTTCGATCCGTCGGCTACACAGCCTCTCGACTCGCCGTCGCACTCTCGCCTCGTCACCCCCCTGTCGCGTCATCTTCGTCACTCTTCAAAACTTGTTCACGGCGACCGTACAACGCGATTTCCACCGCCATCCCCGGCCGTGATTGCTTGCACCCTTTTGTTTTTGTTATTTTTCCCGCACTACTTTCACCATACTTTCACCTCTGGGCGTTCGTGGTAATTGCCACTAAGCCCTCATCTCTTGATTGCTGTGTGCGTGCCAATAGGCAACTTTAACGTGGACGGCTTTGAAAAAAAAAGTATGAACAGAAGCCGGCTGTTAATATGACATTTAAATTTTTATGAAATCATAGAAAATTCTTCTCCGTCAGTAAAGTTTTCCGGCGTTTTATCTAACCCAGTGTGTCTTTCAAAAGGTTTTTTTCTCTCACAGGAGCAATCCGTTCAAGTCTCACCCCCGCCAGCAGCCGGAAAATCTCCACGGGAAATCGTTTCCTTCCGGGAAAACTTATTTACTATATGAAAACGTGCACCTGTTAATCTGTGTAACGCGTGGTGATCGCTACACATTGTGCCCCGACCTGCGATTCCCGCTCTCCGCGAATTTCTTTCCATTTTCATCCCGCGGCAAGATTTTCCTTTGAAAAAAAAAAGTAAGGTAGAACTGGGATATCCCATTTCGGCCCGTCGCTTTGTGCTATCAGCCTCCAACGTCGACCTCTCCATTTGGGGATGATATAAATCACTCAATCGCACGCCGGGCGCTTGATATACCGGGAGCCGGTTGGGGGGAGGGGGGGGGGGGGGGATCTTCCCTTATCTTCCAGAGACAAAGTATAAATCGGGAAAAGAGTTGCCTATTTCACACGCCAAAAGAGCGCCACGGTCGCACAATGATCAGTCGATAATGATAGTTACATACTACTTTACACACAGCCAGTGAACTCTGCTAAAAAAAAAAGGGAGAGGAAAATTCACATTTAAAAGACGCTAAAAATATAATTCAATCTTTTTAACGTGGCAGTTACGTGATCGTTATATTAATCGTTACAATGATGTCAATATCAATATCGTTATATTTCTCGTTTACCATATCGTTTACAAAATCGTTACAATGATTATTACATTTTCTAGACTAAAATGTCATACTTGTCTAATATCATTAGAATTATAGTTTTGAAAACATCTTTTTCATACTGGGTTTTGAATGCTAAATAAAAGTATCGCTGTTTTCCCAACACACAGTGAAAACAGCGAGACTTTTATTTAGCATTCAAAACCCAGTTTGATAAAGCTCTTAGCGTTACAAAGATTTAATTACACACGACGCTATGTAATCTTATCTGATCGAAGGATGTTTTTACAATATTGACGAATTCCTGCTCCAAAAATGTGTAACTAGTTTGTGTTTTAGTGTACGTTTTCATTGTATACTATTTTACAATTGACTGCAGATGACTTTCCTGTATAAGACACATTGTGTTATTTATGGAATAAAACCCAAAATTCTGTTGTATTGTATACTGCCGGTGAACTACGTTAAAAATTAGATGGAAAATCGCATGATAAAACATGATAATGTGAAAACATCATGAAAGACATGATAAAATTCTAATTGAAACCCTTAATCCCCGCTGCTTGCAGACGCATACGCCGAACACGACATCCTGCAGGCGATCAAGATCCCGTTCGACGACCCCAAGACGCAGGTGTTCGAGAACGGCTTCGACGGCTTCCCGGCTTTCGGCCTGCGTCCCGGCTCGGACGTCAAATCGCCCTACCGCCTGTTCATGCCCGAGAAACTCTACGGCGAGTTCTCGATCGCCGCCACCGTGCGACCGAACCACCGCGACACGGCGTTCCTCTTCGCCGTCGTCAACCCCCTGGAGACGGTCGTCCAGCTCGGAGTGCAGATCTCGCCCGCCGGCGTCCACCAGCCGAACCACATGAACGTCAGCCTGTTGTACACCGACGTCAACAGTCATTTTGTGTCGCAAAACATTGCCAGTTTCACGGTGCCGGCGTTCGTCAAGAAATGGACGCGATTCGCGATGCGGGCGACTGCCGAGAACGTGACGCTCTTCTTCAACTGTCAAGAGTACGAGACGGTGGTCGTCAAACGGATTCCCCAGGAGTTGGTCTTCGACTCGGCGTCTACGCTCTACGTCGGACAGGCGGGCCCGTTGATCAAAGGACCTTTTGATGTGAGTACATGCTCTCTAATTTACTATTCTTTTGTTGTATCGTGATTACTGTTTAGTCTGGTTAAATATTCACCCCCCCCCCCCCCGAATTTTATGCAGAGCTCCAGCGCCAAGTTATGTCATTAAACGGATTGTACCTTTATGATAGAGATGCGTCTGAACTCTGAAGACTTATGTTTTTTTTTTCGCGGAGGACTAGGACCTTTCTGTACGGAATAATTAATTATTTGCAAACAATTCTGTTCCTTTATATTGAGGACATAGCGCCTGTTTGCTTAGTAGCGACTATTTATTTTGCATTTTAGAGCTTCTTTGTTTATACAATAAAATTGCTTCTATTGGTCCTATAGCCCCGAAATATCAAAGCGTATTCAAATGTTACCTGAAGTAGATATGCATACGCTTGGTTTGTAGGTATATAACATTCAAAATTAATTACACATATACAAGTTCCTTTTGTATGACTGCAACCTGAGCTCAAGAAAGATGTGTTTACAGTCGAAATTAAAATGCAGCTTGATTACTCTATGTGTCATCCGTAGGTATACATCTTTTGAGTTGGCTTTTCTTGGTGCTGGAGTCCTGTTTTCTCGACCAATGTGTTCCCAGTTAGTCATCGAAGAGAGAATGCTTCATACGATGGTTTTAAATGGCTCAAAGTACTCACTCCCGTGCGCTAGGTGGAATCAAAAATCAGAAGAGATTGTGTAGCGACTGCGATGATATAGTGTTACCATTGTAGTCACAAGAGAAGCTGGTGACGGAATTGGAGACTCGAACAAGATTCTGTTCGAGAAAGATGTAGGAACTAAAGTCTTTGAGAGGTTTCCACGTCTTCAACATCCCGTATCCTATAACTTAGTTTGAAAACTAGTACAAGTAACTTAGTAAGCAAATAATTAGGATATTGGTTACAATTTATGTAGGTTAAAGAAATCTCAGCTCTAAATTAAAGCATTGTATTTCCAAATTAGACTGATTTCTACTTCGTTATAGCCATATTTTTGCAGAAAGAAGAAAACCTTTTCCACACTGGGTTTTGAATGCCCTATAAAAGTTTTTAGGTGAAAGAAATCTCAGCTCTAAATTAAAGCCTTGTATATCCAAATTAGTCTTATGTCTATATTTCGTTAGCATAGTTTTGCAGAAAGAAGAAAACCTTTTCCAAACTGGGTTTTGAATGCTCTATAAAAGTTTTTAGGTTAAAGAAATCTCAGCTCTAAATTTAAACGTTGTATTTCCTAACATTTGCAGAGCGAACTGTAAGTTTTTCTCGTCCCTTTTAAAATATGTTTTCTCTGAGATGTTGTGGTGGCATAAAATATGCTATAAAAATAAGGACTGAGCCCACATTGGTTTCCGATAGCTGTTCCAGTAACTTCATGGAATAGTTTCGATCATAGCAGAGGCCAGGAAATGATGGGCCACCCTGCTGTTATCTCCAGCGAGTTTTGTTTTCGGGAAGAGCCGGTGCAGAAACGAACAGATTGCTCTGCGGGCTGCGTTCAGGGGCTGGATTGAGGCCGCTCAATCTGTAGCTGAGATCGTGGAAATATTATGGGCGAATCGGGAATAGACAATAAAAGATGGTTGATATGTTTAAACGCACAAGGCATCAAAAGAGATAGCATGATCGTTTTTTAATATATTTGTCAAGATTTGAAAATATGTAACGATCTATTTTGAGATCAATCCTTTAATAATGTATAATGGCAAGCTTTTTACAATAATTTGTATTTAACATGTTGTTCCTAAAGAATCTATGTTGACATATTTTCATTAAACTAGTTTCACCAGCTTAGGTTTTAACTGTCAGCCTAAGATGACCCGGGCTTTCAGTGGAATCGTTAAATATCTAACGGTCTGTTTACTTGTTATTTGCTTAGTAACGTCGAATCGGGGCATTGGGATAATCGAAACGTTAAGATAATTAGTATCTTAACGGGGCGGACCGCTGAAAAACCGGCACTGATTGCCCGTTAAGAATTTAACGGTCCGTTTACTACGACTGGTCCCGGTTATTTAGTAACAAACACCTAGTTACTTAAGAATCTTATGTAAAAATACCCTCAACTGTTACAAGAAAGATTTTTTTTGCACATAAATTGCATATGAGCTTTTAAAGTTAATAATGAACAAAGGCAATCATGAATCAATTTGATCCGCAAACATTAATTGTGTCTCTCTTTTGTGACATTTTAATTGAACTGGCCAGCAAATTGTTCTATAGAGCATCAACAAAAACAACAAACCACGAAATGTCCATGTCTTTTGAAAGAAAAACGAGACAAAAACAGTCGGGTTTTAATTTCATTGCGGGTTTGCCCCATGCCCTATACAGTTCAAACAACAAAAACTCTATGCACCGCTACTTTCTCTTTTTCAACATGCATCGCTATTCGTTTCATTCGTCTCTCTACGTTTATTAAATTCATCTCCTTCTCTGCCCACCAGTCAAGTCTCCAGCAACCCACACATTTTTAGGAGAGTCTTCTTCTTCTTCACATGTCGAACACTTTATTTTCGATCTTTATTGACGCGAAAATATTCAAATATATTCAAACCATGTCCCAACAAAATAATAACTTAATAATACATATCTTGCCGTATCTCTTTTATCCGTAACCGTCTGTAGTCCGCCAGGACATAAGACATAACATAAGATATGCATCCAAGTCGTTTACCTATTCGATTACTGGTAGTTGCTTATTTGTCCAGGTTTTCTCATAAACGCTAAGAATAAACAAGGAATAATTCGCCCATTTGTTTGGCGGCAGCAAACACTGTAATCATCATGCCAACATTTCGACGTCCTAGCGGTGATTTGGGTGCATCGGTCTGGATCAGTCTGACCATGACTACCTACACCTGTGTAATTAGTAATTAAATCAAGCGACTTGGCCATTACCTCGGAGGTATGCCTCCTAGCTGTTGGAACGAATCTGGCAGACAGACATCTGACGTCTCAATCTCTCGCTGTTTTCCCCCCTAAATATTCGGCAACCCTTTTGCTTTTTTCATCTGCATTTTTTTAGAAGGAGCTGTCATATTGTCTGAACAATCTAGAACTAGTATTTATTGATGCTGGACCCGCGTTAATACAAAATCAGGTAGCGCTAGAAATTTAGGAATTCCGAAGTGTAGCACTGCTATAAGTTTTGACAGCGTGAAATTTAATTGTTTTATCAAGAATCTTGTAATTGCCTGAAACTATCCTTAAGTTTTTTTCAATCTAGCTACACAGCTACTGGAAGTAGAAAACATTTGAAAGCCTACTTTAAAGTCGAAATCGCTACATGTAAATTAAAAACTGAACACTTTTTCAGAGTTCTTTTTCAAACTGTTCTTTTTGTCACCAAAAAATGTCAATGTCCGCCCCATTCATGTTGTAAGGTAATTTACAGAAAAAAGGGCTGCCAAAGAAAAAAAAGTATTCTAAAGTAATTATTATTAACTGCATCTCTAGCTTGTATGCATTTGCCTCGGAGATAATTGTACGACTTCGTGTCACTAAATGTTTCAAACTTCCCGTATTTAAATATTTAAATGTTGGAGAACCGTTTTCCAGTGGGCAACTTTTTTGCATTTACTGTTGCCCAATTTTGGCATCGAAACGGACAATTTTATCGGAGCCGACTTCTTAAAAAAGGTATAACCTAATGAACCAAGACATGACAAAATAAGAATAAATGAGAAACTTATTTGAACAATTACACATGAACCACTTATAGAAGGCATTTCCAAACGTAATCAATTTTGAACAAGCAATTCTACAAGACAATTATGATACGATCATCATAAATTTCACTCCCTTAGCTTTTTTAAGCCGGAAAAAACATATCGGAAATAAATTTAAAGTTCTCCTTTATCATACTATTCAAACCCAAAAAAAAACACATCTACTATTCTTTAAACTGTAATAACCGTCAAATTGAATAATATCCCGAATAATTCGTGTCCAGGGAGTCCGATAAGATCGGAGAGGGTAGTTCGTAAAGATGATACCGACAAGATACCGACCCCAGTACCTTGTCCAGCATGTAACGAACCGTTTAGCCATGCGCCTAGCCTAGCAGCCTCTTCGGGTAAACCCGGTGATTTATTAGGTACAGCCAGTGATACGATCTCTCTTGCGCACATGGTTTTAAACGATCTATACGGATTCACTGCGACGGGACCCCAGAAGGAATCATGGGCCCCGGGTAATAAATTATGGGGGGGGGGGGGGGCGGTCGGGGGCAGGGGCAGGGGCAGAGCTGATTAACTTTCGCGGTGCCCAACTTGCGAATAATTCGCACCTTTGATGCCAGCTTTTGGCACCACTTGTGTTTTATGTCTTTGAACGATTTCGTTTACAGTTTATACATATATGTTATTGACGAGTGTCATGGCAATGTGTATGTTTTTGACGTAGTGTCTTGGCAATGTGTGTGTTTTTTTTTTTACATCTCGATACCCTAATTGCCGAACCTCGTGTTAACATTTTCGGAAAAAACACACATGGTGTCATAAAATTAAGAAAAAACACGTTTCCCGCCTGCAAAACTAAGAACTTGAATGAACATTCGAAAGATAACATTTCATTGCAGTCTAAAAACATAACCTTTTTTTTTAATCTCCAAAAGTTATATTTTGGAAGTGTGTTTTCCACCTTCTCTACATTTAGGGTATCGCTATGCATGATGATTATGACAATGTAATGATGTGTAAATAATGATTTTATTAGGCACTCTCATTTCATTCACAAGCAAGTTTTCCAAGAGGACCCACTGCTAAGAGTTTCAAAACTTAGAATCCTTGCCTTGAGGTAGACAAAAGGCTATGTGGGTAGCTTTGAAACACTTAGCTCGTGTCTAGCAGCAGTGGGTCCTCGAGGACGATGCAAATCCACTCACATTCTTATCTGGTGAAGGGTAGAGTACCTATACTACAGTAGGAACACTATTCAAACAGACAAACAACTATATAAAACATTTAGTCAAAAAAATTATTATCCAATTATACTTCCCTATAATTTTCCGTGCCGTCTTTATTTATGGTGAAATATTTTAACTTTTACGGTACGATAATTTCTACGACTGATTAGCTATATTTACAATGTGCTTTATCGCACTTAGCTATACAATCCCAACATCTCTGTAATGCCATTCTCCTATCAAAAAATCTACTTTCTCCTATTATTAAATTGTCATCAAACTAATTTACCATCGCTAGTTTCATAATAAATGTACGAATGACAACGCCTAGCTAGTTAATAAAACATCA
Organism: Nemoura dubitans; assembly: GCA_921293005.1. Taxonomy (NCBI): domain Eukaryota; kingdom Metazoa; phylum Arthropoda; class Insecta; order Plecoptera; family Nemouridae; genus Nemoura; species Nemoura dubitans. Next base: position 6,036,177 of record OV121076.1, read on the forward strand.
AGCCTCTTCAATATTCAACCGACATTAAGATAAACTCAACCGACAAAGAAAATTAGAATAAATTAATTCCTGAAGCAGATCGTTACAGATTACGGCCGCTCATTACCTGATCAATTTATCGTCGTTTTTTTGCCACGGCCGTCGACAATTACGGCGCCTCCACCAATCAGCGCTCGACTTTCGTCCCACCTACCGATCCATCGATGTAATCAAAGAGTGACGCAATTCCATTGTCTCTCACGTCGCAGCATCATTGCTGCAGACTTCATATCCGGTACACATACCAATAAGTCGGCGCGCCAGTGTGTATTTGTGTGTCATTCGCATTCTCGCGACGTAGCGTGGCTCAGCTGTCAACTCGAACGATGACAAATTCGCTGACAATGTCGCGAGAGATGCTTGGAGGTGTGAATTACAATGAGGGATACGTTTCAGTCCCTACATTTGCAAACTTATTTGCATATCTTATGGGACCATTACAGATTTTCAAGGCCGTTCATTAATGTTTGTTGTGGTAAATCGAATTACACTTTTTTGGATTTCCAGGAGATATTTCGAGGCTCTGAGATATTCAATTGGTTGTCAAAAGTGTGAGGACTCCGTAGATACTTGTTTCATCGCGATCAGATAACGGGTGTGGCCTGGAAAGTGTATTCAGTAAATAGTTCTTATCTGGAATTGACACTTTCTTAAGTACGTCTTTCAATGTACCGGCAAAATGGGTTGTTTTAAAACGTTTGTAAGTAATTGACGGGTGAATTTTTCGAACTGCAATTGGTTCAATTGGTTGCCAGGAGTGTGAAGATTCCGAAGATATAGGTTTCATCCCGATTCGACCAAAGGTGTGGCCTGGAAAGTGTATTCAGTAAATAGTTCTTATCTGGAATTGACACTTTCTTAAGTACGTCTTTCAATGTACCGGCAAAATGGGTTGTTTTAAAACGTTTGTAAGTAATTGACGGGTGAATTTTTCGAACTGCAATTGGTTCAATTGGTTGCCAGGAGTGTGAAGATTCCGAAGATATAGGTTTCGTCCCGATTCGACCAAAGGTGTGACAGGGAAGACAGGGAAGACAGGGAAAGTGTATCCCGTACGAGGTGAAGGATGAGGCCCGAGTTCGCGGCTCAACGAGGCACTGATTTCGGTAACGCCCTGTGGAGCTGGTCTAATGGCGATGGTGAACCTAGCCTAGAAGAGAGGAGAATCCGGTGCATTAACAGTTTAACTTTTTTTGCAAACGTGTAATATGCTAGTTGAAGAATGACTGCTGGGAAGGATTTTAAAAGTTAGTTTGAATTTTAAACACTGGCGAATACGATAATTCTTCTAGATTCATGCACCCCATAAGAAAATTTCTACTGCGTTTCTACTTTCTTTAGAAGAATCAACCCAGTGACTCCATTTTACATTAAGGCGATTACAAGATGTGTTTTAGTGTAAGTGGCTGTTCAGGTCATCGGTCAATTCCTTCCTTTCAAATAACGTTTTAGTATTTTTTGCGATAAACTCGTGGATTTTCAGCCAGCTGTAAAATTACATCATAGCGATTTTTTCGCCATTATTCGAAAATCTTTCTCCTGGAATTGTAATGCAAATGCAGCTCAAGTAGATTTCGTTCACCCAGATATCCAAGCTAATTTCTGTTCGAAATCAAATCCGGGATTTCTTTATTACGATATTTTAATCAACGGTATTTTAATTATAGTCACAGAATGCGTAAACGCAGCCCAATACCATGTCTTTAAACACCCAGCATTGTTTTCTCAACGGGGGAAAACTTTGTCGCTGGCTTAACGACCCTATCAGCCCCCCCCCCCCCCCACCCATGCCCACAAAGTCCAAACGAAGCGACACTCGGGAAGAGTGCAAACGCGCCGATGATGGCTTCTCTGAGAAGGGTGGAAGCCGCAGCCGAAGGGTGGAAAGCCCCCAGTTAAGTTGCATTGAATCGCCGCGGGCTGCGTCCACGAGTCGACAAAGAAACAACATTCCTGGACAGAGATTAGGGTAGATTAGTCCGTGGGGATGATCGGGATTTCTTCCCTTCTTTTTTCTGCATTACCTGTTATTTGTTGTTTTGGGCAATGTGGAAGACACACCAAGATTTCAAAGTTGTATGCGAACTAATAATTTACCTTCTGTGCCCTGATCACATTTTTTTTTAAATCTGAGGGATGTACAAATGAATATTCTTGCAGCCATGTGCAGTTACACAAATGTTTGAGAATTTTCTTAAGTTTCTAAAAAAACTGTTTTGTCTTTTTTGTACAACAAAAAAAGTATAATAACTATTGAGCCCCTGATTTTCAATCGCAGGTTAAGACATTAACAGTCCGTTAACTGGCCGTCAAGGCATCGGATTGGCTGTCGAACGATAACGAACCGTATTTTCTTTAACCAGCTCGTGAACAATCGGCACTTAAATAATAACAAGATCAGCTGTAGTTTGTGACAAACGATTTACGGCTTTCATATTTCACACACATGCGTAGATCAGTTCATGACCATGTCGCGTCTTTAATTAATCGAGTCTACCACCTCTCAATTAATTAGAGACCAATTTTCCCTTCGCGACTCTGACAGTATCAGGAGCCACAGGTTGATAATTAAGACGAACGCAGGAAAACTGCTTTGGTATCCGGAGGTTATAAATCAAGCCTTCAAGAGTCCATCATGATGACTGTTGCTTTTCTTTATAGTGGGAACAGGAAAAGTGAAACTTGATAATCAATCATCCAAGCAAGCGCGGAATCGATCGATCAATAAGTCTGACATTTTCATTGATTTTCCAGCGTTTCTTGCTATAGGTAAAACTTTTACCGCTTTCTGGAGTTTGATTTAGCGAAAGGGTTGCAACGAAAATACAAACTCAAGTAATATAGGTCCTCATGTCCCACAAGGTAACTTCACGTAGGTACCTATATATTAAAAGTATTGAAGTGCACATTTGAAGTAGGTACTTTCCCTGCTGAAAATTCTTAACAAGATCTTGACTCATGATCTTGAAACATCTTGACTTCAGATCGGACTCAAGATCTTATAAGATCTTGTCATATTATTATAAGATCATTGCAAGATCTTGACACGAGATCTTGAAAAGGTCTTGATGTTATAAGATCTTGCAAGATCTTGGTAAGAATTTCCAGCAGGGTTACTATAATATGTCGCACATGAAAAATCTATTTGATAGCCACAAATTCGGATCAGCAAACCTGCCTCGCTATATCCTGACCTCATCTTAAGACGTCTAATTCAGAAGCACGCCAAAGTCCTAACGCTAAACTACCCACTCAGCCATGCTTCACACATACTACCAACTCACCGAAACCAAAGCCGCTCCGAAATTCACGTCTACGTCACCAAAAACCGAACAATCGCCCCCGTAATGAGATGTCATTGTCGGCGGGTCCGACCGTTTTTAACTAATTACCAGACGGCAACGTCTTACCCCCCCCCCCCCCCCCCCCCCACCCCCACCCTTCCTAGAGAAGATCTTAATACATCAAGACGTCATCCCTAAGACAGACTTTGCAGCGAATGCGACTCGATGAATTAATAAAGCGGTGGCATTCATTGCGAGTTGCGTATTAGGTCGGTGAGAGCTTTTCATTGTTCTGTTCAAATTGGCTGGAAAATTACCGCGACTCGCAATCGGGCTGCTAGAAACGGCTTCGCTGTGTTTAGTTTTAAGTACAAATTGAGGTGGAGTTTATTTTATGTGAGGCTGAAAGTTTAGTAACTATTTCAAGCGTGTTAATGATATGTTGTATATAAGTTTGCACATCAATGTCATATTCTTCAGATGGATGTTTTCTATGGCGTGTCAATAAAAGTAACTCTAGAAGAAATTTCTTTCTTGGAAATAATGTAGACAGGCGCTTAAAGTAACATGGATTTTAGGGTGATTTGACATGACAAGCTTCTAAATCTATTGGTTGCTAATGTTTGAACATAATAACAATTATACAGATATGATGTTAATGCACAAATGAAATATACAGTTTGAGTTAGATGAGATTTGATATGATTTGATACTAACCTTTTCATATAATATGTGTATATAAATAATGCTATAGGTGGCATAATCAATCAAACCTGATATGGTATTTGATATGACGCTGTCTTATATGCACGTGCCTATGTCATAGAGCTTGATTTTTTTAAGGAAAACCAACACTTATTCACATTACACATATCTTTAATGTTAAATGTCCATCACTTGTTGTTTTTCACCCACGTACGTTCCACCTGTGGTTGTTAGCTTTTCATGAATCGTGATTAACTATATTATGATACACAGTGAAAAGACACGTGTCAACTGCCACTCCCTTCATTGTTGCATTGACCTAGAACCAAATGGAAGCGAATTAGGCACTAATCAACGGGTTACATATTCAATTAAAACATATTACCTGTCGAAGTGTCGAACATTTGTGCGCTAAAAATTTAAATTTATCTGCGTGGACTGTCCGCTGTGCTCGCCGATCGATTAGAATAAATCAGAATTATTGACGGGCACTGGTTCGCTGTTTTTCGCTAAGTAAATTGACAGTACGCGAGTTGCGTACACACACACACACACACAAAATAATCTGTAAACGCGTAATTGCAATGAATTTGCCGACATGGGCCCCGAGCGTAAAGAGTGGGTACTTGTGTGTAGTGCAGTACGGTAATTCTTCAAAGTGCACATATGCCATACGGTCGATGTATTATGCCCCGCGAACAGTGTTGGCTTGTTTGGGAATGGTTGCATCAATTTCATGTATATGCATGCTACCAATTATGGTCAATTTGTAAATGTGATTTATTAGTCGAGTTTCTTTTCGTTTGTGTGTGCAGCTGCAATTTTTTCTCTAGTCGTCTGTAGGTCGCAGATTTCTGAATGAATAACGCCAAGAAGTGTGTGTAATTTGTGTTTTGAGTTATTTCTTCCTCTTTGCTCGTGCCGCTAAAAAAGAATGCCGACCGGTTTTAAAGTTTTTGAAAAGTTTTGTTAACTGAAGAAACCTACCCTAAAGCCTGTTACGTTGACTGTGAAGTATTTATAACAAAACTTTCTAAGCTTAAGTACATTTAATAGTGCGTTTCGGCTAGCTTTGCATACTTTGACCAGGTATAAGCAAAGAAAAAGAAAATTCCTCAATCTCTACATGCATTTTCAATTGTGAATCACTCCAAAAAAGCTAACTAAAAGAATATAACTGTCACTCTTTAACTATTCCTGTCATTTTTTGCGAAAAATTCATCAAAAATGTCGCCCACACAGCATTTCATCCAAAAGAAAAACTTTTAAAACGGGAAATATTTTTCTCTTATTAAATTTGTCTAAATTTAATCTGTCTATATACATGCAAAAATATCCCTGATACATACAATATGTCAGGTCAACCAAGGTCAAAAGTTTATCGACACTTTTTCTACCATCCTAGATTGCTGGAGAATATTGATGTATTTTAAAACAGGTTCACAACCAGGGAGCTCTCACTAGTTTTTACAAACCAATATTAATTAAGGAATTGACTGCCCGTTATAATATTATCTTCCCGCAGTCAATAGCCGCTATAAAGTGGTGAGACGGAAGAAAATTATATTTTTGTATCCGACTTTCGGTTCTGAGCTAGACTAACCCCATATAAAAACACCAGATATCACGGGGCTAAACTAACTATATGAAATGGGCAGACATGCAGATATATCCAAGTACCAATGCTGCTGCACAAGAACGCTCTAAGCGAGAACTGACCAAGCACATTCCCTGGTGCCCATTTTTAACGATGTTCAAATAATTAATTGTGCTGTGCGGTTGACCTTTTCTCTACCACCCCCCCCCCCCCCCCCGCCCCCGCCGGGTTAACCCCAAACGTAGTTTTTCCTAGCCCCAGCATTTTCGCAATTGCCCCAAAACATTACAGTATCTTCACTAATAAAAATGCTGCTCACTGCGCATTGAAAATAATCACCCCGATAGCACAATTTAGTGGCCATGGCAAGCCGACCGAAAAGTTATTTATGTACACGATTCAAGCATAACGTTTAAGGATAGAGAGTAGGTCGTATTTTTCACACACACCCTTGTTTGCATTACCGACTTTTAGTTTACTTTTCATGTGTTTAACTTTTATTTTATTTCCCTTCTCCGCGTATAGCTGTCGGAAATTGGAAAATTTCCGGCATCTCTTTTTTTGAATATTTGTACAGCAACGCCGGTTAGGTCACGTGATCTGCCATTTTGATTGAAAATTACTCCGTCTTTTCTTTACACACGGTTTGCGTGATGGCCGTTACTTTAAATCTGACAGTCAGCTGTTTATAGCTGTCACCGGTTCATGTTCACTAACCTGAAACTCTCAATACTTAAACTTAATTAACAGTCTAATTAATCGATCCAAATTGATTACTTTGTTTACCCCAATTAGCCACCAAAGCCAAAACGTCGCAAATCGCTTCAAAATACCTCGCATATGCTATATTATGCTAATCATTTTGGGGGTTGAATGTATATTATATTATTTGTGTGCACACGTATATTATATACACAGGCATATTGAAGCTTTTGACCTATCCATACATGCTGTTCTCACTCTAGAATAATCATTCATAAGCCAGAGCGTATTGGTAAACCAGATTCAAATTATTATCCCAATAACAGCTCCACACTCAGCTCTATACACCGCATGTACTACATCGAGTCATTTGCCGAAATTCACGAGTGTCGACTCTGATTTTAATTGCTTTCTATATGGCCGCAACTATTATAGTAATCGGTTATTATTCAAATTAGGTGCCAGCATATTGCACTACCGCATTACCAAGCGTTGGCTCATCAAATATCGATGGTCAAGTGCAGAGTATTGGATACCGACAAGATTTAGTGCATTATCAATGGGGGGGGGGGGGGTTGGACAGGCATGGACAAGGTATTTATATGACTTAGAACACAACGGAAGCAATGTTTACAGCCACAACCCCTAAACATTTTATTTGAGTATGCTCTTCTATGAAACGCTTTAATAGTAACTTAGGTACATGTTATAAAAGTAAAATATGTTACAAAAGGCTGAGAAATTGGTAAAATTTCGCTGCCAACATCCGAGATATCCATTGACCAGTTTTATTTATTTTTATTAAATGATATTCTTGCTCCAGTATTTCTGCATTATGCGTATATAAATTTTAGCCCCAACATGCCAATATGGCGCATTATTTGGACTTGACTTGATTTAATTACATCGAAGTTTATAGAGGGGAACAATGCCCCCCCCCCCATTCCGAAGCCCGTATAAAACGGGTCTAAAAGTTACTCATTATACACCTTTGTACTTTGGTTTCTGGTGCATTCCCTCGTATAACGGCGCCTCCGACACGAAGTCGTATTATTAATTCCACGAACGTGTCGCTAGCCCCCAGTTCGCTGAGCCGTTCCTTTGTCGAGCCGGGCGTCCCTTCTTTGCGACGGGCACATAACATCTTTGATGAAATCTTTCCGACCACAGTGAACCGAAGGGTTAAATTGTATCGTTTTGGAAAGTGTTGCTTGGCTGCATTTCACGTCGAGAAGCAGAGTGGATCTGCATCTTCCGCGAGGATCCACTGCTGCTTGACACGAGCTAAAGGCCATTTTCTACCAGGATCGCAACCTGCCGATCCATGGCCCTCTAAATGGTTTTGTTCCATTGGTGGTGATAGTAAATTTGCGGTAAGAATGCCTATGATCAGCAGGTTGCAACCCTAGTGGAATATGGCCTTAAGAGTTTCAAAACTTACAAGACATGTTTTGAGCCGGACGAAAGGCTCTGTGGGCAGGTTTTGAAACTTCGATTCAAAATTTAAGGCGACAACATAATATTTGCTGACTATGATATTTTCGACCGGTTCGTTTACGCTGTCAAAATCAGTAACGCAATAAAACATGGGAAAATATTTTATTTTGATTTTCCTTGACATTATGCAACCAGAGTGAGCGGTAAGAAAAAATTTGCAACACTCATAATTGATCACTCTCGAGGATATCCTTCATTATGTCTACCTATTTAAAAAAAAAACATTTGAAACTGCGTATTGAAGTGAAGTGAAGTATAATTGTTTTTCCGAAGTTTCACATGCACATAAGTTACTGTCTCAATAAACCGGCACAGCACGCCTAGATTTTTGTTAGTTATGACAGAACAATGATTCATATCAATCGAAATCATGTCAATTTTTTACAAATCAGGAAGAAATATTATATGATTTCTACAGAAACATTAAGATTTAAGCATGGAATCTTGTCAACATCCCGCGAATTCCCAAGCTGACATGAGCGACGTCCTAAGTTTGAGTTCAAGAAGCAGGATTATCACAACCAAAGGGGTTAATTTGTTATTACCTTGGTGATATAACCACTAAAAGTCACTAAAAATTTAATCTGATTGACTGAATCCAAGAGCCCTTGGAAGCCGTGACACGCTGTTTGAGAACCACTGCTGTAAATACACACTACTATCTAGCCAATCCACTCTCAACTCTCAAGTTGAAATACAGACTAGTTGTCAAGAAGACTTCAACTCGTCGCTGTTCGGTGTGCCATGCTTCGGAGGAAAGAGCGTATTACACGCGCTGGAGAGATTATCTGCGTCGCTTAGACGAAAGTGTGTCTTTGAGATAAAATCTCCCCCGTGAAGGCAGTCAGGCCGCGACGACGATGGGCAGAGGCCAGTGGCGGATCGCTGCAATCAAAGGGCGGGCACAGTGACGAAGACGGACATGATGCCAGTGGCGGATCGCTGCAATCAAAGGGCGGGCACAGTGACGAAGATGGGCATGATACCAGTGGCGGATCGCTGCAATCAAAGGGCGGGCACAGTGACGAAGATGGGCATGATGCCAGTGGCGGATCGCTGCAATCAAAGGGTGGGCACAGTGACGAAGATGGGCATGATACCAGTGGCGGATCGCTGCAATCAAAGGGTGGGCACAGTGACGAAGACGGGCATGACACCAGTGGCGGATCGCTGCAATCAAAGGGTGGGCACAGTGACGAAGATGGGCATGATGCCAGTGGCGGATCGCTGCAATCAAATGGTGGGCACAGTGACGAAGACGGGCATGATGCCAGTGGCGGATCGCTGCAATCAAAGGGTGGGCACAGTGACGAAGACGGGCTGACACCAGTGGCGGATCGCTGCAATCAAAGGGCGGGCACAGTGACGAAGACGGGCATGATGCCAGTGGCGGATCGCTGCAATCAAAGGGCGGGCACAGTGACGAAGACGGGCATGAGACCAGTGGTGGATCGCTGGAATTAAAGGGTGGGGGCATGTGGATAGGCGAGAAACAATTTACCTCCAATTACTTTAGAATATAACGTACGACTGATTTTGCATTTTTGACTAACACTTTGTAGAGGGGAAATTGACAGTGATACGAAATTCAGTCATTCTAAGCAAGTGGCTACGAAAGGAATCAAATGAAGTTATAGCCGTGCACATAAATATATATAATACACTTTTACTCCACGGCTGAGTTTTTAAATAGGAAAGAAACAGATTAAATGGCACTATGATTACGATATGTATTTATAAATGGCGAATTGTCGATATCGTTTTTAGTGATCTTGTGACAAATAAATGAATTATTTTTATTACAGTTACTATAAATGTGTTTGTAGGCATAAATGAAATGTTCTACTTCGTCTAGAATGCATAAAAACGAGAGGATAGACTCAAAAGAATACCGTTTATAGCAAATGTATCTGAAATTAATGTGGGTATATGCTCAAGCTCGGGGAAAACCCACACGAAAAAGCATATACGAACATATATGATACATGTAGGGAAAATATACGAAAGTGCATTATCTTATTAGAAACTTATAATATGTTTCTTATAAAAATTTGAACCTTCCATATATGTTTCATATAGGTTTTTGTATGTACTTCCGTGTGGGAAAGTACAGTGTAGATGCGTGTAGATGACGTAGGGACCCATCGAGTCCCTGGGATGACACCACTGGACGAGAGCGAGAGGCTGCGGCTAAGAAAGCTATAGTCCTAGCTGGTCGTGTGGTAAATTGAATAGGGAACGGGAGATGGTTTGTGCAGGTGAAGATGATGGCATCGCGATAGAAGAATAGCAATTGAGAGCAAGGGTTGGGGGGGGTGTAATACGCGCGCTTGCCGCTCTGTGAAAGGAATAGCAAAACGTGGACGCGCCGGTATCATGGTGGCCGTGGCGTAAACATCGGTTTCACGTTTTTTGCACGCCGGGTTTTTAGTAGTTTCTGATATTTTTGTTGTTCAATGGGTTTTTTTTTAACGGGCAATCATGCACTCATGGGTTTTCATGGCAATTAAGGTGGTACGACTCTTTCTTATAAATGGGCGTTAAAGAATGAAAGGACGTATACTCGATTTCACCCTAAACAAAATGATTTGCATCTTCCTCGAGAACCCACTGCTGCTAAACTGTCCGTATACTGCCTTTGTCTACCTCAATATGCACCGGTTGTAAGTTTTGTAACTCTTATCTCGTGTCTAGCAGCAGTGGGTCCTCTTGGAAGATGAAAATCCACTCTCCTCCTTAGCGTGGAATATACATATAGTGTATATAGATGTCAATAACTACATAGGTCGTGCGGAAATAATTATGTGTAATTTGCAACGTACAAGCTGGAAGATAAAATAGAAAAAAAGTGCAGCTGCACTTGAAAATGACTTGCTGGTCGATTGTGTGACGTAGAAATAAAGAGAAATTTTATAAATTCTCTACCCGTAGCAGCTTTTCGACATTTTCCAAGTTCCAAAAAAGTGCGCCCCCCCCCCCCCCCCCCCCCAACCCGCGGAAAATGAGATTCTCTTCGCTCGATGGCTCCGGTAGAAGTAAAGGAACCTGGGCCGTGCCTTAACCCAGTGTTTAATTAGTCTGCTTCTAATGGGTTACATCTTTTAAAGCGAATTAAACTACTGAGCTCTCATCAATTTGAGAGGATCGATTGCCCCACTCACCCCCACTTTAACCCCGCACGCTTCTTTTTATTCGCTTTTTAAACCTGGCTAACTTAATCTCTCACGAAATTAGCATTTAATTTTATTATCTTTTCTGTAATACAGTCTTGCAATCTTCTCGGAATGACAATGTCGGCAGTACCTACCTCTCGCGACGCAAAGTTATTTTACATTCCTTTGATTAGCACTTTGTGCTGAACTACCACGCAATGAAGCAGCTCATAAATCATTTCAGCTTCCTGCGATGACATTTCCAATTGAGTTCCATTACATTAATTATTACTGATCAGTTTTCAAAGGTTATATCTTTAGTTGCATATAGCATAATAAACGGTATACAACTGTTGTACAAGGGTATACAACTGTTGTACAAGGGTATACAACTGTTGTACAAGGGTATACAGGTTCGAGTTCGGTTCAAGCAAAACTAAACTAACCTAACCTAATCTAAGCTAAAACCTAACCTAACCAAACCTAACCAAACAAACCATGACCTTAGTTATCTGGTTTTTCTTTCACCTCGCCAGAACTTGGCCTCCCCTATCCTAACCTTAGCCATATGAGATAACTGCGTAACCCCTTAACCCCATATCGTTAACGAAACCCCTCTCTCATTTCTCTCGTTGATACAACTATGGATTTTGGTAATTTAAATCGCACCTTTGTTTTATTAACTTTACTTGAGCGCCGTTGAATCAATTTTAAACTCCAACTATTCTAAATACCCAACTGACCACATCCATACGAACATATTTTAGATCGATCAAAGCACCGATTGCCAATATCGACCTGAATCATCAAAAATCATCGCTCGTCAATCACCGAAAACCACCTCGACCCCCGCAAACCGCACCATCTTCAATCCCGAACAACCGAAACGAAAAGAGAGCGCAGAAAAAAAACACACCTCGTCCCCATCTCGGCAAGAATCGTTTCCTCGCAATCGCGGCCTCGATCTCTAACTATCTGTGTAATACGCCTGTCATGATTGAAATATTATTCCATCGACGTCGACGTCGCACCCGCGCTCGCCGAGCGTCGCGACGCCGACGCCGCGCGCGGGGGTGTGCGCATGCGTGAACCGCGCGCCGGGGGTGCGACGACACCTATAGCGCGGCGGCGGCGGCGTCGTCGACGGCGTCGTGCACCTAAACATTCATTGTGCCCGAACGCGGTCACATGTCACGACGCCCGGACGCGAGACGTCGCGACGCCTCGAGCACACCGCCGACGACGACGACGCCGTCGACGCTCGATCCGTCTGAAAGCGCGCGTGGTCGACAAGTAATTTACGACGCTCGGTCCGTTGAAGACGGGAAATCAGTGAGCTTTGACGTTGTCCTCTGAATTCACCTGCCAAAAAATACGGTACCGAATTTTCGCTCTATACATATATAAATATATATATATATATATATATATATATATATATATATATATATATATATATATACAGCGCTCTCTCTCTGCGCGGATTTTTGCTAATGAGTGACGCGTTTTTCAATTAAGGCTTTCGGGTTTAATTTTGTCGCCGAATTGGTACGGCGTCGCGAGCAGATGCTGTTCGCTAAGAAATTCACAAAGACTCGCGAGGAAATCTTAGCGTCGTCGACGTCATCGCTTCTTAGTTGTTTGTGAACAGCCTCTCATATAATAATTGTCACGTGGAAGATTTTCAGACTGCGAAAGTGCGTTATTAAAAGTGAGATATATATGCGTGTGTATATGTATATGTGTTTTCTCATTGTATTCGCCAGAAGCTAAAGAGATGAGTCTTGCAGTGTGGTGTGTGTGAGCGACTCTACCTCCCCCCCCCCTTTTTTCGGCACCCCTACCCCCCCCCCCCCTCCCCTCGTGCGCCCACGCTTTAATGAGTCAATCAAAGTGGCTGATGAGACTGGACCAAGATAGGGGGGGAGGGGAAATTAGGACCCCCTCCCCGAGTCAAGAAAACTACCCCTAAAGAGAAGATCACCAGCGACATATACAGACGAGCGCGAACAGTCAGTCACACACGCAAATTCAACAAATAGCGCGGGGACTGCAACTTCTTTTGTGGACCGCGGGCAGCAACTGTTGTCAGGACGACATTGTCGAAGTTCGTATACGCACATCATTGCGTGTTTTTAATTGCGTGTGCGTCTTTCGGTGCTCCTTTTCGTGAAAGAGAAATGCTCGAAGTCTCGGGCAAACAATTTCGCTCGTTCGGGCGCCGTGTGAATAGGGGACGCGATTTGCGGGGTAATTTATAAGTTAACGCGGCGTGTTTATGTCAGGGGAGGGCGGCGTTAGGACGTGTTGAGTCCACGCGACTGTACGGGGGACGGCGTCGTCGTCAAGATCGAAAGTGTTTCGAAGACGAACATGAACCTTGACTTTATAACTACCTGAATTGGGATTCGTTTATCTAAAAATATATACAGCACATTATACTTACACACTTTGCTTTGATGTAAATATTGAAATTTGCGACGTATTATATACATTGAATGTTTCTTAACTTTTTTTTAAGCAGTTGCTTTGAGAAGGTTGTTATAACAAGCGTTTGAAATCTGTGCGCTGGTCGCCTTTAGAAACGAGACGCGATCGACTAACTGAAAAACATTGAACTATTGACACAAAATTTGTGCAAACTGTTTGCATTAACGTTATAGCTCTGCTCGCCTTTTATGCAAATCAAAAATTTAAAGCTCGCTGTTTTACGAATTTAAATATTTTACGCGACTGTTGACATTTCTATATCATACAGATTTTAATAAATAATTCACTGAAACAACATTATTTAAAACCTATAGCAGTGTGAAAATAACAGAGTGAGACATCCGGCTGCGCCAGTGGGACGGACAGAGAGGCCAAGATGGCGATGGTAATTTCTGCGCGCTCCAAGGCGGTGACGGTGGTGTCGGTCACCCTGTTCGGCGTGGCGCTCGTCCTGATCATCGGCAGCGTCGTCGGCTGGTTCGACAGGGACGCGCAGGACTTCTCCAGACCCATGTACACCGACCACCAGCGCTTGGCGTCCAACTTGTCGAAGGTAACCCGAAAGGGGGTCGTCTTGGGGAACGAGAACTGCTCGAAGGTCGCCCAGATCGAAGGGAACGACAGCAGGAACTTCACGTATAGGTTACTTAATAGGAGGTCGAAAGGAACGATAGTAGAACTTCACGAAGGTTACCCAATAGGGGATAGTCTCGAGGTACGAGAACTGCTCGAAGGTCGCCCAGAGCGAAGGGAACGACGGTAGGAACTTCACGTAGGCTACCCAATAGGGGATAGTCTAGAGGTACTAGAACTGCTCGAAGGTCGCCCAGAGCGAAGGGAACGACGGAAGGAACTTCACGTAGGGTACCCAATAGGGGATCGTCTAGAGGTACTAGAACTGCTCGAAGGTCGCCCAGATCGAAGGGAACGACGGTAGGAACTTCACGTAGGGTACCCAATATGGGGATCGTCTAGAGGTACTAGAACTGCTCGAAGGTCGCCCAGATCGAAGGGAACGACGGTAGGAACTTCACGTAGAGTACCCAATAGGGGATCGTCTAGAGGTACTAGAACTGCTCGAAGGTCGCCCAGAGCGAAGGGAACGACGGTAGGAACTACACGAAGGTAATCCAAAAGATTGTCGAATGGAATGTCGAATTTCGTGTAAGGTATGGCACAAACGGGAGTCCGTACGGAATTGCAGTAACTTTTTGTAGGTCATCTAGATCGAAGGAGAACTGGCAGTTTCATGAAGGTCATCCAGATCGAAAGACGAAAGGCACATGTCCACTAAACTTCTCGTGTCGGTACCTCCAGTAAAAGAATGTCCCTACAGAACATCTAGTCGAAGGTTACCCCTAAGAGCCAAAAGAGTGCTCCCATGGGAACTACTCAAACTCCAAGGTAACCCGAAATTATCGGAAATGCACAGCGAAGATTACAAGGAAACTGCAAGTATCGACTTCATTACAGGTTACCCAGAGATCTAATTTGACCCCTTCCTGTCAATCAATTCTTTGAAACTTGGACTATTGAAGGATTTTGAGATTGACAGGGTCAGGAAAGAACTATGAACGGACTATGGAATGTTGGTTGTATATCGACCAATGCTTTAGACGTTTGGAGATCGCCTGAAAGGTCACAGTATTTCCTACCTGCAATTTCTAGTGATATTTCTAACGGTATAGTTGTCCACCATATCCTTTTACTGTGATCGATCCCTCCAGCTGTAACATGCAGCAGAGAAGACGATTGACGATCGTGTCACATCTTTGCTAATGAAGGCCATCCATTTGGCACTGGTGACCTAACCTCACAATTAAAAGACCACAAGAGCTTTCTGAGATTTTCAGATAAGACTAGAACACCGTCCACATTTCGTACGATGTTGAACTAACCTTCAGTTATAGGTTCCGCTAGGAAAATTTACCAGAATTTGAACCCCATAGCCACCAATCAGAGACTCTAAACTGCTTTTCACGTTAAGAACGCTGGCGGTGTTTTACTGTCAAAGAGACTCTCCTGCTGGTAGGCACGAGCCAGAGGTTTCAACATTCGCAGGCCGTCTCATTGTTCCGCTAAAGGGTTCGCAAGTAAGGGTC
Source organism: Nemoura dubitans (assembly GCA_921293005.1). Lineage (NCBI taxonomy): Eukaryota > Metazoa > Arthropoda > Insecta > Plecoptera > Nemouridae > Nemoura > Nemoura dubitans. The sequence goes on from OV121076.1 coordinate 6,051,745, forward strand.
CCCGGTCCTGAACCGCAAAATCTATTGAATGATTGACAGAGTACTGTCGGGAGTCAGCAGAACAATACTAGCGTTCTTAACGTGAAAAAGAGTATAGATGTGCATGACGTCATGTTCGTGACTCTTTCATGGAGTCGCTGATTGGTGGCAGCAGAGCCAATGTTGATGACATCGTGTCGCTGACATTACTAGTTGTAAACCCAGCTTTTGGTGTCAAGAGTCAAATACTTGAATGCTTTTCCGGGACTGGAACAGTAGTACATAGCTTGACCGATTCACTTCACTGACGACAATATGCGCAATGCACAACTCAACAGTTTATCAATAAAACGCAGGACATGAAAAATAAATGCCACCACGCCGCGGTTCCGATTGCAATTGGCCATTCCAGCGGCACATCCACTTGCCATGATGCATTATTTTAGTTCTGTGAATTGTTAACGATGTTCTACTGTCATCATGCACATTGAAAATTTGCAATGCGACAGCACATGCAATATTCATACCATAGAGGATTTGATACGTACCTACCTACTAGTCTACAACTCATGTATTTTTAATCTGTGTATCATTGTAGTCTCGGTGATAAAAAAGTAATAAGTATAGTACACATATTTTGTATACCTCTAGACCACAGGTGCAACTAAAAGTGCACATAACAAAGCTTTACGGCACAGTGCAATAATGAGATGAGGATTATCTGTGTTAAAACGATGGCGAAGTGTGTTATTATCTTCAAGCTTGTCTGCATTAATACGCGGGAAGCTTTGAACGGCATTTTACGCAACTATTACCGATGATGACATGGATGTTTAAATGTCAACTCGATTTTAAAATACTGGTCAATGGTAACCCCCTGACTGTCCCCTTTGATGGCCATCTTGAATCCCCCTGTTTACTGTTTTTAAGTCAAAACCGGCCAATATGAACGGTGCTGTGGTTTAAAATTTACTCTCGCGGTTTCAAATTTACTGTCAGATTGCCAGTAGGTTGATGTCACACAAGTTACACAGTTGACAGTCACACAAGTTTCAAGGATTTTGAGTATTTTTCACATCGAAAATCGCAAAAACGGTGTCTAAAACTTTTTTCTTCCGGGCAAAATAAAGTTAGGAAGTGTTGTGCTCACTGAGGAGATCTCTCCCTCACTGAAAGCTCTCAGCGACCCTTTCAGAAGAACAATTATCGGCAAAATCAGTTTCAGAAATCACCACAATCTTATTTATTTCAAATGCGAAACCAAATCTCGGGCCTATTCTCGACTGCACCTTCTCTCACACATATTCTCTTAGTATTTATGATGCTTTTTCAGGCACCTTTTTCTTGACGATGCCTATTTGCTATTCTGATGCCTGTTAAGGTGCCCATATTTTTTAGTTCGATCCTTTTACTACCTTTCTTTTACTTACCTAAATCCTTTTAATAATCTCTTCGATTAGAGGCACCCTCGCATTGTCTTCGTATAATTCCTGACAATTGACGGCCATATCACCGAAAGCTCCTAACGACAAAATGAAACAAGGCGCACTCTGAAGCAATAGCGACAACACCGTTCGTAGGACGTTTAAATGGCGAAACACGCGTCCGTTTTCCCTCCGAGAACGCGAACCCACGTCCTTGACCAATGAAATGATAGCAAACGCAAGGCTCATCCATCACAATCGTCAATAAAAATAACCCCTTAAGACTTGAAACGAGAGTCATGAAAATGATTTAAAACTTTCGGCGCGGATTTACAGCGGAAGCACAGACATGCTATAATCAAATTAGGGTTGTGAAAATATCAAAAGAACCGTCGGTTCAATAACATTATTATCAAGTATTTTTTGGCGATAGCTTTAGCTAAATGTTCGTGATATTCATTTTTATTATCATATTTGTGCTAACAATTCTTGTTTATGAGCAGTTAATTTTTCGGTTACGGTCCCTGGTGGGTTCTATGTTATTTGTCCTGACGTTATACATCACACGCATGTTCCGCATAGTCTAATTACCAAAAGGGCCTTACGCATCGCGTGGGCTGAAATGAGACCTGATAACCAAAGGAGATATTTTACTGGAATTCCAACTTGGAAACATTGTTAAGACGGTGTCAATGTCTTACAAACTATCTAATTAGTTTTGAAACCGCGTAGGTCTGATTTACACTGATTGGGAAGTGTTGTGTATCAACTATTTAAATTATGGTCTCACTAATATATTGTTAATTATCAATTAGTGTTTTATTTCATATTTGGATGGGTGATTTACATTTAGATTACATTTTGTTCGATCAGAATTAGAAATTCTTTTAAACATTTTTTTTTGTGTGTTTGAATAAATTCGTGGCTTTCAGATGCATGATTGTAACATTTTATAAACTTGCAGGACAGAAACCGAAACACACGTTTCACACAATAGAAATAACGAAATTAAATTGTCTGACCGCGCTATTCCGTGAATTTAATCCGAGAGCGAATTATTCTCTAAATGCAATTGCAATTCGCAATCCAATATGTATAGTTTGTTAGGCTTTGCAATTTTGTTATCAACTCTTGATGACCACATGAAACGATGGAAACCAATAATTTCCAATTATTATTCCCAACATCAAACCTAATATACAGCACACATACACACATACACACTCATGTGTGGTTTATCCTTGCTTTGATTTTGGCTTTCATTACACAAAATTCCGACTTAATTATAATTTATTCAACGCTCTGATTGTTGGCATGTGATTGAATACAGAATATATTTCTAGAAACTAATGAAAATTACAATTTTCCGACATTAGCGCTATATACATGTCAATTCTCCAGTGTTGGATTTTGAATTTGACAACACACGATTTCCATGCGCAAGAATTGATGGACACCGAAATGATATATTACAAGACACAAGCTCAACACGACCAAAAAGAGAGAGGGATCCTGGCACGTTTGAAATATAAAATAACTTTAATATCGCAATCTGTCACAATGTGCACATCAATATCAAGGCAAATCCTCCTGCGAGCTCGGCTCTGCCCATCTAACATATCCCACTATAAACTTTCTACAAGGGCTAAAAAATAAATAAACCCCTCATACCCCTGGAAAACAACAATCTACACATGTAGAATATTTGCATAACATTATATATTGTCTGCTTCAACGAAATATATTCACAAAACTTCATGAATAAAACTGAAACTCTCCACGCGCACATGCATTATATAGGCACAGTCCGCAAAGTCTACTTTGGTCGTGTAATGTTAACACTTGCTCTAAAGTACTTCTCGAACTGAGAAGTACAATTTTACCCGGCATACCCATCACGATAACTCGGTCCCCGCACGCCGCCAAAAGGACAAAAGTTCGGTGGCGAATGGTCATTCTTTAAGGCCCAGTTATACCAAACTTTTCAACTCCTAGTTAAGATCCCAACTAGTATTTACAACTGAATTCGCGGCATGTGATTGGCTGAATTCAGTTGTAACTCCTAATTAAGATCTCATCTAGGAGTTAAAAACTTGGTATACTATAACAGAATCCTTATCCATTGATTCCACAGCAGATTATAAACATTAGTTTGGCTTTTAATTTATGCACTACAATAATTTTTTTTATTGACACTTCTAAAAAACCAGTGGCGTAACTTCAAATCTGAGGCCCCCCTCTCTTCGCGGCGGGAGACACCGCGTACTCCCAGATTATTGTCACCCGTCACCTGCCTCGCTTCAACTTTAACAACATTCCCTACTTTCCTAATGATCCATTCCCCTGAAAAAACGTCCCTAATCGCATTTTTTTCGGATTAACTTGGGCCTGCAGGCCCCAAAAAATCCAAAATCTTATCGGAGGCCCCCCTGAGCCCGAGGCCCCCGAGCACTGGTATTACGCCACTTAAAAGAAACCCTTTTCCACCTAACCTCTCTGCAGTTTCATCTCGGGCTGGGACGTACTGTAGGTATACCAAAGCGAGCGTCCCCACATATTAGCCTGGTCTTGTAGCTGCACCAAACCCACGTCACTTTGGGTGTCTGAGGGAAAGGACAGGGCATAACCTGGGCTTGAAGCATGCATGAAGTCCTGCTTCACACACCCCAAACCCCAAACGTTGTGATGCGAACACCGCAGTGTGGGTGGCTTTTTCGCCACGATGGGGGGAGAGGGGGGGGGTCGTATGTGACTGTTTCTGCGTACTTAATTATGAAATGTGGATATACGTTACCAGAATCTAGCGCGGTTTTCGCCAAAAGTGTTTTACTTTGTCGCGTCTTTTTGACGATGACCTATGGTGAATAAACTACACCCCCGTTGATGTAGTATATACCTGTGGATTTATATGTTCTCGTGCATGCAGATTTTTGTTTCAAGTCTGCTAATCCGCGGTGCGTACGTGTTTAAGAATTCTCGAAAGTGCGAGAGCGCGGTGAACATTTGGCTTCGCGCGGTCATTTCGTGCGTTTCTTTTTTTTAGTATCTTTTATCTAGGGGGTGGTGTTTTAAAATCTGCGGGTGTTAGCTGAACGATGCAAATTTCGTGCCGTCGTGGCGGGTTTTCTCTCGCGAGCGACGGTTTGTTTCGTAATTTCAAACCAACGCGAAATAAGAGATTGTGTGAGTTGTTTTTGTATAATTTTCGAGTTGTAGAAATGCGTTGCGAAAAAGTGTATTATATTCTCGTTTTCCTTATTTCTGATTTCTTCTTTCTCGTGTCAATTAAAGTTCTTGCAGTCTAGGAGGGTGAAAAATGTTTTTTTAATATGAGGAAAGAAAATTTCAATGTCCATGATTCTCTCGGTAGGGACGTAAGATGTTGGCAGTTTCTGCGTAAGGAAAAATTAAAACTATGCAATGCACAATTTCCTTCTTCTTCTTTTTGTACCTCATTCGGACTTCTTTACAGATTGAAGTACATATTAAATATTTTAGCAATAATTTCTTCTTGATCCTATCATAATGATATCATGTTATTATATCATTGTTGTCTATATATATACTGCATTTCGCTAGTGAGAAGATTGAGATGATATTGGAAATAATTTCCGTACAGTTGTTCAGCTCAAGGCATGGCATACCAAACATTTCAAAGCTTACAGCCCATGCTGTTGTCCAGCCCAAGGCATGGCTTGCCAAACGTTTCAAAGCTTACAGCCCATGCTGTTGTCCAGCCCAAGACACGGCTTGCCAAACGTTTCAAAGCTTACATCCCATGCTGTTGTCCAGCCCAAGGCATGGCTTGCCAAACATTTCAAAGCTTACAGCCCATGCTGTTGTCCAGCCCAAGGCATGGCTTACCAAACGTTTCAAAGCTTACAGCCCATGCTGTTGTCCAGCCCAAGGCATGGCTTGCCAAACGTTTCAAAGCTTACAGTCCATGCTGTTGTCCAGCCCAAGGCATGGCTTGCCAAACGTTTCAAAGCTTACAGTCCATGCTGTTGTCCAGCCCAAGGCATGGCTTGCCAAACGTTTCAAAGCTTACAGCCCATGCTGTTGTCCAGCCCAAGGCATGGCTTGCCAAACGTTTCAAAGCTTACAGCCCATGCCTTTGTTCTGTCCAAGGCAAAGTTTTCAAATTTTAAATACAATTTATCGTTCTTTTCTAAATTTGAATCAACAGTTACCACTTACCAATTATTTGAGTTAAATACAAGTATATAACTTATAACATTTATATGAATATCTTCTATGAGCAGTAATTCTATCATTTCAAAATGTAAATTGTGCAACCATGAACCAAGACGCGAAACAGCAGTGATGTGAATGGCAATGAAAACGGAAGATTGTCACGGTTGTTTCCACTCATAATTGGTGTCATCCGTTCGATAAGGGTGCGGTCCCGTTTTTGTCATTATTTCTCACCAACAAATTGCCGTCTAAAAAGACCAAGCCGCCTAAGCTTTCCAATTCAATTATAAAATTGTCAGAAATGTCTACATTCAAAAAGCACGCGTGTGACTTCAATTCGGGATCAGTCGTAACTCGACGAAAGAGGGAAAGAAATACAATTTTACGCCCCCCCTAAAACAAAAAACTAAAAAAAAAGAAAACTAAAACTCGGAAAATGAAAATCGAACTTCTTGCAGACGCTAATGAAAAATACCAACAAGTTATTTTTCATCGGTCCAACCATCTTTGCGCCAAGTCTGCTTTAACTAAAATTAATTGCCAAGATGAAACTTTCAGACAGCCGAGCTATTATTCTCTGGCCAGCCGACTTATTTGATGGCTTAGTTACCATCAACTAGGTCACGATGGTTCGCCCTCAAGAATTTGCTCGACAGTTATTTCTATTAGAGATGTTACAATATTTATTTGTCTGCAACAATGATTCCTTGAGCTATATAAACATGCTGGGTCTATATGTAATTGCATTGTCGTGAGCACTCGACATACTAAAAGCAATTAGACGTCAAACCGTTTAAACGATTCCTTTTTATAATTGGATGTGTTAATTTCAGATGTCTCCATTTATTTTATTCAAACCCTAGCGAGATCGTTAGTTTGGGGTCCATGCCATAGATGGAACACACTTATTTTAGGACGCGATCTGGACACCATTTCAAATTAACGGCACCCTAAGGTACTAAAATTTAACCGGCGCTACCTGTTTTCCTTTTTTATGTTCTGGGCTGTTGCGGGAGATAGTTCGACTGAAAAGATACAATTATTGATTAGAATTTTATGGGACTTAATAAATAGGGGCAAAGATACGTGGGATTCCATTATGGTCGAAAGCCTTCGGGCGTTTGGGCTTTGGAATTTGCATGGATTTATTGGCGAAAAATGCGACCGCTTTATGAAAAATTCTGTTCTTGGCAACTCTATTTTAATGAAATCATTGGACAGTATTAAAATAGATATTAAAATGTTTCGTGTCATGCGTAATCATGGAAGGGTCATTTTGCTGTCATGATAATATTGGAAATACTTTCTCTAACCGCGAAAACTTCAGCGGTCAAAAGGGATTAATAAATCAGTGACTTCATCACAAACACACTGAAACATGATGAGAATTAATTCGATCACCAAATGTCTGGCACAAATCCGTGTCAAAATAGATCAGTGCAGCTCTCAACCGAAAATGAATCTATAATGTACCAAGGTCAATTAAAAATACTTTTTATATGATCCTTAAGGCAATTTTTCAAAACATTATTAATTCAACACGTTTATGGCAACATGAATACCACGCATATTTTTATTCTGGCTATTATTGCAATATATGACAAAATTGCGCCCCAAATTTCACATTTGTTGATACAAAGTTGATGAAGTTGAACCCCAGACTGAACCATGTACCTACTTATTCCTTGTTTTATGATATGGCAGAAGATTTTCATCACCTCTGGCGACCACACTGCTACTACTTACACAAATTACAATTTCAAATTTGTTCTCAGCTCCTTTTTGTGTTTTTGTTTTTGTCAAGATATGAGTAGTTACAGTGGCGTATAGAGGAGAAGCCCTAGCCTAGAGTGTTTGTTTCTAAAATGCAAAATTATTTTAAGAATAACTTCAAGCCTCTCCTTGCTTAAAGCAAAATGTTATTGTAAACTGTGACACCAAATTTTGCTGAAATGATTAACTATTTTACTGTTTTTGTATTTTACCAATTGTGCAGAAAGCGCGACTTCAGTTTCGAAGACAGTAGGGAGTACAAGTACAGGCAAAGAAACATCATTTTTCGTGAAACATTAGATGTTTGATTGATGCAAAAGCCAAAATCAGTCAGTTCGTAAGCTGCAACCCTCGGGGGTGGTTCTTTGACGACGGAAAGATCCTTAAGTGCGTGACACATGAGAAATTCAATACCAATTATGGGGTTTTAGAAAAAATGATCCATTTTTTGGACTTTAAAACAATTTCACTAAATAATTTTTACTTGATAGGGGGGCGGGGGGGAGCGTAGGAAGGCCCACAATTTTTGCTACGCCACTGAGCAGCTATGAAACTTTTTCCTCGATGTATGCCTCGGTTGCAGCGGCTCTTTGGACGATGCAAATCCTTTTCATGTTGAGGTTATAATGAAGAGGACAGCTTAAATTCACGCTAACATACCTAAATTTGAAACTATACTGTTCGAACTATGCCCGCGCTGCCATTCGTTTATAAGAACGCACGGAGACCGCAGCGATAGGCCGAGCTCTACCCATAGAGCCTCTAGGCTCTATGCTCTATCCAAACTAGATCGAGCGTAGTGAGGCCCCCGAGAATCGTACGAACATTTATTATTTGGCCCTCAGGCAACACAAATTCCCTGCTCTGCATGACACAGAATGGAGGTAGGTGCTAGTGCGCCGTACCGAAGTGGTGTGTATTGACATGAACTATATACCAATTTCTGTTGGTTGGTAAATGGATGATGGCACATGGCTAAACGTTAAGGCTATATACTTCGTTGAACTCTAAGAAGGAGAGAGGATTTGCATCTGGCAAGATGAACCACAGTTGCTATAGGCATGAGTTAAGAGATGCAAATTTGCCTATAGGCTCTATTGTCTACCTCAAGGCATGGTCGTAAGTTTTGATATTCTTGAATTGCATCTTTTTATACAGCCAACCAGATGTTTTGGCAGAAAGTTAAAGGGACCATAAGTTCTATAAACTAGCCGTATGGTAACTAAAACCAGGGAAACAGTCTCGCATACGAATGAATCTGCAATACACCGAGGGACGATTTTTTATCAACTTTACACGATTGTGTTATGATTGTGTTATGGTTGTATAACGTTATTTCTGCCTGCGACAATATTTGTTTTGAAAAATCTGTATTGACAGATGCCAAAAAATATATATACAATCGAATTTCTTTATCAGAGTCAATGTTAAAAAGGCAGTGATTTGCAAGGCAAGCCATGACATCTGACATCTTCTGACATCTTCACACATTCGTCCCCTATACCATATGCGGGAAATAGTTATATCGATCACCTAATTGCACAACCTCGTATTAGTATTTTCAGGAAAAAAGTAAAATGTGCCATGGTGTCATAAAATTAAGAAAATTCTCGTTTCCCCGCCTGCAAAACCCAGAACTTGAATGAATATTCAAAAGATAACATTTCACTGCAGTCTAAAAGCATAAATATAATTTGTTTAAATATCCACCAGTAACATTTTGAAAGCGTTTTTTCCGCCTTGTCAACATTTTACTGTTTGCAGATACGATTTGCAATCAGGGTGTCGATATGTACTTCAATTATTTGTATATTCAATAGCCATGATTTGAAACATTTTTTTGACAAATCGCCCCCATCATTCTTGGGATGCAACGTATTTTAGCGATGCAATTATAGGTTATGTACGACGCCCAATTGGGGTGAGGGCCTTTGGAGTGTATTCAAAGCACTGCTCGCTTCGTGATTATGCCGCACTGCACGGGAATCGATTTCGCACGTAATCGAATTGCCAGAATCGCGAGCGACGCAAAGAAAATAAAAAAATAGTAATTCGATCCATTGATTGCAAAATAAGAGCATAGGAATTGCGTCGAAACTGGTGGAGGATTCCACGTGGGATTTCTGGGCTCATGTCACATGGACGGTAAATGTGATAGGATTCTGGGACGAAGTTTGTAAAAGTGCAGGGTTGGGTTCTGTGAGCTGGCAAGTGCACTGATTTAGCTGCACTTCAAATTGAATAAAAGTGGATAAAAGTGGATAAAAGTCTGTTTATTTTATCAGATGACCGACATAGCGTTCTAGAGCTTCAAGCAAAACTTCTGTTTGTTTTTTGAGTAACTTTTTTACGGGTTAAACTTCATTATGTGAAAGAGTTAAGGTGACACTAAGTTATTTTTCTCTGGCCCCACTTTTAAGTTTTAATAACTTTGACTTTCATTACAATTTAACTCTTTATTTCTTCAAAGAAATGCATATTATTGCAATTTCTTCAATGGAGGTGCCATGTTTTCTTCCTCATTCCTTATTTAAAGTAATAATGAGAATTTGCGGACAGTTTAAAATAATCAAATATCGTTTTGTCATTCCCATACTTTTCGATTTTCGAATATGATCAAGCAAGCGTATGGAGCATGCCGACTTTACGAATAATAAAATTTAATTTCGAGATTCGCTTTACCATGGCTCACGTGGTATATACCTTGGATTTGGAATAATCAGAACGTTACTTTAGAAGCTGGAAATATTAATTAAAGTACGTTGTGCTAATTACAACAGATATAGCACAGGTAGTACAGAGATATTAGAAAATATCCGCATTAATATATGAAAGCTCATTGATGATTATTAACCCAGATTTTCCAAGTGCCTACCTACGGAAAATCTTCTATTGTGGCTACAGAATCCGAGTCAAGCCAGCCAACGAACCAAGCCGTTGCGAAAACGGCGTAACGAGGTGATTAGCTCGGAAAGTCGTTCAGCTCGTTTCAAGCGAAGCTAGTCGATGATTCGCTCTGGAACCGAACCAAGGATTCTGAAATCCCATCCAGATTGTCCGCAAATTTCCCAGAATCGTCGAAGTCATCGGGACCATTGAAATTTGAAGTGCGAACTTGATATTTTATTTTCCCTGTCGCAGCGCTCACCTTGCTGGCTGGCGTTTCGTTTCCAATTTCCGATCCACGTGCTATCATTTTCCGTCGAGAAGCAAACTCGGTTGGTGTCGAGAAAAAAATTGCAAAAATGGGGTCTACTTTCTCGGCTATCTCTAGCAAATTTAGAAAAAGTTCGACCCCTAGACAACAGTAAACGAAAAGCGTTTTTTAAATGTCAGCAGTGTTTTTTTTTGCTATAACGAAAAGTACGACATACTTTTGACATTGGCAGAAATCTACAATTGTCGCGTAAAACCAATTAAATGTTTAGCTCTCAAATTTGGCTATGACCGTATCTGCTCTGCCACTATAAAATTAGGAATCATAACTACTTTGAACACAATTTTTTCTCTTTGCATATATACAACAGTAACTGTCAAATTCCCATCACAAGTTTCGTCGACAAAAAAAAACTCCCAAAAAAAAACCTCAAACACGTACGCCTTAATCCCCCGCACTAAACGAGACACTGAACAAAGATCGCCAAACTTAAAAAAAAAAAAACAGACCTTGACCACTCCAATTGTATTGACCATTAGCCACAGGAACCATATCTCACAGAGCAAAGATGTGCTGCATGAAGCCACTAGTAAACGGTCTTGCTTGTCTCAACAACTAGTTGCTCACATCCACGTCTCGAGGGCAAGAAACCCAATCCATCCGGAGCCAGCATCTTTCCCTGAAACTAATCTGCCTATCTGAACTCATCTGTGGCGGGCAGTGATGTTGATGAATAGCTCGCTGTCCTACAGAGGGCGTCCATCAACCGATCAACTTGTGAGACCGATGAAATTGCCTTCTGGTACACAAAACTACACAGCTGGAAAATGTATAACCTATATATTTCTGGGTTGGTGTTAGCACGCGAGTTAGTTATCATCCGTGGCTATCACTGAACATAAATTCAACGCTTGTAAATGTCATTGTGAATAGTTGATCATTGTTCGTGGTTGAACGGGCTCTCGGTGCTGGTGTTTTTAATTAACTTGTTCACTTTTGACCGGAGTGTTAAGTAAATAATTACTAATGCATCTGATTGGATAACTGGCATGGTCACTTCGTAATTAATGTTCGTCTGATCGTTTTTAGTAGATCAATCTCTAGAGCTGAGTCGCTTCAAAGAGAATTAATTAATTCCCTAAGTGGGTAGTGGGCTGCTAATAAGTAGGTACTAGATAGTTTTGAGGTTGGGTAAGGTCAGCATACTGAAACTTAATCCCTTAATGATTTTTTCATGAATTACCGTTTAAACGTGAAAAATTGTTAAATACAGTTTTTTAAAACATGAAAATCGAACCTATTGTTCCATTCAGCTCGTCATCTAAAAATGATATCCCGATTTCGTCATTATCAGTAATAGTTAGAAGATGCTTTAATTTGCTGTTGGACACTTCCTGAACTCCGAGAAAGTTTTGGCGAAAAACCTTTCTCGCATTTTACGCTTCGTATCACGAACTCATCAATGTATCCTTGTGATGGACCACATGAAATCTCATAGTCGTAGAAGCAAACATTTTTGTCACAGTCGCGGTCAATTAATAGCGTGGTCGTCCTGCAGTATTCAAAGATATTCTGGCATCGAATTTGTTTACTAATTATTGTCCTATCACGCTGATGGATCACTCGGTCACCATGGCAGTAACGATGTCTAAATATTACGGCAATTAAATTTGACCTCGGTGGGGTTGAGGCTTGCTATATTAGCAAATACTCCAACCACCTACACAATTTCTGATATTTCTCATGTAAACTCTATTAGGTCCGGCTACATAGCGATACGAAATATATCGAACTAAACATCAGCCTGAAATTCCGATAATATCATTCTAACCACAATTAACCGTCGTTCAACCGTGTATGGGAATGCAACCTGCAGGTTGCATTCCCATGAAGACATGTCTTCAAAAAAAATCTAAAATTGCGTTCAAAATATCGCGACGAAATTTTTTCAAAACTGCGACGGTTTTGTTTCGAACCAATTTGAAAAGATTTATTACAGCTCAATACCAAAAATGTTGGCAGTTCCTCTGAAAATATGTAAACCTAAACAATCACCATTTTCAAATCTTCAGTTATCGTAATGCACCTTATTTCCATACCGTTGTATACAATATATAACATGGAAATATGCGGCTAGTTCGTCTCCTAGAACTCCATTAGCATGTAGGAAGCTAAGTAGGCATATCTGTTCGGCGGAGAAGATGCGATGGGTTGGGTTCGGTTGGGTTGGGTTGGGGATAGCACGTCGAGGAGGCCCGACCCGACCGGGTTAGACGTTGGGCAGACGGACTAGACCACGACACGGCAGTCGCATGCTGCTAGTCACGCCGTCAACACCACGGAGCACCCCGACATGTTGGCACGACGTCGGGATACGCGCGCTGCGTCGACGGTCATTTGCCGACTTTACATAATGCATGACTCGCTCGCTCTCTGATTGCGAATTTAATTTTTCAGTTCTTTCAAACGTATAAACAACTGACGTGTTATTGTGTTTCTGTGTGTGTCTTTTTGCGTTTTGCGTTTTTAATTTTAAGCTGTCAAGTTGACAAGTGTGTCGGAAAAACGTGGACGAGGAAATGTTAAATGGACGGGAGATATCCAAGTGTTGTAAATTTTAATATGACTTGAATTCACGTGAGATTTTAATCAGGAGTTGCAATCTTCTTCTTTTGAAATAAATGAAGAGAATTGCGAATTAATCTGATACAATTTGATGTGGTTGTGTTGAACTGTGATAAATAAGTAAGGTTATCGTTTGAAAAATGACAAATCGTTTGAACACAATTAGATGCGTATTGCGAAGGAGTGAGTACTGAGAATGACAAGCCATCGAGTGTGAATTGCTGCGAATTGTCTCTTCGATGTCTGGACGGAGGCCGGGGTTCCCAACCCTTTCCGGACTCTTGTATTCATACATTTTCCTGTTCGCTTTGAAGGGAGCGCTGCAAGAACTCAAGCTCTACGGCACACCCTCGTTGGCGCAAGTACAGTGTGAAAACGCCTGGCAGGTAAGATTTTCTTTTCGATTGCACTTTTCAGCAGCTCGATAGTTTTCTGTTTTTGTATCGTTTTTGGATTCCTTTTTATGACGTTTTTCCACGATGTCCCACATTTTCTGTTGTTTACCCTTTTGACACATACATTTATCTTATTTTTCTATTTTCTATCGTTTCTGGATGTTCATTTTTATGACATATTTCCCAAGTAAAGGTATACCTAATTGTTCTTCTGTAAATCCCTTTACCTCTCTATTTATAGGTACCCATACATTTTCTCTTGCGTTTTGTGACATTTCATTCCCTATTCTTTCTTTTCCTGCTTAGGCTACTTCTTATTACATCGATTATCAATTCTGTGCAGAAGAAGATATCTGCGTAAGCAATTCAATGGATCAATCACGATCAAACTATATTTCGTTTTACAATTTCCAAGCTTTTAACAAACCATCGTGCGGTTTTAGAGCATACACCTTTGTGTCAGTTATAAGAGATTTGACGCTGCTTTTATAGATATTCAGAGCAAATATGTATAAATACATTGTTTTATTGGCATTTTAGATAGAATAGACTTTTGCATGGATTTTAATTTTATTGGCATGTGTTTTCCTCGGTTCGTTAGGCAACCAGCGCTGGCATAATCGGGTTTCTGGCATTTATACCAGTACTAATTTAGTTTCAGGACATTCAGCAATAGGTTTATTAGGAATGCGTGGAAATTAATAATAAAAAGTCAAGTGATCATGAAAAACTCAGTTGATTTTAAATTGCCGCGATTTGCAACTATAATCTTGAAGTTCATCGTTCGTAGTATCACAAAAAGTATGCTTAATTAAAAGCGTATGCTTGTTGAAAAACAGCGAGAGAAAATAGCCAGTATCATGTTACGGAGTTTAATTTCATATTATATGAAGACAGGTAGAGAGATGATGAAAAGAAATTATAAATAATAGAAAAAGATAAAAAAATCTTCTTGAAAAAGGTGCTTCTTATTCAAATAAAAACCAAGACAGGAACATTTTTAATATCCTTTCTTCTATGAGACTTTTTTCATGCATAACCGTCTTAGCAGATTACGTGCTACAAAAGAGTACATACTAAGAATAAGTTGACGTCTTACAAACGTTGTCAAAACTTTCGTTTTCCAGAGGATTAAAATCTCTGGCATATAATACTTGCGACGGGGTGAATTTGAAAGATGTGACACTGAATGGAAAACCACCTTTTTATCGTACTCTTAACAAACATCGTCTCATCTATATTTCACCTCAATTTCATTCTTCCAATTTGAAACCATAATGAATAACTTATATCTGAATTGCACACCCTCTCGCTTAAATTGCTTATAAAAGTACCATTTCATATTTCTAGCCGTCATTCAAGCAAGCAATTTTCAAAAATTACATCTCTATCATATCTTCCGAGAAAACCACAGGAATATTTTTCATCTAGCTATCCAACCCAGATCACTTCACCGTGGCACAAACGTATAAAAGGTGTAAATTCTTCACATATAATTATTTATTTATGCCGCCCCTTATTGTTTACCCTCGATGCCTTCAATGTGTACCAAAGAAGAAGGTAGCAATGTTTAAAGATGAGTCAAAACAGTTTGACAACCCGGGGTTCTCCCCCTGTGTATACACTTGATTTTAATGGCATTGCTGGAAATATCGAAGAAACCCACCCGCTGTTTTTTCGTCGCATTTTTCACCCGATGCCTTTGTTTGACATCCCGTAAGTAGTTGTCGGATGCCGGTGTTGGTTTTAGCACCTATGCATTAGAGAGTTGGGAGTCTTTTGCTACGGTCGGTTGTAAACTATCACCCAATCGCTCCTATCGACATCGGTATACAAGGGTATATGTAGGCTCCTGCATAAAACATAGGTATCAAACATGGGTTTTTAGGGCAAGTTATATAGAAGCGAAGCTTGTCTACGAAAAACATTTATTATAATAATGGTCGCCCAAAGTGGTGTAAAGATTTTTGGCACGTGATCGCTATCTGTGGTTTTTTTATGTTTATGGGACTTTATTTTTGCGATGCACAAGGTTCGTGTCTTACAACTTTATAGAGAATTCATGGACGATAACGTGCCGGTGTTTATCAGTATTGAACCGAATGATGCGACCGAGTTTTAGGCTCGGATTTATATGCCAGCAGAGCTGGAATTTAAATTGCATCCATTAAAATTGACGATCCGACCATTGTCTTTGATGACTTTTCGAGCACGACACGTTTTTTGTTGTGAATTTTGTTCGGAAATTCTCGCGTTTCACGAGATGCCATACGGGATGCCATCACGTAGACAAATAACTGGTAAGGGTTAACGTTTATTATTTTAAATATAGAATTCATTTCACCGTAAGGAGGAGTGAGTGCATTTTCAGTCATAGGTATAGATGTGAATTTGGACGAATAGTTTAGTAGAATTTCTAGAAAGGGAGAGTTCAAAATGTCAAAAACCCCATCTAATTATTTGAGGTGAACTATAACCAAATGCTCTATCTATTGGACAGTTCTGATACTCAGCGCTCATATCTATACAGCTATGGGAACTCTCGAAAGATGCAAAACATCACTCTTCTTAGAGTGAAACAGAGTTTAGATAAACAGATGCAAGCAGGGCAGGTCTGCAGCAAAGCACTATAGTTTGTACTTTGGTAGCATTGTTTAACACGACCCAATGAATTCGCAAAATACCAATCCGTGTTTAGTTCCCAGCCATCAGCGCATTCTGTTGACCGGCTCTTCTCTCGTGCGCAATCGCATCCTGCAGCTTGAAGGCATCGGCTCCGTGTATATACGCGGAACGCAACGACTCATCCGAATCGATTGTTTACACTTTACCGTCGAGCCGGAATGCACTTTGCTGCACCGAGAGTGCACTTCCTTTACTGATAAAGTGCTCGCTAAGTCGCCACGCTAAACTGGCTAAAATCCTGTGTGCATCCGAACTGCAATCTGCGACAAAATGCTTTATCTTTCCAGTTCCGACAAACGCGACATTTCTGTTTTCTTGCTTATTTTCGAAAGCCGATAATTCAATTATCAAGTGAACACGTGTTTTGTACGCTTTTTGAATATATTCCCAAGTCAAAAAGCATTCTATAATATTAACCGAACCTTTTATAGCGTTTATTCTTTTCTACACGTTTTACTTAGGAAAATAAATAACAATCCCCACGCTTGGAGAAAAGTTCCCGTTACATTTTATCTTAAATATCTCAGTTGATTTCCTTTAAGCTGGCAAAGTGCGTCTTCAAGATTTGCTCCAGAAATGGTCCAGAAAGGCTCCGTGTGCATCGTGAAAACGTCTCAGAAGGGACTTTAAAATACCCTGAACGGTATACTACACATACACAATATATTCAATGAAGTATTATTTAAAAATAAATGCATAACGAACTACGCGTTTATAAGCTTAATGGTTAACATCCCGATTTTATGAGCATCTTCACACGTTTAGGTCACGCGATTTTCGATCGTTTTGCATCGCTAATGGTTCGGACACTTGTCCTCCTGGCACATCACCATCGACTTTGAGGTTCCGAAGGTGATTTTGAATAATTTCACGCCTCTATCTTCAAACCGGCACGCACTAGCATGGTTATAATATTATGCCATAAGGGCACGGCGTTTTCGTATATACACACATATAGATGCATTCGATTTTAGGACGCTGTGTATATTATAACGTTTTTATCAGTGAGAGATCAAAAATTTCTTTTCAATCTTCACTCGCTGGCAACCCTCAATTTTCTACACCTAGAGAAAAAAAAATCTTTCTACGCCCATCTAGTTATTACCATACCATACCGATGTTGTTTTGTCGTTTCTTTTCTTTTACTTCATTTCACCGTGCCTTAGATTTATAATGTAGTGCACTGTAAAACTGGAGATGCTAACCATCCAAATATAGATACTATAAAATATAGTGTTGATCAGATGTGAATTAAATTAATCAACAAGAAGTCTATGAAAAGCAAACAGATATTTTTGTTGCTTTTCGACGGCGAACAGGTTTCGAAAATAAATCACTGGACAGTTTTAGCAGCACGCGTTCTCGCCTATTTTCGTCGCTACCGTTAATCCATTTTTTATTACGACTCATAATTAAAATAATAAAGTTGTGAATTTTCGAGTAAAACTTGCTATACATTACGCTTTGTAGCATTGTATGTCACATGATTTCAGATACATGTCCGCGCTTATTTTAGGAGGTGTAAACCCATGTTTTAAGTCACTTTCAATACTAACCTATCAACTTAACGTTATCCATACATAATATATAGGTATAGCAGAATAGGTATTGTTATAGTTAGCAATGTTATTATACATGTTTTCCGCTTTGGAGACAATATAATACTTCAGAAATTATTTAAATATGATAAACATGTGATTACGCTATAACATAACAATAAATTGTGGTGAAAATGAATGAGGAAAAACAGGAAAAATTAAAAAATTACAGTGGACTACGTATGATTGAATGTAGTACTCATCTGAATTAGATTCCCAAATTAAGAATTCACTTTAATCTAGTCGATCAGCCATTACGCATCATGTCATTGTCATGACCCCTCCATCAAATAAAACCTAATCAGTTGAGCACACAAACAAACCCAACCACAAAGTGTCAAACCTGACTGCGGTTTCAACCTGCGCAACCGCAAACATCTATACACACATGAAACAACGCGACCCCCTTTCGAAACCACATGCCAAAACAGAGAGAATAAAATTTAGAATGCAAACCTTTTATCGACCCTGTCAACATTTATCCACCGTAAAATTGGTAGCCAAATATATTCACCGTTTTTTCCCACCCGTATTTCGTGCGTTTAAAATCATGGAACAACGCGACGCAAAAGACGGCCGGCGAATTCACCGATTTCCGCGCGATCGTTACGTTTCGGAGATTCTTCTCGATAAATCATGCAGCGCAGTGAGCAACAGGTTCGATGGGGTAGAGAACTGGTGGTTATTGTTGATAAATGGGCCAATATTGTAGCACCTTTGCAGAGAGCCCGCCGCCTGGGGTTTCGTCACGTTCGGGCGTGGGCCCCCCCATGGATAGAGGGCAGACGATGGAGTTCGAAGCACTCTCAATGCAATCTATAAGGACCTTGGTAATGGCTATACGCACTTGGAGGCTAAGGTACTTGAGTAGGTACAAGACATTTGAAAAGATGGAATGCCATCCTTGCTCGAATGATATTGTTTATATTTTCCCTCATATTTGAATATTATACTCAAAGCGTATTAGTAATTATGGTTCCTTTTTATTAAATTGATTGTGTATTTTATAGTTCGAATTAGTTGACAATCCAAAAGACTAATATTTATCTAAATTTGGAGAAATATACATATAAATACAAATACAAATACCCTCAGATTGAACGAAATTTAAAGTTTTTTTTTAGATAAACTAAATGGTTGTAGGTTTTTTTCTCTTCAGGAACAGAGTATAAATTCCGAATAATGCGCATTTCAAAGCGAAGATTCGTTAGTGCCTCTAGTGTTTTGTGTGTAGGCAGAACATTTCAACGTAAACCCGATTGTTTGTGGGAGGTGAAAAGCCGGACCCATTATCGTTTAAAAAATGATTAGTATTTTTGTCATGCATAAAAAACTTATAAGGTAAACGTGTTGACTTATTTAATTATTTTAGCTTTTTGCCGCTATAATAATTACATGTTGCCAGTATAAACATTTGAAAAACGTATTAGTTTGTGCGTGTATGCATCACACTACATATGTACACATACCTACAAAAAGAGCGAGAATTTTCTTGGGTATCTAAAATAGTTAAAACTTAAAAGCTGAAAAAAAGCAAAAAGGGCAAAAAATTTGGTAAAAAAAGCAAAAAGGGCAAAAAAAGCAAAAAGGGCAAAAAATTTGCCAAAAAAAGCAAAAAGGGCAACAAATTTGGCGGTTTCGGCGAAGCATGTTGGGAATTTTTTCAAATTTTAACATTTTAGAAAAAGAAAACGAAACACTTTGTAAAATAACATTCACAAAAAAAGTATCTTCTAGCACTCTTAAAAATTACTCGTATGCGTTTTTAAAATATTATCCAAATCAAACTCCTTATAGAACTTATATATTCTACTAACAACGAAAAATGGATTAGCTCACTCAAAATTAGTTACCAATACGAATGTATATTTAAAACTCATCAAATTCCACGACATCCTAGATCGTGCGAGTATCGAACCTTGCACTCATCTTGCACTCATCTTGCACCACTATATTACAGTCAACCGCGACGGGGAATCGAACCCGGCCCTCGGGTGCCGATTACGCAAGACGTCTACCTCGGGATACCGTGAGAGATGTCAATTATTCTCGGCAGCATCCCAGCAAGATAAAGTAATGCATAACTCCTGTCACCGCCGCCGCGGGAGGACGTGCTGCCTAATTAGCCGTGTCTAGCTGACGGGATGCTCCAGCCTGCATCTCTAGTCTCACGCCATGTCATCTTACCACAGATATGATATGTCTCTCACTATTCATTATCGCTGCTCTTGTGTACACGTGGATTGGAGTCTTGGGGTTACAGCTAGAGCAATGTCAGCGACACGATGTCATTAACACTGGCTCTGCACCAATCAGAGACTCCGTGTCAGAGTCGCGAACGGGACGTCATGCACATCTGATTGGCGACAGAGCCAATGTTGATGACATCGTGTCACTGACATTGCCAGCTGTAAGTTGCTGATGGTAGCGCTGAAACATTTCTACATATATTTTCGGAACTTATAGATTATGCCCATTTTCGGAAAGTGATACAAATTAATTTAGTGGGATATAGGATTAATCAATATATGTGTGTACTAAGAAAATGACATCGATATAGCTGAAGGATTAATTGGATCGAAATTAAGATCAACTTTTTAACTTTTTAATGTGTCGTTTAAAAAATTAACTGGTATCTAGTCAATTTAATTAAGGAGCTTGATTTTTTGTGGCTTATCAGTTTGTTTTTTGTGTGGCGTGTTTAACGAAGTGACGATGGGTTTTGTGGCACTAGTCCAGTGGCGTCAGGGAATGATCGGATGATGAACCTAGTCTAGCCTAGAAGGGATTAGGGGAAAACCCGGTGCCTTCACGAAAATAGCTTCTCAATTCTCATGTTCGTTATATTAAATCGAAAATCAGAATTCTTCTACTATTCCATGCTCCCGAAAGGAATTGATAAGCAGAGTGAGTTGAGTTAAAACATATAGTCCCTTCGACTGTTTTTCCAGACGAAATATATTTTGTAATCAGATTCTGAATGTTTGTACCAAGCGAAAATGTCTGTGCAACAATAATTTTCGGGTGATTAAAATTTATTTTTGGGGTTTTCATAACAAAGCTTTATGAATTTGCCAGCGAATTTTCATTATTGGGGGAAGATGAACATTTATTATAACACTGTTATGATTAATCGGCAAATGCTTTGTGTGTTCGGTCTCTTTTGTGCATCGTATTAAATATAAAACTTGATATCATTACACACAACACAACAGAATCGTATAAGTCCACGGCGCGTAAATTATTGGTGGAACTTTGAAATGAACATCACGATAACTCTACGCTTTAATTCGTTATCTTAATTTTCGTTGACGCGACCGTTAGAGATTACCACGAGTTGTAACTCAGCCTCCGCTCCTCCAATTGTTAGCGGCTCATCTCAACAGATGAAGTCGTGACTTGCGTTGAATCGAGTCCTTTACACAACAACTGAACGCGAGCGTTTTACATGGGTATGTGTTGTGGTTTTGACAAGTATTTGGCTGGGAGTGAGGAATCTAATATGAATTGTGAGTGTGATCCAAATTAAATAATCTGACACTTTTGGTCCAGGATATACTGCCATTGTTGTCGTTTAGTATCTAAATTTCATCAAATTATGGTAATGTCCACTTTGTTGGTCTAAACGCCGCGTTGCAGATGCTTAAGAGTGATCCTCACGATTAATCCTTTAACCCCCATCCCCTCTTAAACGCTGAATTCAGAGTTCCAAGCGAATAGAGAAATTAACCCCAAAATGTATTCAAATCTTTAATTTTTAGATACCAGTAGATGAAGGAAGAGTATAATATCTAGTTATGGGATATAACCTACATTTGATATTTTCAAAAATGTGTATGGTGCAAATATCAAATTTTGGTTATATCCCATGACTAGATATACTCTTCCTTCACATACTGGTGTCTTAAAATTAAGGGTTGGAATCCATTTAGGGGTTCATTTCTCTATTCGCTTGGACCTCTGCATTCAGCGTTTAAGAGGGGGCGTGGAGCACTCTTAACTCAATCCCAGTAAACGTTCGTCGAGAAGGAGAGTGGATTTGCATATTCCTCGAGGACCTACTGCTGCTAGACACGAGCCTAGAGTTTCAAAACTGCCCATTGAGCCTTTTGTCCTGCTCAAGACATGGCTTGTAAGTTTTGAAACCCTTAGAGCTAATGTCTCAGCAGTGGGTCCTCTTGGAAGATGCAAATACACTTTTTTTTCTCGTGTAACAGAGTATAGGTTTAAATCGAGAAGTTGGATTTAAATATCAAAATATGATTGTATACCTTCAGTGATATCACGATTGTAATTTGAATGAAATTGGTATCTTTAAATAGATATATAACCGCCGTATTCGGCCATATAAAATTCATCTTCATTGCTGGCTAAATGGCAGACCGTTTCGTTTATAATATCCACGGAGGTTATATATACATGCTAATTATTATGAGTATCATCAAATTTACACACAAGACTTAAAATGGAGCAGACATTATACCTGTATTACATCCACACAGCGAATGCTCGAATTGATGTCCGTAATTTCGTCGCGTGACGTTAAGAGTTCGTGAATCGAGTTTGCAAATTCGGAATTCGGATTCGTTTTCGCGGATTTACGATCGATAAACGAGGAGATTTACATCGAGTTTCTGTGAATCGCGATCGATTGATCTCGATGTGTGGTCGCTGCATTTGATTGGGGTCCAGTTGTGTTTTTATTTTACAAGTTTTTGGCGACAGCTGGTTATAAAGTCATCTTCCTCTTTCAGCCACCCACTAGGCAGTGCTTCAGATGCGCAGCTGTTTGCTTTTGGATAATTGCCGATTAAAATTATAGAAACATGGCAATAAAATTATGGTGCTTCGATCGATTGGTTAGCAATTATTAATTTTATGAGTGTAATTAAAAGCAATGTTTTCGTAGTGTTTATCAAAGAAAGCCACATGCAGCTAGTGTATGTGTATTTGTTTTATGATGATCCCAGATGTCTTAATTATTTTGTGATTTGAAATCTAATTATATAAATAGTATGCATATTATACCAATTACGAATTGAAATTTCAAACTCGCCAATCATAAATATATAAAGTTTCCGTTGGATGAATGATCAGAATGTAATTAAAACTTGGCCAGAGGTGCGGAACTGTATGAAATGCGATGAAAAGCCAATTATGGTAATTAAATCATGGAATGAGCACTATTCAATATCGTTTTGCCTCCAAATTGCTTCTATATAATATATTGTCCGCGGCTGTCAACTCACGCACTGGTTAACACGCATCTTTAGCTCACGCATATGTTAATAGTTGAAGGATTTTCCCCCGGGCAGTTTGTCCATTTTACCATCAGAAGCAAAATTAAGTTTGTCACCAATTCTGGGAAAAGTTGCGCTGATGGGTAGATTAGTTGACTGGGAAATAAATCAAAGTATAACAATAATAACTGTGTGTTGATTTGTTGAAGCATCTGGGCCTCTTTTTGCTTCCAAGTTTTTTTACCAGTGGTAGAAAAGTTTCAATACGTTGAAGGCAAACGCGATTTATTTTGTATCGGAAAGGGCTCTCACAAACTTTTATTTGTGTTATGGCGGTCTGGTTAAAAAAGTTTTAAACAAAATGTGCGTACTGCGTAGGTATACCCAATATCACCGAAATAGCTAAACATACAAAGCCATACCTTCGAAAAGTATGCACATTAAAGTTAAATTACAACAAGTGCGGAAGAGAAACAAAAAGCAAAAGAAATAATCGAAAGCAATACATTGAGAAAATATAATATGTTAGTACTAGTGGTTTTTCGGTGATTGCTCTTTTGGGAATGGATTGCGGTCCTGAAAAGGACCTGTTAATCCTAATTCCTAATAATTAGGAAAATAAATAAAATGTAAAATATAAAGTATCGTTTATGAAAGCAGCCGAATGGAAACGAATTGTGTACCAAATTGAGATATTTCTCTCAGCTGCCACACGTCGATGATTCGACGGGGTTTATGAGGGTGCGGTGGAGGCTCCGAAGGCCCTTCAATCTGTGTGGTCGCCGCCTTGCGTGACGAGGGATGATCAGTCGAGACTCGAAGGCAGCCCGCAGCGCCTCCAGCGGTGGGTCTCGCAACTGAGCGTGCACTGTACGTGTCTAGCTGGCAGTGAGACCGCGGTCTCGCGTACTCTCGTTCTTGACCAATGACGTCACAAGTCCTGTCCGAAATGGAAAGTCACCAAGACCTGTAAAAACTGTTATCAAAATATGATAGTAAAAGTTATCTGTACGAGTACGAATATGAGACAAATGAAGTTACCAAGACCTATATACTATTATCAAATGGCGGTCGGAACCGTAATTATGTCAGGTAGTAGAAGTTATCTGTACGAATATGAGACAAAATGAAGTTAGCAAGACCGAATGGGCAAGACCCACTGCTTGAGACCGAGATAGAATCATTTCAGACATGTCCTAGAAATACACAGCTCAATGCTAGGGACATATGCATGTTTTAATCAGATACTATCTTATTGATCATTGGTTACACAATAAGGCCCAGTTTTACCAAATTTTGAACTCCAAGTTGAGATGTCACCTTAACTGCATTAAAAGTTAAAACTGAATTCAGCCAATCGCGTGCTGCGAATTTAATTGTAACTACTAGTTTGATTAGTAGTCGCTTCTAAAATCGTTGGAAAAAATTGTCCCAATTGAAGTTTGAAACGCTCGTTATCTCAAGGTCACCGAAGTTAAGCAACACTGGTCTCAGACAGGAATTGGATGGGCTACCATCGAACACATGACGAGTAATGTTTGAGGGAGAGCTTGAAAGAATCAATTGAAGTACAACCAGAGGTGTAACTGCAGATGCACTTAACAGTATTATTAACCTCTCTACTGTGTGGTTTAGTGGAGGAATCGGGTTGTTCGAATTTTACCGTCCTTCGTAAGGTCTTCCCCAATTCCTTCTAGGCTAGGCTTACCATCGCCTTCATTTTTACCCACTCGTTCATGAAAGCCATTTGAACTGTGCCCAGCGGCGTGGCCCAGGGTATACGCACGTTTACGGCGTATACTCACATTTTATTACGAAATTCGAAATTACTGTTATTTTAAAGAAATACTCTGGTACCAACGAGAAGTTCTAGATTTAAATGTCAAGCTTTTGCGAGTTTTCCATACTTGTTCAATGTTTCACTCTTTATTTACCCATTCACCTTATCTTACCCATTTTCCACCCAGCCATAGCACACCCATTTCACCACTACACATGTCATTTACCTTTGAGGCGCAAATCGAGATATGTGGATGTGTTTTAGTGAAACCCAGGCGAATACAGTCGTAAGCGCCAAACAACAATGCTTAATATGTGAAAATACGGTGTGTTGGTAATGACGAAAATGTGGAAATAGAATTAGGTTTCATTTCCAGCCCCCCCCCCCCCCCCCCCCCACCAAGTTGACGAAAAACTAGCGGATACCCACCTTTATTTCCAGCACTACACCACTGATTGTGCTACAGGGCCGGATGTCAAAGCGAGGAATGAGAAAACAAAGATGTAGGTATGCAAAATTTGTGTTGGTAAAAATATCTTTGGTGACCGAATTGACTGAAGATGGTCACTCTTAGCGGCTACAGTCTCGCTAGGACTGAGTGCTCCTTGCTCGACAGGCATTAGTAGAACGGCCTCGCATCAAAACAGGGCGGTAAACTTATAATGAGACCCATAAAAGACGGAGTCGTAGCGTTGATCGACAAATTAACATGTAGCAGCATGGTGGTGCTGTTTTTTTGCCGGTGGGCGATAAAAATTACGCCGGCAAATTTGCGCGAGAGTGATATTTGTCCGACGATAGAAAAAAAAGTGGAAGCTGTTAAGCAGTTTATTATGCAGCTAATATCTGGATGACCCATGGATAGAGCGTATTTCATATGCAGAAAAGTTGCGAAAACTTAAAAAGGCATTGTAAATTTGTAATATGTTTAATTCTTGAGAGAGTTAACGTGAATTAACGGTGAGCTTGGTTTTACTCAAATTCGCTTCAAATAATTTACAGAAGACTTGTGAACTCTTAACTATAGCACAAAAGTGTCTTGCTTTTCTGTGTGTAAACGGTATTCCTAGTAGACTTTTTAGATCAAAATACGTACGAGAATCGTTGTGCACCGTTTCTCTTGTGCGTTGTCTAATTATAGTACTAAGTATCTCCGGCTCTGTTCCATCTTTCTTTTTTCTAATTTCCTTTGGGATGCCTGGGCCGAACTACAAGCACAAAAGCACTCCTCGGAATTCCAGATCCACTCTCTCCGCGTGATAGTTCGTGTCGAGTCGTTGGGTCTATCCGATCGGTCGGAATACGGCGTGTACACACAAAGCATCTATCATAGGTGTTAACTATTTAAATTATAGGGGTGCTGGGCGGCGATGAGAGGCGAAAGGGGGACGGGAACTTTTCACCTGCGTCTGAGTCGACTCGGGACGTGATGCGATTTCTGTCCGGTAGAGAACTCGAGTCGATAAAATAATAGGATTCCTATTTTTTTTTTCAACGCAGCGGTGGCATTTAACAAGGGTGTGTGTGTGTGTTTTGTTTTTGTAACGGATTTTTTTAATTTGGTTAGTTTTATCTTAAATTTAATTAACTATCAACACGTAATAAAATACGACTGTGGTTGTGAAGCGTTCTGCGTTAGGTTATCTTTCGGTTCAAAGGTAAATTTTGTGTCGTGAGGTTTTTATTGTTTTATTTGTTTTTATATCGCCATATCAAATATTTCTTTCATCTGCAGCGAAAGTCTCCAGCGGAAACAACGTGTATCCGTTTCTCATTTCCTTTGCATGAATTCTCAAGCCAATTTTCTTTAGTATTTCGCAGAACTATGTATTATTTCGGTATATGAGAAACAAATAAATAAATATTCGATAAATATTTCTCGGAAAAGCACCACCCCCATGAAATACAAAGAAATATGAATATTTAATAAAAAATGCCAAAATAACAAAGTCAAAAATGAAGCCAACTTAAACAACGAAACATGAAACCCCTTCCATAATAGACTAAATTAATCGACCCCGCTCACAAACGCATTTAAAAGCCCCTAAAACTCTTGTACCTCTAAAGTGTGCACCCTTATCGGGCCTGCTCTGGCTCCCATAGTCGCCGTGCCTTTTTCAGCTAATCAAAACATGATCTGGCTGTCTCAAGCTCCAGTGTTACCGATGTGTTGGCGCAGTCGAGTTACTCTGTCTTCCCGTGAGCCAGTGGCGGCTCTGGACTTGGATCAGCAGTGCGATTTCGTAACTCTGACTTTGCCGTTCTCGGTTATACAAAGTTAAAAAATTAGCATGGACAACAATGGGGATTTTATCCATCAGAACCGATAACGGCATAACGTAAAAGTTACAAAATCGCTAGGCTGGACTGACTCGAGGTCTTTCGGTTTCACTCCTCACAAGCAAAGGGTGAAGAGCCCGTTTTAAGTTCAACTGGTCATTTTCTGTATACCGATCCCCATCATTTCTCGACAACCTAACCAGACATTCACCTTTATGCCCCGCCACTGAGCAGATCTTCCACGGAATAGTTTGTTCCACAATTCTGCAAGATCCTTCAAGATATAGTTCCTCAAGATCGTGCCAGGATCTTGCAATGTCTAGCAGGGTCGAGCAAGATCGAATTTTCAATGGGAATGCCAGTGGCACCCACAAAAAATCTGACATTTTAGGAAATCTTAATTTTCATTTTGACGCTCGCGCCCGAAAATAGACACTGTATATCGGCTTGAGTGTAACTAAATGGAAAATAAAGCTTCCAAGCGTCGAATCACCAAGGAGCCGCTACTGGTGGAAATGGTCCTGGGTCCAGGAATTGAATCTCGACCCATTAACTCACCAGGATCGTGCAAGATCGTGCAAGGTCGTAGTAAGAATTTCCAGCAGGGATGCTAGTGCCACCCGCCAAAGTTACGACCTGCTCCAAAAGGCCGAATCGCAAAGCAGCCGCCACTGGGGGAAATAGTTGTGGGCCCGGACGGGTCGCATCGCGACCCATTCATTACGACGGCCAGCCATCGTCCGACACAGACTCGTCTCGAAGATGCGCGCGCCTGTCTCGCAAACGTGGACCGAATAGTGGATGCCGATCACGTAGCGCCAGGGGATTCGTCGACTCTGGTGCGAGCCAACAGACTCCGTGGGGCAGTGGCGGCTCGCTGGGGGTGTTTTGGGGGCTGTGGGGCGAGTACCGCTCGGGGTGGGGTCGATATTGGGGGAGAATTGAGATGAAATCTACACATTTTCTGTTATTTTATTTTATTTCATTGCAAAGATGGACAAAATTTTTGAGTTAAGTCTATAGTATATCTATGCTCCAATAATATATGACAATTCGGGCTCGTTTTAGTGAAGATAGGTTGGTGCTGGAAAATAATATGATCGATGCACATTCTCTAAAGCTATACTCGATCTGTGCGATATGCCTTCTTACTTACTTTCCGTGTCATTTCAGGCACAATTCTTCCGAAAATTCCTCGCAAAAGTCATTCACGTTGGCGTCTATGATATGACGTAGGGTAGGTACACGACACATGAAGTACCTAAAGGCGAGGAGGTGATTGATACTACACTCGAAGCATTAATTAGTCAAATTAGCGTTGGGAAAACGGTAATTTGGCTAGCAATCAAACTTCAAGTCGGAGGTCTCCACTAGTGAATTGCCTTTTCAGATTTCCAACATTTATAAATGGATGGGGGGGGGGGGGGGGGGGGGAAGTAGGTGTAAAAAAAAGTTCCAGATTTTGGCCTCCTGATCCTGCGAGAAGATCCATCCCCTAAAAAAGGTAATCGCCTTCTTTTCCGATTAACTAATACAAACTTTCATAGATATAACAAATATTCGAACCAAATCTTTGAAATCTTCAAATCTCCGAACAAATCTTCGGAGTAAACAATTTCTCATCGCTTGCTCAGGGGCTTCGGCCCCCATGAGCCCAAAGCCCCCCAGAACTGCTATACCTGCTCCCCTCTAGCTACGCCACTGCGGTTCTGGAATTGGCTTTTCATAGTTTTTGCGTAAGAAAACTCTGAAGGCCGAATGCAGGGGAACGTCACTAAGTGCGCACTCGAACCGAATCCGCACTAAGCGCGCACTTCGGGTAATTTGCAATGAAAAACTGTCCCCTAATTGCGGACTTAGTGGGAGAGCGCTCTCGGTGACGTCTCTGCATTCGGCCCTAATACCTCGATCACACACTACAGACTTGATCAAGATCAACTCTCTACGCCATCAAAGATGGCGTTGATTGGGTTTCCACAACTCAGTTATCTATTTAATCGTGATGAAATCATTCGGGAATCGTCGTGAACGCTCGGAAGAGTTCGTGATTATTTCAAAATCTGCCACCGGAAACGTTGCAACATTAACCTGGGAGCGTGTTCCGTGTGCTATGAGCTCGGTGATAAAGTGAGGTTAGATTCGTCGCGATTTCCGGTTGTGTTCGTTTTCCGAGCATATTCCGAACTAGTCCGAATGGCTTGATCATGATCAAGTAAAGAAACAAGTGTGAACACCAACTGATTTTTGAAACCCAATCAACGCCATATTTGATCGAGTTGAGGACTTGATCACGATCAACTCGTGTAGTGTGAACGAGGTATTAGAATATCTCAATCATCTTACTGGTGCAGTATTGTTTCTGTTGTTGAACTTCTCGACTCCTTCGGTCGGTTCTCTCCGGCTCTCTCTGGTTGTTGTGCGCAGACCACGATCCGCCACTGCCGTCTCTCTAGGTATCCACAAACAGCGTCTCTCGCCGACTGTCACGCCACACATTCCAATGTCGTTAATTCCACCCGTGAGCTCAACGAGGAGATCTCTAATTATCCTTCATGTAGAGAAACGACGCGATGATTTTCAGCCGCACACTCCGACGGATGAATCATGCGACGGTATGTAAATAAGGATGGAAAAGCTTGCGCGGAATCAGGGATCGGTGTTTTGTCTGGTGGACACAGATTGCACCTGGTCGAGAGATTAATTGATTTTTGACTGCGGTAATGTTGTACATTAATAGTGTATGATGTAATGGTGGTGTTTAGATTGTTTCAACATTTTAATTAATTTTTGTCTGTGTTTTTTTTTACGCTTTGACTTTGTTATGTGACTGCTTTTACGTTAGGTTTTCACAATGGGATTTTTTTCGGTTTTCAATGTTTTTGCCGCCATTTAAACGTATTAACATAATTAACTAGAAATGTATGGATGTATACCGTAAAGGAACACTCATTTTCTGTCATCTTCAAAGACAACGTTATTACAAAGTACACTGTAATACCTATCTCCTCAAATTCAAAGTAATGTTCGCTCGTTTGCAATAAATAACAATAACATCTATAAATCAAAGTGAAAATACGTTTCTTTATACGTCACAATGTTGAAATTTGAATACACGCATATACTTATTACCTTCAAGAGATGAGTAACCGTTATAGCCTTGCGCGTTTTGCATTAATTACCGTTTGAAAATGTCAACTTCTATTTTTATAAAATTACATCAATTCTTTTCTATAAAAAATTAAATCAGGTGTTCTTTAATTTGGTTGCGGCACAATGTGAGTATGACGTTTTTCTCCGATGTAAAGTTTCAATCTTGATTTCCATGAAGGTAGCGTAAATTGCTCGAAACCTTTTAGCCGAATCTCGATTTAATATAATATGATTACACGTGAAAACAAACTGGCATCTTTAGGTATACACCACATGGTTCTTGCTATCTTTACGGCTTCGAGGTGTGGTCCTTGCGCGCTCTATGTACACTCCTTACGAATTAGAATACAATCAAAATATATCAACACGTCATTTGTTAGAACTCGAAATACGGGGCCCCCATGCCGAGAGGATCAATCCTTCTATCATCAACTTTACAATATACCGCTTCATATTGTATACGTCTCCGTTATAAGTATAATATCAAATCAGTCGTGTTTTAACGGAGAGTTTCCTGAGTTTGGAAAAAATTTGTTGACCTGTGTTTCCGTATTCTTTGGCTATCGACCACACAAAAAAAAGTTTTATGTTGTAAGTCTAGAAAAAAAAGTGGGCTATCAAAACGTTCGCGCTATAATCCCATTCTTTGCCGAGAACGGCTCCCAATTTTCATGAACAATTTCACCGACCATTTTCCGAAAGCCGTATATATGTGTGCAACACTTATACTTTTTATTGAACCCGTAATTTTCCTCAACAACAACGTATATATATTTCCATGTGTATGATATTCACAGAATGTGGAACAGTGACTACTTTTTCTTGTATATATACATTGTCTGGTTCGCGGGCCACAGAAACAAATTATCAGCCACCACATTTTCTGTATTTTCCCTGTAATTTTCCGCACTGTGGTCGTGCAAACCGTCTGATGTTCGAACTAAAGCCTTGGTTGCTGGGTTCAAGCAAGTTACAATGCCAGGCACACACACACACTCACACACACACACACACACACACGTAGGTACCAATAAAAGACGACGAGCACAAAAGTTATATCATTCCAATTAGGGCCAATGGAAGGGCCCGTTGTTCCACCAAGCTAACACCCTAACAAGCACAGTTTATACACCACATTCCGTGAAGCACACCACCGTTTTTTCTGCACACCATTTTTAATTAAAATACGAAATTTCAAAACCTACTCATACACTGGTTTCTAATAATGTCACAAGATCGCATACATGCATACATTTATAGCAACGTTCAATTGCAGCTCTTACGCACTCTGATTACATCGCAATGGAAACGGCCTGATCCTTATAATTTCAAGGATGGAATTTGAAAAGGACGTCGCGTTCAGCGAGCAATCACAGACATGGGAGTGATTTCTGCAAAATGGTTCACATTTAAACTATTCAATGTTTGCCCGTCACCATGGCTCTCTCTCAACAATGTACGAATTAATGTGTTTGGATTTCCAACGCTTGTTTCTCATTCGTGACAGTCCCTCTATAGACGATCAATAATGAAAATGTCAACTGTACACAAGACAGCCTCACGTGCGTCGAAACATTCGTACGGGACAAAATCAACATGATTCTTAACAATTAATGCGTGAACATTGAGGTTTTTCCACATTTTTCATGGTGTCAAATGTAATATGTTAATCCAAATGAACGTACAGTAAAAAAAACTAAAGTGTGTGTTTGCCATAGCCTACACGAGACAGCTGTATTAATTTGAATCTATTTGACGTTTATCTTTATATACGTTTACAATATGGCGTGTTTTTCGGCTGGTTCGATAAGGTGACACTCCGTGGTCGAATTGCTGTGGAGAGTAAGTGTCACCTTGGTACATCGCGAGCAGCTTTCTGCCCACCATGGCTCGCTTTAAGGAGCCTAAAGACTTGTTGCTTTGGTCTCCGCAAAGGAGTGGACTATATTAAACTCTCACCAGATTTCAGTCATAGAGCAATTGTCCTTGATTTCTTGATATCCAACTAGAGAAACACCCTGTTTATATGAAAAAGCGGTTTGTATATTGTTACCATAGCAAAGAAATTATGTTATTGACTAGGCGAATCCTGACATCTGATTGTGCTGAAAATGTGGCAAAAAATCAAGGCATTCAAATAAACGGGGGTTTGCCCAAAACACTGTAGAGTAAACAATTATGAGTAGAGGAATTTTTTTAAGCACTTAATTGTATGTCGTCACAAATACTTTTTCCCCGCAAAAATCCACCCTCTCACTAAACTAAACATTTAAGAGACAGAATACGCAAAAAATCAAGCTTAGAAGTGTACCGTATTTTTGTCCAACATTGTGCATTAACTAATATCTTGACAGTGATTTGTTTGTGTGCAAACCAAGCCCTCTTAACGCTCGCACCCACACAGCTCTGTTGCCCGCTCTGCGAAGACTCCGCGCGGCCTGAGATTTACAAAAGACCAGCTCTGATCTACACCCGAACTTATCTGCTTTCTGTTGCGTACGGAAACGCACGTCCCGACTCGACTTCTCTACATAAAGTAACTTTGCCCCCGCGCAGCGAAAAGCAAAAAAAGTTTGCTATCCGTCAAAGACCGCGGGCCGAACGCCGATCTGACATAACTGTACCTATACCCCATTTTGCCGAATAAGTTCTGTTCACGCGGCTGCATGTGAAGGCAAACGCGCTGGGTTTCATTTTATCCCATCGGTTTGGTGGGTGGATATCGTGTTGAATTCACATTTAAGCGATTTGTGTTACTTTATTGAGACATAAGAGTATTGAGATGCGATTTTTGATTTTGTTCCTGTTACCAATAGAACAAGTTAATTAACGCTCTTATCTCGTATTTGAGTGAACAAAGCTATGGGCTAGCTCTTCAGATCACCGAAAAAGCAAACAAATAGTCGCTATACCTACTTCACATATAAGGAGCTTGAAAGTATAATAGGTCTATAATAATGGTGTTCCAATTTGAAATATAGATGCCCGAACTGACAGAGATATACCTTAGGCTTAATCCCTGGACATTTAAGACCTCGCCCAAAGCTACACTATTATGCTAGAGTAATATAGTTTCGAAAACTTTATCATAGTTTTTTGGACGTGAAGTTATTTTGTGGCAAATTTGACCACTTTTTTCAACTCTGGAGCATCGCAACTAAACTCGCAAAAACGTTAAGAGTAACTGCGCGTGCTATTTCGGCTGTAAATTTAAAAACTACTCAACTCCCACTTGAAATTCCAACCGAGAAAATGGCTAAAACGGGCCATTAGGGCAGGAAAGTGATTTCTGGGACGAAATATGAAGCGCCATCAGCAAGCTCTAGTTTTGCATAATATATTAAAAAAAAAAGAAACAAAATTATTGGCATCTAATTGGCTCTCAAAATCTCTCGGCTTTACATCTCATAATATACGAATATCCCTCACTACTCAAATCTGGTCAAGTATATATCTGGATCTGAAATCGCCGTATATACAGTGGCGTAACTAGGGGATCAGGCATACCAGTGCTCTGGGGCCTCGGGATCAGGGCGTAACTAGAGGGGAGCAGGCATACCAGTGCTCTGGGGCCTCGGGATCAGGGCGTATCTAGAGGGGAGCAGGCATACCAGTGCTCTGGGGCCTCGGGATCAGGGCGTAACTAGAGGGGAGCAGGCATACCAGTGCTCTGGGGCCTCGGGATCAGGGCGTAACTAGAGGGGAGCAGGCATACCAGTGCTCTGGGGCCTCGGGATCAGGGCGTAACTAGAGGGGAGCAGGCATACCAGTGCTCTGGGGCCTCGGGCTAAGTGCGTAACTAGAGGGGAGCAGGCATACCAGTGCTCTGGGGCCTCGGGCTCAGGGCGTAACTAGAGGGGAGCTGGCATACCAGTGCTCTGGGGCCTCGGGATCAGGGCGTAACTAGAGGGGAGCAGGCATACCAGTGCTCTGGGGCCTCGGGCTAAGTGCGTAACTAGAGGGGAGCAGGCATACCAGTGCTCTGGGGCCTCGGGCTAAGTGCGTAACTAGAGGGGAGAAGGCATACCAGTGCTCTGGGGCCTCGGGCTAAGTGCGTAACTAGAGGGGAGAAGGCATACCAGTGCTCTGGGGCCTCGGGATCAGGGCGTAACTAGAGGGGAGCAGGCATACCAGTGCTCTGGGGCCTCGGGCTAAGTGCGTAACTAGAGGGGAGCAGGCATACCAGTGCTCTGGGGCCTCGGGCTAAGTGCGTAACTAGAGGGGAGCAGGCATACCAGTGCTCTGGGGCCTCGGGATCAGGGCGTAACTAGAGGGGAGCAGGCATACCAGTGCTCTGGGGCCTCGGGCTAAGTGCGTAACTAGAGGGGAGCAGGCATACCAGTGCTCTGGGGCCTCGGGCTCAGGGCGTAACTAGAGGGGAGCTGGCATACCAGTGCTCTGGGGCCTCGGGATCAGGGCGTAACTAGAGGGGAGCAGGCATACCAGTGCTCTGGGGCCTCGGGCTAAGTGCGTAACTAGAGGGGAGCAGGCATACCAGTGCTCTGGGGCCTCGGGCTAAGTGCGTAACTAGAGGGGAGAAGGCATACCAGTGCTCTGGGGCCTCGGGCTAAGTGCGTAACTAGAGGGGAGAAGGCATACCAGTGCCCTGGGGCCTCGGGATCAGGGCGTAACTAGAGGGGAGCAGGCATACCAGTGCTCTGGGGCCTCGGGCTAAGTGCGTAACTAGAGGGGAGCAGGCATACCAGTGCTCTGGGGCCTCGGGCTAAGTGCGTAACTAGAGGGGAGCAGGCATACCAGTGCTCTGGGGCCTCGGGCTCAGTGCGTAACTAGAGGGGAGCAGGCATACCAGTGCTCTGGGGCCTCGGGCTCAGGGCGTAACTAGAGGGGAGCAGGCATACCAGTGCTCGGGGGCCTCGGACTCAGGGGGGCCTCGGACGTAGGGGGCCTCTGCGAGGTATGATGCCCCTGTCCCCCCGGGTTCGAAGATTTGTTATATCTATATGAAATTTGGTAAAAGTTAATCCGAAAATAAGGCTTTGACCTTTTTTAGGGAACAGATTTTCTCACATGAGACCAAAACCTGGTACATTTTTACATCTGGTTCTTTCCCCCGCAATTTATGAATTCTGGAAATCTGAAACGGCGGGCAGTTTTTTTTTGCTTGGGTGCCTCCGATTTTTAGCTACGCCACTGGCCAAATAGGTATAATAACTATTAGATTATACATCATTCTATATACAAAGATGGCCCGGATTCTGTAGCGTCCAGTGCTAAACAACAACATGATCATGCAGCCTCCTAACAGAGCTCCAACATAATATGGACCCCATGGACCACAGATATACTTCACAGATTGATCATCAATGCTTTAAATGTGAAATTCAGACTTTTTAGGCGAGAGGAACGCCAGTTAAGAAATAATCGGTTGTCGTTTTGGTCGAATTTCGCATAAATTTAACATTAAAACGTTACGTTTCCTGGCTTCAAATGTTGGTGTAAACTTTTGAAAAAAAAATTAGTTGCTATATTTAAAACGGATATTTGAAACGGGTATATACTATATTTTTTGTAGTATTTTGAAAACTGACAGCGGAAGGAATTTTCAAACTTTGAGGCATTTTTTGAAAATTCCCTCCGCTCTAAGTTTTCAAAATACGACAAAAAAATGATATTATCCGCCATTCAGCAATTCTTTAACAACGCGCGTATTTTTTTCAAAATGTTAAGTTAACATTTGTAGTCATGGATACGTAACGTTTTAATGTGAAATTTACGCGAAAATCGACCAAAACAACAACCGTTTACCTTCTCTCTTAAGGCTTTTGGTGTGGTTGTTGGTGATTATTTCATGAAGCTTTATTTTAACTTTCTATTGGTATTTCGTGGTTATAAATCACACAATTTGTTGCTAAAAGTGTGAGGATTCCGTAGACCCTGGTTTCGTTGCAATCGGACAAACGGTGTGGCCAGAAGTTTGTATCCAGTAGGAGGTAAATTCTGCGCGGGAAGCGGCCTGAGGATACGCTCAATATTTCGACGAAACAGGCTTGTTTTACAACGCTTGAAAATCCTAGATGAGTGAATATTTTTTGAGATTGGCAAACACACAATTTGTTGCCAAAAGTGTGAGGATTCCGTAGGCACGGGTTTCGTAACGATCCGACAAAAGGTGTGGCCACAAGTTGGTATCCAGTAGGAGGTAAAATTTGAGCGGGAAGTGGCCCGAGTAAGCACTCACTCCAATAGTCTTAAGATAAACATAAACCCATGGAGTGTCTGTGTGCATGTGTACCTACCATCTGTGTCATCTGGCTGTGGGGCCCACAAAACGGCACGTGGGACTCGTGATCGGCTCTGACATATTGGGCCGGCGCTAGGCAGCTTGTACGTACGCCCACAGCATCCACGCCGGAGCAGCATCAATGTTATTTGGGGTGCGGTCTCTGGACATCTCACACGTTTCTTATGAGTTACATTAATACATGTTCAGGTCGTTGTTTAAATTTCCGTTTGCCGATTTTTGACGCGGATCAAAGCGTATCAATTTGTTGGCCGCGTGAAACGAGACGGTGTGATTATTTTTGTCGACGATGTGGTTTGGGAAACATTTAAATGCCATTTTTTGTGGATTTATGCAGATAGACGTTGGTATACACACGTTTTTATAGCAATTTTGACGACTATAACGATATAAGTATGTTGCGATGAAAATAATCGTTCATCGTTTATGGACATCAATTTCGCGCTCCTTAAAAAGGACATGAGAAATCCAGTTATTTAACCAAAGAATATTATTAAAATTCAGGATGATGATATATAATATCGCTTAAATGCCGTGCTGATAGAAAAATCGTTTTCAATCTGGCTCAACTGTGTAATGTATATTGTGCCAAAAGATAATAAGACAGCGATTAATTTCGCTTTCATTATGATAATTTCTCAACCCACTAACGATTAAACTCCAAAACCTCTATAAACATCGTCGTCTCGACATTGCCCTCCAAGGATCTCAGGCACAGCGCTCTCTTTGCTTTGATCTGTTCATGCTAGATAATTGGCGTCTGCGCAAATTCTAATGACCGAGACCTCTAGTTATATACATGCAATAAGACGACGCCAAATCTCGAGGTTTAATTAAAGGTTAGATGCACAAAGTCTGCATGTCCGTTACAATTCATTAGCGTATTCGCACGCTGGCCTAGTATGTGGCCGAAGATGGAACAAAAGATTTTGCAGCGCTCTGGCCATGAGCATGGTGGTCCATAGCGACACGAACTGCCTCGAGGCGTTTGAGTCCATGCGTTGGCCACGAATTTAGACTGATACATGCATGGTCTAGGAACTGTCTGCAGCGAACGTCAGATCTTTACAGCCCAAGACACGTGTAATGAAGATTGATGAAAGACTTACACATGTTTGCTATGGGTCTGTGAGTTTCTATCACTTGAACTGCGCTGCTAATATCGCTAATTTATTGTTGTTTGCAGTTAAAATGTATTAGTCTAAGTGCTACTCAGTTTTGCGAGTTGCCTGTGATTTTTCTTGCCATGTACGCGGCAACACTCAAATATTTTCACGCCCTCTATCGGCAGATTTTTTGTGCTTTTTTTCGCGCATTGCTGTGTTTGTTTTTCCGGCCATTGCTCGGTCAATATTAAGAGAGCTAGGTTATCGTTTCTTTCGATTCCTATCTCAGCTGTATTAAGTGTGAGTATACCACTCTGGAATTACTTTTGTCACGGAGCGAAACTATCTAGTAGCCATGGCTGGGCACTGCTCAAATGTTTACTGAAACGCGTAATAGCACAGATATACGGTTACACAGATTTTCCACCAAAGCAGCTGCGCGACAGGCCTCCAGACAATAATAGTTTCGCCGCCAGTCAAGGGATGGAGCCACTGTCAGCTGTTATATCACCTGTAGCCAAGACATACTTGGTAACTTTCAAGACTTAAAAAATGAAAAAAAGGTACCTAACTCCTACGTAATTGTTTTGAAAGTGCATCGTCCACCTTCCAGGGGCCAGGAAATCAACAGATCAAGGCCCCTTAGTCAAGATGCAAGTTAGCGCGTCCCGGCTTCGGCTGCGTGCATCTTTTAATCGACGCCAGCTGCCGATGTCAAGTAGCGAGGTTGTCGACTTTTCGCGTGTGATCGAGTATATTCGGGCAACTTCGGCACTTTACGAGTCCTGCAGCTTCGTTTTCTGTGTGTTTATCCCGCTTAGCACCTTAAGGGTCAACTGAATCTTGGTGTTTGGAATGTCTGATCTATTTTCATCTTAAGATAGCAAGGGGTATGGACGTATATAAGGGAACCCCCGCTAACTGTGATGGATCAAACACATCGAAACTGCCATAAGCTTTTTGAACGGTGAACATATACCCCATTTTCCCTTACATTTTCATGCTTGAGAGAGAGCTAAGAGTTTTAAAACTAACGGAGGCGTTATATATGGCCCATTGCATGGATTGCAAGTTATGAATATCTTCTTTCATTTCTAGCAGCAGTGGGCTTTTTACGCGGTCAGCTCATTGCCTCTTCTTATATTGACTCTGCCATGTTTCCCATCAAAGAGATCAAATTTTCGTCAAAATTTCCCGCTATTTATTCGCACCCATTTCTGTAACATTCTGACATCACTGCTGTGCGGGTGTCAAAATGGAACCTGGCGGTCAACACAAAAACGTTCTAATGATCAAACTAGTAGCAGCTATCCAAATTATTGCAAAAAGTAGAAAACGAAAATGAGGAGAACCTATCCTACTATAGTATCCACTAGGGCGAACGCAATTTGTGTTGCGTTGAAGATGAGCGTAGCGGTTTGTATATAGCGCATAAAAAGATTGAGGCAAAAAGCCTAAATCATGGAGCAGCAAGCCGGACCATAGCTTTTTCGAAAATTCTGATCACTAGAAATTGTAAACGATTCTGGCCTTTCTTTGTTTCTGTCCGAGCTGTAGGGTAGCGGAAATATGCTCATTTTGAGGTCATAAAGCAATGTGCATGTTAATACATAGATGTAACTCATGCCCAAGGGTGTTTATTGGGTTTTATTGGGTTGGTTTTTATTGGGAAAAATCTGGTGTGATGTTTCGATTTGGTTTCGATGGTTTCCAAAGGCAAATCGAAATTGGGAACATTTGAAAAAAATACGCACTTTTAAATAAATTTCCGTACTTTTCCAAACATGCCCAATTGTCGAATTTTGCTCTTTTTTCTGCTTTGAAAGTGAAAGGTGTGGAGGATTTTCTTGAAAAACGCAGGGGGTCTAAGTTGAGAACAAAAGTAGACACCCTGAAAATTTCATCCCACTCGGAGCAGGCGTTTGGCCTGTAGAGCGCGCGCAAACACACATACAAAAAAACAAAAAAACAAACACACACCAAGTGTTTTTTTTAGCAGTAGTGAAATTGATGATTTCGCTTCGCTCGCTACGCTCATCAAAAATATCGCAGGAAATGTTTTCGTTTCGTCCACTTCAATTTATATGCAATAAGTTGACTACTTGTTTCGTATGGTTTAGTCGAGCTCGCAACGAAGATTTACAACACAATCGAGTTCTGTTGTGACTCCATAGTTGATCTCAACTAGAAGTTGAAAAACTTTGTAAACCCGGGCATTTATGGAGATGTAAATCAACTGTCCATCTCAGTATGAAAATGGAGTGTAGATGAAAACGCTTCTCGACTTCATAATTGATTGTAGGTTGGTGTATACACAACAAGTACGGCACATACTCTATCAGATGCAGCGAATCATACTACAGACATCTTCATTCTTCATGTACCTGAACAATTCCGCCGAGTCCGCGCCTTCCATAGGAGATGCAAGCGCGATCGAACCCGAACCGACGACAACCGAAGTTTGCCGAGCGAATAATAATTGCGTATTTTGATTGACGATCGCCGGAAAGTGACAGCATTTGCATGTCGTTCATTGAATACGCGACTCGAAAGCTTCAATGCTTCAGACAGACTCTCAATTTCCGCTTGCACGTCGCTTCCCTTCCATGTCACCTTCTCTGTACGCTTATATTTGTCCTCTCCCAAGTTTCATCCTCATCGAGACCCTGTTTTTTTACACGTTACATTTACACCTTTTAGTTTGTGTTTGTATATCATGTTACATTTATGTTTGTTTGTTTTGATTTCGTTGACGATTTTGTTCGCCTTGTTTTGTCTGTATCATTTCATTTAGTTTAGTTTTTGTGTTGTTTGGCTCATTGCAGGGGTTTGAAGAAGGCTCTGGTTCCGGCGAGCCGCTGTTCGTGGACGAGGATGGAGAGGTAAGCGCACCGATGTTGACTTTGGTGGATGGGGAAGGTGGGTTTGTAAAGTGTGCGGGGTTTTGGGACTTGGTCCCCAAACAACCCCGAAACAACGTAGGCATGCATCGATACAGCAATATACCTGTTGGCATGTGGCAGGACACACAGTAAGTTGAGTTTGAAGGAAAGTTTACTGTCAATCGCTGCACGCACAATTCGTACAAGACTTTAAGGGCCACTCTATAAATATAGACAAAAAAAGTTTCCGAGATTTTATGGTTTGTATACCGGAGGCTATTTCAATAGCAATTTCAATTTCAATTTTAATTGCAACGTTTCTTTCTTGAAGGTTTCGCGTAGCTATTACAAACATTTGTGTAAAATCACCGATTCTGTGCTATAACTGCGCGTATAACTCTTTAAAAAAAAACGTGCTCAATAGAATAACACCACAGATAATTGTAACATTCGTTTCATTTTAAGAAGAGTGGATTTGCATCTTCCTCGAGGACCAACTGCTGATCGACACGAGCTAATAGTGTCTAGCTGCCTAAAGAGCCTTTTGTTTACCTTAAGGTAGTAAGTTTTTAAACTCATATCTCGTGTCTAGCAGCAGTGGGCCTTTTGAAAGATGCAAAACCACTCTCATTCTTACCGTGAAATGGAGAGTAGCGTCAGAAAGTGCATACGCTGGATGCTAGAGGCAAATCCGTGCAGATATTCCGCGCTTGATCATGACTTTCCTCCTGAATTGCCTCATCGGGGTGGGGGTGTATGATGGAAGCGTATTCTGGAGAGTTGCCGGAGGCTGCCAGGCTGCGGATCTCTGTTCCTCCGCGCATCCCACGTGATTGCTGCAAGCTCCTTCTGCGGTGGAGCGCGCTCCCTGATTATCTACTCTAATTCAAGAATCCGTTTTGATACTGATATAGCTATAAGGATAGCGCTAAGGTTTTGCCAGAAAGCAAGTTCCGGGTTTTGCCACCGCGCTGCTGGCTTTCGTTTCCACAACGGCCAGATGGTCGATAAGCCCCGCGTATAACTCTAAAAACTAAACGTGCTCGATGGAATGACTTCACTTTCGAAATATAAAATCGTGTATTTTTCTCTGTTTTTCGTCATCAAAAATTCTAAATGCATATTTTCTGTAAACGTATTCCTCAGCGCGGCCATGTGGCTGGAAGATTGTCGCTGTCTGCATTCGTGATTCGGGAGCTCAGTGCATCACCACGTCGAGGTCTAAATGCGAATGGAAGACTAATAAACACTGTGGAAATGTCACGTGACCGCGCTCTTCTGGCAAAACATGCGCTTTATAAAAATGTCTTTTTGATAGAGACATGAACATAATTTCGTTAATGCGAAGCGTATAGGCTATTTTTAATGGGATACGAACGCAAAAAAATAGCCATTGACAATTAAGTTAGTTAAATTCTTGCCAAGATTCACCTGACAATTTATGAATACGGCACCCATCCAAATGTAATTCCAAAGTCTATACCAATCTATATAATATTAAAGCTTTTATTAATACCATATAAAATCTGGAATCGAACACGGTTGTGATCACTGATTATTCAAAGGACCCCTCGACCATTCATGTGTTAATTATTCTCGAAATTTTATTGTCATTTTCCAAATCAAAATAACATCCAGCGGACAAAAAGAGGATGTACGATAGACAAAAAGGGGGTACATATTGATGTACCAGAATAAACTAGAAAGAAATAAAAGTACTTTTACATAATATGTAGCAATCATTGCATGGTGTTGCGGCCAGTTATTGCAGAACTATCAAATTTGCGCTGAAAATACATTTCACAGACAACACTAAAATTAGGATATACGCTCACGTCGGATTCCATTTCAAAATTGATGTCTGGGAATTTTCATTGCGAGCGTTATTCGTGATTTTGACTCCCCCCCCCCCCCCCCCCCCACCCCACCCCACCCCACCACGACCAATCCGAAACAACACGTACGTACCTAGTTGAGGGTGTCAAACTTTGGCGAGGGCTCGAAAAGTTTGACCCAGATGCAAATGCATGTGCGAGACGAGGGAGTCGCGTATCATCCTGATAGACATGGCAATTAAACTTGTGTTTGCTCACCGAGTTCCGAATTCCGCCGCGTGGCGGAGCGCTCGACGATTCGCTCTTTGTAATTTCAAAAATAATCACCAATATGACATGTATCCATGGGACGGCGCTCGGGCCTGGCTTGTCCCGCGAGAAGACAATGCCCCCCCCCCCCACCCCCCAAAGCTGGAATTTTCTTTAATTAAATCCGAAAGTCGATCAGTTTTATTGCCGTGCTATTGTTTCAGAGTTCGGAAATATCAAATTTGACGCCTCTCACAAAAGTATACGGATAAATTTTTTTATTTTATTATTGTAAAGCTATTGGAGGACAATGCATTTTAACGTGCGGGCTATGAGACGGTTTGAAACGCTAAACAGCGATAACATTTTTGAGCCCAAATCGGCGTGCCTCCCCATGTCAATTTCGGGCTCGCTGGTCCCCTGGCTTTTTACAAGTGCCTCAATCCAGAGTTAAAGTATACGAGTTAATATATTTATCATGGCAACCGCCAAAAGGATGCCCGTTAAATTTATCTCTTTTAGCCCAGAGTTCAAAAATATTTACAGAGGGTAAAAAATCTAGCGTCGTCACTGCAAGCAGCACAAATAGCAACCGGCTATTTAAGTTACTAATCGGTCAATTGCATGTTTTCAATGGAGCATGCATCAGGATTCGGTCTTCAAAGTGCACGTGTGCTCAGAGTTTTACATTTCCACGTGCTCTGCATGACAAACATGTGTATGAATATTTTGTTGCTTTCCGCGATTCCAAGCGAAGGTGCTGCTCCCTCATGCATGGACCCAGAGACGCGGCTAAATTTAGAAGTTCGATCTCGCGACAATTTGCAGACGACAGTGCATTCAACGACGGCCTCCCCTCGAATGGACATTCTTCTTCTGTCAAGTGTCGTTTCTTTCTGGGTCTCATATAAGTTTGTCTCACATTTAACATTGGCAGTTATGTTTATTTTTTTAACATTACCATTGAAGGTTATTTTTTGAGTTCGATCTCAATAGTGTATCGCGTAAAAGAATCTTTATAATTTTTCTCTATCTTGATTGTTTGGTTTGATTTGTGGTTTTATCAAAATAGATATACACATTATTTTTTTACATG
Source organism: Nemoura dubitans (assembly GCA_921293005.1). NCBI lineage: Eukaryota > Metazoa > Arthropoda > Insecta > Plecoptera > Nemouridae > Nemoura > Nemoura dubitans. The sequence continues at coordinate 6,095,455 of OV121076.1, forward strand.
TAGGGAAACAATAAGCACTTATCAATAATATCGTGTGTATCACGGTAACCTTACTTATTACTTGTCAGGACGGAGCTGTACTCCTTCAAAGGATATTAAAACGAGTACGGACACATTTTAAAGATCAAACCTAAGAAGCATCTAAACAATTCGTGCTGTTGGAAGGGAATCGTACTATTACTTATAGTAAATGCTTGCATCTGCGTTAAAACATTTAGTTCTCTCCACCGGCATTATATTTGGGGGTCACCCAACCAACACCCGACTTAGCGCAATGGTGCTTAACTTACGTGATCTAAACGTTACGACAAAAAACTGTGTTTCCAACAAGCCTGACCACTGAGGCCATATAGCCAGTACACACTACGCTTTGTGCACGCTTTCGAGCCCTCAGGGCTGGGCCCGTCGGAGCCCGAAACGCTCTGAGAGGCCGTGAACGAGACGGATTCGCAATGCACACTGCGCTTTGGAGCCCTCAGGGCTGGGCCCGTCGGAGCCCGAAACGCTCTGAGAGGCCGTGAACGAGACGGATTCGCAATACACACTGCGCGTTGGAGCCCTCAGGGCTGGGCCAGTCGGAGCCCGAAACGCTCTGAGAGGCCGAGAACGAGACGGATTCGCAATACACACTGCGCTTTGGAGCCCTCAGGGCTGGGCCCGTCGGAGCCCGAAACGCTCTGAGAGGCCGAGAACGAGACGGATTCGCAATACACACTGCGCTTTGGAGCCCTCAGGGCTGGGCCCGTCGGAGCCCGAAACGCTCTGAGAGGCCGAGAACGAGACGGATTCGCAATACACACTGCGCTTTGGGGCCCTTAGGGCTGGGCCCGTCGGAGCCCAAAACGCTCTGAGAGGCCGATAACTAGACGGATTCGCAATACACACTGCGCTTTGGGATCCGACGGGCTCAGAACACTGGCTCGAAAGCGTGGTGTGTATTGGCTATCACCGACTTTTGGTTTCTATCCCGATTCGCATCTTTGTGCAATTGCGGCGTCAGATACGAAGGTAAACAGTTAAAAATGCTGCGAGTTTTCCCCCTTCTTTTTTTACCAATCTTATTTATGAGCGTCCTCTGATATGTTATTTCTCTTCCTCTTGAGACACAAGGGAAATTTAATTCGATCTCGTCTTGGATATCGTTACCTTCGATTTCTGAATAACATAAATCTCCTAATCGGATCCAGCCTACTCCCTTACCTCGAATAACATCAATGCCATCTCCAACTTTATTGCAGCGTGCCATAAAATGATACATGTTGCTATTAAGGTTATATTGTATCATTTATCTGCTGCCGACTGTTAAAATATGTTACGCTTGTCAATCAAAATCAACTATGACAGACGCAGCTTCTAAAACAATAGACTCACTTGAGTTTTGTATATGTTTCAAGAGACAATTATGACTTATTGCTACATATGAACACGAGTTTAGCTGTACCTCCTCAAACAAAGGCAAAATAATGGCAAATGCATCTCGTCAAAATATTGTTAACTGTCTACTTGTTGAACCAACGTTATTTTATTTCAAGAGGACCATTAATTTTCTAGCTACCGCCTTTTCTTATCCGCTGTAGGCCACCCAGAAAGGCCTTTATGGGACCTTCCCAGGACAACCAATTCGGTAATGTTGTCGAAATATCGGATACCTGTCATCAGATCAAAAAATATACGCATATTTCTACCGTCATTCTTTTGTGTTGTGATCACATTTTTTCAGAGAGAGGTTTTGGCGCAATTTTCTTAGGATTTCTTTTCAAATGTAATATGGAATCTAGTTTATATGCTCAGAATACCCCGCTTCCTGATTTCCTGATCGGCTCAGCTCCTGTTTCATCCATTTCGTGGAATCCTTCGGGAATCAAGCGCCTAATAATGCTGCCATGGCAACCCACCCCTGAAACTCCATGAATTTAAAGTGAAACGCAAAAACAATGAATATTCAATGAATGGTTCGACTAATGTACTACATGTCAATAAAAAGTTTACACAATTGCCGAGTAGCCGTAGGTACACAAATATATGTACCATCATCTGAATAGAAAGCAATCAGATTTTTCTCCCGCCACCAAATAAAAAAATACATGTTCCCCTTTTCAAGTTCGACGCAGACGTTTCGGGTTTTGACTCCTGTCCTTTGTATCTTGATCGTCGATCGCTACAAACCTCAAACCTTCTCCCAGTGACACAATCATAGCCAGACTTTATGTATCAAAATGTCATCCATCATATTCTCGCTTCACCGGCATTCATTACAGTCAACCCTGTACGTAACTCCAGCCAAAACCCCGCGACACAAAGACAATCTCTATGTCCTTTTCAATATCGGAAGAAGAAAATGTAAAACTCTTGCCAATTGTTAACCATGCAACAAACAAGGTGATCGAAAATGTTCAAGTAGCCAAATTCCTTGGTCTAACGATCGACAATAAACTGAAGTGGGGCTTTCACATCGAGAGCCTGGCGTCCAAGTTATGTAGCGCACTTTATTCAGTGAGGGAAATTCGCAAAATTGCAGACATTAAAACAACAAAAATGGTATATTTCGCAAATTTTGAATCTAGAATACGGTATGGACTAGAATTCTGGGGAAATGCCAGCAAAAGTAAAAAAATATTTGTTCTCCAAAAAAAAGTAATTAGAATCATAATGGAAAAAAAAAGAAGGACGCACTGCAAGCCACTTTTTAAATCGCTGCAAATTTTAACTTTTTATAGTTTATACATTTTAATAATAACTGTGAATATTAAAAAAAGATTTGATAGTTTACCTAAAATTAAAGACCAACACCACTATTTTACCAGAAACAGGGAAAATATTATTAAGAACCATCACAAAACCCTGAATTCACCAGAAAATGTAGGAGTAGACATTTTCAATAGGCTGCCGGAAAATGTAAAAAACACACCTTCTCTATCTGAATTTATAAAACGGTTAAAAATTTTGTTAATTGACAAGGCATGCTACAGTGTCAGTGAGTTTATAAGCAGTCTTTAATATAAGTATTGGTTAATTTTTGTTATTTCTTGTATTTATGAATACTTTTTTAAGTTTTACATCTGTGTGATTTTATATATATTATATTTTATAGACTCTTTGATTCTTTGTTTTATTGACAAATGCCTGCGAGCACAATTTTAGTATTCTTATTTTTATTAATAGTATTTTATTGTATTTCTATTGTTATTTGTCAATCTTATATTGATCAAAATATGTCTGTACACCAGCATTTTTTTAATGTAATGGTTTAAAACGACAATAAATTAAATTAATTAATTAACACCCGATCGTACACACCCACGTCACGGGCGAACGATGGTCCCGCGGTGCTGGCAGCCATATCATTATCACTCCATTCACATCAACTTATCACCGGTGTTATGTTATCTTAAGGTCGAGTCGTGACTTTTCATATGTTCGTGATTTTATTGTGTTATCTGTCGTGGAATCTTTGAATTGTGCTACCAGGCGGACCTCTGAAATCAGAGAGAAGGGTTTCTTTTTGTTCCTGCTGGCCTTTTTATTAGGCTACCGCGTTTTTATATACCAACTGGGATGCAGTTACTATCTTTTCGATCGCCTGTTATAACAAGACATAATGAAGCAGTCTTGCGCTTACAGTTCGGTCTCTTATCTCGGTACAAACCTGATTTGTTCTGCTAAATTGTTTGTTTTTCGATCCGAAGTGGAATTGAACACAGAAGCATTGGAATGTAAATAAAATGGCAGGCACAGAAGAAATAGATTCCTAGCTCTGGGCACATACTCATTAATTTATCAAATCTTTTGACAAATTGTCCGTGAACTCTTCGAGCAATTTGCCAGCGATGGAATTCAGATAATCACGTTCCAATCGTATTCATTTCTAACGACGCATGTATTTACCATCACGATTAGATCTCAGCCGCCATACTCGACATAGCCGCGATTAAAGCATTCCTCCGTCCCATTGCGCATGCTCCACGTGGTCCATCTGAGTGAATCTCTTGGCATCCAGGAGGGAGGTCACCTCCACCCAGCTTGAGACATAATCACGACCAAGGTATGAATGCTGACCTGGAAGCAAAACAAATCTGCAAGTTTGGTAAAAAATCACTTTCTGGGTGGCACAAAAAGCATTCCCCTCAGTGGCGCTATTAGCCCAGTGGGCCCTGGTGGTCGAGAGGCCATCAAGTTTCTTTTTAAAGAACCGATTGCTATAAGAAAATCAGTAGAATAAGTGAAATACCGGAAATATGAGACAAATGAGGTGATTACCATTTTGTTAGGGAATTGATAAAAAAAATTGAGCGATTACCTTTTTTTTGAGAATGGACTTTTTGAAGTGGGCCCCAAAAGTCCACCACGCCTTGGGGCCTCTGTCATTTTTGAAAGCACAATTACCTAACACACCATCCGAGATCAAACAACCCTTCATCTACACGTGTATTTCCCCAAAACTCTGTGTCAGTGTTTGCCGCCAGGAGAAGGTGTTCCCGCGTGAACCTCCGCGTCCCACCAAAGGATGCTGCATCATCCTAAATAACTCCGAATCTCGAATCACTCTCGAATCATGTTCGAAAACCGCTCGAACAATGCGCGCACGGCGACCATCACGAAACTTTATTATACAACGACCAACAATTTAATAAACCAACACCTTTTACAGCCATGCGGCATTCAATTGATTTCACGTGGCTTGTAATTGAGATTGCCCAGTGCACAGACGAATCTCTTCTTGTACATGTGAAGCTGTAATGTTGTCAGGGCTCCAGGGTATCTAACCACGTTTATGTGTGTGTCTGTCTGTCTGTCTGTTGTTTGTTTGTGTTAGACGCGTTTGTTTATTGTGGACCTGGTGTTTGCTTTTGTGAATATAAATTAGAGAGAGCGCGCGCTGGGATAGAGAGAGCATTTTTATTATCATTATTCTTGTGCGCCCAATTAATCTGGATGATTTATCGATCCAAGATTTTATTATTTTATTGTGAAGAAGAGGTCGTAAGATTACCGGATCGGTAAGTGGTCACTCACTGCTGCCTTACATCTAGACGGGTATGACGTCGAGGTATACGGTATGGGTTTGGTCGTGCTAGTGGTAAGTATACCCGACCCTGTATACCTGTGCCATTCCAAAGTGATGCATGAACTAAGTTGGCCGTAAAGGTCAATTTTATATAAAACGCACAATTTGAGCAACGATGCAACTCAGAAACATACGTGTAGACATTGAAAGCAATTGCTTATACACAATATGGTATTTAATACTTTATGGACCAGTTTTCTCGACTTTGGGTGATCGGGGGTGGGGGGATTGGGTTCTTAGTCCGCAAGAAAATTGTGAACTACAGTAATTTTTGGTGCAAATATAATGCGTTTCAGGGGATTTCGAGCCTGAAAACAAATACAGAGTTGGGCCTCACTTTGTGGAGGTCGCATTGGAAACTTCGTATCCATTTGTTCCCTCCAATGAGCAGCGCACGAGACAAGAGTTTCTGCCCGCATGTGGCCCGCGAGCCTCGGGTTGAACACCGCTGTGTAACGCAGTCTCGTGGCTTAGGGAGGCGGAACACACTGATATATACGCGCACTTTGCTCCCATTTCCGGGATCTTATTTGCATTTCCATGCTAACCGAACTTCGGTGTGTCAAAGGCGGTCAACTGCGCTCGAGGAACTATTTTTTAGTATTTTTATTACAGTTGGAATTGTTATTACCTATATAGTGCAAAATATATTTGCCAAAAAGCCTTACGGCTTGTCTGTGGGGAAGATAAAATTACAATTTAGCAAGGTATTCGTCTTATAAGTACAAACAACAGCAATAAACTATAATACCTTTGAGAGGAAATTGTTACTGGTTTATGCAGATACCACGGTTTGCAAATGATGGAAGGGAGGCGAAGCTGAAAAAATGTGCACCCGAACCGGGATACGAACCCGGGACTTCCTGCTTGCCGGGCAGGTGCTCTACCAACTGAGCTATTCGGTAATGCACCTTCCCGGCATGCAGGAGGTCCCGGGTTCGTATCCCGGTTCGGGTGCACATTTTTCTGTGATCTTATTCGCCTCCCTTCCTATAATAACTTTTTGCACTATCAACATAGGTAACCTAAGATTAACACAAACGCACAATTAGGGGCAGCTTTCATTGTTTTTTGCTATCCTGGTCCAGCTTCTTGTCTTCGTAGACTCGTTTCAAGGGCTTAGATCTTCGTCAGCTACCAGAATAATATCGTTATGTAAGAAGCTGGAGTTTAAGATTGTTCAAGATGAGGTCGGTATTTTGGTCCTGGTACTCGAATTGCCTAAAATAAATGTACTATTTTCATTCCGAGTGGATGCACTCTGCTGCACTCTATTAATGACAGAGGAACCATAAACATTATTGTTATAGTAATTATTCCAAACATATATTTTATGTGATTTACTCGCCAGCGGGTTTCTTTCTTTAGGCATGGTTTTACCATACTGTCATCTTCGAGAATTAACTCCGAAAAATCCAGATGGGAATATATTCGCTTATAGTGCAAATTATGTTGTTCTAAAAATGGTAATGTTACCGGTAAAGGTACTGCAGTCTGCACCCTTGGTAGTGTTACCGGTCTCGATCTCAAGTCCCGAGGTCTGATTGCGTGTTTGTGCCCGCAGCCCGACGACGATGGCGAGGACTCGCAGACCAGCGGAGAGGGGATGCCGCCGTTCCCGCCGCCGCCCCCGGAGGAAGGCGCTCGTGAGTACCCACCCACAGTTGCATGTCTTAAGGACGACGTGTCCTTCAGCCTTCGAGCAAGATCATGGCCTGGCCATAAGAGCCAATGTTATGGTTTAGAAGGCTGTGCGATGGTAAACTCTAACTATCTCAGTGTACACAAGGAAACAATATTCGACCACAAACCACCGCTCATTTGTGGTGTAACCACTTCATCTGTGGTGTAACCTTGGACATGCCATGCAGTGTTAAGTGTGCCCTCAAAGCACACAGCTGGTTTTGGGTAAAAACGGAGGTAAGCTTGTTATCACCATGGTTACGTATTACCCTGAAATCTGCAAATGCCCGTCTGTGATTGGCTGTTCACCATTTCACCCCGAGGGTTAAGTCTGAACTCAGCTTTGTGGGCCCAGGTGGTCACAGGTTCGATCCTGGGGGCCGGCTACCGTGAACGTTTGCTTTGCGGGAAGTTCCCACGTGACTTCTCCTGCCAGATTCTGGGATAGTTGCCAGCCGGAAATTTCGCTGGAGCGTAGTGGTTTTTCTGAACGATGGAAACAAGCAAGAAATCTGTTTTTGAAAGTGTTGATTCGGAAATTAAGGATCAGTTTGAGCCGAGATTGCCCTTTCCGACTTGTAAGATTATTGAAAACTGCATGGAAACAATCCATAATTTGTTCAAATTAACGTTATATTAAATTTTCTCTGTTAGTTGCAATTCATTTGAAATTTTAATCATTATGCTTTCCTATAAAACGTAACTCAGTTGTAATCCACCACTAGTCACTGCGCGTGCATATGTGGATCTCCGACGCCACGCATGTTCTCTTGCAGACTTCGTGCGAGGGCCGAAGGGCGACCGAGGTGACCGGGGCCCCCGCGGGCCCCCCGGCGAGTCGATTCGAGGGCCCCCGGGCCCACCGGGCCCCGCGGGCGGCGGCGAGTTCCCGGGCTCAGGAGACGGGATGGTGGTGAGTGAACCATGAAGAGATTTCAAGGCCACGTCATGTGGTTTCGAGGTCACTCACATTGGTTTCAAACAAGGATAATGCAACCTTGTATACAAAGTTATAATACAACCTTGGTTTTCAGAGGCCTTTAAAACATGTTCAGCACTTTTCAAACAACTTTTTTAAAGTAGAGGAGAACGGGGTCAATTTTACCACTTCACTTTCTAGGAATTTTATCTTGTATCAAATACTATTTCAAAAATTTGAAAAAATTTAGGGAGGTTGTCTAAACATACGAATGTGATTTTTCTTAATTTAACTCCCCAACCGATGCTGTAGTTATTGTGGAAAGTAAATGTTGGGTACAACTACATAAAACTACATGCATTACAAATCTCAAGAATTATTTATACTTTACAAGAAAAATACAATTTCCACGGAAGAAGAGTGGCTACGCATCTTCCAAGATGGCCCACTGCTGACATGAGCTAGTTTGAAAACTGCCCAGAGAGCCTATTGTCTACCTCACGGCAGGGGTTAAATGTTTTGAAACTCTTAGCTCGTGTCTAGCAGCAGTGGGTCCTCCAGGAAGAAGCAAATCCCCTCTCCTTCTTCCCGGGTGAAATTGAAAGTTGGCTCGTTTCAGCGGTACAGTCGGTACAGTCTATACCAGTGGCACTCAACCTCTTTTTGCACAGGGCCAAAAAGAAGAAACGTGTTACCTCTGCGGGCCGCAAAGGGTGATTTGACGTAAAACTTGCAAATTTCAAGTTATAGCGTTGTGTAACATTGTGGGTATTGATTGAACGCATCCTCGTTACTTGTACTTGCTTGCACTTGATGAATGAAAATTGACATTGCTTACGACAAAATGGGGGTTTGGGGGTTCAATACCCAATTAAATTTTGATTTAGAGCATTTTTATATTGCAAATCTATGCGTTTCAGGGAGTTTTGACCTTAAAATTACTTGAAATTACACACTTGTGTCAAGGAGGTTATGCAATTTTCAAATCAATATATTTTCCACGGAGAATTGCACGAAAAGTTGGCATTTCAAATTTAGTAAAAATTTTGAGGCGGGCCGCAAAAATCTGAGCGCCGGGCCGCAGGTTGAGTACCACTGGTCTATACGATCCGAACCCGGATAGAAAATTAGATTTCTTATCGGCAACCGAAAAGTCCCCCACTTTGTTCGAATAAAAGTGCCACGTCCCCTGATTGCATGCATCGTGTTAGCAACGCACTCTGACGATAATATTGTGATAGCATCTTTGCTGACGACTGTCTTCTGCCCGCACGCTTGCCCGGCACGACAGAAGGGATACCGACACCAGGTAAGCCGTGCCCTCGAGCCTCCTATAGTACGTCTCATGTTCTTTTACCAGCGCCTCGGGGCATTGGGCCTATACTATAACATTGTGGAAACCCGGTTTGTTGCTGCCAATGAACCTGAGACGTACTGTAGTGCCGTGTTTGCATGCTCGGCACGAGTGGGGAATGGGTCGTTTGCCCGCAAGTTGGCGGCACTGCGTTTGGTGCTAGTGCCGGGCTCCGAAGCCCAGAAACAGGCCTTCCACTTTGGTCCCGAGCAGCAGGAAACCCTGTCTGTAGAGAAGGCTAGCGGTTTAGAGGTTGGGGAAACGCCGTGCGAAAATGTTTCTACGCTTTCCAGGTAGATTGTCCGAAAAGTCGATATCAATTATGTAGCCAGAATTTTATAAATAACTGGCCCGTTGAATAACCAAGACCCGAATGCAGAGTCGACACTCAGTTCACACTCACACCGAGTCCGCACTCAGTGCGCACTTTGGGGACAATTTATCATTGCAAATGCCAAATAAGTGTGCACTGAGTGCGCACTGAGTGTGAGTGCGCACTCAGTGCCGTCTATGCATTCGGGCCCAAGAGTTCCAACCAATTGTGAAGTCAAGCCATACTTAGCAAAATCACTCATTTGCAGCTGGCTATAAATTTGAGCTGTTTTTATATTTTTCATTTTGTTACTTTCTTTAAAAATGAGTAACAGACAATCAAACTGACTCTACAGGGTGACATCGAGCTAATTTCACCCCTCCGGGCCCATGTTCCAGTACAGCATGAGCCTGTCCGGGCCTGTCCGAGCCTGTCCGGGTCTGTCCGAGCCACAGGGAAGCCTGACATTGTATAAAGATTAGGAGCCCGCCAGGACTGACCCTATACGTGACCCCTCGCTTGACCTCTCCGGGCCCATGTTCCAGTACAGCGGGGGGCTGTCCGGGCCGCCGGGTCCTCCGGGCATCTGTGCCTGCAACCTGACCGCGTACCTGAGCACGCTGCAGCTCCCGGACGCGATCCAAGGACCGCCCGGAATCGCCGGGATCGACGGCAACATCGGGCCGCCCGGGACATCGGTAAGCCATGTTTTGTGCTGTCTTTCCGTGCCCGTGTTCCTTGATTTCACCTTAAGAAGACTAGTGGATTTTTTTCTTATATGAGAACCCACTGCTGCTATAGTATTTTCCACGTCAATGAAGGAAAGTATTGTTCTGTACACTCCAGAATCATTCGATGCTCAGACCATTCTACCCTTTAGCGGAACAATGGGGCGGCTTGCGAATGTTGATACTATTGGCTCTTCTATAACAGCTGGGGAGCCTCCTTGAGAGTAATACACTGCTCTCCTTCTAAGATAAGAGCTAAGTTATCGCCTATCCCGTACCAGAGCAGCGATCGAAGATGTCAGTCCCTATAACCTGTGCCCTTCGATGCAGGGCCTCCCGGGGCCGGCGGGCGAGCGCGGGGCCCCGGGCCCCCACGGCGAGAAGGGCGACCGCGGCGACGCGGGACCCCAGGGCCCCGAGGGCATCCAGGGGTCGAAGGGCGATCCGGGACGCGACGGGACGCCCGGCCGGGACGGCATTCCGGGACCTCCGGGACCGCCGGGCAAATCGGAGCTCACTAACTATGACGTGAGTGGATCCTCTGTGGGGTGGTTTGCCATTGTTTGAAAAGGTTTCTAAATACCTGTTTTCTCTTTAAATTTAAGCTTGTCCAATCTTTAGAGTTTTCGAGAAAACTATTTCAAAGTGGGGTTTGAATGCTAAAGCAAGTCTCACTGATTTCTCGTCGTTTCGTAACGTGTAGGTGTACTAGTAACTTTTTAAGGGGTGAAAGCTCGTCTTAATATCAGTACTTTCGTGTATACTTCGCTCTAAAAAGGGTCACCAAAATGAGTATATTATGAAGGGGTATTTTTTGCATTCCGGGGGAAATTTTTTGAATAAGGGCCCATGGTCTTACAATCTCACATGTTTTAGTCTATATCATACTCGAATATTGGATTGATATAACTGTAACGGAACCGTGTACAAAATTCAATCCCTTACGCGCCTTCATTCTGTAGGTACAGGTCACTACGAAATTATAAATTAATTTCAACCAAATTAACTATTTGAAACTATGTGATTTGTGTATGTCTCGCAGACTAAATTACACTAAAATAGCAGTGGATGGCCGACCATCTACTAACAAACAAGCATACGTAATTTCGTTGAGCTATTTCACATGTTTGGGCCGCTCTTGTTCGGGCTGCTGGGCATTTTCACTCGCTCTGTTTTTACAGTTAAACTCACAATGTATTGCAAACAATGCTGCAATTGTTAGTGTTTGTAAACCTCTTTTGGCCTTGGACGCCGTGTAGGAAAACCTCCAAGCCAATACTAAACTAATACTGTAGTTATTTCGGACACAATATTATATAGTCTCTCCTTTCGGAGGTCACTATCCTACCCTGGGCGGTTTAGAGCACCCGACTTTAGCAGACCCGACTGACCGGTATGGTCCCGGGTTCGTATTCCAGTTCGACTGTACAGCTTTCCAGCTTGGTCTCCACTCCAAATATAGTTCAGACAATTAAAGTTTGAATGTGAGGTCATGCCAGGTTTAGTGCAAGCTGTTGACGCATTTCAACCCGTAGAAGTTTGTATATTTTATTGCTATATTTTGGATTTTGTTTATTTTCACCAATATGAATATATAGAGCTGTATAGGCACCAAAATAATTAAAATGTATGTGGGACAAATCCCAATCTTTTAGTCATGACAGGCTGGCTGAAAGGAGTCACGAGCTGCCATGAGCTGCCATGAGCTGCCATGAGCTGCCATGAGCTGCCATGAGCTGCCATGAGCTGTCATGAGTGCCATGAGCTGCCATGAGTGCCATGAGCTGCCATGAGCTGCCATGAGCTGTCATGAGTGCCATGAGCTGTATGACAGTTTGCACTGACTTACTCGGAAACGTATATAACCTTGCATCCAAACGGCATATTATAGTATTAAAGACTAATTTGAAAATAAAACTCATCCCCACGAAGCATTGTCCGACAGAGCTGGCAAACATACCGTGATTACCATGTGGAGTAAACTAACAAAAAGCTGCCCGGCGGAAAAGTTCAGCACACAGTTAGTTATACACGTGTGCCAATTGCTTCCCGCAAGCCATTCGCTTACAACCGCACGCTACACGAAGTTCGCTTCAAAAAACGGGCGTGGGTATTTTCAAAGCTTGCAAACTCATTTCATTCTCGTTCTGATTCTGATTCAATCATTCTGATTGGCTGAATCAGCTTCGCCGAAGCTTTTGCTTCGCGGTAAAAGTCCTGTGCACACTGCTTCGGCGAAACGCCGGCTCGTGCACGCGTGTTTTAAACTGGGCCGGGCGGAACCGGGTTCAACTCCCAGGGGCGCCCCTTGACCCCCCCCCCCCCATAGCCCCCTGCCCAAAACGTTGTTCACGGATAATTACCAGGCCGTGCGACGACAATTATGTCCTCGCCCCCCCCCCCCTCTCTCCCCAACCCCGAAATGTTCCGACATCGTCGGTGACGTTGCCGTCCGTAGTCTCATCGGACTCTGGCCGCTACAACTCGTGCATCGCTGCTCGGTGTAGCAACTCTATGAACTCAAACACGACTAAATTATTCAAATTTCGCACAGGGAGGGATTAGTTTTGATTTTATCATAGGTATAGGGACTAAGATTTGGAGGCGCACTTCTCATAAGATCATCATCTAGGTATATGTCGATACTTATCTCTTTATCTATTTTATCAACTGAGCTTTGTATGTAATAAGCTATACGATTTTCTAACCCCTAAAGAGCTTTCTTAGTATCATTACTTAATCTAAGGTATAGACTTTTGACTATGTTCCAGAGGCCAGGTCGCTTCATCTCTCTTCTGTTTTTAGAAATACACTAGAGTTAGTTTTCAGTTATAGTTATTGTAAATAATTATTTTTGAAGAAAACTATCGGTCATTGGCTGTAATTGAGGATCAAGTTCACAAAACTATATACGCGTAGGTACAGCCAAAAATATCCATAACTTTCCGCCACGACTAATTCATGGCTTAATAGTAACAAGGTCGTGTAGGAAAAATCAACAACGTATACTTTAAAGTTTCCTCACTGACTTTTGCCGTGGCGGGTAAAAAGAATGAAATGTAATTTACGGCACCCCCGCCTCCTATGTTCCCATTAGAGTAATTTGACATATCATGCAACATTTTGTTTAATGAATTCATTTTGCACCTTGACGTCATCTCGTATGCACGCGACAGACAATATATTAAAGCATTTCATTTATATTTCGTTTGTATATTGTCTTGTTTGAGTATAAATGGTGCCAGAGTTATTCAAGAGTGCCCCCTCCCCTCCCCTCCTCCCACCGACAACGCCGTTTTGGGCATGCCACCCCTATTTCCCCGATCGGGCTCTCATTTCCTTATCAGCTGTCTTAGCTGGCAAACAGGCACCGGAAATTACTGCCACTTGCCGCCGCATTTGACACGGCGCTAGTGGTCGCAAACAAAAATTACTTTCCAAGATATTAGTGCCCCTAAGATAACAGAATAGCGAGGGTAAAATGAGTTCACGTGCGAGCTGGCAAGCTTGAATGTCATTTTTGGATGCTTTCATGTATAACACAGCTTGCTGCGCTTTTTCTCTAGCAGGGTGTAAATTAAATTGAAACGTTTATTTTTCTTGTGCCAGTGTACGATTTATTTGCGCATTTCTTTGGCGGCATGTATGCACGAACTGAGACTTGCAGAACAGAAGTCTAGAAGAGAGCTGATCAAATGAATCCCACGCCATGCTTTTACACACTGAATGACTTTGCGCTCACCGATTATTACTTTTCTCGTTCACGCTGCTTTTTTCCGGGTTAGCCCAACTGGAAACCACGGGGCTTTTCCAAGGTAAGAAATGAGGGAATCGGCTTTTTGCAAACTTGATTTTTCTCCGTCTAGCTTTAGTTCCCGAGACCCAGCAAGAAGCAGACGTAACTGTCCAAAACCTGGACGCAAGCCTTTGAAAATATTGTAGCAGTTCAAAGAACATCTTGTATTATATATTTATATAACGGCTTTGAAGAGAAAGCCATCAGCCAATAAGATGATTCGCATTTCTGTTGGCGTTGATCCGTCATTTAAACAAAAGTCCTCGTAAAATATGAAAATATTTGTAAAATATGAAATTCCACGCTGAAGTTTTTCTGCATTTTTAAAAGAGTTCGATAATGGAGCCAGTTTTATCATAATAATATGTCAATTATACTATTTTACAAACAGAAGTATCTGATTGGCTGTGACCTTGGAGATAACTAACTATGATTGAGTTGTACCAACTAATAGTTAAGGTTTAACTATCAGTTAAATTAAATTATTATTTAGCTCAGGATGACTTTGCATGAGTTGCTAACTAATAGTTAAATTTTAACGAATGGTAAGGCTTAGCTATCAGTTGGTGCAACCCAATCTAACTGTACTGCGATTTCGTAACTCTGACTTCGCCGTTCTCGGTTACAAAGTTAAAATATTAACATGGACAACAATAGGAATTTTATCCATCAGAACCGATAACGGCATAACGTAAAAGTTACAAAATCGCAGTGCTGGTATAGTTTACTCTAGAACTGTACAATGTATACAAACGGCTGTTACTGAAAAATAGCTGGAAACATAATGCGTCCCTAGGAGAATCATAGTCAATTGCCAGGTATTTGTAAGATCGTCTCCAACTTCGCCCACTGACCTGTTCGCCTCGTCCCCCAGGAGTCCACGGGATCCATCATGGGCTCCGGGTTCGGCTCCGGGACGGGTCTGGGCCGTCCCGGAAGTCCGGGCCCCAAGGGCGAGCCGGGCACTTCCGGGCTGATGGGCGCCAAGGGCGAGAGGGGCACTCCGGGCAGCAAGGGCGACCGGGGCGACAATGGACTCAAGGGCCCCCACGGGGACAGGGTGAGCACTCAGCGCCGTGCTTTTCCAACGGCGTAGCAAGCTTCAAACCATAGGTTACAGCTAGCAATGTCAGTGGCACGATGTCATGAACATTGGCTCTGGACCAATCAAGCTGGGTGTACAGCTAGCAGTGGCAGTGAACACTGATCTGATAATACAAATCGAAAAGTAAAACATTTTCTTCTCGTATCATGCTCGAGTCCACCCCTTGACCGTCCCACCTTCTCACCCACAGGGTCACCAAGGGCCCCAAGGCTCGCAGGGCTTCAAGGGCGAGCCTGGATCGCCGGGCATCGACGGCCTGCCCGGCATACCGGGCAACAACGGCCGCGACGGCGGCAAGGGTCAAAAGGGCACGTCGGGCGAGCCGGGCAAACCGGGGCCCCCGGGCCCGCCGGGCCTCGGCATGGGTCTGGGCATGGAGGACCTGGAGATGGGCATCGGAAGGCCCGCGGGCCTCAAGGGTGACACGGGCCCCCGGGGGGAGGCCGGCGAGCTGGGCCCTAAGGGCGAGAAAGGGGATAGAGGTACGCGTTATTGACATTCCGGTTCGGGTGTTTGCGTGCGTGCTATTCCTTTGTTGGGTGTGTGCTGTGTAATATGGCTGGGTGATTCCGGACAATTGGTGGCTGGTTATGGCTAATTACTTGTCAATGCTGGCTGCAGTGTTCCCTTTGTCGAGTGCCAACCCAAATTTAGTGGAGCTGAGAACGTAGTCCATACTTAAGCTCCGTGCAGCCTCGGTGGGTGTAAGGAATTGTTGAACCACTGACATAAGCTCCATCCAAATCCAATATGTTATCGAATCTAAATCTGGAATTCGCTTCAACCCATGATGGTGTGCTGATTTCGAATATAGCTGACAAAAAGCTAGAAGTGATGCAATGCATTCAACCGAAATTAGAGAAAATAACGCCGGAAATGTATGTTACATGGTACACTTTAGCATAATATAACTGTAAATAGGGTTTATTTTGGAATGTTGTCATTTGCCAGCCTCTCAGTCAATATACCCGAGTTCCATGAAGCTCTTCGCAGCAACCATAGACTTTCAAGTTCAACCCTCAGTTGGTATAAATATACTAATTTTTTTATGTGTTTTCGAGTTGTTCCAAAGTGGCAAGTCACATTTGTTACATTTCTCTATTTTAGTCCAGTATGTTCTCGCAAATAATCATATTTATAAACTTTTAAATAAAATGTTCCATCTCTAGTAAGTTCGTGCCAAGGATAATAGAGTTGTATTAGTTGTATAAATCTGTATCGAGTAGTTAGTTGTATAGCAAATCCAATCGGAAATTCCTTCTTGCTGTAGCTTGGTGTACTTGGTGTAAATTGGTGTTTCCTTGCCTCATCTTCAGGCGACGCCGGCATCCCAGGCATCCCCGGCACCAACGGCCTCCAGGGGTCGGCGGGCGAAAAGGGCGAGCCGGGCCTTTTGGGCGGCGAGGGCCCGTTCGGACCGGCCGGGCCCAAAGGCGAACGCGGCGAGCGAGGGCCCCCGGGCCCCGCCACCATCGCCGGCATGGACGGCGACTTCATCACGATCAAGGGCGAGAAGGGCGATCTGGGCAAACGGGGCCGCCGGGGCAAACCGGGCCCTGCGGGACCCATGGGCCCCCCAGGCAAAGGGGGCCCCGGCGAGATGGGCATGCCGGGGTGGATGGTGAGTTGATGAGCTGTTTTCGGGGGTTGGTTTGGTATGTCTGTGGGAATTGATAACTTGACTAACGATGTTGTGCTTGGTTTATTTCGCGCTCTCCAGGACAAGAAGGTATTTACCAATTTAGTTTGTAGTTTGTATAGTTTTGTATGTTTGTTGTTTTTATTTATTTAAGTTCAAAAAATCCCATTCTCGTAGGGTACAGCAGAATGTATACAGTATAGAACAGTAGTTATCAGTTACAACTGACATGCAGTTGAATGAACAGACTATTATCGAAACAAATCCCATCATGGTCATTAATTTTACTTCCTCGACGATGTTACTACATAGTATAGTAGTAAAAATAATCATATAGTAAACTCTTTAATATCCCTTATGTCGCAATTAATTTGCAGAATGTTTATTGCATTCGGGTAATATTAATTGTTTGGAGTATAGAATATTTTCTGGCAGTTACTGCAATATTTTATTTAACGTCTAATTCAAATTCAAACATATGGAGCCACAATTAAAATCAATGTGTTCGATGGGTGGTTCTGATCTTGCCTCTATTTGTATGCAGGTACTTGTTGCTGTCTTGACAATAACAATAATTATTAATAACATACAGTGGATGTTTGCATTATATCGTAATTCAGAGTTCAGTGGGCAAGGCAAGTACAACAGGTACTAGAAACTGCCAGCAAATCGAGGGGCAGTCAAGTGGAATTGAGAGTGGCGATAAGGAACCGGTTTCCCATCAGGCCAAATGTCGCGTGGACGGCTCGTGGCATTCGGTAGCTCGGTTGGTTTAGTAACCTTCGGGACCCCGGCGTGGTCGGACGAAGTTTCATCTAGGGGGTGCTGGTCTTCCGTTTTCCGTTCGCAGTTTTTTTTTTGTGTTTAGTTTGTCCGTTATTTTCTTTTAACTGCACATGTTGTGAAAAGCAAAATGCCATTTTTAAAGTTGCGCAATCGAGGAATGTCGAGATTCTCAATCGGTATGTAACATAAAGGGCTGCCTATAACCTTGTACCACCTTGAACGTATTCAATAGTCCCACTGATGCCGTACTTGGCTATTTATTCATGATGCAATATAATGTGACTGGAACTGGATCGAACTGTTTGCTATCACATTGAAGAGCATTGATTTGAGAATGTGATGTGGTAACCATTGAGTTTTGCTGGTTGATGTCCTGGTTTCGGACCGGGAATGTTCTAGATCAAAGGAATGTCAAAAGAAAAACATCGACTGGAGTTAATATTTTCGTCTCGAACTTGTTCATTTTTATTTAGTTTCGAATGGTTTTGTTGCACTGTTTCTCATTAGAAAATAGTTAAGACATGTGATATCACGAGATCCCTTAGAAATGATGCCGTTGGGCTGTTCGAAAAAACCTATTTCATATTTGGTTTTGAAGGCAAGTGATAGTGAAGTTTTCGTAGGATATTTCATAGATCCTTCCTCAATGGTAATAGTGAGCTGCATCATGCCATTGGGCCAGTTCTTACTAAAGTGTCACCCCTTCTTCTCCAGGGTTCGCCAGGCCGGCCAGGCACCCCCGGCCTCCCCGGCCAAAAGGGTGAAAAGGGCGACCTGACCGAGTTGCCCTTCGACCAACTGCCGCGCGGCCCGAAGGGCGATCGCGGCCCACCGGGCGAGGGCGTCCGAGGCCCGCCCGGTCATCCGGGCCAGTCCCCCGACCCGATTCCAGGACCGCCCGGACCGCCAGGACCCCCGGGCCCGCCGGGCGTGTCGCTGATCGGACAGAAGGGCGAGCCGGGACTGCCGGCGCAGGCTTTGGGCAGGGGGGGACACATCTACGGGGACGCGTCCATGATGTCTTCGGCCCAGCGACCGGGTGGTAAGCGGAGTCGACGTACTGTACTCGACGTTTTTGTATTTTGTATTTATCTTGTCCGACTGTATCTTTATCACCCTGACACCCAACATTTTTTCAAACAAGCTCATTATACTTTCAAAACTAATTTTAGAACTTTGGCTTTGTGGTGACTGGTCAGGCCATCCAAACCGCTGGTATATTTGAATCAGTGCTGGTCTATCACTTCTATTTAATTGTTTAATTATTTCATGATATTGTAGTGAATGTGTCAGATATCTGTCGTAAAGTCTTTCGTTTGATACGTTAAAAAATGACGGCTGGATCGTCTACTTTACTGCTCGAGAATGGGAAGACTTTGTGACGATGGAGGAGCTAGGTTTTCGGCAGAACTCGTCGATGTCCTTGAAGTGAACAATGGTTTTGCGTTTCACAGTGCTGAGAAGTTTGTTTTGATATTGGGTTGCTAGCAGCTGTGGATGGGTTCCCTTTAGCAAGTTATTGTTGGGGTTTGTATTAAGGTTAGTGTAGCTGCTGGACACCAAGATTTAGGCTCTAAACCAGCGGGTTTTAATGTCACTACCAATTCCCTGCGTATTTGGGTGAAAGAAAAAGTTGTTGCACCTTACAAATGATTTTCCATTGCCGATTCTTACGTTCCTGTTGAGCTAAACACTCACAAGAAGCTATTTGCCAACCAGTTATTATATGTCAACTTACTGTACCTACACTAACTTCTACTAACCCTTACACCCTAGCACAGCTCCCAACGATTTCTTCTGTGCTTTACATACCTAAAATATAACAACAATCCCAGCTGTAATATGGTCTGTCCAATATAACCAGAGACTACCTACGTGTTTTCAGTTATCGCTTTAACAAGCCGTATGGGCATTGGTTATCAGACCTTTCTACCGTGTTTGCTAACTTCCATTCGCTTGTCAGTCCTGGAATTACCTCCGAACCCTCAGTCTTTTGGCTGCTTGTTGGGTGGAAGTATTTTTGGGGCAAAACACATATTTTTCGGTTATGTTAGGACCGACTATAGACTCTTCATGTAACAAAATAGTCGAATAACGTTCTAACCAGCCCTCTCCAACCATGCAGTTATCTGGACTCGAAGAATTAAATTTTAAAACAAATTTAACGTCGGTGACCTCCTGAAAAGAGCAACATTAGACAAGTGTCTGGATTCGGTACTGTATCAGGAATTGTCATGACTGCAATCCAATGATTATTGCTGTGAATTGGAGCTGGCTGGTATAAGAAAGTGACTCCTAAAACTAAGATCTAACTAACCCTCGACGCAGCTGTGGTCACTCAACTCTGGGCCGCCTGTGCCGTGCCTCTTGCTTGATTAACCCTTTCTTCCCTGCTGCTGGCTTCGAAGGCCCCCGCGGCAGTCTGGACGAGCTGCGCAACCTCCGGGAACTCACCAAGCTCAAGGAGGGCGTAGGTACGACGGGCATCGGCATGCTCCTCTCGGTCCCAATTGTCATCCCGTATTCCTGCACCGCAGATCAGACACCCTTCCCAAACTTACAAACACTAACAATCCTTCAGTTTTGCACTTACTCTTAAAAAACTGTTGTGGCTACTATTTGTCATTTCTTGTTTCGTTGTTTGCTTGTAGCAATTAATTGTGCTATGTTTGTGTGGGTTTCATAACTGTCTCTTTGTTTTTCATTCCAATGCCCTTAAAAAGAAATCAAGAAATTTCCAAATTCAAATTGGTTGATGCACCTAAATTTAAAAAAATTCACATCTTGGAATCCTCTAGTCATCTCAAACTATAAAGGCACTGCAGCTTCAAGTACCTACCTTCTGTGTAACTATACTTTTGCATCACTATGGCAGGAGTGGGATGTTGTAACTTGTAACTTTGTGGTTTCAAAATCGTTTGTTTTCAATTTCACTGCCTGTGGTTTAACACAGGCAGTGGTTTCAAATCGAGCGATTACGAGCCAAATCGAACGGGAAAAGTTACACAATCTCATAACTATGGTTACTGTTCAAGTTGTGCTTTGCACAGTAGCAGCATCCAAACCAATTAGGTTCATTTGCTCTGTGGTAATTGCTAGCTGCAAACCTATCTAACACCCCCCCCCCCCTTTTATTTCCAGGCTCGCCCGGTCCCCCTGGTCCCCCCGGCCCCCCCGGCAGAGTGCACTACGGCGAGGAAGGGGGCAACGGAGGCGGCAGCGGCCCCACCAAGATCGTGCCGGGCGCCGTCACGTTCCAGAACACGGACGCGATGCTAGCGGTGAGTGCAGCTGACCAACCATTCTGTTTACCATTCCGTTGGCATCAAGCCGTTCTGTTTTCTGTGGGAGTGGCTGCGTGGAAAATTGCGAGCTTGCACTTTCCGCCGTCCACTGTTGCAGTAAGTTCTTTAGGCATATTGAAGACACTACGCACCTCTATACTGAACATGTATTTTTGTTTTGAGATAGCTCCCATGGGTTTATCCTACCCAATTGAACTGTGAAGAAAATATGGCCAATCTTAAAACTATATTTTTTGGTTGTGGAAGCATACACAAGCTCAAAAGCCACTGAAGACTGATCTTTGTAGACTGAGAATTCCAATTCAGATAAGTGAATAGTTGTGGCATAGAAATAACTCCAGTATTTGCCCGGAATGATAATGGGAAACCTCTGAAACCCTTTACCGAGATAGCTGGCTGCCATCTAAACAAGCCTAGCACCTCTGCACCGCGAATACGTATCTCAGGTGTTGCCATTCTCAAGTTCAAAGTTTAAAAATTAACATTGACCACAATATAGAGATTTGATCAATCAAACCCATGCAAGGAGTCAGGAATGTACGGCTCGCCGAGGCGACTAAGCTGACGGGTGCGTGTTTCGTGTTGCAGATGTCTGCCGTGAGTCCCGTGGGCACGATGGCGTACATCATCGACGAGGAGGCGCTGCTGGTCCGAGTCAACAGCGGCTGGCAGTACATCGCGGTGAGCACCGACTTCTTGCGCGCTCTCGGGATCTCGACAAACTCTCGGGATCTCGACGAACTCTTGGGAACTGCGTTAAAGCATCGATGGGTTTCACGGTTCTAGCCTCATAAGTTTGAACCATTCCTTGCTAATACGTAATTAGCTGCAGCTTCTTAGTTTTGAAACGTTTGGCTCGAGTTTAGTGACACGTTAATTGTCACTTTGCAACCTTCTGACTGTGAATTATGGTTAAGGCAAACAAGGTCTTTTATGCAACGACAAAAGAACATAGAAATGTTTCTTTTTCTAATTTGGGGACCTTATATTATACAGAAAAAAAAATCCTAAGAACATTTCTGAAACAGAACCCATTTCTTTGAAAAATAGAATTTGCTATTGCCATCGGTGTCCTTATTTAAGAAAGGCTAGAAGATATTATGTTCGACCAGGGTTTCATGTAGGTAAACTTACATGCCATGCTTATTTATACCGCCCAAGTTTCCAAAGAATACTTTGGCTTTAGGCCATGCTCACATCACTAGAACCCAATTCTTAACAATGTACTAACTACTAGGACAAGCAGCCACGAATTTAAGAAATACCGACTAACTGATTCGTCGTCGTGCCGTTTTGCAGCTGGGCTCGCTGCTGCCGATAACGACGCAGGCTCCGCCCACGACGACGCAGCCGCCGCCTCGGCCGCCGTTCGAGGCATCCAACCTGATCAACAACAAGCCCATCGCCGTCGACGGACCCATGGTGAGCGATCTACGCACTCTGCCGCGACGGAACCGGGAGATTCCGGATAGGGGGTGTTCGAGCCGGGGCTCGTGAGAAAAGAAAAATTAATAGTGGACTGTATTTTAAAGAAGGGGGGGGGGGGGGGGGGGACTTACGAGAAGTGAGACTGGCCACCGCGCCGAGCTGTGGTGAGATGGTGGTCAGAGACGTCTTGAGGGAAGGGCGAATTAGGATGGTCGGGAGGGAAAAGGGAAAGACAAAATTGCTCCCCAAAAGGGGCTACTTATAACTGGAGACTTCTGGTGCTCGTCGTCTTCTCTGTCTTCGGCGATCTTGCGAAAACGAGTCAATAATAAGGTACTGACAAAGCAAAATGACACGAAAATTGGCAGAATGCAGCCGAAAATAAATGTAAAACTGGAACGCGAGTCGAAGGTGCGAGAGGCGAGATGCGACGTGCTCGAGAGGGCGATAACTCACAACTGAACCGATAAGGACCGACCTGACCGGGCTAGCTGTAGTGCGGCAGGTTGCCGGAAATAAGGGGCTCAAACTTCATAGCCAAAATCAAGCGCTTGGCGAGAACAGGGGGGATCAACGTGGGCAGGGCTGGTGCAATTCTGAGACTAACGTTAGCATCCCCGTGCCAGTTGCAGCAAAAAGGCTTCTGAATGCTTTACTTCACCAGGGCCGCGTGCTACTTTGCGCTTTGATCGCTGTGTTTTTCTGCCTTATGCCGAATCGCTGGTGATGAAAACTCATACAGCAAAGGCTGAGGCAGAAAATTTCTGCGGATTCCAGCTGCGTTGCTTGTGAGCTCGGGAAAATCCTGTTAGCGTAGCCAATGTACAGCGGTGTAAGCATCGTGATTTCACTCTGTTCTCTGTCCACTTTCACGCTGCTCCAGTGGTATCCGCGAATGGTAAGTTGCGATTGTAACAGAACTGATTTCAGGGACGTTTGGTGCCCAAATAATGTTTCAGGGTCACAACTTTAATATCCACCTAATTTTTATGTGATAGTTTTAACTGTACTACCACTTGCCTGCCACTGGCCTTCAATCAACAGTGTTTTCAGTAGTTTATTTTCTCTGAACACTTTAAAGGCTGGTTTACAATCAAAGAATTGACATTTGCACCGAGTAGTAATGTTTGATAACGTCCATAGACTTCTCCACAGCAAGCAAAACTTAAACTTAACGTGTACAAAAAAGAGTCGCGGTCAAAACTTGGTGGGGAATCGATAAGATTCATTCTGTTCACGGGTGGAATAAGTATACCTACCTCCTATTTGAAAAAGTTATGTTAAGCTGTGTTTTTGTTGCTGAAAGGAATTAAGTTCCTGTTCATTTGAAAACATTAAGAAACTAAAGTAAGAATTAATACAATTTTGAGAAATTGAGTTTGCTGGCAAGGTCCTTGTAAACAAGCTTTATTCATTTAATAATATAAGCAAACGTCACAGTTTAATAAGTTAAATTAGGTAAGAATTGATGAAATTTAAAAAAAGTAACTTTGTTGGTAAGGTCCTTGTAATCCAGGCTTTCTTCATTTTAAAATATTGGCAAATGTCACAGTTTAATAAATTACAGTAAGAATGAATAACATTTTAAGAAATTAAGTTTGTTGGTAAGGTCCTTGTAATCCAGGCTTTCTTCATTGAAAAATATTGGCAAACATCACAGTTTTGCCAAAGTATTGCCGAAGTTTGACCGAAATCGAATCAGCGATTCCACACCGACTCCGTCTCACCACGCGCCTTTCCGCCCCGCGCAGCTCCGCATCGCCGCGCTGAACGAGCCGTACACGGGCGACATGCACGGCGTTCGCGGCGCGGACTACGCGTGCTATCGGCAGGCGCGTCGCGCGGGCCTGCGCGGCACGTTCCGCGCGCTGCTCACGTCGCGCGTGCAGAACCTGGACTCGATCGTGCGGTTCAGCGACCGCGACCTGCCCGTCGTCAACACCAAGGGCGACGTGCTGTTCAACTCGTGGAAGGACCTGTGCAGCGGCGACGGCGGCGTCTTCGCGCAGCAGCCGAGGATCTACAGTTTCAGCGGCAAGAACATTCTCACCGACTTCGGATGGTACGTGCCGCGATCGGGTTCTAATGCTCGGCGTTGCCAGCTTTTACGACTTCGTGTTGAAGTGTTTGCTGTCGATGCAAGTGTCGAGGCAACATCCAATCACTTGCAGCAAAATCTTTTGCAATTAACTCCTAGTTAGGATATCAACCAGGAGTTGGGAAATTTGGTGAAACCGAGCATAAGACACATGTATGATTTTCATATCGTTAGCACTAGTTTTCATAAAGACTAATTTTCAATCTGGACTTCGAACATACTTATAATGTCTCTCTGATTTCCTGACGTTTCTTAACATAAAGTCAGTACCTACCTACTTTGGGTTGTAAAGCTCAGTGAGAGTTGCAAATCCGTCGTTCTCGGCCTCTGGGCTCGTTGCCACCTGCTGTGGACCACACGGCTTACGAAAGCGTTGGCTTGTTTAATAGGCTTTGGGCCCCATATTTTGCCCAGCCATGCATCATGGCCGTTTTGCAATTTATTCAATTAATTATCAAAATATATTGAATTGGTATTAGAAGTTATCAACAAATTATTTTTTTACAAACAGATTATCGGTGACAGACCAAAATAAAACAGCTAGATTCCGACGTAGGTACCTAGTTTAACAGGCTTTCAAAACAAGTGTGAATTAATTTTGTGTTGTGATTATACTTGCTGGAAATTATTTCAAACCTTGGAAAGCACTTCAAAATTGCTTTTTGACAGTGGGGATAATTTTCAGCTAGCCTAATCATGACAGAAAAAGGACTCTGAATTTATTTGAAAACCTTATACACACCCCTTTTTCTCTAGCTATTTTGTTGTAGTCTGTCATTTAATGATTTGTCTCTAGAAAAGTATTTAGTAGATTACGTAGGCTGATCGAGCTCCGTGCAATTAGAGCAATTACATCTTGAATAATAAAATACAACACATGTAATCCTGACACCTTGCTCTACAAAAAGGGAAATACCATTGGCCGTGACTTTGCTGAAGTAACACAAAAGCCGTCATCACGAAAGTTCGGTGAACGTTGAATAGCCAACGGGGGATAGCTTGCGTTCAACGTTCGGGTAGAACCAAATCGAAAATTTGGCCAATGTGAACGTTGAACGCAAGTTATCCCCCGTTGGCTTTTCGACGTCCACCGAACGTTTGAGATAACGCCCACCGCACGTGTCTGTGCTACCTGGGCGCATACGCCCTGACGCCCAGAGCCGGACTCAGGCATGTGCGGGCGGTGCTTGTGCACAGGGCCCTGAATTTCAGGGGCCCCCTGCATGTGCACAGGGCCCTGGAATTCCAGGGGCCCCCGAGAATTTGGTTATAAGTTCCGAACATTACTATAATCTTTAATTAAATCTTTATTTTCATTTCTGCTTTTACCCAACATATATTTTTGGTGAAAAAGGTTAATACAGGTAACTCTTTAGATCGATACTTGGTGGTAAGCCCCACATCCGCCAGAGATCCGCTAAAGAAATTGTTGAAAATTTACCAAAATTCTGCTATGTGCTCTAATGGGTAAATTGAAGAGGAGTGGAATGGGAGTTTTCTTGAAGAAACGCAGGAGATACAACCAGAGAGCAATGGTAGTCGTCATGAAAATTTCAAAATCGGACCAGGAGTTTGGTCTGTATGAGAGCTCACAAAAAAAAAACCCCAACACACACATGCGACTTTTTTGGAGCTGGTGATGAGTTGAAAATTTCGCTTTTCCTGCTTTCCTTATTAATTATTAGGCCTTTAAAAATGAAGCTAGTGTATTACCTGAAACGCATAGATTTTCTGAAAAAATTACCTTGAACGTAAAATTTCGTTTGGGGCTGAGCCCAAAACCCCCCATTTTGGGAGCCTTTTTGACACTCCCTCTGCTGTCTCAATGGCTTGAAATAATCAAATCACCCCACCCCCTACCCCCCTTCAAATAAGTATATATGTATGCGAGGGCCCCCGTGTACACAAAGTTGCACGGGGCCTCCTGAACAGTGAATCCGGCACTGCTGACGCCCCGCGCTCTGACCTACAGGCCGCAGAAGATCGTCTGGCACGGCTCGCACCTGTACGGCGAGCGCGCGATGGACACGTACTGCGACGCCTGGCACTCGGCGTCGACCGACAAGGTCGGCCTCGCGTCCTCGCTGCTCAAGTCGCGGCTCATCGACCAGGAGCGCTTCTCGTGCAACAACCGCTTCGCGGTGCTCTGCATCGAGGCGACGAGTCAGGCCGCGCGGAGGCGGCGCGACGTCGTCGACGACCGCGCGCTGGCGGAGGACGAGTACCACCGGCTGCTGCGGGGCATCTCGGCGGAGGATTGAGCGCGACGGACGAGGTAGGGTCGCGGGGGCTGTGTTTGCGCGAGCCGTCCGCGGAACGCGAGGTGGCTCACTCGTACGAGCTTATACTGATGGTCCGTCGTGTGGAGGAGTGGCTACGCGAGAAACTTGATGCTGCGGTGCGTCTCGGGTTCGGATGTCGGCGCCTCATGGGCGTAGTAGTATACAGGTTTGCTGTGGACATGAAAAATGTGCGAGGTACCATAGTAAGTTACATGAGTCAAGCCAAGCAATGGGAGAGATAACTGCAAAGCGATGATAGGCAGAGCAAATGATTGAAAGCAATTAAATGTCATCTACTTAGCTTATTGGATGAGGGGAGTCACTATATAATGATTTGTGGACCTCCTCGCCGCCAAGATTTCGCATATCGGACATCAGTGTAAGCTCTGCGTCTGTGCCGATATCAAGAGCGGGTGCTTTGAAGAGGAACGAGTCGGTTGCGTTTCATTGTCCCTGGGTGTCTTCATTCATGGCCGGTTCCTGTTGACGGATATTGGAGATTTTCTGTGTCGGTTTGAACGAAATCGGGAGTGGTTTTGTTTGCTGAGAAACTGTCCAGATTTGCGGGCACCCTGGTTACGTGGCATTCCTTTTCATTTGAATCTCGTTGTATTTCACGACCAGCTTGTTTCTATTGGGGGAAAGCGAGCTGATTTCGAGCGTCCAACGCCTCTTTGCCACGCGACAGCCCCGAGACTGTATGCGCCTTTTCCGGCTGCCCATATTAACGCGGGGCATTTGAATATCTATAACATATTATGATTTTATAGGCAAACTATTAGGGAGAGCCCAAAACAATTTAGCATAGCACCCTAGGGAACTATTCAGGTGTTGAAAGAAAATTCAGAACAACTGCGAAAACGTAATCTTTAAAAGTTTAGAAACTTTTTCGAAATTTTCACACATCCAATCATGTCACAAAATTGATTCTTACATTATTGGAAAGCCTCGTAAATTACCTAGGTCCTTTGCTATTTCGTTTTGGGGCTGTCCGTAATTGTTTGCCTGTTAAAGTATTTTGTAGATATCGCAATGCCAGAAATGAAATCTCCCAACGCTAAGTTTGTTGGCAGGTGAGATTGCGAAACACCGAAAGAGTCGGTTCTGTACCGCAAGCGATGTATGCCAAGCAATTAACGTGTCCTCCGGCCCATATCTCGTATTTCTATCGCCGGAAGTCGACTGTCATTCTTTGCTGTGAACTTATGCGAGATGGCCGATAATCTGGGCCTCTCATTCGCTTCGGTTTGGCGATTTGGGAGCTCGAAAAGGTGCGTACCGGTCGACGTCACTAAAAAGGAGGGGCGTATCTCGTTTGATTAGATTTTTCAATAATGTCTCGTCGCCAGTGCGTAGTCTACTAAATATAGGGACTTCCAATAACGTAAAAATATCTGTGCTATGTAATTTCGTTGATTGATTCCGTAATAATCATTTTCCAATTTGTTTACAATGACATGTTCATAGATACAAAAAATGTTTAGTCATTATACATTGCGACCTAAGTATATATATAACACTAATTTATTTCATCTCACGTGTAATCGAATAGTAGAGGCACAATCTTTTTTTTAATGTTTGCTTTAAAACTAGAAACGCGATGCTTACGCCTGCGGCAGATCGCGTTGTGTAACAGGTGGGTGATTGTGTGTTCGGAGACATCTTTTCTTCTGTATGTGTGACCGTGCGTAAACTACGAACGACAAAATATGCCCCTATTCAATATTCCGGCCGGTTGTTGTCGCTGAGCCCCGCGCCGCGAACCGTTTCCGGCGCGGGGCAGAAATTACGTGTTTAATATTGTTGTACGATAGTGTAAAAGGATTCGCTTTGCATGGACGAAAACTGTTGGTGTCGAACTCTGCTGTTGTAAACGTATATCGTAGCTGAACGATTCGATATTCGGTACGGAATTTTTTGGTCTTGGGAGTGTTTTCAACGAACATTATGAATTTCTCACGAGACGCAAATAAATGGGAAGCGAAAGAATAAAAAATCCAGATTGGGTTGAAAAAATGGTTCCTTCCCAGTAATTGTTAAAAAGAAGCTCGGTTGACATTTATAGTTGTGCACAAATCGTCGATATTCTTTCGTTTCACTTCCTCCCCCAGCATTTGATGATTTTATCGGTAGACAGAATAGTTGCAGCAATCAATGCTGTCGTTGTTCAGCCTAGTGCACGATATACGTATAACGAACTACGCTGATCAGTGCCCGATTTACGCCTAGGCTGTCGCTTTACCCTTAGGGGCGCCAGATAAGCTGCCCCTAAGGTGTGAATAGTTTAGGGGATAAATACATGTATTTTCTTTTAATTTTGTACAGAGTGCAGAGAACTGAGGGAGTCAAGCTGGTAAAAATAAAGCACTATGATAGCAAATTTGAGGAAAATATAGCCGTCAACTCTGGGCTAATTAGCACGATTCCGACAATAGCGCTAGGCGCATCGCTAGAGATTTCAGTTAGGGGATGCTCCGCTTTTCATCAAATCCCAAGGGGGGGGGGGGGGGGGGTCCAAAGGCACAGCTCCTGAAAATTTCTTGAGAATCAAGGTCATTTTCAAGCAAATCTACGCTTTTCAAAAGTTTTGAAGCATCCTTGGCCCTGCACACATTTTTAGTCATTTGTAATGCGTAAACTATAATAATTTGTTTCCTAAATTCTGTCGACTACCGAGAGATTCTTTATACGGAAGAAATGAACCAGGCCGGACCGGAAATGAAAGGGACTAGGAAACAAACTCATATAATAGAAAGCCGCGATATTATTTTGATTTTGCCACAAAACCCATTGTCAGTGTTGAGATTCCCAAAACATTTTCTTGGCAAACAGTGCTGTATTTTTCAATTTTGTCAGATAAATTATTGGGGATGCTCAACTGATGTTTAGGTGCTATAACATCCCCTAAAAAGGCCTATTGACGCCCCTGAATAGCACGTGTTATCTGGCACACCATCGACATTATCGTACATTGGTTTTACCAATTAGTGAACACCTGGTTTCGCGATTTCTTTGCTTCCGCTAAACTGCAGACGTATTTTGGAAAGTTAGGAAGTTATCACAAGATTCGACAGTACCAGCGTTTGAAACTTGGTTTTCCAGGTTTTCTCTTGCTGTTCATTACCAGTAATTTACTATGGGAGACAAATCTGCACAACCCCGTGGCCGTGCAGTAAATTGGTGGCTAGCAGTAATGGGGATGGTTGTTTTCGTGGTGTGGTCCTTGACAAAGAACCACCTTTGGCCTACAACGATTGAGGAGAGGATGTCATCATCAGCCCTCATTTGTCTATAGATAGTGAATCGTTAAATAAGTTAGATACTGATGGCACTATTGAGAGTTTTGCGACATTGAAACCACGACGCAAAAACTTGTTTGTCGTTATCATCGGCATCACATTCATTGGCGACTCGAGCTTCGCCTGTCCGTCGTCTGGTAAATATTGAAACTTTTAAACAGTACTACGTAATAATAGTATCTTTGACTATTTAGGTACTTTTTATGAACAGCCACATTAAGGGGGGGGGGGCCTTAAAATACTAGCCAATGGTTTAAATCTGGCACTGACGCTGATTTCGTTGGAATGCCAACATCAGTAATCATGTATAACGTAAAACGGAGCAGAATCGCATGTAGCAGTATGTAGATTGAGTGTAGGTAAAAAATGTTGAATGTATTTATTTGTGATATATTTGCACAGGCACAGTTTTTATAGTTTATAATTTTCTACCATGCTTCGTTTGTTTTAATCCACACTTGTGTTCATTTCCCAGATGAAAACTTTTGTTTAAAGATTATTGTGGTATACAGGAAAGAAGAGTATGTATACCTACTATTAAATTAATATACTTTAATATTGTGATGTAGTATATCTACCATGTAAACTTGTAAAATGTAAGTTAATATAATTTATATCATTGTAATAAATGTGCTCAGCATTCTATAAAGTGTTTCCTAATGTGTAGATGTTATTTTAGATCCTGGCTCCTCCACCTGAATGCCAGATTCCATGATCCCGGCACCTCCATCACCATAT
This sequence comes from Nemoura dubitans, assembly GCA_921293005.1. Classification (NCBI taxonomy): domain Eukaryota; kingdom Metazoa; phylum Arthropoda; class Insecta; order Plecoptera; family Nemouridae; genus Nemoura; species Nemoura dubitans. The sequence continues at coordinate 6,125,993 of OV121076.1, forward strand.
TTTGTTTGTTATCTCACAACCAGGGACTCTACCTCTACAAGGTCAAGGACACTCTAGCCTTGCTTTCGCCACAGACCATCCAGATCTTCCAGCTGCTACAGGGTGAGCCAACGAAAGCAGTGCTTCCCGTTGCAGCTTAAGTTGCCGCTTTTTCAGTGGCCCGTTAAGATTTAACGGTCCATTGGCAAGAAAATAAAGGGCTCTAAATGGACGTTGCTAAGCAAATAACAAGTTACAAGTCACTGAAAAACCGGGACTAAGTGACATTTTTGAAAAATTCGAGTTCAGGCCGGCTTAGGAAATGAGTAGCCAACATGTCGATCTGCTAGGAAAATAACAACAGAAGAGTATTTTAGGTACGGTGGCAACATCATGTGTGGATCCTTTCACAGTTTATAATTTGCTCTGAACTGATACCTTATAATTATTAAATAATACATAAAGGTTAACACCTAGCACTGCACTGGTATACATTTTGGTAGCTGGCAATTACCACCCCCAGGAATAATAATTTTGAGATCAAGTAATAGTTATTTTGTGACTTGATGTTGAAAATGAACTTGCTGAAAGCATACGAGTTGCAGATTGGTTACGAATTGCAGACCACATTATTCCCCTGACTTCCAAAAAAATATTTCTAGCTGGGTTTTGTTGACAACTAAACGCCAGTTCACGTTAAGAAGGAGAGTGGATTTGCATCTTCCTCGAGGACCAACTGCTGCTAGAAACGAGATAAGAGTTTCAAAACTGCCCATTGAGCTTTTGTTCGGATCAAGACATGGCTATCTCGTGTCTAGCAGCAGTGGGACTTCGAGAAAGATGCAAATCCGCTCTCCTTCTTAACGTGAAATGGAGTTTAAGTAGTGCCAATGACAGGACAAGCAGATGCGAATCTCAGGCATTGGAAAGACCCTCCCTGACTTGTTTCGCCCTGGTTCCTCCACAGATGGACAAGATCGGGCGGTTCTGCCGCGAGGTCCACGAGTTCCTGCTGTCGACTGGGTTCCAGGGAACGGTTGGCCCACCGTCAACTCGTGGCTCCGACTGCTGACGTCCCTCTTGAAGCGTGCAAGCTGCGCGTCGACGATGGGCTCGAGTCTGGGGAATGGGGAACGCTAGGACTCTTCTGTAACTATTGTACGTTGATAGGCTGTTTCATCCACACCGTTTCAATCGCGCTAAGCGAGGTTTTACTGAACGTCATTGAAAATCCAGCCGATGGCATAGCTTCGGTGCTTTCACAAACAGTTTAGATTCGTGGTTTCCTTAAACGAATTCCCCGTTCAATTTGGGAAGCAATTGGAAAGCATTTGGGAATTTGGGGAAATGCAAAAAATTTAATAATATGCCTTTGAAGCACATAAACGTGGCGTAGAAATGAAACGGAGTTGGTGAAATACCAAATGATATTCAAATCTCATGGTAAAAACGTAAAAAAGTATATATTTTACTTTTATTAACATATCTATAAATATTTACAGAAATGCAGGGGCGTTCACCCATAAATCATGTTATATGTCTATATATGTAGTATTTTGAATAAAGATAAAATGTAATTAAATTCATCACAGTGAAAGATATTAAGTATAAGATTCTGAATAGAGACAGTAATAAAATCCAGCTGATGGAGGATTTTTCTCAATTTTCGAGTGGTAAGAAAGCATGGGAATGCACAAATTTCTTCAATTCTGCATCAAGGCACATTCACTTGCGAGCATTGTTTTAGGGTCATAAACCATAAGCCCCCAACCAATCACTGTCTAGCGTCCATCTCTGTAAGATAGGCTGTTCCGCAATGCAGCCACGTAGCATGGGTTGCCTACGGTATGCCAAGTGCCGATTGCATTTGGTACAGCAACGTTCGCCACATCCACTGCCACTCCGAGCCGGGCAACGAGGGATGCTCGTGGCTCGAGGACAGGACTCCGGCCCTGGAACCCTGTCACCAGGGCCAAGGGCGACCCTCTCAACGAGTCGCCGAGGTCCACGTCGTCTCGCCGTGCACGGCAGGAGGTAATTGGGCCTCGGTGTTCGATGCTCGGCGATCCCAAACCATGGCCCATCTCCACGCTCCCGCTGCCGACTTAGAACTTTACTGCCGAGTTAACTTGAAGGCTCGCCTTCTAGTGCAGAAATGTGATTAATAATCATCGCTAGAATTTGTTCGTCCACTGGCTAATAAAGCAATAAAGGGCGCTTAGTGTGTTACACACGGCGCACTCTATTAGCCTGTGGATGAACCTATTTCTTTTTAAAAGCGAAGCAATCAAAATTCATGTATCACATTACACGGCCTCCATCCACAGAGCCCAGTTAGCCCAGTGGTTAGCGCACTGGGACGGCAGCCGGGCGGACCTGGTTCAAATCCGCTCGACTCCATCCGTGCCAGAATTTTGTACTATTTAATATTTCAGAATATAACTTATATATCTTATCTCTCTACGGCAATGCATACTCCCTAGTAGCCTAGTTGGTTAAGGCACCACTAGCATGGCAGTGAGAGCGTCCAGGTGATCCTGGTTCGATACCGCTTACAGTCGCAAACGGCCGTGAGCTTTTGTCTGATCTCTGTTGGCGCACGTTGAATCGTCAGTACACTCTGTGTCCTGCGTCCGTCGCTGCAGAGCTCTCAGTCAATCTCCGGCCGTCCCCATTGGGGCTCGACTCCGGACGGTGCCGTCCGTCGCGGGTGTATCGGACTCCTCAGGAGTCCCAAGGAACCAAGACACCCGGGGGCCTCACTGCCAGACTAGTGACTAGGGAGTTTTTTTGCCTAACTTGAAGGCAGGGTGTCTTTTGGGCGATTAATATAGATTCGACCAACGCCCCACACCCCGCCAAACCCCGCGATTTTTTGACCTATAGATCTCTCGGTTCGGAACAGTTCCGAGTGTTAAGCAGATGGCGTGACGTCAATGCCAAGTATGCACTCTCTGTTGGCAAGTCTGGTACTTAACTTTTGGACCTTTGATAAAATTGACAACGTAACTTTGCAGTAGTTTAGTGATTGGCTACCAGGGCGACTCCAGCATGGAAATTCATTTCCACTTGCAGCCGAACCTAGTTCCAAAAACTAACTTGGACTAGGCGCGAATCGACGCGACCGGATTGCGAGTGTAGCAAGCCTACCGCCAGGCCGCACTCGCTTGGGAAATGCTACAAGTTAATTGTCGTATAAAATGTTATTAAAAGAAATCGTTTGGCAATATAGTTCTCTTTACTCTTCTCACTTGGTATGATTACAAAGTATCTTCGATATCTTGTATCACGTCATGCCCCTCAATGGAGTTACATCAAGTGTCATATTATTATACAGACGATCACACGAACTTCAAAGATATACGATCAAATATACCTCCTATCTAGAGTTGTAGGCTATTGGGCAGGATTAGCTACCGCAGCGAACACTGCCCACAGCAGTCCAAGGTGAAAAACGTACTAACACGACTTTGAAAATTCACCAGTCAAACGTCCCGCCCGACGTATAAGCATAGCGACGTAGCGACGCAAAGCATCACGACTGAACGCACCGCATTAGCGCACTTGGCGGCGGCAGGCCGAGCCAACGCTGCTGCGATAAATTGCAAGCACGCGGCCAGCAGACTTCGATAGCGAAACGCCACTTCGGGGTCCTGGGGAGGCCCAAGACCAAGGCCCAAAAATTGTCCCAAGCCACAGAAAGCCACTAAACTGCACATGGGGTTCGGGCTGGGCCAGCGGGGACCGGCCGCTGAAGCACTTATAGAGCGACATCGAGGCCCTAGTCTTTGGATGAGTGACTAGAATCGTATCGAGTGTTAGGGCTTGCGCAATCTACTGCGCAGCGCATGGCATCGTGATAGCGAATGATGTCATTAAAAATCAAATCCACTCATCAGGTCTTCGTATCCCTGTGGGCAGCGTGCCCAACTTATAAACCCAAGGACCTAGGTTCGAATCCGGGAGCGGTTTCGGAAATTGTTATATTTTCTTTTGTGTTTTTGCTAATGTTCTACGACTATTCAGAAAAAGACGGCTTTTAACACAATGTGTACCTGCCGCCTGCAAGTTGTTTTGGCACCCCCAAAGAGGAAAGCGGACGCGTTTAGGCGTTAATCTTTTTACAGGTCATTTTTACCAATGAAGGAAGTTGAGGAAACAGACCCCAAGAAATGTGTCGACTCGAGGCTATTTTTGGATTTAATCTGAGCATTTTAGGGACACTTTTGGGTTTATGCGCGTTTTTAAAATGCCAATGAGTGTGTAATAGCAGAGCTATAGCCAATACCCTTTCGAGCCACGTACCCTTTCGAGCCACGTACCCTTTCAATCCCGTTCGCGATTGCCCGTCAATTGCGGGTCGGTCCCACCGTCCCACCCAACCCTCGCAGTCATCGAGCTTCCCCCCGGTTGTGACCCTCGGTTCCACCGTCCCAACCACGGTCCAACCGAACGAGTTAACCCTTTCGCACCATCACCCAGTATACCCACCTCGACGTTAGTCAGGCTACTATATTGTCAGCCCGCCACTGGAATAGGCATAGCCAGAAGCCACAATTGACGACGAGACGACCTCCTCCGTCCCATCTTCAAGGAGAAATCGATCCAGCTAGCGCAGACTCGGCGTTGTTCCGTTTCGGGGTCTCGAAGTCGCCCCCTCGCGTCGATGGTGTCTTTGTGTCGACGCTGCCTCTTGGCTGGCCGTCAAGGGTTCGGTCGGGCCTCCTCGAGTCGGTGCCATGGCAAAACATGCACTGTTCACAAAACAACACACGGCTGGGCGCCACTGCCAAGGCAGAAAGTTCACAAAACACGTGGCACAATTGACTCACCTCGCGGGGTGGTAATAATTCGAGGTCCTCGGTTGGGCGCCAGTGTAATGAGCCCGCCAATCAAACACCGTTATTGTTGATGAGAAAAGGAAAGTTTAATCAAAATAATCCAACCATGATGAGGAGATCCTGTCAGACGAACCGCACAGTTCTGAGGTCCGTGGACCACTCCCCTGTCCCCAGCTAGCTTGGCCAGCACATGGCACAGCGGGCTGCTGGGATAACTGTAAATAGGGGCGGGGATATAAACGAGGAATGCGACCAACACTCCCAGTGCAAAAAAATTGTTTATGGACCAGCCAAAAAGGACTACAATGCTTGTCCTCCAATTATTTGTTTCGTAGATCTAAATATTGTCTTTGCTCAAGAGAAAAAAAATTGCTTACAAAAAAATAGAATGTAAAGTTGAAATAACGTATTGCCGGAAATGTCTTGTGGTGAGTTGAAACAGTGTGAACGCAATCAGGTAAGCAAATGTCGGTGCTGGCGACGTTCAGCGCAGAAATCTTTCCCGGCGTGAGCGGAGATTAAGCTGCGGTCGTCAGCACGGCCTCGTTGACGCATCGGCTGAAATGGCGCGGTGAGGGATGCAAAGCCGCGAATTCGGCGGCTTCGTGGACCATGGGACTTTGTCAAAGATGAAATAAAATTGTGCGATCTTCGTGAAATGATATGTTGTCATGAATTATGCTTTCTTCCTTACCATTGGCATCCTTTTAAGTGTCCTTGAAAAGCATCCCACTCCCGTAGAAGATGTCCGTTACGGATTTCCGACGGTATGGTGATACTCTTCGTCTAGCGTTTGGCCACTGGCTTTACGGATAGAGGCAGTCTCGCCATGTGCTCGGGAACCGCGCAAATACCACCTCGGATATTATACTCTCCTGATAGAAATTCTCTCCTAAAATTGCTCTTCGAAATCGAAGCCCTGGGGCGTTTTAGAGGTCTCGGAGCACATGGGCTGTGACGTCAGAGGACCAATCTTGCCATGTGCTCGCTTAGTGCTCCGGGACTACACAAAGACCTCCTCGCGCATTATACTCGCCTGATACAAGTGGTGAATTTGCTCTTCGAAATCGAAGCCCTGGGGCGTTTTAGAGGTCTCGGAGCACAGGGCTGTGACGTCAGAGGACGCCATCTTGCCATGTGCTCGCCTCGCGCGCCGGGACAACACAAAGACCTCCTCGCGCATTATACTCGCCTGATACGAAGTGAACTTTCTTGATGGAACTTTGCAGCTAAATGAAGGCTCGTTGTATGAAGGCCGATCAAACAGCCAACTCCTTTATCGACCTAGTGTTCCCGACAGGCTCGTTGTATGAAGGTCGATCAAACAGTGAACTCCTTTATCGATCTAGTGTTCCCGAGAGGCTCGGTGTATGAAGGTCGATCAAACAGCCAACCCCTTTATCGACCTAGTGTTCCCGAGAGGCTCGTTGTATGAAGGTCGATCAAACAGCCAACCCCTTTATCGACCTAATATTCCTGAGCACATGGCAAGATGGCGTCCTCTGACGTCACAGTTCATGTGCTCCAACAAGACCTCCAAAACGCCCCAGGGCTTCGATGCCGAAGAGCAAATTCACCACTTGTATCAGGCGAGTATAATGCGCGTGGAGGCCTTTGTATTGTCCCGGCGCGCACGTGGCAAGATGGCGTCCTCTGACGTCACAGCCCTGTGCTCAGAGACCTCTAAAACGCCCCAGGGCTCCGATTTCGAAGAGCTTCGACTACTTGTATCAGGCAAGTATAACACCCGAGCAGGCCTTTTTGCCTTTCCTTACCGTTGATGCCAAAGACTCCATCGTGCCGTGCTTCGAGACTGCGGTGCTGAATCTACCAAAAAGCTCGTCAACGAAGGTAGCAGGAATTGTTGCATTTCTCACGTGGCACAAAATACTAACAAGATTTCATCGTTTTATTCAATCAAATACAAGTAATTGCCATAAACAGGGTGGGAACAAACCAAACCATGATAGCACCTCGTCCTCGGACACCGTAGTTGCACCCAAGAAGAAAGTAGAAGTGCCTCCAGCAGCCGCAAATACACCAGTTTTTCGCCGTCTGTCGCTGCTATCGTATCGAGCCCGTCCTCGGGAAGATTTCCGCCTCAGGCCCAGGGGTAGAAATTGCAGGGGGAACAAGAGAACTGGCACCTTTTACAAAGACACATTTAATTTATTAGTCAATTAAATTTAGCAATATAAACAACCATTGACTTTCACTTTGTACATATTTTCAATTTTCTATCATTTATTACATATTTTTTTTTTATATAGCTGCATTGTTGCATTCCCTATAATGTAAGTGCAGCAGCGACCTAGGTGCACTAAACAGAATGAAATGCCAACAGCGTCGTGAGCAAAAGCCAATTAGGTAACACTGCTCTATAACAGGCTTTACCTATAAATACATATATGTATACCGTATAGGTATGCACATATGGTACTCAGTTTTTCTTTATTTCATTATACCTCTCACATAATCTCTATCTAAACTTTACAATGCTTAGCTTGAATTCAACAACTTCCTTATATTTCTCGTTCATCTTAAAGTGATTCGACAGTTTTATTTTGGACGAAAATCTGGATGGGTGATTGGGTGCAACATTTTGGCAAGGTGATCGTAAATATCGTGCACCAACGTCGCACGGGAGCGAAGGCTAAATCAAGGGACTCGCATCCGAAATCTACGTGCCGTGTCTTTATTAAGGTTCACGACAATTACAAGGAGTAGAAACGTTTTTATTACTTTGGCACATTGCTGGGAGACCGCTCCGTAGCGATCGAAGCAATCTCTTCCGGCTTGGCTATCGGGAGAGGCCGCTCATCGTCTCTATGGGCGCGAGTAGGCCGGCGATTTATCGTCGCGGTACCAGGGGAGCATGGTATAATTATCGAATAAATACGTTTCAAACAAAAACCGAGGGCGAGCAGCATATAATCATTAGGTACGTTAATCACTCGCGCTGGTAATGGTCAAACGTTTTGGCCCCAGTAGCTACTCATTTTAGTACGATTAGTTTGGAAATTATCTCGTATAGTCGTCCTTATTTCCCCCCCCCCCCCCCGATTGCTTTCTCAGATCAACGCGCTTCCAACTAATAGTAGTTTTAAATATTATACAATTTCCATATTACAACAAACACAAGAAAACCTATTTAATTAAATAATATCTTTGATTCTAGTCGCTATATGTGTTCTACACACGTATAATTGCAATTTCTAATCAGTTTTCTAAGCAGCAATCATCATCCAACTTCAAAAAGTAAATATAGCAAAACTCTGAATGGTTTAAGAGAGCTCATTCATAACTTTGGAATCAACAGACAGAGCAGTCCAACAAAAAAGCTGCTTCTATATTATTAAGCTAATTGTTAACTATCAGTGGTTAATTTGTAATAAAACTACAAGAAAAGGTGAATTTGCCCAGCTAGTTTTGTGTTTTCAGTGCCCAATTTGAACTGATACGATAGCACCAAATATGACGCAACATTTGCCTTTCTCGAAAACTGCAAGTAGGTCAAACAGTGGCCGAAATCAGCTATCGAAGTTAACACGTCCAAAAAGAATGGCACGACACGAGGGTTTCACAAATTAACCACTGTTTTAACGACAGATTAATTGAGCATTCATGGAAGGAATGAACGTGCAAAGCAGTGCAGAACCGATGGCGATATTTCGACATTATTAATCGGAAACAACATACCTAATATCTCGTCTAAAATGCACTGCTAGATTCTTTCGATTCTCAACTCTCCGCGAAGTTGCTTCAAAGCGGAATCGCATTACACAACAAAATTCAGACCTGTGCTTCCAAAAGATTCCCTCCTGCGTTTCTCTCGACGAGTTCCGTCGGGTACATCTTTTTCGTTATCCATCCGATTCGAATTGCACTTGCTTAATGGGTCAACACCAGAAACCAACCTTGCACTACCGCAGGTCCAAGTATAGTTATAGGCAAAGTCGCTAAGTATTATAAGAAATATCTTGCGTTTCATGATTAATAAACCGATTTCGCTTATGAAATTCGTATTAAATAATAACTTTAAAATGTTAAAACTTCTACATATAAATATTATGCAGTTTCCTAAACAAAATCCCTATCCTCGATCCTATGGAGCGTTTACAGGCAACCTAACGCGGCTAACAAAGCATTCCGATGCAGCAGAATGGAATCCGTTTGGTGTGTGAGTTTTATCATAACCTAGAAGTCGCTAAAACGATGCGAATTTCACGTGCCGACACCGTCCGCAGAAGCAAGGGGGAGCGGCATTTCGGCCCACCATTCTCCGACCAGTTCTCGGAGAGTTTGGCGGCGTTTCCGTTTCACCGGACACCGAAGCCGATTGTCCGCGATTGGCGCCGGCAATCACGACTCCGATCCCGGGCCGACGAGATTGCGACGGCTCCGAGAACGGCTAGAACTCGTCGCGGCTGCAGCCGTGCAGACGGCCTCAGGTCTTCAGGTTGTTCTGCCGGCCCTCGGGGAACAGGTAGACGCCTTCCACGCTGAATATCGACGTCTCTGCAATCGGGACACATCGGCCATTTTAAATGGTATGGATGTAAACATGTGAAAACTCTATATTCAGTCAAAGATTAACTAGTCAAATCTGGCAGATGTTTAATTGCCGCTTTTTCAGTGGTCCTTTGAGAGACCAACAGTCAGTACAAGAAATTAATAAGCTCTGATTTGACATTGCAAAGCAAAAAACATGTAAATGGATCATTAGATATTTTTTTCAAAGTAAAAGGCCACTAGGAATATTCCAGTTTCACCTAGCTGGGTGGTTACAGTCAATGAAAAATAATGTATGGAACCAAACGCATTTAAAATGGGATCAGTAATGACAATTATTATCGATCTCCTACGCCTCTTTCTCTCAATCTCTCTTTGGGATTGTGCAACCTTCTCGTAGAAATGTCCGTTCTCTCGGAGACACAAACTCCGATTGCGAAGTCTCGGAGACACCGCAACGCAAACCTTGGTGCCGGTGGGCTGGAGACTTACCGTCCGGCAACTCGTACAGCTTCCGCGGCAGCGACGCAAAGTAGTTGTGCCTCAGCGCCTTCTCCGCAGACATCCTGTCGTCGGCATTCAGCTGGCGGAAAGAAACGGGCGTAAGTTCAAACGCCACAATCATTCCATAAGTTGTTGGAACAGGAGTTCTCTCATTTTCACACAAGTCGTACTAAGATTATAGATTTTGCCTTTTTATAACCAATACAGAAGCAATTTAAATTTAATTAAATTTTTAGTCAACCAATTGCCATTTTGTCTAATCTTTCCAATTTCAAAGTACGATTTTAAAATTGTTATATCGATTCCTAATGTTAATATTGCGAAGTGATCGCTGTCAAAAGTCAATACCAAAAGTTTGAAGCGAATCGGTGCTTCGCGAAGGTAATTGCGGCCAAAAACAGACTCCCAGAGCTCACGATGATGACTGGCTCCACATTAATACTGTTGGCGGCGCAAAAAAATGTTGACATTTTTTTGCCTCTGCCATGGGTTAAAAAAGTTGAAATCTTTAACCTGAGCACGGATTGTAAGGAGACGAGATATGTCCTTCAATTAATGCACTCTTTGGTTTAGCCATTTGTGGATGTTGGGATGTTTATGATTTTGCTCAGCTAGGAAAAGATAACGGCCCCAAAAAGGACTTTGTTTCGGCCGTGAAACAAGGTCATTTTGTGCATCTATGTATACATCCATAGATGATCAAGACCCAAGGTCAGGGGCCTTACCTAGACCCGCCATTTGTAGCACCGTGCTATATAATACCACCCTAGTACCAAGCAATAACCCCGACCTAGAGCGGCAGTATTACGGCCGGGTTATATAGCCGGGGCACATCGACTCTGACTTTAGTAACAAGCCATGAGATTGGTTGATTTGACCTCACTGCACAATGATGATCGTTTAAAAAGCAGTATGCCTTCTAGATAATGCTATCATCGTAACACCACCGTAACGTAATACTGGTTGCTGGTGGTGCTAAAAAATCAATAAACTGCCCATTGTTGAAATGGCTGCTCTAGGTCCGGGTTATATAAAACCAGTGGTCGTATTATATAATTAATACCTCCGTAGCACCACCAAATGGCCGCGCCCGCTAGGTAAGGCCCCTGAATTAGATCTAAGTCAAGGTCTTCGGTTAAGTCTTGGTCCTTTGTGCGCAGTGCATTCTTAAACCGTACCCATTGCAGGCATCGAGTAACAACAAATCAAGAGAAGGACACTAGATTTGACTGATAAGTCTAGAAACAAATGAGATGCCTGGTCTCGAATCTGGGCACATGAGAAACATACTTTATTGTTGACATGAGCATCCAGCGATTTTCGTTATACTGAGCTAAGTATGGGCTGAAATTGAGATGAATACCTCACAGAATCCAAAGACCCACCTGTAGCAGGTTGGTGGCCATGTTCTCGCCGTCGCCGACGTCGTAGAGCCGCGGGAACGTGAGTCCGAGCTTCTGGCCGCGGTAGAAGCCGAGCTTGTGCGGCTTGTAGCCGGGCAGATGCGTCACGCCGGCCCACGTCTCCTCCGTCGGCGTGCCCAGAATCTGAAGGGAGGCAGACTCGCGTTAGCATGGGACAAGACCTTCGAGCACACAGTGAAAGGCTACAGCAGCCACTCGAAAGCCCTCCGCTCGGAAGATTTGCGGAACGTCTTCCTGATTGCTGGTCATTTGTCTAATTAACGTGGAGAGAGCATATTGGCGTTCAAATAACCGTAACATTTTTTTCCGGACAAACTCTTGGCGACAGGTCAAAACAATAAGAATGTCAATACTCGATTTCATTATGATTAGAATACTTGGTTTTAATGTTTCAAAGAGTCTGTACGTTCGACTGTTTCCGAACAGTATGAGAATTTTTAGACTTAGATAATAAATAAATAAATAGCACTGAAGGTTATTTATCAGGCTTTCAAATTCAGTTGAGTCAATTTACTGTCATGATAAGGCTCCCTGAAAACTATGCATTTAACCTCGGTAAACTTTTAAAAATTACTTTGTGGGAGTTATTCATAATAGTCAGCAAGCCTAATCATAGCACAAAATTGATTCTACTTTATTTTGATAGCCTGACACAGAAAGGCCTACTCCAGTGCAAGCAATTTTGTTTTGAGCTGTCACTTAATAGTATGTCTGGAAAACATTTTTTATACTTATTTGAAAGCCAAGGTGCTCCCCCTGCGCCCGTCATAACAAATTTTGCCTGTGCCAGAAACAGAGCCGTTTTCCATATTCTAGGTCTAAAAGGGCCGAATCGCTTCTAAAAATGCTGTATTTTTCTCTTTTTGCGCTTTTTCTAAATTGATGAAATTCATTTTTCCTGAGATGAAAGAGGCTCTGTTACCGACACAGATTGATTCTTTTTCAACAACTCTCTCGCGTACGTTAATAGTTTTTCTCTTACGGTTTCGTAAAAAAGTGCATACTCGTGAGACTGCATTCGTGCTGTCTCGCAGCTGCTCGCATCTCGCAGCGCGGTAGCCTGTCCCCTTAAGACTATTTGAGTGAGCTCATACTCGGGCCACTTCCTGCTAAAATTTTACCTCCTACTGGATACTAACTTGTGGCCTCACCTTTTGTCCGATCGTAACGAAACCCATGTCTACGGAATCCTCACACTTTTGGCAACAAATTGTGTGTTTGCAAATCTCAAAAATATTCACTTATCTAGTATTTTCAAGCATTCCATAGACTATAACAAACCTGTTACGTCAAAATATTGAGCCTATCCTCAGGCCGCTTCCCGCGCAGAATTCACCTCCTACAGGATACTAACTTCTGGCCACACCGTTTGTCCGATTGCAACGAAACCAGGGTCAACGGAATCCTCACACTTTTAGCAACAAATAGTGTGATTTATAACCACGAAATACCAATAGAAAGTTAAAATAAAGCTTCATGAAATAATCACCAACAACCACACCAGCAAAGCCTCAAGGCAAAAGCCCACACAAACAATCCCCTCCCTCCCTCCCTCGCGAGCGTTCACCTTGAAGATCTTGTCGAGCTGGTCGTACGTGTCTCGCACGCCCGGGAAGGTTGGCGTGCCGGTCAGCATCTCGACGAAGATGCAGCCGACGCCCCAGACGTCCAGCGAGGTGGTGTACTCGGTGCTGCCGAGCAGTACGTCCGGTGGCCGGTACCACAGCGTCACCACCTCGTGCGAGTACGTGTGCGACGGCACTGACTTGGCGCGCGCCAGACCTGCACACGGAACGCCAGCAACACGGTCAACAATCGATTTCAAGCTGGGATTTGAATGCTAAATCAACAGTCTCACTGGGTTCCCTATTTATATATAGGGGAAACCAGTGAGACTTTTGATTTAGCATTCAAATCCCAGTTTCAAACAGTTTTTTTCAAACCTAGTGCTAAAGATAGGATACAGTAGACATGAGTCTAAGAAATTTCTCACTGATTTCCTTATGTCTATATAGAGGAAACCAGTGAGACTTTTGATTTAGCATCCAAATCCCAGTTTGAAATAGTTTTTTTCAAACCTAGTGCTAATGATAGGATATAGTAGTCACGAGTCTAAGAAATTTAACGCGGTCAAAAGCTGTCGGGAACAGGGGGGGGGGGGGGGCACTTGGGCATAGAACGGGTTTACGGCTGGCAGTGACAGTGACACGATGAAATATATCAATATCAAATATAAAAATCAATGAAAGTTTCACTATCAAATCAGTGTGTATATCTTTTGCCAGCCTTAAGCATCCAAAAGGTAACAAAGGTTAGGTTGGGTAGCTTTGTGAGGGTCTTTCGAACACATCATGAACAGCAGGCACCCGTGCAGACACACATTATATCCGTTTTATGGTACATAGTCTCCCTTTTTTGAGGCATCTGCACAGTGTAGTTACCTGGGTACCTGGGCAAGATTTTTATGGTCACCCATCCAACACCTGATTCGACGTAATATTGCTCAACTTTGCTAGGCACGTACTAAAGTCATCTAGTTTAACCAGCACTGCGATTACGTCACTCTGATTTTCCCATTCCCGGGTTCAAAGTTTAAAATTTCCCATTGGCAACAATAGGGATTTCATTTTCATCAATCCGAATTGAAAACGGCATAACAAAAAAGTTACATAATAGCAAGGCTGTACTGGTTTAGTGCACAACGATCACCCGACCAACACCTGACTTGACAGAGTGTTGCTTAGCTTTGCCGATCCAGTGAGAGCCCCCTGCGGCACTTCAATCGACTTGTCCAGTAGAATTTATTTACGGTTAACGTTCCCACAGCCTTCCAGCAATACAAATGGCCATAAGAACCAATGGAATCAGCTCCTGTTAGAAGGCTGTGCGATGGTAAACTCTAATTAATCCCAGAGTACCGAAGTCGGCCAGCTTCAATGGACTGGTCACCCATCCAACACTTGACTCGACGCAGTGTTGCTCAACTTTGCCAGACACGTACCGAAGCAGGCCAGCTTGAGCTCAATGGACTGGTCACCCATCCAACACTAGACTCGACGTAGTGTTGCTCAACTTTGCCAGACACGTACCGAAGCAGGCCAGCTTCAATGGACTGGTCACCCATCCAACACTTGACTCGACATATTGTTGCTCAACTTTGCCAGACACGTACCGAAGTCGGCCAGCTTGAGCTCAATGGACTGGTCACCCATCCAACACTAGACTCGACGTAGTGTTGCTCAACTTTGCCAGACACGTACCGAAGCAGGCCAGCTTCAATGGACTGGTCACCCATCCAACACTTGACTCGACATATTGTTGCTCAACTTTGCCAGACACGTACCGAAGTCGGCCAGCTTGAGCTCAATGGACTGGTCACCCATCCAACACTAGACTCGACGTAGTGTTGCTCAACTTTGCCAGACACGTACCGAAGCAGGCCAGCTTCAATGGACTGGTCACCCATCCAACACTTGACTCGACATATTGTTGCTCAACTTTGCCAGACACGTACCGAAGTCGGCCAGCTTGAGCTCAATGGACTGGTCACCCATCCAACACTAGACTCGACGTAGTGTTGCTCAACTTTGCCAGACACGTACCGAAGCAGGCCAGCTTCAATGGACTGGTCACCCATCCAACACTTGACTCGACATATTGTTGCTCAACTTTGCCAGACACGTACCGAAGTCGGCCAGCTTGAGCTCAATGGACTGGTCACCCATCCAACACTAGACTCGACGTAGTGTTGCTCAACTTTGCCAGACACGTACCGAAGTCGGCCAGCTTGAGTTCGCCCATCTCGCTGATGAGCAGGTTCTGCGGCTTGACGTCGCGGTGCAGCACGCGCCGCTTGTGGCAGTACGAGAGGCCGCGCAGCAGCTGGAAGAGGAACAGCCGCACGTTGCGGTGCTCCAGTCCGCCGTGGTGCTTCTCCATGTACTGCGACAGGTCCGTGTGCTGGAACCCGAAGGCGAGGGACCCGTTAGCATGGTCGGGACTCGTTAGCACGGTCGGGACTCGTTAGCATGGTCGGGACTCGTTAGCATGGTCGGGACTCGTTAGCATGGTCGGGACTCGTTAGCATGGTCGGGACTCGTTAGCATGGTCGGGACTCGTTAGCATGGTCGGGACTCGTTAGCATGGTCGGGACTCGTTAGCATGGTCGGGACTCGTTAGCATGGTCGGGACTCGTAAGCATGGTCGGGACTCGTTAGCATGGTCGGGACTCGATAGCATGGTCGGAACTCGTTAGCATGGTCGGGACTTGTTAGCATGGTCGGGACTCGTTAGCATGGTCGGGACTCGTTAGCATGGTCGGGACTCGTTAGCATGGTCGGGACTCGTTAGCATGGTCGGGACTTGTTAGCATGGTCGGGACTTGTTAGCATGGTCGGGACTCGTTAGCATGGTCGGGACTCGTTAGCATGGTCGGGACTCGTTAGCATGGTCGGGACTCGTTAGCATGGTCGGGACTCGTTAGCATGGTCGGGACTCGTTAGCACGGTCGGGACTCGTTAGCATGGTCGGGACTCGTTAGCACGGTCGGGACTCGTTAGCGCGGTCGGGACCCGGG
This sequence comes from Nemoura dubitans, assembly GCA_921293005.1. Classification (NCBI taxonomy): domain Eukaryota; kingdom Metazoa; phylum Arthropoda; class Insecta; order Plecoptera; family Nemouridae; genus Nemoura; species Nemoura dubitans. The sequence goes on from OV121076.1 coordinate 6,141,829, forward strand.
GCAGGGACGATATGCGGCCGTCGGGCGGAGGAACGTTAGTCGAGGCTGAAAACTGACCCCTATTCTGTAACTTTTCAGATGTGAGATGAAATGAAATGAGAGTGAGAACCTTCATTTGTTCCGTATGAAAACATAGGCGACCTTGGTGTTGTCACTCACATTTATTGTCATCTCACTCGGAAAAAGTGGTCCATTCTCGCAACACCTAATCTTACAACGCCTAACGATACCTGCTACCCTCCCTTCGACCGTCGGTCGACGGACCGCCAACCCTTCGCGACGGCTAATGACTGGATTTTCTAGCATAAATTAAAACGCGAAATATTTTTCTCGTATTACCTAAAACGCTTGAGGCGGCTGAGCGAACGCAAGGTGTGTGCCTACCCCCTGTGCACGGATGTTTGAATTTCTCGGCGCGTTGAACGGACACGGCTCCTCTACTTCCACGCCAAGGTGAGACTCAATTTTGCACGAATTGGCATGTGTGGAGTGGAGTGGTGTGGAGGGGGCAAGGAAATTAAAATATGTGATATGTCATGATGCCGGGCGCTTGCAATATTGGGCGGAAAGGGGCGAACCGAAAACTATAATTGTGGCCATTTCTAAAGTGGTAAATGAATGCAAGCAAGCTATGTTTTAATAATTTCAATTCGAATTTTACGAGTTGATTGCGTAAACACACGTCGATGAAGGAAATAGAATGGTTGGAGGACGGCAGACATTCAAGTGAAAAAGCGAAAATAACTTTGTAGGTACATAACAAATCGATGTATTAAAAAAAACTGTACATATTCAAATGTCTAGTTGTGGCTAAGTATGTGCTTTACAGCGTCGAAATATTGTTGGAGATGATAGTAGAATTTCCATAAGTTTAATATTAATTGCCCTATAAACCGTAGCTCCTTGTTTCGGCAAAGCTTTTTGTCCGGCTTTATTGGCATGGCTCGTGAGTTCTGAGACTCTCAGCGAACCATTTTGGTACGTCTGGTGCACGAACGACCAACCACGTAGAGGGTTTTCACTCGAAGATCTCGGGCATCTTGCAGGGAAGGAGACGGCAGAACATATTTGAATACGTTGCCCTGCTGCAACGCCTGCAGCAGGACAGCGAGATGGACGCCGCAGACCTCGAGAGGGGAGCTTTGCCAAAACAAGGAGCTGCTGTATATAGAACCATTAATATTAAGCTAAATTCTTTGAAAGAGAGACTTGTAAATTCGACCATTAATCTCCAACAATATTTCGACGCTGTAAAGCACATACTTAGCCACAACTAGACATTTGAATATGTACAGTTTTTTTTAATACATCGATTTGTTATGTACCTACAAAGTTATTTTCGCTTTTTCACTTGAATGTCTGCCGTCCTCCAACCATTCTATTTCCTTCATCGACGTGTGTTTACGCAATCAACTCGTAAAATTCGAATTGAAATTATTAAAACATAGCTTGCTTGCATTCATTTACCACTTTAGAAATGGCCACAATTATAGTTTTCGGTTCGCCCCTTTCCGCCCAATATTGCAAGCGCCCGGCATCATGACATATCACATATTTTAATTTCCTTGCCCCCTCCACACCACTCCACTCCACACATGCCAATTCGTGCAAAATTGAGTCTCACCTTGGCGTGGAAGTAGAGGAGCCGTGTCCGTTCAACGCGCCGAGAAATTCAAACATCCGTGCACAGGGGGTAGGCACACACCTTGCGTTCGCTCAGCCGCCTCAAGCGTTTTAGGTAATACGAGAAAAATATTTCGCGTTTTAATTTATGCTAGAAAATCCAGTCATTAGCCGTCGCGAAGGGTTGGCGGTCCGTCGACCGACGGTCGAAGGGAGGGTAGCAGGTATCGTTAGGCGTTGTAAGATTAGGTGTTGCGAGAATGGACCGGAAAAAGTTACAGAACAGGGGTCCAGTTGAGACACTGAGCTCCAAAGTGATTGGGGCCACATCTTTTACACCTCCCTTCATCTAGGCATTTGAATTACTAAACTCTAAAATGGTAAACTCTGTTTGCTATGGTATAGAGGTGTAGGCAGTAGATGCAGTTAACTGTTAGTTGCGTGAGAATTTTAAAACTTTGAGGCCACTTTGAAGCATCAGTGCCTCAATTTAGAGTTGTAATTGTGGTTGCAATCATACAAATACCTCACACAACACTTGTGTCTGGCTCGAAAATAATGGAAACTTCGAATATATACGAGGCTGGATTTTTTTACGAATTATTTTTGAAGGATAAAAGCCAATTTTTTCTACTTACAATCGTGTTAGCCATACTCGACTTCCCTTCGACTTCGAAGTAAAATATCATTCAACTCTTTACCATTTGCAAAGAGTTAAATGGTAAATAATGGTATTGATAAATGGCATTTTTTATGGTGAAGATAAAAACTTTATCATTTGATTCTGTCACATGGTACTCTATGATATGAGATCCCCAAAAAGTGGCAAGCTCAAATTAATTCTAGTGTAGCCCAAATCCTTTAGGAAGTCAAGAATCCGAGCAGCTTGGGCTTTAAAATTGCAATCCCTTCTTTTGATCTAAAAAACCTCAGTTCTTTCCAACGATTGATTCCCTTGGGGGCACGAACTAGATAAATTATGAACCCAATTTACGAGAATCCCGGTGTAAATATTTGTAGACAGGTATAGAGGTAATTAGTGACAGCGACAGGATATACCCAAGAGTGATGCCTCTAAATAACAGACACTGACATTACCAACTTTGAATTCCCCCGGAAATCCCATAAAATACCAATGCCCTAAGTTGTTGAATGCATTCGAAACATCGTTAATTAGTCCACGAACTCGAAGCAATTCGACAAAAGTTTGACATGGTTTGCCAACGGTATTAACTGGCTAATGACCTTGGTTCCTTAATGTCCTCCCCGGCCACCCAGATACCTAGATAACGGTCGTTATGATTAATTTAAATTCTACGCTCGAAACAACGAATGACTCGAACTAATGAACTGATCGCAGTCGCGATAAGGACTTAAAATAATATACGCCCAATCTACGGCCATTGGAATTCAAACCATAGTGGATGGGCGACGTAAAACTGAAATATTATCACGTAATTTAAGCAGGCTAGCTCTCAACGAAACTATGGAAATGTTACTTTTCCATGCGAGTGAGAGAGAAAGAGTGAACGCTACTTTACGCATAGTTTGAATATCGAAAAATACTATTTCAAACTGAGATTTGAATGCTATAAATAAAAGTCTCAACTGGTTTCCCGACGTTGGAAATAGTTTGAAATAGTCCTTAAGATAATATGATAAGATAATATGACCTAAGGACATAGGTCATAGTAGACACGAGTCTAAAAAAGTTTGAACAATAAATGACTAACTGTTTTTGACCACGCTCTCCTCCAGTGTAAATCGCTCTCCATTATAAATCGCGGCGCAACGCGATTTTGTGAACATACCTTTGAGATGCACTAACACGACAGAAAAATGCACTCTTCGATTTGTGGTCCCCCATCTTTGAAGCTGTGGTGTCCCTTCCTAGCATTGAAGCTCCCACTAGAAATGTACGGCGCTCGGCGACTGCTGATCGCCTCCCCTAGACACCGGCCCTTCCTCGTCGCTGTCCAACTCGCTACTGAGTACCGCGTGGTCGCTCGACCCTAGCTATAGCTCAAGGTGACCTTCAGGGTTACTGACAACGAACTCGTTTGGCTGGCCTGGCGAACAACTGAACGCATAATGCGCATGCCTCAAAATGAGCAGGCGAAATTGACGGACGATGATTCTTACACATGGCATGATGTCGTATTTCTGTTGGCGTTTTCTTATTCCTGATTCTTTCGGCACATTCCTAGTTTCGACATAAAATATTATTTAGCTATGGCAATGGCTATTAGTTTATGCTACATTTTATTATATTTATAGGTCCGTATTCTTATTGCGTATATCATCGAATTATCTTTGGTTACAATAAATTAAATAGCTATGCCAAATCTAAACCCGCCGTGCAAAGACAATAAAACAATGTGCTTCAGTTCCTTGGAAAATGATGCTGCAAAGATGCTAACCCAGCAAGAAATTATTAAAACAAGATGTTTAATGTCCCATACTCCTGTAATAATTGCCTTGACCAATTTGTATGTTCCATTGCACGGACACAATGATATTGGACGCGAGAAACAAATATGCAATAACTTTAGGACTTCACGACTCAAGCTCGCATTCTTGGCTGAAACTTGCAGAAATTTACCAGTACACAACCTAAAAGATGAGCAAGGCTTGCCCGAATCAGAAATGAACATTGGCAGTGTGCATTTAGAGTTCCTCACTCTATATTGGTGCCGATTAATTTGTTTCCATTGAAATAAGGAGGCAACTTTGAGCAATCGATCGGCTACGCTAGGATGTACCGATCGAAATATTTTCACACAATGGCTACCTTGGCCACTGGTCGCCTGTAAATGCTGTGACGTCGCAATTTCAGCCATTCACAGTGGCCATGCATGCAGACTATGCCGAACCATCCCCACGGTTATTTGCAGGATGGTATGAATAGGTATTTAGCTATAGTACGTCTCATGTTCTTTTGGCAGCGCCTCGGGGCATTGGGCCTATACTATAACATTGTAGAAACCCGGTTTGTTGCTGCCATCAGAACCTGAGACGAACTACACACGCGTACCACATATTCGAAGACGAAGGTGAGCGTCTCCCTGGTGTGCACGATGTCGTGCAGGGTGACGATGTTGTTGTGCTTGAGCTCCTTCAGCAGAGACGCCTCGCGGATCGCCGTGAAGGGGGCACCCTCCTCCTCCTGAAGTCTTATTTCCTTTAAGGCCACTACTTGGTTCGTCAGGCTGCAACGGAGGGACACACATTGTTGGCATTAACACTTAACTTACGTCACGGCCCATCGATTAGGGCCCATCAACTTTCTTGGCTGGACCCACCAACATAAGGGGCCCGTACTCTACTTGGCCGGGCCCATCAACATAAGGGGCCCGCACTCTACTTGGCCGGGCCCACCAACATAAGGGGCACATAATTTTATTTACTTGAAAGGGCCCATCAACTTACTTGGCTGGACCCACCAACATAAAGGGCCCGTAAGCTTACTTGGCCCATCAACTCAAATGGTCCACAAACTTGCAGGACCCAACAACTTACACATTCAACATTTAGTTTTGTGAAGACTGATGCTCAGTGAAATGCTAAAATCTTATCCGCAAGGACACGAAATCCTACCTCATTATGAGTAATTAACTAAGTAACGTAATGCGACAACATAACATAAGTAACACAATGAGGAACATTATCAGATATTAAATCCTTTAATGGAATTAAGAAAATTGACACAGGAAAAAGCTTTGGTTAGCATTCCATACTGTACATAATTGTATTGTGAACAAGGGATGTCAATGCATGTAATGCGAAGTAAATTCTGCCCAGCCAATTATAAAAACCAATCGAAATTGTTCTTAGTTAGGGGTGAGAAATACCTATGTCTTGTGATAATTTACAGGACGATTTCTTTCTTTTAGCAGTTAGTACATAAGGGTTGCCGCAAAACATTTTCTAACTATACGAACAATTCCATAGAAAGTTGCCTCTTCCTTCTGCCATCTTCAATGTAGCAGTGGGCACTTGCAACTGTCACGGGCTGCACCAGTTGGAGCAGTTTGTGGGTCAGAGTTTAACATATCAGAACTCCCAAGTCTTACTCCCAAGGCGAATGAAATGCTAGGGATTAACGTTTTAAACGCCTCCGCTTCCATGACTCTAAAATGCGGGAAGTTTAGGGTTCTATTCCAGCGGCCGGTGATGATGGAACGATGGAACTCCTGTCTGTTAGTTTTGCAACCACTCACTGCCCAAAAAGTCGACGACCATCTGGGAACATCTCTGGGAACGCTAGCGGTGGTCTACACGGCGTTTAATTTCTTGCCCCTCGACAATCTCGTAATGTTTGTGACGGGAGGTCACACAAGTTCCAAGGCCGAGAAAAGCGTGTGCGAAGGGGCTGGGAAATCGGGTGACTTCGGTCGAACGTTTTTAGGAGCCAGAACCTTTGGTATCGAGGTATGTATGTAGACATAAACATACTCCTTTGTCGGTTTTGAGCTGCTACTTCCCATTCAAAACATACGAAAACATTTCTGGGAAAGTTCGAGGCGGATCTTTTCTTCACCTTGCACACCCAAAAAATATATTTTTAGGCAAACAAGCTCGAAATCAGCCATGGTAAATGGTCTGGGAAATGCACTGCAGTGATCTAAGGCGCCACTGACAGCGGTAAGTGCATTGCAAAGTGGTGGTATTGAGAGTGTATAGTGTTGGGACGTGTACTCACTTGCTGTACCCCTTGAAGACGGTCGCGTACGATCCCTCGCCCAGCTGCTCCAGCTTGATGTAGGCCGACGACTTGCCGAAAGGGGAGTCGCCCTGCAAACAACAACAACCCATGTCTCAATTAAATGTCTCAATCAAAAAACAAGCAATTAAAAGCGCCTAGAACAACAAAACAAGTCTTTCACGCACATCCGCTGTCACTGGATCTGAAGTCGATGCAAATGTGCAGTTTTATGATGACCTTGACACTGAAAAACCAGTTGTGGTACGCCGAAAGTCACTTGATATCGTCGCATGCCTCAGATTAACCCGTTTTACAAATTTGTTCAGCTAAAATTTCTGAAAAGGCTCAAGCGGTTCAGAGAAAATTCAATCAATCTCCTGTTTCCGATCGTGAGTTCCTCTCCAGCATCACACGAGAACGCGTTCAGCACGGATACTTCATGGCGTTCCTGCACCTAACGCACAGTGGAGCATAACGTAACCTTGTTTGGACTCGAGAAACTTTTATCCAGTTTCCTCACGGTGCCAAAGAGCCTTCACGTTCCGCAAAGAAATCCAGGCCGTTTTCGCGAGCGGCTCTCAAACATCATGGAACACACCCAGCTTCAAGTTATTCCTCTAGCGAAGAGCTTGGCGCCTTGTTTTTCGAAGGCCAATAATTGAGAGCCGCTCTGGACGTGCCCAGCGTGTGTCTAAACAGAGGCGTAAGTCTCGGCATTTTGGCGCGCAAAGCTCGAAGCGAGATGTTTCGTTACGACGCCTTCACAAAAGGCTGTGTTTTCTTTTGCACGAAAGGCGGGTGTTTTTCTTCGTCCTGCCGAGCCATTTAGCGTGCAGTGACAGTGCGTCGCCTTGTCGTGGTTCTCCATGTGGCGATGACAGCTGGTTTGACGAGCGTCTAGCGTAAAGCAGCGACGACGAGGGCGTTAAGCTCATTAGAAAAGGGCGCCGAGGGCGGGATCACGAGGACGTGATCTCTTCACTTTCACGTCGCGCGAACGTTCTATCGATTTTCGCGGAAAGCGCGAGTCGCTGCCTTGTGTGAAAACATGTGCACATGTTTTCTTCAAGCAACAACAAAAACAATAACGTACGCCTGCAGCAGAAATACTGTCGGTTTTGTTCTCAAACATCCTGACAATGTATTATTATATTTTCTATATACTGAAGTCTGAACCCATACATGGAAGCCAAATTAAAGAAAAATACCCCAAGCTTCGGTGAAAATCAGACCAAGTTAGTACTTTTTGACCTTCTATGCGGCACTAGAAAACAAAATAAACTCATTGGAAAACATACCTATGTCAATACCAAAATAATTTTCATATGACAACTGTTTTGTGATAACATTCAATTGCATCATCGCTCAATGCATCCAAAAACTCAAGTATATGAGTATATAACTACATAAAACATACTGAGTGCTGAAGTGATAAAGTATATCGGTATTTAAAACGACCACAATAGTGAGGAACAGATAGGACATTTATTCAGCGGTGACCTGCAAGAATCGACCATACACCGACCCCAATCCGCAATCGCCACATGCATCTACGACTTTCCGCAATGTAGATCAAGTACTTGGTGTATATAGCTACCATAAGTACGAGGTATATACTTGACATATATAGATATGCCCAAGTACACGATAACGCCGCGGCGCCGACGTTAACAACCAGCCGGGAGAATTAGCACGACACAATCGACAACGCACTACATCCTAATCGGCACTTTCGCCGCGCGAGACCGCGACGCTTTCCTTTCGCCCGCGCGAGAAAACCCGCCGCGTCAACATTTTCCACCGCGAACGGGACGGCGCGATACAAAAGCACTCGACGCCCCGAGTGCCCCGTCGACACCCCACCCGGGGGTGGGGGGGGGGGGGGGGGGGGCGTCGGGGACACGCGTGCCGGCTGGATTTTAATAGGCGCGCGACCGACGACGGGGGAAGCGTGTTTTTCGCCCAGTTTTCCCGTCGGAGCGCGAAATGCGCTAGGAATTCACACGATTGACACGGTTGACACGGTTGACACGATTGACACGTGATTGGCATGCAGTGTCTGAGACGCTGGTTGTAGGTCGTTGTTTCAGGCACAGGGACTTGATGATGACGGGGTTTTATATAGTTCTGTGGTTGAACCTTGCAAAACATAAAAACACAGTATTTTACTTTTCAGTTCATAGTTTTCTCATATACATGTAAGGTATAGGAAGTATATATACGAGCGATGAGAAACCACTCTATTTAAGTTCATGCACTGATCTTCACAAAGTATAAGTTCACAATTTCATATCGATTTCAATATCGATCTATCCTTTAACTTTTAAGGCCCCTCATCTGAGATCGCTTATAATAGGTATTTAATATTCACGGGATGCCGATTATTTGATTGGGTGGAGATATGAAAGTGTACGCATAAAATGTGCCCCAATTCGCAACCGCTTCGTCTACAAAATGACTTGAGATTTAGCAACTCGTGCCGTGCAGACACATCACGGTCCTAACCTACCCGACGTCCCCCGCTCATTTCGGCGTCGCCATCCGCATGACTCAGCCCACAAAATGTCCCGTGGCAAAGGTGAATCAACGCCCTATTTCAATTACCCCCCCCCAGTCCCCTGCCCCACTCCGACGCCACGGGACGGGCGTCGTCAGCGCCGCGACGGCGGGCCGACCCGTGCAGAAGGTCACCATCCTGATCGATTTCATCCCCGTGCCCCCCCCCCCCCATCACCCTAGCGGGCCACATATGACGTCAGGGCGCTCGCGGCGTCGGAGGGCCCGTGCGGAGGTTAAAGGGTTACGACCTGACCCAGTGCGACGGTGAGGGGCGGCGGCCCCCGTTAAACCTTGCCGCGGTCCGGGGGGGGGGGGGGGGGGGGCGTTGATGGCAAACGAGTGGGGCACTTACGCCACGCAAGACTCGAGCTATAAAGACATGTTTTACAGGACGTTTTATCCCGATATACTTAGGCACGATTGCCAGGGCACTTTTCATATTTTGGGGATGCTAAAAATGAACGGTAAAACGGTTTAGGCAACGATCATTTATGGCTGCCCGCAAGAAATTTGCCTAAAAGAGAGAGAACTGTACAGCGATGATCGGCAGAGCGAATGCAACAGATAAAGAAAAAAGTATGATGATATCCCAACGAATATTCCTTATCTGCTTAGCTCATGCGCGCCGGGAGGCATGCATTCGATAACGGGGTATATGGAGATTGGCGTAGCCAGCATTCACATATTGGGCAAGCTGGTCTCTGCAATCTGTGTATAAACTGTGTCTCACATTCAGATGTTCACAGGGCACCGGTGTTCTACAATTTTATGTTACAAACTGTTACAATGTTTGTACAAGCCCAATGCCCCGGGGAGCTGACAAAAGAACCTGAGACCCAGTTTATCTCGATCACGTGGTGTTTTCCTCCAGCAGACCTCTCAGTGCACGTTGCCCGCATCCACCCTGTCCCTGCGGTCGCGGCGTGATGCGACGGGATGGCATCGTCCGCGAGTCCTGAAGGATGACCCGGTCCGGAGCATGTGATATTCATGCCGCATTGGTGGGGTGGTCGACCGTAAAGGCATCCCGGAATCGGTGTCAAGGGGGATCACATGCAGACTGACCAGTGACAGGGTGGGCAGGTGAGAGAATTACCTGTCTTCGGGAGAGTGAATGGCTGCTGCAAAGACTTTGGACATGTTTTCAAAGAAGGGTTATTGACTGGTGGAATATATGTGTGAGCACGAAAAGCGATGGAACGGGGCAAATATGTGCTATTACTGGGGTTTGCATGAAACCGGATATACAACTGCTGAGAGAAAGTACAGTTTTCTTTATCGCGTTGACGATCAATGAGTGCGTTCAGGGCTATCACCTCAGAATGGCCTTGAACTGAAGTGAATTTCGAATATAAAACTTTGATCAACAGTATTTCGAAGTTCGTTACCTATCACTAGGCATTCCAATTAACAAACCAACACAAAAAGAAACAAGTTCTTTAGCATACAAAGCAAAGCTTGGTGGGGTAAAACGTGCACTATTAAAATAATGACCAAAGATAATTATTAGATGATATAGATAGAAAGCTGACAATTTCCCCCAATACCTGCACAGTAATGTCTTCAGAAGATCAGAATACCACTGGTTATTGACGACTGTATCAGGTCACGTCAGCTATGGGACCGGAGGGGATAAACCGTCCGCTAAAATGTGGTTTTCTGTTCTCCAGACAACCCTTCCACGCCATCCATAATGAAGCCCACGACGCCACCCCCGACGGCACCCCCGGGTCCATCGGCAGTCCACGCGCGGACTCGCAACACGATTCGGGATTCGAACGACCGGCCCCGACTCGATGTCGCTGGCGTCACGAAGACGACGGCAATAACGAAATGTAGACCCGCGCACGACGGAGACACCACCACCGTATGGCGGGCACGTAGTGGGTGTGTTATAAACTCGGCCATGTTTTTGTGCAGACAATCGTGACTTTTCGCGACGAAAATGGCAAGGGTCGAATTGGCGTTTGTGTTTTGTGCGTCGGAACAAGGAAGGAAATAAATTAACAAAAAGCAAAGCGACAGATTTGATAAAATATTACAGAAATAACCCTTAAGGAAGCGAGGTCTGAATGTAATGCCATTTAGGAGCTGTGGTTTTTCGGTAAGTGCTCTTTTTTTAAAGGTTTCAGGACCACAATCCTTTTTAAAAAGAGCACTGGCCAAAAAACCACAACTACCATCATACCATGGCTCTGAAAACCTACGCACTCTAATGCCATGTGCATACAGAAAGCGACGACAGCGCCGAAAGCGACGTCACCGACTGGCATCGACGTCTCCACATCAAGACGGTGCCAACGCCTCCACATTCAGACCGCGCCAACGCCTCCACATCCAGACCGCGCCAACGCCCCCACATCCAGACCGCGCCAACGCCCCCACATCCAGACCGCGCCAACGCCCCCATATCCAGACCGCGCCAACGCCCCCACATCCAGACCGCGCCAACGCCTCCACATCCAGACCGCGCCAACGCCCCCACATCCAGACCGCGCCAACGCCTCGCCCACGAGCGCCGAGAGCGACGTGTTCGAAGACAACGAGACATCCAAGGCTCTGTTCGTGGTCGCGTTAAAACCTGCCAACATTGATCTCCACAACCTGTTCAAAACCCAGCCAAACCTACCGAGCCAAACCTACCCAGCCAAACCTACCCAGCCAAACCTACTTAGCCAAATCTTCCCAGCCAAACCTACCTAGCCAAACCTACCCAGCCAAACCTACCCAGCCAAACCTACCCAGCCAAACCTACCTAGCCAAACCTACCCAGCCAAACCTACCCAGCCAAACCTACCCAGCCAAACCTACCCAGCCAAACCTACCCAGCCAAACCTACTTAGCCAAACCTTCCCAGCCAAACCTACCCAGCCAAACCTACCCAGCCAAACCTACCCAGCCAAACCTACCTAGCCAAACCTACCCAGCCAAACCTACCCAGCCAAACCTACCTAGCCAAACCTACCCAGCCAAACCTACCTAGCCAAAAGCGATAGCTACTTTTGGACTCCGCAGAGTTTTCGCTTTGGCTAACGATGCGACCTCTAAGGAAGAATCGGAAAAGAAACTCAAATACGAGATCGCTGTATTCGGCGACATAATCTACAGATAAATGTTACAGAGCACTACATAATTTTGACCCACAGAGTCTTGCATCGTTGACGTGGGCTGTAGAGCATTGTCCCAAAACCAAGTGTGTATATCGTGAAGACGGAAGACAAGATCACGGACTATACTACGGGGCGGCAGCTTTCCTGGAACGCATCCCGGACGAGGACGTGTTGTTGACGGGACTGGTGGCCGAAAAGGCGGGAGGTGAACTTGTTGCCGGTTGTCAAGTGATCTATTTTGACGATTGTCCGTTGAATTGCTGCACCAGTGGCGATGGCGATTTTTATAGCTGTGAGTTCTTTCTGGCTAAACAAGGGACCAGGTATGTGACCCGTTTACGAGGACGCATGCCGAGAGGTTTAAAACTAGGGAAGAACTAGGGAAGATGCTGTTCGTCGCACAATAGCTTGGGCTATTCTGTGGATGCCAAGAATCTTACGTGCTTCTAGTTTCTAGTGGCGACAGGATTATTTGCAAATCTAGCAGATCCAGTAGTAAATTCCCTTGAAATGCTCCGAACGGAAGGGAAATGAAGGTATATGTGCTTGACTTGTGCTATTCATTATACATTGTACTGTGCAAATTGTAAGTATTTGGATCTCATGAATACTATTTGTATTTACTCAACCGTTGATTGTATACAAATTTTTGTGTTTTAATTATGTTTTACTTTTATTTACAGTTACACTTTTTGGAGACCGTCTCCAAAGCACGAGCATTTTTCTATCGCAAAATAAGATGATTTGAATTGAAATTCACTTGAAAACCGTAATTAATTTAGAAAATTGACGACCGGCTGTGTGGCACGTTTCCATCACATATATCTGGGTTTGTGCAGGGGAAGCGAACGAGCATCTTAAATTCGCAAGTGAAAACAATGCTCACTAAATGTATAATGCCAACGTGCTCAAACCCGGAAAGTATCTGCACACGCTTGCAAGTTGTATGCTATAAAGTTTCAAAGGATACTCCAAAGTTAACGATAAAATTAATGTCGCAGGAAAAGGAAAATAAAAGCAAGAAACATTCAAAAGCCCTTTTACAACACAGCAAAATAATTTCAAATCTTGCAAACAAAAATTCGCTCGCTCCAAAAGGCGCAAAACACGTAGCCTAAATCGCGACAATTCGTACCGGAAACCATGGTTGCGAGCCGTGCCGGCACTTCCTGCGCCACGACGTCGTCCTCCGTCTCGATTCCAAACCGCGCCGCGTTTACGAGTTTCGGCGTCGGCGTCGATTGCCGTGCCGTCGCGACGCCTCATTGAGATTCACCGACGCATGTCAGCGTCTCTTTTCCACAGCAGCTACTTAACTTGAGAAGTAGTCGCGGCGTGTTTTTGAAAGGCAGCGCCCCCTTCCCTCGGTGCTACATGATACGAGGCGGGAACGAAATTGCTGCAATGCTGTTTAGATTCAGTTTCGATATCAATGATTTGGTTGAGAATATGGCGATGAGGCTATATACAGTCAGATTGTGTTTGTATGGTTACACTATCTGGTTACTCTAATGCGGTTGAAGGTAATTGGAATCCTTACAATTTGAAGACTTAGCTGGGTTTACATCATGGTTCAATGTTTCGTTCAAAGCATTGATTTCAATGAACCAATGAATGAAACGTGTTATACCTAGCTAAACTCTGGTTTAAAGTTTATATGATAATATTTAAAAATATCGACACCTCATAGATATTTTGTGATATTCAGTTTAAAATAATAATGATGTACGGAAAATACAGGTATTTTTAACTGGACTTTCGAGGGACCTTCGAGCAAAACGGAAAATTCACTAAGTCTGTGTGTATATAGCTGTCGTCTTCTCTGTATTTATGGTCCTTTCGGAAATTCGCAGCGCGGCGACTATTTAGGACGGTGGCACTCAACATTTGGCCAAAGTTGGTCGAAATATGACTCGGTGGGGCCGTGGGAGACATTTTGGTACGTGGAACTTGTCAGTGGCGCGACAGTTGGCATAGCGCGTAATCTCTTGATGAGGTCTAGAAGAAACGTGATTGTTACGGCGTTGACAGCGCATGCGCCCTTGTCTCCCTGTGTATCAACGTGCCGAGGAGTAAAACTAAAACCATGATAAGCACAGATAATGCTGAGAGAAAAATGGAGTCGATAAAAGTTCTGCAGAGAAGCAAGTGTTCCGAAGCGCATCCCGGGTGACATTCTAGCGAGAGATTCTAAAGCGAGAAGAATGTGAGTAAAATCTCCGACAGAGAACAGCCGCCCTCGGAATCCGTCGCGTTTTCCCGCTGGCCATACTACGAGGAGGACTACGACTATCCTTACCTTTGTACTATGCGTCAATGTCGGTGCTACGAGCACTGAACTTGAAGACGAGATCGACGTATTCGACGACATCATACACGATGAATTCGACGGAAGATTACAGAAAGTTGGTCTAAAAGAATCGTGCCTCTTTGACGTGGGCGGCAGAACATTGTCCAAAACCCCAAGTTCATCGTTAAGACAGACGACGAAATGATCATGGACTACTACGGGGCGGCCGCCTTCTTGGAAACTATCCCGGACTTTTTCCGAACGAACAGCCAGTTCTCGACCAGGACAATTGGAAATACTATACACGGGTCCTGAAGAATATCCCAGCCAGTGTCATCCCGACTTTCTGGGCGGCTCGTTTTATGCGACATCGCCGAAAACGATGGAGCTCGTGTTGGAAACCGCGAAGACTGTGAACTTCTTGAGCGGAGAGGACGTGTTTTTACGGGACTCTTTGCGAAATAGGCACGAGTGAGGCTCATAGATTCTTTCAACGTCACTGGCTCGGTCGAGTATTATCTGAACTGCTGTACATGTCGTTGCAGGGATACCACTACAACCCCTTGTCGAGGGTGGACGCTGAGAAGTTTAAAGGCCCGCTTCCAGTACCGCTCGACGCACCACTGCGAGCAGTACTGGGTCGGGGTTGAAGAGGCCAAGAATTTAACTTGCCTTTGTTTTACTGTATATGGCGCTTAATGACTAATACATTGTTGATGATGCTAAAACAGCAGTCGATTTTGTCCAGTGTGAGCAAAAATGTTCATGTACCTGCGTATCTTTTAATCCGTGCTACCTACATCCAACTCACATTATTGTATTATTATTATTAATTATTTTCAAAAACAAGATGTTTTCAAAAACTGATGGAACAATTGTACTTCCAGTACTTCGGTCGGTCCTTGGCATTCAAATATATCCTTCATTATGGACCTGCAAGAGACCGAGGGTTCAAGGACTGACTTGTGGATGGAAATTAGCAGACTTTTTAAAAACAGCGCGTTTCTGGTTGGACTCGATTTCAGTTATCCGCAGTCGACTTTTTGGTCAACGTTACCCACAGTGATAAAAACTCCTGTACAGTTTTCCCAGAGCCATACTAGCCATTGGTTAACAGCTCAAGATAAAAAGGCTCTGTGATGGTAAACTCGAAAAAAGACAGTTGTTGTACTTCCTCGATGGTCGTAGCTCGACCGCAGCCACTAGTTAATTGCCACCAGCTCCCGCGTCCTGAAAACATGTCCAAGCAGACAACCCGTTCGGGCGTCTCCACTCACCCCGAACGCCGAGAAGCGCTTGGTCCGACGGTGCGACGAGGTGTCTTTGTTGAGGAACACCTCGGACTTCGGCCGCGGCGGTTTCTTGGGGCGCAGGATGACGCGCGCCTCTTCGCGCACGTCCTCGTCGAGCAGCTTGGAGTCGCTCGACACCGACAGCTGTCGGTGCACGCGCTCGTGGTCGCACAGCCCGTTCCAGTCTGCGAGGCAGAGGCGGAGAACGTTAGTTATCTTTTAATCTTACTTAAATTACGAAAGCTCGTAATTGGCTATTCATTTTATTATTATGTACACAAATTAGCCTCCCAAAAATGTTGTCCATTCCGGAATGGACAACATTTTTGGGAGGCTAATTTGTGTACATAATAATAAAACGTTAGTTGTGTTGGGCAGTACGTAGTAGCGTAGGGTCACGTTCGTTGTGTAGGGCGTGGCACTTAGTAGCGTAGGGTCACGTTAGTTGTGTAGGGCGCAGTTAGGTTGTAGCGTAGGGTCACGTTCGTTGTGTAGGGCGTGGTAATGTAGGGCACAGTTAAGAGCGTTGCAAACGATTGGATTCACAAGCCACGCTGCGTGGCCAGGGGTCGGTGCAGAGGTTCACGCGGGAACTTCCTACACCAACAATTATTAATGTAAAAATCTGGGGGAAAAACCGTAGACCGAGAAAGAATCAATTGATGTCGGATGGTAGTATTTAATACAATACAAGTTATCTTCTATAATGACAACTTTAATTCGTTACGGCAAGCCAATCAGATCTCGGTGTACATAACCCAACTTTTTCTCACATAGGTATATAAGAGAATCCATTTCAAATTGGCGGCGAAGGAATCTGTTTGTCTAGGGCGTAGTAACGTAGGGTCAGCTGTTAGTTGTGTTCAGTGTAGGACGAAGGGCATTGTTAAACTGCGCCTAGCAGTTTTGTGGGAATATCACGATGTTATGTAGGTATATTGCGGTACTGCATGTAGTGCATGCAATAAATCAATACAAAAAAAGCCCATCGGTATAGTTGCTGTACCCGGGACCTCCTGATTGTCGGTCAGGTGCTCTACCATTAGAGCAATTCGGTCACACATTATTGTAGTTCGTCATGCACTTTTGGAAAAGCAATGTTTTAGTTTCGTGGTTGTTTCTACAATTCATGTACCAAAATCAGTCAGTTCCATTTTAAATCAGTTCTGAGAAGTTCAGAGCAGTTCAGTTCAGAGCTGTTCAGAGCTCAGGCAGGACAGCGTGTGTCTTGACGTTTAGAAGCTTAAGAACGGTGGATCGAAACTCGCAAGGTTCTTAGTGATAGTTATCAATTGATTAAAATCGCGTAAAAAAACACTGAGTGATGAATACTAATGAAGTTCAAGGACGTCGCATTTTTCTTTGCTTTCAGTTTCACTCGTTTCTTTCCCTTCAAATTCGCGCCATCAACGAATACTAGAAGAAAGTCGCAAATTAACAAAACCAACGAATTCTTTATTTAAACTATCCGAGCGAACGTAGACCTCTAGCCAGATTGTGTAAGCTATTAACGAATGCCACCAGGCGTTTACTAACTAAATACCTGTGAGGGCCTAAAATTAGAAACCAAGGCGGAGAAACAGCGAAACACAAGCCACACATACAATGATTTATCTAAAGGTTTACAGATATTAAAAATAGATTATTGGTGTGCATAGAATAATTTTCAATGAGTGTACGCTTGGAGGAGATAACTGAAATGCAAATGTTTATGCCCTTGTATCTTCGCTTGAAGTTCACCTGGGGTCCGGGCTTCAGTCCCAGTTGCTCGCAATAAAAACTAATCTGTGGTGCTATGCCATAAAGTGTTTAACAATCTAATTGTTTTCTAAGAGGTTATAAAATAATTTAGTGGGAGCTGCCTAGGGTCATGATAAGATTTTAGCAGCTTGGCATTGAAAAATAATATCATGTAGTTTTGGTGGAGGTGCCGAATCTCACACGAGATATTGTTTTTGGTTATTGAAGGTCTGGCTGCTTCCAAAATTAAAAATTTGTGTTGATATTTGGCAGCCGACGTATTTGGTTGGACTACGGAGACTTTGATTGAATCACATTATGACATGTTATAAATACGAAGTCGATAGCCATTTTGAAGCGAAATACCTTCATATCGCAAAATATATATACAATCAAGCCACATGGCGAAGAGTAACATTTCGATATATCTTACGATTATGAGTGCCCTAGACAATGATATCTCTAAACCAAAAGAAATATGGGTTTTATTAGCCATACCAATATCGTCCATGGCTAAATTTTGATTGAAAATAGTTCATGAGTTGAAGGACTTATCCCATCTAGCCGATTTCGTTTAGGTTATATTTAATCAGGCGTCTTGGTTTCTCGACAATTTCATAAAGTAAACACCTACAGTTTGCCAGTGTGTAAGAAAGTATATAGCTCAAGGAAATTGGCAAAGTTTTTCCTTCAAATGCAGTAACTCAACTTAGTAACGAGCTGATAGCTAAGGTTTGAAGTTTCAATGCCCATATCTCTGTTTTGCCACAGTTAGAGCGAGAGTCAGTGCAAAATCGCGAGCCGAACAGAAACTTTATGAGCTTGCAATGTTTGCTCGTATATTATGTAGAAGCTGACACAGTGATCTTATAACTTTTATGTCACTTGGTGGACATATTAGGTTTTGGAAAAATATGTTCCATCATTATTGGTTTATTGCGGGTCTTTTGGAACGGATTGGTCCATCTTTCAAGACCGCCGATAAATGCCACAAGCGCTCAACAAAGATTTCAACGGTTATAAAAATTAAACGAACATATTTCAGGTTAGAATCGTCAGAACTAAAATATATATTTGACAACTAGAAATGGGCAAAAATACAACAGAATCTAATTTCTTAGACTCATGTCTACTATATCCGATCTTTAGCACTAGTTTTGAAAAAAAAACCTATTTGAGTCGAGCTATCACCCTTGATATAGAAACTAGCATATGATACGAAACGTCGGGAAACCAGTGAGACTTTTGATTTAGCATTCAAATCCCAGTTTGAAACAGTTTTTTCAAAACTACAGAATCATTTCTTAATATCCGAAATGGTCAGCTTCCTTTCCAGAAATGCATTTCTGCATTGCATTCCGCAATGCGTCAAAAATAAGTTATTTTCTGTAAATATTTTCTCCGTGCGAGACAGAACAAATAACGTTCATTTGTTCCTTAAAGTGACAATATAAAAAAGGAGCTCTCAGCTTCAAAAATCGCGGCTGTCAAAGCGTTAGAAATAAGACTCCTAAGCCAGTATAAAAAGTACCATCATCAGTCATCGGACAGCTGAACTTGCGGTGATTCATGTCCTGTCTGAGGATCTCAAGCCGGGGGTCGAACTCCAGATACTCGTCGATCTGGCCCAAAGTCGCCCGGCGGTTGTAGTTCATTTCGGCGTTGGGTGCAGTCAACTGTCACGGAACCCCCCAAACCTGTCGGCGTCCGCAAAACCCGCACTAAAATCAACCGTTTAACACGACCGTAATTCGTCCTCAGCACCCGTTTTTCACTCCACAATGCGATAATTTTCTCGCTAACGATCTTGCTCGTGAATACGTTACGAGGCGACTGAAATATTCACGTCGCGCATTAAAAATTAAACTTCGAGCACCTCTAGAGCCGTTAACACACAATAAAAAAAATATGTAAACAGTTTCGAACTTGAACTAATTACTATTAACTTCTATGATGCTGCCATCTGTTAGATCACGAACGCAAATAGTGCTATCAGAGATGGCATGTCCATATTGCACAATGGCTGGCGACTGGTGTGCATTTCATTTGTTATATAATGACATGACAATTAGAGCGGTTACAATTAGATCACATGCTTGGGGGAAAGGGTGCTATAAATTACTTGTTCGTTGGCTCACTCGCTGATAGTTCAGTCGCGATGGTGGAATTGAATCTTTTTTGTTTTAATATTACCGGTTTGGTAGATAACGTGATTCGTGAATAAATTGGTGTAAGTACATATGAAGCTGGAGTAATACGGCAATGAACTACATTTCATTGATTTACAAAGAAAGAAAAGATACTGAATTACACATATACCACCAAAATGAGCAGCAAAATTAAATACACATATCTGTAACATCTTCAGTAACATTGTTTTCTTGGATTTCCTCTACATTTTTCAAATATTGTTTAGCTTATAGACCGCAACTATGCTATTCTTGTTCCCAATTACCAATGATAGCTATTGGATCAAATGAAGCAGAAGGCTCTGAAAATCGGCAGATAAAAAACATATTCAAATTCCTGCTTGATCAATGCATTGCCATCAAGTTTCATCAATTTTAAATTCATGGTAATACGAATTTGGTTTCGGAGGAATTTGATTAAAATTTAACATTAAACAGTATGGACGAACAAACAGATTGTGCATCGGGTCAATTAATCTACTATCATGCCCCTAAATTGCGACTAACGCTCCAAGTAGCCTGATCCCACATGTTTGAAACTCAACAGCCCATAAGTTCTCCACACAGGTAAATTCTCGCCAGATATTATCGTTAACTAAAGTCAGTATACACCTTCGCCTGTGTGCACAGCCAACGTAAACTCCACGGATTAGCATAGAGGGCGCTGAACTTCTCGACGGTTACATTCCACATCCGAAGTAACACCCACAAAATCACAAGGGGCCAGATGACCACACATATTGAGGTCCAGTGGGGGCCACATCTTGCGTGGGTGCCCCTGATACGCATGCATAATATCCATCCACTATTCATGAGAATAGCATGTCATGTTAAAATCGTTTTCAATTTTAGATATATATGTAGAGTAGTGATGTAAGAGTATATCCTAGCGGAAGCCGAAACCACATTTGGGGTTGTCCGCAATTATTTAAGGGCTGCTCTTTTGTTATTAATACCAATTAATATTTTAGCTAGCGCACACTCAGGAGCTTTCGCGTGTAGATGTCTATTTGTGAAATTAGTCGTCGGGTCGCAGGTTTTGAGCCGAAGAGCCGGCACAAAAGCTCCAGGGAATTATATGTCGAGTGGGCGCAATTTTACTTTTTGGGCCAGTGTTTTATGCGAGGTATATAAAGAATAGTGTTTTCCGGAAAGCGAGCATCATATATATAGGGTGCCCGGCCTGGACTCGGTTTTCATTTCCTTTTATGCGTTGCTCATTTTCTTGCTGACCACTAAAGTTCGTGTGGGCGGGCTGGTTAATATGGGACAGTTATATTTATAGAGGAGCACCCGTTAATTTGGGGATGAAAATGTAATTTAAAAAGATTATGTAAATATGAAAATGTCGTTCGCTTTCACCATAGATGAGTGTTTCGCTATCAGGGTTTAATTCGCAAACCGCAGCCAAAAACACATTAAGGCCTAGTGGCACTAGGTAACACACCAAGGATGGTTAAACAGACTTACGATCTGTTATAGGTCGTTCTTGTTAATGAAAAGTATGACTTATGTCAAAAGCTATTATATGAATAGAACCAGAAATGTCATTCCACATTGGTTAATACAGTCTAAATTAGTTTAAATCTAGTAATTTTAAAAGTTAAAACGTGAAAATGTATCTTTAATGGTATCCGTATATAAGGTATGATAAAGTACACCTATAGGACCTCATAGCTTCTGCATTAGATAATCCCCGTGACTTGATTAAATGAAGCTCGAGGTAAATCTTATTTCGCATAACGCATGTCCCCGCCGTGGCTTTCCCAGAAAGAATAAACCAATTTTCCTCGTCACGTGCACCACCAACTCCTGGGGGGCGCGACCTGAAAAGAACGGCCCCGTGTATTCGCCGCACGGTCCGAGGCTGTGTTTTACGCCGCGAAAAACTTGGAAAAATCCACTTCAAACTGGGGTTTGAATGCGAAATAAAGTCTCACTGATTCCCCGACGTTTCGTAACATAGGTGTATACTAATTAGTAATTACTTCCTTCGGGTCTCAAGTTGAGCTGTTACCCTTGAAGAAGTCACCATGTTTTACTTTGTAACCATATAACTTGAGGATCGATGTTCTTGGTTAAGGCCATTTATTGATGATTGTTGAGTTTAATTGAATTCAACTTTTTATGGATTTCCAAGAGATATTTCGAGGTTCTGAAATATTCAATTGGTTGTCCAAAGTGTGAGGATTCCGTAGATATTTGTTTCGTTGCGATCGGATAACGGGTGTGGCCTGGAAAGTGTATACGGTAAGAGGTAAATTCTTAGCTGGAATTTACCCTTAAGTACATATTTCAATACACCGGCTAAACATGGTTATTTTAAAACTCTTGTAAGTAATTGACGAGTGAATCTTGCGAAATGAAAACGGTTCAATTGGCTGTCCGAAGTGTGAAGATTCCGAAAATATAGGTTTCGTCGCGATCCGACGGAAGGTGTGGCCTGGACAGTATACACCTTACGAGGTAATGGAAACGGCTCGACTTCTGAGCTCATTGAACAGTCTTAAATAGAATAAGAGAATCAATGTTGTGTTATCGCTGAAACTTATCCACAACCAATTGGTAAACACATTAAAAATACATTTTGACAGTCGTGAATAATTCTCAGCAAGCACAATCATAACACAAAATTGATTCTTACTCAATGTCAAAGCCTGGATTAGCTCAATAGCGCTGGCTATTTAGTTTTGGCAGTCTCTAATAGTTAGTCTGTAAAACTAAATGTTGTGTAGTTATTCACAGACCAAGACGTACCCTTCAGCATTAACCAGAGAGATGATCTGACACAATGTGCACCCACACCAGGACACGAACCCTGGACCTCCTGATTGCCGGTCAAGCTCTACGTCATTGCACGTGCTAAAAGCCTTTAGACGAACCTCATCGTTCACCCGGAAGCTTTGTCCATTACCGCGTGTTTCACCGCGGCACAGAAACCCACGGCCGAGAGGCGCGACGCCCTGTCAAGTAACGTCGGCGTCGCTGGCAGCGGCGTCGTTGGCCCACCGAAATAGCGTCGACACGACGCCTCCTAGCGCCGTGTCGACCACGCGAGAGTTTGTCTCGAGTGGCAACGAAAGCGGGGGAAATCTTACGAGGAGTGAGCGATCGTGGGGTAAAATGGCTAGATGCGGCATAGTACGGGATTCACCAAAATGGTGGTCACAAAAGTACACACCGTTTTCAGTTTTCTATGCCCGTGACCGCGAAAGCAAGAGTTGTGGCAAGGCATGGCAGCCATCGACAGCACACATCGAATTTCTATCCCAGCACACAACCAGGGCCTTCTACATGAAAACGTTTCCCATTGCTCTTGTAGCGTGAATGTTGCTAGGAGGCTGTGGGAAATATCAGAGTCAAAAAATCCTCAAGAATCTCGCTCAAGGTCAAAGTCACCTAGAGCCGTTTGTGCCATATACGAGCAAATCGAAACTAATTCATTCAGAGGGCGTTGGTAAGTGGCAACTGGCAAGGTTCCTCCTTTGAAAATTAATGAATGCATGTCTTGAAGATGTGCATTAATGGTAAACTAATGCAACATAATCAGTTCTCCTGATTACAACCCATTTATAATATAGTACCGACATTTTTATGTAGCTTGTATTCTGGATATACATATTTCTTTTTCCACTGTCCTTTTTACGACTAAATTAAATCTTACAGAGCGAAACCATCTAATACAACATTATCTGATCTCGGTTTTGACCCACTTCGCCATTATGAGATCTATGAGGCCTATGAGACCAAAGATACTTGTTATGAGACCTATGTCATTATGAGACTGGAGAGCACGAGACTTTACCTATATGTAACATCAAAATGTGGCAGGAAAATCGACTTCATGAATAGTATACCTAGTTATAGCATTTGAAATAACACTATGTTTATAGCAGAGAATATCAGCTATAGTTTCACGAAAAAAATGATGTTCCTCCTGAAATATTAATGTTTCGTTTAGACATTGTAGGTGATTGTAGTTAATTGAGGTGATTGTAGTTGTTTGGGGCGATTGCAGTAGATTGAAGTCGTCTTTGGGGACAAATCAGGTGGAAATGGAACGACGCAAAGATGACTCATCCGAGCCGTACATCTAATTGCATGGCTGTCCGGATTGTGCACCCCTCCTGTGGTATGCGGGATGCCTGAATATCTGACGAGGTGCGGCTACTTGACCAACCCTCGACTTTACATAGGTATATGTAAAGTTACATATTGTTTATTTTATTTATCTATTTATTTTATGATTACCTTAAACGCTAAGTTGTATCTTGTTTCATTGTCATCAAAATGTCCAGCTCGGCGTAGAAAAGCTTCCCAGTGAAAACAGTTAAAAACTGTACTAGCGCAGCTGTACTGTACTAGCACGACAAACTGTACAGTACTAACTGTATTAGCATTAATTAAATGATTTTTTGTTGAAAACATTGTGCTGAGACTAGAAAAAAAGAGATATGAATCTAAAAAACGAATCACCCATGTCATACCAATCCGGTACAAAACATGAGGTATAGTTGTAATCGATGGAGGAAGTTAACCAGTAACCCCTAATATTTAAAGTATGCAGCTAATTCCTAGTCTAGTCCACGGTATTTTAATGGCAGCAAAAAGTTGCGGTGATTTTGGAATGCACTGGTCGCTTCAAATCTAGCCAGGAATGTCAGTGAAACATGAATCAGCCAAAACCACAAATGATCTCATCAAATCAGGCATTTGCACTTAGCTCCAGCAATGAAATAAAATAACCTAAATAATGTTCATGCCAATAATGGCATTACTGTTTACCTGCCATTGCCATTAGGAAAAGCAAATATACACAGATTACCTTACATATTATTGCATTACTTAACATATTCAAAAAATTTGTTTATGAAAAATAAAGAAAATTTACCATTCGGAGTCTTTTTGAGAAATCGTTTAAATAATGTCGAATAAAGTTGCATGCATTTCTTAGGTATACTATCTATTATATCCGACATCAGATAAATATAATCAAGCCATTTTGATAGAAAAGTATGTAATTTAAAACTGTCTATTGATCACAAACAATGACACTAAAAACGATGAAACTCCTAATTCGTTCAACTCCGTCCCCCAACACCCCCATCAATTCGGCGCCCTTTGAAGACAACACCCACAACACCCACACCATTTCACCTCTCAACACACAACGGCCTGTATTTCTCGCCTGATCACGTCCGCCGCTTAGCGGCGCCACTCTCGATTTCGATCTAATTTCCAGCCCTCCGCGTCCTCGAGTTGCAGTCTGCTTTCTTGGCAAACATAGCCAGCCGTTCGACAAAGAATTGATCGTCAACCCACGTCGCAAACAAATTGCATCTCTACATTACACTAACGCAACTTCGATCGCAAATTTAAACCCTGGATATATGTAAAACTACTTGGTTTAACTACATAAAGTGATAAGTATGATTAACTTTGCATTTATAAATTAAGTTAACATTATATAAAGTCTGCTTTAAGATAACACTGTGGTCTGTTCATCTCCAGTATATATTATAGATGAGCGGTTATCATTAAAATCTAGCGTATAATTAGGTACGACGATGGGCTTGACTCGAGTAAAGGGAATTAATTAAAACCCCTAAGTACCACTTCCATGCTACTTCCCACCCTTAAGACAGTAGATCATCCGGTGCTGCAACCCCTTGTTCCGGTGGTCAGAATTCGCTCCCCTTTCAACATCCGGTTCTAGTTATATGCTTATAGGTATAAACGTGTAGCAATTGGTATTTCGTACCACACCCTTATTATAGTTACGATATATACTTTGGGAGTCAAGGGATATAAAATAACATGCATTTAGCTGATGGAATTAAACACCGTTATAAAAGCGCCCACAGTAAAAGTAAAACTAATCAAGTAGGAGTAATGTAAGTAATTACTATTAAAAGACAGTTTAGTGTAGTTGATAGCACGATAAACAATTGGAGTACATGCTTGAAAACCGTACGACAAATTCAAATGTAACGGTAATCGTGCTTATATAATGACGCATTTATTCGAGCCCGATGCATAAAACTTGTAGTCGAAGTATAAGTCATCAAGGTATCTTTAGAAGTTGGATACGTTAACAATACTTGCACATTTTACTGTCCCTTTTATCACAACATGTAGGTACACAAGTTTGTTTTTCAAAGACTTTGTTTCTACACACTTGGTTTATGTATGTGATCGGAGTTCGATGCTAGTTTCGGTTGGTTGATCGCCAATTCGCAAAAGAGCGATACGATACGCATTATTGATACACCCAATTCTGTTTAACCGCATCACCATAAAAACGATCCCGTTATCGCTTAAGACGTCGCGACGCCGAGCGTCGCCGATAAACGAGCGCCGATAAGTATTTGGCAACCAGTCGGCGTCGGCGTCGGCGTCGGCGTCGGCGTCGGCGTCGTCCACAGATGGCGTCGTCGTAGGCAACATGCATTTTATTAGTTTCCATCAATCCCACCTGGCGCTAGAAATAGCAATGCGATCTTTGAGACGAGATACCATTGTTATTAATATTTCGTTTCGGAAAAGCTCAAGAGCCCGTTGAGATAAAAACGACAAAGAAAAGCGAAACAGCAGTGAAACTTGATAAAAATTATACGTGGCAAAGACAGAGACGAAATACCATCCCCTCTCGGGGTGGATATTTCATATTAACATCGCGGAGTTAGGGGCAACGAAAACATCGGGCCGAATCGGGTGATGTTTTAAACATGAGGTAGGTATTCAGGTTGTAACAGGAGTCGGGGACGATGATGGAGGGCATCGTTCTGTGAGAGAAATGTCCTGGGTGTGTTCGGTGACGTCGTCCGCCTGATGCGATTTTGTTGGGAAGTCGGGCACCAGCACCACAATTCCACGGACGGGAGCATGGATAAAAGATGCGCTCGTATATATACTATCATATATTGTAATGTGGCGGAGAAGATACGGGCAGATTTTGACCACAGCATGGTCGGATAATGTCCGCGGAATGGACACAGTCGTAACGACTGTGTATGCATTCTGTTATGGGGTCTTAGGGAAGAAAAAGACACAGGAGAAAAAGTTGTTGTAAATCTCTAAAACAGAGTTGTGGTCGTTGCTGATGTTCTAGCAAATGAATCATCTCCATGGTCGCGAGGCTCAATATGAAATTGATGGTCTAGGTTGTGTTCTGGCAAACTCGGCCCAAAAGCATTGTTACAAATAAATACGAGCGATTTGCCTTTTACAATGCGAGATTGTGTCATGGAAATATTGATAAGAACTTTAAGTGAAATAGAAAAACAGTTAAACGCTCAAAACAAAGACAAGACCGCGATACCTTTACAAGAGAAAATCACCTAACAATACAAAAATGACAGTATACATATAGAATGCGTCCCAAGGGGGCTATATCCCGCTCCCCTTCAAGATCTAAAGTAACAATATAATGTGCAACTCATACAGTGCATGCATGCGACAAAGCAGCTTTGTTGCATGGAAATAAAAGCCCGCCTAGCGGTGATCTTCTTGTCCTCTTTTTTTCTCGACCTCGAGTGCCACGGGCATGCGGGCTTTGGGCTTCGCTGAAGGCATGAGCTATACGCCAAAATGCTCGAGCCCGCAATCTTTGCGGTGGGTGCCGTCGCTGGACCGCAAACTGTATGTTCATGTTTGAAGACTGGCGCCTCGTATACACTCTGCTAACGTTTGAGCGACGTGGTGACCAAAAGTTCTACATGCAAATGTGTCCCATGCTATATTTGAACCGAGGAAAAACTTTTACTAGGCGAAGCATACCCAGGGTATATAACATACCTATAAGTATCATGGAGAAAATTACACACTAATTAGTAACAAACAGTTGTAGATATAGTTTAGTTTTACGTTGTTGTAATCGGTCAAAATGGTTGCAATTAAATTCAAGTGGTTGTGTTTTTTGTGTCAAGACTGGTATCATGTATCACTTTGATTGAGCAGCAGGTATACATTCACAAAAAAACGGTGCAATTAGGTTAAAACTGTGAGGTTATGTGAGGCTATATAAGTGAGGTTATGCAAGCAAATTAAAAAGTAAACTGTCATGGATAATACCTATGAGACAGAACCGCATTTCAGGTGTTTTCAGTTGTTTGTTTGAGTTTTTTTAGATAGATGTCCACACTTTATTACTTCAATTTACTTTTTTTAAAGACAAAATTGTGTTAACTAAGTAGAAATTGGTGATTCACATTTCATTTGTGAAACAAAGACGCCATTAGACCTATGCCACGTGGTCAATTGCCAAAACGTGCGTCGATAAACACCACACATCAATCCTCTAAAACCAAAATCGCTTCCAGCTGATTTTTCCGTCGCTATTTCGTCGCATCTACATCGACAACGCTCAATCAAATGTCGGTGAACGACTGATACCACTTTGAGTTGGAACGTGACCGAAAGCGTCGGCGTCGGCGTCGCGTGCGTCCGCACGACGGCGTCGCGGTCACGTTCAGGCGTCGCGACGCTTGACCTCTGGCGCCGTCGGCGTCGCGTGTGCGACGTGGAAATGCACTTTTCATGATTCTCCGCACATGTATAGGAGTTATATATAAGGCAATCTAATAATTGGACGTCGTAAGAAGGGTCTACTTTTAATCAGGAGGTTCGTGTACGATGGGGAAATGCATCCTTGGTTGCATGCACTGCGGACGACTCGAGCGCCTTTTTAAATAAAAAAATGCTGACACATTTTCCGAGAATTTTCATTATAAATTTATTTATTGAATTTACTGTAGATTGTAATTTCCACCGAATCGGAACCGTGCTGTCGCCATTATTTTTTAATAAAATAAATAATGCGCCGCAGGGGGAGCCAGAGTTTTTAATAAACGCATACTAAAGTCAATGTTGTACATGGGAAAATACGCGAAAAAAAGAACTAACAGAAAACGTGGTCGACGCCCACTAGCAGACAGAGCGAGTTGGCGATGAACCCAACAGCGCGCGGTAATGCTCAAAGCGTACAGCACAATCCAGTGCTGTCGACGCCGACGGGATATTAGCAAAGTAATTAAAATATTGTCTGATTTTAAATCATTTTTATTTAGCCCCTTCAGGGCCGGTTTTACAAGTGCCTCAACCCAAAGACAAAGTAGGAGTTTAGTTATTTGTCAAGGCAACCGCCAAGAGAATGCCGTGGAATTCTTCTGTTTCTGAGGGTTAGACGCTTAACGAATACAATGCATAGATTGCTTTAAAAGTTTCAAAACTTACAACCATATGTTGAGACCTATGACTGGAAGGGCTCTATGAGCAGTTTTGAAACTTATCTAATGTCTGGCAGTAGCAGTAGGTCCTCGAGGAAGATGCAAACCCACTCCCTTTCTTTAGGGGTAAAACGGAAAGTAAGGTCGAACAACGTTGGTCACCCACTCGCACCAGCACACAGCACTGTGTTGCTTAACCAATGCGAACACAAGCCTCAGTGTTTCCAACAATAAAACTCGGAACTTTCTAGCTTTTTATGTAACAAATGCATTACAATCATTTCCACACTGACTTTACGCGCAATACTTCGGCCACACACGCAGTCATAACAATAAGTACATACTTCACATTTCCCGAAATCCACTCCTTCCTCTCGGCGCCTCACGCCCGATATTGCTGGCGGCGTTCGGGCCGCTGACACCGCGCTCTACGACCGGCCTCGGTCTCGGATTGCCGTTATTAGTTCGACGTCGACCGGCGAGTCGGCGGCATGGTTTACGAGCGGCGCCGGCGATGCCTTTTGCTGTTAACACACCCCTTTCCGGGCGTCGAGCACCCTCTGTGCTCGCATGGCATGCGGCACTCGACGAGTGTGGGGGTGTGGGAGTGTGGGATTGTGGGCGGGCAACGAATTCGGTTGCCCGTCGCGAGGGGAATATAAATACAATATGTGGGTGCGGATGAATCTGAATTGATTTATTTATATAGGTATAAGTGGAGTGTGTGTTTAAAAACTTGTTTCGGTGCCTTTAGAGAGGAAATGACACAATTCTAGGGAAGATTTTCGGTTAAAACAATATTTTGTTAGTAAAGAGGTTGCTCACTTTACCACTGGTTTAGGAATAACGGATCATTACTTATACATCTATCCACAGGCGAAAAGATGACTTGACAAGACGTAGAAACGGGCCGTTAATTCCTTAAATACCCGCTGAGCAACCGTCGAAGAAAATGAAGCAGGTACAGGTCAAGGTGGTGCAGGGATAAAAATTATTGATAATCATTACTACATTCCACTAACTTTATGCAATGTAACCAACAAAAAATTGTTTTTTAGTTGAATAAGACCTCATTCCAGTGTATACATCTGTGGAATTGACACAAAAAAGAGGGAAAGCGAAACAATTTTTAGCCCCAACTGAAGTTACTTGCAATGTTTTATTTCGGATATGAACACAAGAGTCTTGTCATTTCCAGCTAGTGACACCTAAGGCTTGGCCCGACAAGGCCGCACACAAAGAGGGCTCGGTTTTACGCCCCCGACGAACCGACGTAGTTCGCATGCCATTATTCTCGATGACGCCGTTAAGCGGCTCATTTCCCGCCACTTATCGGTGCCGTTAGCGGTCTCGCGGCGTCCGCGTGAACTAGAAACCCGGTCGAAACTTCCCATTCGAAACTCGGTCCCGTAGCCTTACCGAAACCCGACTGCAGGGCACGCGGTTGTGGCTTTCAGAACTATTTAATTTGCCACGGAATTGTCACATTCTCGTCGGATTGAACCTAAACCCACCCGCGGTGAAACCATCAAAGAGGATTTTCAATTGCATGTACAACATGTAAATTCTAGGGTCTCGTCAAACTGTAAAGCGACAGCCCTTTAAAAACCACCCCATGAACGTTGAAATCACGGTGATGGCTTCCAAAAAAGTCCTCGAAACAATTTTAAAATATGACAAAGCTTTTAAAGTGACGGTACGCATCTCTATGCAAGGGTACACGCACAATGTATACACGCACGTTCAAGCAATGTGTCACTTGGCCTGTCAAAACATCCCCTTCAATGATATTTCCTGCAAAGCTGCCGAAGGGGCAAAGCAATGTCAAGGTATACGCGGGCATCCCCCTATACCAAGATAGATGAAATATTTCATTTATTATTAAGATATTTTTGATAAGCGCCAGTACGGTATTTCAAGAGGGAGCTATGGTATACTACGTATAGTGCTGGCAATAGCCATGATGAAAATCCAATGTTCGGTCACATGTGTTTCAACTAAAGCAATCATAATTGTAATTATAGTCGAGGAAATGCCATTACGGGGGTGCGGGGCCCATTTGTTGGGGTGTGCTGAACAATCTTGACGGCCCGCGCTCGCAGTTCCGGGGTGGTCGCCACGAGAGGGCGCCCGTCGTGGATTGTTTTCGGGGGTTGCCTTTCTAACGTCCCCTTACATACAATGTTCGACTGCGGACGAATTCAATATTTTATTTGTGCGAATGGCAATTCCGTGCGCGGTCAAAACCGAACGATTTCGGAGTGGGATGGAAATGATGACGCCGAACGCAATTCGCGGGTGAATCGTGAAACAAATTTGAATTTTTCCCGCACACGCACACAATACACCAGTTGAGAGCGAAACTCCCATGCATAGGTACACGATAAACTGTGATGAGAATTCGTGTGTCAAGGCTTATTTTTCTATTTCGCACGTGCGTGCAGGTGGAGCCTGTGCGTATGTCCTTATACGCACGATTTTACTGTCAATTTCGATGCCCACCCAAAGCAAACCCAAAACGCGGGCGCGTAAATCACGTTTAGACTCGAACCTTCTGCTATTCTGCTTGTTAAGAAGCAGCAATGCTTGTTTGCGTTTATGCGGAATATCATCATAAGTATATCATAAATGGTGTATCACCATAAAGGAAGCTTTTTTTGCATTCATTCTTAATAAAATCAGTTTGTGTAAAATTTTTTCGTGACAATGTGAAAAATTTAAATAAATACAAAATTTAAATGCAGATCGTTTCCAAAGGGAACTCACTGCTGCTATAGAAAAGTAAGAAAGTAGGTATAAGCCATCTAAGGCATTATTGGTAGGTTGCAATATTTCAAACACAATTTCCAGTGTTTTTAATAGCTTGATCCTTAGAAGGCGAGTGGATTTGCATCTTACTCGAGGAATCACTGCTGCTAGACACTTCAAAACTTAAAACCAATGTCTTGAGATGGACATAAAACTAAAGAGACACCTACGAAACCCTTTAGGTACATTCAACAGAGTACTCAGAAGTTACAAAAACGTGCCAATCCCACATCATCTCCAAAGTGAATCAGGGATTACAATTTAGATGCAGGAGACAAATGGACCACTTTCCAGTAGTCTTCATCAAGCGGTGATTGCAATTTGTTAAATGTCGCTATTCGCACTACAGCGCGGCCGGCGTGCACATAGATCAACGCTGGGTCAGCTCGACAATGGCAAATGAGGAGGTGTGAGTTTGTGCGTATAGACTGTCGAGGTGGACTCGGGCAATTCGAGATGGCTACGTGCCAATAGATTAATTGCCACTTTGCTTTATTGGCAATAAAACAAAAGGATCGATAAATCAACCGTCTTGACCGTTTGCGCCGCGGAGGGAACGTAATGAGATTCACTTGTTTCTTTTTGTTTAACGGTGGAGGTGCCGAGGTGATGTGGAGGAGCCGGGTTTAAGTTTAAACTTAGTGTAAAACGACAGAACTGTCACACTATGAAGCAAGCGTCTTGTGTTAAATAATGGAGAAGTGCTCTTGGAGCTTAGTTGGTGGAGGTGCCGTGTTCAGCTTTAAGTGGAGGAGCCAGGTTTAAGCTTGAATCTGGTATAGAACATAACTGTAACATAATTAGTGAATATAGCTGGAAATGAAGCACACTTCTTGGATTTTGGGGGGGGGGGAGCCTGTCTCCATAGAGACAGGCCCGTAAGTATTGCTGGTGGAGGTGCCATGGTAAGCTTTAATTGGAGGGGCCAAGTTTAAGCTTAAAAACCTGTAAGTTAAAAAAAACTCGAACAAGTATGAGGCTTATGATGAAACCTAAATTGCTTTAATTGGGAGCGGGTTACTTATAAGATTCATTCGTATATAAGAACTGTATGTGAATGTGCCACATTCAGTTTTAAGGTGTGAAATCCTTAAACGTAAATCCTATATACGAAAACCGTGGGAGTTGTACGTTTAATTGATAATTAAGCACAAACATGGGTGAAAGGCCAAGGCATGGATGCTGGCTCCAGCTTCAAGCCGCATCTTGAAACCATGATTTCGACTCGAATCTCGCAACACAACACAACAACAAACCAGGTATATCGGTGCGAAATCTGAGGAGCGAAGCTTTGTCAGCTAAGCCGCGAGATACTGCGAGAAAGCTTATGTAATTATTGACTCAAGCTCAACCCTCCGTCAAATTTGAACACGCCTTTCTTACAGAATTAAAATCGACAGCGTCCCTATTTACATCAAACCATTTCCTGTAACCCCATGCTCAAATCTAAGCTCATTTTCACGATACTTTTACTAACTAATGAAGTAATCAGGGCCGACGGCGCCGGTGGGGGAGGGGGGGGGGGGGAGAGGGGGGACATACTCAAAAGCGGACGGAAGTGTTGCTTGTTCGAGGACTAAAGCGACTCGCGCTTTGTGCGTCGGCAGCGCTACGCGACGCGGCGGACTGAATGCGAAGCTAATGACAAGTTTACAGACGGGATCCCTGCGTGGGCGTACAAATAGTTGCACGCGGGAGTTCCGACGGGGCGGCGGCTGGGGGTAGATCCCTCGCGAGCCAAAGGGGTGATTCAGGGGGGGATGGGGTGAACTTTTTTGGATCGTGAGCCCTTCCCCCCTCCTCCCCGCTGGTTTTTATCCCATTGACAACGTGTCGCTGGTGGGAATTGAACAGGTTGGTACAGCGATGGTCGCACGATGATGCACCACAGATTTTAGAGGCGCCGTGGAGGGAACAGAAGTGGGCAGAAATAGCTGGGAAACTGTGGGTGAAAACTGTGGGTGAAAACTGTGGGTGAAAATAATTACAAGTTTCAATTTCTTCGAATTTCGAGCGAAGTCAAGAAAGGCACTATTTCAAACTGCGGTTTGAATGCTTAATAAAACTCTCACTGTTTTCGCGACATGCGGGAAAATCAGTTAGAATTTTATTTAGAATTCAAAAGCAAATTTGAAATAGTGCTTTTCAAAATGATACGTTTCGAACTAGGTACACGACTTTAAACGTATTATTGACAAATTTAAATCATATAGCTCATAAGGGATAATGGGTTGTCAAATATTCTGTGATGGCAAATGAATACATAGTGATAAGGTCTATTTTCTTTCAAATCCTGAAGAATTATAACCTTGCGAATAAGAGCAAGGATGTAGAACTAAAGATCTGAACTTGGTTTCTCGGTATTTTGGGCAGATTCGTACCTGTGCACGTGGATTAAAAGACGCGAAGAAGTAAAAGGGGAGTGAATTTCGTGGAAGACCCGGAGGGTGGCGGGGGGGGGGGTCAAATAGGGGAAAGAAGTCGTGTGACAAAACAAGGAATAGAAAGTTTAAGACAAATGGAAGACAATGTATCGCCCGGGACTTCTGGGGGGATGGCAGAGGTGAAGCGATCGGAATTGGGCTTGGGGCAGAAGCGCCGGAATCTTTCGTCGGCCGGGGTCGAGTAAGAAACAAGGTCTTGGGGGGGGGGGGGCAACGACACGCGGTTGGCGACACTGGGTTAAGGCTGGCCGCGCGAAGGGCTGCCATTGTTACAGGTCTGCCAATCTACGTGATGCGTGACAACTCTGTGAGTGAGCGAAGGAAATTGAAAGGCAAGAAGAGGGAATTTATCGGTCCATCGATCAGGACGTTTGTGGGAGATCGGTGCGAATGTGTGCGACTTTCTTGGGCGAACTGAAAGAGGCGTTGCTGACAAAAACGACATGTCTTTTGTTTGGGGGTAGATGCGAGAAATGAGTCTTTTGAGACATGGTAGCTGCTTGGGCGGTGTTGGGTTTCAGCTGGAATGAAAGGATTAATTTGCTTTGAAAATTGAAAAACAAAAAGAGTTTGAAACTGTGCTGCTTTTCAGTCTAAAAATAAATGCCGGAAAGTTGAAAAACTAAATGTACACATTTAATCAGAGTGAAATGTTAATAGATGGTGTTTTACTTTTGTATGAAGTGTAAATTCAGAACTCGAATATATGTTGCGAATGCTGAAATGCGAAAATCGAGCCAACGTATTAAGTTTGAAAGCAAAAAGGAAATTAATTTTCCGAGTGCGCAGTAACTTTATAATATGTTGTACGGTCGTAATAATAATTTTAATTAACGCGTCGTAATTGATGTAGGGCGAACAAAATGTGTTAAAACTCTGTGTTCCTATAATAGGCCAGGAAAATAACCCATATTACTGTCTGCACAGGAAATTATTAGGTCTAACTTCAAAACAGGTGGGAAAAGAGTTAAACATATATAATAACAAACTCATGTTGGTGGATGGCGTATCAAAAATGCTCCAGGGGCTTTTGTGTCGCCATGGCCGTTCCTTAGTCCCGGAAAAGAGGCACGTAGATTTCCCCTTGACAAAGGGCAGAACAATTAAACGGAAGTCGAGGAGCAGTGCGTCGCCTGAGCTTGATGTGAGATATCCGAAGAAACAGCGAGGAAAGCTGAGAAGTATCTCTAAAAGCTTTGAAGATAACTCGGAAAATGCTTCTGGGAAAACCACTCCCGGCGTTTCTTATCCTGTGCGAAATCGCCTATGGAGCAGCAGCATCAGTAATAAAGGACCGGGATGTTTGAACAACTCCCGGGTTACGAACACGGTGCCCTTTGACATTTATGAGACTATTCCTAACAACGCTCGCAATTTATAATGTTTTATCTCATTTATAATGAAACGCGAAACTTTTGTTATGTTATATACATTTTCGCAAACAAAAAATTTTAATTTACAGCAGGACATTTTTTTGCGAGCGACCTTCTGGTGGGAACATATCTCACATCATTTTCAAATCTGCACAATATAAGACGACAAAGGCACATGAAGGTGTTTTCCTTTTGGTGAATAAGTATATATGACGCAAACTTGTAAAGCTGCACAAGTTTGCATTGCAAACGAGTCAAGTTGTGTTAATATTCTGTGATTATTAAACCCTGTTCAGTGTAGCGCCTGAACTTTCCTCCCGATCTGGCTCCAAGGGGCAGAGCGTGCGTTAACGCATTAGCTATTTGGAGCCGGGAGGTTGATTCCAAAATAATTCACAACATTTCGACAAGGTTCACAATTTAACGCTAAGAAGGAGAGATTTGCATCTACTAAGAGGAGTCACTGCTGCTTTACCTATAAGTACATGAGAAATTTACCCATCGAAACATGTAACCGTATAGCTTAAGTGCTTATTTAAATCGCAATTGGTGGAATTCACAACTCTTATCGCGTCGCCTTAGAGCCAGACCCAATTTCCAACGGTAAAAAACTGATGTCCAGAACTGTAAAAAGCGATTATAAAATTTTGAAGAAAATTCCAACCACTGGAAACCGATATTTGCCTAAATTAGTCACATATAGTTGGAAGTAATTTTGAGGCATCATTTTTAACGCAGTTTTAAAACCTACAAGCCATGCCTTGAGGTAGACAAAATACTTTATGGGTAGTTTTGAAACTCTTGGCTCGTGTCTAACCTCAGTGGGCGTCTTTTATTCGATCAAAACCCCTTCATTCTTAATGTGGAATAGATCGTAGCGTGCCGTTTGCGTACCCTATGCTATGAAAACCTGCAAGTATAAACATTTTTTTGAGCAAAAAAAAAGAAAACACGCCTGAATAGTTTCCACCTCATCTATGATGCAGTGAATGCCAGGGATACAGGAGTATAATGGCCTTTTGGGTAATGCACGTTATTTCAGGGCAGATAATTAACCCATGAATAAGTAATTTATTACCTATGTAGGTGCGGAGCGGGTAGTTTATCAAACGGCATACACGAGACGAGTCCACTTCGATTATCTTGGGCAATGTTAC
This sequence comes from Nemoura dubitans, assembly GCA_921293005.1. Lineage (NCBI taxonomy): Eukaryota > Metazoa > Arthropoda > Insecta > Plecoptera > Nemouridae > Nemoura > Nemoura dubitans. Next base: position 6,178,346 of record OV121076.1, read on the forward strand.
AACGGGGTTAATTTGTAAAGAGTTTTTCTGTGCCAACCCTTCGTTATATTATGTGGTACACAGAGTGAAATATTATTTTCTAGCTGTGAATTTCTGTAAATGAGCCGCTATTTATTAATAATATTTAGGAGCATTCAATTATGGGATTCTTTTGTGAACGAAACGATCAATATGTATAATGTATCATGTATTTAGAACATCATGTACATCATGTATGTGTTTCATGTATGTACACGCAGTATCTCTTTGACTTTTTAAACCATCGAGGAAACCTGCAGGGAACCTGGAATTGTTTCCATTGCGACTAAGCCTACAGAAATCACTGGTAAATGAATCAACACTTCGCTGTGTTTGTTTGTATCGACACAATGTTTTTGGAGGTGGAGGTGCCATAGATTCTTTTGTGGGTGGAGGAGCCATAAAATGAAATTTTGTAGAGCAACGGCCAAACAACAAAGTTGCTCCCGCCAAATTCAGACTGGAGTCTGAACGTATTAGAAGTAAAAATAACGATTACTCGTTGAAATTGTAGCTCACATTTCGAGGCCGACATGATACATGACGCTACATGATATTTTGAAAACGTCGATTTAATACAGGATTGAGGGAGCGAATTACAGAACGAAATGTTTGCAAAAATAGCTGTCTTATCTTAAAGTGACGACAATCAGCTCACTTATCTGAAAATTACTAAAGTAAGCTCACTTATCTTAAAGTAACGGAAATCAGCTCACGCATCTTAAAATTACGAAAGTCAGCTCATTATCTGAAAGTTAACAATCAGCTCACATATCTTAAAGTGACGAAAATCAGCTCAGGGCGGGTTTTACAATTTCCAGTTAAGTGAACTGCCAACTAGGTTTGCCATCTTCAAGGTCACAGCCAATCAGAAAACTCTATTTCCATCTTACCTGACAATTAACACTGTAACTCGACTTTGTATAACTGGCTCCAACTTATCTTAAAGTTACGAGAAGTTTCTGCAATTCGCCGCCTGGCTCTTATCTCATTCAATTGCGAGAGTGTTACGTGAATCCCAATACACGTAGCCCCACTTCAGGCCCTATGTAACACTCTGCGAGTGTTGTTCAGCATATGAAGAATCAGACAGTCCTTAAGTTGTCGTATGTAATGTACATACAAAGTGTGGAGGCGCTGATCTGAACTAGTTCGGATGACGGTTAGCCGCACTCTGCCTGGTCCCTCGTAGCTGTTTCGGGGCTATGCCATAAAATGCTTAGCAAGCTAGTCAGCTAGTCAGCTAGTCAGCTAGTCAGCTAGTCAGCAGTATATGTCTAAAGGATGTGCAAGCACTAGGTTGCCTATAGCTGTAGCTATAGTCCGTGTTACACCTACATGACACAACATGCTCACACGGTTTCATCCGAAAGGTCCTCGCGCGACCGAACTCAAAGTCGGCCCCGCGAACGACCGTCCGACAGACTCGCAAAGGAGCCAGCACGACGCTAACCTCCGCACGGCGGGCCAAGTTTGTTTACCCCCCCCCCCCCCCCCCCCGAAAACCCCCCCGAAACACTAATCCCCTCGAGCCGATTCCGATTAATCACCGGCGCCCGCTTATCGGAGACTGGCTACAGGTTGCACCCCCACCCCCACCCCAACCCCCAACCCCCAGAAGTGCGTTAATGAGCCCGCACCGATGTCGGCTTTGACGGCTTGCCGCTCGCCCGCGATGCAGTGGCGTCTAATCGGACTTCGATAAGATTCTTAGCGGCAGTTTCTCGGGATTCGTCTTCATTTGAAATCCTCAATCACTACTTCTTTTCAACTCTGCGTTCAGGGTCTAATCCTTAGAAGCAGATAAATTACATTGCGTCTCATTGGAAATTGTATAACTCCCATTTAAACTCTAGTTTGACTGGGGCATTTAAAAATTAATTAGTGCCAAAGAGTGGGATTAAAAAAATACATTTGTTGCAGCGATGAGACCTTTTCAAATATTCGGCCTACAATTGGTGCCCAGGGGTGGGATCTTTTCGAATATTTGCACTACAATTGGTGCCCAGGTGTGGGATCTAAAAACAAATTCGCACTACAATTGGTGCTCAGGAGTGGGATCTTTTCGAATATTTGCACTGCAATTGGTGCCCAGGTGTGGGATCTAAAAACAATTTCGCACTACAATTAGTGCCTATGTGTGGGATCTAAAAACAAATTTGCACTTCAATTGGTGCCCAAGGGTGGGATCTAAAAACAATTTCGCACTACAATTGGTGCCCAGGGGTGGGATCTTTTCGAATATTTGCACAACAATTGGTGCCCAGGTGTGGGATCTAAAAACAATTACGCACTACAATTAGTGCCCATGTGTGGGATCTAAAAACAAATTTGCACTTCAATTGGTGCCCAGGTGAGGGATCTAAAAACAATTTCGCACTACAATTGGTGCCCATGTGTGGGATCATAAACCAATCAACCACCCAAAATGCAACGCTGTTTTGGAGCCCCTAACGTGCGCCACTGGGCCAGCCCCCCCTCCCCCCCCCCTTGCGGTGGCTAATCGCGTCTTCATTAGCCCCACGCCGCGTCAATGTCCGGCCCGAAATCCTGCCCAAAACGCGCCCTAATTGCCCCCCCCCCCCCCCCCCCCCCCCCCCCCCCCCCCCCCCCCCCCCCCCCCCCCCCCCCCTCCGACATAACGACCAAAGCCCACGACCGCGCGAGCGACGCCGTGGCTGGGTGTTGTGCAGTGCGTGATCTTTTATTTAAAATTAATTGGTTTAATTGGGCGCGCGAGTGAAACGATGGTTCGTTAGTCGTTGGTGATTTTCCCGATCAGATTGCACTACATGAGCCGAGTTGAGCCGAGTTGTGCCGAGGTTGCATCGATGGCAAGTTGATTCGAGTGACTGTGGGTGGTTCGGGTTGGGTTAGGTTTGTTGACAAAACTTTATGGGAGTGATTTGAAGCTGGCAGCAACGAGCGTCCGATTTCAAAGGGTACATCGCTGTGGACTAATTGGGAACGAAATGCAGAAACTGGAGCCTTTCGAAATTCGAATCGCAATTATAAATACATTTTAAATTTTTAAATTATCTACACTCCTTTTTAAATCATGCCTCAGATTTATGGTTCAGACATGTCTTTATAGGTGTGCACAAAATAACATTCTAGCGTTTGCATAATTTTGCGTCATTATACACTTGTAGGTCTTGCAAGCACGTATTCTTTATATATTTTATTATATAAACTCGTTATCTTTTTTACCAAGAAAATCAGCATGCATAGCTAGGTAGTATACCTAGCACTACGTAGCGTGCTTTTGCACTACGTAGGTTTATGCATAATTTAATCCTACAATCCTATAGCACATTGCAAACTTAGAAGAAGAGTTCCAAAACTGCTCATAGAGCATTGTCTACCTCAAGATATGGGCTGTAAGTTTTGAAACTCACAGTTAACGTCTAGCAGCAGTGGGTCCACTTGGAAGGCAAAAATTGGCTCTCGTTTTTCGGTTGAAATGGGAAGTAGAAATATACGATTAAAAAAAGGGTGAAATCAATATTTCCTTGCCCACCGTCTGCTCACGGCGATGCCAGACAATTTATCAACGCCTTTTAGAGCCCAATTTCGACCGCAAAACTTAAAATCCACGCAAAGTGCGTCGTTTAAACGAGTTACACACGCACGATCGCCGGGCACAAATCGCCCACCACTTCCCTTTTTTATCGCACGCTGCTGCATGGAAATTGATAAACCCCTGAATAAACCGGCGCCGCGGGCAGTAAGGGCAATAAAACCAAGATCGCGCACGGCCACCGGGCCCAATGATTTAAGGGTTGCCCCCCCCCCCCCCCCCCCCACAATCGCCGAAAAGGGAAGCTGGGCACACATCGTATTGATCTGTCTCACATGGGGGGGGGGGGGGGGGTCTGGTGCCCCCACTTTCACATGTGTGCCTCCCCCCCCCCCTTACTACCACCCCAGCCGTGGGTTGAGCGCAAAGTGCAACCCTTTTCTGGTCGCGGGGGCTCTGTTGGTCATGGGGTGGGGGGGGGGGGGGGGGGTCGTGGTATTCACGAGGGGGTTGTCAAAACAATGCCCATTAACGCACGGCTTAACACGGGAATAATTAAAACAAATGTGACATCGAGAATTTGAATTTTAGCCTTTCGTTTTTTTGTGTTTTGTTTTTGTTGTGCGGAAGGTTAGTTTGCGGGATTGGGCGCCGTGCGTTGTGGGGCTTCGAGGGCTTTGTTTTGTAATGCTTGTCGGGGTTGTCAGGCGATGATTTCGGCAGAGCCCACAGGGGTGTATTGAATTAGTTTGCGCGTAAATTGTGTACGCGATTTTGTGCTACAAGAGATTTGAATTTTTGTCAGTTGCAATTAGCTAATTCGATCGACTGTACTGTTTGTCTGTATAAAATTTAAAGTGAGCTATTAGCATTATTAGCGAGAGAGCAATAACCAAAATAAATAATGGACAATATGCATAACGATTTTAAATGTATCGAACAGTTATGAACGCTGAATTTAGGTGATAAAAACGTTTTGTTAAGTTGAATTTACATGCATATCTATTATTTGAAAGCACATTTGTTTGGTTTGCATACTGTTTTGGCGCCGTTGCCATGGATCATGAGGTGCTGAAATAATCCAGCCTAATTCGTGGCTGCTCGTTTGGAATTGAAATTCCCAACGTGTGTACATAGCGGCGCGCGTGCAGCGGCAAAAATAGTAATTAATTGTAGTGACACACATTTAGAAAAGCGCAAGTTGAAAGGAAACGTACAATATGCAAATGGGCCGACAGTGTTGCGTGCCACGAGCCATTCGTGCGTTAATTACCTGACAACTTACTATCACTAACCAGCTATTACCTAATTACTGAAGAGTAATGGAGTAATGACTGGGAAATGCGGGGCATCATGGGCATGCATTTAATCTGATGGCTAGCGCAGAATGACAGGGCAGTATTTTTACGGTATTATATTATGGAGTGTTGTGTATTGTTATGCATCAGCAAAGAAAGGAAAATGGAAATTTGCGTTAAGGGGACGCCGGAGTGGTCTATAAACGGTATGTTAACACTTAACGACTTCAGCGCAACTTTAATTCACTCGTTAAAAGTCGGGTGTATTACCTATACCCTTGTCAACATTAAGTGAAAAACATCAAAGAGTTTTCCGATCGTATCCACAATTATAACTAATTTAAAACAGGCTAAATGTAACCGTTTTCATTGACGCATAAATTTAAAACTATAATAGAAAAATGTCATTGTATTATGAATAATTATAAGAATATTTCCCCTTCAACGGAAATATGTGTTTTCAGGTGTCAAATCTGAGAAATGTGTCCATGTTGTCGGAATTTGAGTATACAAAAGGCAAATTTTTAAAAATGTCCGACACCGCTTTACAGCAATTTCATATGACAAGTCAATTATTTCTGTACTGAAAAAATAGTTTATAATGAAATTATATATTATTTTACAAAGGTGCCGTTGAACGTCTAAGGAATCTTTGGTTACGATGTTAAAAACACTATGTCCACCTAAACATGTAGTTCGGTCTGATACTCCGGCGTCCTCTTAAGTCAGGTAACAATGCTGCATTACGCAAATGGGTTTTGTTGCGTCGACCACGTTCATTTGCTTGATTGCAAATTAATTGCATCTTGATGATGGCCATTTGACTCAGTGTCAATCCTCGAGGAGTCGAAAAACAACGGGCTGTCAGTTAAGGGTCGTATTTGTGGGTAAGTCAATTTCCTAAGAGCTTCGCGTGAAAACCGTTGATCTGGCCGTGGTTTTGTTTTCTGCAACGTCGGATAGAGTTTTGTGCAAGACACGAGAATTGAATTGTGAGCGGAAGACGTCGACACGAACGCTTTGCTGATTTGCGAGAAAAGAAAGACACGTTTTAAAAAGTAACGACATTTTTAAAAATCCATGAGGACGTTTCTATTTAATATACCACCACATTAATCAATCTACAATAGGTGCTCTTGAACGGTTGATAATCTCTCAAGGAATATACCTATATATGCATGAGAAGTTCAACATAAGAGAGAATATATTATTATTAAAATGCACGGAAAGCAAATTTATTACAAACATCATCCCAAAGATATTCAGATAAATCTTTAAAGTCAAATCAAACTTTTCTATGCGCTAGAAAACGTTCGGTTCAATTGATAATCTTTAGTGCATTTACGCTGTACCTACTATATACCATGTACATACCTAAAGCAAACGTTACCAGAGTTAATTAATCAATTTACATTCAAGTGCGGCTCTTTAATAAGCCAGCTGTTGGCAAAAAAATAGCTTTGCAAAAAAAAAACTTAATGAGAAATAGAAAAACCCCACTATATTGCATTTTTCAGAGGCATTTATGTGTTACGCCAGCAGAATTCTAATTATAAACCCGAGAGTGCGAGTGATTAGCACAGCTAAAAAAAGCTTCCGAGTGCATACAGTAACAGAATGGTATACAGGGTTCGTATGGGTTCGTTTATACTAGGTTTGTATTTTAGCTCGGCAGACAATTTGATTTGTAATTGCAGGTCCAGCTGGGAGAAAAATGACAAGGAAATGTAACTTTTCCATGTACAGACACCAATTTAAAAACTCGTTGAAACTACACAAAAAAAGATTTGTAAACTTTTCAACGTGCCAAATACCGACATAGCTATAGGTATACATGTACCTATATAAGTCCTCTAAATAACGGTAGATTTACCATTGGTAAGGAGAGGCTACTATATGATGGCCTTTTAAGGGAAATCTATCAGAGAGTAGGTATATCGCACACTATGTCATGGAAGAGAGAAAACTGTATTGCGAATATCGTCAGAGGGTATGAAACAGAAAGGCCCAAAATTGACTCCTTTATCTTTATCTCCATGTCTGTAAGATTGACGTCTGCTTGACCTATCTTTAGCACAATAACCCTTGGAGAAGTAACGAGAATACATGCCAAGCACACAGTCGTGCTATCGCCCTCAAAGAAATTAATAGCGGCGGTGGCCGCAAATGCTTATTTTATATTATTTATGTAAATAATTGACACAATTGTGAATTGCTATATACAAGTCGGGAAATCAGTGATAGGCCACTGAGCATTCAAACTCCTGTTTAAAACAGCTTTTCCTCAGCTTGTTGATGCGGGAGAGTCTGAAATCAATTGCCTTTCCCGGAGATGCCAAACACCAACAAATGCACGGACTTTGGACAGTGTAAAACAAAATGTCGGGTGGCGAGAGGTCGCAGCTCACCGTATCCGCGCATGTCCTTGGACGAGGGGATGTTGCCGTTGGGCTCGAGGCGGTCGAGGAACTCCTCGGAGTACCCGTTGAAGGGCAGCTTCGTGCCCCGCGACACCGGGTCCTCCGACTCCTCCTTGGATATGGCTGCAAGCAGACAAGAGAAACACCGAGTCAAGACGAGAAGCCAAGCTATTATAGACACAGTTGTACGGCGGACCGCTTTCGAGTTTCTGTAAATTGTAAGTATCAGTTTGTTGTCGTTTATAGAGATTTCTTTGGCTCGGTGGCTGTTTAAAAAAAATAACGACCCTTTACGTCGTTGTACAGCCAATCAGATGCCTTGACGGCAAGTTAACGGACCGTTAATTTCTCAACCAGCCATTGAGCAAGCGGGGCTTAATGCAGGGAAACCAGCATTAGCGACGCTATAGAATGTGCCAGGAGCCAAATTTTGCGGGGTTCGAAAGAGAGCGGTGTTTTACTCGCAAAGAGGCTCCCCCGGCTGTTAGAAGAGCCAAAGGTGTCAACATTCGCAGGCCGTCTCATTGTTCCGCTAAAGGGTTGAATGGTCTGAGCATCGAATTATTGGCAGCGAATTGTACAGAGTACTGAACAATAGATATTTTTCTTCTTAACGTGAAAAATAATTAGTGGTTTTTTGAAAAGTGAATTGCACAAACCCCATAGTGAAATCGGCAACGTATTCAATATGAAACGTGCACCTTCCCTGCTGAAAAATCTTACCTAAGATCTTGCAAGATCGTGACACAAGATCTTGTGTCAAGATCTTATAAGATCTTGCAAGATCTTGTCAAGATTAATCACAATCTTGTCAAGATTATTCACAATCTTGAGGCAAGATCTTGCAACTTCTTGTCTCAAGATCTTGCAAGATCTTGACTCAAGATCTTGTGAAAAATCTTGTAATATTTTCCAAAATCATGGCAAGATCGTGACAAGATCTTGCAAGATCTTGCAAGATCTTGGTAAGAATTTTCAGCAGGATTACTGAAATTGCAGGGGTAACTTTAGTCCACCATGGGCCGGGAAGCGTACTTTTGTAGCTCTTTGACATGTCATAGAAGAAAACCAACACTTTTCCAACCCAAATGCTCGAGCATGCTATTTGTACGCACGCCACCGCCAACAAAGAATGTCGCTCATTTTCGTATTAGTCAAATGCAACTAGTTGTAATAAATGGGTTGCTATAAAAATAGGTTACTGGCATGCTCGGTTGTGCAACGAGCACTGTTATTTATTATCCCAAAGATGCATGGCAATTTATTACCACGTAATAATATTGTTTAGAGTCATTGGGTGCTCGGAGAAATAAGTTATCGGCGACAGATTCAATCTAATATCGGACGAGTTTTCTTGGGCCGCTGGAAAAATGGTGAGCGCCGGACTTTGGTGAACGGCCGACGGTGGAGAGAGTTTGATGCAATTTATGTGAAAGTTATTCATGGAAAATGCACATTGCTATTTTATCCCAGCTATAGAGAGATGAAAATCCTGGAAGGAACCAGCGTTATTCTTGTAGGCCGCTCGGCCAATAATTGGAAATGCCTTAACGTCGACGTTAAAACTTCCCTGGAGGCAGCACGGTAATGTTGACGTAGCCGCCATGTCTGCGCCGATGGATGGGATCTCGTTAAAGAGAGAGCAAAATTTTGGCTCGACGGTGGCCGGAACAAGACGAGTAGTATTTGCGTCTGGAGGAATATGCTCGGGAGGTCTTATAATATTTATGTGCAAGTGTAAAGATAGCCATTTTCAACTATAAATAATGTCGTTCGGCGAGCGGGCGCGCGGGAAAAATAATAAAACATGAGTTTAACGGTTGGAAAATGGGCGAAGTTACATGTTTTCAAGATTAGCAACTTCACCCACATGTTCGTTCGAGTCAAAATGTTGTAGTAAAATACTTTGATGGGAGAGCGTTTTGCCGCCACGTTGATGTTAACGGAGTGGATTATTTTGAGGTAGATTTGAGTAGCTTTGGGATCCGTTTTTTTTTTATTACGTCGGTTAGATCCGAGGAAATGATGATGAAGATGGCCACGATGAAGGAATTGGATTGGCTGTAAGATAATTGTTTTCTTTTTTTACAGCGGTCGGAGACATTTTGGCGGCGAAAAAACGGCCAAAAGCGACAGCGAAATGTTTTGTCAACAAAAAAAGGAACTGGCACCAACACGCATTTCAAATTGATGGATTGAACGACGAAATAAAATCGATTAACCCTACAAAAACATAAACTCTAACGAAAACGTTGATCCAAAAAAATAAAAAAACGTATATTCAAAAGATATTTATGAACCTCTACGCGAAAAAGAGTGAGGTTCAAGACATTTCACGTATAATATTATCTATAAGAAAAAATATCTGTAGAGTTTCTTCTAGCGTGCATTCGGTGGCTCGTCTCGAGAAATATGTCTTTGCACGTTTGAGTTATGGCTGGGACCCCGACGCGAAAGCCGCGCGTACAAACCAGGCAGCTGTTTTACAGACGAGACGCGAAAGGGTTCAACAGCCCCCCCCCCCCCCCATACCCAAACTAGCGGCAGTGCTGAAGACGGGAAATTGTATTTTCACTTCACAGACTGGCGTGCTCTATACATATATGCTCCATACTCCATGCATGCTCCATACATATATGCTCCATACATATATGCTCCATACGTATGCTCCATACTCCATACGTATGCTCCATACACATGCGTCATACGTGGTGAATGCGTTGGTGTGCGGTACTTTTTGTGCGCCAGCAGCTCGCGTGCGGCTTATTTCTTTTAGCAAAAAGAGGGTAATAAAAAATTGCACTTGGCAGAAATGCAAGAAGTTGTGAGCATCTGTTGTGCCGACAGCTTGCGCCAGCTGATCGACCCAATCTTCGATGTGATCTCCGTGGAAATCTGTTGGATTAAAAACTACTTGTAAAGAAAATAAAATCGTCTATAGTAAAATAAGAGGAATTGGGGTCGAATGCGCTAGCAACGTGATTGTTTATACTGCATTTCATCCTGAGATGTGGAGTGGAGTTGTATCTTCCAAGAGTACCACTGATGCTAGACATGAGCATGAGTATCAAAACTTAAACCCATACCTTAAGATAGACAAAAGGCTCAATGGGCAGTTTTGAAACTGTGCCTTCTCGAATGTAGCAATCAACTTATGGACAACGGCCAACGAAAATCATTTTTTGGTCCAGCATGCTAATGTGTATCTTTTAAGAAAATCGTACGACTTTATTATAAGAGCTACAAATGTAATAAGATCCGAGAGTTAAAACGACAAATCCATAGAGTCACTTGCTCACAATGACCGACTGGGGTTTGCTAAAAAACCAATTAGCCAAGAAGGGCGGTAAAAAGCCCACGTTCGTTAAGGGTGTTGAAAAAGACAAATCGTAGGCGCATGCGTATTAAAAATGTATCGGGACCCAAATCAGCCCGAAAGGGTATTAAAAGAGAACGACCCTGTCAAGAAACGTAACGGTGACCCTGTTTTTGTGTGGCCGAAACTACTCTCATGATACTCGCAAACTTTTCCTTTCCTCTCTCATCAAGCGAAAGCCCGAGACATCATTACTAAGTTATGTTTTTGTTTTAGTCTATTTACTAACAGGGTTTTTCGTATATAACTTTGAACAAACAAGTTGATTACAAAAAGGTCTTTCGGCATGGTAGATAATTGTGCAAGAGGTCTGGGTTATGAGTCCTAGCTGACTAAACAGTCAAATTTTGATCTGATATTTGTGTAGCAATGCAATGAGCAGACACTTCGTAAATAATTGTCGGCGTTGTCGTTCAAAGTCCAGCGTATAATTCGTACCCATAAAACTCAAACAAGAATTTGAAACCCAACCCTCGACACATAATTATTTGTGTTTCAGTACGCTGACTTACAAATGCGCGGAATTGCACCAAACTTTAAAGACGTCTGGCCGCTGAATTTCACGACTCCATACGGGAGTTAAGGGCTCCCTGAAGTGCCAGCCCGTTAAAATTTGCGCGACAGCAGACAGCGACAACGTTTTAACTGTTGAGAGAACTTAAGTTTGGAGCAATGGAAACGGATTGTATCACTTTGCGAATCTCTCCTTTGCGTCTTGTGAGCTGGCGTCTTGTGTTGACCCGTTTAGGGGGGGGGGGGGGGGTTGTAAGTTTTGAAACAACTTTGAATTCATAGCCAGCTCAATGGACTCTCTTTGAGCATTTACTTTCAAGAGTTCTATGACTATCAGGAACTGAACCAAATATGAAGAACGTGAACGGATACGGATACCTACAAGAAATAGAATAGAGGGCTAAGTTTATTTCGAACTTTCAGGTTCACATTTACCAATCCAAAAACTAAAATAAGTTGATTAGAAACATTACTTGAACTTGTGCAAAATTAAATAATTATAATTTATAACCCTTCTTATTACGAAATAAAATAGACATAAGGGTCAACCAACAAAATAAGATCAATAAAGGAGTCAGACCTTGGAATAGGCATGAAACTAGTCCTTAAATGTTGAAACAACGAAGATCGTATTTTGACCAGTCTTCAAATTTTGTCACACGATTTACTTATAAGTCAAGTAGCACCAACGCAAATTTGGAAATTTCTATCAAATGTATGAAAGAATTGAAGCTTCCCATGCTTCATTATAAATAAAATAGAAATAGGGGATAATTAGGTCAATATGTGGTTCAAGTCTAGGTAATACGTAATACCTTGCACGGGTAGTACGTAATACAGGGCTGAGATAATACGAGTAAAAAGCCCGTATATAAGAAATGGCAAATACCCTCATTTCGGCAAGTCGAGTTTCACTCATTCGAAGTCGAATGGAGCCATTACAGCGTCAAGATTGCAGGGGTGTGGGGGGTAACGGTCAAAAAGACACACACACACACACGCAAAGTGAATGTCGGGCATCAGCTGACGTGATGAGCTCCCGGCACGGTCCATAAACTCTCCTCAACGACTTCCAGCTCGCAGCGTCGGCAGATAGATCTCTCAGCTCACAGGCGCTGGGGACGTTGTGGGCTGGGGACGTTGTGGGCTGGGGACGTTGTGGGCTGGGGACATTGCGGGCTGGGGAACTTGACGAGGTAAGCTAGCCGGTGTCGGGACTGTTTTTTTATTGGCTCTGTCCGAGATTAGAGGAATTGATGAGTGGCTAGGGTTAATTTAGACGTGTGTGTTTGTTATTGTTGATGGCTTTTAAAGTTTGGGCAGTGAAAATAATTGAATCGAGTTGCAGGGTAATGTGGTTGGATTCTGCAACTGAGCGAAATGTCGCAACTTTTGATGTGTAAAATGTAGAGAACTAGTAACTTATCAAGAAACTAACTTCACATGAAAGCATATTTAATAACTTCTTAAGAAGAATATTGTTACAGAATTGAACTTATGGGGACCTATATAAGGAACTTTGAGGGTGCAAATGTAAAAGTCAAATGCAATGCAGGTTGCTCAAAGATAGAGGAAAATATTTCGTTTATATAGACTGTTGTTTGATAGAATGAGTAAAATAACACAATAAGGTTTTAAGGCGATGGAAAAACATTCGTTGGTAATTGATAAATGGGAGAAATGTATGAGGCGTGCCAAAGTTAATTGACATGCCACAAACACTTTATGGCTGTTAATTTTCGAATATTAATTCAGATTCACGAAGGAAGTTGACAAAGTGATGGAGCGGCGGCTCTTCAGCGGAACTAATTTCGCCTATGCTTCCTCACCGATTTGCAAGGCCATGAAAATATATTTCCAAAGTTTCAAAGCTAATAAATCAAAACCTCCTCTTGCACGCGAGACGTTGTTTACGCAGCCTGTTCACACAAAAGTCCATAAATAAGGCTTTAGTTAAAAGATGATTTTGTCGATCAATTCGGAATGGTGGTATTAAAAACCGATAATTGGAAAACTAACGTTGCCCATGAACTTGGCACCTCCACGAGCAAGTTGAGAGAAAGAACTCCCAGCAAAGCAAAAGTCATAAATCACTCTTGTTTGCAGGTTTAGAAGCCGAAGGGTATAGGCAGTTTTCTTTTTAGGTACCAAAGTTTTATTTTTTCTCCATTTAAATGAATCGAGTGAAAGTTAGAGAATGCCAGTTCCCGGCTAAACCGAGTTGACGAAATTCTAAATTCACTAAAAGCGGTAAAGATAACGGAAATTTTATGTGAATCGCACGGCGCCAGCATAAAGTGACTTTGTGAAACTGCCACACTGAACTTCCTTCCCTCGGTGTTCCTCACGAACAGACTTTTCGGATGGGGCCAAAAACACAAAACGCCCCCCCCCCCCTCACCACACCGCTTTACGGTTCCATCGACTGTATACAGTTTCCGCACCCCTTTTCACAGTGGCGTCATCTTATTGCCCACAACTGGGTCACCAGTACCCCTCTAACTAAAGCCCCACAATACCAAAGTCTGCAAGTCCAATATAATCACGATGTACAAACACTTCAATTAGTTGCATATTTTGTCAAGTTCCGTCACTGGGTCAGGGCAAATTACAGAAAAACGCAAAAAGTTTGTTGCAAGTTGCGATAAAAATTCATAATTTGCATATTAATACTGACACGCTTGCAGAATTTAGATGATTTACGACTTTTCGAGCTTTTCTCCCGAAACAAACTTCAGTAAAACAGAACAAGTTCGCAATTCTTACAAAAGTAACTTAGCAGTCTTTGACTTCGCGGTCTGACAAAGTTTACAGACGACTCTCTCGCCTGCGTTGCTCGGCGACACATTTATTTTTTATCGGGGAAACTTGGGAAAACCTGTGGCGAGTTCACGGCGAGTGTTTATTGCCATATTCCGCGTGAAACTTGCTCACAAGTCACGCCAACGTCACACGGATGTCGATTTTCAAACGTGCCTTTAGCTGATTGCGACGTGGTTGACAATCGAGATGGACAACATCAAATCAAATGCACAACGCAGTTTTGAAACTACAAATTCACGAACAAATGCTAATACATTTGAGCAGTTATAGTGCAAATCAAATCGTTCGAATGTTCGCTACTATGAGAAATTAGTGGATTTGTCAATGTTTAACTGACAACACCGCCAAGTTGCACAGAATCGTAACGACGAACGTTCGCTGGAGGTCGTAACGCTAACAGAGGGATAACTTGCGTTCAGCGTTCGGGTAGACCTAATCAAACATTTGGCTAATGTGAACGCAGAACGCAAGTTATCTCCTGTTCGCTGGCGTAACTTCAAATCGCAGGCCTGCAAGCAACAAAAATAATGCAAGGCCCCCTACCCCCACCAGTGATGCAAATTTGGAAAAGTTGAACCCAAAAATGAAGGCCGATAATGTGTTTTTAGGGAAAGGATTTTTTGAAAGCATGTACAGGGAAAACGCACTAGATTTCAAAAAGTCCATGCCCTAAAAAAGATCATCGCCTCTTTGTTTCGGTTCAATTTCCGCGAGACTTCCCTGAGCCTGAGGCCCCAGAGCACTGGTATGCCTGCTCCCCTCTAGTTAGCCCCTGCCCCTGTTATGGCTTACATTTAAAGACCTCCACCGAACGTTCGCAATTAAGTTGGCAGAGCGTTTTTGCGATATTCGGGTCAGGTCATGTAAAACCTTTGACTTGACTTGGACCTCGGCTGTTCAGCGCCTCCACGGCCAAGTAGCTCTGCACGCCACTGGGCCGAGCCAGCATCCCTCCGCTGCAGCTATCTGATAGGACGTGTCTGGCCCAGTTTCAACGTGCAGCGTCTCCCGCTCAGTGCGCTCCACTGGGCGCTGGAAAGGGTGGACCTCGCTATCGTGGGCGACATCGCGTCATGTCCGCTCTCGCATTCGCAGGCTCTCGTGGAACGACCACGGTAACCACAGACCGGGCTAGAGAGTCGCGATCGACTGGGAGCGGTGGAGCTGGGAAATGGGCCTTTGTTAACGTTCGGAATGTGAGGTTAAGTGGGGAAATATTTGTGTCTCACTTCATTGCAGTTTTTCTAGATTTCTGTATCATTTAACACGAATTAAATAAAAGTGTGGTTCAAAAGGGATGAAAACATATGACTTTAATTCGTTATGACATGAATAATATATTTTCCCCCGTATACGGCACAGAAAACCTGGTCAAAAAAGCCAGTAGCAAACTATAAAATCTTGTTTTTAACAGATTTTCCACTCGTAGAATAAAAAAGCAATTTAAAAAAGCAAACCACAAAGACAGCTTGTTATCTTTGAAGAGCAATACAGAAGTCGCCCATTAATAATAGGCCATAAGAATCAGAAAAACTCAGTAACCGCAAGAAAGTCAACGGTGGGTCAACCACGACGTCCACGCCACCCACGTCCCCATCGTCCCAGCCAAGACCCACCCCACCAGATCGCGACGCTGCTATGCGGGGGCACAGCAGCGACGTCATCCAACGCTAGCTAATCGACCTGATTCGTCCCATTGTCTTACGCTCGTTACGTGCTGGAGCAGCATTGTCATGTCCCCGCTCGAGACGTACACGAGGATGGGTGAAAAAACTGTGTGCGCTAGCGGACTGGAGTCGAGGTGCAAGACGCGGCTGTTGGTTCGAGTGTGTGACGCAATTGGTGGTGGGAATTTGTCGAGTGGATTGTTCCGTTCGCCGAGCGCCGGGACGGGTGCGAAAACTTCCAAGTCGTGATTCGTTTTCGGGATTGCCGTGGCGACGTGGTTTGACACAGTTTTGTTCGTGGAATCGTCAGACAGAAGAAAGTCATTTTAGAGCTTATTCTATAAGTTTTCGGCGTTTCCGCTTAAACAATACCCATGTTTTAAGTGAAGGGTGTCATTAAGATTGTTAGCCGGGACTTTTGATATAATATATGCGGCGTTCGTCTTGCATTTTTGGAAAATTTTGCGAAATAGCATCATGTTCAAACTCCTATCTATACCTGTCAGTATACATTAGGCACTTTATCCTATCACATTCAAGTAAAGTCAGAAGTTAATTTTATTTATCATAAAAGTATGTAAAGTTCGTGAACTTTTCAAGCTCGTTATTTTCAACTTCCAAGACTTTGAGAGCATTATTCATATTTAAAGATTTTTATAATCCATGACCAAGATAATATGAGAACATTTTTGGGGTGTATTATATAATTTAAAAATACAGGCGTGTACATATTATTATTTTAGTCCTGCACCGACCCGCAAATAAATTGAAAATTACGCTCATAAACCAAAAGATAATTCCTTACCCAATGTTCCTATCTCGGTTGCTGTATACACGCCGTCCATATTTTATCCTGTCCGACGAACGCATCATCTCTGTGGTGTTGTGTGGGACAGGGTCCTGATCCTCGTCAGCTTCATCAGCATCAATCACGGCAGCCGATGACTACAAAAGCCACGTGCCGACATGCGCGGAGATAATCTCGTTATTGATGCGCAACGCTGATGGAAAAACAGGATGAACGGCGCACGCGGAAGGATCTTCTTGCTACGCGCATACTTTCGGAGAAAGTGAGGTGAAAGGAGGAGAATTTCCGCCAGGGAATCTTTTTGTGTGCTGAAATGAACGGCCCTCTAGATAAAAAAGACTCCGAAGATAATTGGACAGTGTCTTTTAAATTTACTATATAGCGGCTTACTGGCTTTAAAGTATCTATCAAGATCGTAGATCTCGCCAGGAAGAAAAAGTAAACGTAAAATATAGTTGGAAAGAAAATAAATGCATTCCCTTATGTATAAGATTTCAAATTTACTCACTGTCAACTTCGAGCTTTTGGAATTTTCGTAACGAATTCACGAATAAGAAATTCGAATGCAACGTCCGAATTTCCGAATCCACAATCTCAGAAAACAGACACGGACATCGAAAAAACTTTCCCGCGAAAGCACCGGCCAGTTCTTTCACACATCTCCACGTCCCGCGGGAATTCTGGGACGCAAAAATCTGCCTAAACGTGACATAGCCATGCAGGCCGTGAGGTCCGGCGGCGACCGCACATCGGCCCCCCGATTGCGGGACTCGGCATGCGGACCGCACGCGGGGACCGCACCCGGCCGCCGGGGGCAATCTGCGGGCTCGTTTGTTCTGGACGCGCGTTCGGTCCGTGGGCTCCCGGCGGCCGTTGGGGAAGCAACGCGGGTCGGGAATCGATACGGCAAAGGGATGGACGAGACCCGACGGGAAGACAACAACGGTGGCGCTAAGGGACTTTGGGGGGTTTTTCTTACAGGTGATTTTTGTTGGGCTGTGTGTGACGCTGCATTGTAATGTTTTGTACGGGGTTAACGGAGGTTTAACATGTTGGTTTAATCCTTGAGATTTTAACTAAGTACAGGCTACGAAATGTGGGATAAAAGCGAGACTGCATTTACCCAGTTTGACGAATTTTTTATTTTTATTAGTTCAGGAAAACGTTTAATATCTGCGACAGTATGACCACAGTTTGACTGCATAATAACATGCAGGTATATAGTTAGTGCATGTTAAGAAATGCAGCTGATTTTACAATGTCCGTGAATGTTCGATGTGACCTTGGCGATAACAAACTTAACTGGCCGTTA
Source organism: Nemoura dubitans (assembly GCA_921293005.1). Taxonomy (NCBI): domain Eukaryota; kingdom Metazoa; phylum Arthropoda; class Insecta; order Plecoptera; family Nemouridae; genus Nemoura; species Nemoura dubitans. The sequence goes on from OV121076.1 coordinate 6,196,101, forward strand.
ACTCTTATCTGCCAATTGTAAAACCGGCCCTAGCCCTTGCACGATTTCTTTACATTAATATAGTGTATACCTATACCAATTTCGATTATGTATGATGTACTTAGTTCAAAATATGTCCGCTTCTGTAGATAAGTTAGATATCCCAGTCACATATACCAATAAGTAACTCAACGTACAACCTGGAAAATTCACTAGAACTCTCTCATTATTCCACAGTCGCATTTCTTGCTCACATATTTTACCACCCCAAAGTGGTATTAAATTACCGCTAATATCCCGGCAATGCAAATTTCACCTATTTACATAACGCTTCTCAAGACAAATAGACCGAGAGAGATAGAGCGTGAGCGAGAGAGAACGCATCCTACCGGCGGCACACGAATCAATAGCAAAGAAGGTGCTCGAAGATTTGCGCTAAAGAAGACAGTCGACAGAAAGGGCACTGCCCCCCCCCCCCCCCCAGGTCCAACAAGCTTGCCGTGATCCGGGAGGCAACCGGCTGCATTTCGTCGGCGTCTTGTCGCCAAAGACGACGCCTCTCCCTTAAAAACCACTCCCAGAAAGGGAGCCTAGACCGTCGTCTTGTTCGACTCATTACGTGGCAGTGGCATTCTATTCTGTCTTCGTGTTGTTGCTCAGGCGGAATAACGTGCCACTTTTATGTGTTGTCGCTTTACTGAACTTTACAAGCATGTTCAGACGGTAATTATCCTGCCTCCGTTTTGGGGTATGAACCTCTAAAGAGGCCATCTCAGTTGAAATGGATCGGAAAGAGCATCAATTCAGATACGATGTTAGCTTGAATTTTTTATACAATGAAATTTCAATGTTGTCATCGTTACAATAATATTTCATCAACCGGCAGAGCCATTTTCTTAAACCTATTTTGCATTTATGATTTATTTTGTTTTTTATTAATTATATTATTGTTTATGTTTTTTTTTTTAAATTAATTGTTAGGATTATCATCTCAGCATAGCCCTTGTGTATATGAGCCCTGTTGTTCATGAGATTACTTAAAAGGACAAGGCCTAAATGGAAGCAATCAAGCTAGAAAAACCAGACAAATAGTTAAATTAATAAAACCAACCACATTTAACTGTGATTTACTCCACACAGAAGTCTGAGCGCTGTTAAGCAGCTTGACGCCAAGCGAGTGCGACGACCTAGTCCCCTTACGACACCCTCGTCCCCGCAGAGCCCCTCAATATCGCGGGGTCTTGGCACTGATAGAAATATAAACTAGAAGTATGACGGCACGGCACGCGCTGCGCCGGGCGGCGATGGACAGATAGTCAGCCAACACCATCTCGGGGAGCAATACGAGGCAACTAAGATTGATGACGGCGTGGAGGGGGGAGGGGGCGAATATTGTTTTTCGTCTAAAGTTCACGCGCGCGGGGCACCAATGGACGCTGGAAAGTGTAGTTCGCGGAAAGTTCAACAGGTTCGCGGGCAGCGAGCCCAGTCGGTCGTCGAATATCTATAACATTAACATTCAACACTGGTCATTCTATTTGTGTTTATATATACGAAGGTCAACCAATGAAATAACATAACATTCAACACTGGTCATTCTATATATGTTTATATATATATATATACGAAGGTCAACCAATGAAATAACATAACATTCAACACTGGTCATTCTATATATGTTTATATATATATACGAAGGTCAACCAATGAAATAACATAACATTCAACACTGGTCATTCTATATATGTTTATATATATATACGAAGGTCAACCAATGAAATAACATAACATTCAACACTGGTCATTCTATATATGTTTATATATATATACGAAGGTCAACCAATGAAATAACATAACATTCAACACTGGTCATTCTATATATGTTTATATATATATACGAAGGTCAACCAATGAAATAACATAACATTCAACACTGGTCATTCTATATATGTTTATATATATATATACGAAGGTCAACCAATGAAATAACATAACATTCAACACTGGTCATTCTATATATGTTTATATATATATATATATATATATATATATATATATACGAAGGTCAACCAATGAAATAACATAACATTCAACACTGGTCATTCTATATATGTTTATATATATATACGAAGGTCAACCAATGAAATATATAATATTTCAATTTTTTTTTTTTTAACGAAACGCCTATATTTAAGGTTAGGTTCAACAATTATTTACAATAACCAATGCTGAAAGTAATGCGGAAGCCAAATGATCAAAGTAATTGCAAGCTCTTTGATTGCAAAGTAAAATATTTGTTTGTGCAACTCCGGATGCATTGAGGGATTTGGAAATAAATAGATTCCCTTCAAATTTTTAGAAATAAAACCATAACAGGTAGCTTTGGATTAAAACACGGGGCCAAATCCTCAAACTATCCCCCATCGCTAATCAATCCTCGTGGGTGCCTCACCCCTTCATCCCTTAAGCCACTACTATCTACCCATGCACATGCCACCGTTATCCAAATACGCCAGCATGTATTTTTCCATACAAAAACGTCGAGCCCCCCAATTCCACGTCCATAAAATTGTCTTGTTAAAACTCCCCCCCCCCCCCCCCCCACCACCCCCACCCCATATTTAATCTTTCAAGCGCTCAATTTGTAGGACCTTTGCTAGCTCTAACCCTTTGTGAGCCCAGCGAATGTGTTTTATTTTTGCACACAAAATAACAAATAGGAGCTAAGGGCTGAAAGTTTAAGCCGTTCGAAGTACGTTTGAATGAAGGGACCGGTAATTGTGAAGTCTGGTGCTAATTTATTGCGAGGATTAAAGGCGAATGTTGTAAATGGGAGCGAGTTGAATTACCTGTGACGCAATTGAACGCTGGAGTGAGTGCGTGTATATAAAGCGGATGTAAAAAGATTATTGTACCGCAAATGGTGGCTGGGGTGAGAGGGTAGATGCGTGGGTGATGATGATTATGAATGGGGTGCCGCTGAAGGTTTTTACGATTTCTGCCTTTGATGGTGTTTATGAATGCGAAGGGCTAACTGAGAAATTTTGTATTAATTTAAATTTTGGAGCGGTAGTTTTGGTATCAAGGTTAGAATGCGGAAGATGTTTGAAATTCGTTATCTAAATTTAGTCGAGACGAAATATTATAACTGGATGTTGTTTTAATTGGCGGAATGAAAATGTCACGGCCACGTGAAATAGTTAAAGGCTGTGTAAATATATTATGGAAATCCGGGCGGAATAAATAAAAATGTTTGAACATCTAGACGTCAAATAACTATATTTGAAAATGATTTGAGGTTTATGAACGACCACCTGTGCAACGGTCGGTGTTAACGGTTTATGAATCGTGTAAATTAAGACATAAAAAGCAATGCACGTGAAAATTGCTCTAAAATAAATTACTTTAATGCAACTTTCTATGTTTTGAGTCGAATTTATTTATCTTTACCAAAACCGGCACCTCCACCCGACAAACAAAACATTACCAGCCCAATTTCTTCCACCTCGTACAACTGCCTATAAGCATAAACCGGAATAAGCAAGTAAAATGAATAAAACATATCGTCCCATTTCCATCCCCATGCAATGCGCCAGCAATATACACCGCTCAGACACTTGGATGTCTTTGGTACATCGCCCGCGTTTTACTAGTTTCACCTGCTAAATAAACTGCCTCGCCATTAACCCAGCGTCTACGGGCACACCGCCCATATATAGGAGATGGGGCTAGAGTTGCTAGTGGTAACGACCGCACTTAACAATATGTACACGAACGAGTATGGTAAAATATAGACAGTTGGAAAAGTGAAAAGTGCTACACAAAACAAGAGCAGGGAACGAATGTGTGTTGAAATTGAAGAGAAAACTGAGCTATAGTACGTCTCAGGTTCTTTGGCAGCAACAAACCGGTATTCCACAATGTTAAGCCCGTTTTGCACGGTCACATTTTTCGTCACACTCTTGCATCCAACTCTTGCATGCAATTCCGTCAAACCATTGCTCCAATGAAAATGTGAAGGGCTTGGATGAACCATTTACACGATCCAATAATAGTTTGATGGAATTGGGCGGTAGATGACACATAGAAGGCGGGGACAAAGCAGCTGATTATGTGTCAAGTGCTTTTAGGTTATGTCAACGATGAGCGTTCCAGGCTTGAGCCTTCTTTGCGAGCGCCATTTTGTGATATCGCAGTAACTCTAGGCTGTGATTGGCTGGTTTCGGTCCAAGATGTGATCAAATGTGATGAAATTAGGACGTGTCCTAAATGAAAAAGTTTGATGCAACCATTGAACACAAGTCTGTGATGTGACGGATTTTCGTCAAAGTGTCTATTCACACGGTACAAGGCGGTTGCATGCAAGGGTTGGATGCAAGAATGTGACGAAAAATGTGACCGTGTAAAACGGGCTTTATGGTGTAGGCCCAGTGCCCCGAGGCACTGCTAAAAATCGTGAGACGAACTATATGCTCGGTTTTACCTGTAGAATTGAGTGTACAGCCCTCTATTACTTTTTTCAGCTCATGAGTTGAGCGTGTAATCCTTAAGAAACAAGTGAATTCTACTGGTGCATCTATTCGGATGGTTTAACATTAACCCGCTTCACATTTTAAAGAAGAGTCAGAGACCATCAAAGCACCCACTGCGTCTAGACACGTGCAAATAGTTTCAAAACTTACACTGCTAAGTTGCATAAAGATTGTGAGTTCGTCGATTGGAGGTCAAAAACTTTCTACATTACTGCTGAACAGTTGAAACTAAAATAAGGGCGCATATGCTCTGCAGTGTACCTAGTTAATTACCTACTTGCATAAAGTTAAAGTTGATGTTTCGAGTTGGTACACTGGGTTTGTTTTGAGGGGAAATTAGTTTCGGCTGCAGCCGCGAAGGCTGGTTGTTTACTGGAATTTAAGTTAATTTAATATTCATATTACATTACAAATAGTTTATAATTAATTACGTCTATCTCGTTAAACTGGAGTTTGCTTGCTAGCCATATTTCGATTCAGGTATCTGAATTTTTCAATCTCTCCCTCTCTCTCCCACTAATTTTATCAGCTCCCGTGGCCATGTTGCATTAATCCTAGTTGTAATTCTATTCCAATCCTAATTAGTCACATTAAATTAAATCCAATCAACGGATTTAAAGTTTGATAAGGCAATTTATGCCAGAGAATAGAGACAATGGTATACGAGTGCGGATACAATAAAACAGACTCGCTAGCGATGAAAGACGGCGCAAGGTTTTTCTCTTGCAGTCAAAAGGGATTTAGTGAGATTGTTGGAGCGAGCCTGCCGGGAAATTGTCGAGAGTGTTACCGGGCGAAACTACGGAAAGGGTTATTGGTTTACCTCAGGGCGCTCGGGACTTCGCAATACCAATTTTCGTTATTATTTTGCTTTTCGGGGCACAGCTTTCTGTGTAACTGTCCGAGAAATACAATGAAAAACTCAACTTCCTTTTTTTGTGCGTGTGTTTTTTTTTCTGTTCTGGTAACTGCAACCTTGAAATTAAGTTGGAAATTTAAAAAAGCTCTAGCAAAAAATATTACATCGCAAACTAAATTTTAAGTTAGAAAACAAACTCTAGCACAACGAGCAACAAAAAAGGAGCGGCACTGGGTAATAACAAAGTCAGACAACCCCCCATTCGGTTGTCGGAAAGAAAGAATTTAGTGCAAAGCATGATAAAAAGTAAGTAACTTTTACTGGCAGCGTAAAAAACAATTTCCCATTTACTAAAATATAGATTTATCTACCTCAACTGCCAGATAAATTTACAGCAACAATGCCATTTTCTCTCTTACACACACATTAACATCAGGCAAGCCATGGCAACAAAACATCAAAATTCATTGTGATCTTTCAACGGCCTCTCTAGGTGTGAAACCGTACAGGGGTGAAAACACATTTTTCCCCACAGCACACAAAAAAACAACAACTCTGCGCTTTTCCGCCCCATTTTCCCGTCGCACGTTTTCCTGATCAAAGTTTGAATTAACAATGAAAACAGTCAGCAAATGAGCATCGACTCCTTTCGACCCTTGAAAACTCCACCCTGCGTTCGTCCCTATATTCTGTTGATGCATATGCATTAAATCTCAACCCTTGCCCCTCCCACCCCCGCCCCGCCCCCCCCCCCCCCCCCCCCGCGGCGTCGAGTCATTAGACAGCCCTCGCCAGAAGTCAGCGGAGACAAACAATCATTATCACTTTGAAGTTTAATCCGAGTGTAGACAGAGAGAGAGAGAGAGAGAGGAAAAGCTACAGGAAAAGCCACTTGCAGACGCGAGGACTGTCCACAAAAGGCTGTCGGGAAAATGGGAAACTCTCCAGCGCAGCGTTTTGATTTTATGCCCGACCGTTTTGTCAGATTTGTTTGTCTTCGGTCTTTATGACACCCTTTCCTCTTCGGGGTGAAACTTATCATTATAAGGGCGGGGTTTTTGGTTTTAATTCTGATAATTTTGTACGAATCAGTATAAGAATGGCACGAGGGAATTTTAAGGGCTCGTTGTTTTCTGAAATACATTGCAATAATAACCATTTATAATGAGGCTGCGCGTTAGCGACCGCACTGTCGCGATAGAAGCTGGAAACTTACGGACGATAACTTTTAACGAGGGTTCGTTAGGTCTCTTTGCTTTCTCGTATAGCTATACGCCCATATCTTCTGAAGCACTGTTGTAAAATCTAGAACTAGGAGATGGTGTCCTTAAAAAAACACTGTAAAACTGCTCCATATAAAATACGTCCAAGATTGGAGATGTTTAACCATGATACAAAGTAAACAAATGCATTAATCAGTAAATGACCGAACAATCTTATTTTTAATTTAGAAGACATCAGAGCCAAAAATATCAGGGACTTTGGGAGGGTTTGTTACCATATATGGAGCGATCATAACGAAGAAAAAATGATCTTCGAATGCTTTGACTTAAAGAACATTAACATTGTTTGAAAAAACTATCTCCAATTGGGATTTGAATGCTAAATCAAAAGTCTCAACCAAAAGTTTGAAATAGTTTTTTTTTTTACTCGTGCCAAAGATAGGATTAAGTAGGCATGAGTCTAATAAATTTAATAAACATGGTTTAGTTCCATGGTTCTTGTAAAAGCACAGGGTGTTGGGTGACAAAATTCAATTTGGCCAACTTCTAGCCCCACAACATGTATAAGTGTACCGAAATAAGCCAATTCAGACGTCGCTGCTGCAAAAGAAGAAGCCGACACGAGGGAAAGATTAATACCACAGAGGTCCACGCTCACACAATGGCTTCCAGAAATGCATTTACCATTTGGAAATTGAGGCTTTTTGATCGTCATGAAAGGCAATCCGTTCCCGTACGATGTGATCCGATATAGGTATCAAGAAGCAAACGCGATTTTCAAACAAGCGGGCCACGTTATCTTCGCTGAGCGAAGAGTAAGAGCAATTTTCTCAGTTCTCCCTGTGCGAAATCAGCGCGTCACAGCACAGATGGAAATTGCACAGATGGTAAACGTGTATGTGCACTTTGGCTACGGGGAAACTGCAGGGAAATGAGCTGGACACATCGAGTTCCGGTACAATCCAAGTCCAGGTAAGAGTTCCATTTTGGAATACCAACATTCACTGTTATACCATAGATGCTGTTACTACATCTGTTTTGCTCAATTTGCCATTTTTCGATATAATTATTTATCTCTCAACCTCAAATCGGCATTTCCTGACTCTACCAACAATTAATACGTTAAAACGCCAAGTGGTCAAGTCAAGTCAAGTCATGTAAAACAGGCTTTAGTGTTACTTTGACAAATCCGATAATTTGCAGATGACGAAATGTTGAGCTGTACTCTATTAACAAACAATCTTAAGTCATGACTTTCAGTTGCACCGCTGTACGAATTTACAAATTGGAGTATCTGCAACGTCAGAAAGGATGTCAATCTTCGCAGACGTAGAATTGACTCGGAGCACATTGTCGATAAATGACTCAAAGGTTCAAGTTGCTCCAAGTTATGAGCTATCTGAGCGTGGAAGATCTGTGCTCCCGGTTGGCAATTCCGTCTCGCTGCAAGGAGGCCGTGATTGACGACGATTTGCTCCAAGTGATGAGCCATCTGGGCGTGGAAGATCTGTGCTCCCGGCTAACAATTCCGTCTCGCTGCAAGGAGGCCGTGATTGACGACGATTTGCTCCAAGTGATGAGCCATCTGGGCGTGGAAGATCTGTTCTCCCGGTTGGCAATTCCGTCTCGCTGCAAGGAGGCCGTGATTGAAGACCATTTGCTCGCGCGCCGGCAAGAATCGTTTTTCAAATGTGTTTAATTTGAGTGGGTTGACTTCTCGACGACAACTCAGTTCGCCAGCGTCGCGCTTGGCTTTAAGGGGGCTAAACTGTGGCATCTATCGCGACGCTACGGTCTAGAACCGCCGTGTTGGTCACTAAATGTACAATTCCGTACGTAACATGCCCGAATCTTTTAGCTTGGCCTATAGCCTTGGTTACCTACCTAACTTAAGATACGATATTTTAACCAAACAATATAAACCTAGCCTAATTAACCTACTTAATAACCAAGCCTCACATACCGAACGCAACCGAATAGAATGCAGTTTGAAACAGAATTCATCTGATAGCCATTGTTTATTACGGACATTCAACGACACGATGGCGTTTCCATTGAATTCCAGGCTTGTTTAGTTTCGAGTTCTGTTGTGGGTATAGTTAGGTTTTAGTATATTATGTTCCTGCGCAGCGCACGACTACGATGACGTCATACTGCGCAGCGCACGACTACGATGACGTCATCCTGCGCAGCGCACGACTACGATGACGTCATACTGCGCAGCGCACGACTAAGATGACGTCATACTGCGCAGCGCACGACTAAGATGACGTCATCCTGCGCAGCGCACGACTACGATGACGTCATACTGCGCAGCGCACGACTACGATGACGTCATACTGCGCAGCGCACGACTACGATGACGGCATACTGCGCAGCGCACGACTAAGATGACGTCATCCTGCGCAGCGCACGACTAAGATGACGTCTTACTGCGCAGCGCACGACTAAGATGACGGCATACTGCGCAGCGCACTACGACCATGACGACGACGACGACGACGACGACGACGACGACGACGACGTCGAGCGAAAGGCGTCGCGTGAAAAATGACTGCGCGTCGCGGCGTCAACCAATTTGCGCGTCGTGGCCCTAATGTAATAATCAATAAGACGCCGTCGCCGTCGCCGCCCGTCGTGATAACGCATACAAATGCGCGAGAATACTCTTGACTTGTTCGCGTCAAATTTTCCCCCGTGGCCCTTTTTTCGGTTGCGTTCGTTTTTCGGGGCAAATTGATTGCGTTTACGCCCGGCGGATTGTTACTCGATCGCTCTGCAGCTGTAATTTGTTTGGTGAAACAAAAAACTTTTGTCTGGGTGAAAGTGTAAGTTAAGGCTATAAGTTGAAGGTGATGATTGAATTAACTTTCTTTGAATTATAACTGGTGTTTTGAAAGTCACATATAGACAATTTGTTACCTCGCTGCCGAGCGTGAGGATTAAGTGCAGACATAGGCAGGGTTCTTCGAGATCGGACAAAAGGTTTGGCAAAAGATTACGTTCCAGTTCGAGGTAGATTCTGCACGGCAAGCTGCCCGAGTACATGCTCTTCTTCGCGTAAAATATGCGAGCTCCTTTTCGGTTTCGTTCGTATTCCTGTGTAAATTGATTGCGATTCCGGCAGGTGAAATGTTCGTTGGCGCTTACTCTCGACTCTGCTGTAATTTGTTTCGCGAAACAAACAACTTTTGCCCGGGTGAAAGTGTGCGATTGTTAATTGTGAGACAACTGAAGGAAAACGGAACACTTTCGTCGTGCCCCTGAACGCAGCCCGCAGAACAATGGACACGAGCCGCGCTTGCAGCTTGGCTCCTCCAACTCCACCTCAGCTTAAAACGTGGCCCCTCCACCACCAACTCAGCTTGAAACTTGGCTCCTCCACCTCCTAAGTAATTGTAATTCACGAAACGGCGAAGGTTTGGGAATGGTAAATTTTCGGGGGGCTTCGTTAAGGAAAACAGAGGCTTTTCTTTCATCTGAGACTTTCAATATTGCAGTTTAAATGAAAATGGCATGAGTCGGATATTAACTTGACACCTCTGCGTATAAGTTTCTTGGGATGGAAATCTTTCGCCGAAAAGCACAAACACTTAAAAAAGAAACAATGGATATTGCTGCACAGGGGAAAACGGAAAATGACGGGACAATGAACACGTTTCAGCTAGAAACCACTGCAGTTGATGAATCCTGAAGGAGGAGGAATTTCAAAATGTTGGGACTCTTTTTGTTTTGCAATCCCACTTTACAAATGAACAGGTTTCCAATAACGAGTTAAGAGATTGCAGTCAGTACAGGTAAAAAGTGAAAACTCGAAGTAAGGTTAGTAATAGATCTCTAACAGCAACAACAGCAAAGAAAATAGAAGAACTGTGAACACTGCTACTCTCGAAAAAAAAGGAGGAAAAGTTCATCTGATATTCTACTCGTTGACGTTTTCGTATAGACATAGCTAATGGAAATAAGATAGAATATAAACCAGAATCCAAAAACTAACAAATGAAATAATACATTAAACAGGTATAAAAACGAAGAAAAATAAATGCGGAGCTTTGCGAATCATCTTCTTCAGCAGCAAACTCAAAGTATACCTCCGGTCTGCATTACGCAGTTCGTCGGTTTATTTCTCAGCCAACATAAAAACATTCATCTCAAAAGTGTTGTACCTGTCAGACCAGTTTCCTCCACTTTATACCTCGGCGAAGGAAAACTCGAGGGAAAACTCGGCGAGGAAAATGGTATAGGAAATAGGTCACATTTTATCGAGTGCCCGCCGCGCGCCGGGCTGGGTAAATACGTCTCATTTTTCTCATCACGGTCTCGCCTCCGACAAAGGTGCAAATAAAAGGTATTCATTCGCCACGGCAATCGGATTGCTCGAATCGATGTGGCACATTACACTCCTTTCATTTGTCAACACACGAACACGTCGCGCAAAATAGAGCAAGGCAAAACATCTTATTTTTAAGGTGGTATTATCCCCTAGGTCTACGAACATCTACCAAACAATTGTTTACTGGCAAAATTTTAGTGAAAGCCCCACCAAAATAGCTTTACCTACTGGTTAATACTCCCAATTAAAGAACGAATTATTTTTGTGCTATGGTTCGAATTGCTAAATAACGTCCGTAACTATGGGCATCATTATTTACCACAGTTACCACAGTTTTCCATAGTTATTGTTTAGCAAAACTAATCGTAGCACAAAAATTATCTTTACTTAATTTGAAAGCCTAAAATAATTCCAAGGTGGTGAGCTATTTTGGTGGTGCTGTCACAAATAGTTTGCCTGTAAACAATTGTTTGGTAGATATTCGTTGGCCAAGGTGATCATTCCACCTTAAAGCACCGGATTCAAGATCAAATATACACAAGTGAATTCAGAGAGAAAATAAAACAAGGGTATATAGCAAATCTAACGTATATTATTAAAAACCCCAAAAATGGCGTCCTGCCTTTACTATTCACATTTTTCAATCTTGACTGGGCGTTGCTCTTCAAACAAACCCTTTGAACTGTGTCAAGAAACGGAGACGAGAGGCGGAGAACGCATATCGACTGCGACCCGAGATGGAATAGGCGTGTACGCACAGTGGAAGAAGAAGATAAGTTTCCACGACGAAGTTTGCCTTGCCTAGTAACTTAGTTACACAAACTGTAGAAGTGTAGAATACGTGAATACAGTTAGAGACAAGAGGGAGGCGTAGAAGGTGAGAGGTTGTCGCTATATCGGCCCATAGTCAGTCGGACTGTGCCAAGCCTCGGTGGAGAACTACGAAATTCGCTACCTAATTAGTGTCAAACGAAGGAAATAAGGGGGCGAAATGAAATTGATGAAAGGAAATTCGGATGCACAAAGCGTCTACATAAGAACGCCCATAGCGAGATATTTATTTTAGCACAATCGCGCGAAGCAATGAGAATGAAATTGATTGTAAGAATACGTTTTGATGCGGAACGCGTTCGAGAGTTGAGAGAAAAAGAAACACATTTTGAGACGTTCGCTATATAGCAATCCAAAGAAATACATAATTATGTTTCCTTATTCAAGCCAAATGGGAAAATGTAAGAAAGATTTTTTGCTCTCTCTCTCTCTCTCTCAGTTCTCTTACAATAGCAATACGGCATGAGGCCTGCATAGAGTTAGGTCCCGCAGCGAACAAGTATTTACACAAGTCAAAGTGGATACGGCCGGTGTTTGTTTTCCCATCCCCACGTACACACAGATAAATATATACCCCATGCGTTAATGATACCGTCTTTTTCCAGATTTACAGACGGCCGAAGGAGCGGAATGTGCAAAGACTACTATATCCACTTCTGCTCCTTCCGAAGACGCTCGCGGGCAAAGAAGTATATTGCATCCGAGCAACATTCCGGCACCCCCGGCATTTAATTCCGATGCGATTTCTTTAAGGGAGGGGCACGAAGCGATCGGTCTTCGTTTTCGCGTGTGTGTTTGGGGGGTTTTGGGGGGTTTTGGGGGGTTTTGGGGGGTAGGAATGAGTGGAATAAACGAAACCCTCTCGTGGAATACAGTACACGTGGCTTTTCTCTGCTAGCCTAGACAGTCGGCGAGCCTTTAGTAACCGTTCCTCAAATCACGGTGAGTGACGAGTTGGCTAGCTTTTCTCCAAGATTTGAATCTTTTTACCATCCACATATCTAGGCTTTCTAGCTGAGGCTAAAGTGGCGGCATACGGTGGCTTATTTCCTCACGCTGTTCTCATCAGCTAGAAGTGAACGTAGTCAACCGTAAGTGGTCCATTGTTCCATAATCACGTTTACAGTGTCACATTTTGCTTTGTTCCCGAGGTTTTTGAAGGTAAACCTTCCAAGATGATCACCGATCGCAAAGTTTCGTAGCCAGTGACCTAAATTTGCATACAGTGTATGCTTTCAGTTTCTTGATTATGTTATTTCGCGAGACGTATTTAAAGTTGAACCAATCAGTGAGTTGTGCAAAACGTATCACATTGTCTTATTATGTACTAGCCAATTACGAGCTTTCGTAATTTAAATGAGATTAAAAGAGTATCACATTGTCGTTCGGCAAAACGCTTTAAAAACAATCATGATGATGCCTTGCGGAGATCGATCCTTGCAAAGCGAAACCATCTAGGTTTGACCTACGACTGCGTTCTCACAAACCCCCCATCGTGATGTAACAACTCAGCTGAAAAGGGTAAGGCCATTAGGAAAGGGTTGGTAGCCGGCAAGAAGTAGGAATAAGATGGTCTGAGCACTGCAGGAATCCCCAGCATGTGCCGCTTGAGAATTTGTTGAGTCTGTACGAGGCGAGATTCGAACTCTGGACCACCGACTGCAATGCAGATGTGCGCTCATTGCGCTTCGAATCGGTTCATATACACAGAGTAATTATTTATAGTTTGACGTGTACGATTCAGATTTGTAAATAATAGAGATTTTACAGACTTCAAAGTAGGTATAACTATACTGGTTTATTCGGGGTGTAATTTGACTTCAGAAATCAAAGTCTTCAGACTACGATTCGACTGTGAACTGTTTACCGTAATTGATGTATGACGTTCATATACTAAAGGTTTATTTTCAGAAATATTTTTAGATTGGACGATCTGTTTGTGCAATTATTTCGCTTTTGATATATGCCTTTGAGGTGGAGTAGATTTACGAAAATCTCTTTTTGCACCACGTCACTGCACTGGAAAATGACTTTCAAATATTTTCTAAACTGGTGTAATGCTAAGGGGAAATAAATGGCATTTTTTCAAATAAGTCGCTTTTTCCTTTTAATGGAATTTTATATTGAAAATAAATTCGTCTCTCCGACTTCTTTTGATGTTTCCCCGTGAATTACTGAACGACCCGGAAGCGAAATATTGGCAGTTCTTGCATTTTCTATTTCGGCGAACGCAAATGTTTTCTTATCATTTTGCATTAAGATCCAATTCGAGAACCCGGAAATGACGTCTACATGAAAGCTGTTATATTTATTTTCATAAAGATCGAAAATAAATGCTGTCGTTTAGCTTATATATGTTATATGATTCAGCTCCCGCCATATTGAAGAAGCACGACAAAGTGTTTGATAACTTGATAACACGAAGAAGCTTCCCTATAGCAATTTTACTTTCAATATTTGACTATCAACATTATTATCTCTGGCGAAATCAAACACTTTGTGCGGAAAACAATCGGGGGAAGAAAGTAATAAATCCCACGGGGGCAAAGAAACGAAAGCAGAACTCTGTGTGTACCCTGACAAACATGCTTTTTATTTAGCCAAGGGTCCATTAAAAGTCGAACGAAAAATTATCGATAGACGCAAAAAACTGGGGAGTAAATTTGTTACAAAGAAAAACTCGCCTTCTGAGAAAATATTTTGATATTAAAAACTTGAGCAGACTGAAAACAAGCGAAAAATTTCGCAAATGTTTTGGATTGATCAACAAAAAGGATTTTTAAATCAATCTCGAAAGCATCGGCCAAATCCTTTGAGATGAAACTCGGTCTCGTTTCGAGCTTCACTCTCAAAACCTCGGAACTCCTGAAGCTCTCCAGGTAGACGTCTCCAAGGGACGCCGAGGAACTCTAGACGCTGTATCGACCGACGCTTATTGGCCTTTCGACCGACGCTTGTTGGCCTTTCGACCGACGCTTGTTGGCCTTTCGACCGACGCTTATTGGCCTTTCGACCGACGCTTATTGGCCTTTCGACCGATGCTTATTGGCCTTTCGACCGACGCTTATAGGCCTTTTGACCGACGCTTAATGGCCTTTCGACCGACGCTTATTGGCCTTTAGACCGACGCTTAATGGCCTTTCGACCGACGCTTATTGGCCTTTAGACCGACGCTTATTGGCCTTTCGACCGACGCTTATTGGCCTTTAGACCGACGCTTAATGGCCTTTCGACCGACGCTTGTTGGCCTTTCGACCGACGCTTATTGGCCTTTCGACCGACGCTTATTGGCCTTTTGACCGACGCCAGACGAGGCGTCGGCGTCCATTGTCTCTAATCGCCTTACGCTATTCGACGCTCGAACCAGGGCGTCGGTCAATTGGACCCAAAGCCAAGTTCGCTCATCGGCCATTATGTGTTGGAACCGAGATTGGCATCCAAAGCACGAAAGTCGGTGCAACACTGGTTGACAGAACCTCTATTAAATGTATATAGGTAAGCATTAAAATTTATTCGCGTGAACTTTCCAATATTCTTTGCAACTTTTCTATACCTATTGTAAGCAGCCCTTTAAAATTCACGAGGAAACCCTAACACAGTTATGGACCATTAAAAAAATAATAATAAAATAATAAACAACAAGAATGAAATCACGATACCCACAATGATCCAGTTCACGTGCACAAAAGACTCGCCATCACTCACGCTTCACCGAGCAATAATTCAATAAGATTTTCCCCGCAACGACATGTTCGTGTTGCGCCGCGCTTTTCACAAAGCGATTTCCACAGACTTTTCCATTTTCCACGTCGCTGCCAAACTCTCGCAGAGCGCGGAGCAACGAAGAGCCTCAACTCGCGTCCATTCATAAGCGTAAAGCGGACCGGCGTCCAGTCCCCAACGTACGAACAAAATAAAAGCTTTTTAAAGCTTTTTAGCAGTGAAATTCGGGAGTAAAATCTCGATAGATTTCTCGTTTCGCTGCCGCCGAGACGTTTTGTAGTTGAGGGGTGCAGCACCCTATCAGCCAGCTGAGTCCGCGTGGGGGGAACGCGTTTTGTGACAAGCAATCCGCGGTGTTTTGCGTCCGGAGTCTGCGAGGATCGCGACGACGAGGACGGAGGTTTACCATGTGCAAAGTGGCCAGATTTACGCGGGGAACTTCTTGGAATTGAGAGAGAGGGATGAACAACTCGGTGAGATAGTGGCCAGCTGGGTGCACGCGATTCCCTATCCCTTTTCTTGCAGTGAAATGTGAAGAATATCTTTAAGGAAGTTCCGTTCCGTTTTTCACATGGACAAAGAAATAGAGCTACATCTCATCTCATTGGACAATGCTATAGTTCCGTTACACCGATAGTATTTTCCATTTTGGGGCTGAACAATTTTACCGAAAATATTCTGTGCTCGCACTCATTTTCGTGGGAAAATTGATGTGTTGTTTTTAAGAACATAGGCCAAAAAGCAATTACCATTAATGGTATGTCGATATTAGCATTATATGCACACAGCTACATAGGAACAAGAAGAAAATACCTGGTCAACGCTTTGAAAGTTAAAAATTTCGAATCGGCAAACCAGCCTCACTTCTTCCACATCTCCACACTAATCGGCACCGCACAACAAAACTCTTCATGTTCCCGCCAAACGTTCGCCAAACGTTCGCCGAACGTTCGCAATCTGGCGAGATTCGCTCTCGCGCCACGTTAGCACCGACACAATTGGCGGCAGGCGGCGGTGGGATCGGTCCCTCCTCGTAACAGTACTTTCCACACTGAGAAGTACAATTTTACCCAGACCGGTCCGGCTAGCGCCCTCAGCAGTATTCATCGTTTAGGACTAGACAAAAAAGCAGAGGCTCAGTGAGTTAAACATGGTTGAAGTCTGAAACGTTCGCTCACAAGTGTGCAGTGTGTCACGTGACCAAATCGCGGATTGTGATTGGCTGATCGCAAGCGAGACTTACGCCTCGGTATTTTCGCTTGGCTCTAAACGAGGCTAAATCCGATAGGATTCTGTGGACATTTTACGGCAGACATTTTATGACAGGAAAATAGCAGACATGGTTAAATAATCTGTTAACCAACTCCCCAAACGACATGTTAGCGGTTACTGAGTGTTGTTATTCTCCGGTCGGAGCATACTTCAGACACCGACGGCGTCGTGTTGACGGAATCCTTGCGCTGACGGAATCCACGCGCTGACGGAGTCCTCGCGCTGCTGTCCCGGACGTGCGGTCTCTCGCGGGGCATGGACCAAAAGGGTTTCTTTTTGGCGTGCGAACACGCGGAAAGTTTTCTACCTTGTTTTTCGGACGTCCCTCTGGGGACTTTGGTCGGTTTGAAAGGATGTTAAAAAATGCAATTTGTTGCGCGTGTATTTTGTCGGCTGGCGCCAGGTTTATCGCGGACGGTGGTTGAAACTTGTCTTGTTTGCGAAGTCGGTGGAATTTACTGCTCCCATCCCGCGAAGAAAGATCGTTAGCTTTGAGATTTCAAAATCATTCGTTTTCAATTTCACATCCTATGGTTTCAGCTGGGCAGTGATATAAAATCGAGTGTTTTACAGCTGGCTATGTCGTTGATACGATGTTTTCAACATTGGCTCTGTACCAATCAGAGACTCTAGATTTGCATGACGTCATGTTCGCCACTATGACGACGTGTCACTAACATTTCCAGCTGCAAACCCAGTGTTATTCTTTGGGTTTCGAGTGAAAAAGAATTAAAAAATGTTAATGATCGCTTCCTAGATTGCGTTGGCTGACCAAAATGATATCAAACCAATTTTGTGCTGCTAATTCCTGCAAAATTCTTGCACAACTCCCCTAAATATACACATGAAATCGTTTGGAATTTATAACATACTTATTACAATTGTATAGAGGTATGCACTTCTGTTCGCTTTAAAATCAAGGTTCTAAAATCAATTCCCGCTCAATCAAAATTTGTTGCCGGCAGAGCGACACCCTGAATATTTTAAATTCTCCCCTAGGGCGCCGACCGAAGCAATCAGGGTGCAGTGAAAAGCAGCGCTTTGCGCGGCGTCCCCCCGGTTTGGTAATTATCGCGTGGATGACGGGCAGGCGACGGGACTCCTCGGCGGGGACGCCATCTCTCTGCACAAGGTGTGTATCGGTACGCCGAGATTGATGGGGAAATCTTGCGCGTTTTGACCTATGTTTGAATCGCGCGGATCAATTGTCGAACGAGCGACGTACTAACAGCAAACGTGCAATCGTCAAAATAGATCCTAGCGAGCTGGCATGGAACCCAAAAATGTCTCTGATTAGAATGACTAAAAACTGACAAAAAAGTTAAAAAAACTGGTAAAAGCTTTTAACGGAATTTGCTTTACCCTTTTCTCGATACTTGATTAAGTATGGAAGTTTCAGTAAAAATTGACCTTAATTTGTTCCTGGTGGCAATATAATATTCCTAAACCATGCTTGAAAATTATAAAGTGGTAAATTTCGCACATTTCTAAATTTACAGTTTTGCAAATTCAACGTACCACTTCATAATAGCAGCAAGCTTGGGGAATTCCATGGAGAAGAAACCAATTTTGGCTTATGTTTCGTTTACGGTTCGATTCACTTATTCTACATGCTAATTAAAAGAATTTCTAGATTGGTCGGGTTTTCCGCAGGGGTTTTCCCGCCCTTAATATATGCATCATTTCCCCGCACAAGTCTCTAAATATAGTTTCGCCGAATCCGCGCAGACGGGCAACTTTGCGCGGAAAGTTTCTCTCTTGTTATCGGACTGGATAAGTTTCTGCCACCAAGGAGTGGCTAGGAAACCGTTGGAAAAGTTTCAGGAATCTTTTCATTTCCTTTTCGTCTCCCCAAACCAACCAGGCAACGACACAGGCCTGCATCCACTCTGCTATACAAGCGAGCGCAATTCACTAAGATATTATACTTTCAGGTTGAGGAATTCCTTTGCATATACGAATATCTACACAATATTTTTTTACATGCAAACTATTGGATGACTGCGCAAAACAAAATTGCTAAGCACAAAGGTAGCTTAAGAGACTTTTAAATAAATTAAGTGTCATATTTTTGTGTCATGATTAAGCTATTCGGCTTGCTGAAATTGATCTAAAACCGTTAATATTTTTTTTTTAACGTATTAAATGGTTATGCATAATTTGCAGCAAATCTAATCATGACACAATGATCGTATTTAATTAATTTAGCTGTCTCTATATAGAATAAATGTACAACCCTGCTGAAAATTATTACCAAGATCTTGCAAGATGTTATAAGATCAAATCAAGACCTTTTCACGATCTTTGAAGATCTTGTAACAAGATCTTGCAGGATCTATATAATAAGATTTGCCAAGACCTTGTCTCAAGATCATACAAGGTTGTGACAAGTATTGCAATATATTGCAAGATCGTGACAAGATCTCGCAAGATCTTAAGAAATTTTAACATGGATATATTTGGTCCCTTAAGATCCCTGACTACCACGCTCTCAGCTGTTCGCAGCTGCGAGATAGCGCGAATGCAGTCTCACGAGTTAACGCTTTTTTACTAAACCGTAAGAGATAAACTATTGAAGTAAGCGAGGGAATTGTAGATAAAGAATCGATCTGTGTCGGTAACGCACCCGTTTTTCCATTTTTTGGGTCTAAAAGGGACGAAACCGCTTCTAAAAATGTTTTTTTTTGTCATTTGTTTGCGCTTTTACGTGAATCGACAAAGAGATGAAGGTGATTACAATTAAGTAAAAGGCTCCGTTCCGACACAGATTGATTCTTTATCTACTACTCTTACTTCAATAGTTTATCTTTTACGGTTTGGTAAAAAAAATCGCACACTCGTGAGACTCTGCATTCGCGCTATCTCGCAGCTGGGAGCGAGGTAGTCTGGCCTCTTAACTGGAGGACACACATCTCTGTCAATAGAGTTGGAACCTTTCCTTTGTCTTTATTATTGCCAGACAGAGAGCGCGCGAGGTGACGTTTCTCTCGAAGAAAATAACGGGAAATTGCTTTCATATTTGGAACCAAATGTCACCGACGCGGCGTTCTTTAGAAGACTCGAAAACATAAATGAAATAAAACGTCGGCATGCACAAAATGCAGTTGCTTACGACTGGCGTTTTTAGCAAAGTCTGTCAAATGCACACTTGTCATGAAATGTTGAAACCACCTCGTGCAAAACGAGGATCACGAGAAGTACCAGCGGAAATAGTTATGTGCCAGTAACTACCGCACATACAACACACCCTCTTACATACTTCAGCGATCGCTGTAAGCGAAATCTAGTTATCCGGAGGATATTACTTTATACATGTACCCATATACCTATAAACTCATTGAACGTTGACTTTGAAGTCAACAAATAAACACAAAAATCGACTCGCACAGTACAGAAACCACGACATCCTTGGCCGGGTCGTCAATAAATAAAACCGATTCAGTAATGATCCCAGTGAGCAGCTTCCTTGCTTCGTTAAATCCCAGCTTCCACCGCCCCCCCCCCCCCCCCACACATTCACCCTCACACGCACCTTTGCGTCATTACCTATTACGCTTCCGGAATGTGCGTGAGCATGCTTCATGCGTTCACGCACACAACCTTAATAAGCCTAAACATCCTGACCGGGAGGCCTAGATCGAAACATATTTTCCTACCACGTAAAGCGCTTGTAATTTTCACCCTCGCGCATAGAAATGAGCTAAACTTCCGTGACAGGCTCTTTCGCAAACAGCTCAACACAGGAGAATGAATGTCTTGCACTAGAGACGCACGTTATAATAAACGGCCCGTGGAATTTTCATTGAGAGTGCGTCAAGTTGTTCGCGCGAATCACGTGATAATTCAGCCACCTTAATCTAATGATCCTAACTAAAACAATCTACCTAACCCAGCACTGGCACGCTGTAATCTAACGTAATAAACGAGAAACCGCGAGATTTCGCCGGCGTGGCTCGTTGACAGTGCTGCCGCCTCGCGAGACGAACGACATCCAGGCGTTAAGGTATAAGGTGTAAAACCCCAGTCAAATTTACAGCATGCTTTCCACGCTATTCTCCACCCCACCCCGAGAAGCAGAGTGCATCTTCCTCGAGGACCCACTGCTGCTATACACGAGCTAAGAGTTTCAAAACTCACAAGCCATGTCTTGAGCTAGACCCACGGCTTCATGGGCAGTTATGAAACATTTAGCTTGTGTCTAGCAACAGTGGGTCCTATTGGCAGGTGGAAGTATACAACCTTTGAAGGGTGAAAATGAGAAACGCAAATTTTAGCAAGCAGAAATTCGCAAGAATAAACTTTGAACTCTTTGAACACTTTAAGTACGACAGAAAAATCGTGAAAACTAGTGCTGAAGTTAAGTTCCCGATCAGGTTTTCATTGGGAACTCTTCCCGAAACGAAGCTAAAAGTTTGCTGCAAATTGTTATGCCATGGTAAAAGTGGCAACAGCCATCATCCAAGATGGGTGCTCCACTTCCGCGGGCAGCCTCACTATATCTCCGTGCACTGACAACGACTAGATGAAGTTTCCCAGGTGCAATTACTCATCGCATGCCGCGTCAGCTTCGTTGTTGACTCCTATAGTACGTCGCAGCCGGAGAAACCATTCTCCCGTCCCGCTAGTTTAAAGGCCACATCTCATCTCCGCACCAGGAGTGCTCAGATTAAAGATTTTTACTTTTTGTATCCCATGGGAGAGGCAAACAGATTTATCAAGATTTTTTACGCCTTAAACAGCATTTATGTGGAGCCCTCTATGACGTCATCGTGGGCTCTGGGAATAGTTTTTTGGCCGTAATTACCTTCCCGAAGAATCGATTCGCTTCAAACTTTCGGTATCGACTTTTGACAGCGATCACTTCGCAATATTAAAATTTGGAATCGATATCACAATTTTGAAACTTTGTTTTGAAATTGGCAAGATTAGACAAAACGGCAATTGGTGAACAAAATCTGTTTTCTCGATTTTAATTGCTTCTGTATTGTTAATAAAAATACAAAATCTTTAATCTGAGCAAAACTTGTGTGAAGGTGAGAGATTTATGTCTCCTCCTTGTAGACAGCCAAAAGGCCAAAAGGTAAGTGTCGATTAAAGGTAAGACACGCGAACAGAAATAAGCAGGCGATAATCTGACAACCGAATCTCAAACGACCTGTTAG
Source organism: Nemoura dubitans (assembly GCA_921293005.1). Classification (NCBI taxonomy): domain Eukaryota; kingdom Metazoa; phylum Arthropoda; class Insecta; order Plecoptera; family Nemouridae; genus Nemoura; species Nemoura dubitans. Next base: position 6,218,015 of record OV121076.1, read on the forward strand.
CGGTGACAGATTGTTCATCTCTGGTCGAGACGTAGCGTAGGTGCAGACGACACCAAAGACCGGAGGGCGCGCGACGTTCGGTGTTTGACGGAAATGAGTTTTGCCAGCGACGAGAGGCGACCTCTACGTAGGTTTAGTAGGTGAGTTTAAAGGTACGCTGTTCGTGGCGCGAGGCAAGCTTGGAATTAAGCTGCCAGATTGTTTTATGGTTGCACAAGTGAAACATGGAAGTGAACACGAAATTAGGTTCGCTAGGTAGGAACTAGGAAGATGCCGATGAGGTGGAGTTGTTTGACCAATATTTTGATGACTTGCGATCAGGAAGTTCGCTTGGATTTGGCCAATTCACATTCTAAGTACATTCCACTTTACCTCCATTTGCCCCAGCCCTGAAAAGGGTCTACTCACTCGTGCGCCAACCGGGTTACACGCAACACGACACGGACTGTAGGCAGAGGTACTTACCTAAAACAAAGAGAGAAACAAAGGTTTGAGATGTGCCTTTTAAACAAAACACATAATATGAATTATTTCAAAAGTAGTAAAGGTTAATATATTGCAAATTGTGTGTACAGGAATACAATTTGTGACAAAGTAAGTTTTCACAGGCGTTAGGCGAGGAAGGGTGCACATTGCTTCAACCCTAACCGATGAACGTAAGTTAAAAACATCTCCAAACATACGAGACCGTCAAGTAACTTATATACTTAGGTGAAAAGTAAACAGCGGTACATAATAGTATATTTGAACACGGCAATGAAATATACTGAATATTTAGCATAGCACCCCCCCCCCCTCCCCCCAACTCCAGAACTCTATGTACTTGATAACCAGTTTATCGCCAATGTTGGCTGAATTTATCTCTAAATAGGCATACATCTACACGCTGGGCTAGACAAGCATGGCAGCACCGTTCGCCCCGAAATCGGGGAAGGCCGGCGTATAAGCTTTAAATATGGCTTCCACACTGGACTTTGAACACGGAATAAATAATACGGCTCCTCCACCGATCTACTGAAATAAGCTTTAAATACGGCTCCTCCAATGCTCCATACGCGAAGAAAAAAGCTTGAAAGACGGGTCCTCTAATGACCTAGTTTAAAAAGCTTGAAAGACGGCTCCTCTAATGACCCAGTTTAAAAAGCTTTAAATACGGCTCCTCCACTGCTACATACGGTGAAAATGTATGTGTTGTTATATTTTATTACTGTGTCTAATTAAAAAGAATTTACTTTTGAAATTAAGTTAAATTCATGAAGTACAAAATCCAGCAGCTAGACTGTTAATATATGGGATTTTATACACAAAACCGGGCCTGTACAGAAACAGGGCATTCGCCGAGATGATAAAAAACTACTCTAACCAAGTCATAGTGCACTGCTACTTTTTCAATGCCTTGCAGAGATTGAGTTGTGAAAACTTTTCTGAAGTCACTGAACTGCACTAGTTGGTATCCGAACAGTACATATAAGCCAAGCTTAAAATGTAAATTCAAACACACTTCTTAGTCTAGTTCTACAAAAACTATACCGAGTGAACAAGAACTGGCAAGCTTTGGTACCCTGTGAAGAAATACAATACGCTTTCCGCTAAGCGGATCCCGCTTTAAACTTTCGGAGCAAATTGTACACGAATATCCTTAAAATATAATTAAGGAGAGCTTGACACAGATTCCAGCGATAAGCTTTAAACGCAAGGCTCCTCCACATTCAGCGTTTGGAATAAAGACATTTCAAAGCGAAAAGTATGAATATTATATTGTATCTATGTTCATTCATGCATAAAAGTGAATAATTTATGGGAGCTTGCAACAGATTCCTGCGATGAGTTCTAAAAACAGCTTCTCCAGTTGAATGTAAAATTAAAACACTTTGAATCGGAATTCAAAGCAGATTTTGTAACTGTTAACTAACACTTAAATTGAAGTTTGGCACAGATTTCAGCAATAAGCTTGAAGAAACGGCTCCTCCATTTTAAGCTTAAATACAGCATGAACGGGAAGATATCGAGTCAAAGTACAAAAGTATCTCATGCTTAATTTGCAAATATCCACAGAAACGCAGCGTATTAACACAAACATATTATGTTGAATCGAAACTGGAAACAAAAGCTCCGCGAGCTTTCATTCATAAAGTAATTTCTTACTCCGTGTCCTGGCGTAAAGGTTGACTCTGACGTCCTGACGTTCACGTCGGAGACAATGGTTCGAGCCCCGCTGGTGCCGGCTAATGGCAATGACGTCGTATACGGACGCGTTTTAAGGGCCCAACAAGCTGCAAACTTATCACTGAGGGGGGGGGGGGGGAGGTGGAGGGGGAGCTGCCAGTCTCGGCTCGGCTGCAATGCCGCTGGAATACAAATGACACGACTTTTACGGCGTCGACGCCGGAGCGAACCAGTGGCGTGGTCAGTGAGGTAGCCAGTGGCGTGAGGTTGCCAGTGGCGTGAGATAGCCAGTGGTGTGAGGTAGCCAGTGGTGTGAGGTAGCCAGTGGTGTGAGGTAGCCAGTGGCGTGAGGTTGCCAGTGGCGTGAGATAGCCAGTGGTGTGAGGTAGCCAGTGGTGTGAGGTAGCCAGTGGCGTGAGGTTGCCAGTGGCGTGAGGTAGCCAGTGGTGTGAGGTAGCCAGTGGTGTGAGGTAGTCAGTGGTGTGAGGTAGCCAGTTCTCATCCGATACTTTTTCTCTTTTTCCTTAACATATTTGACAATTACAGGTATAGATACGCATCGTAAATATTTGTGAGACAGGAAATATAAAAATAGTGTGTGTTAAAAAAGCGTATAATAAACGATAACCCTAACTGCTAGCCAGGTACAACCAGCAAAGGTCATGGAAAAAATGATTATAAACAAACCGCCACTGTAGATCACACATACAACGGGCCGCCACTGCCACCCCAGACCGCCACTGACGCCCTCGGGCCGCCCCATAATAAAGCACATCTCAGGCGTCTCCCTGCCCCCCCCCCCCCCCACCCCACCCCAACGAGCAGCCGCTGAGTAACGCACATTCCCGCACACGCCCTGGCGGCGGCCACGTGACCTAATTACTTGCCGGGGACGATTTCAGAGCCAGCCTGAGGTGCCTACACAAGGCAGCTGCAGGCCACCCAGCCTGGAATTAAGTGGCCTAACTCATCTCCAAGCCCTTATTCTCCGGCAAAAATGACCATGCATTGAAGGTATACCTTCCAAGCTACAGAAGTGACATGGGCCAACAAGCATTCTTGGCCCGGTCAGTCAGATTGTGGAACGCCCTGCCCCATGAAAGCATGGCTACGTTCCCGAAAAACGTGAAATCCCTCTGCAAATGTGTCAATTAATAATATTATAATGTTCTACATTTTAATTACATAACTTTAGTAGTAACTCAGGTAACAAATATATACCAAAGAAATTAATAAATCATAAATAAATGTCGGATGGACGCTGTGTGGGGGCATGCGATTTTATTCAACTTTTAAATATACTTTTTTTTTATTTAATTAAATTGGTATTGATACACACTACGCTTTCGAGCCCGTGGTCTAAGCCCGTCGAATTACAAAGCGCAGTGTGTATTGCGAATCCGTCGCGTTCTCGGCCTCCCAGAGCGTTTCGGGCTTCGACGGGCCCAGCCCTGAGGGCTCCAAAGCGTGGAAAAAGTGTAATGTGTTAGGAAATCTAATCGTCCTTATAGCAACTCGTAGCAGCAGGTTATTTCTGTAACGACGACAGTGAAATCTTCGACAACAACTCTTATTGGTCGCTTCCGTGGAATGGACAAGCGGTTGCTATTGTTGTCAGCTTCGAAACGATCATTCAGTGTTTAACGGATCGTTAATTTTTTAACGGGCAATGGAAAGCTAGTGTGAATGACCACTTGTTTTGCTCCCTGTCGTAAAATGACATCTAAGTTCGGAGACAAGGCCAGAAGTTTCTTCTGTGCGGGAATTATCCATGTATTACAAATCAATGTAAGTATACTTATATCAATGTACTGACAGTAATTTAAATACTTTATGCAGTCTCAGAGTAATTGAAATTAAATTTTTATACTCGCACCAAATTTTAATATACCGAAAGCGCACAAATTTAATTAGAATTACTAAGTTTATAACTTTTTAATTAATTTATTTATGTTCTGGTGAATTCATATTCCCAGCTCAAAAACTCAATTACAAAACGTTTGTGTCTAACTTCGTTAGACGAGAGCACCAAAACGCAAACGCGGGCAAGTCAGAAAACCGCCAAGAAAACCGAAGAAAGCCTTTCGAAAAACTTCCCAAACCGACTCGCAACCACAAATGCCACCCCATGATAAAGCATGGGTTTATACAGCCAGCAACGTCAGTGACACGATGCCATCAACATTGACTCTGCACCAATCTGAGACTATGGATGTGCATGAAGTCATATTCGAAACTCTGCCACGGAGTCTCTGATTGGCCCAGAGCCAATGTTGATGACATCGTGTCACTGACATTGCCAGCTGAAAGCCCAGCGTAACGCTACCACAAGGCATGACATTAGTCATTTCAAAAAACAGGGAAATGGGGTAGATACTAGATACGAAGTGACGAGTTTGTCCCCATCGAAATGCCCCCAAGGGCTGAACATCCTGACGCTCGCGGCCATTTCCAAAGTGAGTCGAAAACAGTGTTGGTCGGTCCCCCTCGACGGCACGGTGCGGTTCAGCCGCGAGGGCCGGTCCCATGGCCATGCTCCGGGGATGCTGCAAATATGATCGGTGGGATCGGTGGGGGAGGGGGGCGCGGCCCCACCGCCCTTGCAGACGCGGGACGGGCAGACAGCATCGCGGCGGGCGCTAATAGGTGGGTGGATTATAATCAATGCGGCGCGGTCGACCGGCCGACGGATGGAAAAGTCGACGCATTTCTGCAGGGAAAAAAACGAGTCGTCGTTTGTGATGCGTGCGTGGAGATTTGTAAAGCCAGGGAAATGCGTGGGCGCTTTCTCTGCGCGGGGGTGGAACCTGTATACATTTTATTACGCGGGGATGGAACTAGTATGCATTTACAGAACCGATAAATATATATATGGAGATAACTATTCATTTATTTTGATAGCAATAACTATAAGCGAAATGTTTGTTTAACTGGCTAAGACGTGAAGTTATATTTTACTTTTGTGCAAAAGGAATTGGCGAATAGCGTAAGAGATCAGAGATAAGCGTCGAATCCTTTTGTTATTTCAATAAAAATGTACAAAATGCCTTCGGCGCATTGTTTCCCCTCATACCTTCATCCCCGGCCCCCTGTATTTTCCAAGGCAAGTGTTTCCACCATGAGATATTGTTGTAGACCGCTTGTAAATATGTGTGCCAGCTCGGAAATAGATGTGTATGGGGATTGTTAGACATAATCCACGGCTCCTTATCCGCGCGAAGGCGGCTCGCGAAGTCCTGGGGCGATTTCCAGGACTCCCGTTCGCGTTCCCTGTTTGCTGGAGTCCCGGTCCCGGCTGCTCACTTTACATTTATCATGCGATTTTTTTTCCCGGCCTGGCGGAAGGAAGTGAGATCTGAAAAGACCGAAGGGGATGAAAAGAATGAATGGGGTTGACAAAGATGAAGAAGGACCCAGAGAGAGAGAGAGAGAGAGAGAGGAAAGGGAAGGGAAAAAGAAAATATATCGGAAATCATATAAAAAAAGAGTCTCCGCGAGATGGCATCTCGGAGTTTCCTTTGCTAGTAACCCGAGAGAAAATTCGCGAGGTAATTGTTGGGAAATCGGCTATTCACGTTTCCCACGTAAGGGTCTGGGATATATTCAATTATTTTCAGGTGTTCTTGTGTACGAGGGTCCATTCCTTGCTAAGAGGTTGTGGAGTATTTTTTTATAAAAAGAAATTGCTCGAACGACAAGGATTTATTTGCCCTGCTGACATCGACATGAGAAGAAAATATGTCACCTTCAATTTTGGTCGATGAAAAAACTGTTAGATTTTATTTCGCTGGCACCGCAGCCGTCTAGCTTTGTCATTCGCAAAGGCCACTTAGACGAATGACACGGGATATTGCAGCTGAGATAAATTAGAAAACCATTTCCCTTTTTATTATAATTTGATATAATAGCGTATTGTATACGAACTCAAAAAAGCTTTTTAGAAAATTAGCTATGCATTCGAGTTGAAATGCACACACAATAATAATAAAGCAATTAAAAACTCGTCCAACAAATTAAGTGCATCAATGCAATTACACTCTCTGTGCCACTCGAGCAAAGTGCACTAATCCGAATTACGTCCTCATAATGTGGCTAATTGCATCCAGCCAAGCTGACTAGCGAACGAGAATATCAAACGACTTCCAAGCTGGCACATAGAAGACACTTCAAAAGGCATGAAAAACAAAAATCCTTTCATGTGAAAATTCTTGTGGGGGGAAAAAAATACGAAGAAAACCTCCGGCTTACATAGAAGTTTTTCTTTTTCAAATTTGTCTTCATGTGCTTGTGGCGAATAAGAAAAAAAAGAGGTACCCCTTCATCGCACACAAGCTAATCATGGAGAGCGTTTTACGCATTTCGTCATACAGTGAAGACTATATAAGCATCTACAGGCGAATGTCCTCAAAGTGTTTGTGTTGGGGGGGGGGGGGGGGGGGGGGGCAGCCCTAAACATTTATATCCATCTTGCACCGCGAGTTACGTTGACTGCCGCATAAACCATTTCCCCACGACCCCACCGTTGCATTGCGAGGGTGGGAGGGGGGGGGGGCACAAAATGTTGAAATGTTTGATGGGTCGCACCCCCACCCCCTCTACCCCTAGTACGGTGACTTTAGTTAGGGGTTGGGGTGGATTTTGTGGATGAAGGGTGGCTCTCAGGACTATCAACCCCAATACACAGATAGAGCAGGACTAGAGCTCTCGGATAGCTCCTGTTTCTCACATTACGTTGTTATTGCTCGTTTGAGACTTGCTTTTCTTCGCTAGATATAAATTTAGATAAAATATCTAGTGTTGTTAGATAGTAAAATACAAATGAATTACCAGTGTGAAAGAGTAATTAGTCGAATTGAGAGAGTAAGGGAATGGGGTTTGCTTTTTAGTAAACTTTACAATATAGAAACACAGTAGTAAAATGGTTGCAGAGAGCATTCAGTGAGAGTTAATGGCAAAACATATACCCCTAGCAAAAACAGCCCCTAAAGTTAGTCGAAATGGTGACGCCGTGAGTCATGATCGTTCACGTGCTCTCGTTTCATATCAGTCATCAAATAAATTACCGATGTTTCCGTCCAAAGTCCCCGAGCTCGTTAATAAAATGCTCGGACTCGACAAACACAAAGCCAAAGTGTGTATATTTCGTGCCCAATCAGAGCATACTGATTAATTGTTTGGTGTTTATTAATTGTGTCCAAGGGTTGGACGTTGGACAAGGAAAAGTATTTGTTTACATACACATGCAGAGGATTAAGTTGATCGATCATTTTCGACCGGCGTCGGAAAAGCGCGCGCGTGGAGACGCTGGCCCGGAAAATGGGCTTTTCATTCGGCGCGCGCTCGCAGAGTTTGACTTTAACGTGATGAATTTCAAATTTATCCGCAAACTTCTCCCACTCGCGTGTCATTATTTCTACACTCGACGCAATTTATTTCTAAAAGATCGGAACTTTCTCTCTACATCAGCGCGGTGAAATAAGACCCAGATATTATTTTCCTACTTCGCGAGCCTTGGGGGAAATGCGTGGGCGCAAACAGCCGAGTTTTTCCCGCAATGTTAGCGGTGAGCGGGAAAACGCATAACCTCAATCTATAAGCTCACTTTCTTTCTCGAAAAGAAACAAAAGTTTGTGCTGCCCACGTACTTCGACGCTCATGGTTTGAGTGAAGAGTTGAAGTTTAAAGAGTAAAAGTATTATATATAAAGAAAACGGAGATGCGTCTTGAAATAACCACCGCCCCCCAGCATCCAAAGTCATTTTGCAAACAGGTATAGGCCGCGTGTAACTTGGAAAACTTTTTGGACAGCTTTCAAGCGGCAATGGTCGCTGATTAAATTAGATTTGTCAGATCTTTCAAGATCTTTCGGATCTTTTAGTCAGTGGACGGGACCTTCTGACAAACGTTCAAAAACACAATTGTGAACACGAAGTGACTTGTTCTGTCCGTATTTATCAATGTTTGCTGCATCTTTAACAAAAATTCTGTTGTTTTGAGCGGAAACACGTTTAATTCGCTTCAGAATATAGAAAGCTATACCTTACACTGACTTTGTCTATTCTGTCCCAGCACGGAAAATAGTTCCTGGAATAACGATTGGCACGAAAAGACTGTATTACGATGGAATAGCGAATGGAACGACCGCGGAAAGACAAAGTAGCTCCATGCACACAAACGCACACTTCCATTAGCCGCTCCATTGGACGCAATCGTGGCGCGCGTGAGACTCGGCGGCAAATATGCTAACTGCAAAACGAAATGGAGGAGAGCGGCATTTGTGTGTACAGCCAGCGAAAGTAGCGGTGCGGCATCGGGTGGAGATTTACATTGCCGTGGAATTGTGCGTGTGTGTGCGTGTGTGTGTGTGTGTGTGTGTGTGTGTGTGTGTGTGTGTGTGTGTGTGTGTGTGTGTGTGTGTGTGTGTGTGTGTGTGTGTGTGTGTGTGCGTGTGTGTGTGCCGTAGAGTCCCGATGCCGTTTGCATCGACGTCAGATGCGGCAGCTGTGCGAATTCACTGGTTTACACAAGCGACCATGTGGCACTATACTCATATTTAACAGATCTGTGTAAAACGCAAAACGATAGTCGTAATTTACTTGTTTCGACTTCGGCAATATACTGTGCGATCTTGAATTTTGTTTGTATGTTATTCGATTTTCATTCACGATTTAAAACCGGCTGTATACTTCAAGTCAGTGGCCAAAAATGACCGCATCAAGTCCCCCGTTTCGCAGAAGATTTCCATGAATACCATAGCGAATTTAATTTTGTTACGCCCAGTTTCGCGTTGCATAAACCTAAACTTCACTTCATTTTCGGCGTACAATGTATGGCTTTGTAAAGAAGCCCCCACGCATGGAAAATTCTACAAGAAAGTTATGTGAAAAGCTTTGAAAATCTCCTCGTATCACAGCCTGCTGGACGGAAAACATGTCAAGCGCGCCTGCCGAATAATGGATGCAACCAGCACGACATTAATAAAGTTCCAGCTACATAATATCGTGGACCAATGGCCGTCAATCACTCGAATGATAATGCGCGTCTAGTGTCAATCAGATGCCGATCAGATGAATTAACGTCAAGTTAACGGCTTGTTATTCCTTAACCAGCTATTGGGCAAGCGAAGGGGGTAATGTGTCTCAGATAACATTTGCGAGTGATCGCATATTCTGATCATAGCTCCATCGTTGTACAATGGTCAAGGATAAGATACGTCCGAGTACTGACAAGTTTTGCTTTGTGTTCACTTTTATGATTTCCAGTTATCAATGACAAAAACTCTGTTGTAATTCCTGAGAGAAATGTGTATTTTTGGGACACCATGTCTATTTGTACCATAATGATTCCTGGTTGAATTCCTGATTGAGTATAGGTATCGTTTTGGGATCTTTTCGCAAGACCCTGGCTGATAAGACGTCGTTTAGCTTCATCCTCTGCTCCAGCTGGCCATTGCAGATTGCAGACTGTTGGGAAAAGTGTGGGAGTCATGGTTTATATGAATGAAGTGATCATCGCATCCCTGCAGACAAGTTCGTTGACCTGGATGTTTAAATTATTTCCATCTCATTAACCTCATTGTATTCGTAGAAATTGAACAAAGCTGAAAACCGCAGGGAGAGATATTTTTTCATTTCCCCCGACTTGAAGATCATGTTTCGAAAGGCCAACAGAAGAAACAGTGGGTAGGTATATACTATGCGAAAAAAAAACTTGTAAAACAATACGCCAAATCAATATGCAGTGAATACAATTTCCCAAAAGAATTGTTTTAACCCTAACTCCATTTCACAACACTCATTTCACGATGCATACAACGTGACATCAGATCGACCAAACGATTTCCACTTGACCCTGCCTCGCGCATCCCAACGCAGGTGACGCAACGTCAAGGGCCTAGCAAATCCCCCCCCCCCCCTCCCGTCGGCCCGAAACGCCGCGAGCGCCCGTCACCCGTCAATCATCCCGACGGGGGGACGCCGACGACAGCCGGGCATGGATGTCGCGGTGTTGTCGACGCGCTCGGTCGATCGACTGCCCACGAGTGACGGCCGCGGGTCCACCAAAGCGTCATCCATCAACGGCCATCCAGTCCTGTCATGGGGACACAGTGGGACGCGCAGTGGCGGGCGTTATTGATGTTTGGAGTGCGAACTTCGAGTTATACGTTGATTTGTTCTAAAAATATAATTGAATTGTGATGTTCTAAAGGATGCGCATTACATAGTTGTACGGTTCTACATCGAATTTCATTTCTTGGTCATTTTTTTTTATCAGGACTAGACCGGCAACCGCACCCTTAACATATGGGGACTGTGACTTTGATACATATCTCACCAACATTAGTTTAACTTTAAAATAAAGACATGGCGTTCTAAACACAATTCCACGTTAAGGAGAGTGGATTTGCATCATCCTCAATGACCCACTGCAGCTAGACATGAGCTAAGAGTTACAAAACTTACAAGTTAAGTCTTGAGCAGGACAAAAGGCTCTATAGGACAGTTTTGGGACTCTTAACTCTTTTCTCGCAACAGTAGGTCCTCGAGGAAGATGCAAATCCACTCGCCTTCTTAACGTGAAACGGACTATAGAGACAATAGAATGCATTACTGTTGATAAACGAACAGTGAATTCCTTAATCCAGACAACTGGAGCTATAAAGCTCGAGTTGGTATTACGAATGTACAAAATAGGTATTTGACTCGAATTGTATGCGGATGTTCAAACGCCAACGGTCACTTCTTCGGCTTCTAAGCTTTCTGCTTGAATGCATTTCAGTAAGTCAAGCCACTGCATGCATTCTATCGCGGTGTATTCGTCTGTGATTCGAAGTAATTTCGAACTTTGAGTTTAGGTTAACAGTGAAATCCACTCAACTCAAACCAATTCCATTTAGCAATCACATTGTAGTTGGGCGAAAATAGATTAATTAGTGATGACAATGACTGTAGTATTGCATGATTACTTGAAAGCATCGATCACAAGTGGCGAGAGTATACGTGCTCCATACAAAAAGTGCTTGTAGTGACGTCAAAGTCAAGGACCGAAAGGACAAATATAACCGCGATGAGATTGATTTTGATTGAGTGCCGAATTTGAGCCCTGCGGTACTCCACCGAATAACTCAATTTCATCGAATAGGAGAAATTTAACGAATTGATTGGTTTTAAGGCGTGGTAAAGGTCATTACTACCAAGTTGTATGTTCGGCTGGACTCGAGCTATATAAGTTCAAAACTTAAAACACAATCTCTGCAAAGTGAAGGAATCGAAGTATCGTTTTGCAGCCTAATGGCATACGACCAAAAGCAAAGGGCCCCGTTTCGATTGTCCAAAACTCTCCCCAATCTCAAGTTGCAACGGAGGGTAGTAGGTCCACCACTGGCCCATCGCGCGCAATTGGTCCACATCGTCCAATGCTCTGCCACCATTAAACAACAATGCATCTCATTTGGTAAATTGTCTGGCCCCATGATCGGCGATGTCGCGCGGAATGTCGACAGCTCCCGAACAGCAATTCCGTGATATTTATGTTATTTGTACGCCCGTGCAAACGTTCGGAGATATTATTATTTATTCCGAATGTAACTGGCTCCGTTTGATGTAGTGCTCGTGATATCAAAGGATGGTATTTGCATATCATATATCTCTGGGAACGTGTACGATTGAATTACATTTGCAATTGGAATTCCGGACGTGAACTTTATGTCCGCGATATTGACAGAAATACAGCGGACCGCACCGTTGGTGTTCAATCGCCTCTTTGTCTATGCTTTATGATTTTTTTGCTCTCCCTCTCAACGCCAGCTAGATATTTTTCCGCGCACATAAGTTACGTCAGGCAAAACACAGCATGTAATGAAAAAAATTAAAAAATTTCATCGGACAAAACGGTATTTTCATTAAACTAAGTACATTGTCAGAGAAACCCCGATATACATTGTTCATTTACTGTAATTAATAACAACTTTGTCATGGGGTAAACGAAAAACCGTATATACACGCTTTAAAAAAAAACAGGACAAAAAATGTAAACAAGATAAGGTATTTTCTCATTATACGCGGTTCGTCTTAAATCACAAAAGTAGCAACGTGCGAAAGCTAACAACCCTTGTCTCGCCTCCCCCGCGCTCAGGGGGTATAGTAATTATAATTGCAACTAATTCCAAGATTTGCTCCTGCTTCCACCTAGCCGAGGAGATTTAATGGGGTGACAAGCCCCGACGATCGTGTTTTCATTAAAGTAAGCCACTTATCACTCATCTGACGGTGAATCTCGTCGCGGCGTCGGCGTCGGCGTCGGCGTCGGCGTCGGCGTCGGCGTCGGCGTCGGCGTCGGTGATGTTTGGCAGTGGCGCCTTGGCTTACAGCAGGCACTGATTTGAAAAGAACTCTGCGCTTACAGGTTTTCAAAGGCTTTACGCAACAATTTACATCATTTGCATAGTAAAGTTAACGAAGGTATTCAATTGGATAGCAAGCAGTTGTCAAGATTTTAACTAGCCGTTATACAAGCTCTTTTCAGTAAGACTGTACTAGAAATGATGTACAGAACATTTTTTTAAATCACCATATGGGATTGAAAATAACACTCGTTGTTTGTGACCACAACTCTTAAAATATTGAAGCTGTAGTTAAGTGAAATCAAAGATTTCAATGATAAAGAAAATATCCTGGCTGGATGGCCCCTAGGGCCTGCTAAGCTAGCAAAATATCTCCATGGCAAATCTAATAATATTTGTTTATTTAGACACAATATTATACAATAATCAGGCCCAATATCCAAAAGAGGGGTCTCAATTTATCGAAAGTACGTGTCCGAGCTTTCGGCGAGCTTGATTTGAGACATAAAGCATGTTAGGATGTGTTAGTAGATTTGAAACCACCGATGTGAGACCGTGACTCCAGAGTGGTTGACCGCTCGCCACTAGGAGATTGTCCCCGAATGTTCGCGCCTCCTCAATCAGCATGCTCGCATTCCTTCCCTGGGGCGAGGGCGTTTGCCAGGGACGCAACGGGCCACTAACTCCAATCGCACCCCGTAGACTCGCGTAATTCGGCAATTAGCTAAGATTCTAATTAATTCCACGACACTTTTTCGAGTGCCTCACGACGTAATCTCACGGCGATACAGCGCGTGCTTCAACTTCGTAAAACTCGGAAAAAACAACATCTAGGTAGTAAGAAATGTTTCTCGTCTCTCCGAGACTCCGGGGACGAAAAAAAGTGAAATAAACTTCTATTAAAATTTCTTAGACTTTTTACTTTTATTACAAAGTTTCGCTTTCTAAGACAAAAATGAACGCCGTTCTATTTATAGTCTCTATGAATGGACGTCGAAGGAATCTATTATCTATGTACTCAGTCTCCACTTTCCGAAAGCTTTTTTTACTAACTTTGCAAGTAAAATATACTAAATCACCTCGCGTACTTAGCATATTGCCATATGCAGGTTTCTCTAGACTTCCACAAAAAAAAGAAGCGAACTAAATCGAAAAGAGAAAAGTTGGGTCAGCCCACGCATACCAAAACCCCAAATCACTTGCGTGCCACATCCGGAGCCTATGAATTCATGAAACGGAGCAGAGAATCCACCAATCACATTCAGTTATGTGGCTGTGAACTAGTCCAAGATATACGAGTGATTTCATATCACTATGAGTGAAATAAAAACTGCCCCTCCCCCCCCCCCCCCCCACCACCTAACTCAAACATGACCAGTAACTTTTCAAATGCCCATCACAATATTGCAACACGTGATCCACTTCAAATCGCAAACATCTAAATAACATTGTGATGGTCTATAGGGCTTCGCGGACGCAATTTTTATTGCGTTGAAGATGAGGCAGCGGTTTGTATAGCAGATAAAAGGTGAAGGCAGGAGGCAGGACTCAGGCAGATTAAAAAAGTTATGAACCGATCTTTTCCAAAAACGTAGAGGATCTAAGTTGAGAACAAAGGTATAGGTCCACTGATATTTTCATTCAAATCGGTTCAGACGTTTGGTCTGTAGAGCGCGCGCAAACACACATACAAAAAAAAACTTACACAAGTTTCTTTTTTTGGAGGAAAGTGAAATTGAAGATTTCGCTCCACTCGCTTTGCTCGCTATACGCTCGTCAATAAATTCCAAACTAATTGGTATGGAAGCTAGGAAAGTTAATAAATATATAGGGGAGAAGATATTTACAATAACAATGCTATATATCTACTTGTATTTTCATATATAGTTTCAGTCCACATTTCAATAGAAAAACTTCGCAAATTTCGGTCTCGACATTTCCAGAAAACTACAAAACAACCGTCGCGTCGCGACCAAACACAAACGGACGACCCAACCGCCAACTCCATTATTTTCAAAAAAGTAAACAGACATCGGTCCAATCACTTCCACAAAACCGCGACGCCAAAATCGACCAGCAAAACTTTCCCTATACACCCAACAACATTTCCAATTCGAGAGTGAGTTTTTCCTCTCGCCGCGTTCCGTGCACGATCCAGGTGACCTGTAATCGAATTAGGAGGAGCCGGGTTCACGCACGTGTCCTGTAAAGTGATACCACTAGTCTGTCGAGTGTATAGGTGTTTCGGGGGGGGGGGGCGGTCGTCTCGGCCCTAGGGATGTTTGGGTCCGGGCAGGACAACAGCAGATAACGAATGTTGACAATGCATCGTATACCTACACACCCGAGTGTTCCAGAGTGCTCGCAACTTGCCCAGAGTTTCACGAGCACAACCTGATCGAGAGGGAATCAAACTATTTCTGGCGTTTGGAGAGAATTGAATATCGCGTCCGCAGCAAAACACGATTTGTTGGACTTTTGACGAGGGGTGTTTTTTTTGTACGTTTCTTTGACGTCTTAGAAAATTCAATCAGCGTTCAGAAACAGATGACCCACCCGGAAAATTTTTCATTTGGGGGGGGGGGGGGGTTGTGTGTGGTGTGTGAGTTCGTTATTTGATCATTCACACCACCCTTTGCTTGATTCCTTAGGGGGGGGGGGGGGGGGGGGAGCAAACATCTTTTGAGAATTGAGATTCAGCCTTCTGTGCTCATATAATATATATGTCTAAATTTCTTGATGTCTGCAAAGAAAATATCGAGTAGCCTCCACGATTTCCGCTGAAGAGACACTTCACAAAAATAATCTCCGAGATTTTCATTCTACGTCGACGTTCTTTAGAAATATGAAATAAGAAACTACCCCCCGTCCCTTACGGTGTAAAGCAGCTCAATCCAAGACCCTTCCGAGTTGAGACGCCGTAGCTCAAGATTTCTCGATCAATATCCAATTTGACGCCCTTAAACGTAATATTGCACACAAAATAGTTTCTATTATCATCATAATAGACGTGGAATGAACGCAATATGAGAGAGACATGTTCCTTCAAATATACCGGGGGTATATTATTTAGAGGGGGGGGGGGGGTAAGATTTGGTAAATGTATATAAAAGGGTCGTAATCTAAGATGAAGGGGGGCCTATCAGATAATCTTCAAGCGAGACACTCAGTAAAGATGCCATCTAAAACTGGACCCTAAGTCTCGGGAGAGGGGTGGATTATTTTTACGGGTGGACGGGGGCGGGGGGGGGGGGAGGTATTCTGGCATAAGGCCCATTGTTACATGTATAATTCCACAAAGAATCGTATCTCTTTGAACTTTCCAAGTAGCTGGGCGGATTAGCGACTGTGCGGTTCAAAGGAGACAAAGTAAATAAATGGAAATGTTGGATATGGATATTTTACTATGGATGGGGGGTAGTATACGTATCCATCTCATGGTCGGTTATTTAAGAGACATTTAGGTGAATTAGGGGTGGATATGTAAATGGAGTCCATGTATATATGGGGGAGTTTCGGGGGAAATATGATAGACAATGGTAGTCAGTGCGTTAACTATTCAGGGATGAAGGGCATTGTTCCAGGGAAAGCGTAATCCGTGTTTTCCCGGAGAGAAATTGAAAGTCTGCTCCGCCAAAGTGAATTTCCGAGGCATGATGCTGTGGGCTGAATGGAGTCGACAGAGAAATCGCTGGCGGCCAACGGGTTTACATTTTCACTTTTCCGAATTTCCATGTGAAATCGCGAGCGATGGTCGATTTACAGTGAAGAGTATTCCAGATTTCCATGGCCTGTTGTGATGGCCGATATTGATAAAAGTACATGGGCTTTTTAAAATTGTTTTTTATATGTTGGTATTAAAAGTAACTTGTAAAAGTGGAAAAAAATGTTTGTGTGTCTGGTTGACCAGTTTAAGGCAGATGTTGACCATTTATTGATACTTTGGTTATAAAGCTGGGTTTGCAGCTAGCAATGTTGGTGACACAATGTCGTCAACATTGTCTCTACCACCAATCAACGACTCTGGACGTGCATGACGTCATGTTCGCGGCTCTGCAACGGAGTCTCTGATTGGGCCAGAGCCAATGTCGATGACATCGTGTCACTGACATTTCTAGCTGTAAAACTAGCTTTAGATAGCAAAGGGCAGTGAGAATAATTAGGGAAACTAAGAAATTTAAAGACGTCAGTGAATTGACCTAATAAAAGAAAGCATTTTTAAAAGTGTATTTTAAATTTAGGTATAATACGTAAGTGCACAAAAATGTGTGTCTATATCTATAGTTATAAATATAGGTATGTTTTGTATCTTTTAATGTTTCCCTACCAATTTTGAACAAACACCGGGAACCTATATCTCGTATTTTCGGCCGTAATTCTATGACAAATGCTTATTCATTGTATTTTGGTATCATTGAAAATATCGATGATTATATAACGATATGCCAATGTCATTAAAAGTACTGTTCGCACAAAGGATCCGATTGTCGGAAGCCTGCGCGGTGTTCGGGAAATGAGTTCTGCCAGACGAACCACGCGCTAGGAAAAGTTTGTTTCCCGCTGTACCACCGCCTCGAGGGATGCGATCCGAGGATAATTAGTTTTCCATCGGTTTACTCGCGTTAAATTTTTCGTTATCTAGTTTTAATTGCCGTCCGATCGAACCGATTCAATTCCCGAAAAGCGAGCACCGAAAATCACGGGACGCGCGATCGAATAAAATGTGCGTGCCCGCGTGCGCTTGGACAAAATCCAGGTCATTAACAGCCGTGTGCGCGCTCTAAAATTAGAGGCGTACATTTATTTTAAATCGCGATCGCGTGCAGTCAAAACATTTGGGCGGATACAGTCGAAATCTGCCGGGGCAGGTGCTCGAGGAATGCGGGAAAACCACCCGCGACTTGCGAGCGTCTTGCGCCACCACGATGCAACGCGTATCGTTAGAGATCTTATTAATTAAGCTTGAAGACGTCAGAGGATTTGAATTAAGATCTCCCATCGAGTTAGCGCTACATCGGTGGGCTCACAAAAAAGTCTCGGGTGGAAATCGTCGTTTTGGGCGACGAAGAAAAGACCGGCGACGGAAATCAGATTCATCAATTCTGGAGTCTAGTCGAAAGAAATCCCTGTCGCGAGTCACAAAGAAAATTTGCCCGGAGTCACAAAGAAGATCTGCCGCGAGTCACAAAGAAGATCTGCTGCGAGTCACAAAGAAGATCTGACGCGAGTCACAAAGAAGATCTGCTGCGAGTCACAAAGAAGATCTGACGCGAGTCACAAAGAAGATCTGACGCGAGTCACAACGAAGATCTGTCGCGAGTCACAAAGAAGATCTGCTGCGAGTCACAAAGAAGATCTGACGCGAGTCACAAAGAAGATCTGACGCGAGTCACAACGAAGATCTGTCGCGAGTCACAAAGAAGATCTGCCGGGCTAAAAGCAAAATGCGTCCACAAAAGCCATACCTATGGACATTACATAACTCGTTCTGAGGAGAGTAAACCGCGATACATATTTTCACCCCACGTAAAGTACCTATTCTAAGTTCGCAATATTGCAAGTTATGAAAGACTTTGGAACACTTTTCGAATTATTTATCTAATTTGAGTAATTCTGTTCAGGAAATCAACTATTATTTAAATTGCATGACGAAATGGAAACGCTCAAGGGGTTATTTATTTTAAAAATTCCTAGCTGAACCAGTCCTATAGCTCCAACCAAACCCAGCCAAGCTAAGCCAAGCCATCAGTCCAATCTATTCCTAAAAAGATTTAAATTCTCATTAATCTATAATTATTGATCAACGATGAAACTGAAAACACTCCAGCCAACAACACCTCTTTCGAAAATTTCACCCCCAATATTTCAAAATGTTTCCTAAAACCCAGAAAACCTCCTGTGCATAAAACCCCGGGAGTAAATTTGTTGTTTCTTTGCTGATAACTACAAAAAAACATTGAAAATTGAATCTGGTCGAGAAAATATTTAATCCCAATAACCCCAAAATTATTAAACACCGTTTAGCAGACCCCATAGCACACCAAATGATCACCTAACTCATTCTCCCTTTAGAATTAGTTATTATAATGGTGACAACTACAAAAAAACATTGAAAATCGGCTCTGAATGGCAAAAGAAAAATTTAATCCCAATTGCAGCCCCTGAATTCATAAACCCCGTTTAGTGACCCAGTCGAGCACAGCATCACCATCAGACCATCTCAACTCCTTCGCCCTAATAAACGATCATCACCGCACCACACTATCGCCCATAGATCTGCTTTTGTTTGACGTTCACGCGAGTTATCGCGGGCATAAAAATAGTTTGACGCGACAAATCAACGACGCCGACGCCGCCCGACGACGCCCGGAGTAATGGATCGTTAGACGAGTCTTAAATACCGGCAAGTGACAGAGATGCATCGACGGTCGCAGGCGAGCGACCGTGCCAAGGGTAGCTCCGGCTGTCGGGACCTCTTAGCAGTTTTCGCCTAAATGTGGAGTCGGTTTTTTCGGTGGGGGTTTTGTAACAGGGAGTTGTAAATGTTGTGTAGAGTGCCAAGGGTCGGTATACCTACATGTGTGTGGTATTGTTTTCTGGTGCGCTTGGAAGAATTTGTTTCTCTCTGAACTCAATTTCACGTTCGAAGCAGAGTGCATTAGGATTTTCCTCACGGTCCCACTGGCTGCTCGACACGTGATAAGAGTTTCTAAACTGCCCTCAGAGCCTTCTGTCCGGCCCAAGGCTTAGCTTGTTAGTTTTGAAACTCTTATAGCTCGTGCCTAGCAGAAGTGAGTTCCCAAGAAAGATGGATATCCACTCTCCTTAACGTGAAATTGAGTAGAAATGGAATGGCGTTATCAACACGTATATCTTTATGATCAGTTTGATATCACCTAGATTCTATATTTTAACCTAAGAATGATCTCAAATTTAAATCGCTAGAGGACCTAAAGGTACTGATGCAAGACGATTTAAAAGTTATAAGCTTTGCACTAAGAGCTATTATTTTACCTCAAAAAATGGGATGATTGCGTTTCCAAGCTCTAAAGTAATTTTTTCTCAGATGGTCCATTAAAACAATACAATTATTCAAATCCTGTTTGTATGGTGAAAATGGAGTATAGGCAATGCCCAATGGAATTCCCAGAGAAGCGTGTTTACTGGCCCAAAATGTTTCCTCCCTTCCTTTTGAAAACTCGACAAGATGGTGCAGGTATCCGTGTTTGCTCCTTCCGTCAGGGCTAGATTAGTTCATCTTCGACCTGCCACTCACCAACGCTATTATTAAATTAAAAATAATGTCGATCCATCCTTGATAATCTTATGGCATTATTTAAAATAAACTTCGAAGAAAACAAACAATTTTGGTTGCCCAGTGAACAGGCCACCGATGATCAACCAATTGCTGGAACCAAAATGTTTGGCACGAATACTGACATTTCCGAGAATAAATTCAAAATCACGCGTAAGCGTTAACTTCCCCGTGATGATGCGCACCGGATCCAGCAGCTTCAACGCTATTTGATCCGACAGAAATTAATTATCGCGCGAGCAGCGCACACAAGCCACAAGCATCACGCATGTCTAGTGTGCGAACCGGCCACAAACGGGACAGACAGAAGCAAAAACAGACCATCTTTCCACGCTTCCACCACAGCAAGACAGGATAAGCCCATTAGAATATTTGAATAAAAATAGAAAACACCCAACACAGGCCGCGAGCGCTCGAGGCGGGAAACGCGGAAGATTTGTAAAGCTCTCACGTCGTGTTTGCCAGCTGACTTTGATAAGTTTTATTTGTAAGTTGTGGCTAACAACGGGGATATATCGTGTATCACTTTTAGCCCCGAGATGGACCCCTCAAGTTTTCTTGTGAGGGAGTAAAGGGGGAGGGGGGGGGGGGCTGATGGACAGTGAGTAATACAGTCGGACGTTGACAAAATGATAAGCCAAAAGGGAGAGAAATGTCAGTCGAAATGTAAGTATAGAACGGTGTTTTTCCTAAAAGCATCGTTTAAAAAGATGGTTGATAAATTTCGTAGACTCATGTCTGCTATTCTGTTATTGTTATTTTTGGGATTGTGGTTGGTTCTGTAATGCCGTTTGTCTAGTAGTTTTGATTTCTATATTTAAGTAGCTAAATTTGGCATTACCATTCGAACTATAGATTCAGTCAAGCTATTGATATTGGCTATTAAGTCCAGCATCACCCTTGATAATGTAACTAGTGTTTATGTTACGAAACGTCAGGACACCAGCAAGACTTTTATGCAGCATTTAAAACCCAGTTTAAAATATATTTTTTTTCATTTGGTTTATGTTTATGATGTGTATGGAGCAAAGAAATTACATCTTCGTGGAGGTGGACGTTTGGAGAACGGACGGTTTTTATATCAAAGTAAGAAGAGGACTGCGAACAGGGCGATTATTTCACGCTTGACTCGGTTATTAATTGGGGCGGGAGAGCTGGGTGTCAGGTACATGGTCGGTCGCGGATGCATTTGACTCGAATTGGATGCTGGGAGAAAAAAAACTGGAAGAAAATAGCAGCCATTTGGCGTTAGTCCAGTAGTGAAGGGAAAATGTGAAATCTTTCATACTTTTGTTGCAGCGCGTAGCTGAGTTATGCGATGTGATTAACAAAAGTGTCAAATTTTTAAATTAAGAATAGTAAATTTTATAAAATAAAATGAGAAAACGAAATAGATATTTTCCATCTGGTGGTGAACGTTAAGATATCTTATTATATTTTTCGCTGGTGAAGATGGTGAAGTATTAATCATTAAACCATTTCTAAACAGTTTTTTTTTTTTTTACAGAACGGCACCTCCACCAAGCTATTTTTCGCCAACATACCTGAGAACAGAGATGGATATAGGTATGCTTCCTAAGTGGCTATAAATTTAAAACTGGAACATGAACGTGAATAATTAATTATAAGAGTCTAATGAGAAATTACGTATTCAGTCAGTCAGCAAGAATGCTCTAGGTGAAGTAAAAAGGATAAATTTGCCGACAGATTTTCACCGAAGATAAGCGCTCTGATATATTATATTGTGGAGCACGTGTTAATGCAATGGAAGTCATTTAATTTGGTCGCCCGTCCTTTAAAACTACGCTGCTCACATTCCTCAAACATATTTGTAGCCCATAGAAAACTAAGAATTCTATTCGTGGGCGAAGTAGTTTTCTTTGAAAAAAAAATACGCTCTTGAATGAAGCTTGAATCATCAAAGATTTGTTAAAGAAACCAAACTTTGATTTTAGCGATTTTTCCATTTTGAAAAAGTAATTTTAATTTTTTGAGAATGACCTACGCCCCTTGAATAAAAAAGTGTTTGTTTACCTATACTTAGAAAAGTGTGATATTTATTTCTACTACATTCAGAGATACCAATGAGATACAAAATAAATTCTTATTAGTAAATAAAATTAGGGTTAAAAAGGCACAATTTGGCTATTTAAAAAAATAAACTGGCGAGGGTTAAACTCACATCTCTGAGCGCCAAGCAATCCTCAAAATCACCCACCCATCAATTCTTCAATCTAGCACCGACATTAAACCTATACCCAACAATCATGAATTACATCTGTCTCAAATTTAACAATCAAACAAGCCATAAGTACCAACTAAATTCCCAAACATAATCTATAGACGTCTGCACGTACCAAATACCACCGGCTTACTCTAGAAGTATAAGCTTTCGAAAATAAGCTTCCATTTTCAAAAGCCCCGGCTGCTGCCCCATGCTGCAGTACCTTCGGCAATAAACCAGTGGCAATTCCGTGCCAGACGAATCGATCCGAGGTCTTAATTCGCAAATAATTGCCTGCTCACTATTCACTCGGAAAGCGCAAGCTCTAATTCCTTGGAAACCGACCTTAGGGGTTGATTATTTTGCCGAAATCGATTGAGAACTGAGACCGTAAATGTAAGACTGACATTCAAGGGAATCTAACTAAACTCCATTTCACCCTATAAGGAGAGTGGATTTGCATGATGACTCACTGCTTCTGTACACGACATAAGAGTTCAAAACTTACAACCGAATAGCACAGAGACGTTCGGCGAACGTTATTATGCGGACGTTCGGTTGACGTCGTAAAGCTAAAGGGGGGATATCTTGCGTTCAACGTTCACATTCGCCAAACGTTCGATTAGGTTCCACCCGCACGTTGGACGTATGTTATCCCCCGTTAGCTTTTTGACGTCCACCGAAAGTTCGTAATAACGGATTTTGAGCTAAGGGATTAACCTGTCTTGAGGTGCACAAAAGGCTCTATGGCCAGTTTTGAAACTCGTGTCTAGCAGCAGTGGGTCCTCCGTGGAAGATGCAAATGCATTCGTTTCTCATGGTGATACAGAGTATAGAGTTCCAGACAGTGTAATCCGGGACAGAATCTTTGAAATCAGCAACGCACGAGGTGATTCAAATCAGATGGTTCCCGCTAAACATTCCAGTTGCCGTGAAATTGTAAATTAGTCAAATGAGTAATCTGCTATAAATTGAACATCTCAATTACCTTCAATTATTTATCGAAGCTTGCATTTTCAAGCGTCAGGGGTATTAATTTGTTTCCGTTAATAAACATCGCAAGTTAGCAGGTTCATACGCACTAATTAGTTCGTCACGTCACGCTCTTTCGTCGCATGGTGTGCATATTGGCAAATCGAGTTGATTCTAAAATTAGACCGGCGAGAATCAGCAAAATCTAACGGCGCTGTTAAGATTTCACGCGTCCCGGAATCCCGATGCATAGCATTCGACAGAAAAGTTTTAAAATACACCAATATAAAGCGAACGATATCGAAGTGAAAACCATTTTTATTTATTTTCACTACGAATAAGGCGTTAAAGACGTATCGTTGTCATGATCGACACGACATGTCATGTGAACACTCGCGAACGAAAATCTGCGACGAATTCGCAATGGCACAAGAATCTCACTGTAGCGAATCGATTTTGCTATACTCAACAGAAAAGAACGCAAGAATTTCACCGGGCAGTTATCGCGCGAATAACTGAATCAATAGTTCCTACACAACGAATGACTATAACTTGCATAACAAAACTGGCAACGAAACAAGTGGCAACAGAAGTGTCTTGGGGAGAGGAAATATATTTTTTTCATCAACTTACACCTTCGACCATGGCTAGCCGGGATACGCAACTAGCTCCAAGCTGTATATTTCCCATGCAACGTTAAAGTATATGCCTTACCAGCTGTGATCATCGGTCAGATCAACTCTATAACCATGATTATGTCGTTATGTATTGCTATTTAAAAGCTTAAATATTTACAAGCACATTCTAAATAAGTAAATTGAATTTGAGAAGTAGCTAAATAATCCCCTTGTTTGTTTGTTTTAATGATTATTCAGTTTTAAGATGACGGAAAAACGGCAACATACATGTTGAACGCAGTAAGAGCAGGCACGGCATACTAGTTGCCTATCCCGTACCGGAGCAGCGATCGAAGCTTACACCACGACCTTATATATCTATACATCTCAGCATCACTCCAGACTAGAGAAGATTTCTCCCACGGCGTTACATAAACCACCCCATCTCGCAACAAATGTGCTTCTTATGCAAATTTCCCTCCTCTAGTCAAGTCCAAATTGAGAGGGTTTGAATTACGGGCATAATCGAAAGCGACGCAAGAAGTTGCACTCTGTAATATA
Organism: Nemoura dubitans; assembly: GCA_921293005.1. Taxonomy (NCBI): domain Eukaryota; kingdom Metazoa; phylum Arthropoda; class Insecta; order Plecoptera; family Nemouridae; genus Nemoura; species Nemoura dubitans. The sequence goes on from OV121076.1 coordinate 6,242,212, forward strand.
CTATGGTAGGTACTATTGCACCATCGTGTAATGCGTTTGGTAACTGTTTCACCCTCAGAATGTTCTTGGTCCAATCAAATCTACGAGCAAGACTTGTTCTGTCCGTGGGCATTTCGGCTCCGGGGTAACTAAATCCGGCGGTGACGCATTGTGTGGAATTGGGGAGCCTAGATGCCCGGCGCCGTGGTTCGCTTTGCTGGAATATTATATGGGTATCCTATCGTTTGCATCAGGTAATATTTGTATTATTCTAGGGCAAATAACTTCGTCCCACAATTATAAGATATCAAGTAACATATTAAGTGGTGTGGTTGTACAACATTTAGTTTGAAATTGAGTATAGACATATTGGTAAATTGAAATAAATCGAATGAATGGTTTAGTAAAATTTTTGTGATGGACATTTTTCAATCGTATCAGTATCAGTATCAATAATCGTATCAGTATATAGAAAAACGTTTTTGGATTCACAGGAAAAACGAAAAATCATTTGATTTCTTTGAAGACTGGTAATTAATTAAATGTTATGTTTGCTTATAATGAAGAAACTAAATTAAACGAAATATTGCTCCTCGTTTCGTTAAAATATCGCCAATGCTGCATCGAATTTCTCGGTAACTACAACCAGTCGAGCCATTGTATCTCACAGGGAAACGCATGTCCCACCAGTGCGTAGATCGAAACGCGACGACGGTTCAGTCCCCCCAGTGCAGTCGCGCCGCCAATGCAGCCCCCTCGTATTTACACCCTAAATGCACATTTACAATGATCTCGAGCCTAATGGATTCCGCCGAGTAAAAAGCTTAGCTGCGAGCGGAGCGCAGTAGCAATGTGGCCGTGCTGACGAACGATCATGGACCCACGATTCCAATCCATTCATGGACCGACAGAATTACTACACATCTCTCGTTAGAGTATGCGTAAAACTTATAGCAAAGTACAAATTTGTTCTGGATTGTTTATTTTAAAACGAGATGCGTATCTGTAAACTTCAGTGTAATTTTCCCGTTGGGGTGAAAAGTCGAAAGAAATTTGATGAAAATTGAATTGTTAATTATTATCGAACTTTTCTCTCTCGAATATGTTTTCTGTTTTCATAACGCTCTTATAATAAAGCAGGCTTATTAATTAAGTCAGTCAAAGATGATAAAGTGAGCTCTATTATGTATTAAGTCCCGGTGAAATGCATTTATGCAGAATTATAATTAAAGCTAATTTCAAAATTGATATTAGGGGAGAGTAAAATTTCCCAAGGGGTTGGTTCTAAAACTTCTTGAGAAGATTCGCGCCGAGCATTGTTCGCTGGTACTTTTATCTTCCCGACAATGTTTGAATTGGAATTCCCTACGGATCGTCCCGCATACGGCAACGCATCCATTCGCCTTCTTTTCAGTCAACAACACTTTGAAAAAGTTTTTGAAGAAACACTCGGGCGTTTATTCATGCGATCTCAAGATGAATCTTTCATTGTATCTTATTATTCCATGTAAGGCTGAGCTAGTCTAATAAAATTGATTCATCCCATTTGTTTAACACAAAACAAAGGTTTATAAAACATACTCTATAAAATATTCACTGTGAAGCACTATTATTTATTTTATTAGACATAAATTTATAGCTGAATGCTCTTCAACAGACGGATAACACAATACAAACTATTTTATTACCAAAGGCATTCATTACAAACTATCATGGTACTCTCTACTCTTTGTATATATATCAACAGCACATGTGAAAAACAACAAGGATTTATATGTCGAGATCCTCTGCACTCGAAAACTGCAGTTGTAATAAACTTTACGAAAGCACCCAACATATAGTAGATTAATAAAATAATGGTTTGAGCGAGATGAGAGATTGCTGCAGCATCCAAGGGCCTTATCGTACACACATCAAAATCTCTAAAGAAAACCTCTCGAGCCATCAAAAGTTTACCACCTCATTTCAAAGACTTTCCGCGGCCAGTTTCCACGAGAGATATATAGAAAAGTTGGCCGCTGGTGCTTGATTCGAGTCAAGGATCAGTTTTCCGGGTCGTAAACCCAAGTTTTCTATTGCCGAATCAAGTTAGAGGTCCGTCCGTATTGTGTTTGGTGTCACGTTTTCGATGGAAAATAAGAGCTGCAATGTTATGATGAGAAATGACGAACGAACACGAATATACCATGAGAAAACGGCCAGCTGGTACACTAAAAAGCAACAGCTGACGGCCGCGGAAAAGCAAAGAAAATGCTTGGAAAAACAAATGGAACACTCGAATTATTATTACATCGTCATGAGAACGTTCGCATTTCATTAAATGAAGACTTCAAACGGCACCGTATGAGAAATATCAGTTCTATTTTATTAAATCAACTTTTTGAACGAAAAATCGAGGGACTTTCAATCTGCGACGCTAGCGACTTTCTGATTTGCGGACTCGTGACGGCAACACGCAGAAACTCAAAGAAATCTTTATAGAAAAAGCAACTCTTGTCATATTATGGTACGCCTTCTCACAACATTATCCAATATGAATCAACTCGCTTTAAAATGTCGTAACGCCAACCCATTCGTACTCCATTCCATTCCTACTCCATTCCATTCCATTCCAATCCATTCCATCCATCCATCCATCCATCTATCCATCCATCCATTCCATCCATTCCATCCATTCCATTCCATTCCATCCATCCATCCATCCATCCATTCATTCCAATCCATTCCCACTCACAACTTATATGTTACACTTACTTCCTACTTGACTACCTGTTATCTAAAGAACATTTAAATATAAACCATAGTCGCACAAAAAACATCAAAAGTTCCTACATAGGAACCCAAAGGCCATCAGTCATTAGTTATTTCAGTGCCGCCTGTTTACCGACATGCATTAGCCGCACAATTTAAGCCGGCGCACAAACACGTCGTCGTCACTGTCACCCACGTATCACAGTCCGCCTTGGCTGCTAGTCGGTGCTTGCCATCTTGTCTGCCAGACTGTGAGTCTGTCAGACTGTTAGACTGTCAGACTGTGTCTGGGTCGCGAGACATCGTCGGACTCCGCCACGCCAGTGTCACCGAACGTGTCACCGAACGCGTCGCCCTAGAGTCGACATTATAGTCACCATAGGGGTACCATTTCACCACCAAAGTGTCGTCATAATATCACCATAACATCATCGTATGGATGACATTGGTGTCCAGAGGTTTTCAAAATGGGATAGAACACTGACTACGATAACGATAACGGTTCAATTTAACGATCGTTTCGAACACCGCGTCAACACCTAATGTGACTGAAGGTATAATTTAAAACCCCATGACAGCTGTCACATGCTATGCAAGTACACGACGCTTTTTGGGAAAAACATAGCGAAAGTGTCGTACTTTTAGTAATTACCTTCGTTGGTATTTCGTAGCTACAGAACGGTGAATTTTTAAATCGAGGACACAAAAAGAATAGCTCTTATTATACACATGCTGCTGGAAAATTGTGAAAAATATCAATCTTGAGACACAAAACCATACAGGTCTCCATAAAGCAAGCAAACTGATTAGTGCAAGGAATTTGCGCAGCACACCATGTCCTATTACTCCTCTGCAATCGCAGTGTGTTAATAATTTTGAAATGCCGTTTATTCATAGCCGGGTCCCACGCGACCGAACGGCTCTCCACACACACACAGTGGTAAGTTGTCGGACTGGGCACGGTCCCGCCACGGCCGAACTGCTGGTGCGATGATTGACCGCCAGGCTCGCATGCGCCTGCGCACGCCCCCCTGCTGCCGAGGTCACGCTCAAGGCCACGACTCAAGGCCATTGCGGCACACGACGTTCTTTGGGGACGATTTTCGGTTGGTTAAAGACTTAACGCTTCGTTAATCGTTAGCAACATCATTTGAGCTGTATTACAATATTTTTCATATTTGGGTTAAGCGCCTAACCCTCAGAAAAACATGGATTTCACGGCATCCTATTGGCGGTTGCCATGACAAAGAACGTAACTCCCTAAAAGTATCCCACAAAGAATATGCTACATGCTTAGTACTGTACCCTAATTATAATATCGCCAAGTATCTTCAAAAGCGACTGTATAGGATAAATTGGTATGCTAGAATGCTAAATGCTAAATGCTAGAATATGCTAAACGCTTAGTACTGTACCCTAATTATAATGTCGCCAAGTATCTTCAAAAGTGACCGTATCGTAGAAATTGGTATGCTATATACATACCTATTTTACATGGTAATTTCTATTGCTTCTGTTAGTTATTACGCCATGGCAATTTCATAAACTGCATACAAACTGCACATAAAATTTCTCTAATGAAACCAGTCTAATTAACCGTGCGACCTCAGCTTAACCCCCGGGGCTCGATTTCGTGGCCAAACGCCTCCATTCTCAATGCCCCTGATGATAAGGTAGAACATCGAACGGGACCGCGTCGCATACGCCACTGTCCAGCCACTGTTCCACCACTGTTTGTCCATGGGTGTGTCTCTCTGCTGTCATGCAGTGAAAATAAACGAGTGTACCAATAAGCAGCTATGAGCTCAGGGTGCAGTCAGTATTCACACCGTTTTCTTAGTCATCGGCATAGATTATATATTTAAAAGTGAATCAAAAAGATTTGCATGGTACATTCATGCTTTCAAGACACACCGTCTTAGCATCTTCCCATTGTATGCATCTTCCCACATTGCACAAAGCTGAATGCATTTACCACACAATGCATTTATCCACGCGGATTCAAGATTACGTCGCTGCACAGTGCTATGCCAGGTAACATGTACAATCCAACATTCTATTATTGTCTGCTAGGTGCTAATCCGTGTACAGCAGGCACTGAAAAGTTTAGAAAAAGCGCATGCATTGTTGAAAGCAGCGGCATGATTTGCTTAAACTGCAGCTACAGAATGTGCAGCGCACAAACGCGCAGCGATATCGTTTCCACGGCAGCCGCTGCGACAGGAAGCGGAAACGACTGGCCAGTTATGCAACGTTGGTGCACTTTTGTGTATTGTGCTGCAAGCGATTTACTTCGGTGCATTGTTCGATTTTCTTTCCCGATTTTGTTGCTGATATCGACATGTTTCAGTCGGCATTTAAAAGCCAGTGATGCTGCGATTTGCGACGATAGGATCAAAAAAAGTACCGTACATAGAAGATTCGAAGGTTCGATATAAAATAACTATATCGAGTAACCAAATTAAGGTCAGTTCACTTCACTACGGCAGACGGATTTTCCAAATGTCAGCTAGGAAGGCAGTGGAAATTCTAGAAAACCGCACGACGTTAGATATCGATTTGAATAGATTCTGTGGTTCTCTAATTTAAAAAAAACGTAGTTTAAAAATGCAGTCATGGGTTTGAAAAAAATCTGACTCCACTTTGCCGGCATAAACCTGACGTAAACAGTCCTTATACAGAAGGCACATGGCCAAACTATAAATAAAACAAAAAATACGATGCATACAAATTTGCACAAAAAGCGGTGTCCTTTTAAAGCAATCGTGACGACATAAAATCAAATTAAACACCAAGGCATGAATTGCCGCAATGCACAATAATAATCAGCCAACTTAAAATGCAATTACATCTAGATGAGAAGGACATTGTTACTGGATTAAGCAACGTCTCCCTCGTAGATCCTCCTATCCCGGGAGAATGCGTGCCCGAACAGCTCAGCATGGTAGAGCACCAGTGTAGCAATTTGTAGTAACTCTTACGAGATGCCGTTATCGGTTCCTATTGTTGTCCATGTTAATTTATTAACTTTGTAACCGAGAATGACGAAATCAGAGTTAGGTAATCGCAGTGCAGACCAGCAATCAGGCAGTCCCGGGTTCGCATCCCGATTCGGTAGCACGTTAATCCAGCGTCCCGTGCCATGAATGACACAGATGCCGTTTAGTTTGAACGCGTAGTAGAGACGCCTGGCGCGACCTTGACGGAATCTCGCCTACCTTGCCCGCACCACCTACAATCCTGGCGTGTTATGCCGACCACCGGTCAGCTGTTGGCTGGTGACCACAGCTGTTTGTAACATCGTGTGGAGCTGCGAAGATGCTTTGGTCGCGGGATGCTGCTGTGAAAGGCATACGTCGCTGTGGGATGTCAATGTACCTACGGGCACTCGGCTTCGCTTTGGACTCCTGTAATGTCATGTAATATCTTGTAACTTGTAATGTCTAGTCATGTTTGACAGGGTTTTAGATTGTTCACTATTTTTATCGAGTTATAGATCTGACGTTCCGACCATAATATGTGTATTATCAAACATGATAATACAAACTGAATTTAATTGAAATAATATGTGGTTTTAGGTGGTTGGTATGTCTGGCCCTCGGTACGATTGGCTGAGATGTTGACTGTTGTGTTGACGTAAAATAGTGTGGCAAGGGCGTCGTTTAATAGAATCTCCCTTATTTGTATCTCCCTTATCGCGAATATTACGTGGGCTAAATTCGCATTGCCTTCATATACTTCTTTCACACAGTCAAGAATATTGTCACAATATAAATCAGTGAAATCAGTGAAATTGTTTCAATTTATTCATATGATATGCTCATTCATATAGGAAGCACATTCGGATGCAAATTGACCACATTTTCATTTTTTGCCACTCAATTTGTGCGCTTGGTTTCATTATGATTCCAAAGTTTGGATTAGAATTATAGAATAAGTATTGAATTTGGTCATGTTAAATGTTTGTACTTCGGCATTTCCTCTCAGTCGTCGCCCAACAGGCAACAATCCGCTCCTTTACCAAGAAAACGCGAGCACCCATCACGGTCATTACTTGTGTGAGTAATTGTATATGACTGTCTTCAACCGGACCTCGCTTTCACAGAAAATAATAATTCTGTTGTTTGCTCGTAAGATTCACATCTCAGTGATGACAGCTCTAAAGGCGAAACGCAGAAGCCAAGCCCATCCATTGCACACGCAGACATAAAACAACACCGTTAACGACACCTTAAACTTATCAAATTGTGCCATTACTTTCCAAGAAAAACAAATTTCGCGCGGGCAAATTATGGGCAACGCGGAGTAATGTTTTCTATCAGCCAGAAGCAGGAACGGCAAGAACTGCGAACGCTTGGCTTTGCGCCAAAATGCAGTTGTGCACCATGACCTTGAAACGCGCGCGTGAATTGAAAATAAGACATGGACGAGCCAAAAATAAGACCACGTGGTTGGACCAGGTCGGACCGAGGGGCTTCTTGAGGGTCGATAAGAGGGGTTGGTTTTTGGGGAGAAATCGAGTCAGGAACCATATTGCGATGAGCATTGAGATTTTGTACTTTGACTCGGACCATCAAAAATAAGACCACTAGGTTAGGATTTTGATCAGATTAAGGGGCTTTTCTGGGTAGCTGTAAGGGGGGTGGGAGGGGATGGTTTTGGGGAGAAATCGCAGTCCGGACCAATATTGCGATGAGCATTGAGATTTTTTACTTTGACTCGGACCAGCAAAAATAAGACCACTAGGTTAGGATTTTGATCAGATTAAGGGGCTTTTCTGGGTAGCTGTAAGGGGGGTGGGAGGGGATGATTTTGGGGAGAAATCCGAGTCCGGAACCATACTGAGATGAGCATTTTGATTTTTTACTTGGACCCTATATATGAATTTAAAGTAAAGTCTATGTATTGTTATGAAGAACAACCAAAATGTATGACGGCAGGAAATTTATGGTCAGATTACAGAGATACATTTTGGGTGGTAGCGAGGTGTACGGGATATTTTGGGGATGCCTATGCTCTATGCCTATGCGAATCTATGCTCTGCATCCTTCAGAGGGTGAGATATTGTCGCAGAAACCGACGTTGAGATTCGTTGAAAAATACGCAAACAATATGTCTAGCAAAAAGTGTCACTTTTTTCCATCTTCCACTCTGAGGGGTTTGTTGAAATCTGACAAGAAAAGCGTGTTTCTGACACTTTCCCATGTGGTACAACGAAAGATCGTTACAATAAAGTCAAAGTTAAAACCGTCTAGCCTCGTCCCCAAAACAACACATGTTCCGAATAGCATCTTGATTAATTAACATTACCGTCTAATTAATTAATTAATTAATTATCAAACTAGAGCATTCCACGGTTATGCTGTGTACAGCGAGATGATTCTAATTAGTATCATCCATGCATACAGTTGCCTCGCGCGAGAGAAAATTAATTATGAGCTCGTAATTTTGTAGATCCTAACGACTTTCATGGCTCGAGCATTCACGTGGGGGGGGGGGCAAAGTTTCGGGTTCAACAATAGAGAAGTTACTATAGCAGTAACACACTGCACATATACGTTTGTGTGTGTGGCACATACGGTAAGCCTAACCTATAACTTGGGCCCGAAAATGACTTTAGGAGCAGAGTACAACTTGAATAACTTGACAATGAATTTACAGCTTGAAAGGAGCTTGTATGACAAAACTAAGACAGTCTCAAAATTAATTTTATAGTTGAACATCGTTATTGGATCAATAGGTTATAAGGATCAGCAATTATTTTGAACAATATGTCCAAGATAATATTGCAGTTGTTTGGTTTTCTCTGGATGGGAGATATAACCAGCAAGCGATATAGGATAATAGGGTGTGCTGCTCTACCGCTGTGCTTTACCCGGTTTCAAAATTCACATTTAATTTCAAATGGATGTGTCACTAAAGTTATTCAATCTCCCTGCACAGGTCCACCATAATAAACATACATCAACTTCAAAAACACATTTGTACGTGAAAACACATACTCCGTCAGAATTTTTTTTCTTTCAGGCTCCACCCAAGCACACGAGAACATCAACATGAATACCGTATTCATACCAACCGTACACCGTAGATACACGCCAACTTTTTGTTCACACATTAATATACCTCCAGCACAGTAAAACAAATATCAAACATCAGCTCGACATGTCATAAAATCGCATAATAAAACCGCGGTGCCGTTCATTACAATGGCGGCAGCGGTGCACGAATTCACAGCGTCGTCCCCTCGTAGTGTGAACCGCGCTGGCGTGGTTTGATATTTACGACAACGAGACCACAGAAACCGCGCCGACTGTTGATTTTTGTACACTCACTGCGGTCACTATCATAGGGCACACACATGCATCGCCCTGTGCTTGCGTTCCTAAAAGTGCAGCACCTATTCACTAAAAATCCGGCAAACGCACGCATTTTTTTTTTTTTTTTTTTTTTTATTGAAATTTATTTATTTGTTCTCAGTGTTCAGACAAAGTACAAAATACATGAGACATACATAGAAAGAGAACAAACAAATACCCACATAAGCTATAAGCTTGTGTGTGGGAGAGGAAGTTCTAAAATTTTTACTTTATAATTTTTTTGTTTCAAGATGGTCCGTTCACCTATAGTGCGGCTTACAAAATATGAAAGTAATAATAATACTAATAGTAACAAAAAAAAAAATTAAAAAATACATATCAGTGATAACAATCGAAAGCGTTCACAAATATGTAACGGCTAGGATACGCACAGATATCATTGTGTATTCAGACACGACAGTCACGCTATTGGGCAGATACGGCGCAGTTTCACTCCACGCAGATACTATAATATAACACATAAATATTTTTCAAGGGGAGTTGTAAAATTGTGTACTACGTGGTTTTAGGGGTTTTTTACTTTCTCTGCGCTAGCGGACTTTATAAACACGAGGACGCGGACACTTCCGTGTTGCGGCGTAAAGCGTATTACGCGCAATGTAATTGCATCGTTGTCTGTTTGCGGGTGTAAAAAACAAATAAGGGAATGTGTCGTAGAAGTGCGTGAGGCGTTGCGTGAGGCGTAATAAAAGTGTTGCGAATTAAAAACGAGGTCGGCACGCAGCTTTGTATTGTGAAGGTGTGAAAATGGGATCGATGGAAGTATAAGAGCGGACAAAAAACTGTGATACATTGTGCGTTTACTTAAGGGGTGGGTATAGGTATATATGAAAGCGGTGAAAAGAAACAAAGGGGTTGGAGAAATGATGATGAAAGTGTGAGGAGTTTGAAAAGTAATTAATTGGAATGCGAGCACGGTGTGCGTGAGGAAGAAGATGATGATGAGAGATGATAAAATAATTATCAGTTTACTTCGTTGTATCTTCGACCATTGCTAGCCGGGATACGTAACTTGCAAAGCGCTGTATGTTTCCCATGCAAATTAAAGTATAGGCCTTACCAGCTGTCTCTTCAGTCAGATCAACTCTAAAACCATGATATTGCCGTTATGTATAGCTATTTAAAAGATGAAATATATGTCCATTCTAAATAAGTGAATTAAATTTTGGAAGTAGCTATATAATCCCCTCGTTTGTTTGTTTTAACGTTTATCCAGTTTTAAGATAACGTGAAAATGGCCACATACATCGTGAATGCAGTAAGAGCTGGCACGGCATACTAGTTGCCTATCCCGTACCGGAGCAGTGAGAGCTGGCACGGCATACTAGTTGCCTATCCCGTACCGGAGAAGTGAGAGCTGGCACGGCATACTAGTTGCCTATCCCGTACCGGAGCAGTGAGAGCTGGCACGGCATACTAGTTGCCTATCCCGTACCGGAGCAGTGAGAGCTGGCACGGCATACTAGTTGCCTATCCTGTACCGGAGCAGTGAGAGCTGGCACGGCATACTAGTTGCCTGTCCCGTACCGGAGCAGTGAGAGCTGGCACGGCATACTAGTTGCCTATCCCGTACCGAAGCAGTGAGAGCTGGCACGGCATACTAGTTGCCTATCCCGTACCGGAGCAGTGAGATCTGGCACGGCATGCTAGTTGCCTATCCCGTACCGGAGCAGTGAGAGCTGGCACGGCACCCTAGTTGCCTATCCCGTACCGGAGCAGTAAGAGCTGGCACGGCATACTAGTTGCCTATCCCGTACCGGAGCAGTGATCAAAGATTGTATATATGAACAGGACGACCAGATCCAAAACAGTCCAGCCCAGTTCACTGACAGTTTTCTAGGTTATAACAAGCCGGTGACCAAACTTAATTTTTTGATTTACATTAGGTGGTTGTTCTTTAATACAACTGCCGGGTCATAAGACGTACAGAAACGAAATTAACTGAATACGGAAGACGATGGAAGATGAAGATGAATTCGCCTGCTGCTGGGATTGGCAATTCTTGGAGAGGCGAGACCGTGTTCAATTCTGTGCTGGGGTTTGGGCCCTTACGAACATGCTAATTATAAAGAGCGCTCGAGGAAAGCGAGCGAACCAATTTTAATTGCACACAGCTAGAAAATAGTTGGAATATTGAAACTTTTCTCAAGAGGAAATTTCACGAATTCTCTTTCCTCTGTGGTTTGACTTCGTAGATACAAAAGAATTACTCTTGTGTCTCGGGCTCGCATTTTTATTCAAATTAGCGTCGATCCTAGTTTCTTTACACGAAAGAGAATAATAAAAGTTCAGAAATTCATCAAACAACTACGTGAAATGAATATAGATTGGTTAATACTTGGAAAACTCCTACACGTTTTTTTATCCAAACGGGGTGGCAAAATAATCGCTCGGAAAAATGCATATTGAAATATTTTAGCATTTCAGAGCCCGAGAACGAAACAGTTGGTAAATAATTCTTCAGCGCGCGCAATTGGCGGCAAATGGGAAATAAATTCTCGCCATCCATGCCAAGAGTTTCAAAAGAGATTTAAAGATTTCCCATATTGACATACATTTGCAATTGCAATAAGCCGAACAAAGTAAATTCGCGAGTCGAGCTGCAATACGAAATCCACTGCATTTATGTGTTATATACATGGCTTACATTTAGCACAGAAGTTTTGCAAATTATTTAAATCTCATTGAAACCCATCCGCGTCAAAATGCAAAAACGAGATCTAATTTATTTATTATAGCGTTGGAAATGAAGCCGCTTCGCTCACCGGCATACGGCGGTCTATGATATGAATAATACAAGGAAGATATAATTCGAAATTAACCAATCTCCGCTGTTCGCCGTAGAGCAGCGTTACAGTCCGGGAATCCGGGAATCCGGGAATGCGAGAGAGGGCCTGTGGTCTGGCCTGTCTCGGGAGGCGGCGATCCTGAATCCAGAGTGACAGGACGGCACTCTGGGAGATTACTGGCCGGACAGGACAAGTCGAGCGTCCTTAGCTTCTAGCTTCCCGAATTGTCTGGACCGTAAGCGTATATCTACAGTATGTGTGCTACTGAGTGGTCAGTAAACATGGTCGAACTCTCAGAGACTTTCATAAAGAGAGCAATGAGATAAATCGATGAGGAAGGCTGGAAACACTGTAATTTACACAAACTATTAACACCAGTGCAGGGTGTAAACCCCTTTTTCGCCTCACAAGAAGGTGCGAGGGACGAGAGGTTAGAAATTGTAAGAGGTAGGCACACAGTTTAAAAACTGACCGCCGAGCACTTATTTGTTTCACTGCTCTGTCCATCTCAAGACTCAAGTTTTGAAAACGCGAAAATTGGAGTCCGCTTATGGAATTTCCCGGACACTTCTTTAAATGCTTTCATGGGCTGTAAGGGATAGATATAGATCCGGCGAAAAAATAATCACGGCACAGGATGAATTCTTCTCGAATCTTTTGGCCTTCTTGCCACAATACACTCAAAGCGATGTTCATAGACCAATGGTTAGAAGACTAAGGTATAGGTAAATTGATGTGCTAGCAAAATTCTATCATCAATGTTTTCCAGGCCTAAATGTACAGTTTTAAGTTTATACACACACAAATTTCACTCCCAATTGCAAGCTAAAATTGGCAAACTCCGTGATCATGAGTCCCTATCAAGTTTGATACAATGAGGCTTTTGGCTCAAGTGAACAATGCACACTGTTTCAAATTTAGAGTTTGTCAGGATATCGCTTTAAGTTCTTTTTACATCTGGAAAAATACACAACTACCATTAGTGTTGGGGACGTTAAAGAAAATTACGAGTTTCTGGCGAGAAAATCTAATAAAAACTCCGCATAAGTTTTCCTTTACTTTGTCCAGTGCCCTGCAAAACACTAATAAACCCAGCGAGAAGATGCCAATAATTGCAGCGACGCTATTGGCTTCTGAGGCAAACGTAAACCGTTTTGACAAATTCCAAATGTTGGTTGGGAAAAGATTTAATGAGACTGTTACGTGTCAATATCAAAAAGAAACGTCGGTATAGATAGATGAAGGGGAAACAGATAATGAGACTTGGACAATTTTCCGACCGTCTCAAAGGAAACGACGGGAAAAATTCGGGGGTTCGAGACGAGATCGTGGATGCCAGCTTGTTTCATCTATACGGATCGAAACGGATTTGCGAATCGCGATGAGATAGCAAGTATCGCGACGTTCCCTCGGCTTGGAATAATCATTTTCATATGATCACACTGAATGCGAACCAACACAAGAACTTGCCGATATGTGGCTAGCGTTCGAGTTAACATTCCAACACCGGGGACGTGATCTTCCTCGCATTGCGCCCGAAATTACAAACGCATTTATTGACAACGCGTGCTGCAGCGGCAATTTCTTCTAAACATATTGCACTATTTTGATGGGGCGAATTTCTAATTGGACAACTTTTTTTTTTTAAATTCAATTCATATTTTGGCAATAGCTGAATTTAAAAACGAAGTGTACAGCCTAAAGACACTCACAAATTGAGAATCGTAGCCGCACATCGATTAATAAACAGAGCCGATCCAAACGATCCATTTCTATTTAAAAAAAATCTAAACAAAACATGAAGACCAGAAAAAAAAAGTGATACATACCAATCCCCAATTGGCCAGCTTAATTAGCCTTGCAAAAACCTAGAGCAAATTACACTGGATCAAAGTTGTCATCTGTAAAGACCCTGTCTAGTGTGTATGTGTCGGCGTCGACGACGTCGTTCCCGGTACGCTGTATAAGCTCGGAGGGTGCTACCAGCGCGCCCAGCGGCGTCTAATAACTTGCAGCACCCTGGGCACTTACTTCGCGAAGTCTGGGTGTTTTAATATACCTCGTCTAGGGCCGGATAGGGCAAGCTGACACAGAGGGCAATAGTAGTCGGAGAGTGGACGGTTGCCATACGTGCTCTAGTCGCCATGTTGGATCCATTTCAAAAGCGCGACAGTGGTATAAAGAAAGATGATATTTCAAATTGTATTCATTCTCTTTTAGGATATCTACAAAAGTATTCATTTGTTGTAACGCCCAAAAACGGCTACCGCTAGCGTCACTAGGATTAATTTCAATTTGATATCGCACAACCTTCTAACTGGAGGCGTTACACATTGACCCGTATGGCCATTATATTGCTTAGAAGGCTGAGCCTGAGGGAAACGTTATAATCATACAATATTTTTCTGAAATACCTTGCTACAGGTATATTTACAACAGGTATACAACTGGTATATTGGTGCTTTGCATATCACGCGTGTGTTAAACATATTTTACTCAAGGTCGTGGCTATGTCATGATTTATGTACACAGAAATGTCATCCTTTGGTTATTACAAATCACTCCAAAAACGATACCAAAGCTAAAAGCGTGCATACTAGGATTACTAAGATCTAGCATGGCCGCAATATACCACTGCACGTCCAATATCAGTCGACCACTCTTCAGATGTAGCGGCTCTCCACTGCGTCTTCTGGTACAGGCTAGATTTGCATCTTCGCCAACCCCATCCGCCTTTCTGCAGTTCCATATGCCCCCTCCCCTCCCCCCCCCCCCCCAGCATCGCGATCCATGTCGCCGAGCACTTGCACTTTTTAGCATATTTTTCAATAAATATCAAAAGTGGTTTCTCGCTCCTGACATCTTTACGGCTTTCGTCGGAGACAGCGGTGACAAAAACTGGTATATCTAAGGTAACACACGTTGCATCTTCATTGGCCAATCGATAGCTTCGAAGACTTTGAAGGTAAATAGCGTTAGTGTGCCCGACGTCATAAAAAGATTAAACATATCTGGAATAAAAGTAAAATGCGCTTGTAACCAGCAATATTTGTATGTTTGTGGCAAACACTAAAACATATTTTGTTCACTGGACCGAAAGATTCGACAGAATAAATCCCAGATACGTGAGTATGTACTTAGCCTTTAAAAAAACGCAATGTACTACTTGAATCTGTTACAGCATTACTGTGGCATACCTATATATTTCCATGAGCTGTTACGGTTTCACAACATGTATAATCTCATCGTTTCAGTCTGGCGATAAGCTCGCTTGAATTGTATCGAGATATTAATAATACGAAACCGGTATATTATTCGAATCACCGCAGTAATCCTCCGCTAACAACCCAATTAAAATCGACGGATCGTGGATGAGCAATGGTTGGTCGGTGTAGTTTGGCAGACTCTTGATATCCGCGAGTGCAGTGCAGTGTTTGGCAGATCGCTACACAAGGACTTGAACCATGGAGTACGGAATACAATCGATTGTTTCGCGGCACGAACTCTCGACGTCTGAAGTCGACCAATATATTGGTTGGACGACGCCTGAACGGCATTCGGGATCCGCTGTTGCGTTATCAAATACGGTTTCCACATCATGCGTTTACCAACTCTCTTTGAGGGTTCGCTCATCCAAAGTTGGCTAATTTTTTTACTCTCGTCCGACCAATTTTATACTATTCACAATACAAAATTATACAAAAAAAAATCGCATAGAGGTAACTAATAAAATGAAAGGCATTATCACTATTCACTACCAAGGCTACAACTTTATGAGTGACCAGACCGAAACATGACCTTTTTGTATAACATTTCAAAGATCAAAATAACATGATCCAAGATGTTGCAGTGAAGTTTCAAGTTCAACTTCCAAAGTATCAGAGCCCATTATCATCTCTAAACGTATAATTAGTCGGCAAGAATTGCGCCACCAAGCAATATAGTCAGAATTCCTTCCCAGCCTGTACACACATCAAACAACCAAAACAAAAAATCAATCGAACCGAACAAAAATCAAGCCGACCAATTCACCAGACCAAACAACGCTCGCGACACTTTCGGTCACTTGGCTAGCCCCCCATCCGCCCCCCATTTATCACCCCCCCCCCCCCACACCCCCTAGCGGGGATCGATCCGGGCCGCAAGTACGCTCAGCCCATTATTTCAACTCGATTTGCTCATATTGGACCTGGACCCCGAAAAACACCATCGCCGCGTCCGATGGCAGAATTGATATTAGATCGTCCTTCACCCCCCCCCCCTTCCCCTTCCCCACCAACACGCGCGCCCAGTGGCAGGCAAAACCTCCAGCCCAGCGATCACACATTATATGGAGATTTTCGCACAGATTGGCTCATTCAATATCACTGCTGGCAGTCTGGAATATCGAACAAATTTCGCACAGGGCACAAAAGCTACTTGGCCGGGGGGGGGGGGGGGGGGGATTATTTTTAGGGATCGGTGATTTCCAATTTATATGCCATTATACCTACACGGTGGCCCACTAAACTCTGTTATTATAAATGTCAGATATTTTGGACTGGGCGAATAGAAAAAATCATGATTAACATTTTCTCTCAGACGCATTCAGTTCTCAGAAGTATGCGCTTTGCGATGAATGGAGACTTTTCTTTCATCATTATAATAGCTAAGCGTTTGGTTCTTTCTTTCTTTCTTTTCTTTCTTTCAAGGAGGTGGAATTCGATTTGTAAGGGAGTCCGGCCTTATAATTATAACCTCTTTGACATACTAGTTTGGTCTGAAAGGTCGTGATTAAGATCCGATTACTTCGGGCTGAATGTAATAAACATGTGAAATTGAAATTGATTAGCATGGTTAAAACCGTTTGGCCGTTTTCCATGATATCTGACATGAAAAACGTCGCATACCACGCGGCAAATACAGCGTTTCAACGTTTGGAATCCAGAAGTGATCTCGTTGGAAACCTCTAGACGAGAAGCGTTTGCTGCTCGTTTCACCGTTGTGCAAACAGAATGTGCACCTCAACTAAAACACAGCGCTGGCATCGCTGACATTGTGGACAAGCGCAGCCACAAACTGTGCAGCACTCAAACAAGGCGATCAACACTCCTTTGCCTTCGCCGAAGCAAAAGTACCATCTACACTCAATTTTACAATTAAGAATGAGAGTGGATTTGAATCTTCCAATAGGACACACTGCTGCTTATAGACACCAGCTAAGAGTTTAAAACCTGCCCTAGTCAGTTTTAAAACTCTTCACTCATATCTATGCAGCAGTGGGTCCTCGAGGTAGATGCAAATCTTCTCTACCCCTCAGGATGAAATGTACTTTACAGAATACCTAGATCACACCTATACCTAGAATTTACCTAGAAATACACCTAGAGTATACCTAGAAGGACACTGGGTTCTCCCAGTGCTTCTGTTTGTGTACTAGTACAAAGTCAGTGATGCCGGACTACTGTTAAGTGCAGACAGTATTTGCGTAGCTGAAACAAACATAAACTTCGCGACGGAGTCGAGGCACTTTACAGATATTCCATGTGTTGTATGAAGTCTGGCGTTTTGGAGTCTGCCAGGCGAAGCGAGAATGCAATCAATTTGGCATCGTGCATTACAGTAATTATTATGCCAAAGTACGAACCGCCTGCTCGTAAGTGCGATCGAGTGCTCTAATTGAATTACGCATCGTCTTACTCATCTTCGTGCTTCTTTGACTGCATTAGAGCCCAGTATCTCAACCATATACTTCTTTCATTTGTATAAACTATGTATTAGATTTTATAAATTGTATATTGTATTACACCAGTCTTAGCATAACTACTTTGACGATACCTTTATTACTGCGATGTAATCAACTGGAAAATTGAAAATGAAAAAAAATAAGCCTACACATTAACACTTTCAGATACAATTGAATTCATATATGTTAAGGAGACCCAATAAGTTGCATCGTGGATAAGAATTACTCTATAATACAGAGAGAGTTTTGTGAGCCGTGCCACGACGTGCCTGTATCCTCAGACATACACTTCTTTGTAATTAATCATTACAATTTCATGTCATTGCATTTTATTTCCTGTATCTTGTAATAAATCAATTACCTATCACAATTTTAAACATACATATGTGTTGTTTTTCGTTACAGTGATGTTTGCAATAACATGAAAACTTGTAATGCCTTTAGGAAAATATAATCCAAAATATACTAAACAAATAGTGTGTTTTTAAACAAGTATTTATATAATCAATCTGCAATATAGTTCCCAAGTTCCTCAACTGTAAATGCACCATGCATTCAAAACAAATGCCAACACGTATACCGTTCCCGTCGAAGACAGTTACCAAAATGAACCCCCCTAAACGCCATCATCAGCTCACTTGATATGCCAGCCAATGACTCACGAGACAAAGACAATCGTAAACGGAAATGTACCCATGCCTTTTGTTTCGCTCGACACCGTCCAAGGCTGTGAGGCGAGTATCTGACTGCTCGAAGCCCACGCGACATCGCAGTCTGACAGCGATCGCAGCCAGCGATTGCCAACCCGGGCCCGGCCCACTGACAGTCAAACGCGACAATGTCTTGCAGAGCGAGTCGCCATCGGAGAAATCATCTGTACCAGGCTCCATTTCACGTTGAGAACGACAATGGGTTTGCATCTTTGTCGAGGACCCACTGCTGCTAGACACGAGCTAGTTTCAAAACTTACAGGCCATGTCTTGCGCCGGACAAAAGGCTCTGCGGGCAGTTTTGAAACTCTTAGCTCGTGTCTAGCAGCGGTGGGTCATCGAGGAATATGAAAAATCCACTGTCCTTCTTAACGTGAAATGGAGTCTACACTTGTTCGCCGGTGAAGGTAATACACCTGACTAGTTGTTTTCTCAATTGACACTAATTATTATCTTGGATTTTGACACACTTGTCGTCTAAAAATATATCAGGAAAGACAAATTATGAAATCGTTACGAAGGCGCGAGAGTAAATTGACTACTTATAAATTATAATTTAACGCGTTGAAGGTTTTTGCTATAAAACGATTTCAATTCATAACAATTACATTTAATGTCAGTGGTTTATCATCGACACAAAAAGGTCAGATCAATCAGTGATGCACTAAGTTGATCGGCATACCAGATCCGGGTCGTTTTAAAAAATCGAAAAAAAAACAATCGAAGTAATTTCGAAGAGTATAAATCACCGCCATCTCTTCCTGTCGACGTAGAAATCGTGTAGGCGCCGGAATCGGTTCGAAATTTGTCCAGATGGTTTCAACCTCCTCGACCGCCCATGCACCAGACGCTAGACGCTGGAGCACCCATGCTCCAGTGGCGCTAGCAACCGTCCCGACCCAGTGGCGGGGTCAGCTCGGTCACTGGCCTGTAGCAGCCACGAAGATGTTTGCTTTTAGTTGCCAAACGAATCCCAGAATTTAGCACATTCACGACCTGCGAACTAGCGAGGATCCCATTCTTATAGAGAATATATTGGCACTGTGGAATTTAGACCAATTTAAATTGCTAATTTGTTTCAGTCATGCCGGTAATCAGCTTGAAATACCAGTGCTAAATTGTGCTTATGGCTGTTCTCTAATAATCATTTGAATACCGAGACGATCAATTTATTGCTCCGAATAACATCTCGTTTTCAGCAACAATTTGCGGCGAAACGCATGGAAATTGACGAAAGAGTGGAGCGAAATGTATAATGACTCGTTCAAAATCCGTTTCGTCCCATGTCTTTCCGTGAAAAAGTGTTTAGATAACTTGTACTTTCTATCAATCGCCATTACTTTGAGAAAAATAAAACAGAACCACAGGCGATATCGATAGTGAGCCAAACAATCGAAATTCCCATTCATTCATTCATTCAGTAAATGCTCAATACCATTGCATTCCGCGTTTGCAATGTAAGGTATAAGCTACAAATGCATTAAGTGCAATAAAAACGTAATAGATGCATGTCAGTGAAATTGGGATGGAACCCACAACATTATGCCCCAGTGCCGGCGCTGTGGTCTCTTTACGGGGACACCTCGTTGTCGTTATCACCATGGTTATGGCCAGGTGCCCATGGTTATGGCCAGGTGCCCATGGTTATGGCCAGGTGCCCATGGTTATGGCCAGGTGCCCATGGTTATGGCCAGGTGCCCATGGTTATGGCCAGGTGCCCATGGTTATGGCCAGGTATACATGTCCAAATGTGCACTTTACTCTGGCTCTGAGGTGTGAACCTATACAACCAAGATCTGGTAATCACTTACTGTTAAACCTATATTAATATGCTGAGCAATATCAGCTGTCAAAAATAAACCAGGCCGCTTAACTGGACTTGAGGTGACCAAAATTTGGTAATATGTCAAGTCCCTCGGAGATTCCCTTGTCCCACCCGGCGAAGCGGGAAATGCGTGCCCGAACAGCTCAGATGCAGAGCACCTGACCCCGGGTTAGTATCCCGGATCCCGGTTCGGTTACACCAATCCCAGCTTCGCCACCCTTCTAAGTAGGTACCTATACACCCTGGAATTATTGCTACTCTTAGCTATAAATGGTTAAGATACCCAGGGTGTCGATAACTAACGCAAAGTTTTCACATGAGCTAACGAGACAACTTACGTTATCTGAATCAGATAAAATTGAAATGTCCCAAAGACATCCCTAAAACAATCGCCATCAAGTATCGACAATCACATCAAGTCATCAAGTGACGTCATCACTCGCCAAGCTGCCGATCAGCACGCCAAGTCAGCATCAGCATGCCAAGTCAGCATCAGCATGCCAAGTCAGCATCAGCATGTCAAATCAGCATCAGCATGCCAAATCAGCATCAGCATGCCCAGTCAGCATCAGCATGCCAAGTCAGCATCAAAATGCCAAGTCGCTCGTCACTCGATGCCAGCACCGTCCGCTTTCCGTCCGCGCCGCTCGGCCAACCTCCTGCCATCCACCGGGACCTCGTGGTGGACCTGCCCGGCCCGGCCAACCTCCCGCCGTTCACCGAGATCTCGTGGTCGACCTGCCCGGCCAACCTCCCGTCGTTCACCGGGACCTCGTGGTGTCCTGCGCCCCGCCCGGGCAACCTCCGGCCATCCACCGGGACCTGGTGGTTGACCCGCGCCCCGCCCGGCCAACCTCCCGCCATCCACCGGGACCTGGTGGTGGACCTGCCCGGGCGACCTCCCGTCGTCCACCGGGACCTGGTGGTGGACCTGCCCGGGCGACCTCCCGTCGTCCACCGGGACCTGGTGGTGGACCTGCCCGGGCGACCTCCCGTCGTCCACCGGGACCTGGTGGTGGACCTGCCCGGCCAACCTCCCGTCGTTCACCGGGACTTGGCGGTGGACCTGCCCGGGCAACCTCCCGTCGTTCACCGGGACCTGGTGGTGGACCTGCCCGGGCGACCTCCCGTCGTCCACCGGGACCTGGTGGTGGACCTGCCCGGCCAACCTCCCGTCGTTCACCGGGACTTGGCGGTGGACCTGCCCGGGCAACCTCCCGTCGTTCACCGGGACTTGGTGGTGGACCGGCCCGGCCAACCTCCCGTCGTTCACCGGGACCTGGTGGTTGACCTGCCCGGGCAACCTCCCGTCGTCCACCGGGACCTGGTGGTGCCCTGCGCCCCGCCCGGGCAACCTCCGGCCATCCACCGGGACCTGGTGGTGGACCTGCCCGGCCAACCTCCCGTCGTTCACCGGGACCTGGTGGTGGACCTGCCCGGGCGACCTCCCGTCGTTCTCCGGGACCTGGTGGTGGACCTGCCCGGGCGACCTCCCGTCGTTCGACACCGGGACCTGGCGGTCGACGGGCCGCGCGGATGACTCACCGACGCGCGGCTTCGGGCTCGGTCACCGATCAATGAAAGCACGCGGCGCGGTGACGTCAGTCGAGACAAATCACGACGTAATTCGTGCATGACCTCTTTCAGAAATGAATGCCCACACGGTGCACACCGCCGTCGTTGATCTACTAGCTGTGTCTCAGACTCCAATGCCACCGCCTCGGGGCATTGGCCAGGTACTAGAACATTGTCTGCCGTGGACATTCGCTGAGCCGAATGTGAGACGTACTGTAGTGTGCGATCGTGATCGATCGCGGCGATCTATGTTTGCCCGGTGTGAGGTTTCAGTTCGGTTTGTTTCGATGGGTTGATTTGAGCAGGACCTGCCTACTTTTCCCTGACCTTAACACTAGTTTTAAACAAAACCGCTATATTGGTCGAACTGAAAGTTGAATGCTGTTTGCGGTCTTGTTTCCTTATGCCATCCGTTTTCTGATCTTTCGCACCAATAGCTATGTCTGAAAGTGAAATCGTACTCGGACTTGATGCATAACACTTTGGTATCTAAGACGGAGAGAAGATTGTGATTTCCAAGAGGACCCAGCGCTGCTAAAAATTACCCGAATGTTATTTCACGGTCGATGGAGCTTTTTGCCTACCCCACAGCATGGGATTTCAAGTTTGGAAACAACCAATTGAATGCACTGTGCGCAAGTCTTGTTTTGAAACCAAATTCAAGGCGTATAAAAAATCTCGTATTGTAATGAAATTCTATGATCAAGAACTCAATTCAGTAAATGTAAACAAAAATGTGATACAATAAAAATCGGATTTATTGAGGCGGATTCTCACGCCACGACCGTGCTATGACTACCGGCGTCAAAATAAACGATAAACACGAAAATAAAACTATCAAAAATACGACACGGCGATAATACGACTTTGAGTCACGATCAGAAAGCGCGATAGGGCGATCGACCAACCGACCGAAAACCGCCTGACAAAACACGGGACATGCAAAGGAACTGCCGAGAAAAGGGACGCAAAACCCTGGGCCAGGAGCAAATCTGGGAGAGTGCACACGCCTTCGAGGGGGGTGGTCCCCCTGCCGGTACGGCCTGTCAGCGATGTGGGTCCCGAGTCAACCACCCCCTTGCCCCCCCCCCCCCCCCCCCCCCCCCCACCGACGCCCGCGAGACGCTGCGCTTCTGTGTGATTAATCATAGAATCAAAGCTAACGACGCGGCGTCGGCGCTTTTCCTGGACTTGAACCGTCTCGAGGAAACTCAGGAAAAGCGGTGGAAACTCGGGAAAAGCGGGGGGGGGGGGCGGGGGCGGCGGGAACTCGCGCTGTCGTGTTATCTCGTGGTTCTTGCCCGGACGTTGCGATAGTTTGAACTTTTAAGTGTAATTTATGATGGTGCACAGTGATTCATCGGTTTATAAATTTGATAAAGATGGTTAATGGTACACACTTCGGAAGAAACTGAGAAAAGGGTAGAAACGATCATGGGTATCATATTTCTTTTTAACTTAAGCTAAAACTACAAAAAAAATCCTTATAAATGAGTGTCCCGATATATTAAACAGGAAATCGATTGCTATCTTACAACTATTTGACCCTTACGAAGTCAGCATGTAGTTTTCAGTCTCAAGGGCGACTCATTTTCGGCCCATCAAATCACAAACTTCCGCGACCTCAAAAAGGGCAAAAACACCGTCGTCCACAACCAACTCATGTCCCGCGTGACCCCATCCACACCGACCGAAACCCCGCCAAAATTGATCCCCGCGGTGCGATCTGTCACCCCCCCCCCCCCCCTTAAGGCGTCGCGACGCCGAGACCAGCAAGACGTCGTGCGTCCACGGCGTCGGCGTCGAAACCCGCGTCTCGGTCGTCGCCCCGCGAACAGCTGACTGTCGAGTCAGGGACAGCTGACGTCCCGTCAAACTACTTGACATGTGGCGTGTTAACGTGCTCACGGTGTGCAAGGGCTGGACGTCAGGAGGTCGTCGCGTCGTGTAGGGCCAAGGGATAGATAGACCCCTCGAAATGATCGTGCATGGTCATGAAAGAAATAAGTTGTATTTTGTGATTTTAGGTTTGCTCGTTCACGAAATTATTGGACTTTCTTACAGGACCCACTAAAAAATATATATACCTCGCCGCAGTAAACTAGTAAAGGTCGTTAGTGGGAAACTCGTGGAAATCGTCAAGTTACAGTCAAGTAATTCAGAATAGTGTCGCATGTCACAAAGTGACAAAAACACGCTGCCATCCTGACGCCTGCGCAGAGGATGAGCAACATTGACGACACTATTAGATCAGCCGATGTTTGACTAGGATTTATTTTCATATATTTCTACATCAAATCCCAGCCCCATGCATCCTGGTAACATAATCCCATCAATTAGCTGGCCGCGCGTACGACAGCAGAGCAGACAGTAGCCAATGAGGCCGACAAACGTTTAAGTGCACATCCTCGATACGACGTGTTGACAATAATCATGTTTGCTGAGTTCACCCAATAGCCGGGCCCGTTCGACGGGGACAGATGTTCCTCTGGCGGGGAGCGTGGGCCGTGATCGTGACGCGTTGTTAAACGTAGTGTCTGAAATCGGCGCACGGATTTATTGCAAACCGTCGGCGAATTGTTTCGATCGAAACTTGCGGTTTTGACTATAGCGAACGCAAACCGAACTGTACTCTATACATAAAGAGCGCGTAGTTTCAAATATTATGCAACTTACTTGGTTTCATCAACTCCGTTTAGTTGCTAAGCCACGTTAAGTCGCTTCAACGGCGTATTATTTTATTTTCTGCAGTTCACAAAATTCCCAAATTGAAAAAATTGAATGAGGAATTAGTGTTAAAAAACCGCGAATCGAAACTGACGGTGCAATGCAACGAAGCTATTTGCCATCTGCTAGATTTTCATCGACGTTTACAGTAAAACCCCGCTTACAGCGAGATTGAAACGGTGTTGGTGAAAAAGCCTATCAATATGAATTGTATAAATAGAGGTACTCCAATAAAGATCAATTCAGATTGGTTTTGGCATGAACCCAAACAAACATAAACAAACAAAAAACAGTCCGAAAATTTCGTATACAAAAAGATAATCCATGTCGTTTCCTTCCGATCTCTCTATATAAAGTCGAGCATCAAATATTGAACGGGGGTTTTACCGTCCAGCCTAAAGCCTACTCGCAAATGATGGACATTAGGTATGTTTGGTTGTCCAGTACATAACAAGATGCAATGTAGTTATTATCTAGATATCGGTTTTCGTTGTGACGTCATCATAGGCAATCATGCAGTAAACGTAACCTAGCCTGAACAAACAAACGCAAGAAATCTTGTTATCATCTAGAATTCGTGGACAACCAAACAGAGCTATTAAAACGAATACCTTACAAAAAACGGAATATGGCGGCCATTGAATTATATACACCACATGCTACTTACGGTGATTCAAGACATCTAAAACCCATTCATTAGGTGGCCTACGCCGACCGAGCAATCACGAAGCATTATCTAATGCACACGAGCATGTGTTTTACATTCGCAGAGCTAGCCGCGGCTTTCGTGTCCACGGAGATCGATAAAATACCTACGTCGAGGTGGGCGTTCGGAGGCTCTTGCACACTCGAGATATCGTTCAATGCGGGCGCGGTATTTCGCACTCTCAACCAGGTTAATGTCCCAATGAACCACTTCGATAGAAACCATGATTTTGTCTACTACTGTTCTGTATATTTGTCTATGTTATGTGTAGTGAACGTACGTTGTAACTTTATTTGTAATTGTAACTTATACAAAAAGGCGATATTCAGTATACGTGCATACATTTACACTTTTGTCGATTAAGTGAGATTGAATTGATTGTGAGGTATTTGCGTAATTGGATTGCAACGTTCAGCCTGTTGATATTGATCGTTTGTGAAAATCGTGGTTATAGGTATATCCTGGCTATATCCTATAATGGAAAGCTGCTTAGTGTATATATAGTAGTGGACAATTGAGCTCACGGTAAATGGAGCATGGGATTTGGTTGCAAACACCAGTCTTCATAAGACTTTCGGAGTTAAGCAACACTGCGCTGAATCGGGTATTGGATGGGTGACCATCGAACTCAAGGTCAGCCCTGTTCTGAGCTAGAACAAGAGTCTCGTCAGCTTTGCTTTTAACCTCTCGCAACATGGATTAAAGAGAAATTCAAGTGCGTCAGAGTTGAACTAACTATTGACAGGGAACTTTTGACGTCATACTTTCAATGCTGGCTATGTACGTGCCGGCACCGGGGCTCCTCCCTTCAAGGCTAGATTAGGTACATCATACTCAGAGTCACTGTATCATTCACTGACTGAGTGACAGGCCATTAGACCAGTTCCACAGGGCATGTTCTCAAAAGACGTCGGTGAATGCTACGGTGATGATGAACCTAACCTAGCCTTGAAGGGAGGACCATAACCCCGTCGCCAACTCTTGCCGCAAAACACGTCCCTTCCGAAGGATGAACACAACTCGAACAGTGCCGACTCTTCCACATGTATCCGTGGTGAAAAGGAGTCGAAAGACTAGTGCCAGGTTTTACCACGTTTCTCAACTCCAGTTGAGTTCCCAACTAGGAGTTACAATTCTGAATTGCATGCGATTTTAGGAACCCAGTCGTAACTTCGAATTGGGATCTCGACTATAGTGTTGAAAAACTTGGTACAGCCATGACATAAGCAAGTTGAGCTTATCAAACTGTCCCGTCAAAGAAAAATCTACCGAGACGAGATTTGCAAAGTGTAGTTTTTCTGGAACTATCGGGATGCTTAAACCAGCAAGCGACAGATCCCTTCATCCAGGCTTTGTTAGTAGCCCGGTCCTCGTTACACAAACGAGCCACCGTGCCCATAATAATCCCATCTCGGCCCGAAGAAGACCTAATAATCCTTGCCAACGCAATCCCAGACAGATGCGTCGTCTCCAGGGCGCACGTCCTTAGTATTAGGCCGGTCATTAATCAACCCTGACAGTCACGGGCTAAATAATCAGCGCTCTCAGCGTCGACAAAGTGAATCACATGCTGCTGATCGCGTGTGCAGCGATTTGTTCCATGCCGGCTCGACGCCCTCGGCGCCGTGGGGTGTCTACCTTCAGGGCGTCTTGCACCTTCCAGCATTGCCCGAAACTAGCTTGGCAAGCTCGGAATCAAAGGGATGCCGCCGTACAGCGTTCAAGTATTGGACTGGCCCAAGCTGTCATCGCGATGTCAGAGCAACTATGTGACAAAGATTTTGCCGTTATGTATGAAATATTTACTAGTGGCGCCCAAATAAGAAAATTGAATTTACGAAGCTGCTATAATTCCCTAGTTTGTTTGTACTCGTGTTTTTTTCACTTTTAAGATGAAGTGGAAACCGGCACGCACGTAGAATGCATCAAGAGCTGGCACGGCATACAATAATATATAGATGCCTATCCCGTGAAACAGAACATATGAACATGTGAAGAACACGTGAAAAACATGTGTTTTTGCACTGAGTTCTTCAATTGTAGAGAGACAACCCCAATCCAAATGCGACGTCTTACGCGTCAACATGCCATGTGCATGGTGAACGTATACAGGTATAAAGGTAAGGTAGGTGCACACTCACATAGACGGCCGAAGCTGTGGCTGAGACGTTTCTTGAGCCGCTGCACGCGACTCAGTCCGCCCCCGGCCTTCTTGTCA
Source organism: Nemoura dubitans (assembly GCA_921293005.1). Lineage (NCBI taxonomy): Eukaryota > Metazoa > Arthropoda > Insecta > Plecoptera > Nemouridae > Nemoura > Nemoura dubitans. The sequence goes on from OV121076.1 coordinate 6,269,597, forward strand.
CGCATCGTCACGCCTGCAAACGAACAACGACCGCGAGCGATTAGACATAAGCAACTCACCGCAAACGCACGGGCTACAGAGGCCCTTAGGAGCAACTGGCCGCAAAGCCACGGGCCACAGAGGCCCATTGGAGCAACTGGCCGCAAAGGCACGGACCACAGAGGCCCATTGGTGCAACTGGCCGCAAACGCACGGACCACAGAGGCCCATTGGAGCAACTGGTCGCAAAGCCACAGAAGCCCATTGGAGCAACTGGCCGCAAAGGCACCGGCCACAGAGGCCCATTGGAGCAACTGGCCGCAAAGCCACGGGCCACAGAGGCCCACTGGAGCAACTGGCCGCAAAGCCACGGGCCACAGAAGCCCATTGGAGCAACGCAAGCGATAAACAGATTTGCAGTAACTTTAGCATAGACAAAGCGACATAAGTTTGCATTCTTGGCTGAGGCTGGCGGCTATTGGCTGGATCTCTCGTGGCATGGGCTAAATTGGGACTTGTTGGGTGACACACAACACAAGTGCTTCTGGTCAACGGTCGCCTGTGAATTCTTTCAGACCTCGCCATATTTCAGCCATTTACTATGGCCATTCCAGAAGATATCAAACACGCTTGCGTTCCAATATGGATACATTTTCTCGGCCAATGTTCGCTTCTGATTCCGACGACCCTTTCCCGTCATTTTAGATTAGGCACTGGCAATGTTTCAGCCAGTTTCGCCGAAAAATGCAAATTCGAGTCGTATTTTCTGTATACTTAAGTAATTGCAGATTTGTTTCTCGAAGCCCAGCAAGGCAACAGGTCAGTCAGAACACAGTGGCAATTAGCGTTTAGGGGTGGGTTTCGTGTACGAAAATTCGTGACTTTCGTGTCGTTAACGATTTCGGCGGAAGGAAACGGGCACTTCCGTGTTTTGATTTTAAAATACAGCCGTGACAGGGCCACGTTGAATCCGTTAATAGAATGCATAGTGCGAACATTGATGTTTCCCACGCAAATTACGGTGCTTCACGTGTATATAGTTTAGGGGCAACCCGGAATTTCTGATTTTGGACGCCAATCATTTTCGTGCGACAAACGAACAGTGCTAATGCACACCAGCAGCTTGAAACGACAATGGGCAACGAAATGCCAAAGAGCACCCGGGCGCGTGTTTCTAATGTGTATAAGGTGGAATTTAACCTCCTTGGCTTACGAATACCTTAACAATTGTTTACAGCCAAACTATTAGTGACAACCCCACCAAAATAGCTCACATTCTTGGTAATATATTATTATATAAGGCTATACAGCTATAAACATGTTATATAATTTTGTTGATCTGGTTTGTTTTGCTAAATAACGTACGTAACTACAGGAAGCATTTCCATAGTTTTCCATACTCACGGACGTTATTTATCCAAACTAATCATAACACAAAAATGACGGTACTTCATTTGAAAGTCTCATATATTACCAAGGAGGTGAGCCATTTCGGTAGGGCTGTCACTAATAGTTTCCCTGTAAACAATTATCTGGTAGATATTCGTTGTCCGAGGTGATCATTCCACCGGCGATTGGTGTGGTTGTTGGTGATTATTTCACGAAGCTTTATTTCAACTTTCATTTGGTATTTCGTGGTTATTAATCACACAATTTGTTGCTCAAAGTGAGAGGATTCCGTAGACCCTGGTTTCGTCGCAATCGGACAAACGGTGTGGCCAAAAGTTAGTATCCAGTAGGAGGTAAATTCTGCATGGGAAGCGGCCCGAGGATACGCTCAATATTTCGACGAAACAGGGTTGTTATAGAATGCTTGAAAATACCAGATGAGTGAATATTTTCGAGATTTGCAAACACACAATTTGTTGCTAAAAGTGTTAGGATTCCGTGGACATGGGTTTCGTTACGATCGGACAAAAGGTGTGGCCACAAGTTAGCATCCAGTAGGAGGTGAAATTTGAGCGGGAAGCTGCCCGAGTAAGCGCTCACTCCAATATAGTCTTAATTGATTGCAGATAAGTTGCGTGCTGCCACTGTGCTTCCTGGAGGTGGTCTGGTCCACAGAGTCAAGGTGACAGCTGTCAAGGTGACAGCTGACATCACGACTGGCTGACGCGACCCGTCAGGTGATTGTCACCGGGAAGCCGTGAGACAAATGGCCGAAAATTGGGTCGCCCGACCCGGCCAAGGTCTGCGCAGACGCAGGCCCGACGAAAAAGCCCCGCGGTTTTAAGTGTTCTTGAATAATTCGATATAATTGATTCACATCTACTCTGTCCATAGCTACTGCAAGTTGCGAGTGCATATTGCTACGCCCTGGGAAGCCAAACAAGATTTGATGGTAAATACTAGTAACTAACGATTAAGGACGTGTTAGGGTAGCGATTGTGTAAAAATATATCGATCGATAGCTAAGGGTAACCGATCGACAGCTGAAAGCTGCCTGCTTATTTCAATGGGCCGTGCTATCGATAAACATCGATAACTCGTCGATAACTTTACACAAACGCTATCCTGGAATGGCTGGCAATGGGATTAACAAAAGACCATTCACTGTTCTTTAATTTCTTGGACTCACGTCAGCATGTCCTATCTCTATGGCACTAGATCGAAAAAAACTATTTCAAACTGGGTTTTGAATGCTAAACTAAAAGCCTAGCTTTTTTCACGACGTTTCGTAACATTATATACTAGTACTTCCTCGAGGGTGATAGCTTTGACAGTTCTAATAGAACACCATTCCCTGTTTGAGCTCCAGTGGTTGAGGTTACAGTCGTATCACAGCCGTATCACAGCCACATCACAGCCGTATCACAGCCGTATCACAGCCACATCACAGCCGTATCACAGCCGTTTCACAGCCGTTTCACATCCGTATCACAGTCGTATCACAGCCGTATCACAACTATTTCACAGCCACATCACAGCCGTTTCACAGCCGTTTCACAGCCACATCACAGCCGTATCACAGCGCGGATATCACGCTATCAGAATCGGAACTGAATTCAACACGGTATCACACAAAGGGTGTAATAATAAATAATGTGACGTCCGTTCTTGATTTGAAAACGACGACATTTTATTTAGGGCATTTAACACAAAAGCTAACAACTATAAGCGTTGAAATTAATGACAAGCTAAACTATATAACGGTCGCTATTTACAATGAGATCAGTACATTGCATTGTATTTTGTTAATTGGTATTATTAAAAAATTCCTTTCCGTCGCTGTACGTATGAACAGTGGAACAGATGAGCAGAACGACAAATGAAATCCAAGCGGGATACATGGAGATGGGGATCGCCGAATCCAACGAATGTTTCTTGATATTCAAGAACGCTCCGAGTTCTTCCGGAAACGTCAGAATCTTAACATTCTAACCCTTTCCATTCCTTTCCTGCAGACGTGAAGCGCCTCCAAAAACACGAAACAAAACGTAAACCCACTAGCCAAGTCCGTCAATTTCAATTTAAAATTCACAAAAACCTCGTCCCACGATCAATTCGTGCCCGCGACAATACCACCAATACGTCTTAAATTTATTTATTCCAAATCAATCAGAGCTGCCTATCGCCCCCCCCCCCCCCCCCCCACCACCACCCGCGCTCGATGAATAACTGAATTTCAATCAACGCAGCGCGCGGATGCCAGCCGCACAATCGTTCACGAGTTGAAATTAATTCAGATCGTTCACCCACCGCTAATTATAAAGCCAAGAGTCGTCCGGCCTTCGTCATACTCAGCGTGACGTCGCCCACTGCATACCGAGTGTCTTCGACATCGGCGTCGCCGCATTGAAATCGGCGCCCCAGTGATTATAGGTATATAAATAAAACATTCGGTATCATCTCTGTTTCCTATGTAGCAATGGCAATATCGCTGGCTCTAACAAGATTAATTAAGCACAGAAAACCAATGAATTAATCAATTATCAATGCTGTTTGTTAACTTTCTGTAAGACAATACTTTTTCGAAGGTAGCCAAATTTGGTATCAGGTTCAGTAGGTTAGTGAGGTTTGGTATTTGGTTTCGGTATAAGGAGGATTGTTCAAGTATAAATATGCAATTATATTCATCCTCAATTTTCCAAATTTGGAAAGCAATTGTATAGATATATGTGGATATACCTCTATGCCTGAATACATAATTCAACGTAATGCCAGTTTCCAGAAGCTACTAATTCAATGACGCAGCTATAACAAGATGGGTCAAGTTTACCTCTACGATAACCAATTTATAATAATGTATCACAAGTATAAGTACAGTTTTTGTTTAACTTTAAATCCAAATTTAGTAGGTATATGGTTTTTAAGCCTTTCGTGCTTTCATTCACCTTCAACTCTCAAATCTCCGCTTGGAAAGTATTTGTGTACACCGCAGCCCTATCGGAAATGCTGTCGCTATCCAAACCAAATTCTCTCAGAAAGACAGATCGCCTCCTGATCGGTGGTAAAACTTGTCTGCATTTTAATTGGAGTCTCATACGCACGTCGAATCGATAATGCCATGTACGTCGCTGGGAATTGATTGGAATCATCAACGAACCATGCATTAGACTTCGATAAAAACGCGCGAGTCTCACAGTCTTTGGTGGCAGAGAGCGTGAAAAAATAACCACCTACTTTAGTAAAAATGGGTGGATATGGTAAGGTGTACACGTACATACGTTAGGTAACACACTTATTAAAATCCGGTAGTAAAAAAAGGAGGTAGAGCTTAGAATCTTAGAAATTATTCGTTGCTGTCATGGACTAGACAAAAGGTGTAGAAGGAAAGTTCTAGACAAATAGTGTGCCCAAACAAAAGGCATCCGATTTACATACAATAGCGCTATAGGAGAGGAACAGACATTGGTTTTATATTTTAAGATACGTACTGAAGAAAGAAATTGTCACGTGTTTGATCTCTGCACTGATGAGAACTCCTTAATCCGATGCCGCACGTGGAACAACAAACGTGTACCTAAATTAATCACCACACTTGACGATTTGATTGGTCGCCTTTAAAAACGCATACGAACAGGATATGTGCAATTAGCAAGGTAAGATAATTGCGTGATTTAATTTTAGCTTCAAATTATGTTAATTCATTGAATTTTGCACGCATATATGTAAGCACTTTGCGAGCAGATGTATACCTATGTATAGGTACAAACTTTTAAGAAATATTCTGACGAGCAATGAACGATAATTTGATCATCAAATGTCTATTGATGTAAAATGCGTAAAATATTACACAAGCTTTTCGTTATTTCACACGTCACTTTGTCACAAAGCCGTCCGTCACTTCACAAAACACTGTCACACACACGCACAAACAGAACTCACGCCGAAACGGTACTCTACAAACACCAAACAACAAAGACAAAAGCGAGCACCGCGCGAAAATCAACGAACGAAAATCAACCGGCGCCGCCAAACCGAAAAAAAAACACACACGCACACTTTTTCAAATTCAAACAAAAACCGAACACCTCAACACGTGACTAGCGCCGTTATGCGAAATCACCGCTGACTAGAAACCGCGCGCTCTCGCCTCGCTGGTGGAAACGTCAACGCTGATCAGCTGTTTTGTTCGCGGCGGGGCTAGAGTGACGCGTGCTGCTCGGCCGAGTGGAGATTGCAGACTGACTGGGTTCTGGGCCGGGGTTGCCGTCGTGGAGATTGTTTGGCGGCGAGGCGGCGACCGACCACGCCGCGAGCGGCGCGCGAAACGTGCGTAGCGCGAGCACGCAGAGTGCGTGAGCCAGTGGTGGACGCAGGCGGGGGGGGGGGGGGGGGGTTATTTATTCCATTCTTTTGAGATTGCTGCCCCTGGGATATTTGTCTATACGCGTCAATGTGGATTTAGTTTTGACGTTCGATGGACATTTTTCCATTACTTGTTAATGTTTTAGACTTTGTCTTCCTTATTAATTTCCTATATCGTGAAGTTTCTTCGACGAACTCTAAACATCGACAGCAGCAAAAAGAAAAGTTTGTAAAGTTGTGTCTAGCTGCATGCTGTTCATAGCGTTCAGTGGTATTCGGCTAATGGCAAAAAATATCAAATTGACGCCAATAGAGAAAAGGAAACGATTAATCATAAGTAGTTGACACAAGAGATATACACATTTCCGATATTATAATTTATAATTGCTGTCTTTACAAATGAAACTGATGATTTGTCAAATAATCAAGTAAATGAATTTCATAAAAACTTCACATCTATAAAATCCGGCAATGCAATTAATTGTTGCGCAATTATGTGCTAGATGAGGGCGGCAGTATTGAAATATCACACTACCAAAGAATTTGTCTGAGATTACGATTTCCCATGCACAGAATTCTCCACCAATGCTCGAGCCATTTGAGTAAAGGGGGAAGTTCAATTTAGAAGGCTGGCTGCAACAGTCCTGTCGTTCTAGCAATTCTAACCAAGATCTTGCAAAATATTACAAGATTTTCCACAAGATCTTAAATCAAGATCTTGCAAGATCTTGTCTCAAGATTGTGACAAATCTTGTAATATATTGCAAGATAGCGACAAGATCTTTCAAGATCGCGGCAAGATCTTATCAAGATCTTGATAAGATATTATAAGATCTTATTAAGATCTTGATAAGATATTATAAGGTCTTATTAAGACCTTATAAGATCTTGATAAGATATTAAAAGATCTTATCAAGATCTTGATAAGATCGTGGTAAGAATTTTCAGCAGGGCTGTCTTTCGGACGGTGGCACAAATCGATGACTGAAACACGAACTGCCCCCTGGCTTCTTGGTGCCCCCCACGGTCCGCCACTGTATGTGCTCCAATGCGTGTGGCGCCAGCTATCTACGCACCCCCCCCCCCCCCCCCCCCGAGCACTGCTGGAGTCGGCCTGGCTGCCCGGATACCTCGGTGGCAAGGGGTAGAAGGGGGCCGTGTTTTGGCAGGGTCGTGACCCAAAATTTTAGGGGTGAAAAAGTATGTAGTGTTCCTTTGGAGAAAGGGGTGATAGTGCGTAGCAACAACAAACGAGCCAGCTATTGCAAGCGGATGCAATAATTGTTGGCGAAAACTGGCTGGTTGGCGCCTAGCGTTTTCTCATTTACGGGATGCCATTTTCAAACATTTATTTGCCTTAATATGGGAGGAATTTCGGTACGCCCACGACTTCCCATGTAGATCGGTAGCTATGTCTTAACTCTTAACTTTAAGGGATGACATAGATATAAGGGACAATAAATTAATTTCTGATATTTTAAGTTAAAACGAACGTATAGGTAAATTACCAAAAAAAAGTACCTAATGAAAAGGTACGGTATACCTACTGCATGGTTTGTAGTCGAGATTGTGTGATGTTAAGAATGCTCAAAATAAAAGATTAGTTCATGTTTACTTGGCAAACATAGCATTCTAACTTTGAACCAATGAGTTTGATATAGTATTTTTTTAATCTGACACGAGTCATTTGAATAACGTTCTCCAAAATGTGTAAATTCTATAACTGAATAAGATAGACGATAAAAACAAGCAATTTTTGACAAATATAAATATGAAAGAAGATACATTTTCACCGACCAAAGCGATCAGAGCAGGAATCCGCATGATAACAACTGACAAACGACTTTGCGTCAGCTCGCTCACACGCTGACCAAACGTTTTCATATTCACATCCACCGGGCGCAGAGCAGCGTTTTTATTTTCAAATATAAAAGCACGAACACGCATGACTGAGCGCGGTGAGTAAATGTTGAATGACTCGGAAAACATTCGCTCTCCCTGTGAGCGCGCTGCCGTCGCCCAAATGGATGGCGGCAAGGTTTTTATCGCACGCCGCGGTTTATTTCGCCGCGTTGTCGCTTTCTGCGACTGCGCGAGGTGCAGTCGCCGATATGTCCTGAAGCTGAGGCTGGTACACGGTTTATTCGAAGACACCTGATGTTTTGACAAGCCAGCGCAAAAGAAATGCCACGAACAGACTGTAGACAAGAAGAGGTCAAAAAGAAGCAAAATTGCGGCCAGAAATATACATTTTCTGAAGGAAGGGAAGAAAGCAAGAAGAGCGACTGGAAAATCACGTGAAACAAATGGTGCACAGAATCTTAGAAAAATATTCGCACTACAATTGGTGTCCAGGGGTGGGATGTCAAAAAATATTCGCACTACAATTGGTGCCCAGAGGTGGGATGTCAAAAAATATTCGCACTCGAACTGGTTAAAAAAATAAATTTGTTGTCATCGCCAACAAAACAATGCTTCAACAGAACCACAAAAAAGCAACAACGAAAAAAATTGAAAAACCTCCTAAACCAACTGCGTCACAAACTACCAAGTCTCCTGGGCGAAGTACACAGCACGAGTGAAATCCAAATAATCAGCCAGCCAATAAATCGACCACCGCACGGGCGCATCGAATACAAAGACACACAGCATGCAGGCACACTTGTACACACACATACACACACAGACACACAAGGCAACTCGCGTCTGTTCGCACGCAAATCGGCTCGCACGCCCCCGCTATCTGCACGTGCACAATGCGGGTGGGGGGGGGGGGGGGCACCTGTGAAAACACCACGCGGCTCCGCGAATCAATTCGTGGCGGTAATCCGGACTGGGACCGAACGATTTGATTGCCTTCGTATCTGTGTTGATATACGCACACACATGCGTGTTATTGGACGCACGGCAGATGAATGGAAACGGGATGGCCCGTGCTTTTGTTTAGATTGCTGCGTGGAAGTTTCGGTGGAAGGAAATCCCGCAATTGAATCCTCGCCTAAAAGCTGAGTACATGTGGATGAAAACTTAATTGAGTAGCTAAGAGAAATATTCCACGCCAAAAACTTGTCATCAGAGAAAACTAGTTTTAAAATTCGCCACAACTGAAAACTCGTATCAAATTCAATAAAACTACTATACAACTACATAAATCTTGGCATGAACTCGGCTATTTTAGAGTTTCTATAAACATTATTTTCTAGACAACGTTGGACTAAAATTAAGAAAATATGATAAATATGACTTGTGCCAGTTTGCGGCTTATTATTATTGTTGATATGTGCGTTTCTATCGCACAGCCTCTCTCTCTCACTCTCCATCATGTGGCTGTCACTCGTAGCGAGTGCTAATTTACACTCTAGCGACCGTAGGAACAACTATAGCGACATCTTTTCGCGATCGCCAGTGACTTGACTTCGAGAGACCATCTGTGCCAACTGTATCTGTGGCGTGACACTTCAAATCGTCATATATTTGAGTATAACGTCGACGTTACGTGTTATTTGACGTCCGACTGATGGTCTGGTTGCAAGTCGCATCTGCGGTGGATCAGGAATTAATTGGAAACGCTGCGTGTATCTACGTGTATCTCACATCTGTGTGGCTTGTGCAGAATCGCCAGCGGCGTAGAGTGGGGGCGATATTTGACTAAATTTCACTCTAAGATGTGAAGTAAATCTTTCACGAGGATCCACTGCTGTTAGAGCATGAACTAAGAGTTTCAAAACTTACAACAGCCATGCCGTGAGGTAGACAAAATGCTAAAGGGCAGTTTTGAAACTCAGAGCCCGTGTCTATCAGCAGTAGGTCCTCTTGGATGATGCAGATCAACTGTATTTGTAGAGTGATATTGAGAGAAGTCAAGTCTCCTTAGGTGCAGGGGGTCGATTTGTTCATCAAAATGACCATACATTTGACGAAATTAAGAAAGAAACCTTTGGGCTGCCAAGGTCAGCCATGTATCGTACAAAGGGTGCAGGCGCCTATTTTTAGAGAGCACAAAAACATAATTTGTTTAAAAACTAATATCTAGCATTTTGATTTTCATACTAAAAATCGCACTTGTGTTTTCAAAGCGATCGGCGTTTATACTTTTCAACTCCCAGCTAATATTTCCCACACACGAGCCTTGCTCGATGTGAGTTTTTTTTATTCTTTATTGTATAGGTTTCTTGAAAAAACTGCTCGATTTATACAATTATGTAAGAGTAAATAAATAAATCTTTAAATAAAAATAAATAAAAATAAAATTATCCAAATCTTTCAGTTTTCCAGGTATGTCTGCACGCCACTGATTTATGCCACCGCCACTGGACAAACTGTGGTTTCGCGTCGTTTGCGCCAACACGGCTTTCCATGATCCGTTCGCTGCGATTTCTGCTGCGCAATTATATCACACATGTGTGCACTATATCGCAAATGCACTTTTTTGCTGTAATCATACACATGGAAGGGGCCTGATTGCCAATGCTTTTCTATAATTAATTATATAGTACATGCAACTAATCAAAAGACAAACTATGCAGTGAAGTGACGATGCTTGTGTATTTTCATGTTTGAATTGAACGCATATTTTGTTTTATTCCTTTATGCGACAGAATGGCTATACGTAACTGACGTAACGGCACCGGCATTTCTTCTAGGCTAGGTGAGGTGCATTTATCAAAGTTCTCGTCATCACCGCATCATTCACCGACGCCACTAAACAATTGGCGTCTCACGGCCAGTTGTCAACTCATTGCGTCGTTAAACGACACACATGAAACGTTGAAAAACGTTGAAAAAAAAGATATGCCACAATTAGAAACTGTCAAAATGTGTCGCACAATTTGAAACAGTCGACCGTCAAACCGTGCGCAAAATAGCACCGGCATATATTTGCTTATGGAGCGCTCTCTAACAGTTCAAACACGGCTCAACTAACGTAATTAATTTCAAAACATACACACAGCCAGATTAATCTGTGCGAAATCTGTTCTCCGAACTCCACTGAACTCCCCGGATGAGCCTCGTTAACCTGCACTGAGGGCGTGTACACACCACCAGCTCTCGGTACTTGACAAGCAGTAAGTACCTACATCTGTTAGCGGTTCAAAGTGCGACCTAGCAGGCCAATCAGTGTGCATCTACAAGCATGTGCAGGGTGAAGATGGTGGAAATGCTAATCGCCAGTACACACTACGCTTTTACACGCTTTCGAGCCCTCAGGGCTGGGCCCGTCCAAGCCCGTCCGAGCCCGTCGGAGCCCGAAACGCTCTGAGAGGCCGAGAACGAGACGGATTCGCATTACACACTGCGCTTTGGTGCCCTCAGGGCTGGGCCCGTCGGAGCCCGAAACGCTCTGGGAGGCCGAGAACGAGACGGATTCGCATTACACACTGCGCTTTGGTGCCCTCAGGGCTGGGCCCGTCGGAGCCCGAAACGCTCTGGGAGGCCGAGAACGAGACGGATTCGCAATACACACTGCGCTTTGGAATCCGACGGTGTGTATTGGCTCTAGAGACAGCCAAGCCAAAAATAAAATAGCGAACGGAGAAACAAAATGAGCCGCAAAAGTCAAAACGTAATACCTTTACCACATCCTATACGTCGTTTTCTATGTCCATGTACCAGCCATCGGCAGCACGAACCAAGTATACTTACATCTGATATTTTACCGAGCACACAACCAGGGCCTTCTATACATGAAAATGTTTTGCTGCTGGGAGGCTGTGGGAAATGGCAGCGTCAATAAATAGGCGTTAGAATCTCGCTCAAGGTCAAAGCCACCTGGAGCCATTTTAGACATGCGAGCAAATCGAAACAAATACATTCAGAGGGCGCTGGCAAGATTCCTTCTCATGAAAACGAATTCAAGTCTTGAAGGTACAATGGCAAATAAGTAAAAAAAAAAACAATCAGTTCTCGTTATATCACAACCCCATATTATTATAGATTAGGATTGTATTCCGGATACTCATTTCTATTTTGAAATAACAAAACTATATTATCGTAATTATTTCAACCACTTCTGACTTCTACAATCTTCTCAAAACGCCGAGCAAAAAACACGTGAACTTATCACTTTGGCGTCGCAATAGTTCAAATCTACGCGACAAATGTGCAACAAAGCCAAGGATTGTTCATTGGTTCTGCTTAGAGAGTCTTCAGTTGGCAGAGAGCGGCCAATGAATCGCACGGACGCCATTTTTTGTCCAAATTCCTGGCTGTCACCGGGCAACTATAGGCTAAATATAGACATAAAAGGCAAAATTTCTGTGATGATAATGATTTCCTTGTGTCACATTGTTTATTCGCCATGAAATATGTATTGATTTCATCGGACGATTAATGGCGTCCAAAACGGTTTCAAGCATGTTTTCAAGCATGGTTTCAAGTATGGTTTCAACTTTCAAGCATGGTTTCAACTTTCAAGCATGGTTTCAAGCATGGTTTCAAGCATGGTTTCAACTTTCAAGCATGGTTTCAACTTTCAAGCATGGTTTCAAGCATGGTTTCAAGCATGGTTTCAACTTTCAAGCATGGTTTCAACTTTCAAGCATGGTTTCAAGCATGGTTTCAAGCATGGTTTCAAGCATGGTTTCAACTTTCAAGCATGGTTTCAAGCATGGTTTCAAGCATGGTTTCAACTTTCAAACATGGTTTCAACATTCAAGCATGGTTTCAAGCATGTTTTCAAGCATAGTTTCAACTTTCAAGCATATGGTTTCAAGCATAGTTTCAACTTTCAAGCATGTTTTCAAGCATGGTTTCAAGCACGATAATGCCCGGACGACAAGCTGGCGCAATGGCTGATTACGCGATCGGTACTCGCTGTACTCTACGAAGTACGCGCGACGTACAGAGTCGAGTACTGCCACGAGGCGCTCATGAGCATTGAGCATTACATCGCATGCACAAAGGACTTCCTGTCTTCTCGCCACGGTTCATCACCGGCGACGTGACGAAATCGACGCGGTGCTCGCTTCAAGAGTTGGTTGCCAGCACTCGAAAGAGGGATGGGGGGGGGGGGTAATAGGGGCTTTTGCCGATGTGGTTTCAGATAGAATCTCTCAATTTGCCGAAGCTGACAGGAGAAGTCATTTAACAAAGCGTACAATGGGTCGTTATGATTTTTGATGCCATTACAAGTTTTTTTGTTGTATAGTTGCATGGAAGTCAAAACCTCAAACTGTATGGGTAATAGGCAACATATTGCCTACGTCATAGCTTGCGTTTGCAGCTTATAGCAATATAAGCTACGGTTACTTATAGCTTATAGCAATGCGTTTGCCCTTTTGGTTCAGTTAGTTTTAAAATTGATAAAATATCAGTTGAGTTCCTACCTATTACAGTATAATATGTACAGGATAACTTTCGGATAAAAAAAAAAGAACTGGAAGTCGACCACATTGGTTTCAGGTGTCAGCTTACTCGAAAAAGCGTTTGAAAAATGTGTAGATATATTCCTAAACCACTTTATGTCTATCTGTGCCTATGGAATTCCATCCATAATTAAAAAGCTGGTTTGTGAACATGCCATTTAAGACTGGAATACAACGATCAAATCCATCGATTGTGTCTGTAATACGATGAGGCCGAGAACAAGAACGAGATTGCCATGGGTACCGCAAGGGACCGCCACATTGGCCAGGGTCGCTAGCGTACTGCAGTCTCAATCGACTCTGAAGTCATCCAATTATCGCGGCTATTTTTGGATCGGCACGAGATGCATTGTATAGTGAACGATTTAAATAATTGGTGTACTCTTGGTTCGCGCCAATTCGATTCAAAAATCATGCGTCGTTAGCGTCCGTCATCGTGCATTATATAAATAATAATCACATGGCAACGCAAACGATTTATGATAGTAATCATGTATATGCATTTTAATTATATAAATACATAGCGCTATAAAGTTGAGTTTGACAAAAATGTCACTGCTATAATACAATGATTGCTGTTCAAAAAATAATTACTAACTAGGGTGCGTCTTGACCACATCTGTGCACTTGAACATGACATCACACAGAAGAGCGTACATAATTTTCCTCTGCAATTATCTAAACAATTCGCAGAGAAAATGAGCAAGGAATGGCCAAGATACGAAATTAATATGTCGGCAGAATTTGACCAATGAATTGTGACAATTCCATGACAACGTCCGAGGCTGTTAGTCAGAGTGCTAGGCCATCATTTCATCTAGACTTGTAACATGTGTGCCACACACTAGCTGGCCAGCAATTAATTCGTCAAGAAGTCTGCCAAACTAATTACTCGCTAGTTAGTAGGGAAGGCAACTGATAGTTGGCAACTATCTGATGCTCCGGAGGATAACATCGTTACCCATGGATATTGTTTGAGAGTCGGAAACAATGGAACAGCAATTACATAATAATTCGGTATGCAAATCTCTCTTTAACTGCAGATAGAATTTATGCACACTACAAAGGACTTGATGAAAATTTAAACGCTGGAAGATTAAAACTTTATGTGGAGGAGCAACATGCGTCGAAATTAGCAGATGTGTTTCGAACATTAAAAGAGGGACAGCATTGCGGCCATCTCCGTAAATATTTTGCAATATACATGAAATTACTCGACATTCCACGATAGATGTTTCAGCCAGCAGCCTCCCACATGTTAGCGGCACATTTCGGCTGTTAATTATATTTTAATTGAAACATCACGCTTAGTTAATATCACGTGACAGCAAAAATTGACGGTCAAACATAACAGATAGCCACGCACATAATTCTTCTAGATTCGGAGCGCTCACTAATCTAGATTTGAAATCCAAATCGCCGTCCTTCGCGCCACGTTTTAACGGTCACGCACATTCGAAACTTATCGACGTCCACACGTAGCGATAGTTGAAATAATCGCAGTTCCTGTATGTCCTTATAGACGGAGCGCTTCGGCAGTGTTCAATGTCATCACGGCTCATCGAAGTTACGCACGACTCGCTAAAGTCAGATCCGACCAGAGAAGATTCAATGCGCCCGGCTTGTGCCTAAAATATTTCCATCCCCGCACGCCAGGGACGAAGCTAGGGGGTGCCCAGGGGGGGCCGCGGCCCCCGGGGAAAAATACTCTGTCACCCCACTGCCCCCCGTCGAACGAAAGTAAAATTACACACGAATTATAGAACTGAATTGCTTTGAAATCTGAATTTTTAGAATTTTTTTTATTTTCATAATGCTTGTCATAACTGCAGAAAAGCTTTGAATTCTTTTCATTTCTGTGGGAATACGTGAACCTCGGCTCAGGCTGTGACGTCAATCTTAACAATTTGCTTAGAAGGCATAAATATAATATCAATGAAACTTGTATAATCAGGAATTCCGAGAGAAAAGTAAGTAGCGCTTAAACGACGAATGTCCCCCCCCCCCCCCCACCCACCCACCAACTGCTCGAAAAAAAGTCGTGCGTGCCACCCCATGAAAATGTGGGGCTACCCTTGGCCGCCCCCAGGAAAAATTCCTGGCGTCGTCACTGCCGCACGTAGCCAAAAGGAAGAAGGTTCTACTTCTGTGGTGATTCCAGGACCGACATTCAGACGGAAAAACTAGTATACTTGGTTACACCTTTTATATATTTTAGCATACTTGGTTATTGGACCTGTGAGCGGGAACCGACAACTCGTCTTCTCCGATCGGATCCGACTTTAGCTGCACGTTTCTCCGAAGACGCGTTGGTAGCGAGCGCGGCAAAGGAGTCGCCGCTCGCCGAGAGCTACGTAATTGTGACAATTACGCGATCTCCAAGCGCGGTCATGAGGCGGCCGCGAAGGCTAAGTACACGGTACCGAGCTGGCGGAAGGCGCACGTACGAGCAACTGTACACTGACAGGCGGACGCGAACGCGGCGCGTCGCATCGTGGTGATGTCTGACTGCAAATGCGCTCGACTCGGCTGGCATTCCGAGTGCGTTGCGTTTTAGCTCTTGAGCAAATGAGCGAAGCTGTGTTTTCTGACAAATCTGCGACTCTTCGTACATCGAATGTCTATACGTTTACCTAGTCTTACCAGTCAGTACTAGTTAAAAAAAAAACTATGCAAACTGAGTTTTAAATGCTAAACATCGTTTAGTAGCCTTTATTTTACTTCGGATTCGTTTCATACAATTTTATTTAGTTTCGTTAGTGCTGTTCTATTTTTACTCGCTTATGTATTGCATTGTGTTTTCGTTGCTTTGTTTTGATTATGCTGTGTATATACTTTTTCTGTTTCATTATCAAGGCTTACAGCGCAACTGTTTATTGTTTAGTCATTCAGATGCCGAAAATCTCCAATACGACCTCTCTATGTTTTCCGGAGTATTATCAAACTTCTCGGAATGATTTAATTAGGGAATGCCTCTAGTGTTTCGATGTCAGGTTATCGGTCATAGTCGCTCGACTCAGCGGCGTAACGCGACTTGACGGCAAGCCACGAAAACATGCGCACTGCGGGGCCGACCGAGCGACCACGCGACCGCCGGGACACTCAAGGTCACTCGCGGCGAGACCGTATTTTATGCGCCCGGCGGGGCCAATATTTCAAACGCACGGGCAAATGCTTGCTGTGTGGACGCCGTTTGCGATGTGACTGGTAGGGGGTAGATATGTCAAAGCAGACCTATGCATATCATGTTAACACATCTCCAAAAATCATTCATGTTGTCCAATGTGCTGCAACACAAACTGCATTGGTGTCACTGCATTGGTGTAACTGCATTGGTGTAACTGCATTGGTGTAACTGCATTGGTGTAACTGCATTGGTGTAACTGCATTGGTGTAACTGCATTGGTGTAACTGCATTGGTGTAACTGCATTGGTGTAACTGCATTGGTGTAACTGCATTGGTGTAACTGCATTGGTGTAACTGCATTGGTGTAACTGCATTAAAAGGCAAAGTTTCACCATGTCTTTGTCACGCGACAGTGCTTCCACTCGTTGCACTTGCAATTATTTCAAATTTCTGTTGCTAATCGCGGTCACACTAACGTGTACTGACTAATGCTTTTTCCAACTTTTTCCAGCTTTTTCCACCAGTTACAACTCAGGTTTGCAAGGGGAGGTAGATTCGCTGCGCTACATGCAGCCCCTGCTACCATGAGGTAATTGACTAAAATACCACTTGAACTATAGTGGCCGGAAAAGTTGGTGCTATCGGGGCATAATATGCAGCCACAACTTTTCCTAACAACGATGCGACTTCGAGGTATATACACCGTGATACCATGATACCAGAGACACCGTGATACCATAGATATCGCTCATTATGTATATGTTAATCATACCGAACAAGGGCTACGCGAGAATCTTTTTATGCTAGTAACAGCAGTTGTATCGATATCCCTTGGTTGCATGACCTATATAAGATGTGTGGGTTTGTAAACTGTAATTCGTGGTTGTAGTGTTAACTCATCGATTATCTATAAGTTATGGCGAGTTTAGATTCTTTATTTTGTTTTGCTAGTCGGATTTATAACACGATTTAGTTGCGACATTCCATGTTTCAAATGTTTCAGATGGTCAGTTTTGAAAATGGAAAACTTATCTGCAACGGAACCTGGATGATACTCAAATAACGGTTCCAATCAGCGCAATGTGGAAGTGTTTTATTATTCTTCGATAAACGAAAATGATTTTATACATACCTTTTTCAAAGAAAATCAATCCTCAATTAAAAGAATCTACCTACCTAAATGTTTAAGGAAAATCATCACCATTTCTGTCACCATAATCAAAAGTACTCCCGAAATGCACCTGCAATCTTAAACACAATCAGACCCTTCAAAATATAACTTTTAACAATTGCTCTGGCACACCCAAAAATAATAAGTGTTCAGTAGACTGTGGGAAAAAGCGAACTAAAAATACTGCAACAAAGGCATCCGTTAAAAATGACACACAATCTCCCACCCGCTTCATAGTTTATACACAAACCCAAAAAATCGCCAAAAAATAAGACACCAACCTAAACCTTCGACCTATCACCACCACCGTACAGCAGAGCTACACCGTCGCCCAATTACCGTCACCCAATATCCCATCCATCACGGGAACAAAACACGATAAGCACACCGAACCCATCCATATCGGGTACTACACAATTAATTACTCTCTCCGCACAAACGCCGTCACAATGCCTAATTGAATCATCCCCCAGCATAATAGAGGCACTGATACGACACTATCACAACAGGCCGCCTCAGTTCCGGCTGCCAAGCAGACGAGAATCATTCGCGAACCGGACCAGTTACAGAAACGTGAGATTGTGTGCTGTAGCTCAACACGAGAGCAAAGCCCCACGCGATTGACTCAAACATGGCAAAGGGGTAGAGGGCAGCACACAAGATACGCAATTACTCTGTCGTAGTGTTGGATACACACGAAGGGATGCGGAAGGGTGAAAATGACAGGGCGGTTTAGTCGGGCTGTTATGTGCCGAACCCTACACACAAAGGAAGCCTTGTGTGTGATGAGACTTTAGACAAGATTCAATCAATGTGCTGGGGCTTTCTGTTGTGCGGATTATCTTCTTGTGTAGATATTTGTCTTGTGGAGATGAAAGACTTAGGTTATGTGCGCGAGAGATTGGATCAGATTTCGGAAGTGATTTGAGTAAAAAGGGAATCATTGTCGCTCGTGGGTGGGGCTGCCGTGGCGCGGGGGGGGGGGGGGGATTGAATGATAGATAATGTGTTAACAACTGTGTGAGGATTATGCGTGGGTGGGATATGAGGAAGTGGGTGCGTGGGACGTGTGAAATTGTGTCGAGAGTAGCGCGGCTGCGGGATGAGTGGAGATATTTGATATTATTCCGTGATGTGGGAACGCTTTGTGCGCGGTGCTGTCTGTGAGACTTTCGGGGTGCCGCGGCCCTCGAGTGACGGTGGAAATTGACAAAAAATGCACGCGGCAAAGGAACGGCGCCGGGTGAAACGTGATTCGCGGCCGGCTCGAGATGTGGGCTCGACGGTCCCGCCGCTGCCGTGCTGGAGTTTCAACGAATGGGTGCAAGTCTTTGATGTTACGCTGCGGCAACATATTTTGAAAGACGGTTTTGATTTTTCAATAAACGCACACAAAAATGGCGAAATAAAAAAAATAACTCGATGGAAGCAAGGGGTTAGTAATGGACGTTCAAGTTTAAAGCGACATTCGCGAATAATGTGCAGTATTCATTGAATGTGCAAAGGTTTGTATAAAGTGCAGTGTAACTGGCATGATTGGTATGACTGAGCTAAATGCAGGCCGTAGAGGTATGTTTACCCCATGAGCAACAACCTACAAGTGATTACATTCCAACGCTTCCTTCCCTGTTCAAATATGCGGGCAGGCTTCGGAGAACGGCTGACCGCAAGATCCTCAAAGGGGAGATGACGTCTTCTTGAGTAAAGACACAGACTCCGCTCTCAAAGGCTTATTCGAAGTTATAATTATGCACAAATTGAACAGTGACTCTCGAGAAAGAAAGTCCAAGTTGTAATAATTGTGATGACAATTGCCCAAATTTAGACCGAATGTGCTCCTATTTAATGAACTGATTGATATTAAAGGATTGCAAGGCCAACCAAATGGACAAGTAATTAGAAGAGAAAATCAAGTGTTACGCTTCGAGCCATCAACTCTTGTCAAAGTATATGGTCAAAATTTGAAAATTAAGGATTGCAAGGCCAACCAAATGGACAAGTAATTAGAAGCGAAAATCAAGTGTTACGCGTCTAGCCATAAACTCTTGTCAAAGTATATGATCCAAATTTGAAAATTATGGCGCGTATCACGGCAGATAGACTAAATACCTTCATAAAAGTCAACCCGTCTGTGCTGTGCTAACACATATAGCTGCTCGTCTACCGCTTAGCTTCAAACGCGAACGCGGATAATCCAGTTGGAATCGAATTACTCGCCGAGCCGTCAAACAAAAGAATGCCTGCATGCACATCGAGTCGATTTCCAACGAGCCCAAAGCGCTGGTCGAGCATCGCATCTTCGCCGCAGAACAAACCGATCCCGTAACAATCACAAACACCACTCGGCGCTGACAATATAATTAAAGTCGGCGATGACCAACAACCTGGATATTAACACTTCGGAATGGCTTTATAAACATTTCGCTTTCTACGTCCTTCCTTCCCGTTCCGTCAATCGTCGTCTCCTCCCTTCATTAACGTTAATAATTCCTAGAGTTTGCTGAGCCCGAGCTGTCCTCTTCTAATCTAGTTTCGCAAGCATCAAAAACCCGAGCACAGAATCGTTGAAGTCTGGCAAAGACCCCCAGGACGCAGTCGAGAATAATTCGGTCTCCGCCAGTGAAGTTGGATCACTTTATATCATCATGGAGAGTTCCTCATTGTCGGCGGCAAGTTTAATTGCTCTTCTCGTCGACTTGTTTTCTTCATTAACCACACGCATCTAGTCGGGTAATTACCCTATATTTACACAGCGCCAGATGTTACGTCAGTCTGTACCTAGGCGAGATCTGCATGTGTGCACTGTGTGTGGTGGCTGGGGTAGAGGGTCAGGGGACATGCAAAGTTTTGGGCCTTCCACTTGTTACGACCGCCTCCGCGGGGATCTTTGAAGACGGCATCTGGTGGAACGGCAATAGAAACCATCCTTGGACCAGAGTTCTGAAGGACTTTTATCAAATTTGGTATCCGAAATATAGGATTGCGCCGTCCCCGTAGTTTGTTTTTGGCGGCGGTTTCATTTGTATTGATCTGACAAATGGGTTCAAAATGGAAATGTCATACATTTTAATACGTTCACTCGCGAATACGAAAATAAGAATTTTCAAAAAACTATTTCAAACTGGGTTTTGAATCAGTGAGACTTATAATTAGCATTCAAATCTCCTGTTTGAAATGTTTTTTTTGAAAACTGTTCTAAAGATATAGGACAAGCAGACATGAGACTTAGAAAAGTAACAAAATAAGAATTTGCCTGCAATTTCTGTGTATTAGTATTCGGACCTGAAGGTTGAGTTAGATTTTACTAGAAGCCATTTGTAATAAGAAACGCACCCGACAAACCTTCGAAAAACCTATTAATACGTAATTTCCTACAAATATGCAATTTCCATATCAGCTGGTAATATGGTCAGGGCTGCCGTGACGTAATAGAGCATAACAAAACATCGTATAATGACCATAAACAAAATAAAAAGTAATGTGACCATGTTTAAATGTGCATTTTTGCTGGTGAAAAACGTGACAGTGGCTATTATAATGAATTGTAACATGCTTGGAGTAAAAAACCAACTAATTGCGCGGCTGTTGGTAAAATCTGTTGCACTAGCAAATACATGTGCTCGCTGCGTATATTAAGTCAAACCAAAGAAAGGGAAATGTGCACTGCAGATGTCATTAAATGTGCAGCAGGCAAACTATTGTTAGCTCTCACAAGCTGGCATATTTAGCCAAAGTTTAACGAGTGTCGCTATTCTGCATTTCATCCCAGAAATGAGAGTGGCTTTGCATCTTCCGAGAGGACCCACTGCTGCTAAAAATCAGACACGAGTTTCAAAAGTGCCCATAGAGCCTTTTGTCCACCCCCAGACATGAGTTGTAAGTTTTGAAACTCTCCGCTTGTGTCTAGCAGCAGTGGGTCCTCTTAGCAAGTTCACTCTCAAACAGTATGTTCCGCGACAAATGGAGTATAGGAATGTACACATAAAATTTCTGGTGATCCGTTAGATTCGGTTCTGAGTTCTGACACATCACATGCTCGAACCGGGATGGAAAATGTGTGCCGCATCTTTTTCGGAGTGCACTGGTCATAAAACAGTGTCTATATTGTTAGTACGTTTCTGAATGCAGCTTCGCTAAAGTCGAGTCATGCTCAGGTGCGAGTTAAGCCCGACACACTCAGACAAGCACTCGCTTGCAGTGAATGTAAATTAGTACCTTTCTTGCGATTCCAATTAAAACTTTATATAAACGAGGTTTATTAGTGTGGTGCAAATAAAACAAGACATTCGGAAGTTGTTTTGTGTTTGTCCGCTGACCGACTTTTCAGATCAATTAATTTCCACGTTACCAAACTAATTTATAGCACATTATTCCATGCAAGGCATCAAAAACACATTGGGCCTTTCTTTTTATCATTTTGTTAAGAACCTGAAAATAAAATATTGAAAATGCCCAATAGTTCCGCTGCCAAAACAATGTGCAAAGCCTCTAATTACATGCCAAACATCAAGCATTACAGTTGTACTTACTCCGTTACAGTTGCAGTTTACAGTTTACAGTTAGGTTGCAGTTACTACGTGTTATTCTAAAATATATCTGAGAAATCAAGTGAGCGCCACAAAGAACCCAAAATCAGAATCGCGACCTTAAATTTCTTCCCAATGACGTTCAACTCGGATCAAATCCGAACAGGAACTAATAAAATCTTGGCCATAAGCCATAATATTTATCAGCGCACCAGGTATAAGAAAGGTAATATTTATAGCGACTCCTAAAACCGAAGAAAACCAACACATTTACGATCCGAATTTCAACAAGATACTGTGGTCGTTCCTGGATTGTGATGACTAACACTCAAAACGTATGTAAACCGCCAAACGGTCACGACACTGCATTGATATTAAAGCAAACGTGTACATTACTTGAACGGAGATATAGCTCAAAATACTCAGCCATATAAGCAACAAGGATATCCATTAACAATACATCATTAACATGTCTGCATAAATTCTATTACGAATCGCACAGCCTCGTCGCTAATAACCCTTGTGAGCACCGCTCAAGACAAAGATCCCCGGAGATCAAGTCTCAAGTCCCGTCTCCTTTGATCCTGAAAAGCAATAATGGACGCACACACACACGTCTTAGAGACGTATACAGCATCCGAGACCGAGGCCCTGTCCTGAGCGGATTCAGCGACCGGAAGTGGATCCTTGCTAGCGTCCGCTTGAGGGGATTGCCGATGTCAAAGCGGAGGGCAAAGGCTGGCTCAAGTGACATGTCAAGCGAGTGGGTAATGGTAACCGCTTTCTGTCTGCAGTGTGAGAGACGCGAAGATTTTGGTCGAACGGTCGCGCGCGTTCGGTGCTCCGGCGGAGAGATCGAGTGAAGCTGGCCGGATTGAGTTGTCGAAATGCGCGTCGGGTTTTGTTGCAGTTTCGTTCGGTCAGACAGGTCCGAGATTCGGTGTACCTTCGACCATTGCTAGCCGGGATACGCAACTAGCTCAACGCTGTATGTATCCCATGCAACCTTCGACCATTGCTAGCCGGGATACGCAACTAGCTCAACGCTGTATGTATCCCGTGCAACCTTCGACCATTGCTAGCCGGGATACGCAACTAGCTCAACGCTGTATGTATCCCATGCAACCTTCGACCATTGCTAGCCGGGATACGCAACTAGCTCAACGCTGTATGTATCCCATGCAACCTTCGACCATTGCTAGCCGGGATACGCAACTAGCTCAACGCTGTATGTATCCCATGCAACCTTCGACCATTGCTAGCCGGGATACGCAACTAGCTCAACGCTGTATGTATCCCATGCAACCTTCGACCATTGCTAGCCGGGATACGCAACTAGCTCAACGCTGTATGTATCCCGTGCAACCTTCGACCATTGCTAGCCGGGATACGCAACTAGCTCAACGCTGTATGTATCCCATGCAACCTTCGACCATTGCTAGCCGGGATACGCAACTAGCTCAACGCTGTATGTATCCCGTGCAACCTTCGACCATTGCTAGCCGGGATACGCAACTAGCTCAGCGCTGTATGTATCCCGTGCAACCTTCGACCATTGCTAGCCGGGATACGCAACTAGCTCAGCGCTGTATGTATCCCATGCAACCTTCGACCATTGCTAGCCGGGATACGCAACTAGCTCAGCGCTGTATGTATCCCATGCAACCTTCGACCATTGCTAGCCGGGATACGCAACTAGCTCAACGCTGTATGTATCCCGTGCAACCTTCGACCATGGCTAGCCGGGATACGCAACTAGCTCAACGCTGTATGTATCCCATGCAACCTTCGACCATTGCTAGCCGGGATACGCAACTAGCTCAACGCTGTATGTATCCCATGCAACCTTCGACCATTGCTAGCCGGGATACGCAACTAGCTCAACGCTGTATGTATCCCATGCAACCTTCGACCATTGCTAGCCGGGATACGCAACTAGCTCAACGCTGTATGTATCCCGTGCAACCTTCGACCATTGCTAGCCGGGATACGCAACTAGCTCAACGCTGTATGTATCCCATGCAACCTTCGACCATTGCTAGCCGGGATACGCAACTAGCTCAACGCTGTATGTATCCCAAGCAACCTTCGACCATTGCTAGCCGGGATACGCAACTAGCTCAACGCTGTATGTATCCCAAGCAACCTTCGACCATTGCTAGCCGGGATACGCAACTAGCTCAACGCTGTATGTATCCCGTGCAACGTTAAAGTATAGGCGTTACCAGCTGTGATCATCGGTCAGATCAACTCTATAACCATGATTATGTCGTTATGTATTGCTATTTAAAAGATTAAACATTTACTAGTACATTCTAAATAAGTAAATTGAATTTTAGAAGTAGCTAAATAACCCCCTAAACAAACATGTTGAACGCAGTGAGAGCTGGCACGGCATGCTAGTTGCCTATCCCGTACCGGAGCAGTGAGAGCTGGCACGGCACCCTAGTTGCCTATCCCGTACCGGAGCAGTGATCGAAGGGTATACACTTCGAAATATCCACCTTGGTGTGCACAGTGTTCCGCATAATATTAAAAGCAAACAGATTAGCATTGTCACAAAATGCATGTGCTAGCATCAAAGCCAACAAGTGTATATATATATATACGTATTACCTTTATAGGTGTATAGTTGATATAAATAAGATCATTTCCAAAATCAGGACTTTTCTCAAAACTCGCGGCAACCGATTGACCACTTTGGCTAAACGATTTTCGTTTTTCAAAATCAAGCAGATCACAAAACACGAAGGCAAAAAGTTTTTTTCACGAAACAAAATGACCGAGCGTTTCATTTTTGAGGTCGCCTTGTCGTTTTCAGTTTCATAGTTACCCTTAACATTAAAAAAGTATATATATACGTTTTGGTTTGTTCTTATAAGATTAAATAACCAGCTACCAATATTCCAAGCGTGAATGCTTTCATTCCGTGTTCAAACAAACAACAGAAATCCCGTGGTTTCAGCCCGAGATCCCCCCCCCCCCCCCCCCCCCGCCCCCGCCACACATGGGCACGCCGGCCCAGGGTTCGATCCCAGGGGAGGCGAAACGCCGACGCCGACAACTGACTTATTTAGTGCCACTGATATGAAATACTCTGCCCCGACCAGGGGCACGGCACGTAGCAATCAAAAATAATGATACCAAAACTCTCGTCCCGTACCTCTCCATATATGTGGTCATTGTTATTACTTATTACAGCACCATGACGCATTGAACTGTATGAATCTTTGAAACGCGGTTGTGCAAAAGACGGGCGTGTTTCCTCTTCGATTGGAACGATGCCGCGGTCGGCGCAAAGTGCGGCATTATGCGCTCACTTTTCTGAATCAATTGCGATGAACTAGATCGCGACGGTAAACGGAATAATTTGGGATACACAATGAGAGGTTGCGGTATGCACGACTGGTGCACCTATATACTAGCGCTGTGATTTCGTTGCTGCACCTGCAACCTTCACTTTTGTACAGCCGAGAAAATCGATGTTGGACGGGTAATGTGGGCACGTAGACGCGAAAAGCAATTGGGCGTGATTTCGAAAAAGTATAAACGCTTCAGGAGGACTTACGGACTGTACACGTACTCCTTTGATATTAATATTCATTTGGAAACCAGGTTTCATAATCCCATTGAGTGCTTGCGTCTGATCTGAAGAGTAAACAGTAATATAGGTATAGAGCAGACTCCTGGTTCAGTAGCGATTATGAGTGTAGGTGGTGTAGGTACGTTGGACTTAATATAATTTTGTAGATATTGTAATATTTTATTGATTTTATTGATTTATAGCCCAATTTTTTTTTAATTGTCGCGACACATCAAGAACCCTATAAAACGGTAACGAATCACAACGCTTAAAAGTAAAATCCCGTCCCGCCAAAATGACCGTGCAGACTTCACCGACGCCAAACCGGCGCGAAAACCTCGCGTATCACCGCCGAAAAAGGAGCCGCAAAAACCAAACACCCGACCGCGTGACCCCTGCAATATCGAATCGACCGCCAAGCCGAATGCAACTCATCATACCCGACCCGACCCGACCCGTTCGCGCCACTCCATCTTTAATTTCTCACGCGCGTCACATTCTTACCAAGATTGCTCTCAAACAATTTATCTTGTCGCGTCGCGGCGTCACCGCGGGGGGGGGGGGGGGGGGGGGCGGGGGGGGGCGCACAGTTGATGAAGTGTTTGATTACTCCAAGATCCAAAGCGAGGAAGCACATGGGGGGTGGGGTGTGTGAATGTGCCCCGGGGGCACGGGGCACGGGGCACGGGGGAGGGGGCTGCCACCCTCCTGGTGTTGATACAATCACCAGCTGACGAGGGCGCGAGACGGGGTGGCTCGTGTGCCGGCGGCGGGGTTCGATCGCGGCACCCTGCTCGGGTTTTCGGGGCGCTCATCTGCACGGGGAGATATGCGTGCGTCGTGCGAATGGCACAATGGATCCGCTGGGGCGATGATCGGGGTGCGTAGAGATGCGTGACGATTTCGCGTCTTTTCGGTGCGTGGCATCGTGGGTATACCTGCCACATCTGTTCTCGTGCATGGACACAAAAAGAGAGTATGGCAATTTTGGAATGGCCAAGTTGTTCGAAGAGCAACGACGAGAAAATTGCGATGTAGTTGACGAATGCTCTGTTGCGAATTGTGATGGACTTTCGGTCCTCAGAATGACCTTGGACGACATGATGTCGGCGTTGGTGCCGACATCTTCAGGACTGTGACTCTCGATTTTGCTAAAACATCCGCCAAGTGTGTTTTGATGTTCCATGGAAATGGTTGGTTGAACAAGGGCTCCGTTCACGGAAAGTTACATTTGGATTTCTTTCAAGGTCATTGAGATGCAGGTGAAATGTGTGTAGTCGAAATTATTTAGTCAATTTTATTGTGAAGCCATCGAATTATGCTGGGCGTCTATAAACACACTGTACAACGCCGGTCCCAAGTTTGCGTTGTCTTCCTAGCCCCCCAGGCCCCTTGGAAAGGCTGCACTAAGATCGAGTTCCGTTGTTCAAGGCCACGTGCCGGCACCGGGTCTCCGTCCCTCCCTTCGAGGCTCGGCAAGGTTCATTGTTATCCTCGTCATCAAAGACGTCGTTAACCCACGGCCACACGGAGACCGATGTCATGTGATTGCGCGTCGTTAAACACCACAAATAAAATAAACCTGACTATCTAGATCTTTCCGAAATTGAGTGACCTTTAAAATTAAACCTTCCAGTTGAGCAAGTACGAGCATTATAGTTTTCCTGTTATTGACAAACGACATATTATTTTGCTATGACACTTTTTAAGTGTCTTTTTACAGGCCAACAACATTATTACTTGACTAAGTACATGCAAGTACACTCTATTTTACTACAAGAAAATGACCAGTATATAATCGGAATATAAGCTATTTCAAAATTAGTAATATTCGAATGTTTATACCACGTTGCAATTTAGTTGATTGAAATGCGAGATGGTTGTACAACACACAGCCTGGTATACAGTTCCTTTACGTGACAGAGATACGATCCTCAGAAGACGTATATATGTCTTGTGGATACGTATGTGAATTCCCGGGCGAGAATCTATACATCCGATCCTTGTCCTCGAAATGTTAATGTTACTCGCTAATCCTGTTAATCCACGCCAGTATCAAAATACATTAGGGGGCTAATTGAATAGCTGAGAGCTCCATTACATACCAATGTAACGCACCTACATCTACCTTTGCTTTTCGGTGTAGGCTCCTAATGGCTTCGTGTATCGTTGCAAATAACTGGGGCTGAAGCACTACTACCTACCGTGCTTTCGTCTGAATATCAGCACTGCACTGGCTACGCCTTGTATTGAGAAAACGAAATTCCATTCCCATTCAATTTGCGTGTGCCTGTGAAATTGGTGGATTTTTTTTTGCGACACGCGCAGTTGGTTTAATATATACGACTTCTTGAAAAACGACCAGCCCAGTATGAGAAGACAAAATTCAATTATGAATTTCATGAACGCGTGGGTAAGAAATTATCAAAGCAATACTAACAGAATCAATAGAAGCACTTTAAAGTTTAGATGTTTAAATTAAGGCGATAGTAAGGTAAGGTAAGGTAAGGTAAGGTAGGTAAGGTTATACGTTGTGCATCTCCATCTACGTTCCAGAGTGTGATTTCTTGCATTACTTACTTTTGAAAATAACTAATTTTTGCCGAAATTAATAGTAATTAAAAGTAATTACCCATAGCAGGCAAAATCGCGTACTTTTTAAAGTCATGTCCAGCATGATTTGCAGCGACTGGTTTACGATTTACATTCAAGAAAGCCGCGATCCGTACAGCGGTGCAGCATGCAATCAGCTTATCGCCAATAAAGTTTTGTCATTTTGGAATCGAGACCTGGGGCGCCATGGACGTGCCCACGACCACCAAATCCCCCCCCCCCCCCACACACACCCCCAGCCCACCGACCCATTTGCCCCCGTTGCCCCGCAATTTGCCGGGACAGTCTCCAAAAGCCTTGCACACTCAAACATTTCGCTTGCGTCCGTGCGACGCTTGACTCACGACTCACCACTCTCCACTCGCAAGCGACTCAAAGCCGACAGCGGCAAACGACATGGACGGCTCGTCTGGCTCGGATATAGGTGCAGAATAAAAATCGTTTCTTTAATTCTAAGGAAAAAACCCGTTTTACTCGAAGAACTAGAGCGATTTGCATCTGCCAAAAGGACCCACTGCTGCTAGACACGAGTTAAGCGCTTCGAAACTTACAACACCCGCCTTGAGGTGGACAAAAGGTGGACAAAGGTGGACAAAAGGTGGACAAAATGTGGACAAAGGTGGACAAAAGGCTTTATGGGCAAATTTGAAACTCCTATACTCGTATAACTCTTAGCTCGTGTATAGCACCAATGGGTCCTCTTGGTAGATGCAAATCCATTCTCCTTCTTAGGGTGAAATTGAGTATAGCACAGTTGTATCTATATATGGTATAGATGTAAACCTTTGCGAAAAAAAGGTCGGACGGTAAAAAAAGGGTGCACCCATGAATAGTGCATTGCATCTTTAAATATTTAATCCAATTTAAGGGGACTTGAGAGCTTAAGTCCAGGCGCTGGCGTAAAACATTTATTGCGCCGTGAAAGAGGGTGGTGCGCTCTGCGCCGGCAGGAAAGCTACCCCGAGGGTGCACACTGTATAGCTGAGCGCGGGACGTCTTAAATTGCTCTTGTACTAGCTTGCAGCGACGATGTGTAGGTACTAGGTAGGGTACATGCCTGGGGGAGTGGGGACTCAAGTTAGCCTACTTTTGTGACAGTGCTGCAATAACTTGCAGAGTTTATACGGAGAAGGGTTGGATGTATAGTTGCAGACTGTATGGGGGCAAGGATCGTAGACATAGAGATACAAGCACATACAAGTTTCGACCCTTATTTTATGATTGAAAAGGTATAGAAGCGTTTATAATATATAAGCAGTGGTTGGACCGAAAGTTGATTTGACCAAGGGGTGTGATTTTCTAACTTTTGCGGAACTTCTTTTATCATCCGTTTTCTTTTCACGTATCAATTTTGAAGTATTTACTATCTAGGCAGTGAAAACGAAGTATGAGTAATTTCTGTGAGGTACTAGGTACTCGGCAAAAAACTATATACGCAATCGTCTGCCCAAAACGTTAATCCACACACTACAGGCTCATCGACACTATTAGATGGTAATTGTAATTAAATAACGTTGGCCATGGTTGGTATCGATTCTCATTGCATATATAATCCCTTTTTAGATATTTAATTGAAACTGAGCACGAAAGACACTTTAGGTACCAAAGTCGGAAAGAACTGTTATACTGCTACACAGTCCTGTCATGCAACGCCCATTAGGGTGTATTAAAATTCAAATGGAGCCTTCATTTTCTCCAGCACAAACGGCCAAATAGCTATAGATGTATGCTCATCCCGGCTCAACGAATTAGTCCAGCTGTTTTTATACCACTCAAGTGTCCGAATCGATCGACTCGTGAATCGAAAGGGTTGGCCAATAAAACATACCTACCACCTTTTGTGATGCACTTTAGTATATGACTCACGAACAGCTGTCGGCGAAAAATCGTAAATTAACCGTCAAAACCTATTGTTCGAATATTATTGTAATTAATCACACCGGTCGAACAATGAAGCAGAGAATGGAGGGCGATGGTTTTAAATTGTATTACCAACGACATTATATCTATTGCAGTGTTTGTTTCATGTGTGCTTATCAGCAATTCATTTTCAAGTATGTCCGTACAGAAATTACAAAATGTAAAATGTTTCTTCTTCCGTTTTTGGTTTCTCGTCGGAACAGTTTATGATGGATGGCGTCATGAGATGAACTTTATGTACCACCTAGAATCGATTTTCGGTGTTAGAATATGGCTCATGGTTGGCCGGGGCACTTTTGACCTGGCATTCTACGACGATGAGCCTCACTCTATTTTTAAAAGTCGCGTCAAGTGCAATTCCTTGAGTGCATCAATTATACTTGATTACCAAATTCCAGTTCGTTGTTGCAGAGAGAAGAATTCCTTAGCAGGGCCTGAATTGTTGTGTGCCTATCTCAAATGACATCTCAAACGACGTTAGAAGAGACTAATACGATACGAGTCTGAATCCAAGTCTACGTCGACTGGACTTGGGAAATTACTCATTGTTTGTATCATCAAAAGGACTCGACAATCAGGTGCTTAGATTTCTTTAGTAGAACAACAACATTAATTTTTATCTTTCGTCAAAGCAACCGGAGCAATACGGCTGAACATTAAGACTCTTCACAAGCCAACTATTTTCATATCAGTACCAAAAATCAAATGGATATCACTGCCACCGAAGTCAAAGAACATCAGAGGCGTGATTTCGGTGTCTGACATCCGTCAGACAGTCATTTCAATGTTGTTCGTCGCGTAAGTGGAGAGTTCATTTGGAGCAATGTGTCACACGTATAGGCTAGGTAGCCAAATAAGGTATTTAACACTGCAATAGCCAGGTTTTTATCGAGGTAGGTTGTAGTGTGGTGTTGCGTTATGCGCGAGTGTCAAGAAAAAACGAGGTAGCCCAGTAAATGAGAGAGCCACAATTCTTGACCTCAATCGCTAGGTAAAGGAACGCTGCTTTAGTTTTTTTTTTATAGGAATTATTTGTAATTTCTCAGTGGTATCAAGTTCGTTCGGTATGTCAATGGCTAAAAGTGGCTGGCCGCAAGGTTGCTTAAACATTAAATTACTTCAGCAGACATGAAGATATTATTGTTCGAAAAAAACTGGATGTAACCACTACAATATTCTATAAGCTCGTACTTTGTTCCAAGAAGAATACAAGACTCAACATACAAAAACAAACACAGCATAGGTACGTGTGGATGAACGACAACATACAAGACACGAAATTAGGGGTGTTCACTGTTACCATAAAAATAAGCCGGTTTTGTTCTATATCGGTGGTATTTTCGTTTCGATTGCAGAAGCAGTTTACTGACATCACTTCAGGAAGAGGCTTCATTGCTTGTTTTGATAGCACCGCGTGCGAGCACATGGCTTACTTTACGCTGACAGTAGACAATAATACGCAAGGTGATAAGTGCGTTATGTTCATTCATGAACCGCACTGTAGTGTAGGTAATAATAGCGCGAGCTACTAACGACTAGAATGTGTCTGAGTGAACGGCCTCCAGCTAAGAGGCAAGGTTAATTGATACTCGATGACCAATACCTGTAAGTATATCTGTGGGTGCCATGTGGATTGAAGCAAGCAGGTACCAATAGATGTGACTTCTAACGCGACAAAAAACTTTTAGTTACGCCATAGAATCTGACCTAGCACGAAAGTAAGATCACTAAGCGACTGAAGTTTAAAAATCGGTTCACTGAATTGCCAGACCATTAAATTAAAATATGATTTGAAATCGCGTGGGTAGCTATTGGGCAAATAAGTACCTGTAGCTTTCGGTTCAGGTACCGGAGTTTATGAATGTTGCCAAGTACCCATGCTTTCTTTTCAGGAAAATGCTTCTCTAAAACGATTGGTTGATTAGAAATGGCATTCAATTTGAGATAGCACCATTTGTCATTCTCTTCAATCGGCGGTGTAGAATAATTTCAAATTTAAATTTAAATTACAGAGTAGATCTAACGAACATACCATCTTTCGGAGGTTTCGTAGACGGATTACTCGAGTTCTTTTCCACTTGGTAGTTCATAATTAACACAGATCAACACTGGGAATAACACTGTAACAATTTCACCCGCTTAAAATATTCATCACTGTCAATAAAGCATCGCTATTAAATGATTAACACCGAGAGCTCACACGGACGACACTGCTGTCGCCATTGTTCAATCACTACACTGCTGAGCCAATGTGCTGCTGGCTGCATGCCTGTCTCCTTGGCAGCTGCTAGAGCAGTTAGCGCTAAACTGTCCGCTGCGCCATCCATGTGCCAGCCGTCCAACTAAGTTATAGCTAATATGCGCGCCAAAACTATGAGCTGAATGACAAGGAGAGAAAACTGAAAGAGTGAGGATAGTTTTTTATTGAATTACTGAATAAATTGCGAGTCAAAAGGTGTAGATAGGAACTGACTTGTTGGCTGGCTATATCAATTGATTTGAATAACGATAAGACCACAAAGCACTGGGCAAGATGTTGAAGTTTAATAAGAAAATGTGATGATGCTGATAATATAAGGAAACAAACCCAAACCCGTCAATAATGTACAGTACAATATGCGGTCTATGCCCTAACATAGAAGAGGGAAGAGAGGTGGGAAAACGGAAGTATTCCCTCGCATTGCTTGGAAACAAGGAATTCTCTGCTAAGCAAACCTAGCATTCATTGGGGCAAATGTTTGGCAAATACTGGACAAGCTTTTTCAATATAATATCATAACTTGCTTATGACTTAGCGTGTCTGTACGGACACAAAATTAAATTAAGCGTTCATCTTTTACCCAGCTGGAGTTATGCTTTATCCAGCACCACACATGGCAGGATACGTAATCGACAGCTTTTGGGTGGTGGACATTATATTGAAGACTAGCTGCAGTATCAACGACATCTAAGAGCAATCTGCGAGTTCTTCTTCGACCATCCCCCATTCTTGAAAACAGGAGGCGCCTACTGGAGCAACGAGCGCGAGGATTGGACGACCCGTGTATGCTACATCGACAACATCAACTCGGTGGACGGTTGCAGCTGCAGCTCGATGGCCAACTTCAACGAGTGGCGTTCGGTACGTCGGTTCATTGTCTACAGATAATAGAGTGCAGTCTTTGATGACGACGTCAACAAGAAAATCATCACCGAGGCTTTCACCGACACGAGCGTTATCTAACGCAAGGTGCGAAATTAGTTCAAAACACATCGATGTTGCTAAAGGGTTCTGATAAATTTCTGGCAAACAAATTATGCTCATCTATCAAAAAATATTAATCCACGTTGAGGACGTACATCAGAACAAGGAGACACTTCAAAACATTTTAAAGGACTTCGAGCATGCGTTTCATCGAATGCATGTTGAAATTTTTGATCCGGTCTCTTTTATGTAAGATATAGATATACCTACCTCGCGGAAAGTCAAGAATGCCGAAGTAGCCCAAGATCTTTACTCCAACGCCGTCCTCTCCTCAACTGATGTCGGTAGCGAGTCTCTGGAGGCCTCTGACTTCGCCCTGGCAGTAATCGGTTGTACCTACTTACAAATACTATTTATTATGCAAGGTTGGATAAAATACAATTTTTGAGAGCAAAAAGCCACGAAGGGATCAGTTGCAAACCAAACTGGAATAGCACCTAATCTTCATTTGCATCAATTTCACGTGCATCGATCTGTTGCCCTACCATCGATTCGATTCTCTTAGAATATCGTTTTGAGAACATCTTGCTTTACATCTCTATACGTATTGTATTTTCACCTGAATGCAAAATGAATCAATGAAATGCATTTTCTGCATCTTACATCTTTCATAAACACATTCCATCATTAGTTACCCTATTTCTAATGCTTATGTCTGCTTATCCTCATGGCAACAGTGCCAAAAACCCATTTCAAAACCATTTTTGTTTTAAAGCTAAGTAAAACTTGCCCATCAATATAGCTATGCAGTTTGAAAACAATATATTTTTTTATGAAGTTATATTTATTTTATTAGAGCAGATGGTAAGCCCAATTGGCTAGTCACAGCCAAACTCCTGAAAGCCAGGCTAGGAATTAGAAATAGAACATAATGTTATAATGTATGTGAACAAATAACGTGACTTGATTGATTGTTCTTGTTTGATCTTTGATTATTATTTATCACTGACTAATTGTTTAATTATTGAGTTGATTAGTATATATCATGATTATCTATATTATTTGTACCTATGTTGAACAGAAAACAAAAACAAATAAAATGAATACATACATACATACATACATACATACATACAGCACAGTTTCCACTTCTTCCACTGTGGCACATGCTTCCAACATTTCCACGCTTCTATAGTTCCCGTAATTACCAGAAATAATGGCATTGTAAAGAAACTATTAATAAATAAAAAATCTCAATTGCTAATAATGCCAGATGTGTTTATCAACATGTGCCTATTGCAAGCAACTATAAATACTATAACGCAAATAAAACTCGGATATTCTAACTCAGATGTAAATAGCATGATCTCTATAGTAAACAGCACGAAAATGTAGGTATGATCATCTCTGTAATGTATAGTGCCTTGGTCGAAAGGTTGGCGGCAGTGTGACTCAACTACCCCTACTTCTCCACTGTCAGTTTTACACTTTATTTTCGTTTTTCCTAACGCCTTGACTTTATAGTTCCCATACGCTACCAGTACAGTGTTGGACACTACAATCTCTGGTTTACACTTCAATTTATGTATGACATCCATCGGCAAGATGTTTACCTCTGAACCCGTGTCTAACTTAAATTTTACTTTAGACTCTGCCATTTCCAGAATACTATACCAGGCTTTACTCCCAGACTTGACAACTTCGGACACTATGAATTCCTCATCTTCGTTGAAGCCTTCTTCCTGCAGCTCACGAACTCGACGATTGTTGCTCCATTGTTCACTCTTCGAAGCTTTCTTCGAACGGCAGAAACTCTTGAAGTGATTCAGTCCTTGGCAGTTGTAGCATTGACGACCCCAAGCCGGACAATTCTTCTTCTCGTGAACTTTTCCACAGTTCGCACAGCTCTCTTCTGTCTTCTGGCTGCGACTGACCTCTTCTGGTTTCTTCTGAAAATATTTCCTTTTCACTGCATCCACCACGTGGTCTTGGGTTTGCATAGTTGTAAGATGTCTCTTGCAGACTTCTTCACTTCTACACAACACTATCGTTTTCTGCAATGTGATGTTTGCTTCCGTGCGCAGAAGTTTCGCTCCGATTCTGTCATCCACAATGCAGTGTATTATTCGATCGCGCACCAGCCAGTCACGTTGATCTCCGAACTCACATGATCGTGCAGTCGTTAACAATCTGCTCAAGAAAGTGTCAAATGGTTCTCCTTCTTTCTGTTTGATCTCGATGAACTCGTATCGTTCGACTACTAAATTCTTGACGGGCTCACAGTATTCTTCATACTTGGCTCGAACTGCTTCAAATTTCTCCCCATCACCTTCTATTGCAAAAGTGAAATTGTCGTACATTTCTTGAGCATCTTCTCCCAGTAAATTACGATTTAGCCGTAGCAGAAAAAAACCTACAGGAGGATTTCAATCAGGTATCGAGATGGACCCATGATAATAACCTTGTGATTAATCCCATGAAATCAAAAGTCATGCACATTTCATCACCATTCAATCGAGAGTTCAACACTCCAATAAATTAAATCTGTCACAAGCACTCATGTCTCCATGCAAATTCCGACCTGCCTCATGTAAAGTGCGTCGATGAAAACTGTAAGGACAGCTCTATCGAGAACGTTAACACTTACCTAGGACCTAGGACTTAGGAGTAACAGTAGATAGAGTATTTTCATGGAGACCCCATACTGATCTTTTAGCTAAACGCCTACGTATAAGTTCGTACCATTTCTACAAACTTAATTTCATTGTGCCGAAAGGATTGCTACGAAACATATACTGCGCCATAGCCGAATCACTTATCTTGTACTGCATTATGGTGTGGGGCCTTGCATCTAATGGACATCTGCAAAGCATAATCAAACTCCAAAATAGAACGTTAAAAATTGTATGTCCACCTCATATCCTAAAACAGGATTCAAACATTGCACACACCTATTATTGTGATTTACTGCCTTTGAAGGACCTTCTTAAATTCTGATATATATTTAAAATTTAAATATTTCTTCTGTGAAAAATATAAGATCAAATCGATGCATAATGTAAACACCCGTCTACTCAAAGTCCCGATCCACAAAAACAAATATGGATTACGTCAGCTACAAAATTATACACCTTCCCTATTTAATACCCTACCCGAGAATATCTTGGAGCTACACAAATACAGAGATATTAAATGTGAAACTAAAAAGTGGCTCTTAACTCAATTTGCATCCCAATAATCAATTTCATTACTAATTTCTCAAATTCCAAGAATCAAATTAACTGTTTTATATTTTACTACGTGTTCTATTTTATTTTAGATACCTACCTATATAATACCTATGTTACATGTTAAATATTTTGTTGTTGATATGAACTGTAATACGAATAACAATTAACAACAATCATTGTGTAGATAGGAAACGGTTACCTATTTATAAGGTTATTATAAATATATTATAAGCAACCAGCGGACAAGCCCACTAAGGGCTTCGCTGGAAAATTGAAACTGCTACTTGTAAACCATGTGTAATTATAAGAACCACAATAAAAATAAAAATAAAATATATTATACAAAAAAAAATTAATACAAAATAAGGCAATAATGCAAATATTTTATTTATTTGCTGCATGTTTTGTCTAATCAGTAATCACACTCTTTTTGAAAACATCCTAAATTACATCCACTTTTCCTTTCAAATACATTGATTACAAAGGACCACAAATAAAATAATAAGTACCTTGCTTTTAGGTAGGCCTGTTCTACCTATAACATTTATGTGGTAATTTTGTATGGTGTTAAAGATTTGCAATAACTAATCCTGGAATATATCTATGACTCGGAAAATGAAAAGGTAATACACTAAAAGAAGACCTGACAGTGTGGAATAAGCTTCCGTAGTTCCTTCCTTTCTTCACATGTGAAATCGTTACTATCGACACACAGTTCTTCAAGAAGCTTGCATGCCACCAGATCGCTGAAAAGAGAAAAGGATT
The DNA here is from genome assembly GCA_921293005.1 of Nemoura dubitans. NCBI lineage: Eukaryota > Metazoa > Arthropoda > Insecta > Plecoptera > Nemouridae > Nemoura > Nemoura dubitans. The sequence continues at coordinate 6,306,810 of OV121076.1, forward strand.
TGAAATAAAACAAAAGCAACAATGTTGTAGGTACCTACAGAAAGGGGCAAACTAAATGGACTGCAGTTTTGTGAAAGGAAACTACCACAGATATCCAATTCATAAAAACATTTGCAGAATAAATGCAGACCCAGTGTCTCTGTTTGATATTTATTTAAACTAAAATGTTTGCACACAAGCAAGAACAACAAAGTTAAATAAATAAGAAGTTAAATCGAGTTTAAATCAAGTTTAAATAAATAAGAAGTAAAATAAATCAAAGTTAAGTAAATAAATGCAAACTTAATAAAAACCTCGTGAACAATAATATCAAAAATTGCTAGAATAAAAGGAAACATTATTTTATTTTCCTATTTTGGGAGCCCCCGCGTTCAAATAGCTCAGGGCCCCGGCAGAGATCGCCGCCTAGCCGCCCTGGCCAGTCCAGTGTCTGGTGTAGTCTTAATGCCTTTTTCTAGTTATTGCTTACTTCATTACTTTAGAGATTAGTCTTCCTCATACAGTTCTGTAAGAAATAGTCCAGACAAAAAAAAATTGGATAGGTAGGTACTGTCTAAAACTAGCAATCAAGCTACTAACAATACTTGTATCGGAACAGTTACGATTCATTTCATACCTGAAAGATTCATTCGAAATGCGGGTGCACATGCTAGCAGTCAGGTTGGTAAGTTTGGAGAGCCTTGATATTGATTTGATGGCTTTCCCTGTCAGAAGCGGGCAGTCAAGAAACCTCAAAGCTTTCATGTTCGGAACTGTTCTCACCAACAGCTCAACGTCTGGAAGAGAAAACATTCTTGTTCCTGGCCCTGGAAGTGGCTAGACATGAATGGGGCAAATTGCTTCAACTTTTCACTATCTGTGGGCATTTTAGAGGCCATAGGAAAATCAGAGAAAACCCCATTAGTTTTTTATTATTATTAAAATTCTTCTACAGTACCTTTCAAAGAGGATAAAACACAAAAATTGTATATTTTATTGTGAAGACAAAATAAAACATTTCAGTTTTGCAATGTCACTTGAACCTCTTTAAAGGCACATGTGATTCTGTTGAATTTGGCGATTGATACATGATGCTAGTTGTTATCGCAGATTTATCCTCCGATTTGCCCTTTCATGGCCCCCGACCCAAAGACCGTGAGCCCACTGACTTGAAGAAACTCCTGTGGCCTGAATAGGCTCAACCAAGGGTAGCTAGTTGCTACGCCACTGCTGAGATCGACAACCTAAATAGAGCCCTTTCAGCACAGCACAGAAGTGGAATTTGAAATGATAATATCATAGCAGCTCTGTTTGTAGGGTGGTATCAATGGTGGTACTACCCAAAGATACTATATAATAACCTTCGGTACTACCTGTAACAGCTATACCATTGTGCCTCAAAGAGAGCTCCTCAAACTCACCGATCATATCACGGAAGTCTGAAGTTTGTGAAAATGGTGCTACATGGATAAGGTAAGACTAACGTCGATGTAATTATACTATTTAGGTGAAAGCATCTGTGCAGAATGTTTTGAAAGGAAATTGTACTTTAGGTACTTACGATCATCTGTTAACGATACGCAGCAATCAAAGTGTGAAATCTCTGTCAAAGACGGAGGTTGTTCCAAGACCAGCTTCCAGAGTTCATCAGAAGACATCATTTCTAATGGGTAGACACTGTTGTAGTCACCTCCCTCACATCGGGGGTCAAATAGTTTGAGTCTGTAACATGTCAAAAATAAATCAGACTCCGAAGGTGCAGATTTGAGTTTACACCAACAGTTGATAAACAATCACACAGGATGAAAATGTTCATATTTCGTCCTCATTTCTCAGAGTTCAGTGCTTTTTCTGGTTAGAACATTTTTCTGTTGCTTTACTTAATACAGCTCATGTACATACTTCAAATTTAATTGCAATATATAACAAAGAAACTAGGACCATTAATACTTTCTGTGTAAAACAAGTCTCAAGTACACCAATAATTGCTCAATGAAGAAACTGACATACTAATCTCAAAGTATTAGATCTGCCTAAATTTATTGATTACCTGCGACAGCCAGTGAAAATTGCCAAATATCCAGCACAAGACACATCTCTGTAGTTATCGAACTTCAATTCCGTAAGATTTGTGCATTTCCCAAATAGTTGACACATGTCGTCGTTGACTTGGCCACCATCCATCCTGATTTTAGTCAGCTCGGGACAGCAACTCAGTATGGAACAAAAATCTGGTGGGCGAGAAATAGGAAGTGTCACTCTGTAATGTCAAACCAAATAACCTTATAAGTTATAACAATAATAATACGGGACTAGAGATGTCGGCGAGTACCCGGGTACCCGCGGGTTCCAAATCAGCACCCGCGGAACCGCTCAAAACCCAAACATTTTTTTGAAAAAAATTCATTTTTTTTTAACATTTGGAAAAATATTATTTTGTGCTCGACTGAAGGAGTCACTATTTATGGGTTGATTTGTACTGCTGCCCTGAGCATGGTCCAAGCATGGTCAAGCTCATGGCCCAAGGCATGCAGAGTGCAGAGTGGCCTGGAGCCACTTCAACCTGTCCAGACATGTCCCCTTGAATGCTTCCTCAATTCTAGTGATTTATTGGCTGTTGCCCAAGGCCAAGCTGAGTGTTGGGTTAGGGTAGTTTGTTTATGCCACCTAATCACTTTGTATGGCATCACCACTCAGAAACATGATTGACTGCTTTTTTTATTGGGGTAATAAAGATAAAAATCATGTCTGATAATATTATGCTGACTTCTTCATAAACGTCTTGTCCACGCAAATTATAACACTATTTCGGAACAACCTTGCAAGTTACAATATTCCATGTTGGTACACAACAACAAAAACAAAAAATTTGAATTTTGAATTTTTTTTTTTTGGTTTTGAGCTACCCCAGGTACCCGCGCAGGTACTGGTCACGGATATCCGGGTACAATTTTTGGTACACGCCGACATCTCTATACGGGACACTCCCTCCTTGTAGCATTGGATTTCACGGGGACACATTTCAGCACAGCCTAGCGGCGGCGCAGAGTACAAAGACAACGAGCTATCAAGGGGGCTGGATCACAATTATTTCAAATATTGATATGACATGTCAATCTTGCAAGAACTGTTTAATTTTGTACGATCCCCGAATGCTATATCTAAAAGCTCTATATAGTTATCTATCGCAATAAGCATATTAGTGTAAACTGAATAGTGTAAGAAATTGGGTAAAATTCATGTTTTGATATCTAGATCATAAATAATGAGCAGAGACAATTATATGACATTTGCTGCGAAAGAATACTTGGTCCTTGGTATCAGAATTTTCAACCCATAGCAAGGGAACAACTATCTTAAACTTGACAACGAGTTATGGCATGAACTTTTAGCTTGGTTTAAAAGCTTAAAATACTTTCCTGTGACTCAATGCCTTTACTCCATTTACTCCACGCCACTTGGGGCCCTCTTTCGATTATAGCTAAGATTTATGCAGTGTCCTGTACTATTAATTATTGTTGAGCTAGGTATGATAATAAGTAACAATGCACTGATGTGATGCAATTAAACTTTCCCTACCCAGACATCATGTAATCAAACACTGTGTCTTACATTGTGTGAGATAAAAAATACCTCACAGGCAGAAATAGATGCGGATGCCATAATATGCATACCATTCTCAGTTACGAATTCCGCTGAACATGAAACATCAAGGTCCTTAAGCGTGTAGCTGTTCTTGGAACCACCTGTCAGGATAGGATGCTCCATCTGAAATAATTCACATTTTATACTAAATGTTGCAGCATAAGGGTAGGTAGGTACATAATTTAGTCAAAGAAGAACTGCGTTTTTAAAACCTATTCCAACATAAAAATAGATGCTCAATGTGAATAGTATGTGCATATTTCCAAGACTGTTTGAAACAAATACACACTGTAGGTAGGTTTAATATAAATATTTTTAATGGTGGTTTAAAATAAAGATAGTAACCTACGAAAGGAAATCAAAATTCCAAAGTTTTTACTGTTGATGAACTTTCCTACTCATCTCTTAGGTACTCATCAAGTGCACACAAAAATTCAGTTTGTGATCAATGATCATTAATAAATCGGGAAAAACAGAACCCGGAGGAAATTGCCGGCTACTTCCTTTGTCTATGAAATTTAATGCTTTTACCTTCCAAATAGGTACTCACCTTGCTGCCATAATCAATTCTTAGACTTTGACACCCACGCTCTAGATAATGGCTAACAGTGCCCGATTTCACAGTTTCCTCACACTCAAAACAAGCCGTCTTCCACAATAACGGATCGTATGATAATCGACACCAGCGTTTTGAGACTTGGGCTGTTTTACCAAGTGTGGCATTAGGCAGAAACGTAAAAATCAAAACGATCATCTCATCGGGCAGGGTTTCAAATATGTTCCGAACTTCTTTCAGGCGGATTACCATTTCGATTAGATCCTGGAAATAGAGATTGCAACTTTAGAGTTATAACTGTATACCTACATTCAGATAGGTAGGTTGAACAACAAAGGTACGTTTGCTCCATGAGCTCCTTTGTCGTGTAGAACTCTCGCTTGACGTCAAGCTCTGAAAGAATCTTATTTTAAACTTATTTGACATTGACTGTAAAAACAATTGTACCATTTGTATTTCGTCAGAAATTGAATTAAATTATTAATTAATTAATTAAAATAGAACTATAGCCAGCTGCAAAGGAAATTTCCATACCTCTTTTGAGAGTGGCTCCAATTCTTTACGAAGAAGAGTTTCCTTAGTATTGCATTTGATGATATCTCCTTGATCTCCTTTCTCACGCACTTTTACTCCGGGTACCTCTGTCAGTTTACGCCGCTTAATTTCAGAACTAGTAAATTTCCAACAAAATAAATGAAAATAGACAAAAGGAACCCCTGCTTCCTTTAGGTACCTATATTATGCTATATGCATAAAAACTTACCCCTTATCTAGCCAAGGTTCGCCATGTATCTCCATTGTATTTATGTTCTGTGATCAACAACAGAGATTTACAAGAAAAAAGTCGAGAACCACTCTGCACAGGCCGGGAAGCTGTTGCACATGCAATTACCGCCAAGAACTAAAAAATATTAGGTTAGGTTATAGTAGAAAGCCATATAGGGCTAGAGAGTGGCCATCTCTGCGTATGGGCGCCATGTTTTTACCAACGTCAACTATTCAACAGCCCTTTCAGCAGTAGTTGATACGTTACGAACTTACCTCACCATGTACATAATACGTAGATATGCAAAGGAATATGAGAAACTCATATGGACAACTGCCACGTGCCTCGTGATCAACTTGGTAAAAACATGTCGTCCGTTTAGCATGGGATTTGAACGGCCAATAGAAAAGTGTTATCGTGTTGACCACTCTCTAATCCTATATAGGCTCACTTGGTTGGTACTTATTTCCTAATCAAAATCTCACCCTTGAGTCTTGCTTTAAATTACATCACAAATGATTGTATTATTATTTTATGTCCAAGGCCCGAAGAAGCCTGCATTTTGTGATGCGCAATATCCGAAAAAGCCTTCCCAAGACAAAGGAGCACGCCTTCCAGAGCTTCATCCGACCACTCCTTGAGTATTGCTGCTCTGTGTGGGACCCGCACACCCTAAAGCATCTCAAATCCCTGGAGGCTGTCCAAAATAAGGCAGTGATGTATGTCTTAGGGCACCATTGCCGCTGGAACCACGATACAAACAAACCAAGCCTGAGCATCAGCAGCACCCTAACTGCTCTCAAGTGGGAGACTCTCAGCCAGAGGCGAGCTCGGGGCTAGTCTGAGGTGCCTACATATTAAGATCGTCATAGGCCACCCAGCCTGGTGCGACCTGGCCTACCTCGTCACCAAACCTACTTTCTTCGGGCGAAACGACCATGGCCAGAAATTCTACCTAAAAAAGTACAAAACCATGGCAGGCCAACACGGATTTCTGGGCAGAAGCATCCGTCTGTGGAACGAGCTGCCAAAAGGCAGCATGGCAACAATTCCTGATCATTTTGGCTAAATACCATCTTGAACTGAAATTTGTATTTGTTATATTACTTTGAACATTTTATACAACTTTGTAACTCTGTACATTCAACCTGTAAATGTAATTCTATATTAGCAACTGATACTTGTATCTAATCTAATAATAAACTCATATAATAAAATAAATAAATAAAATTATTGCATTATGGTTGCTTGGCTGCACTGCATAAAAAGTTATCCATGTACCTAAACTTCAATTAAGAGAAATACCTATTTTTGGTCAGACTGCTGAACACATGCTTCTCTTCTGGCTAGCCATGCACAGTGAACACTTCAACACTTCATTTTCGATCTAGACAAGATCATGGGCAAAAATAAAAACACTATCACTTTCTGTCGTAGTCTTTAGTTGTGTCATTTTTTTATTTGTTACAGTCAATTGTATAATTATTACAGTATATTTGTATTTACAATTTGTACCAAATTTGGTAGATGATCGGCTTATAAATGCACCTTTCAAATTCTTGATAAAGCATTGATTGAAAAACATAAAATCCTCACAAAACCATGTGTGTCATATTACACAAGGATCAGACGTAATATCATATTTATTAGGTATTTATTGTGGTTAACTTTTAAGAAGAGGCATATTCAGCGGATGCCCTCCAGCGCCGAACGATTCTGCCTACGCCCGCTCGGCCAGGAACTCGGCCATGGCGGCGCGATCGCGGTCCAGCCACGCCGCGTTGAGTCGGATCGTCTCGAGCGTCTGCTGCACGGTGCGCTCGGTGCCGGGTGACGGATGCTCGGCGAAGAATCGCTCCACCTCCAGCGCCTTGTCCTCGCTGGCAAAGTTCTCCGTCGTGTACTTGACCAGCCGAGCCAGGAGGAAGCCGCCCTGCAAGACGGAGCAGCGCGTGTGTGTTCAGCGTTCGGTTGGCTTTGTAAACAACAGTTTGGCTTGCTTTAAACCACCAGTGGAATGGCAAAAACAGCCTCGGAGCTTTAGAGCAGTGAAACACCAAGTTCTTTCAAAAGTCTCATAAACAGTGCTATCGAAATGTCGACAACTTCTAACATCCAAGGTTTTCGAGGCGCCTTTAAGATTATATTACCTATCCATCCTATGAACATAATTGCCCAGCAGTTCCCATTTAAGCCTGCTCAAAGTTAGCAGCTTTGGTAATGGCATTTGTAGTTTTGATAATAGCAGTTTTGGTAGCGCATTTAGATGTTGGTAAACTTTGACAAATGGCAGTGAAAAGATTAGCCAAGTAATTTCTTAACTGGTAGTGAGTTAGGTTCATAACTGAACATATTACGTAAAACAGTACAGAAAAAACTGAAGCAACGATTTGAGGACGGTCGTGATTTTGTCACTCTGATAGATTTAGAGCTGCGGCACGAGCAAGCGTGAATGTCGGGTTACCTCGTAGCGGTTCATGAGCTCCTTCCAGTTCTGCTGGAAGAACTCCCACGCGAGCTGGCGGCCGACTTTGGACTGCGCCACCGAAGCAACCACGAACACCGTGTCCTGTGCCCGCACCTCGCCCTGCAACCACCGCCCCAACCGCAACGTTAGACCTTCAACGCCAGCGATTATCCACAGTCTGGCTGGCGAATACTTACCATTAAATATTATCTTATCATTATTTAATATAATATGCAGTAGGTAAGCATCAACTATCAACTTTCAATACCATTGAGACAAGAAACATCTGAAACAACTTCATCAACTTCATAAATTTAATAACATCAACATCATCAACATTATTGGTAGAGAAACCCTTCCAGCATTTGGATGGAATCGTTGTTACTTGTTAACTACTGGGAAAACCCAAAAATAATGATGCAGATAGCCAGGCCTACAGAACCCAACCTGGAATCATGCTTTTGCTGCATATTATATTGAAATTGTTTATCGTTTTGTAGTTTTATTTGGTGTCCTTGCAGCAACCATATTGAGGGCACAGTTGACGTTAAAAATAAAAGTATTTAGGGCTGGTTTCACAATATTTTTTTATTCTGGGTTAAGCGTCGAACCCTCAGAAACAGATCAATTCCACGGCTTGGTACGTCAGTCCCGGGAATTTCGATTCCCTCAAATCAATTACGAAGCTGTGACTTTTATAGGGCTGGCGCGAGAATGTGAATCAATTTCGAATGCGAACCACGCGGGCCGTCGGCGGTTCCGTTCCGAGAGCGTCACTCACCGACATGGCGAACTCCAGCACCTGCCGCAGCACCGCCTCGTCGTTGATGGCGCCCAGCGCGCGCGAGATGCGGTCCTTCTCCTCGTGCAGGTCTGCCTCGCGGTACATCTGCAACAAAGCGGCCCAACGGTCAGCGGTCCAGCTGAGTTTAATAATCTTGCTTATAAGTAATTCGTAATTACTTATAATAAATCGTAATTTCGTAACGTAACATCTCCAGCTGCATGAATATCCAACTTTGTAATTTTGAATTAGGAACTGAAGTGTGTCAAAGCTATTAATAAATAAATACATAAATAATAAAGACACGCAGTGCTAAACCTGACAATCTTGATACAGTTTTCTCCTGCTATTTTCAGCAAATCCGATCCTAAAGTTTCCCAGCTTGCTAACCCATCTATTTCAATGGGGCGTGCGATCCATAAACATCGACAGCTCGTGGATAAACTAACACAACCGCTTCATGGCATGGTGTCCCTGACAATAATAGCTTCGGTAGAGAAGCGAAGCTGGGAAACTGTGCGCCCGAACCGGGATACGAACCCAGGACCTACTGATTGCTGGTCAGGTGCTCAAACACCTCTGTTAGGGCAAGCATTGTCCCGCGTCCCTGGGTGGGATAAAGAGATCTCCAAGTGCTTAAACCACTATCTACTGATGCCAACACTCTCCCCCCACCCGCCTCCAAAGCCGCATAGACCTTGAGCACGTGTCACTGGCAAATTAATAGCCTCGATTCGATACCTACAAATCAGGGTATCAAACTGATATTAATATTGGTTCGGGTTCAGGTTCGGATTATGTGCAATTTCGGTTCGGGTTCTGGGGGCGAATTACAGAACAAAGTCACAGCGTACACAGTTCACTTATCTTAAAGTTACGCAAAGTCTCTGTAATTCGCCCCACAGAACCCCGGCGTAACGCATCTGTCAGACTGAATCAATGGATGACTTTCGGCAACTTTAAGATGAGTAACAAAATGTTTCTTTAGGATCGAATTAAACACCACCTAAGTCCATCTTAACGCTTGCGTTAAGTTACGACGAACAGCTCATCTATCTTGAAGTTCCGCAAAGCTTCTCTAATTCGCCCCCTGGTTTGTTTATTTTGCTTATTCCAGTTTTGTTTTAAAATAATAATAATACTTTATTTTTCACAACTGACCTTGCAGTATGAGACATGTCATGGTTTGGTATATACTAACATTCTTATTTCTTAGTTAATTTTGGGTTTTTTCAATTCGTTAATTCCGGTTAGGGTACGGTTTAATTACACAATAGTGGGTTTTTTTTCGGGTATCAGGGTCCAGGTTCCATGCCCAGCCACAAATACCACTCCTTGCCCCCCCCCCCCCCCCCCCCCCCCCCGAGCTGCACCCACCTTGAGCATGGTGTGGTACGTGTCCTGGTTGCCCGCGACGAGCGCCGCCTTGTAGACGGCGCTGCGCAGGTCGGCGGAGACGGCGACGCTGCCCTCGACGTGGGCCGCAAACCGCCGCCGCGCCTCCGCCATCACTGCCTCGTCACGGCTCGACACCAGGCGGCCAATCACGAGCGAGCGCAGCAGCACGGCCAGGTGGTCTGCGGGGCACGCAACGGTACCTTCCATCACTGCTAGCCTCAGGGGATAGGCAACTCAGCTGTTCCCTATGCTGAGTGATTCCATCACTGCTAGCCTCAGGGGATAGGCAACTCAGCTGTTCCCTATGCTGTGTGATTCCATCACTGCTAGCCTCAGGGGATAGGCAACTCAGCTGTTCCGTATGCCGAGTGATTCCATCACTGCTAGCCTCAGCGGATAGGCAACTCAGCTGTTCCGTATGCCGAGTGATTCCATCACTGCTAGCCTCAGGGGATAGGCAACTCAGCTGTTCCCTATGCTGTGTGATTCCATCACTGCTAGCCTCAGGGGATAGGCAACTCAGCTGTTCCGCATGCCGAGTGATTCCATCACTGGTAGCCTCAGGGGATAGGCAACTCAGCTGTTCCGTATGCTGAGTGATTCCATCACTGCTAGCCTCAGGGGATAGGCAACTCAGCTGTTCCGTATGCCGAGTGATTCCATCACTGCTAGCCTAAGGGGACAGGCAACTCAGCTGTTCCCTATGCTGTGTGATTCCATCACTGCTAGCCTCAGGGGATAGGCAACTCAGCTGTTCCGTATGCCGAGTGATTCGCCCAGCAAAGCGATTAGCAAAAAGTCGCTATGAATGCTGTAAACACTTGCAATCTCGGCATTTTCTGCTACGTGGATAATCTGGTAACCCGTTGGCATCGCTTATAATATCCTCGGCCAGCACGAAAACAGCCGGAGTTGCTTGTCCCCTTGCGGCTAGTAATGATCGAACTTTACCTTATATCACTGCTCCAGTACACGATTGGGGATAGGCAACTAGCATGCCATGTCTGGATGCTTTGAGGCTGGTTTACAATCACCATAGCCATAAGAAATAGCAGTTGCAGTTTTGTTTGGTATACTATGCATTTCATTAGGCTTGTCAGTTGTCTATGACAAACTTGAGATCGTAACTTTAACGTAACGCTAGGTAACAATATGTCTGACCATGCTAAACTTTAACAGAGAGTTTAAGTCAACTTTTAGTGGAGGACCAATCAGGTTTACTCCAAGGGCGCAAACCTCCTAAGCTATGAAACGGAACAGCGCTGCGATTCCGTAATGCTGACTTTGACGTTCTCGGTTGTAAAGTTAAAAAATGAACATGGACGACAATAGGGATTTTATCAACCATATTTCAGAGCTGATTACGACACAGCGTAAAGCTGTGTTTACACGGTTCAATGTTTCGTTCAATGCATTGAATTCAACGTTGAATTCAATGAATCATTGAATGAAATCTTGAATTCAAGGTTTCATTCAATGTTTTCTCATTTAGGAAGTGTTCTAAATATCGTTCAATTTTCCTTTCAATAGAAGGAAGGGTATATTACTGCCTTCTAGAAACAAAGATTTTGGAAGGCTGTGCCACCATTTTCAATTAATTTAGAACATTGAATCGTGTAAACGGCTCTTCAAGAGCATTCAATGTTTCGTTCAATGCATTGAGTTCAATGCATCGAATTCAATGCATTGAACGAAACATTGAACCGTGTAAACACAGCTTAACAGTGACGAAATCGCCGGACCGGTCCGAGCCACGTACTCTCGTTGGGCTTGGGCTCCCAGCCGAGGCGGGCGTGCACGCCGGCCATCAGCGAGCGCACGTACGCCCTGTACGAGTGCTCGAAGTCGGTGTGCGTGACCAGCACGCCCAGCTTGCCCAGGCAGTTGTTGATGCTCGACCAGACCGTGTAGTTGTCCTCGTCGGTGAACGCCTCCATCAGGCGCATTGCGTCCACGGTCGGCGACTGCCCCGTCTGGACCTGAGTCGGGGGGAGAAAACACACGGGCGTTGGTCCTTTGTAGCCGCTTTTCAAGTTAGAGAACAACATCGAAATATATCTTATCTGCTCACACAAATGAATAGAGCAACAAGGTTAGATAAAGATTGTAAAAAGAAATAACAATATTATATTCCAAGTCATGCATTCTGTGGCAGACAACCACACATACCTAAACAACAGACTGCCAGCCCAACAAGTTGAATCAACTAATCGACAATGTAATGGTCAACTATCCAGCACGGGATAGGGCTAGAATGTTGCCATCGCTAGGTACCTACATTATAATGCCTAAATCACTGCATATGGCTAGATAACTTCCTAGTGAATCTTTGAAATATCCATGGCTCTCAGACATGGCAACAAATAGGTCCCACATCGATACCCTAATATCGATAACCGCGTACTGCATTTTTGGGAAAATACTCATAGAATCATGAAAGTTAAAAAAGTCCCTTTCCTGCCCGCAGACCCCCGAACTTGAATGAATAATCGAAAGATGGCGTTGCATTGCATTCGAAAAGCATAGGTACAAATTATTTTTTTAAATCTCCACAATTCATATTTTGAATGTATTTTTTTGGTCTACTAAGATTGGGTTGTACCAACTGATAACTGATAGTTAAGGTTTAACTATTAGTTAAATTTAATTTTTAGTTAGCTCTAGATGACTATGCATGTGTTGCTAACTAATAGTTAAATTTTAACTAATAGTTCAGCTTAACTATCAGTTGGTACAACCCAATCGAAACATTTGACTTTTCGTCGATACGAGGTTTTGCAAGTAGGGTATCGATCCGAGTTCCCGTTAGGATAATGCCATAGCTAATAAACCAAACTCCCAAAGTGCCGTCGAAGAGGACTCGAGATCCTCTTCGTTAGGATAATGCCATAGCAAATAAACCAAACTCCCAAAGTGCCGTCGAAGAGGACTCGAGATCCTCTTCGTTAGGATAATGCCATAGCAAATAAACCAAACTCCCAAAGTGCCGTCAAAGAGGACTCGAGGTCCTCTTCGCTAGGATAATGCCATAGCAAATAAACCAAACTCCCAAAGTGCCGTCGAAGAGGACTCGAGGTCCTCTTCGTTAGGATAATGCCATAGCAAATAAACCAAACTCCCAAAGTGCCGTCGAAGAGGACTCGAGATCCTCTTCGTTAGGATAATGCCATAGGTAGCTAATAAACCAAACTCCCAAAGTGCTGTCGAAGAGGACTCGAGATCCTCTTTGTTAGGATAATGCCATAGGTAGCTAATAAACCAAACTCCCAAAGTGCTGTCGAAGAGGACTCGAGATCCTCTTCGCTAGGATAATGCCATAGCTAATAAACCAAACTCCGCAAGTGGCGACTCACGAGCGCGAAGAGGTCGTCGAGCAGCCCGAGGCGGTCGAGCGGCGGCAGCGTCTTGTCGCGGATGGCGGGCGTGAACCGCGCGAGCATGTCGGACGGGTACCGCGTGCGATAGAAGCCGACCGTGCCCGGGTTGAGCTTGACCCACTCGTCGGCGGCGACGTCGGGCAGCGTCAGCGTGCCCGTCGCCGTCTTCAGCACGCACTCGGCGGCCACCTTGGACGGCGCGCCCGACGTGCTGGCCTGCACCGGGATGTGCCACAGGTCGGCGCACTCTGCGCGCGGAGACAAGTCCAAGGTCGGAGGGGGCCGGTTACACCTCGTTCACACTACAGACTCGATCGAGATCAACTCTCTGCGCCATCGAAGATGGCGTTGATTGGGTTTCCACAACTCAGTTATCTATTTAATCGTGATGAAATTATTCGGGAATGGTCGTGAACGCTCGGAAGAGTTCGTGATTATTTCAAAATCTGCCACCGGAAACGTTGCAACATTAACCTGGGAGCGTGTGTTCCGTGTGCTATGAGCTCGGTGATAAAGTTAGGTTAGATTCGTCGCGATTTCCGGTTGTGTTCGTTTCCCGAGCGTATTCCGAACTTGTCCGAATGACTTGATCATGATCAAGTAAGAAAACAAGTGCGAACACCAACTGATTTTTGAAACCCAATCAACGCCATATTTGATCGAGTTGAGGACTTGATCATGATCAACTCGTGTAGTGTGAACGAGGTATTAGAATTGAATTAAGGTAACAGAGTACTAAGCTTTATTTCACGTTAAGATGGGAAGTGAATTTCCATCTTCCTCGAGGACCCACTGCTGCGAGACACGAGCTAAGAGTTTCAAAACTTACAAGCCATGTCTTGAGCCGGACTAAAGGCTCTATGGGCAATTTAGAGACTATTAACTCATTTTTAATGGCATTGGGTCTTTGCGGAAGCAGCAAATCCACTCCCCTTCCTAACAAGAAATGGAGTTCAGGAAAAAAACTATTAGAGATAAACTACTAAAGATAGGATAGAGTCCAAGAAATTTAAGGAGTTTAGACGGGCCGCCACTTACCGGCGGTGGAGCCGTCCGCGCAGAACTTGGTCTGGCTGAGCGTGAGCACGCGGTCGGCGCCCGCCTGCCGACTGGCGACTTGGAGGACGGGGAAGCCCATCTGCTTGGTCCACGTGGACATCACCTCGCCCACCGGCTTGCCGCTCGCCTCCTCCAGCGCCGACCACAGGTCCTCGGTGAACGTGTTCTTGTACTGGTGCCGGCGCAGGTACAGCGTCATGCCCTTGCGGAAGTCCTGCGAGGGAGCGGGACGGGTTTGGTCTCGCGCCGTTGTGGTGGCGGGCGATCAGACGGAGGGCATGTGCCTCAACACGGGATACTAAGGGCCGGTTTTAACAACATTTTCAAATCCTGGTTGAGATTCCAACTACGAGTTACGACTGAATTCAGCCAACACGAGCCAAGAATTCAGTTGAAACTCGTAATTGGGATCTCAACCAGCAGTTAAAAAACTTGGTAAAACCGGGCATTAGACTTGAATGAGTAGGTCGAATGAGCAATGCCATACCTGGTAACCAGGAGTGCAAGCGTACTGGCCCACTTAACAACCCCCTGGGCAATCATTTTAGCTCGGAGGGGAACGCTGGGAATCTTTCGGTCGCAAAGTTTCCCAACCTCTCGTGTAGACATATCTAGCGCATGATGCGTGGACAATCCGTGTACCGCCATCCGAGCCCTAGCGCACGACCGCACACGTCCACCCACCTCGTCGCCGATGTACTGGTGCAGCATCCGGATGACCGACGCCCCCTTGTTGTACGAGATGTCGTCGAAGATCTCGTCGATCTCGGACGGATGGCCGACGGCCACCTCGATCGGGTGGCTGTTCTTAAGGCAGTCGAGCTCCAACGCGCGGATGTACGTGTCCGTCACGAACTGCGCCCAGATGTCGTACTCGGGGAACAGGTGCTCCACGCAGAGGAACTCGACGAACGAGGCGTAGCCTTCGTTCAGCCACAGGTGGGTCCACCACTCCTGCGGGAACGGAGCCAAGAGTTGCGATCAGGGGCGTTACCCAGACCGGCCATTTGTAGCACGGTGTTATGAACTCTAGCACCATGCTACATAATACCACCTTAGCACCAAGCAGTAACCCCGACCTAGAGCGGCAGTATTACGGCCGGGTCATGGTAGCCGGGGCACATCGACTCTGGCTTTAGTAACGAGCCATAAGATTGGTTGATTAGACTTCACTGCATAATGATGATCGTTTAAAAAGAAGTGTGCACCACCGTAATACTGGTTGCTAGCGGTGCTACGAAATCAACAAACTGCCCATTGTTGAAATGGCCGCTCTAGGTCCGGGTTGTATAAAACCAGTGGTCGTATTACATAATGCCTCCGTAGCACCGCCAAATGGCCGCGCGAGGTCCGGGTTGTATAACACCAGTGGTCGTATTACATAATACCTCCGTAGCACCACCAAGTGGCCGCGCTAGGTCCGGGTTGTATAAAACCAGTGGTTGTATTATATAATACCTCCGTAGCACCACCAAGTGGCCGCGCTAGGTCCGGGTTGTATAAAACCAGTGGTCGTATTATATAATACCTCCGTAGCACCACCAAGTGGCCGCGCTAGGTCCGGGTTGTATAAAACCAGTGGTCGTATTATATAATACCTCCGTAGCACCACCAAGTGGCCGCGCTAGGTCCGGGTTGTATAAAACCAGTGGTCGTATTATATAATACCTCCGTAGCACCACCAAGTGGCCGCGCTAGGTCCGGGTTGTATAAAACCAGTGGTCGTATTATATAATACCTCCGTAGCACCACCAAGTGGCCGCGCTAGGTCCGGGTTATATAAAACCAGTGGTCGTATTACATAATGCCTCCGTAGCACCACCAAATGGCCGCGCTAGGTAAGGCCCCAGGGACTCTGCCGCGGGCGGTGCTTTGCCAGAGGTTAAGAATTTACACTGTCAAAATATTGTTGGCACTTTCTCCAAAACTTTGCAGTTAGCACTTGTTTTCAACCAAAAAATATTTTTGACTGGATATTTAGTAACATGATTAGGCTGGCTGAAATGAAAATAATAATACTTACCTTTAAAAGACTTTTTAGATGTCTTGGATATATGTTGCAGCAAGTCTCAGTATAACCAGCTGTTTTTCTTATCATGTTTCAAAGCCCTACCTTGGACACTAGCTAGCTATGCCTTTTGGGGCATTATCTAATAGTTTGAATGTTAATAAGATTTTATCAGTTTCATAGATATTCTAAGGCCAAGGTTTTGAGGGATTTGAGACAACCAAAGCTTACACAAAATATGCATCCTCAGTCCCTTTGTCCCCGCAGCCAACTCGGTCGAGCGTCAACACAAGACACTCGAGCGGAGGCGTTTAACGTCGAGCGCCGGCAACACGCGGACAGACGCGGCACTACTCACCATGGTGACGAGGTTGCCGAACCACTGGTGCGCCAGCTCGTGGCCCACGACCAGCGCGATCCACTGCTTGCGCACCGCGGACGTGTTCTCAGAGTCGACGAGCAGGCACGTCTCGCGGTACGTCACCAGGCCCCAGTTCTCCATCGCCCCTGAAAAACAGGCGGCGGGCACGGTCTCTTGGTGTTTGTGGCTGTTTGGTGATGTACTGAGTTACAATGCACTAAGTTCAATAACCAAGGCAATAGTTTAATCACAATCACAATCTGCTCTGCTTTTATCAATCTGCTAATTCCCCAGATTTCCATCGCGCCTGAAAAACAGGCGGCCAGCACATTCAGCGTTTACTTGGTGTTTGTGGCTATTTGGTGATTTGGTTGTGTAAAATTAATGTAAGATTAAATAAATAAAAATAATAATAATAGGGTGCTGAATTACAATGCAATAAGGCCAGGTCTGGATTGATTTGGTCTCGGTCTTGCGTACTTGGTCTCGGTGACTTCATTTGTTTCATATTCGTACATATAACTTCTGCTACCTGACATAATCACGGTACCGACCGCCATTTGATGACAGGCAAGTCACCGAGACCAAGTCTGCGAGACTGCATCGTCCAAGTCTCGCGTACTCGCTCTGCAATGCGGTCTCGGTCTCGGTGGTTTTGCAATTCCGACAGGACTTGTGACGTCATTTGTCAAAAACAAGTACGCGAGACCGCATGGAACAGCCAATTCAGACGCGGCCTAACTTCAATAACCAAGGCAATAGTTTAATCAAAATCACAATCTGATCTCCTATTGTCAATCAGCTATTTCATCACAATCACAATAGACTTAATCACAATCTGAGAACCTACCTGCGGAGAAGTCGGCGATGGCGATGAGGTCGATTTTGGGCAGCGGGTACGCGATCTGGAAGTAGTCCTTGTAGTAGGGCAGCACCTTCGTGGCCACCTCGAGTGCAAACCGGCCCTGCTCGCGTTTGCCCACCGGAGTGTACACCCGCACCTGCGACGGAAAGGGCACCTCAGAGCTGCCGTCTGCGTCCCAGCACCTGGACCGTCAGACCGCTCAATCGCCTCAGTGATGTCGGTAACGGATGCGTCGCGGTGACATTAGTTTGTTTACTGTGTACGCGCATCAATCAGGAACGTCTTGTTGCCGTGTTTAAACTAACAAATTGAGCTGTGCATTGCGAGTCCAGTACCATGCCTAAGTTAACAAAGTCTATGGAAAGCGATCTATGGAAGTTGGAAGCGATCCTCTGAAGGGCTCGTTCCGCAAGCGAGCGTTTACCTTGACGCCGTCACGCGACTCGTCCTCGATGAAGTCGTACTCGCCGACGACGACAGCGACGAGGTAGGTGGACATGACGGGCGTCGTCGCAAACGAGACGGTGCGCACGCCGTCAGCGGAGCTCTCCGACACCACCGGCTGCAACGGGACAACCGGCGCGATGAGCACGAAGCCACGATTCGGTGCCATGCGCCGCTTCGATGCGGCTTCGGGGCGGTTGGAATGGTGGTCGGGAGTTTTCGAAAAAATGTCGTCGAAAACTTTTATGAATCTCGAGCGTTGCTTTGTTTAGGATTGTTGGCCCGGATGGGTCGGGGAAAGGAACGCTCCCGTATTATTACTTTCCGAGGTCTAATAATTGATGGGCAAAGCGAAATCTTCAATGTCACAACTGGTTAAAAAAACCTTTGTTTGTTTGTTTTTGTTTGTATGTGTGTTTGCACGCGCTATACAGACCAAAGGCCTGCGTCGATTGCGATGAAATTATCACGGTGCCTACTTTTGTTCTAAACTTAAACCCAATGCGTTTTTCAAGGAAATCCTCCATACCCTTCCTCTTCAAATCAGAAAAGAGAGCAATATTCAAATTTTGTAAAAATACGGTAATTTATTCAAAAGTGTGTATTTTTTCCAAATTTCCCAAATATTTATTGTGACTTTGTGTATTTATATTTTGTGTATGAAAGCAATTGAAAGTAAATCCGTGACAGAAATATAACTCCAATCTAATAAAAACATTTACGCAAGAGTTACATTTGTGTATTTCCATGCACATAGCTCAAAGAAAATTTAAATAAGCATATTTTTGCTATCTGACAGGTAGGAGAGCAACAAAGAAAGGTCAGAATCGTATAAATTTTCAAGTGATCACAATTTTCGAGAAAGCAATGGTCTTGCTTGGTGCTCCTTGGTTTTCATCGGCATTTTGCCTCCACCGATTTTTTAACAAATTTTTTATTAATTTCACCGATTTTTTAACGCTAGATACAACGTATCTGGCGGCTTTGCGCTGGATCATTTCGAACGCATTGATGTTTGAAGCCGAGTGCGGATCCCAGATTTTTTTCCAAAACGCTACGCTCATCTGCAACGCAACACAAATTGCGTTCGCGAAGCTCTAGTAAATATAGAAAGAGAAATTTAACAGAATCACAGTAGAAAAATACTTTTTTTTAATGTCACTAAAGCTATTGGCTACCCATCAGCAGAAATAATGAAATCGTAATCTATGTAAGCAATTCTAATGATTTACGACGTAAATTTATATTATAATTAGCTTCAGTATGTACCTATTTCTTGAAAGTAATATTATTTATTGCTTTCTTATCTGCTTTTAAGTAATTATTACTAGTAATAAGTATGACATGCCTAGAACCATTAGTAGCATAAGTAGATTAGTAGTGCATAAATTACAGATATTACTTAAATAAGCAGTAAGTAGCAAGAATTGCAATGTGATTCTGTTTCATACATGCTGGTATTTAATATTAGACCACAAACAAGCCAATCAAAGGATTTGTGATCTCAAATCAGAACCCTGTCTGTTGGCTAATGAAAAAGTAAAGTACCGTTACTAATTTTTATTGAAGAATAAAAAATTAAAAAATGTTGGACTGGGATGGATCAAGATTGATCTGTGATGTTTAACAATTCACGGTTTTTACTGCAGAGCGGACACATCCCAACCGTGGCTCTATTATTTTAGTTAACTATAGAGATGATGACAATTTACTATATGATCGGTTACTTCTATTATTCAATTCTACTGTGATCATGATTATGTGATGCTGATTCTGATTATGTGATTCTACTGTGCTCTGACTGTGTGTGCATGTGTGATTACTGATTTGGTTCTCTGATCAGTCAGCAGTCAGCACTGAGATCAAAGTGTCCGCTGCAGTTTCTGGAAACTAGGACGAGTTTCACCGAGTAGATGCGAAGATATGTTCCAAAGAAAATTAATTTAGAATTCATGTGAAGTAAAAAATAACTTGATTTGCAAACACAAACCAGTTCTGTGTAATATTTAATTTTTGCTAGAGTCGGTAGAATATTGTGATTTGTGAATAAATTAAAATATACAAAGGATATTTTGTAAAAGAGAATCCTACTAACCATGTTAGACAAGGCTACTTTGTTCTCTGGCACTACGAGCGTGATATGCAAAGGGAATTTTGTAAAAGAGAATCCTACTAACCATGTTGGACAAGGCTACTTTGTTCTCTGGCACTACGAGCGTGATATCGAACGTGGCCTTGATGGCCGGCTCGTCCCAGCAAGGGAAGCACCGCCGAGCGTCGGTGGCCTCGAATTGCGTCACGCCCGCGAAACGCTCCTCGCCGTCCGGGCTGGAAACAGAGCGGGCGGATCGGTCAGCGGCCGCGCGAACACGCTTACCATGTTCGACAGCGCCACCAGCGCGGGCGAGTCGGCAAACGCAAGGCTGATCGCGAACGTCGCCTTCGACGACGGCTCGTCCCAGCACGGAAACATGCGTCTCGCATGCGTGCAGCACAGCTGGGTCACGGCCGAATACGATATCTCGCCGTCGGGTCTATGGAGTGTCGGACAAATGCCATACATTGATATAAAAATATGAATTTTGTTGGTTTCAGACCACCCGTTATTGTCTTCCAAGATCAGATGCTTATGAACAATAGTATCTTTCACTTTATGTAGGGACGTATTTCATATCAAGCAATATAAGCAATAGATTGCAATATTGATCTCAATAATTCGATGCTTAGACCATTCAACCCTTTAGCGGAACAACATTGGACAACCAGAGAATGTTGTCACCTTTGTATCTTTTAACATCTTGTGAGCATCTTAGTGACATCTTTGGAGCATCCTTATGAGTAAAACACGGCTCCACTTCCAAATGTGAAAATACTATAGCCCGTTGGTAATTTAATAATTTTGAATTCATAAGGAATAGTATAGTGACTAGAAAAAAGCACCTAGGTAACTGTTGTAACATAGCATGCGCAAAATATATCTTATCTCTCCAACAGGTATCATGACATTGATTCTATTTATCTGAGCACATAAACTCTTATCACAGGTAAATGAACAGATAAATCCTCATTGATCCCTTGAATCATTAATTGTAGGTACCTACAATACCTTCTGCAGACTGCTAGCAAAGATTTCTATGCTGCTAGACTATAAAATAGAACTACTTGCCTCGTGTATTTACTTCTGTAAAACCCTTTCATCTTGTCGTTGATTTCGCCTGCAAAATCAATAAAAAGATTTCCTTGTCCCAAAGGCAGTGGCTCCGAGAAGACGAGTGTGAGCGTTTCATTTTCCGTAGACAGGTGCGTCTCTTTAGGAATGATTGCCGATCCACCGTCATGATTGAAAATGGTCTTTTTCACGGTAACATCAAGGCAATTCAGAATGATTTGACTTGTTATACTCTTCACCTAGATCGTGAGACAAATGGTGTTTAGTTTCAACATTTGGTTTCATAAAGTCTGGGATATTGTTGTTAAACTGTCAAGTCATGGGCAAAAAGGCCTAACAATATTGATGACAAAATCTGAATTAAATTTGTTGTAAATATACACATACTTACCCTAATAATGTTAAGTACCTAGATAAGTACTAAATTTATTATAGCAAACTTTTGATAAAGATAGAAATCATACCTCCACAGCAATTGTAACATTTCCTTCGAAAACAAATGTTTTCAGATCCGGTTTTAAAAGAAGATTATAGTTGGTAGGAATCACTGTTTTAGGCAATCGCTCAAACGCAGTCGTTTTAATTTGTGTTGACATTTTGTAATTGGCACACGCGTTTGACAGTACACTGCAGAAAAAAAATCAATTAGCAAAAAATTACAACACAAAACACACTCGGCCTTTTGGATGATCAATACCGTTATAGGTTAGACAACAACAATGATGTTCACTTTTCACAAGGAATGTTGGCCTAGTACCACAAAAACAAGTTGTAACGGTGGTTGGCAGTCGGTCTGGGATTTCGGTCTTTTCACTCCTTCGTACGGTACTTACATGGACACTACTACTGACACGTATATTGCGGCAGAGGCCTAGCTCTTTCATGCGCCTCCAGCTCAAAGGGGAGTAACGGTATTAAGTACACTCGCTATACGAAAACACACTATCCTAGTCTTGCACTAGAGACGTCAGGAAAAAAGTGCCCCGATTGCATTTTGGCTTCAAAGAACGGCGATGATATCGTTTTAGAACCACATTGGCATTCGGATAACCCCACAAAAAGAACACATTGCAGACATTCCCCGAGTAAATTAACGCATAGAGCATGCCAAAACTACACTTTTAGTTGACCGTCCTTTTTTTCCTTAGCATGCAGTTACTATCTTTAGCCAGCTAGTTATAAACTATACCTACCTGTGACATTGAAACCTTCTGTATATGACATGTAAATATTTCATTTCTCTCCCACTTTCAATCACGATGCAAAGCTTGTTCTTTTTCTATTTACTTCAAAGTTGTTTCTAGTATCACTAGAAGAGCCTGGCAGCAGCACAAGTTGTTATGTTCCTAACCTGCCAAACCCTTTCCCCTTTGAATAATGCATAATTTATGTCATCTCAATTAACTTCCAGTCCTGCTAATGTAACAGGGTAATATAACAAGGTAGTTTTAATGTAACAACCACAATAATATGACATAACAATGAAAATAAATTTATTACCTACCTACTTATTCTATTATAAATTATCAATAACGATAAAATCAACAAACCTTTCACCATTTCATGATGATTGGCCACGTAAATGTAATTACATGCTAATAATGAACTAATAATGCACAATGATAGGTAGAAGCATTTGGAACAATGTATCTTCACTCGACAAACTTTGAAACTTAGTGCTGATGAGGTTTCAGAATTGATTTGTATAAAATTCAGTCTTCCCGTGCCATTTTTGTGGAGATGAATCAATAAACGTGTGCCAGAAGCTCAAATCATATCATTCTCTTGGAGTTGTTCCTTCTTCAATAACTGGTCAATCTGAAAACGAAAAAAAGAAAAACCAAATGATATGCAGTAAATATTCAGGTAGGTACCTACATTTGAGCAGAGGCAGCTTCAAAACAGAAGAGTGATGATGACTTGATCATTGATGAATGGCATTGAGTTTCGGTCCTGAGGGCCGTCCATATAACTTTGACTTCACCTCTAAAAATTATATACCTGGTTTTCAATATTGGGAGCCACACAGAATTGGTAAGCATGCATTTGGTATGCAAGATTCTCGGCATCACCTAGAGGTAGCATGTAAGTACCTACGGTCTGTGGCCTTGTAAATCAAGCGTTTTTATATCAATTTCCAAGTCAAATGAAAACAAATTCACCTATACAGAATGCAAATACCACTTGGTATAAATTGAATCACACAATAGCAACCCACCAGAAAAAATATATTAACCACTCAATTCGGATACAATATTGTCCTACAGCAGAAGTCCAAAAAATACTATCTACCTTTGTCATAATACCTGAACACAAAATCCTTTATTAAAAATGTACCCCTGGAATGCTGGAACATACCCCAAAACTCCTCATTTTTTACCCTTTTTAGAGCCATTGTATACGAAAGTGCAAAGACAAGTTGGGGAAGAGGGTCATGAGCCTTATTTACATCTTTTGTCTACAACATACTGAAATATTGAAGTGATAGCTTGTCAGCAACTTTTGGTATGTTTCAACATTTTTGAATTTTCGACTTTGGTCACTCCATGTGAAAGAAATACGACACGAGGACCTGGATCACTTTACACTGATTACATCTACTGAGGGGCATACCAAGTTAGAATCAACTTTTCAAAAAATTTACAATCGGAACTGTGCTTGAGCCTTAATCTACAAGCTTAGACAAAAGGTAGGTAGGTACATCTGTTTTGCTTTCCCACCATTATATAGTTCTCTTCCCCATGCTTGGCACAAGTAATAACCACCTAATTAGCACCAATATTCATTTTATTATTATGTACACAAATTAGCCTCCCAAAAGTGTTGTCCATTCCGGGATTTGAACCCGGGTCCCCAACTTTCGCGGCTGGTGCTCTAACCGCTGAGCTAAATGGCCATTAAATTTGGCCATTTAATGGCCATTTAGCTCAGCGGTTAGAGCACCAGCCGCGAAAGTTGGGGACCCGGGTTCAAATCCCGGAATGGACAACACTTTTGGGAGGCTAATTTGTGTACATAATAATAAAATGAATAGCCAATTACGAGCGTTCGTAATTTAAATAAGATTAAAAGAGCACCAATATTCCTTTGCCCGTACGACGGTCCCATCCCCGCACGCTGCAACCGTGACCGCGACAGCCCCCATCGCCTCACCTGAGTCTTGTACATCTCCTTGACGTCCTGGAGGTCCAGCCGCAGCTCCTGCGCCTCCTCCACCTTCTCGCCGTACATCTGCAGCAAGGCGTCGTACCGCTGCTGCACGTCCTCGTAGAGTCCCTTGAGGTGCGCCGAGTCGGCCAAACGCTGGCCCTGCTCGTCCACGCGGGCCGTCAACGACGACAGCTCCGCCGTGAACGCTGAACGCTCGGCGTCTTTGCGGCCGAGCTCCCATTGCAGTTGCTGCACCTCTCCTGCAAGACAAGGCAGTGGTTCTATATGAAGCAATGTACAGGGTTTCTTATTTCCAATACATTTGGACAGTACCGCCTCCTGTGTTGGCATCGATATCGTCTATTATTCCGTTGCTAGTTTGGTCTCCATTCGGTTGCAGCAAGGCACGTTGGAAGTTTGGTATAGGTATTCAAATTCATGCAAGGACTATGTTGTTTGCTATGCCAGAGGTTCTATGGTGAACCTGATCAGACTGGGCAAGGGTTACCAATATTCAATATGTGACTGTTTTATTAATTATTGCTCACTGTAATATTATGAATCCCTCACAAATTCGTACATCAAGCTTTAGCAGTTTGGTTGAGTTCAGAACAAAATCATGAAGTCACTTTAGGACAGTGGTACTTAACCTTTTTTTTGCACCGGACCAAATAAAAGGAACGTGTTACCTCTGCGGGCCGCAAAGGGTAATTTTAAATAAAACGGCGACTCACCTTCCCTGAGCTTGAGCTGCGATTGCAGCCCCTCCAGCAGCGAAGTCGTGTGTCCGCCACGCAAGCTGTCGTACACGTTACGGCCGGACGTGGAGCCGCACTCGAAGGCGTCGTCCTGGAACTGCACACCACGGTCTTGCGGATCATTCGTTGGCAGTACGTTTTTTTTGTTTTTTTTGTTTTTATTTACAGCTTAGGAGTTAGGTACATATCATCATATTTGCAGTTACATACAATTCCGGTGGCTGTTAGTCGTTTAAATACAGATTTACAAATATTGTTTAGTTCTAGCAGAGTAGGAAACCCTTTCATGCTTTCCTTTGGCAGCTCGTTCCACATTCTTGAGGTCCGACAGAGGAGGGAGTACCGTCCAATGTTTTTACTGTAGTGTTTGAGGTACAGTTTGTATTGGTGGTCCAGGCGTCCTTGGTGTTTGCCTGCTTGTGTGAACTTAGCCAGGTCTTTCCAAGCAGCGAGACCCGCCAACGCCTTATGGAGATAGCGGAGTGCAACTATTGATCGGCGAGTGGAAAGTTGCTCCCAGCCAAGATCTTTTATCACGGCGGTGACACTTATTTCAGGCCTCTTGCTCTTCTTGTTCCACTTGTGATGGTTGTTAACAACGTATCTGGCGGCTTTGCGCTGGATCATTTCGAACGCATTGATGTTTGAAGCCGAGTGCGGATCCCAGATCCCACAGCAATACTCGACCAGATGATGATGATCGAACGAAGCTCACTTAGATTGGCGGGGAGGTTTTCAAGATTTATAATAGGGTGTCAATTGGTTGTCGTAAGCAAATATTGTTTAATAACCGTGTCGTCAGTGTGTTGTCGCAATATATTTGTACTGCTGCAACACGATAATGGGTGTGGCCTGTATCTTGTATTCTGTATGAGCGACCCGAGCACTCTGCTTAATGAGCTCGACAGGGTTGTTTCATAAATCATAACACTTGGTAATAATTGTTGGGTGAAATATTTAGAGCTGCAAAAGGTGTCAATTGGTTGCCAAATGAAAGCGAATTCCGTAAATATAGGTTTCGTCGCCAAAGGTGTAGCCAGTAATCTGTATCTAGTAAGAGGTTAATCGTACGCAGGAGGGCCCAACAAACCGGCTTAAAAAGATAAGCCTCGTTTGTTTCGCGACTACGAGTTTTGGACCCAGTTTTTCCGTGGCACGTTAAATACCTAATGGTCTGTTAACTTGTTATTTTCTTAGCAACGTCCAATCAGAGCCCTTTTTTTTCTTGCTAATAGACCGTTAAATCTTAGCGGGCCACTGAAAAACCGACACTAAGGGCGGTTAAGCTGCAGAACTAGTGACTGCCCTGCTCGCCAGGGTCGCGTACCTGCGGCCAGATGGCGCTGGAGATGGACTCGGAGAGCGACGCGCGGCCGAAGCTGAGCGTGGGCGACGAGTGCTGCGAAGTCGGCGAGCCGTTGCGGCGCTCGGCGCGGTCCGCGTCGCGCTCGCGCAGCTGCTCCTGGAACGAGCGCAAAAGGCGGCGTGAAACCGGAGGCTGGGGATCGGAATCTGGAATCTGGAATCGAATCGCTTTTCGTGATTTAAGAACTGGAATGGAATCGGAATCTGTATATATTATATAACACTTTAAAAAAGCCTGAACCGAAACCAGAACCATAGTTTGAAAATTTTACATACTATTTGGTTTAGTGTAAAAAGAGACACAGGTACAAACTATTATTTTACATTTTCTGAGTTAGAATCTTTAAATTTTTAAAATGTTGAACTCTGTATCAAACTATAGATGAAGAAACTTGTGCTTATAGTAATATTTAATTGATGTATTAAATTTCTTAGACTCATGTCTACTTGTCCCATGTTTAGAGGTCTGTTTTTAATTGTTGTTGCTACCAATAATTTAGAAAACATAGTCTAGCAAAGTTTCATTTTTGGAGGGCAAACATCCCTAGTCTGCCATTTCTTCTCCGCCTGTTGTGAATGGAATGTTCACCTGCAGTTGCACGACTCTGCGCCGCTCGGCCTCCGAAGCCGTCCGTTCGGTGGCCAGCTGCTGCTCCAACGCAGACACTTCCCTCCTGAGCTCGGCGAGGTGGTCCGCCATCGACTGCTGCTTGCTCTGCGTCTCCGTCACGGCCCTGCAACCATTTAGAGACCCATTCTATTCACTAGGAAACGCTGCCAAAGTGTTTGCGTTGAAGATGAGCGCATGGGCGCAGCGGTACTTAGTTGAGAACAAAGGTAGACACGAAATTGACAAAATTTCGGACAAACTTAAATTCAACAAAGCTGGTGTGATGTTGTGATGTGGTTTCGATGGTTTCAAAGAGCAGTATTCGAAATTGGGAAAACTTGGAAAAAATACGCACTTTTAAATAAATTTCTGTACTTTTCCACACTTTCCCAATTTTCAAATATTGCCATTTTTTCTGCTTTTAAGGGGAGGGGTATTGAGGATTTTCTTGAAAAACGCAGGGGGTCTAAGTTGAGAACAAAAGTAGCTCATCAATTAGCTTTCAATATATTTCACGTTAAGAAGAGTGGATTCGCATCTTCCTCTAATACTAGACACAAGCCAAAAGTTTCAAAACTGCCCAAGGAGACTTTTGTCCGGCTCAAGACATGGCTTTTGAGTTTTGACTCTTAGCTCGTGTCTAGCAGCAGTGGGTCCTCGAGGAAGATGCAAATCCACTCTCGTTCTTAACGTGAAATGCAGTTTGGAAAGATGCGGTGTGTAGACGAGCAGCTACACGATTAGTTTGAACCGGAAGAGTTCTGTGCAATCAGCATGCGGCATGCCATGGTATCCGTCAATCACTGTGGTGAATAATGGATCTGAAATTTACAGATGACTAAAGCTGGGTTTACAGCAAGCAATGTTGGGGACACGATGTCTTCAACATTGTCTCTGCCGCCAATCAACGACTCTGGATGTGCATGACGTCACGTTCGCGACTCTGCCATGTAGCCTCTGATTGGTCCAGAGCCTATGTTGACGACATCGTGTCACTAACATTGCCAGCTGCAAACCCAGCCTTATGAAGTGAAATGTCCAAGGTAGAAGAGATGACTGTGGCTGTGGATACTGACTTGTCCTTGGAGTTCTTGAGCTGGCTGTGATGCGCTTGCAGCTCTTGCAGCTGTTCGCGCAGCTCCACTGCCTCCTGCGCTGCCGCCGCCAGCTTGGACTCGGCCACCGAGATACGCGAACGCAACGCCACGCATTGTTCGCGCGACGATCGCTCCTGCTCGGTCAGCGACGACAGTTTGCCCTGGAGCTCGCCTGGATTACAATAATGGTATAATATTAGTTACATAATAAATAATAATGACAATCAAGCAGGAGGTCCCGGGTTCGTATCCCGGTTCGGGTGCACATTTTTCCAGCTTCGCCTCCCTTCCATCAATTGCACACTGGTATCTGCATAAACCAGTAACAATTTCCTCTCAATAATGACAATATTAGTTGCATAACAATAATAATTGATAATTAATTAATAATGTCAAGGCATTTTATTGTTGTTACCTACTTATTTTCAAATCTTTGGGTATATCCAAAATACTGTGATGTTGATCAAAAATATTAGACTCAGACACTGCCAGTTGATGGTTTTTCTTGTTCTTTATAACTAGGTAGGCGCATTGTAGGTATAATAAAAAATGTACAAAATTACGTTATTAGATAAAAACTTTTCAATTGAATAAAAGACCTTGTACACAAAACCACTATAATATTATTATGAAAGCAGCCTTAACAGGAATTTAAACGCTAGTGTTTTCGTCGTACTCGGAGGTTTACGCAGGAATACAAACACAGAGTTTTGGGGAAAAATACACGTGTAGCTGAAGGGCTGTTTGATGTCTTATGGTTTGTCACATTACTTAGTTATTATAGTTTCAAAAAAGACAGAGATGTGCATTTTCAAAAAGTGCCTAAAATGCCAGAATGAGAGCCAGAACCGCTGATGGGCCAAGAACGAAACGGATTCGCAATGCGCTTTGGAGCCCTCAGGGCTGGGCCCGTCGGAGCCCGAAACGCTCTGAGAGGCCGAGAACGAGACGGATTCGCAATACACACAGCGCTTTGGAGCCCTCAGGGCTGGGCCCGTCGGAGCCCGAAACGCTCTGAGAGGCCGAGAACGAGACGGATTCGCAATACACACAGCGCTTTGGAGCCCTCAGGGCTGGGCCCGTCGGAGCCCGAAACGCTCTGAGAGGCCGAGAACGAGACGGATTCGCCATGCACACATGCGCTTTAGAATCCGACGTACTCCGACCCACGGGCTCGAAAGCGTGCGTGTGTATCGGCCGCGAGTCCGTACCGAGATTGTCGGCCAGCGCGCGCTCCTGCTTGTCCCAGGACGCCCGTTGCGCGGCGTGCGCGGCCTGCAGCGACTCGATCTGCCGCAGCAGCGGTCGGCCGGCGCCCGCCATGGACTGCGCCAGCTCGTCGTTGCGCGCCTCCGCCTCCTCCAGGCGGCGCATCAGGGCGGCGCACTCCGCGCGGCTCTCGGTCTCGCGGCTGGAACGACGGGTGACCACATTTTCGAACTAAAATACCGGGGACGTTTTCGTACGGGTGGGGTGCGGGGGAGGGTCAATGTACCCAAACACTCAGGGCCGTAACGTGCCGAAACTGCACATTGCTGAAAATAACGCATTGTCCCCCTCCCCCACCCAATTTTCTCTAATTTATGATTTAAATTAGTAAAATTTACCGAGTTTACCGAATTATGCAGCTCTCACTCCCATTTTCTGACCCCTACAATCCACAATAATGACAGATTAAAGCAAAAAAGTGAGAACGTAAGGATTCAGAAGGGGTTTGATGATGGGTTGGGGCCGCTTATTGCGATTAACTATACATCATAATATCCACAAACCAATTGCTTGAAAAAGGCACTACACAAAAATAACAAGGATCGTAGGTACCTACGTAGATAAATGAAAAAGATAAAATTAATCTAATCGAATTACTGGGAAATCCGGACGTTTAGGCGTCCCGGGTGGTGTCTCTCGGGACACCGGGACAGGGACCTCAAAACCAGGACTGTCCTGGGAAAACCGGGACGCCTGGTCACCCTAGTCTGGAACGACGCGTGCTTTCCTCATAAACTCATGTCCTAATCTGATCTGAATCTCACTGATTTCCTCACGTTTCATAACTTAGCTTAACATAACTCAAGCGTGATGGATCTGTGGTGATAGCCTACGTGGGTTTACTCCTTCCCTATCGCATTCACTCAACCAATTGGCACCCTACTTTCAACAACCGCGTTGACTTCAACGAAGCGTAGATACTACGTTATATAAGACTAGACACCGAAAAGCGTGTCAAATTGAACGCCATCTTGATTGGGACCATCTAGAAAAATCTAGAAAATGTGTCACAGCTTGGCACAGTCCAACAGACAATTGTGCCCTCACTTCAAATTGTATTCATTTATTGAACTGTGCTAGTGATAATGCTCAAATCAGTAAAAAGTAAAAACAGAAATAGAAAATGAACACAACCATTGAGGTAGTAAAGGCTACAAATCATTGAGTGAACAGTCAGATTTCACTACGCAATCAATACCAAATTACAAGTAATCCTTTTTTTTTTTGGAAAATAAACTAAAAGACAACTATAGTAACTTGCCAAACACCGACTTCGGAAATACGCCAACGGACCAACCTCGAGTGCTGCTCTTGCGCCGCCCTGAGCTTCTCCTGCGCGCCGTCGATCTGCGCCAGCAGCACCTGTTGCTCGCGCTCGGCGGCGCGGCGTGCCTCGTCTAGCGCGGCCTCGCGCTCGTCGCGCACCGTCGCCTGCGCGGACGCCGTCGCCGCGCGGAGCTCTTTGTCCATGCTGGCGGTCGCGCGGCGGCTCGACGCTAGCTCTCTGCGCACCACGTCAAGCGTTACACGGGTGTAGGCCGAATGTGGAGGTCGTACTCCGACACCTTATCGGTCAGCTGGGGTTTATGGGCCCGTTTTGAGGTCTAACTGAATGATACATTTCTTAGCCTCATGTCTGCAATGTCCTAAATTTAACAATAGTTTGAAAAGAAAACTATTTCAAACTAGGATTTGAATGCTAAATAAAAGTTTAACTGGTTTCCCGATTTTCGTAACATTTTCGAGTTACTTTTTCAGGGGCGATAGGTCTACTGAAGTTAACAACGTGAAAATCATATTCCCTTCCCGATCCATTCCCAGACCTAATCACTTCTGACACAACCTACTAAAAGCGTACTGGGAGTCAGTTAGCCCAGTTTGTTGTGGAATTACACCATGGTTAATCGTTTGGAGCAAAGTCCAGGCCGAGAAAAATTGATCTTCGTAGGCTGAGAATTTCAAACTTGTAACGGAGCATGTTAGCACCGCGCTTAGCGTTCCCATCATTGTTCGCAATGAGTCGATAAGAGAAAATCGGTATTTTGCAGCAAGCGGTTGGCTTCATGAGGCCGGTTTTAACATAGGCAAGTCAAGATTACTATTTGAGTAGCATTTTCTGTGATATGTTCATTGAAAAGATTCTAGTTGTGAACTGACCATGACCAATGATATATTAATTTCATTTATTAAATAACTGAAATGAATTAAAACAGATGGTTCACTGACGCACAGCTTGCAAGAATATCGATAAGGATAACTCATCTGCCTGTTTACGAAAGCTGACAACAGTGGTCTTTCTCTTCTCCTTTGTTGGTAAGTTGATTTGGACAGTTGATTTGGAACATTTCCCAGGAGAAAAATGCAGAAAGGCTAGATAGGAAGTTGCATAGATTGCAATATATTACTTTATTAAAAGCAGTTCAAAATGAAAATATCAATTTCAATAATTCCAATCCTAACTCCAAAATATATACAAAAAATGTATTAGTACCTTCCTACCTATGTAATCTTAATAAAATCATTTAAAAATGGCTAGTAGACATAGTGGAATTTATCCCATCAACAAGGTAAGAAGCATATGAAGATTTAAACACACTACTAAATTCTATGAGTAAAATGCTCTGAGAATCGATGAGATCGTTTAAAGTCCTAGCACGTAGATAGAAGCGCAGTCAGCGACGGAGTGTCTTACTTGTTGGCGGATTCGAGCGACGTATTGAGCGTCATCATCTTGAGACTGGCCTCGTCCAGCTGCCCCTTGACGGCCGCCAACTCCTTCTCCTGCCGCTTGGCCTTGGCCGTCAGCTGGTGCACCGCCTCGATCTGCGTGCGCTCCACGTCTTCTTTGGCCGCCAGCGAGCGCTTCATCCGCTCCAGCTCCTGGCCCAGCTCCTCCAGCTGCTCCCTGGAATCACGACACGGTTCTCGTTCAAGCCCGAGTAGCACAGAAAGCTAACGGGGGATATCGAAAATTTTGCGAATGTGAACGTTTAACGCAAGTTATCCCCCGTTAGCACTGTTGTGACTAGATCTTTTTTTTTTCATCTAGATAAAGATGAAGATAATGGGCAAATTTGTTATCTAGATAAGATAATAGATGATTTTTTGATTGATGAGAATTGGCTAAAATCATCTATTATCTATTATCTAAAATATGGAGTTTAGATAAAGGTTTTTTTATCTAGATAAAGATAAAGATGACAGTGCACAATATTATCTAGATAAAGATAATAGATTTAAAAAATTATCTAGATAATTATCTAGATAATTTTATCTAGATAAGTCACAACACTGCCCGTTAGCTTTTCGACGTCCACCAAACGTTCTAAATAACGTTCGCTGAACGTTTTTGTGCTACTTGGGAAGTGGCTTTGCGTGGAAACTGCGGCTGATTTAACTTTGTAGGTACTTCGGTGATTGTTTTGGGATAGCTTAGGGCCGATTTTACATTGCCGCAACCGGGAGTTAAAGCATATATTTGTCATGGCAACCGCCAATGGGATGTCGCAGAATTCATCCGTTTGAAAAGGTTTCGCGCTTGACCCAGAGTTGAAATACATTGCAAAATCGGGGGTTGAGATTTCTGTGAGTCACAGATATGTCAAGATGGGGTAAAGTGCAAAGAAATTGCCTCAAGTAGCAAGAGAGGAAAGAAATTTAAATAAATCATTTTTGTTGGTCTCCCTACAAATAATTATATTAATTTTAATTCAAATTAGTTTAATCTCTTATATATTCTCACAGATTGCCAAATTTGATTAACTGTAGAACTCCTACACCGTCTGTAAAACGCAAAGCTTAACGGAATTAATAACCACAGTAGTTTTTCCTCACACCCTTTTCATCACTAACATCAAATTAACATCGTTTGTATCAACAAAAAAACTATTTCAAACTGGGTTTTGAATGCTAAATTAATCGCCATTGAGGAAGTAACTAGTAAAATATCTTACGAAACATTGGGAAATAATCGAGACATTATTTCGCATTCAAAACCCAGTGTGGAAAATGTTTCTGAAAGCTAATGCAAGCAGCAGGACAAGCATATGTAGTCCAAGAGAGAACTCACTTCTGATGCGAGATGGTCGCGTCGCTCTCCTTCTCCTTCACCCGCAGCTTCTTGATGATGTTGGAGTGCTGCAGCTCCTGCCGACTGAGCTTGCCGCCCTCCTTCCGCAGCTCCTCGATCACCTCGTCCTTCTCGCGGACGACGGCCTCGAGCTCGGCCAGCGACATCCGCGCGGCCGCCTCCGTCTTGGTCTGCTCCAGCTGCTTGCGCAACGTCTCCTTCTCGCGCACAGCCTGCTGGAACTTGCGCTCGAGCGCCGACAGCCGCTGCGTGAACTCCTCGTTGAGTTTCTGCACGTCTTGGGTGCCGACGTGCGACTGCATCGTCGACTGCAGCTGGCTGGGAATCAGACGGAGAGCGAGTTAAACAGGGACGTGTTTCAACTGGTTAGGGGAGTTTGTATTAGCTGCAGCTGGCTGGGAATCACACGGAGAGCGAGTTAAACAGGGAAGTGTTTCAACTGGTTAGGGGAGTTTGTATTAGCTGCAGCTGGCTGGGAATCAGACGGAGAGCGAGTTAAACAGGGACGTGTTTCAACTGGTTAGGGGAGTTTGTATTGGCTGCAGCTGGCTGGGAATCAGACGGAGAGCGAGTTAAACAGGGAAGTGTTTCAACTGGTTAGGGGAGTTTGTATTAGCTGCAGCTGGCTGGGAATCAGACGGAGAGCGAGTTAAACAGGGACGTGTTTCAACTGGTTAGGGGAGTTTGTATTAGCTGCAGCTGGCTGGGAATCAGACGGAGAGCGAGTTAAACAGGGACGTGTTTCAACTGGTTAGGGGAGTTTGTATTAGCTGCAGCTGGCTGGGAATCAGACGGAGAGCGAGTTAAACAGGGACGTGTTTCAACTGGTTAGGGGAGTTTGTATTAGCTGCAGCTGGCTGGGAATCAGACGGAGAGCGAGTTAAACAGGGACGTGTTTCAACTGGTTAGGGGAGTTTGTATTAGCTGCAGCTGGCTGGGAATCAGACGGAGAGAGCGAGTTGAAAAGTGAAACCATAAGGAGATGGATGCAGTAGCAATGTTTTTTCACATTTCAGTTGATATGCAATAAACATAGTTTGATTCAAATGACATTTTGCATTTTGTAATGCTTTGTGCTTGTTGCTCAATAGACTAAACAAATGATAATGATCCTCTCACCGAACAAAACTACGATACACAGGCATAAATGGCTGCGGGGAATATCAACTAGGTATCATCTTTAATCACCTATAAATTAGATAAGAATAATTTGAAGACTGAATGCTCAGTGGAAAAGTTTACTACAGAGAATAAAGAAACCTATGAACTCTAGAACGTGACATGAAAATTCAACGCTAAACCACGAAAACGAAAGACCGTCCGTACCTCTTCAACTCGTTGTTGTTCTCCTGCAGCTCGACGTTGATCCGACTGAGATCGATGAGCTTCGACTCGCGCGTCTCCAGTATCTCGGCCATCTCCGCCACGCGCTTCACGAGCCGCTCGACTTCCGAGCAGTGGCTGTCCTCGGAGCCGCCGCTGGACGTCTCGGACGAGACCCGCTGGTGTCCCTTGGCCTTGGGCTTGACGGGAACGTCGTAGCCGGGCGAGTCGGAGCGCTCGGCGAGCAGCAGCCGGCCGCGGGCGGCCGCGTTCAGCAGTTTGGCCGGGCTGTGGCGTGCCGACTGCGTGCTGCTGCTGTCGCAGCCGTTGGGGCTGCAAACGGGGAAACGCGGACGGTTTTAGACGGACATTCGTTAGACGAGACTGACATCAGATACAGTCTGGCCCATGAGAGAAGATGCCACAGCAGGGACTGCCCTCTCATTAACTACCAACTCATGAATTGAAATTTTAATGGCGGGAAAACAAAACTTTAAGTCAGTTAAAATTTAAAAATTGCAACATGAATCTATTTCATAATTATGAGTAAAAATATCAACGAATAAATAGTTGAGAGATAAAAACGTAAGCTTTGGTAGTATTAGAAGGTATAAAGATGATGATAGAATTTCAGTTTTGTCAATTTGGCGGTTATGTAAGCTACAGTTACTACTAGCGCTCCCACAGAATGGTATCTTCTTAAATAAAATGAAGTATACCTACATACAGATTATAAATAAAATACACTAAGGACATGTCTCAACAGTTGCGTACTTCAAACGCAGTGTCCTAATAGCTGCGTTTACTAGTTCAAGTACACAAGTCCAGTCTGCAAGTCCATTTGCATACGGGCTTGCAGACTTGAACTAATATACGCAGCTATAAAGAGTTAGGACGGTCATTTGAAGTACCAAAGTCCACACGAAACCTATTGAGACATGTCCTAAATGGGCCATCTACTTGCTGATTTTGGCTAAGTTAAATATTAGGCCTGTAATTGAATTCTGGCTCCCCCTTGCCTAAAAGCAAAGAAGTTGAGAATAAAACTACATTTGGTCCCAACAGAGGATATTACTTTCCGCTGGGGCTGAAAACCTCAAGTTACAACACACACCAGCCTTGGCCAATTCACTACACCCGTCCATACTTGTCCTTCCGCCCTGCCATACATTAAAATGTTTCTTGCATCCTAGAAATCAGCTATAGACTTGGAGTGGTGCGCACTCTTTAGCAAACATTGGATTCAGTTTGAAATATTTTTTTGAAAACTTGCCATAGATAGGACAAGCGGACACGAGTCTAAGAAATTTACCACCCAGAGCCACATTAAGGCAGCCGTTTTACGAGGCTCACCTCTCAATGACCTAACGATCGGAGATTGAGACCCACCTCGATATGATCTCGATGTCCGAGGACGTGGTGGTCTCCAGCTCGTCGCCGGACGTGTGTCCGCTCGTCTGCTCGGACTCGACCTTGACCAAGTCCGAGCGGCTCTCGGACGAGATGGGCGAGTGTTCGCGCACGGATGGCGGCTCCTCGGATCGCGCAGACCGCGCCTCCTCCTCGCCCATCGCCTCCGCCAGCATCGTCTTCGCGGACAAACAACGTTAGCACGGATGTGTGATGTGTGTGACCTTCAATCACTGATTTGTCTAACCATTAGGCAAATGGCAACTATGCTTGAGGTACGATGCTGGAGGCAAGCATCCTATATTAAAGCACCTACGCGTAAGCCCTCCGCCCGCAATAATAGTTTTGTCGGCTGTCAAGGGATAGAGCCACTGTTTGTTGGTATATCAGCTGTAACCAAGGTAACTGTAACCACCTGAGGAACATTGGAATCCTTTATTATAATTGACCTTGTGCCATGGCCTGGTAGATGATGTTAAAACTGGTTGCCAAGGCACCCCAGCGATTGCCAGCTAAATTACTAGCATCAAACTTTTGCCACAGATATGATAGAATATCTGGGTAGGAAACCTTATATATTATCTGTGCCATAAGCATAGATATAGTGGATGAATGAAGACATTGCAAGACATGGTTTTCTGTAACTATCGGAATAGACGATCAAACCACCAAGCAGAGGATGGAAGGAAGACAAAGCTGGAAAAAGTGACACTGAACCGGGATGCAGGGAGTCCCATACGTTCGCATCCCAGTTCAGTAGCACATTCATCCAGCTTCGTGACCGACACGGTCGACAAGGTCCACCCACCTTGACGTAGAACGAGCCGGACTGCGGCTGGGACTTGGACGTGCTCTCGCTGGAAGTGTCCTCGGCGACGGCGGTGCCGAGCGTGTCGTCCGACCCGATGGTCCCCTCGCAGCTGCTGTCGACGTTCACCAGCGTCTTGTCCGAAGTCATCGAGTCCTCGTTGGACGACTCGCTCACTTTCAGCCTGTCCGCGGCGTCGTTGCCCAGGTCGGCGACCGCCGTCAGCGGCAGCGTCAGCCCCGCGCGGTTCGCGTGGGTCGCGGCCGGCTCGTCGTGCTGCGACTTCTCGCCGAACGAGTCGAGCATCCCGAGCTGCGACAGTCCCATCTTCGTCGGCGCGTCGCCGAAGTAGACTTTGTGGTGCGGAGATTTCAGCGACTTTATCGAGTCGATCGTGTCGGATTTGACGAGCATGAAGTGCGGCTGTTCCAGTATCGTGATCGTGCCGGTGGCCGTGCTTTCGGAGGCGGAAGCGTAGCTGTCGTCGGCGATGCTACGATCTTCCTCGTCGTCGCCGCCCTCCGGGATGACTTCGACGCTCTCCGGAGAGAAGTCGACGCTGTGCTCGGTCCGCGTGCTGGCCGTCATCGAGTCCGGGGGATCCGTGGGCGATTGGTAAGGCGACGACGTCGTCCGCGAACTCCTGCCGCTGCCGATCTCCGCGATTATCTCGACGGAGCTGGGCGTGTCGGGGATCACCTCGACGGATTCGGGCGTGCTCGCCGCCATCGAGACCCGGAAGCCGGACGACGTGCCCGAATACGTCGGACTTTCCGGCGTCGTCGTGAAACCGCTGCCGCATCCTAATACTTCGACGCTCTCCGAAGACTTTTTATCACTCTCGGAGGAAATCACAGACAGTCTGTTAAATCTATAGTTGCTAGTTGAATGCTCGCGGCGTCTTACGACCGGCATGAATAAGTCGGCGGATTTCGCGGCGGCGTCTTGGTCTGCGGCGGCTTCGGGTGCCGGTTTCGATTGTGGCTCGTCGAGTTTCTCTTCGTCTGCTTCGGAGCTGGACAATCGGGATCGAGCGTCGGTGTCGCCGTCTTCGCTGTCGACGACCAGCTTGCTTTGGCTGAAACCGAATTCGCTGCTGTCGTCGCCTTCCGAGTCCAGCGTCTTCATCAGGTCGCCCGGCTCCCAGCTGGTCTTTCGAGAGTACTGCTTGTTTCGTGGTGATGCGTTTTCTTGCGATGGCGATTGGAGTATGGACTTTTTTGGCTGGTGGGCCACTGGATTCAGTGTGGTCACATTTTCTGTTCGCATACAGAAACAAGTTATGTAAAATGGATTGCAAGATGGGGGAAGATACAAAAATTTGAATGCATACAAACAGGTTTAATCTAGCCTGAAGGATATTTAGGTAGGATCTTACCTACTTGATATTGCTATTGTATTGTATTTGTATTTGTAATTAACTAATTAAAATTACTGTGTACACAGTACATTGACAAAAGCAATGTATGTAGGTACAACTCTGCAATTCCAAATACCCTTGTATTACTTACAAACTGATTTGAAGGTGCCTTATTTACAAAATTGCCAACTTTCTACCTTTCTGATCACGAAAACAGGGTTTACCACTTACCATCTTCTGTAGATGTGGGATTGTCAAAAAATGATCCAGTAAAAGATCCCCAAAGACTAGAGGTCATAGCAAGCTTACTGGCTTGGTCTTTCACTATTCCTCCAACATCTCTAGATGATTCTTTCTTGCTCACTGGTTCTTTCGATGCATCGTTCTTCTCGGCACTATTTTTAACTCCCCAATCGTCAAAGAAAAAGTCCGTCTCCTCATTCGGACTGGGGGGTGGCGAATCTTTACAGTCAGGGACTGGTTGCCCAAGATCATCCTCTTTGATATCCAAGGCTTTGTCAATTGTTTTCTGTGCCTCTTTCAAAGCAGATTTTGCAAGGTTTGCAAAACCAGTGGCGTCAAACCAGCTCATAGTAGAATTTATTTTTTATGATCATACGATACCTGTCAAAATGTGAGAAATACAATAACATGATTTAAATGACATAATAAGTTTTATTGTACACATTGCTTGCACATATAAACATAGCAGTTTATTGTAAAGCCTGTAAATTACTGAAAATTGTGTCAAAAACATAGCAAACTGCCAGATAGGCCCATAAAAAACACTTGTAATAAGGCAATGATTTTGGTACTTACAGAAGTAAACATGACTCTTGAGTATGATCCATCAGACTAACTAGACAACTTCATACCGTTTTCATGGCTTACATGGCAAACGCCGTCAAAATAAGCTACAGTACTGTAAAAATTACTTGAAAATGTGCAGACGACATTTTCAGACGGTGAGCTGTCAGTCCCACGGTACACGTCAAATGGAATCCTGCATTCATTAGGGAAAAAAATGATATTAAATAGCAAGTTTCTTGTCACCATAGGTCATTTTTATTTTAAATTAAAATTTATTAGTACAAAACATTCGTATTTAATACAGAAAAAATGCTTTTATAAGTCAAAAAGTGACAGCTTGAGCTCAGCTGCAGCTGTTGCCGCCGGTCTAGACAGCGGTCAATGTCACTCTAGCATATATCCTTGTATATCGATGTATTTGCAACAAACTTACACAAAATAATAACATTTAAGACCATCCATACCATTTTAGGAGAGTTTCGTTACAAAACGTTCACATTTCGCTGAAAAATGAGGCCCTCCGGTCTAGTATGTCAATTCCAGGCGTCCCGGTGGTTGCCCCAGTGGCGCAATTGGTTAGCGCACGGTACTTATAATCAGTGATTCGTGAGCAATGCCGGGGTTGTGAGTTCGAGCCTCACCTGGGGCATTTTTTGTTTTAAAAGTAAATTAGTGTAATTAATCCAGTAATCCACATTTCCTTGCCACGCTAATCAAAAAGATGTTAAAGAAGATAGGCCATGCACAAATACCATATGAACTAGTAGCGTGCAACACTTTAGGAATTCACATTTTATTTTAAATATCTTACACAAAGACAGTTTGATCAACACATTCACAACATTTATCGAATGGCATGATTTTAGTGTCTTCTTCCCATGCGCAATCTTATTGCGTAATGGATCAGAGGAATTTTTTCCATTAGTAGTAAACGTAAATTTGTGGTCAAATGCTGTACAATTGAAGTTTATGCACAAATCTACAAAATGCACTGAGTGGCGTGTTGGCGTTTTTTTTAATTGACTGTCACCTGTCCTCAGATGATGTTAGTGGGGGCTGCGGCATTTGTGGGCTGACTAGTAGCTTTGTCCATCATCGTTGTTACCTGGAAAAAAAGTTGAAAAGTTACACTGCCAAACTGTTCAGGGTATTGAAGTAATGCTGTAGTTAAAATATTGTTCCTTCCTTTTCTATTGTTATGAAGAATTTTGTAAAGGCAATGTAGAGTTGGCCAGTTAACAATAAGTTGCTACAAAAAATTCACTACATTTTTCATTTTTTACCATAAAGTTACATGCTGAACAAGGTGATTTTATTGGGCAAGTAAAATAAAAGGCCAACTTCAGCACGAAATCAAAACTCTGCAAATGTATTTAACATTTTGTCCTCAGCTAATTTTTTCATGTTCTCTCCTGATTTTAGGTGGCACAACAAAGCCATTTGCCCCAAAACTCATAGTCATAGGAAAGTCACGGGGCAGATAGTAATGAGTTTCAACATTACGTTGGAGATAGTAGGTACTAGGTGTTGGTATCTAGTAACTTTAAAACAATCTAAATAATTTCAAAATTTGCCCTAGTGTTTGCAAAGTTACATTGTTTTGCACCCCCTCCCCCCTTCCTAATACTTTGGTTTTCACATTTTGGTAGTTTCTAGATAATTGAGGTTGCCGTCGTACAAACACCTGCTGGACATTTTCTTGCTGCAGATATCACAACATTTGACATTGCAGGTAAGGACACACCAGATACACCTATGCAACAAAATGCAAATACCTTTGTGTCGGTCTCGCTACACAGCCGCTATACAGCCAGTCAGATTCCTACAGTTTCTTTGCCAAAGACAGTTATTTACTTTATTTGATTTGTGTTAAAAGCGGTACTGTTTTCCCAGTTTGGTGACGGATTTTTTGTTTGGAAAACCTCATTGAAGATTATTACAAAACATTAACAATTTCTTAAGCAGTACGATGAGATGATATCAAAAAAATTATCAGTGCTAACATTATTATTCTTCTAGAAAAGTTTAAGATTTTGAGAC
Organism: Nemoura dubitans; assembly: GCA_921293005.1. Taxonomy (NCBI): domain Eukaryota; kingdom Metazoa; phylum Arthropoda; class Insecta; order Plecoptera; family Nemouridae; genus Nemoura; species Nemoura dubitans. Next base: position 6,347,778 of record OV121076.1, read on the forward strand.
GCAATTGCGCTGCTCGCGCACCAGGAAAAAAATCAAGTCCAGTGGATGAATGGACCGATTCGGTGGCCTATGTTTGTAGTCGGTAAAATACTTTATTGTTCCACTCACGCTTTGCAGGACTTGATTCCTAAAGAATGTCGAAGTGAGGCTCGTAAACGAGCTGCTGATGTTCTCCCCCTTGCCGACTTTGCACTTGACGTAGCCGTAGAGGTTCGCGCCGTTTAGCACCAGCCCGATTGACACGAGCAGCTGGAAAAGACCGGCACCTAAACTCCCTCGCGTTCGATAACAGCGTCGGCTTGCCTTGGGATCAGGTGACGTCGTTGTCCAGCGAGCGACAGGTAACCAGCAGACACTAGGTTATAAAAGTTTGTGAGACACTGGAGGCAGAAGGCAGAAGCTGAAGGCAGAAGCAGAAAAGGCACAAAACTCACAAAGTAGTGGCTTTGTCTGTGCCTGCTAGACTACTTTTCTCGTTAAATAATGATAGTTAAAGGTAACAATAATTGTGTTATCTGAATGAAATATGTGTATATGAACATTGATCTTTCTAATGGCTACAAATGACATAAACACATTGACTGAAATGTCAATCTGAATTAATAATACATTTTCGATTATTAGAATTTGAATGCTGATGCCACATTCATTGTTTTGCTGCATTTATTGTTTGCTTTCCTCAGTCCCTTCCAAAATGATAGTTTGAGGTTCCACTGTAGTTTGTACAAATACAGTACCAATTACCTAGTCCATTACATTGAGCAAAGGATAATGGAGAAAATTTGTAATAGAAGATGTCCCAGAGGTGGCTAGGTAGCGTTATTGAAGTGATTATTGAGATGAGAGGGAGAGAATGGCGATGATTGGCACAAGAAGAAAAACTGAGAAACATTTTCTTCAGGCCACATCTGCCGCTTTTTGGACCTCACAGACTTTATTTGCGTGCAGCCATGCGAGAACGTTCAGGTTTCGTCAATTCCTGCTGTCGCAGACACATTTAGTGTCCTCTGAAACTGCAAATGATGCAACGCATTCGTAGACACATAAACATTAAATCGTAACGGATGTACCACCCGTTCCGTTACCGATAGGTATATATCATGCTGCGTATTTCAATGGACAGTGGAAAATAAAACGAGGGAGATCAACTTGATGCTATCGATACCAAGGATTTGTTTGGTTTCATGAACCAGTTGATGGGAGTCGTTGGGTTCGATTCTGTGTCGCGATAACAGAATGATGTCCGTTGGAAATGATACCTAATTCAACGAGTAAGTACGCAAAAATCATCACAGGTCGCCACGCGCCGCCACCGCGGCGAGCCGAAGTACGCAGTGCACACTCACAAGCCACTTGAACTTGAAGCCGAGCAGCGCTATGAGGAACAGGACCGCCCAGAACACGGGACACAGCACGAGCGCCAGCCAGAATATCCGCGACTCTGCCTCGTTGACCCGGTTCTGCGAGTTGCCCTAGAAACAAGGGCACAATAGCAGTACAGACACTTCGACCAGACATTCGAAATGCTGTTGCATCTACCGTCCATTCCACGAACGGACGTTCGCAGAGAATTACCCCCACCGTGTTAATACCCTTACGTCTCCCATTGTGTAAAGCTCGCCCGTCCGGGTATGAATTACTGGTTTTTTTAAGAGGCTTGGCGTGGATTTTGCAACCTAACATAAAAAATTATGTCATACCAAAACAATCAAATAATTTATCAATTATCTTCGATGATTAATCTGCTTCGATTTTTTGATTTTAAAGTTTCATTAGGTACGTGTATTTTTACTAGCCGATATTTATAATTCCTATCAATGATCCTCACATATATAAGCAGTATGAAATGTTTTGTCAAAACACTAAAATCAGTGGTTTAAAAAAGCCACCTTTTTGAGTGTTTGCCAAACCTGTTTGATTGAGCAGGCAGAGTGACCCTAGCCGCACGGGTCTACAAAGTTGCAGTACCTGGCCAACGCCCCGGGAAGCTGACTTCCAACCGTGGAACGGACGGTACATACTACATTACGCTTTCACTAACAAACTGGGTGCCATCTAGGTAGGTTTAACCACATAAGGGCCGAATTCAGGGTCGTCACTAAGTGCACACTCACACTGACCCTGCACTCAGTGCACACTTAGTTGGCATTTGCAATGATGAATTCATTATATTTGTTATTCATATAATTATTATTCATAATTGATAAACTCAGTGCGCACTGAGTGCGTACCGAGTGTGAGCGTGCACTCAGTTTCGACTCTGCCTTCGGGTCTTCGGGTCTTCGGGTCTTCGGGTCTTCGGGTCTGGGGCGTTTTCGGTTGGTATGCTCTGAGAGCACTATGTAATCAATGTCATGCTTGCGCGCAGATTTTCTGGCAGAGCGATCTGAACCGCACACGCAAGGGTCGCTATCTGCTCTGATTTAACAGATTTTGGTGCTGATCTGACAAAATTCTCGGAGCAAGAAAAAGCACTCTGAGGACGAGCAACCGTACCAACCGAACACACAAAAGCAACTCGGGAGCACTCTGGTTTCACCAGCCGAACAAGCGACTTGCGCTCAGGTTGCTTTTAGAGCACTGTCAAGTGTTAAGCTACCAACCGAAAACGTCATAAAAAACAATTTTTGTCAAAATGGGGGAGAGGAGGTCATAGTCTACAAATGCAGCTATTTTTTTAAATATTATTTTTTAATGTTTTAAATTTTAGTTCAGACAAACTACTAAGTAGGTACCATAATCAAAGATTGATATTTCTGATTGTCCTAACTTTAGCATTACGTAGTTCAACCACACTACTTCAAACTGGGTTTTGAATGCAAAGTGAAGTCTATTCTGAAGGCCCCTCTGTGAAATGAACACCTTGAGTCAACAAATATCTGACAAACTTTTTTTTGCAAACAAACCATTAAAGTTACAGTCTACAGACCAAAACAGTCTATATTAATTTATCAAGCTCTCACATACCCAAAGTAAGACATATTATCACAGATAGAACGATTGCCCAGATATTCCACTCCCATACTAAAACAGCTATGCAGAAAGCCCGCAATAATCGTTTTTCCGGCAGTAAAGGGATGGAGCCACTGTTTGATATTTCACCTGTAACCAGAAAACTGTAACCACCTATGGTACGTACGTTGGGTCCCTTGATTATAATATTGACCTTGTGCCATGGCCTGGTAGGTTAAGCCAAAACTGTTACCACCTGAGGAACATTGGGTCCCTTGGTTATAATTGACCTTGTGCCATGGCCTGGTAGATAATGGTAAAACAGGTTGCCAACGCACCCCACCATTTCCCGGCCAAACTAATGGCATCAAATTTTTGCAGTAGCCATAGCTAGGTAAGGTAGAATGTCTGGGTAACCATATGTCTGTGATATTATGTTTGTGCTATGCTTGCGTTTGCTGCAAATCAATCAAAAACTCCTAAATAGTATTTTAAAGTATTTTCCTTCCTTTAGGATTCTTTTAAGCAAATGTAATATTCACAACATATCCCCCATCTTTTGAAATGCTGATCAATTGCCTAGGGCTCTCGATGTAACTAATTCACAGTCGATGCTAGGGTCATAGCTCTGTATTTTGGGGCTGTCAATAGAGGTTTATCAGAAAAAAACCATTTGTTATGTACTACGGACGCCAAGGTATTCCCCCACTAGCTGAGTAAAGAGAAGCTATGATAAAGGTCAATGAGTACAACTTTTGGACTGAAAAAAAGAAACTAGCACAATCAAGGACTCAAACAAAAAGGTATGTAGGTACTAACTACCTGTTATTTCCAGGATATTTTATCAGGATATAATGGTTGAAAGTTATGCTTAATGATGCTCTCTCACCTTTCTGGACTCAAACACCCAATGAGATTTCCCATCATCGTCAACGTAATTCCACCATCGCAGCCCCACCATTAGACGACCTACGAAGGTAAAACAAACCATTATTTACGAAAAGTTCTATGTTTATGTTTATGTGTTCCTTGCACTCAAACCATTGAAGTTGTGTATCAACACTTACCTGTTATATTTTTAACGGTCCAGAAGTCCATGGAGAGTAATAATACGACTATAACGAAACTAGTAATGAAGCTATCACTAAACCAGCCGCATAGTACGTATGTTAATATTGCAGCTCCTCTGAATGCCACATGGAAAAATGTGACATATGGATGTCTGAAAGTAACAAAGCAAGGTGACATTATCATAATTCGTCAAGATGTTAACAAGACTTTAAAAGTTATTGATGTGTGTATTTAATTTGTCTAATGGTGTTATCATGTGATTCTCACGTTAGTTTTGTATTCCCATTCTGGGTGTCTTCTTCTCCGAAACCGACTGTGTCATCATCTAGTAACGGATCCTAAACGAAATAAGCAAACATTTTTATACCTGCTGGATTTTCATTAGTGCTAGTAACGTAATTAAACATGAAATTCAAAACATACCGTCGCTGAAGACATTTTTGATGTTGTGTCATCTAAGATTTGGCAGATGACGTTTATGATTATTCGACTCTGGAGTTGTTTTAGGTCGGATGCACCGGTGAGAAACTAGCCGTGAATTAGCAGTCGGTACTCGGCGCTCTAATCTTGAACTGTCAAAATCACTTGTAAGTGGCAGCTGATGAGATAGCGGGAGCCACATAGTCAATTAAATATTTTAATGAAGTTTTAATTATTATAAAATGTTGCAAAATATAAATCCTGTACTACAGGCAATTTTAGGTACGCTCTTTACATGGGGGTTGACTGCAGCAGGTGCTGGAATGGTCATTTTCTTCAATGGCACCCAGGTAACCTAAAAATGTCTAAATTATAATATACTTATCTGGATCCCAGTCTCTGAAAGTAACAATACTGGACAGATTAAATAACTCCCTTACTTAAGTCCAACATAATTCCACCTTTAACTTTTCCATATATATCTCTTTACATCTGTGAATGGGTTCACCGAGTACGCATTTTTTGCAGCGTAAACTACTCGATGCAAGCCTCGGATTTGCAGGAGGCGTAATGACAGCCGCCTCATACTGGTCACTCCTCGCCCCCGCCATTGAAATGGCTGAACAGTCGGGGATGTACGGAGCAAAAGGGGAATTTGCTTTCGCACCTGTTGCTGTGGGGTTCTTTATCGGCGCACTGTTTGTTTATGGAACTGACGTTGTGATATCCAGAATGGGGATAAATTCGTCTAATATGGTGTTTGGTAAGATGTTGATTAACTCAATTACAGTATTTCTCATAGTTTTCAACATGACAAAAGACATGACATGATATTCCAAGTGCATTTTAAAATCTGCAAACTTTACCATTGCACAAAACAATTTCCTCCTATCCATATGGAATATATTGCTGCCCACTGCATGCATGGCCAATCCAGATACATTGACAACCACAGTGATCAATAAAACAATTATTGAACATCTATACGATTCAATGTATATCTCACCAATACTCTTTGAACCACAGCATTAGCAGGCAACAAGCGGACGCTAAAAGAAAAGACGGACGATGGCTACCGACTGTATGATCTATCGACCGTGGAATCGGATGGGATGTCAAATTCTGCGGTGATCGCTCGACGAAGGGGCGTTTCGAACGCGACCACGCGAGATTCCGACACACACAACGCCTTCGAGACCAGCCTGGTATCGGGCTCGCAGAAGGACGACCAGTGGAAGAGAATCGTTCTGCTGATAATTGCCATCACGGTGCACAACATTCCAGGTAATCTACGTCATGTACCTTTGTGATTTCAAAATCATTCGCTTTCAATATCACTGCCTATGGTTTAACATGAGCCATGATTTGAAATCGATTGATTTCTAGCCAAAACGAATGAACAAAAGTTACGTGGTCGTACCCCTGGACTGGTTTGGCAGACAGGCACTTAGTTCCGGGCCGTACCTTTTATCACCCAAACATCAACATCACTTTGTAGCGGGATTAATTACATATTCTGTACCTAAATTGTGATTAGAATATTCCTATGATGCTAAAAGCTGAGAGAGGATAAAATAGAATAGGTATTTCCGTGTTACAGTAACGTATAAAAGCCAACAGCTAAATAAACAAACAACCGTTTCTTATTGGAATGATCACCTGAGCAAACCTTGCACAGCATTACCTACTGAGTTTCACTACTTATTTACATTGTTACCACAGCTCTTTGATATGTATTATATAAATAGATATATGTACTCTATAATATCTTCTTGCCTTCTTCTAGCCTTCTAGTCTTTTTCTAGCTTTCTAGCCTTCTTCTAGCCTTCATCCAGCCCTTTGGCCTTCTAGCCTAGTTCTAGCCATCTAGCTCACCTACCCATTGCAAGGACCCCATGGCTACATCTGAACAATGCCAATTTGCCAGTGCAGTGATGCTTCATAGAGCTTCTCACTTGCTGCTTAGGAAACGGGTTCCAAACATAAGATACTTCTAGGAAGAAACTGTACTTACCTCTTACCTCACTTACCTTGTCTTACCCTGGCGCTGATTCTTGTTACAAGCCGGCGTGACGCCGATCATTTTCGATTTGCTGTTCCTTCAAAATCTCTTGTGGTGATGTGCTGGCTAAGGTTTGAGCTGGTAGATGTCTCTTGCATGTGTCTTATTATAGGTAAATCTATTAATGGGGAAGAAGAAGAGGAAGGATTGTCCTACTTACCCAGATGAAGTGGTGTCGTCGTGGAAGAAGCGAATACTTGTCCTATCTAAAGCTCTAGTTTTAAAAACAACTCGTTCAAACTGGGGTTTGAATGATAAATAAAAGTCTCTTATGATTAATAAAAGTTTGAAATAGTTTTTTTCATAACTAGTGCTAAAGTTAGGATATAGTAGACATGAGTCTAAGAAAATTAATAAAAGTCTCTCTTTTTTTCCCTACATTTTGTAATATAGCTACTTACTTATTCAAGGGTTGACCCATACCTATCTGTATGTTTCAAAACGTCGGGAGAACATTGAGACTTTAATTGATCATTCAAAATTCAGCTTCAACATTTTTTTGTGAGAGCAAAAAGGTTTTCTACCTCACTCGTTTCTAATGTGAGAAAGACATAAGACGAATCGCTAAAAACAGTCCCGTCTTCTTTCGCGATAACACCACTCCCTCTCGGAGTTCCTTTTTTTCATACTTACCCACCAAACTAAGAAGCCTTTTGAAATTTTGGCCCTCAGTATTTACATTGCAGGGATGAGGCAAATAAAGGGGGAAATGTAGCTTGCCGTTAGGCTTTAGTTATGACGCCGCGAGAATTGGCATTGATAACGTTTTGGGTAATTCCTTTGTCACTGAGCATGTAAACACCGTCTTCATTTTGGCCCCCTTGGTGACGAAAGCTTCAGCCGAAACGATAACCATGGGAATTCTCGGTACATCATGATCCCAGTTTCTGATAAGTGGCACTCCCTTATCTTATTGCTTCTTTCCCAATTTAGTTTGCCAGCCTTTTGGCACCCTATCTAAAAACACAAACCCATCTAAAACATGAAACTCTTCCTGAAATACATGAAGCAATGTGATGGGGAGGGAGCAGGGCAAAAAGACTGCAACTTACCTGGGGGTGAAGCGGGTCCCGACACAAAAAATCCTTTCGCAAACCTTGTCCGCGTGAGAGCATCTGACACGAGTGAATTGTTACCTCTCACGTTAAATATCAGCAATGCCGAAAAGTCCACACGTTTTTTTCTCACGGCAACCTCGTCAACCTCCGGTTCGTTCCTCTTCTTTATTTGCTGGACTTCACCACTACATCCACCAAGGCTTTTGTCACCTTACTTTCTGAACAGTACAGTATTTGTCACATTAAGAAGGAAAGTATTTTTCTGTTGACTCCAGACATTGTGCTGTCAATCATTCGATGTGCAGACCACTCTACCATTCAACATCCTGACAATGTTGACACTGTTGGCACTTTTAACAGCAGGGGAGCCTCTTTGAGTGTGAAACATCGCTCTCCTTATAGACGTGAAAACTACTGTAATACAAATCAATTCATAGTTACAAAAAAATTCTTTATTTTGTATGTTCCAACCTACAAAACACAACGGTACAAGCAACGAAGTGTGATCGCGTCGATGGTGTGTTGCAGAGGGTCTCGCCGTCGGCGTCGGATTCGGAGCCATCGGCAGCTCGTCGGGAGCGACGTTCGAGAACGCGCGGTGAGTCGTTTGGCACCGCCCACTTGATCCATTCTTGATGCGTTTCGTTGGAAAGACTCGGCGATCGTGTTGGATCGGTAATTCTAGTGAAACGTGGTCTGGGATCTGAGATTTTCAACGCTGACTACTGTGCACCCAATGCTCACAAAGCAGAGGTATCATAATATATTATAGAGGCCATCAGCTACGATTATTCCACTTCTACGGTTGGTTAATGTAGAATGCTTAACGTTTAATATCGGCAACAAAGTTAGTTTATCTGGGCTCTATAACGAATGGGGAGCCTTGATATCCAGGAGATGATGTTTTCCTTGACAGAATAATTTTTTGAGCTAAATTGTTCATTACTTTGAGTCATATGGTCACTCCAAAGAAGAAAACACTATTGTGTATAGTGTACCAAAACACAGCCTAGCACAAGCACATCTTTTTCACACCCCTACATCTACATCTTTTGTGACAGGTCAAGAAGACAATTCATTTGAAATCAACATACTTCTAGCCTTACGACCAAAGTCTAAAAGCTCATTAAATGGGCATTTTTGCCCTGTTAACTGTTGACTTCTAAAATTGATTGGTAGTAGGTGAGCTCCAATATCATATTATTGGACAAAATATCTTCTTGGCCATAAAAATACTGAGGTAAATACTGCATAAGGGAAAAAATTCTGCTGGCCGCAAATCTAAAATTTTGTCACGGTAAGAGTGTATGGTTGCTTTCATCAACTTTGGTGCAAAACCCACTAAATTCAACAAAATATTTCAATTTACTTTTTTTCTTAACATATTAATTTGAATGAAATATCCATCTAATATTACGATAATTTGTACTTTTGGACTGAAAATCATTTTGTGTGAGCAGCTACATTTAATCATTTTTTAATAATTAAGACCTGAGACTAAAATACGATTTGCTGCTAATTAGTTTCATATGCTATTTAAAAAATTGTGCATCGTATTTGTATGAAAAATCCATGGTTTGATTTCATTAGGAATCTCAAATTCTTAGTGGCCGATCCACAACCGCGAAACTCGCCGCTAGATGTCACTCTATGCCACATCTCCAACGTTCCCAGCAATTTTACTCCATACCCTTTGAATCTTGGTAGGAGGTCTGAAAAGGCGAATGAATGAAACGTTCAGGGTGGCCGGCCAGAGAGCCTCGTATTCTCCGACCATCCAAGAGTTGAACCTATCGATGGGCGAGGGGCGATGACGGTGCGGGGCGACGACGGAAGAATGGAATCTTGCAAGGAGTTGGTCTCGGCTGCCGGGGGCGCCGGACATTCCTACAAATGTGTCTGAGCATTTCTGACGGGATCTATTTGACCTCACCTTCTCTCTTGGGTATGGTATACGTCGGTATGGTCAGAGAGCCGCTGGCTGCTAGGGAGTGGTGAACTCGTCACGTTTGGACGCCATCTTTTTCAACGTCCCGAATGTTTGGTGCAGTCTGCACATGCATATCATCGTTAAAACGCCAATAGACTTAAAGACGATTTTGTTCAAAATTTGGTATTTTAGACCAGGTTTACGTTAGAAAATGCATTAATATGCTAATGTGCAAGAATTTATTATAGATTAAAGCATTATCAATTAAATAACTTCAGGTTTCAAAAATATCTTAGTAGTGTTGATTATTACATGAAATATCACGAAACAATCTAAATAAATTGGTGCCAAAAATGGTATGAAGTGTAATGATCCTAATATGGACCACAATGAGAAAGTGTTGGCAGTTGGCAGTTCTTTGCATGCCAAGTCTCTCTCACTGCATTGCTGTATGACAAGGCAATAGCTAGGCAAAGCCGTAAGAGCTATCCAACCAGTCGGCACATACAAGACACCTATCTATAAGGAATATTAACCAACATTAGAAAGAAAAAAGACGAAGAGCTAGCTGGTTTGCTTGCTAGCAAGCTAGAAGGCTCGAGAGGCCGGGGAATTGGGTTCGCAGTATGCTTTGTCCTATTTAGCTCGAAGAGAGAGATTCTCACAATGTCTGGGATGAGTTTTTTTTTCTCGTCTTGTTTTCTTTATTGGCACTGGTGTTTTTACTGCTGTGTAACTGCCATTAAATTTTTATTCGGCTCGAAAACTGATAGTAACTTGTGCGATTGCGTTAGATGATTTTATTAAACTTTGGTTGGGGGATTTCACACTGGAACACGAGATATTAATAATAATAATAATAATAATTTTTATTGTCAATAGATTGATCAAATACATGATATTATGACAGTCAATTTTCTAGCCTAATATACCTATATTATAGCCTAATGGATACATTAATTGTTGCAACATTTAAACTAAGAATTTAAAAACTGGTCAACGGAATAAAAACATTTTTCAGTTAGGAACTGTTTGACTTTGTTTTTAAAGGTAGTGCCAGTTTGTACTTTAATATGATGAGGTAGTTTGTTATAAAATTTTATGCCCATAGACATTGGGCCGTGTGACCATTTATTTACTTTACATAAGTCAGTGCGAATATTTGATTTATATCTTACATTGTGGTTGTGAATGTTATCTGCTTTTAACAATTTGTTGTCATGTTGTATAAAAAATATAATTGTACAATAAATGTAAAGACATGGTAGAGTTAAGATATTAAGATCAATAAAATGTTGCTTACAGGAGTCCTTATAGAATACTTCGGCACAGGGATTTCGACTTGCTTTCATCATAGCTCTAATAGTTTTTTTCTGAATGGTAAAAAGTCTCTTCGTGTGGGGGGACCAACCCCACAAAATTAAACCATAGCTTAAGATAGATTGAATGTGAGAGTAGTATACCATCTTAACGTAGTTTATAGATAAGAGATTCATTAACTTTTTAATTAAATAGCAGTTAGATGCAGCTTTATTACAGATCATTTCAATATGGATTCTCCAGCTCAGTTTGCTGTCCACTATCAGGCCAAGAAAAGTTGTGGTCTCTATTACCTCGACACTTTTTTTATTTAGTCTGATCAGTGGACTGACAATGGTATCATTGTCATCTTGAAAAGCCATGTATTTAGTTTTATTTTGATTTAGAATAAGACTGTTCGAATGGCACCATTCCTGCAACTGAGATATTGCCAGGTTTGAGTCTTTGGTTAGCATTTTAGCGTTACGTGCCGTGATCAGGTGCGTGGTGTCATCTGCGAATAGTGTCAATCTACCCATCGTTACGCTCTCCGGCATATCGTTTACGAATAGTATAAATAACAGCGGAGCAATAACCGAGCCTTGGGGTAGTCCTATGTTGGTTGTCATAATGTTTGATTTGAACTCCGTGCCCTGGCTATTTATAACGACAACCTGTCTGCGGTTAGACAGGTATGAAGCGATTAATTTATTTGCTGTTCCGCCTATTCCAAGTGTTACTAATTTACGTAATAATGCTTCGTGACGTACCGAGTCAAACGCTTTTTCAAAATCGTAGAAAACACCAGATACATGAAGCTTATTCTTCCTAGCTTGCAATACCTCTTCGATAAAGCTAGCGAGTGCCGTGGAGGTGGATCGCCCCTTAGTAAAGCCGTGCTGTATGTTGTTTATGATATTAAATTTATTAATGAATGAGAGAATTCTGTTACATAGAGCCTTTTCCCATATTTTGGAGAAAATAGATAAAATTGTTATAGCTCTATAATTCGAGATAATTTTTGTGTCACCTTTTTTATGTAAGGGAATGATTTTAGCAATTTTTAATACTTCTGGGAAACTACCTTGTGTAAAGGAACTGTTAATTATATGTATGAGAGGGTCGGCAATGTAAATGGCCATTGTTTTTAATAACGTTCCTGGAAAACCGTCCATTCCGGCTGATTTCTTCTTTCCTACCGCATCACAAATGTCAAGGAACTCTTTCTTAGTAATTGGGGCTAGAAATATTGTCTGGCTAGTTATTCTTTGTGAGCTGTTCATTGTGTCAAAGGGTAACAGTTTCTGTTTGCTAAGTTTAGAAGCTGTATCGATAAAAAAGTCGCTGAATGCATTTGCGGTATTTTGTGGACACATAATAGTATTGCAAATTGGGTTTTCTATTTGTATTTCGTGTTTACCTTTTATTTTTAGATTGGTGTTGTCACTTATTAGGTCCCATCCAGCTTTAGCTTTATTTGGTGCTTTTTTAATGGTGTTCTCATTACTTTTCATCTTTGCCTTATCTATTTCTATGATGTACTGTCGATTTAGTTTTTTGTAATTTTTTAATATTTGCGGATTTAAACTGATCCTTGAATTCACATATTCTTCTTTGACCTGGATGCCAATTTTTCCGAGTTCAGCTGTATACCATCGACCTTTTTTTGATTCCCTTCTCTTCCATTTAACTTTTTTAATAGGAAAGGCAATGTTAAATATATGAGATAACACTAGCATAAATTCTGTAAACATATCATTGACCGAGTCAAAACTTAGGATTGAGTTCCAGTCTGTTTGCCGTAGCTCGTTTTCAAAAGTTTCAGTATTAGTTTTGTTAAAAAATCTCTTATATGTGAATTTTTTTGAAGTATTCTCTGCTTTCCCTGTTAGAGTGATCATTTGGAAGTGATGATCAGAGATGTCAAGGTCTATTACTTGCTTTGCAGTAATGCATTCGTTATCAATATTTGTGAACAATTGGTCAATGCACGTACTAGACGACCGTGAAACCCTTGTTGGCTCATTTATAATCGGCTGAAGGCCGAAGGATAGGAACATGTCCGTAAGAGAGCGTGCATCTACCCCAGCTTTGAGAAAATCAGCGTTGAAATCCCCACAGACAATGACCTTGGATTTAGATGACATTAATTTTTCTAGGATAATTTCCATTTTATTCAAAAATATGTTTAGATTACCTGTAGGGGATCTGTATATACATATGACTGTTATTTTACCTATTGGGCTTTCATATACAATTGATGTTGTTTCGATGTGTTTTTCCTGATTATATGTTGCATCATTTGTTGATTTTGTAGCTATTAGTGATCCATCTTTTGAGTAGATAATAACCCCCCCATTTTTAAACTCAGATCTGCAGTATGCATTTTCTAGGGAGTAGCCCTCAATCGTACAGCTTTTTAATTCTGCTTCCTTGAGCCAATGCTCGGTAAGGCATAATACATTTGGCATGTAATTTTGTAGCGCGATTTCTATTTTACCTGTCTTTCTCCGTAAACATTGTATATTGCCATGCATGATAGTACAAGTGGAGGTCTTGACTTGTGGATTTCTGGATGTCTTCTCAACCTCCATCTTTTCGTTTTCAGTCTTCTCAATCTCAGTCTTCTCAATCTCAGTCTTTTCGTTTTCATTCTTCTCAATCTCAGTCTTTTCGTTTTCAGTCATCTCAATCTCAGTCTTCTCAATCTCAGTCTTCTCTATCTCAGTCTTTTCGTTTACAGTCTTCTCAATTTCAGTCTTTTCGTTGTCAGTCTTCTCGTTTTCAGTCTTCTCAATCTCAGTCTTTTCGTTTTCAGTCTTCTCAATCTCAGTCTTTTCGTTTTCAGTCTTCTCAATCTCAGTCTTTTCGTTTTCAGTCTTCTCGGTTTCTTCGAAGACTAATTGCTATTTCCCTTCGGTGGCCTCGCTTTCACCATCATCTTCGACGTTTTCGATGGAAACTGTATCACGAAGGATCTTATTAGCCGTTTCCACGATTAATTTGCCGAGCACTTTGCCTCCCTCAAAATTCAGATGCACACCGTCCCTTGCTGCGTGCTGTTCAAATATGTGCATGTTCGGATTGTAATATGTCGCCTTCAGTTCATTACAAACCCATTTAATACTGTCATTAAGTTTCTCAATTGTGTCGCTGTAGATGTCGTTTCGATACACTAGGCCTCCGACGATCCATTTCGCTCGGGGGAATTTCTTCTTACCTTCTTCAAGAAGATCGTTTATCTCCACCATCAGGTGCTTGCCGGTTCTAGCCTTGATATTGTTTGTTCCTACGTGGACCACCACTATTTTGGGGTCCTGGAGCTCTTTGTCTCTGGCGACAATCATCTTTTCCAGCTGTTTCACACGGATGCCAGGGTACACGTTTACTTCACATCCTTCGTCTTCACACCATTTGCTGGCGCTCCTGATCAACGAGTCTCCTAGGACTAGTACTCCGTTCTTTTCTTTCTTCTTCTCGGGTTCTACTTCCATAGGGTTATTTTTTCCTAATAGTCTCTTATAAATGTTTTCTCGTGGATTGCAAGGTGCATTAGGATTTCGCTCACCTTCATTCGCAGGGGGTAACCCAGGGCGTTGACCCAGTGCATGGCTGTATGATGGATGGCCTTGTTGTTTAATTGGGGTCTCAAACTGCCGAACGATCGTCTCCACTGACGGACCGCGTGACGTAGGGTTCATGCTTGCTGTACACGGTTGGGCTGCCCTCTGTTGGTATTGCGTTGAACTGCCTGCCTCTTCTCTCTTGTATCTTACCCCAGATTCTACCTCTTCTAGCTCTAATATCTTGGTTCTTAGCAGACAGTTGATTTCTTCTAGGTTGATAATTCGCTTTTCCTTCTCCGCAATGAGTTTCTCCTTTTCAACTAGGATGGCTTGTAGTATATTAACATTTGGCTCACCGACTCCGTTGCTAGCAGGGCCGGCACGCCCCTCTTCGGTAGATAGACTTTTTGCATGTTTTTCTTCCATATCCAGGCGTAATCGTTCCAGCAACTCTTCTTTCTTTCCTGTCTTCAACACACCTACGCGATCGCACTCCTTCCTCAAGTCGTGTACATTGAGGTCACTTAAAACTTTTAATTTTTCGGAGAGCTTCTCTTGCCACGCCACTTGTTCGTCCGCCATCTTGGCCAATACTTTTATGTCTGAAGCGAATTGTACTACTTACTGTCGATGGTAACGGGGCAAGGGGGTACTACTTAAAATCACGAACCGCATTTAAACTTTAAAGTCAAACTTTATGGAACTGTTTTATCGTCCGAACAGTCGTTGACAAGAAGGTTTGCTATTTCCGTTGTTTCAATCCTCGATTCTGTCCTTTTGATGTTGGGCCCTAGCCACAACAGCCGAGAATTTCACAATCTTTGAGTGCAAATAACAGGGTCGGGCGACACGTGTACGGAGAGTAATGCGCTTTTGGCGACTGCACTTCTGTTTCGCGACTTGCCGCTGTGTTGTAAGTTGTTACTTGTTAGTGCGAGGGGTTGGGGCAGGGACGAGCGGACCTTGTCTTTGGGGGTGAGTTATCAACATTATCGTGTGCCCAAATAAATACCGACGGCCATCTACCTTGGCATGTATAAATTTGTCTAGAGAGTGGAGATAATTTTATTTTTTGTACTGGCAATAACTACTATGCACACACATCGGCATATTGTGAAATGTCACGTGGCGACGGTTTTTGTCGTATCAGCTGTTTCCGGTTGTCGGAACTGCGTCTCTGAGCAGCGGAGCTCCCTCACCCCTCGCCACATACTCGTACCTATAGGTGGGGATTAGTCCACACATGGAGGAACACAGCCGTTCGGTCGTTCTCTCGCTGGTAACATACACGACCGGGTGTCTTCTTACATTTTCATTTAAACTATGTTTTGCTTTATGCCTGTCCTGTGTGATTTTCTTTTTCAAGTTTTTTTATTCCAAACCATTTCCCATGATACGGAATAAAAAATATGTAGAGCTAGATTATTTTCCACGTTCCTTTTCTTGCTGTAAAATAGCTTATTTCTCACGTTTTAATAAGAAACTGATATGCTCCTAGAAATCAGTATACGTATTAAAGTCATAATGCCTCTTAAATCATCTGTCTGTTGTTCACGTTTTCAAACTGTTCAGACCACGACTAGACGCCATGAGACTAGCTAGCCACAGTTAAAATATATCAACAGACCATTAAATACGAGACTCGTAAAATCACTCGACACAAAGGAAATCTGCGAGAAATTTCAAAGAAAATCACGTGCTGGTGGTTAGAAATGCTATTGTCGATATTACTATCAGAAAATGAGATAACAAAAATTTCTGGAGGCGCCGGGCATTGATCCCGGTACCTCTCACATGCTAAGCGAGCGCTCTACCATCTGAGCTACGCCCCCAGTTGGCAGCGGTGAGCTTATACCCCGTTCACACTGGGGAAGTTAATCACTGTTAGCGGCTTAACTATGATCAAGAGGCCAGTGTGAACGGAACGCTGTTAGCGTTAACTCGGATTTGGCGTTAACAACGTTTCCAGAACGTGATTAAGAGCTAACTCAGTTAGTTTGCTCACCGCCCACCGGAACTGCGCGGCAGGAACGTTTTGTAGGATTGGAGAAGGCTGTGCAGTGTTGATTTTGTTTTTTTAAATGGCGTCAACGAGGGATATTGTGTGCGAAGCAAAAGATGGGAAAAGAAAGGACAATTGACGGACCACGAGGTGTTATTATTGATTCACGTGTGGGAGTCGCACGTGAACAGGCTCCTGGCCAACAAAAGAAACGGCCCGATTTATAATGATATGGAGCTCGAATTATAAATCTAACTAAATACATATTATGCATTAGATCAAGACGCCTTTTACTTCTCCTACGCTTCAAAATGTACTGGCTAATCAGAGTAACAAAACTCGCAGCACATCTTCATTTTCCATGATTGAAACGGTCGAAATCGGAGTTTTAGAAGCTTATGTATGTGGACGTACAGATTTGGAAAAAGATGGCCACTATGGCGTTAACCCCGTTTCAGTGTGAACGCTCAATTCAAACTCGAACACAGTTAGCCCACAATGCACTGCGCATAGCTGATCATAGTTAAACCTAACAGTGATTAACTTCCCCAGTGTGAACGGGGTATTACTGAGCGGTTTCAAGCCGTGTGAGCCGACAGTTGACTGGGCTTGGGCTACTGTCAATCTGTAGCAATGTTTTGCAATACTTTAACTGCGTAACCAACTCAAATTTTAGATTACCCGTCTGGTTTCGCATTGCTTTATTCAACTTCATGATTCAAATAGAGACTTATATATTATTATTTGTAAAATTTAATGTTCTTGTTCAGTCCTTCTGTGTATGTGTGACAGCCCAACTATCCAATACGTAAGATATAATTTGTGCACAAAAACACATTACGAACAACTACGAGTACAACCTGAGATTTTATCTAGGATATAACTTATTATAAATCATATTCACATCCCACACCCTTGCCAATAAAAATATACACAAAATTAAAAAATTAAAATCTCGGCAGCGGACTCGAAAGAAAATGCCATATCTCAATCTATTTTCATTTTACCTTTGTTGCTTTTGTCCTTACATAATTGAGATTATTTTATTGGAGATGCTCAGGAGATTAATTCAGTAATATATATTTTCGAGATTTCCATGATTTGTTCAAATTTCGATATTGCTATACCATCGACGATAAGAACGCATGCCCGCCAGCCGAATGTTCGAAAAGGGCTCATTTGACCCATGATTTGACCCTGTGGCTTCAGCTGGGCGGAATTCAGTGATTAGGGAATTGAATTTGCCGAGTGTCTCCTTTTTTACCCTATATCTTCAAGCCACGGGGTTCAAAGTGTCCTTTTTTCGAGCATTTACATGTTATAATCATCCGCTAATTGCTACGCTTGCCTACAACGCGACTAAAATTGCGTTCGTCTAGCCGTAGCAATGTTACCATTTATCAATCGAGACCGAATTCTTGAATGGGACTTTAATCACTCGCACTTTTAGAAGTACGATGGTAACAAAGTCAGCACGATTATGTGTCCGAATGGACAATGGTCGTGCTGGCAGCACGATGCTAGAGCAAGATGGCACGAGAAAGAGACTATAGCGAAGAGGCATACAACGTCTGAATGTCTATAAACGATACCAACCAAGTCAGTACGATTATGTGTCCGAATGGACAACATGGTCATGATGGCAGCACGATGCTAGAGCAAGATGGCACGAGAAAGAGACTATAGCGAAGAGGCATACAACGTCTGAATGTCTAGAAACGATACCAACCAAGTCAGTACGATTATGTGTCCGAATGGACAATGGTCGTGCTGGCAGCACGATGCTAGAGCAAGATGGCAAGAGAAAGAGACTATAGCGAAGAGGTATTCAACGTCTGAATGTCTAGAAACGATACCAACCAAGTCAGTACGATTATGTGTCCGAATGGACAACATGGTCATGCTGGCAGCACGATGCTAGAGCAAGATGGCACGGAAAAGAGACTATAGCGAAGAGGTATACGACGTCTGAATGTCTAGAAACGATACCAACCAAGTCAGTACGGTTATGTGTCCGAATGGACAATGGTCGTGCTGGCAGCACGATGCTAGAGCAAGATGGCACGAGAAAGAGACTATAGCGAAGAGGCATACAACGTATGAATGTCTAGAAACGATACCAACCAAGTCAGTACGATTTTGTGTCCGAATGGACAACATGGTCATGCTGGCAGCACGATGCTAGAGCAAGATGGCACGGAAAAGAGACTATAGCGAAGAGGTATACGACGTCTGAATGTCTAGAAACGATACCAACCAAGTCAGTACGGTTATGTGTCCGAATGGACAACATGGTCATGCTGGCAGCACTATGCTAGAGCAAGATGGCACGAGAAAGAGACTATAGCGAAGAGGCATACAACGTCTGAATGTCTAGAAACGATACCAACCAAGTCAGTACGATTTTGTGAGCGACTGTTATGTGACAATAATTAGTCTCATGCTAGAGAATGATGGTACGAGCAGGCACGAGGTATAGGGAAACCCGAAGAGGTCGAATTGAAGAAGCATGCGACGTCTGAATGTCTGGAAACTATAGCAACCAAGTCAGTACGGTTTTGTGAGCGACTGTTCTGTGATGTCGCAATGACAGCAGCCCATCCAATCCCGACGCTAAGGTTCGAAGGGATGTAGAGTGTGTGCGTGCCCCGGCGAGAGTGGGGGTAGAGTCGAAGGGGTAGGATGTAGTGGCCGACGAGATTCATTCACTAATAACACTGATTCTATGAATGGATCGAGACTGTGTCAGAACACTGCGAGCGGGAGAGAGAAATGAGAGAGAGAGAGTGAGAGAGGCCAGAGAGAAGGGTTTTTTTAAAAGCTGTACACGCCAGTACTACACAATGAAGACTCCGTTAGATACACTTCCGGTTTCGACGGCACTCTGCTCTCAGATTGTTGGTACGGAATCGTAGATATCTATGGCCAGGGGTAGCCAAATGAAGATCTTGCTAGTAGTGTGCTTGTGTGTTTGTGGAAGAGTTTTGCTTTTGATTAATGGTTAATGTTAATGTTATCTTTTCGTGACATGGTAAAAGACTGATGCACCATTTTCAATAACAGAGATATTACCTTAAAAGAACTTACCCCAAGGTAGTATAAAGTTCGATGAGAGCTTCCGGAAATTGGTTTCAAAAACGGTACAGAATATTTATTATTCGGTCACAATATTAGATCATTAGCGAAGCAACCGTATATTAGAAAACCTCTGCGAAAGTTTGCGAATACGACGTTATGCGACGTAAGAATAGATTTGTGCTAGGTAGCTATTAGCATTATCTCATTTTTCACGAGATTATCCAAAAAATCAAATCACGTCACGTCGTCAAATTAAATGTCTCGCCATTTATTTGTGTCCGTTTCTTGTAGTTGTGAAAGAACGTAGTTTTTGATGTTCAACAATTAACATGAATAAATGGAATAAATGCAATAAAAAAAAATTTGCATTCTTAGTTCCATCTTCTCCTTCGGCTTTTTCGATCGTTCCTTATTTCGCAAATTACACGTTCACAGAAATTAAGTTAATTACCATTTGATACACCGTATCCACAACATTTTGTATGGGAATTGTTTAATTTTTGTGTGTAATTTGAGGGAATCGTGATTTTTATATCTTCAATACTCTTGTTACAGTAATTACAAATCTATGACGCACAGAGCATTTCTGACATCATTTACAATATTCCTAATTGCAGCTAAAAACCCAGTGACCCCAGCAAAGCACGATGAATCGAGCAATGGAAATCGGCCGAGTAAATCGGTCGAAACGGTTCACGAATTCCTGTCTGCGCAGAGCTGCGCAAAGCTGCGCAAAGCTGCGTAAAGCTGCGCGCTCGTGGCTGCACCGGCCTGAGCTGCATCTTGGAACTGCACTTGTTCAGCGGCTGACTGGTGGCGGCGTGCTATGAGATGCCTTGTGAATTATGATCACTCTACGCTTAGGGGCCATCGGTGAAGTGTCAGTTAAAAGTTGTACATTTTAGGTAGGTGTGAATGAGACAAAGCCTTTGACCTCATGGGGAACTACGATGTTCATTCGAAAACGACACCAGAATATGAGAACACCTGGAGAATCTCAATAGGTATATACACGGAAAATATGGTTCCAATTCTTCCGAAATCTTTATTGTTTATTGGGTGGGGAAGGGGGGGGGGATTGGTCAAGTTGTTCCAGAATGTGAGTCAATGTAGCGATGTTTATACTTTTTTTGTGGCTCGACTATATACATTTTTTTGGTTATGCTGTGCGTCAACCCTTAGTTTTTTAGTTAAAGAGAGAAGTAAACGGTTGTCATTTTGGTCGATTTTCGCATAAATTTCACATTCAAACGGAACGTATCCTGGATACAAATTATTTACATTTTTTTTTTTAAATAGAAATACACGTGTTGTTAAAGTTCTGCTGAATGGCGGAGACTTTTTTTTCGTCGTTTTTTTTTAACTTGCAGCTGGGGAAATTTTCAATAAGTGCCATTTTAGGCACTTTTTGAAAATTCCCCCAGCTGCAAGTGGCGACAACACACGAAGACACAGACGCAATAGCTTACTAGATGAATTGTGAATTGTGGTAAATCTGCGCTTTAGGCACCTTCAGTGAAGTTATCTGTTATAATGTATCAATTGTATTAGGTAAGTGTGAAAGATGAACAGCGCTGCACATTGGACTTTAGTTTACTCATAGTAGGACCCAAGAGGACCCAAGAAGGACCCAAGAAGGACCCAAGAAGGACCCGTAAATGAGAAAAACCTTTGACCTGAGGGAATTACGATGCTATAGTATAGATGAGAACACATGAAAAATCTCAGTACACGAAAAATGCAGTTACAAAATTGTCGAAATCGGTGGCAAGTTGAATTCTTGAATATCTGTCAACGTAGCAAATGCCTTTCAATTCTTTGTGACTCGTCAACGAATTGTTGGATGCTGCGCGTCATCCATTAGCTTTTTAGTGCATTTTATTAATATTAAATTATTGTTTTGATTGTCCTCTAAAACGTGTCAATTTCCACTGTGAATTGCACACCAGAGATTACCTGCACGGCCCCTTGTGCAGACATGCCATCAATCTCTCAATGAGGAGCGAATGGTCAACTTAAAGATCGAGTCTATCTGTGTGACCAATTGTTTGTGTCACTGTCACAAACTTGCCAAAAAACAGTTTTTAGCCGGTACATGTTAGGGACGCTGTTGAATGGACCGAATTCAAACGCAATGTGACTTGTTCAGAACCCAAATACCAATTAATTTAAACATTTTAAAACGTTTAAAACCCTAAAATGATTAGTCTCCAGACTACAACTACAACCTAGTCGCCGAGTTAATATAATGGGAGGTGGTTTCAATCATGCCCATAATACACAACTCCTGATGGTTCGCCCCTCTGACGTCACGGCGCTTCGGTCTGACTTGCTGGACGGGAAGATTGCGGGAAACGGAATACGAATATCCCAGGAGTAAGGCGGTTTTTAGCCGAGTTTAGAGGCCTGTCGACAAGCTCCTGTTGGTCATATTATGTTGACATTTTAAATACATAAGAATCACTAATATTTCTATTACGTGTTAAAATTTCATAAAGATTTGATGGATATCTTCGTTATTGCAAAGGTTTGAAATGAGGGCGATTTCAAGGCAAGGTCCATAAGACCAAACAATCTTTCCCACACCCTGGCATCGGCCTTCAAGCTAAAACACACGGCTCCAGGGGTCGCTCCTCCTACCTGGACTTGTCTATTGATAACTGAAAAATATCGAACTTTTGTGACCTAGGTGGCTCTGCAAACTTGTCAGAATATCAGTGCATTTACGGCTTTAGAGTATCAAAAGTGGCATCTAAATCCTTCCTACCCATCCTTCCTACCCATGCTTCCTAGCTTGGCTATAGAGTATCAAAAGTGGCATCTAAATCCTTCCTACCCATCCTTCCTAAAGTGGCTATAAAGTATCAAAAGTGGCATCTACATCCTTCCTACCCTTCATTCCTAACTTAATTTACTTAATTTATTTCCCATACCGGATGACACAAATGTGATCCGAAATTTTTTCAGACTCTGCCAGCGCCAATGGAGAATGACAATGTATTTGCAACTTTTGTAAGTTTTCAAAACTTTAAAAAACCTCTTTTATGGGTTGTTTTGACACTCGAATTTAAATTTTCAGCACCCTTTAGGTATCGCTTCGTGATTTTAGTCGAAAATCGAGAAATGGAGCGGATAATTTACCTATAAAGTCATGATAGGGCCTCGGCAGGGTCAACGAAGGGACATATAAAAATGTATTTCAAAGGGTGTCCCTGGTCGGAATTTGCTGAAATACAAATACAAATACATATAGAAATGAATGAAAATACACGGTAGTCAGTACACCGCCAGCCAATGTAGGGCGTCGATGTATTTAGCAATTGCCGTACACTACTGGGTTAACGGACGTAGCGTCTGCGAGCTCGAGACGGACAAAAATTCCTTCCGAAGATCGGAAGGTATCCGACGCGACGCCAACTGCCGTGGTGCTATTTGGCAACGCCGAGGGCGTCTGGCGGATATAGGCATCCCGACTCGCGGCACGACCGAACGAAATGGGGCTGTGTACCAAAATAATTTTACGACAATAACCCACGATAGTACCTAATGCTGATTCGGTTCTGTTCTAACGTTCCAAGTGTACGTGCGTGTGATGTATTTGTATGCGTTGCTGCGTCAAGCTACTGTTTCATTGTGATGTATTTTACGTTTTCGTTATTATTGGCTCTCTGAGATTTTTCCTGTTTGGTACTGGAAAGAAAAGTACGCCATTTTATTATTAAGTACACAAATTAGCCTCCCAAAAATGCTGTCCATTCCGGGTTTTGAACCCGGGTCACCAACTTCCGCGGCTGGTGCTCTAACCGCTGAGCTAAATGGCCATTAAATTTGGGTGAAGTAATTTGCATACAGGGTGTGAATTGAATGTCCCCAGGGGGGTATGGTCCAGAGTCTACGAATACTAATAGTGGCTCTGGTACCGCGTGATTAAAAGAAAAAGTAAGCCATATTTTCCAACAAAAGAAGCAGTATCAGAGCCCATATCACAGCTAACTCCAGTATAGATGTATACAATTTTTTTCGAAATTTTCAAATTGATGCATTTTACAGATAAAAGTTGCATCCAAACATGGCATGTGTTGCGTTGCATGTGCTGCTGCATCTCGCGTGGCCATAATAGAGGAATGCATTCCGACTTCCGTTCGCCAACGGCATGGAGCATCAATTGCATGCACAATGCATCGCTGCAGTTGCAGCGCCTTCATAACTGCATCCGCCTGCACTATGATTAGCTTCCTCCGACCAGAGACTGCACCGACGCTGCCGGTCGTTATATAAAACTAAATGCAAGGCGAGTGATTGGTTTTGGCATTATTACTGTATTATTCCAGCCGCATACTGATTTTATGAGTTCATCTAGTGGAGCAGCGGCTACGCTAGAAAAGTTGTTACTTATGGCTTTTGCGGGTGGATGACGCACTATAAGTCATGCGATTTTCTGTGGAAAAATATTTTTTATTTAAAACAATTGTAGATCAATTTTACCAATCACTTCTTATTATCAAATTCTTCAGAAACAGATGATATAATCAAAAACAAAAAACAAACTAATAGTATTCAAAATTAATAAATACACTGCAAAACATATAAATCAGTTAAATCTCTCCATAACGGTTAGATTATTCAAAGTGTCAGGTACCTCATGCACCTTTGCCTTGAAATCGGCGAGAGAGTGAAGAAGATATAATAACAGGCATGTCTGCATCTAAAAATGGAATTCTTATCAATACTTTCTTTAGGTACTGAATGCGAGGGGAGCTGGAATTATTGCGGGGCTCCATATTGCAATTAAATTCGCGTAGCCACTGTTAACATGACATGGATGGACGTATCCATGTATGTTATTTATTGTATCTGAACCCCAGAGGACCAACTCGTTCTAAGTGCAAGGAGAGTTACGGTCGTTTGACGTCCTGCACCAGCTTGTTATCAGCGCTCATGAAGCTATCTTATTCCAGCCTCAGACAGTTTTATACCAGATCAATTTCGTTCGATTTTATCATAATACAATATACAAATCAATTTTATTTGCCAGAACGGGCAAAATGTGATATATGAATGGTGCGATGGATAGCACACAAGTAAAATATACATTATTATTTTGCCTAAGTGGAGCTATACGTACCCCTAAGGGAACAGGAATGTTCGCAAATTCAAAATTATAGCTTTCTTCGGGAAAACTCTCGCCATCATGAATTTCACCGCCTTGCTGGGGAATTGTGAGTTGGACGAGAAGATAAACAGAGATCCCTTGCGCCGATCGAATGAACCAACACATTTTTTTAATTGAAAAGGACAGTTGATTTTTGTTTTATTTGCACATGTCATCGTGGAAAATGAAACTGTGCATCTCCCTTCACCCCCCCCCCCCCCCCCCCACAATGCACTCGTATTTTCATGGAATTAAATGCAACTGCAAAATAAAAGGCTCACTATCATGATTTCCTTTCAAATCCACGCTCGTATATCGGGTTCATTACCTACACGAACGGGGATTTACCTTTATGATTTATAGTTCTGTGTATATCGACTAATTGGGTGTGCTGTGACTGGTGAGTAAGTAATTCAGTAAGTGCAGGGATGCAGACCACTACCGTCCAGCTGATGCTGAAGTTATCCTGTGGCAAGTCATTCCGGGAAAGCAAGTCTACAGTCGAATGCGGAAACGAAGAATTTCCCCCGGCTTTTCCTTCCATTTGATGTCATTTTGCGCCTTGCACCATTTTAGAAGATGAAACTGAGCATTACATTACGCATCACTTTTTCTCAATATCAGACAAGCTGATTTTGAAACATAGTTCGAAAATTAAATGACCAGATATGAACTATATACGTGCTGGTTAATAAAACCCTTGAGTTCATCACCGATGTACCCTTAAATATGCTTCAATTTTATGGAAATTCCTCCGATTCACACCACGAAGGTAAGGGGATTTGCACCTTCGGAACGCACGTGCAGCTAAAGTCGGTTCTGACCAAAGAAGACATGTTTTACCCGGTTTGCTCCTCAAATATTTTCCTCCCAGCACGGATCCAAAAGGCCGAGATTCGGTACTGATTCCAGGACTGACATGCAAATGGAAATTATTAGACTTGGTTAAATAATCTGATAAGTGATAACCTATGCCCAAACGAGCTGTTAGCAATCACTAATAACTCGTCTGCTAATGCAGGATAATTAATTGTCAGATGAACGCGCGTGGGAAATGTCAAATGGAAATCGTATCCGTCTTTCTACCGAAAAATTCCCACTTTTATTTCGTACGTTGAGGTCACTTGGGATTTTTGCACCGTTGTGTGTGGGGGGGGGGGGGGGGTAACCACCAAATTTAAATTTGTGAAAAGAGTTGGTTTGTAAGGGTGGCGAGGGCCTCCCAGAAGAAATTTGGATTTCAAGGTCACGGTACACCTGAAACTAAAATCGCCCTCTCCCGCGACATCACAGTGTATTTTATATATAACACTATAAAAACATGTTTATGATAAAAGAAATATTGACTATATTGTGTCAATTTACCTGGGTTCTGTGTGTTTGGTCTAATAAGTTAATTTAAAAGGAAATGCATGGTTTTGATATCCGTTCAGCGGTGTCATGCAGCATCACCTAGCGCACGAACCGCCAACCACACTATTATTGTCTCATTCCTACAATTTCATGGACTGAAACACGTTGTATCATCGACTGATTTCTTTTAATAAGCAATCTGCTTGCACTTTGCTATTGCTATAGGTAGATATCTTCTCACGAGTATCCCATAAAAAGCATGCTAACAAAGAGGAGAGTTTAAAAATGTCTATAGCATACACAATAATTACAATTTGCATTTCCCACGTAGTAAAATATCCACCTCAAGGAATGCACTTATATATACATAATGTACGTATGCACATTATTATTATTATTACACATGTATGTATAGATATTGTTTGGTTATCTATATACGAGGTTTCTAATGAACTGAAACATTACATGCTGTACCCGTTATGAGGAGCTAAAGAAGAGGAAGAAGGAAAAATCCGTTTTACAAGAGTCATATAATGAGCGCTGCAGTAACTCTTTTTGCCCATTGAAAGTTTTCATAAGGTTCTCTGTATACAGGTACTTACGTTTTGTTATGAATATAATTACACCTGCAATGGATTGTATTACTGGTCGTTAGATCGTATTTCATGATGGAAAATCACACATGTATGCATGGTTCTCAGGTCAAGATTACGACCTCTGTTGAATATACAGAGAGTGTACAGAGAGTATTTACCTATATTATACTCGTTGCATTTAGATGCATTCTTCTCTCTTATCATGTTTTTGTTAAGTGCATTATGCATTTACTTGCGCAACATATAATTAATATGCAATATAATGGGCATGAGAGGGGATTGACTTTAATGAAATATTGCGGATGCATGGTGTATATGCAGGGCCTTGATCTAAATTGATATATTTTTATTTGGCGCGGAAAGGGGTCCCCTCCTATAAGGTATACTCCTCCGCGTAGTTTATTGATAACATTACAATTGTTATGGTGTCGCCTGCTTTTAAATTCTTCCATAATTTGCATGTAGTATATTAGATGAAACCCCGGGCTTTAAAACGATGTATGAATTGATTAATTTCTGCCCATGCTTTACAGGTTTGATGATGAGTAAAGCCAGCAGAATGAATGAATTGCCTTGTAATGACGATAAAACATAATATAATTACGGTAATAATCTTTGCTGTGCACAGAGTGTCAAATTGTTATGGAAGAAACAATGTTCACGGATCTGTCAAAACGTTACAATAACATACACTTACAAAGACAAATACTCCGCTCCAACTTGGATCTGTTTTGTTGTCGGTTTACTGTAAGAGAGCGAAAGGGTAGTTTTAATTATTTTTTTATTAATTAACGGTTCAAAGTTTAAAGAAATTGAATACGAATAATGTGCTAATTCCACTATGAATTGAATATTTTAGACTTCTAGAAATTGTTTCATCAACTTTCATGTCGAAATTAGGTTAGCTATACAGCTGCTATTGTGGACCATTTACATATCCAATACGAATGGCCAATTACCGTAATCAAATTGCCAAGAAACTGAATTCCAATTGCGGATCCAATTTCCTTTCATTGTTGCTGTCACATGGCGGCATCGCTCCACAAGAACTCGAAGGAGGCGTGCCTGCAAGTACCATATTTGGTACTGCACGTAGTCTCCTCATCCTCATCCGACTGCCATTGGCCGGTGTCAGGAATTCCTCCGATGCGGCTGGTACTGATTGGGTCTGAAGATGCACGCTGGCCTGCTACCATCGAGTCCTCACACTCGGAGCTCCTCCGGCTTTTGACTTGTGGTGCACTTTGCAGACGAGATTCCAGCGTTGCAGAGAGAAGTGATGACAGCTTCATTGTAGTTTGCCACAGTCTTGTAGCTCCGTTAGTATACGTAGTCATCAGAATGCAGATCTCAGACTTAAACTCTTTGAGATATTATGGTGGTTGACTATACTGAAAACTGAAAATGTTTTATTTTGTCTCCAGGTTAAAGTTAATGTTAAAATTCGATATGATGGTTAAAACCCTTTGTGCAAAAAAGTAACGATTTTGTATTTTGGTCCCTCTGAAAGATTGCAGGCAATCAATAATCGATTTTCAAAATTTTCAAAATTTCAAAATTTAAATTGTGGAATTTTTTTGTTGATTCTTTGTCTGGATTGCACTATCATTGCTATGCACCATACAAATTTTCAAAATTTGGCGCCATCTGAGAAGTGTGCCATGACTGAGAATTTCGTGCATACGTGCGTTACATTGTTGTCGAGATTTGTTCCAAAGAAAACAATCAAGGCTCGACGATAAACGAGAAAAGCAGGAATAAATAGTTCTGATGCGAACATGAACATGGACATGGACAATGGGTCGAAACAGTTTCTGAGTTCCTCTTCATAAACCTGTCGACTTGCGGCTTTCTTGTAAATTGAAATGAACAAATACGAGAGAAGAATTAATTGTGGACGAGAAAAACACGTATCGATATGGTCATGCCTAAGGAGAAGAGAGGGACATTAGGAGTTAGGACATTCGCAAAGGACAGGGCACTGGATGATTGCTGTGTTGGTAAGGTTTGGTTAGGTAAGGTTTATGTAAGGTAATATAAGGTAAGGTAAGGGTAATATAGACTTAAAAAATGTTCAAGATTTTGACGACGACGAGTAAAACAGTGTACATAATTTACAAGAGCTTTTAAATATCTACATTTCCTGCCCCCCCCCCCCCCCCCCCCCCCCGTGTCTGATTCAATTGAATGGTTTCTTCGGAAGTGGTCCTCCAAAATAGTGACTTTTATATGTTATTATATTCTTTCTCAGAGTTCGAAACATTCCGTAACAAGCATGCAAATAAGTAGAAAAGTAAATTCATTTCTTGTATATATTTGCCGCTTGAATTAAGAAAAATTTTTAATTTTGATGTGTTCCGTGACTCGCGTATTTTTTATAATATATATTTTTTTAGAAAAATTTCGCCTTTTGAGAGTCACATGTATTATGTTCCAGTCGATCTATAATATTAACTTACAACTCCTTGGCTCTTGCTCGCTCCTGGTTGCCATTCTGCTCTATTTGTGCTCAAATTTGGTCCTTCAGTCATGACTCATGATTCTTGTTCCTGGTCTTGTTCCTTGGTTTTTGACACACACATTGCTATTCCGGTACAAACGGCTGCAGAATGATGGAATGATTTTTTCCGTCTCGATAGCATGATCAATTTGATGATCAATATGCCCAACATGACCATATGCCCATATCACCAGACCATTGGTTAAAAAGTTGATCCATATCTTGTCAGAAATCTTGTATCCTTTTAATCTTATTACAGCCATGATCATTTAAGTCGTTTGTGCTATTTTGCAGCTAAGAACTTATCTATTCATTTCTGGAATGCATCACCTGTGGCTGATTTTTTTAGGGTGCAGACTGCAGAGCACAAATGTTTTCTTCAGTCACTGGCACCACTACATGCCAGACATCTGATTTCGGCACACGTGTACAGTCTTCCTGTAACCGTACAGCGCGTAGTTGACAATTTTAGAAAAAATAGACAAGCACTTTAATTTGCCAGGAGAATGAATTGAAATGCTTGGTAAGATATTAAAACGGACAGCATTCTGCAAGCCGGTCAAAATTAAACAGTAGACACTATGGTTCATCCGCAAAATATTCCGTCCTCCGTAATTATTTAATCCTACACAACGAAAAATGTTTAGAGCTAACAAACTCAAAAGGAAATCTACACATTAAAATACACACCAGTGTGGGCAAAATAATGGCGCAAGGCATCTATGCATCAATACATAGTAGCAAACGTACACCTTCTAGTTATACATTGATGCTCCTCTCTCTTGTCTTGTGGGAGAACTATTTGGTAAGACTTCGGTATGCAGGTCGAATGCTTCCTATACTCAATCATTCGTCCACTAATCACTCGGAACGCCCGCTCGAGCACGCTTTCTGATCTAGTATCTCAGCAATACCTTCACTTCCATCAGCTAGCTGCATATTTGATCAAGAATCTAGTCTCGGGACGACCACATTCCAGAGGGCAATGACCTTGAATATCCTGCCTCTATGTATATGGACATTTGTCTGCATGCTTCGTCTGCATCTTCCAAAAAAATTACTTTTAAAAGTCATCTTACACGACTGATCTTTCTCTTACCAAAAATGGTCACATTACGTCTGTAGATGACTTCATTGATTGCAATGCCTATGGTTGGTAGATTGGCATCGCCTGTTAGACACAATGTATTGGTATCTCATTGTACCATAGGGAGGTCCGGATGTAGTGACCTTTACTAAATAGTGGTCTTGACCCAGAAATCCGCGATGTCCTTACGCTGTACGAATTGGGCTGACCTTGTTTGTACTAATTCACGTTCTTTAGCGGCAAGTAGGCATTGCAAGGACGCAAGGTCATCCATCAAACAGGTCAACGACCCTGTCTGCATTGGCATCAAGGAATCTGGAGAATTTCACATACATAGGATAATGCAATAAATAGTTAATAAGTAACTTTAATCGTGATGCTTTTTGATCGAAAACTGATTATTGAACATCATGTCCTTATGCGGAGCAAATTCCTTTGTAGACACTGGTCAACACTGTGTCTGAACACTATATAAAGATCTTCGTATACCTGGAATCTTCCAATCCTTTGTGCCCCCCTTCCCCATAACATTGGCACGGAGCGTTCCTGCTCCGAACCATGCGGTGTCCACTGACCATCGTTCGGCCCGTGGTTCGGCTATCCACTCTCGGCCGCTCTCGCGTTCTTATCTGATTAGCCGAACAGAGTGTTCGCTCGAAGCTTGTGGAGGCTGTGGTCCACTTCCCCTCACATTCTCACGTCTGTGCAGACGCCGCCACCGCCGCCACAGCGGTGAGAAGGGTTACTCCCCTCTGAGACGAGATCTCTCCAGGTGATGCTGCCTCTGATTAGACGCCCGTGCATGCTGATTACTGCAGACACTTCGTGTGGCGTCCACCCCCCCCCCCTCCGCCCCCCCCCTGTCCGCAAACCCGTTCGCAAAGCGCCGCTGCCGGTAATTGGACCACAACACTGGAAAATTTCAAATCAACTTAAGATCTATTGCCCTTAGTTCTTAGCTTGAGTGACGTCACGGTATTTATTCATTCACTGTGTTAAAAGTGTATGCACACGGCACGCTATGCATGTGGTTGGTTTGGTATGATTGTGTTTTTTGATTCTTGTATAATGTCCAGCCTCTTAAATTGTATAGCCATCACGCTGTTTAGATGGGCCTCCGGCTGCGTTCTCTTCGATAAATAATAATTACACGGGACTTGGCCGTTTCGGCACATGTGCTTTGTTGGTTTCGTGCTTGAATTTGGCCGTTATGACGCAAAGTATACTGGCCTGGGATGTCGTTTTTTTTTAATCACAGTCGGTAGAAACTTTTCAAACGGCAATTTAGTTTGTGAAATGGAAGTGTCTGCTAATTATTTTGGTATTTTAGCTCGTCTAGTGAATTCAATTCAAGATGTTACTCTTTTTAAGACCTGACCGTCACCAATTTTTTGTCGGAATAAAATGAGACAAAATAATTTTCAAATGCGTTCATTTCTCATAATAAAGATCCAAATGGTTTCAAAAGTTTTAATTCAATAACTTCAAGTACATTTCCGTCCGACCAATAGACTATTAATTGTAAATTGCTGTACATCTCGATAAACATTGACACCGCTGTCACAAAAAAAACTTATAACAATTTAGCAACCCTATTTTCCAACCACTTGGAGTAAACTCGTATGAACCAGCCCATCTCGAGCGCTGCACAGAGTTGTCGACCACCGTCGAGGAGATGAGATCTGGCCAAGTTCACCTCTTCGGGGCCCCCGATGCTCCTGAGCAATGTGCAAGAGGCTGCGAGCCAACCGCTGATTCGCAAGACGCCATCGCAGCAGCCGGCACCGCATGCCATTCAAGACCGAGACAACCTGTATGCCGACTAAATGACATGTCATCCCCATTAATGCTGTTGATGGATTTTCTTATACGCTTAACTTAAAGAATTGTAATATTCCTTGAATCTGGCGTGACTAAATTTTGATTTTCCCTTATACCTACATTTTGCTATTTTGCATTTTCTTCAGATATTTATTAAATCTTAAATAACGTTTTTATTGCGTTAAAAGCATGGGGAATTTCTGTCAAATTGAAAAACTTGTACATCAGTTTTCCGGAGACTTACCAGTAACCACCGGAGTTTACTATGTCAATTTTGTTATGTCTATACTCTATATAAACATGCTTCTAATACAAAATCGGCGTCATATTGCCGGATTAAATTTTAAAATTGCATACCTTCAATTTATTGCTCGACATTTAACTATACGTTCAATGAAATACGAATGCAATTATTTGCATTTTAAACGATTGAAAAACGTTTCGCAATTTGAGCATTTCAAATTGCTTGTACCTATATTGCGAGTTGACTATCGTGGATTTGAAAGGAATGGCTACAGATAGCGAAGGAAGCTGCCTCTGGTGACTTGGGCAAAGAAAGAGTTGGTAAGGAGTCGAAGGTTCCCTATCAGACGAGACGCGGTTCATTCATATTAAACATTCATTCATGCTAGTGTCACTCTACGGTCACATGGCTAGCACGATGATGATGAGGATGACGTCATCCCGATGTTATTTCATTGAGAAAAAAGTGTGTGACCCGGCCGTGTCAGGATATGCGGGGGCGAGTGTCCTGATTCCCATTTCACAGCCAGAGTAGTGTCACTCTGTAAAAAAACTGCACATTTTCAGCCTCTAGATAATTCGTGTCTTTTTTCATTGGCATGATAGTGCAGTGTATTTTTCTGTTTCCGATTAAAATTGTATTGGTCTAGGTGTATTTCATTTACGATTTCGGTCATTTCCGCTCTAAACAAATTTCGTGTCTTCTTTGGCTGACACTAAAAGATTACATAAGGAACAAAATTGGGCAGTTTTAAAATGCAATTTCGTTCCGTTTACTCTGAGGCCCAAGATGTGTTCAAAAGAATGAAGCCTGTTGCACTTCGGACGTCGCTTTACCGTCTGATTATTTATTCGATATTTCTAGGGTTTGAGCTAGCTCCGCTGTTTCAGAATTCATGGAGGTACGGGTACCTATACTGCATTCTTTTAAGCTATATTATGTATAATAGTATATTTATTATAGTATATTAGTATATTATCAGTATGTATAGTATATTTTGTACAGTTAGTCTGAAGATTAAATTAATGAACTCGACACTATGCAGTTACTGCTTTCTTTTTTAACAGCGACTTTTATTGATTATAAAGTAAATAAAACTACATGTGATAATAAATGATGATAAAATTCGAAATGGTTTCAACGTACGATTGACTAAGGTAACTGAAGACTTAATTGTTGAATACGACACTTGGTACTGCTTTGTTCAACGAAGTAGGTACATAGGGCCGATTTTACAGATGCCCAACGGCCAGAGTTTAAGTCGGGTCAGGTCAAGTCGTCAAGTCAAGTTGTTGTCATAGCAACCGCCAATAGGGTGCCGTGGAATTCATCTGTCTGAGTTAAACGCGCAGAGTTCAAAATTATTGTAAAATCTGGGGTTTTTGATTGAAATAGATAAAAGTCCTAGTGGTAATGATTACACAAAACGCACTTCCTTAGGTTGACACTAGCTGTTGGTGGGGTTTTTTCCACCACTGAATTGAAAAATCAATCATAGAAAAATGTATAAAACTCCGCGGAATATACATTTTTTGAGATGCTTCGATCTTTTCGCTATTTCTATACACCTGCCAAAACATATACATTTCACTGTCAGTGTCAGGCAAGCTACTTCCGTACCTTCAAGAAACTTTCGCCAAAAGGCCTCCATTTGTGAATTTCGACTAAATGTGAGAACGCTCCTTAATGTTATCTCTAGTGGCGGAACTAGGCACCCGCAGGGCTCGCGGCCGCGGGCGAGCCCAGGCCCACCCCAGGCCGTTGGGGGCCCGTCGGTCGGCACCCGCCTTCATATTATATTCGCAATCCGAAACGCATGAACTCTATATCTGCGACGCTTCCAGGGCCCGTATTCTCGAGTTTTAAGTCAACTTTAAGTCAAAGTGACTAACGCCGTTGAAAACTTTCCTGGAAGACTAACAGCCAGCGACAATGAACGTTAGTATACTCGGACCTTTGGAAAATGACTTACGAGTAGCAACTTCTTCCAAAAATGTCCTGGGGTCGCCCCAATACAACCTAAATAAAGTGACTAAGGCATGACTTCGAGAACTGGGCCCCAGTTTTATGTTTGCTTGTTTCACTCGTAACTGCATATTCAATGTGTGAGGCACAATGGGCCTGTACGTGGGAAGCCCACGTCAATTTGGTGCCTGCGGGCCCCTCACGACAAGGTACTGGGTATAAAACGACAGAAAATATACAATATATAGAACTAAAGAAAACAAATCGTCAATAACGATAAAACTGGTGTGCAGTTGCCCCCAATTGAGTAATTGTGCAAACGTATTTGATAGACAGGACAGTGATTAAAAGTATCGGATACTAAACACTCAAATGTGTATTTCAGGCAAGGGTCCATCCTGCTTATTGCAAGATTTAAAACTCGA
Source organism: Nemoura dubitans (assembly GCA_921293005.1). Taxonomy (NCBI): domain Eukaryota; kingdom Metazoa; phylum Arthropoda; class Insecta; order Plecoptera; family Nemouridae; genus Nemoura; species Nemoura dubitans. Next base: position 6,382,359 of record OV121076.1, read on the forward strand.
TGTGCATTTCCCAATGCGTAAGTTTCAAATAAGTTGCATAATGCTTGAAATGCTTGCTTGAAATGCTTAGATTCACTCCAAAAAATGACCTTAGTTCAAAGTTTTCTTGGGGGCTGCGCCCCCAAACCACGACCTCTTCGAGGGGGGGGGAGGGCGTGAATCGTAGTTCCGGCCCTGACTTCAGCTCTTCGATGTCGAATAATGCACCAACAGTTCGTGTACTGACGTGTTCTTAAATGGTTGTGTAAAGAATCTAAAAAAATGTTTTTTTATACTGAGTCAAAATTATTTCCAAAATGTATGTGTACCGTAAGAAAAGAGTTATACAAACATTTATGTAGTAGGCGCATAGTTTTCTCTGTGTATGAAAGCTGAAAACTCATAAAATTGGCTACAGGCAGCACAGAAACTTCGACGTGAAATAGATTATTCATTGAGGACTTCTATTGACACAAATAACACAAGTATTACAAATAACACACACGTAGGTGTTATCCAGATTTTGGAGGATTTATTACTTTATTGTCTGACAAGATTAGTACGATAATAATAAGCCTCCAGAATAAACGAGAACGAAAAGTTAAGAAAATGTGACTAGATATCGGGACCTATTTTTCTCAGCAAGATGAAATCGAATTTGGAAGCTGTGCATTCAATGGCAATGGCGATGTGTGTTGAGCTTGCCGCTCGGACATGTGACTGCGAGCTAAGGTCACTACAGATGACGCGTGTGTCTGCATACTGAATCAGATCCGCATTGCTCCTTACGTCACAGGTATTAAAAGAGTGGAGAATCACGTTTATCTTATCGAAATAGAACGATTTGGCATTCACCGTTTTGTGTGGTGTTGATTTTCCAAGTCGGTTGTGCAGTTGAAGGCGTATCAGTTTTGAAAATAGCAACTAGGTTTGGTGTTATTTCGTATAATATAGAGTGTTGGGACCATGGAGAGAGGGTAGTATAGATGGATTTCCTCGCCCCCCCCCCCCCCCCCCCCCCCCCCCACCCCGGCCAGCAAATGCACTTAAAAGAAGTTTTGAGGACGCTTAAAAAATGCAATTCAACCCATATGCCGACTTACCTGAACTAAATAATGAAATGACACGTGATCAAGTTATTCCAATATGATAGTCATTAGTCATAATTTTGTCAGTACATTTGGCTATTTTTTTGGCATAGAGTCGTACACAACGTGTGCAGTCTGGTATATATTCAATAAACCAATGAATATGCAATAAACCAATGAATATTCAATAAACCAATGAACAGGGTAGAAATGTCTGAAATTCGTTGGTGTTCTCGGACATTTAATTGGTTCCTCCATCCTGGCCCTGCCCTATTTAGCCGTATACACGTATTGGGAAAAGAATGTTGAAACTTCTAAAATCAAATCAAATATTGAATCAAGGAGTAATAATAACGTAGCGACTGGCCGCTGTTCGTCGTGGTAGACTTTCTGGCTGCAGAATGTAGTGTCGAAACGTGTTGCCCCTCATGCGGCTGTGAGTGCTTCTTGTCCGCACTCCGTACGCAAAGAGCAGCAGTGAATTCCATCGCCTGAGGGTCAGATTTGGTCCGGAATCGCTAGACGAGAGGGCACCTAGCGGCAGCAACCTATCAGCCAATCAGCGTCTGTCCCTCTCTGTCTTTGATTATGCCCATGGGTGCAGCTGGCGCAGGTGAAATTCTGAATTATCTTGCGAATTATCTGGCGAAATGATGACATTCACGAAGTTCAAGTCGTATTATTTATTAAGGAAAAGATTCGAAAAAGAGACGGAAATGATCAGGTGTAGATGCTGCCTTTTTGGTGTTGTTTTCTTGGTTTTGCATAATTATGCTATAACCTATAACAATAAAATCATGCTTTTAACTCATATTCCATTTGCATTTGTATGATTTCACTCTACAATGATTGCTAAACGAAGACAAGACAGGTTGTTAAAGAACTGCATCATAATTTCTGATATACTCAAATGGTATGCAACGGTTCATAATTGTTACTTTCTTTCGTTTCAGAAACCTGGCCATCGGCATCGGCATCCAAAATTTCCCCGAGGGGTTGGCAGTCAGTTTGCCCTTGAAAGCTGCAGGCTTCTCCACGTTTCGCAGTTTCTGGTAAGCGCATTTACTAGTAAATCTTCAGACGAATGGTGAATATTGGTTACAATATTTCACAGGCGCGAGTAGATTTGCTTGAAAGTTACCTTGATTGCTCAAAATATTGAGGAGTCAAGCCATGCACCTCAAGCCATGCACCTCAAGCCATGCACCTCAAGCCATGCACCTCAAGCCATGCACCTCAGGCCATGCACCTCAAGCCATGCACCTCAAGCCATGCACCTCAGGCCATGCACCTCAAGCCATGCACCTCAAGCCATGCACCTCAAGCCATGCACCTCAAGCCATGCACTTCAAGCCATGCACCTCAGGCCATGCACCTCAAGCCATGCACCTCAGGCCATGCACCTCAGGCCATGCACCTCAGGCCATGCACCTCAAGCCATGCACCTCAAGCCATGCACCTCAAGCCATGCACCTCAAGCCATGCACTTCAAGCCATGCACCTCAGGCCATGCACCTCAAGCCATGCACCTCAAGCCATGCACCTCAAGCCATGCACCTCAAGCCATGCACCTCAGGCCATGCACCTCAAGCCATGCACCTCAAGCCATGCACCTCCCCAACTGAAAAACGTTCCTACGCGCCTGCTTAGGTATACGCTTGATAGTGAAACCGCCTTGCTCCAAGTTTCGAATGACAAGGTTTCTTAATTCCTTGATCTTCTGTACTTTACAGAATCCCTCATTTCTGTGGATTGAACCGTTACTGTTTGGCCCCACCTAATCATGGGCTCACGCCTATGCAATATTTATCTATATTATGTAAAAAAACTTTGATATTTTGAAAAAAGGTGCAAGTCAATACTCTTGGAGTCGTCTCCTAACATCGTCTTGATGGGGTTTTTATGTTTAAAATGAGTTCTTAGTGCTGTAAGTTTTGCAATCCTTATGAACAAACTTATAGACGCCAGAAGAATATGAATGATATTCTTTAAATCCTATAACGACCTATATTATAAGCAGTGTATTTTTAAACATCGTCGTCTACAACTTCACACAAATCGTGTCACCGCCGCCACTGACACCGTTGCCTTGTAAATCGGCAGGTACGCCCAGCTCAGTGCCATTAGTGAGTAGTGACACCTTAGTGGCGTACCGTCCTGTCCCGCCGCGACTTAAAATGGATGCCTTGTGATTCTGCAGGTACGGCCAGCTCAGCGGCATGGTTGAGCCGCTATTCGGCGTAGTGGGCGCCGCTGCGGTCACAGTGGCGTCGCCCATTCTCCCTTACGCGCTGGCCTTCGCAGCCGGCGCCATGATTTACGTAGTCGTCGACGACATTATCCCAGAAGCTCATACAAGGTATTTAAAACTTCAATCATTAGTTATTTATTTGATAGTAAAACTTGACTGCTTGTCGTAACACTAGCACTAGTTACAAAAAAAACTTATCTTTTATTGTTTATGTGTGTTCTTATAAAAAGCTGTCCGTACTATGACAGCTGACACGTGTAGTTGAAGGGTTGTTTGATGTCAGGTAGTGATATGTAAGGCCATTGTACTTTAAAAAAATGACAGGCGTGCGAAATTTTAAAAAGTACCTACCTAAAATGCACTGTTTACGGCATTTTTACCGAGCTCTTGGGTGGGGTTTACTTTCCATTAAAAAACATTATTTTGATTCTTTATCGGCTTTTTCCAGGTAATAGTGTGCAAAATGCTTATTATGATTATAATATAGACATATTCAATGTGTTATTTTAAAATAGCTCCTAAATAAGTTTGAAACTCCGTTGGGGGCTTTCATCTATTTTCGGAACGTGCGCTCGCTTTTGCGCAGCTTCCTTCGTGCGCAATGCCAATCTGCGCTGGTTTTGAAACTGCGCCCGATCTGGATTCTCTGCAACCCTAACCTTCACAACTCACAAAAGCGTTCCCTGGCGTACAGTCTGTACAGAATAGTGACCATGGCTTTAGCACCAACCCCTAAAAACGAAATGTTCAAAGGCGGATATTTGAATTTGGGAAGTTTTCGACAGTAAAAATTGTTTGATATCATTTTGTTCCCTTACGCAACATTTTGAATAAGGTTAAAAGTTTGCTCTTCTTCTACGTTTTTGTCGGACTCGCTCAGTAGGTAGACATGATACTTATTTTGTTTCTAAGGATTCAAAATATGTGTACATACAGGAAACTTTTCAAGAATGCAAATATTTATTTGAAAAATTCTTCGAATTTTACGAAGGAAGGAAAGTTTAAATGCAGAAGCAAAGCGAATGAAGAAATATCTTGAGAAAATATATACAATTTAGATTAATTACAAAAATATTTAATTTATTTCTATAAATTAACCCCATATATATTAATTTTCCCCACTCAATGTAAATAATAATAAACAAAATATACTTTTTACCAATACTGACATACTCGGCAGTGACATGAATTACGGGTGGAAAAGAAGAAAGCCAGTTACAGGCAGCTGAGATAAAATTGTTGGGAACCGAAGAAGGGTGGGAAGACCGAGATTTAAATGGATTGGAATGATTAAAGACGATCTAGAGAGTAGAGAGGTTAGATTGGAATAAAGTGGAAAAAAGGAATTGTGGAACGAGAAGAAGTTGGGGGGGATGACCATTGAAAAATGCGAGGAAGAAGAGGAAGAAGAAAGTGAAAATAGGGAATGAGAATGAGGAAGAGACAAGAAGCGTCAGGCGTGGCTGGCCGGCTATAATATATTGTGTCGGGCCTAGATTAAAATGTCTGTACCTACCTACCATGTAGTTAATGGAGACAATAAAACGATTATTATAATCACCCTGAGGGAAAACGACATTTGAAGCATATTTTAGTGTGGCTTGCATCACTCGCGGCCTATTAACGAATCTGATAACCAGGAAACTGGAGCTCACCTACGCAAATCGGTGACGTATCATACCAGTAGCGACTATCGTTATCAAGATGAACTCTGTACACTTGGAATCAAAGTCTAAACGCTCGCCTCAAATTCCATGAATGAAATTAAAAGATTCATTGACTGCTTTGTCCGCACCGGACTTTAAATCCTCATATTCTACATTTTCTCGTTAAATTACCCTTTTTATTTTAGGGTTCGCAGTACTGATTTCTTTTTCATCAATCTATCAAAAATTTCATCGCATTGCGTAACGAACTGATATCGATTGCCTATTTATGGCTAATTATAGTTTTATTTACCTGCAAAGCTGGACATTTTCTCATGCGATTTGAAGATACAGTTAAGATACAGTAAGATACAGTTAGGACAAACAGATTACATTTCACAACAAGCTCATCAAAAGTTTATGCTTTTATAGTCCATTCGCGAATTACTGGTATAAAAACCACTTGAAAATTTGGTGTAGAAAGACGCGTTCTGGCCCTTGTAAGCACTGCTAAGCTCTATTGTGTCATCTTCGAGAGTGACAACTGACGGATCTCCTTGCAAATAGCTGCGTTGTCACTTTCGTCCCTCTTGTGTGCTTACCAACTGATGATTGGCAATGAAGGGGTTTCCCCGAAAATTGGCAACGTAGGGCTGAGAAAGGGTTCGAATTCTTGACGGATATCAAGATACATATCTGTTTTAACAATGGCATTGTCCGAAGCCCTGAAGTGGATTGACCAAGGAATTGGCGAATGGACCATAGCTTTTTCTGTCTTGTCCCCTGAAAAAAGTTTTCGTGGGAAGATTTTTCAACCCATAGGACCTATGCCGAAACGGTACTCTTTCAATTGTATGTTTGGTCTTGTAAATCATGCAGTCTTCATAACATTGTATCATTGCAAGGGGAGAGGTATATAACATATCGAGAAAAATGTGAGAAAGGAAGAATTATTTTTCGGAAATTGATGTTGTAAAATAATATACCTATTCCATTTATTTGTATTTGTCTTCTTGTTTCAGCGGCAACGGCAAGCTAGCGACCTGGGGCGCAATCGCCGGATTCCTAGTCATGATGGTTCTGGATGTCGGTCTAGGATAATTTATTTAAAAAATACACTCACCATTTTTGCTGCAGCTTTCGCGAGCAAAAAACCGTTACAAAAAACAGTGTCGTCATCCTTTTAGAATAAGGGTGGCAAATCACCTACAACTTACAATATGTGTTCCTTTAAACTTCTTAATCCTATTTTTTTACAAGGTCATGCATGTGAGGTATAGATAATTACGGTTTTATACATTTTTTAAATAGAATTCGATGGATGCCATTTGCACTCTGAATTTAAAAGTATGTCGTTGTCCACATTTTAATGTATATTGGTATGCCAAAAATATTTTTTCTTATATATTTTAGCTTTTTGTTCAAATTTTAGTCTTCTTTCGACCGTTGTAAAACTTTTACATTCCTTCGAGTTCTTTGAGCCATCCGTGTTCTTCAAATTGGCTAGTGACTGACTGTACCGTACCAGTTTATAAAGCATTCTGGTCTTGGACAACAAGATAATATGTGATAATAACTAATTTATGTGCTTATTGCGGTAATTGCTGAAACGTATAAACTAAAATTTTCAAACAAGCTTTTCTCATTTTGTTATATTATATGAAACCTGTTGTAATTTACCATTCCCCTCATCCATTCTTATATCGTGATAAAATGCATTTCGGGAAGATTTGCAACCATCCACTCACAATTCTGGATCTCTTCCCATTACCTACTGCGGATTAGTTGGGACCACTATTTTATATGTAATTGAATTGCTTTCATTTCGAATTTACACTGCACCAGGAGAAAGAGTGGAATAAAAAAAAATTCTCATAATGCTCATAACATTTTTTTTTGATTATATGATAATATAATATAATATATGGCTGATAACCATGATAATATGGCTAGAGTAAAGCAACGAATTTTTTATGGGCATTGCCACGATCTGAGATTTGAAGGAATATTTTGTAGAGGTCCGTGTACGTACGGTCCATTCTTTACATATTGTGCCATGTGACATGCGTGCTCAATGAGTGATGAAATTTGCATGTATATAGCTTAATATGAAGTGTGAGTTTAATATAAATAAAAATATACGCTATAGTTTAATAATTGCAAGTATAAGTTTAATTTGCAAGAGCGTTTAATACAGCATTTTTATATAGAATTGAAAGCTGATTCAGATTAGAGATGCCCGTGAGTCTAGATTTTTTTGTAGGCCCGAACCCGCCCGACTTTTTCGACCTGCAATGGGCCCGAAAAAACAAAGCCCGAAAGCCCGAAAAAGCCCGAGAGCCCGAAAGCCTAAAAAAGCCCGAAAGTCGGGCCCGGTCGGCCAGACATTAAAAATTATCTGCCCGGGCCCGGCCCGTGGCCCGAAAATTTTTTGAAAGTTTGCCCGAACCCTGCCCCACAGTCGGGCCGGACTCGGGCAGGGCTTTCGGACTTTCGGGCTTTTTGTCGCATCTCTAATTCAGACGTGACTTTCGTGTATACCGGTGCTAACGAAGGTTTGACTGTTTGAGATGGGGTGGGTTGGGGTTTGTCCAATTAGCATGATGGATGCTGGATGGAGACCACCAATGTATAAGTGTGTACGAGATATTACAATTATTTGTTGTACATATAAATTGGATATTATATTAAGGTTTCTTGGATCTATCACAGTCTGAACTTTTAAAATTACATCAGAAAATAAATAATATATTAATAAATGCACTTTGAATTCGAAGAGTAAGTTAATTTCATCACAATTTATGTGAGATACGTGAGATCAATTTAAAATTATGCATATGCTCAAAAGCTTTCGAGGTCATGATTAGTTCAATCGACTTTGATATCGACTTTAATAAAAGAACATGTGTTTAAGTGCCCAAAAATCCTTCGAGTACGATTCTCTTATGTATACATCTTGTAATTTGAGGTATGAGTTCAAATATGGATTTTAACTTCATGTACGATTTCCGATATGAAATGTGACATGATGGGTTAAATGATAGCACGTTTTTTCCGTAAACAATCAACGCGGAGGAACGAATTGAAAATTGAGAAATTTTGGGGCATAGCCCTGAAGTCAATTTTCAGGAAAATTTATTCCTAAAAATGTTTAAATGGAGCAAGGAAATTAAATGTTGGTGCGTTACTATTTTGGGTGGCGGGGGGGGGGGGGGGGGGGGGGTGCGGCGGTGGGTAGAGAATCGTTTCTGTAGGCGAAGTTGAAGTACGTGACATGGCCACAGATTATTATACCCTCACTATATTTACAAAAATCGCAATCAAACATTTAATTAATAAATAAAAACAAACATAATACACAATTAGTAATCTCCATAATCTTTAAACACGTGGTATGTGTAAAAACAAATGATGAAGAGCACATCTGCAACGTAGAAAAAAGAGTTGGTCAAGAGAACGATGGCAGATGCAAGTATCGTGGAAGATTCACCCTCTTCCGAACTGCTACTTCCGTATCTTTCGAACAGAAACGCAGCACTGGTGATTTGCAGACCTGCTCCAACTGTGCTCAAAAGTGGTCTCTGTAAAATAGAATTCATATTTTCACAAACTGAACATTTCTCTGCAAGTATAGGCTACAAAAACTTTTTATGAATGCTGCCAGGGAAATGATGTATTTTTCGTAAAATATAATTAGGTATATATCTAACTGACGGGTTGATCTCTTATCAGTTATACCCTTTAATTAATTAAACTATTAAAATAAATGCCAACAATAAATTGAAAAACTTGTTTTGGATTTGTATCACCGATGTCAAACCTACATCCACTGGCTAAATCGTTGTATTAAAATAAAAATTAATGAGTTTAACTTACCAGCCACATATTGAAGCTGAGTGCCGATGGGGGCGTGATGATTACGGCAAATATTAACCCCAGATTAATTACCATACAGGTAATCAACGACCCATACACGGTTTGGATCTTAACAGACTCATCCTTAATCGTCAGGTAGCTGAGCAGACCAGTTACTGCGGCGCTCAGACTCTGCAAATGTATCAAATATGATAATACTAGTAATAGCTTGTGATTTAAAGTAAAATAAAACTTAGATGTACACATTCAGTGCAAGCTACTTACGAAATGAAATAAATTCAATGAAATCACCACCAAATCATATCTGCTTTTACCACATTTCATTTTCAGATCACCCACACGACAAAATGTTAATAATTATCACCCACACGACGAAATGTTAATAATTATCACCCACACGACGAAATGTAATAATTAAATTGCATTTAATCGAAACGTGTCATATAATACTGCAACTTTTGCTAACCTTATATTGGCAATATCCTCGCAGCTAGCTTAGTTTGGTGACTAAAAGACATTATGATTGGTGTTCTTCATTGAATCTATATACTCCTTATCGAATAGCGTATAAGTTCTTATCATGAACTGAGTGATAGCTGATATCACCTGCGTGGATGACGGCTATCAAAGCTTGATGTTTGATGTACTTATTGACGAGGTCACTTATACACACCCCTTTTTAATAACAAGAATAAGAACTTGAAAATGATTTGGAAATACCACACATGTCCAAAACACATAGTAAATTGCATGGTAACCCTAAACCGTCGAAACAAATCTGAATATAAGTTAAGATAAAGTGTAACATGATATGATACCTACCGATAATTTTGTCTTTAGAAGCAGTTCTGTTTTTAATAATAATATACGTATGCATTTATAATGTATTCGTAATAATGTGTACTCTAACTCAGACCATTCCATGCCCAACTTCCATTAAAAAATGCGCCCTCCTCCCGCCCTCGAAAAAAAGACGCCCCATGCATCCCTTCGCCCTGTTCTGTCGTTAAATTTGTGAACCATGGGAGTCCTATAGTCTAATCACAGGTCATGGCGAAATATGCCTATAAATATCCAGCCAGATTCGTCGTCAGTGTTACTGAAATAGTGTTCAGCATGAAGCGTCCGGGACAAGGGAGAGGCCGACGCCGACGCCGACGCCGACGCATATACCGGGGTCATTGGGCGCCGACTCAACGACGCTCGCTGGCAAAGGGCGGAACGTTTTGTCGTTTAATTGGAATATTTCTTTGTTGTTTTGCGTTTGTTATCAGCATGACATAATTTTGGAATACATATCCATTAATCGAGCACAAAATTTTTGTTTGAAATGCAAAATTTGTATGAAATCGATTTATCGAATTAGCTACTGGGTCAATAATTTTGCAGAAACATATAACGGATCCAATGAAGGAGTTCTTAAATTTTCGCATTCCAGCGTTACAAGGTTTTTAAATAAAAAAATAAAAATATGATGGGAAAGAAAGAAAACTGAAAACAAAATGGGTGTTTGTTAAGTTGAAGTGTTCGCTCGCTTTCTCGAGCAGTTCCATTCAAATTACAATATTTATAGTTAACATAATATAAAATGGTACCAGAATATAATGGCAACTCTATATTGAGCTATTTTGTGTAAATTTCCACGCAAGGAAAAAAAACCATAAACGTACTTCTTATACCCTGTTCTTGGGAATTTGCGAATCCAACCCGCGATTCTGACTATACAAACCATCGGTTAACATTACTAATTCCAAGCCATTCGTAACTTTATAAGCGCCTAGAGTTGGGGGGGGGGGCGAGGAGGAGGAAAAGATCCCCTCTGGAAAATGGAAATTGCTAGCAAATACATGAATTGTGTACACACTGGACGACACTACTTTTCACCCCTAAATAGGGGCGGTTTTTCATAGAACCGTGATTAATTACGAAGATAAGGGAGGTATTAAAAATGTTTCAACCTTGATTAATTAATTTTGCGAGAAAATGTGATGTTGCTCGAGAAAGATATGAACAGTGATTTGTTTCAGTTTTCTGCAGTCTCCGTCTCGTCCCACTTAAAGTAGTTGACGCTGAAAAAAATTGGCTCTGGAACTGGATTTTGCTTAAAAATTAATTTTTACTCAAGAAAAATTATTTCCATTCCAAAGGGCGACCAAGGAATTATAATACATATACTTATCATATTTTCATTCTCATAGCTTTATCAATCGAGCGTCTAAATGTAATGGAGCTGTAAAGTACTTATTTATTTATCTGAAAAATAACGAAGATGCGAGTAAAAAATTACAATACGGTGTTCCATTTAACAATGAGGTACTCAAAAATGTTAATTTTCATGCATTTATAAATTTCCGAAATAAATATATAAATATAAGAAGCCGAACCCAAAAAATTTCCAATAACATTTTCTAACAAGATCTTCTATTTCTCGCACGCATCCACAATGCTTGCCTATTTGACATCTTATCCCAAATGCAGACGTTTACCAACACGCACTCGTGATAAGCGAGCTCTATGATCATGTTCAGACTCTCGACTTCTCCCAGCTTGTTTGCATTATGCATAGCGCCAACACCAGCGTTGGCCCTTCTGCCTTGGATGTGCCATGCCGCCATTCTATTCTATTAGCCAAGAATTACTACATAACTCGGCAAGACTGGCCTAGCCTCTTCTGAGAAATTCTAGACCCCTTAGTTTTTTTTTCTTTCTTCTGTAGCTCAGTATATTTACGAGGTTTTTATCATATTGTGTTATTTTCTTTTTGTTGGGTAAAGGTAGAAACTGGAATTCTTCAATAAAGATTTCTTCATTGTTCATGAACTGAACTTGAGTTTGTGGTAATTCTTTGGCCATTATGCCGCTGTACTGGCCGTACTGATGCATTTTATACGGAAATTATGCACTGATAAAGATGCATTATATTAATTAATTCACTGAATTGTCATACAAATGTTTAAAATTGGCAATAATTTAAATAAACTCTTATTATCGTGATCGCAATTTTAAATCATTTTGGTTCTTATATAACAATAAATTCGATCATAGAACATTCCAATAATAATCAAATGGTCTGTCCCAAACAGTTATAATAAACCACCATGTGACCAATCTCTGTGCTATGAAATACTTTGCGAATTAGTCATCTGCGTATATTAATAGTGATGTAGAGGAAAACTATATTATCTTAGAAGTAACTGCTGTGGCCTTGTTTAGAGTTGACAGTTGCAGTAATTGTCTTGAGCAAATCGAGGAAGTCCAGTCACATGACGCTGTTTTTAGAGCAATTCAAGGAATACCAATGAGTGTGATGTTAGTCACACCCACATGTCTAGGATCTTTCCAGGAGAGTCCTTTGAGCATTGGATAGGAATGCAATGAGTGATCTCGACTCGGACATACTAAGTAGGCTGGCATCATTCCCTTACTGCCGGCAGGCTACACTCTACAGTACCTGCCAGTACATTGTTAGCACTTGCTCGTTATTATATTTGATATTACTCAACACAATTGCAGCTCTGTGAATGTAGAAAGAAGGCACCTCTGATCGGAATAGGATTTTAAATTTGGTTGATAAAAATTATACACCACAACCTCAAATTTAGTGTAAAACCAGTATTGATGATGATAATTTTTGAAAATATACCACTACTCCCCTAATAACACTACAAGTCAACTAACCCGGTGAATAGAAATTAGACACTGAATTATAAGAACCTACATAAAGTACAAGTACAATGAAAATGATGAAGCACGAGTTGTATAATAATAAAAAAAGCCTTGCACATGGGAGGAGCTACGGTTCCCCTCCAACTAGAAGTAGTGTGTTTCATCAATGAGCCGGCGGAGGCATGGAGGTGGTCACGACTCGCGACTCCGCTCGCTACGGAGGAAGAGGAACAGAGCACTCTTTGGTTTTCAGCGTTGCAACTTGCAATGCCTGCGTGTCGCTGTCGGCCCTGCCGTCTGTGTCTGTGTGTGTAGGGCTGCGCCTGAAGAGGCCAGTCGAAGGTATTAGCGCCGGTTGCTCTCGGTACCAATAGTATTAATTGTGCAATTCGTTGCATTCACTGTGCAATTCTGGTGTCGACTGGCTTTCCGTGGACGTGGTTGTGGAATTCGACTGGATTTATTTTATCATGTGGTTCTGTGTTTGTGACAATTATTGGCTACGTACGGTTTTTTAAGTGTTTGGTTATTATTCTTTCGAGTGTATGGACTTTTGGCAAAATATTACCGTTGCTTTTGACCATTCCGGTGAGTGAAAAGTGTTTTTTTTAAACTGTATTTATAGTTTAGCGTTAGGAGCTAGTTGAAAAGTCTGCGACTGGCACTAGATAAAGCATATTGCATAGAAAAACATTGCAATTGCATTATAGTTTACACTACAGTGCAAGTTACGTACAACTCTGAATTATGCAAACATAATTAAAAACAAATTTAAAACTAGGAACAGCATTTGAGAGCATAACAACGTAAGTAATCGTACCAACTGTAGCTTTGTTATAAACTAATACACTAGGAGATTTGAACAGTAGCTCGCATTAAAACTATTACCACTACCGAATAATACACGTGACGTGTTAAAAAATTATCAATATTTGAAAAAACCGTTAATATACGTTCAATACATGCATAGGGGTTGAATGAACATCAAGGGGTGTCAATATACACTCCAATTTGCGTGCTTTCGTGGAAGAACTGAACATTGTTGCTGATCCTAGATATAGTGTAATTGTGTCCATAGTGATTGTTGAGATGAAATAGGTCGTAATCGACACAAAAGACCGCAGGTAGATAGGCCACGATAGTGACGATCTCAATGCAGCATCCAGGGTGCGACACCTCATTGTACCAGCCGGCGCCGTTCAGAGGCGGATGCTGACTGATCACTGAAGTGACTGCTTACATACCATGGCTTACAGCCACCGCGCCTGCCTGTGCTGCCTGGTGCTAGTTGAGTTGAGAAAGCATGGATGGCTGACTATAAAGCGGAAGTAGTGTACTGCAATTGCTGTTCAGCCGCTTCGAAGAGGGGAGGAACGTGCTCGAAGTCGTTGTCTTGTCTTCTTCCTGTTTAGCCTGCTCTAATGTTCAAGCGAGTATGCCACTCAAGTGATAGCGTTACGGGTTTTGTTTTTAATTTCGAGTTTTATTAGATTTTATTAGAAGTACGTATAAGTACGTGTCTACAGACACTTCTAGTTCCACTGGCGACTATAATATTCGCCTTTGAAATGTAATATTATAGAAAATGAAAAATGTTGCCAATATATAAATTGTTAAATTCCTTTTTACCTAGATGTTTTAATGGTCTACGTTTCTGAGAAGGCAAAGCGTTTCAATAGGGGCTGGTTTCGAGAATGCCAAAAAAAATAAAGCGGCAAGTTTGGCAAAACCAGTATTTTTATATTTATTCTCGGAAGTGAATCGGGGGTGTACAAAAGGCACGTCTTCAGGCCCCTAGGGGTGTGACAGGGCTGTTTCCGTTGTGTATTTTCAGCTATATTTATTGCTGCCACAGCTGATACTTAAAAGAATTTAATTAGCGTACATTTATTTTGTACACGGGTTTTACAAAGGACACGTAACAAAATATTTTGTGATTTTTTTCTCTCGAAAGTGTTCCACTCGTTGACGCCACTGCTAAACGTGGCTTGCCCTGATACGCCACTGTGCGAGGATGCAATAGTGTGGAATGAGTATCTTTGGTGTGGAATGTCTCGGAAGACATTCCTCGCCGCTTCACCTCGATTGGAAGTGATTCCGTTTTTGGCTAAATATAGTTAGGTTACTGCTGAATCTGTCTTTAGAACTTTTCGGAATGCTCATCCGAAGTTTAGAGTTCCAACGTTTGAGTGGGTTACAGGACACGTGTGCAGAAGATATTCACATGTTGGAATAAATTTTGAAAAATGCAAACAACTACATTTTTTATATTTTTATATTACCTATATAATTTTTTTGCTCGTCAATCTATTGGTCATCTGACATTTTCTTTGTTCTAGAAGACACATGGGACAGACAGTTATAAACTTACCGGTGACAGGCATAGGTATATTAATGAAACTAGTGTTAGTGAGTGTGATCAATAACTACAATCATTTATACGTTCATAAATTGCCGCTTACGTAGACAAAAATGTAGTGTTTGTCGAAAGTGTAAAAGAGAATAATTACCCCAAAGATTACAAATAATAATCATCGAAAAGCATTTAAAAGAAAACGTATTTCAAAACGAACGCAGTTCTAAAAACAAATGCTTGCCGTAGAATATTTGGGCTTCGGTCGTGCATGAGCACGTGTTTCCGCTGTGTAGCACAGAGATGAACCGTTAGGTCGGCCAGACTGCACACTGCACACTGCACACTGCGCATGGCCGGAACCGAGCCCTCACCTGTCTCAGACAGTCTAGGACCTCTAAGAGCTCGGTACCTTTTCGCTAATTACGTGGACACAAGCGTAGCCATGGCCAATGTTGTGTACAATTCCTTGGTTTTACATGCATTTCTGGCATAGGGAAAGGGAGAGAGGGCAAAACGCAAACGTTCCTGTATTATTGTGATTTAAAAAAAAATCTTTTGAGGAAATACGTAAAACCGCATAGATTTACGGATATACAGAAGTGATAACGACCTTGGAATTATATACCGGCTGGGACTTCAAGTTACATTTTTGTTTTTTATAACATATTCTTGATTGTACTTTTCAAAATTTACTGATACAGTATTCAACATCATTTCAATATTTCTATGTTCATAAAACTAAGAATTATTGAAATTTTTTATACAAGAATTGACGACATACGCCAGGGACATTTATGTTCATTGATCTTCGAATTTTGACACCTGTTTCTTATTCGGTGCTTTTTGACCCACGAGCATTTTATTACAAACGATTTCATCCTCAAACTATATTGCTTATTGTCATTTACAGAATATAACGATACATTTGTATTATTTGCTTATTTTTCGACTTGAGATCAATACTAGTCATATTAGGTATTAAATTAAATCCAACTTTTTATCAAATGATTGGTTTTCGTGAGCGCGCTTCAAAGATTGGATGCTACAACTTTACTTCCTCTAAGCTACAGAGCTTAGTTATTTGACTTTAGATTATACTTTAATGTGCTTTAATTTTACAGCCTATGGTTATTTGACAATTGAATTATTTTTGGTTATTTTTCTTATAGTTACTCCTCCGGCCGGCCACAAGCAATTACGTGTATAACAACCAAATTATAATTTTCAGCAGACAGTTAGTTACATCGATTCGAAATGAATTAATTAGTTTAATAATAAAATTAGGTAGTTTTAGGCACACTTTTTAAGGTACGTAGTTATATTTTACATTTTATAGTCCTTATTAATATTTTCTTTATTATGTAATTAATTCAACTTCCTTTCATTATATATATATTATGGTCATTGAGTGATACATAGGTACCTTTACAGACAATTGGAATTACGATAATATCTGAAGGCAAATTACAGGCGGTGCCCTTCGCTTACGCCCTGATTCCATCCTGAATATATCCTGATTGACATAAGCATTGGCCAAGTAAGTTTTTAGAGAACGCCGGGTAACGATGTAAATTACGACTTTTAAATGAAATGAGAGCATAAAAAATTGAATATAAAAGAATGTGAAAGATGTAAGGGCATGTCCTTAAATTGAACAGAAAGAAATCAAATATATCTTCCTCAATCCCTATAAGGAAAAATGCGTTTAAAGAAAATAACGATTCATTTCATATGAAATTTCGCGTAGGCTTCGCACATCCGAATTTTATTTTCGACACATGAATTGCACCGAGAAATGATATGGAATTGAATTCGAGTGGACGGACATCCTGTCTCGTCCACTGCTACTTTGCATGTGATTGCAGTCCATCACATCGAACGCTTGATCGCCGTCTGGTTGAAGGGATGGTCAGCCAATGGCGTCGTTGATATGGTTATTTGCGAATATTAATAAGTATGAGGTGGACACCATGCCACACCTCTGACAGACTTTGGCTGACATTTTTAAATGGCTTTTCGTAGACTTGAAAGTCACTATAGCTTGATATCAGGGTAAGGGGGAAATGGGATGTTTGATTTGAAAACAGCATGCATTGGTTTAAGAATTTACACATTTTTTCGTGTAAGATTTGTTTATTAGCGAGGAGCGATTGAAACAAAATATTAAATTTCGTTCCCCAAAAAAGGGTACCTATAGGTATTTGCTGTAGCTTTATGAGGGGTTCATTTTATATACAGTCTTACTGATATCGATTAAATGTGTTTTTATGTATTTTATTTTATTGTATAAAATGTGCATGGGCATATACAGTATATATACTCATAATAAAGTTTTTGAAAGTCAGGTATCTAGACTTTTTTAATTATTTTATTTTATTTTCACATACAATATATTTTTTTAATAGCCTAATCGCCTCAAAAGTTAGTGGTAATATTTTCTCAAAACAAATTTCCTGCACAATAATGATGTTTATTAACAGTGGTTCCACTAGTTCAACATTGCCTATATGCTGCTATGTACATAGCCATGGTGTAAGGACTCGTTAACTATAAATAAATCTAATACAACTAATAAACTAATCCGCACATCGTGGCCTATCCCTAACAATCAGTAATCAGATATCCTGGCGGCAGCCAATTCAGCAACATAGCTGTTGAAGTCGCAACCTTATGCATATATAGCATGTAGGTAGGTATGCCATTATGCCCATACATGGAGCAGTCTTTCCAGCTCGGGCACATACCTTCTTGTGATCTGGTGAATGACTCATACAATGATACAACCAACTACTTGGAGAGGCTACCGCAAGGGATGAAGTCCGAGATGAGAATTGCTCATTTTTCCATGTTTGGGGGAAGGATTAGACATATTTGATCGAATTATGTTTGATTAGGTAAAGTAAAGTAGACTCCTTGGGAAAAGAAGGATTTTATATCTTATTATTAAATTAAATTGAATGATACAATTACAAATGTCTTTGATTTCCCTTACTTAATAGGTACACTATGCTATAGCAAAATAATGGGCTTCGTAACAGTGACAAATTAAATGTGTGCCCCCCACCCCATGGGGGGCAATGGGATGGCATGGGATGTCAAGCAGAATGTCACTTTGCGCCCTCCCCCCCCCCCCCGTATCGTAAAAATTTACATTAGAACATTAGAAAAAAGTCTTAAATATGTTCATGCAATTAAAAAATTATTTAGGTTTCATTTCACTTAGTTTCATTTCAGAAAGCCGAATTTTCGTCCCATGAATAAGTCCATCCTCGAGCTGACTTTACTATAAGTTACTGCGATTTGCATGTAAACCAATCGTTCTATACAATTTGCATCCAAATTATGGTATTTAAAAACCATGCGAGAGGACTACCGCTCAACTTTAACATTTTGTTAAAATTGCAATGGTCTCTCGTCTGTTTATTATGAATTTATATTTCTCGTCTATTTAGCAAGTGCTTTATTAAATTATTCTACAACTTATAGTTATCGTGTAATAATTAAAGCAAACTTTTAAGAATAGATAATAAAAATGTTGATATCGGCCGAGTTTATGTAAGGGTATACAGGCTCGTAGGTATAGTCATTCTTGAAATTAGTTTGCATTTTAAATACAGGCTTTAAACAGCACGGCGGGGGCGGGGGGAGGGGGGGGGGGGCGCTCTCACCCCCTTCCTGCCGGGGTCCCAAGCCTTGTGGAGTAATTCAACCGACCCAAGAAATACAACCAATGATCTTCCTGATATATTAGCGTTACACTAATGTTTTGTGGTTAACACAAAATTGAGATTTTGGCACAGATTGTGGTCAATTGAAATATTATAGTGACATCCTCCTTGTATATAGGCATTATATATAGGTTACACATGATAGACTTACATCGGAATATTTCGAAACACTTTTATTTATTTTCCAACGTATATACGGCCACAAAATGGGGCATATTTAAATGGCAAAATAATTATATATGGCAAAATGGACATATTTAATTACATAAATATTATTTCACAAATTAGGGTCCTTAAATAGGTACTCAATTCTTTGAAAAATGCAATTCTGGTTGAAAATATGTATCTATCCGAACTTGGAAGAAGCAAAGTGACCAAGTGAGTGGCAATGTTCCCTCCTTCGACGGCCCCCTATCAAACGCGCGTCCTCGCCGGATCGAAATGAACGGCCGGACCGGCCCGGCGGGCCCCCCCAATGTACGGCCCCAACCGCGTCCCAATGCGAGGTCTTCGAACCGCGAACCGCAGTCGGATATATTCTCTAGTCCATTTGCAGTCGAAGTTGTTGGTGCGATATGCTTAACGATCAACGAATCAATAATGAATAAACCATGCCAAAATAACGTTTAAAAACGTATTTTTCAGCATGGCATGAACAATACCCACATACATTTTTAAAATTTGAAATATTTAAGACCATTCTTAACATACCAAAGCTTTTGAGTGGCTGAATGACTTTGCGGATAAATTAATGTAGGTACGCACCATATTTAAAATATAAACTAAAGACTTGTTTTATTTGGCGATATGGAGTCAAATTTTACTGGTCAATAATTCTGAAAAAATATTTCACCAGCTTTTATCAAGTAAATGAATTCCTCTCACAATGCCGATCCCGTAACTATTTCAAATACTCACATTTTGTCAGTTTTTCAGCGAGAAATAAATTTTGCAACTTGAACGATTGTCGATCTGGCGCTGTAGAGATTGCACGCGCGGGCGGCCATTTTGTAATTCGTTCTTTTTGCACACACTTGAATCGCGAGCGCGAAGGCTGCGTTCTCGTACGGCTCCAGCCCGAGACATGATATCATGGTCCATGTGTACGACAAGGCCAACCCCCTACGTTATGCCATCTTAGAACATTATAAACACAATCAAGTTATATGATTGCTATAGGTACTTGTCGACTAGCCGTTGCATGCTGTCTAAATGAACAGAACCAAATGCATCTTTTTGACCATTTTTAATGAAAATGTATGTTAGCATTCGTATTATAATATACGTCACATCTCTGGTATAGGTGCTTAATTCACTCGCAAGACAATTATGCTGTGTCCAAATTCTTAAGAATTAGGTTTTTAGCTGGAAAATATTATTCATTTCCATTGATATCAACGACAAATTTTTTTTTTAAACTGGGAAACTGCAGAGGCAAGGAAAAATATTGAACCTACAATCAAAATCCCCAGACTGATTAATAGTACATGCATTTAATTAACTTTTCAACAATGCATTGATAGCACTTCGTCTGAATCGGTAAAATATTTAACATTTTTTATAATTTTGCGATTTGTCTGCATGAATAAGTGAACAGTTTGATCGAATTCTAAAGTACCTATATATGCAGCTCCGCTTCTATCGTGCATGGCTTGCATTATGTGTTATTATTCCAACCGATGCAAAAATAATATTATTATTTATAGATTCATGCTGTTTGTCTCATAAACCAGAATTTTAGGGTGATGTTTAAATTAAGTAATATCACAATTTAGTAATGGAATTTAGGTGAATAATATATGTTCATGTCCAAAGTTGCGATTGTCTCAACCGGTCAAAACAATGTATTCCATAGCTCTCCGTGGAATAAAAGTTTTGATTTTGAACTCAATCATTTTATAGAGATGGATTAAATCACCAATAAGATACAAAACTTTGTTGTCGCCATGGGTAACACCTTCGATCACAATACACATTTGTATTTCGAAAAAATACACGAAAAAATATATATTTGAATACTCGCAGTGAATATTTTTCTTGAGCTCCTATTAATTAATATAGTCGGTATATCCGACTTTGCCGAATAAAGGGGTATTTCACAGTTTCAATAAAACAATCTACCATCAATATATTTATGTACAACATCATTATGCATGTTTAAGACAAATTGTCCCACACGGAAATGAAAAATTTAATTAAGGAAATTGGAAAAATCCCAAAATACGCGCACATAAACTCAGCGACGCTGCGGGATTTGGCTCTTCGCTTCACTGATGAAAAGGGTTGCCCTTTGCGGGGTCGTTGCCCTCACGCAACCTTGAGGGAAACCTGATCGCCGGGGGGAGGGGTTCTTTGGACAGGGGTGGCTTTCCCACCCTTTACAAGGACAGGCGCTTATGGGACAAAGGTGCAGGGTTGCAGTCAAAACCCTGTTTGACGTGGGAATCTGATGCTGACGAAGGCGCACAGTTGGTTAGGGGGGGGGGGGGGGGGAGAGGGGGGGGGGTTGTAGTACCTACAACGAAAACTAGTGAATATAGTTATTTGAAAGAAAATCGCACCTTTCGCTACAATCATAGAAAATATTAAATTCTGCGTTTTGATTTATCGCACTGTTTGAAAGAGTTATTAGCGTGCAATTTTGGCGATGTATTTTCTTCAATTCTGTGGCCATTCAACAATTCGTCCCTGGAAATTACAAATTCCATGGATTATGTTTCTATTACGTGTAATAACTAAATTTCATGCAAATCTCAAGTGTCTTCCGCAAACGATTGTCAATTTATACCACCACTATTGCATAATGTCATTGAAAGTGGAATAGACACGCACACACACACACACACACACATATACACCTGCTAGTAGCGTCGGCGAACTACGAAGCCATCTTATCACAACTGGTAGACAATAGCTCAAATCAATTGACCCAATTTACAGCGCTAGGTAATTAGATGAAATTCTTTAATCCACGGAAGGTAAACGTAATTTGAAATATAAGGAATAGTACTTGGTATAATTTGTCATTGAAATAATTACATTAATTAATAAAATGCAACGGAAGTTATTGTCTTTATAAGAATTTCAATAAATTATGAACGCTACCGAGGACTATTCACGATAACACATTACATAATATAATACACATTGTGATAAAAAAAATTGTAACAGGCAATAGTAATAAACGAACCAAGCATTTGGCACAGCTGATAATAAACGCAGTCTAGTCGAAGAAGAACTTCTATTATTAAAACGGAGGTAACATCGTTCCTAATTACCTAGACTAGCTCGAGAGTCTAGACGTGTTGTGTATACGGCAGTCGGCGACTTGGTGCTACGACAGTATTGCCAATAAATAAGATCATAGGTGCCAACGAAGCAGACAGGAGACAGTCGGGATATCTCGCCTTTTTACAACGCCACGCGGCCCTGTGGCGCCAATAGCAGCTTCTGCCTTTGCTCGGCGCCCACAGGTAACAGCTGTTGCTCATTTATTGTTGCATTGTTTTAGTCAACTGCACACTTCGATGCGTATCAATTTCGACTGGTGAATACATTTTTGTATTTACTATATTTGTATTTTTTAATTTTCAATGTCCCGGCATTGCTTAGGCAGACATAACACTTTTGAACGATTTTTATATGATGTATTTTAATTTTGTACTTTGTAGTGTGCATGAGAGGAGGCAAAAATACATTGAACGAAAGAGAGCATCTCTTTTTTATTAATGAAATAGTATAGTCACGAGGTTAATGACGTACTTCCTTTATCCTTGTTTAGTGACGTAATCGTTATCGTGTAATCGGTTGCTTCCGGTCTGGTCTATCGACATAGCTATAGTCGTTATCAGTGATCACTCGTCTTGTAGAAGAGCACGCTATGCCCCAGTGCAGTCGGTAAGTCGAGATACTGACCATACTGAGTAGTATACCTACTTCTCTCAGCTGTATATTGTACCTACTTACGTGTTGAACGTAGCCAGCCGGTGATTTCTAACAAACCGAACATCTAACAATGAGTACAAGCCATATTTAGTATTTATAACTTATAAATATAATAGCTTGTTTCCGATATTATACAGTGGTTCATATTATATACTTTGCTATTTATATCAAGTGGCTTTATTGAGTAATCATTCAATAGAATAGTATCTTAAAATAGTCAATTGTAATTATTGAACAATACAAGATTTATTATTAAGCTGCGTCTGTGCATATTGTCGCGTGTGGTTTCATAAGCGGCCACGTGTGGCGTTGCGGTCTACTGATTTTATTACGACAATGCATATTTTTTTAAATATAGCTACCTGCCCCCCCCCCCCCCCCTTTAAGAGTATAATTGAGAGCGTCTCGCTGAGCCCTCTGATTGTGACGTTTGAAGATTCCGCGTCCCGAAATCCCCCAGTTTTGACACGTATGGAAAATTTTTCGATGCCCAAAATCAAAATGGCGGTATGTCCACGATGCTATTGACGCAAAATTCGGGAAATTCAGATCAGCTGTGTTCAGATATGTTATTCTTTTGGGAATTCCCCATGCAAGCGATGGAATTGAACAGACAATGGTTTTATCACCAGCTGCTGTGATCGAATAGGAATACATTTGCACTCAGATGCTGACTATCAGTGTCAGCACTTTACTACTGCTGATCACGTTGTGTTGCAGATAAGCAACAAGAGTGTCCAATAATAAGGCGCCATAAAAATACATAAACTATCGCCATGGGGATTTGGATTAATCCGTCTGCAGATAAAATCTAATCTTATATCATTTTCTGTCAGCGAATAAAAATGAATATTACGATATTTATTTATATACATCGATCCTACTTTTAATTCTAATGATGTTCCATCTATTTCAGGCTGCAGCAGACACGAGAAGGGACCAAAGTCGACCGATGACCGCGATCTGCGTAACACCGAGTCTTACGGAAATCAGTGGCAGCTGGTCTTCAAGGGTTGAGGTGCGCCAGATAACAAGGCGCTATCGAAGGTATAAGCTTTGCTTTACAATAGGGCGAAGAATATTTACGATTTATCCCATTCCAATATTAAAATTCTTTTGAAAGGTTTCGTACGTACATGTACACTTCAAAATCATAAGAAAATGTGATCTATAACTTCAGGAATGTAGGTCCATTTCGCAATCTTGCGTAGTAATCAAAGAGATTGGTAGTGGGATGTCGTTCTCCGCTAGTGCGAGCGCGTCATCGCGGCGGAATCATCATCGCTGCACTTTCATGGGCAGAGAGGGGACTTCCGCTTTTGGTGGTGACCGACTGAGCCGCGTACGGGTACGGGGCGGGCACGGCCGCGACCCACGACCGAATGTTCACCTTGCGGGGGGAACACCTTGGCGGAACCCCACGCGCCCGTAGTACACCTAGTCGCCTCGTCGACGCCGACAGGTTGTCTTTTGGAGCTTCGGATGTGTGATCCGATGAAAGGGACGCGCCGAGCATGGGCACCGGCGTAATGAAGTTAATCTTTTAGTTACATCGCAGAAGCCGAACAAAATATTAACATAATGTACCGCGGTTTTCATAACCGAAGCTCGAAACATAATGTTGTTTTGAGAACTCAAAAAGGGGGGGGGGGGGGCAGCGAAACCAGCGCAGCCAACTATAGTGAATATCCAGCGAGCTGACGAAATCTCCCTAAGACTCGGTGACAGTGAAATGCCGATGCAAATCAGAATCTCGGGTTGTAGCTTAGGGCAAACAGAAGATGAAGATCATATTTTCAATCTCTGCAACTCGGATTTGTTGCGCGCTAAAAATTTAGTAGAGGAAAAACACAAAACGTCCGAAGAATAGGCTCATAATGCTGCTCATTTAGTAGAGGAAAAACACAAAACGTCCGCAGAATAGGCTCATAGTGCAGCTCATTTAGTAGAGGAAAAACACAAAACGTCCGAAGAATAGGCTCATAATGCAGCTCATTTAGTAGAGGAAAAACACAAAACGTCCTAAGAATAGGCTCATAATGCAGCTCATTTAGTAGAGGAAAAACACAAAACGTCCGCAGAATAGGCTCATAATGCAGCTCATTTAGTAGAGGAAAAACACAAAACGTCCTAAGAATAGGCTTATAATGCAGCTCGGCTTGGATTGATTGCGACTCTGAACAATTTTGATTCGAGCAAAGATCGAACCGCGTCTTGTAAGCCCCTAGCATCAAAACCATAAACGTCTAAAGACTGCAATAATACAAATGTCAGAAGTCGATGCCACAAGTAGATCGTTAAAACTCGATGGGGTCGCGGCACAGCAACAAATTCCTCGCAATTAAGCGCCAGAAGAATGCAATAATACCGATGTCTAAGTATATTCCATCAGAAGGTCGCTAAAAATCGATCGCGCCGGCGGCAATACTCAAGCTTGCACTTGGTTCAAGTGCGATCTGTTCGCCGAGGTTCAATCCCCGGGTGTTCGGATGATAAACAGTGACCTTCACTAATCGTCCGAGCGCCGGGCCGCTCGGGTCCATGTCCTTGCCGTGGAGCCAGCCGAGGAATGTGCTCCTGCGCCGCCTGCATATGCAAGTGCAACTGCAATATAAGGTCACATCTTCACTCGCATTGTCTCTTCATACAAAAGCTCATGTGTATACTTCAGGTGATTGTCCTCACTTCATGTTGACATATTCTAGCCTCCTTAAACGAGCAAGCTCACCTTTTGGGGCATTCGTCTAAGATAGAGTATGTATATTGCAGAGTTGAGACTAGTTATAGAGATAATATTCTTGCACTGGATAGCGGTTTGGTACAGCGGTCGACTGCTCTGTTGGCTTGCCGCGCCGGCGGTGTCGACTGCTACAGCCACTCTACACAGCGAGCGCGCCGGCTCCATACAAGGACCGTGCGACTTTTTCTTGTGGCCTAATCCCACGGTCGTTCTTGCTACACTCGGAGAGCTCCAGTCAGTCCACACACTCACATCACTACGGCACTGCATCCGAGCAGGTCCAGTGTACAGATCAGCGACCACCGCTCCTTTATATGGTCGAGAAAAACGAGATTTTTCATTATTATATAGAATGGCGACGGGCGAGTGGTATATGTATTGCACGGCGGCGGTACATGGAGTTTGAAGGATTAGGGGACGTGAGGACGAGGGTATGTGGCGTGGCGTGGCCTTACGGAATGGATCTGCTCGTGATTTCGTCGATGTGGAATATGTCTGCCAAATTGTCAGTGGCGTGGGATCCTCAGCTGTTTGGGGGCAGGGACCTGCAAAAATGTCCATTCATCTGCAAGTGGACATATCATATTTAAAAACATAACCGTGGTTAAAATTAAGGGCCTCGTGACCAAATTCAAACGTCTTGTTCCGTGCGGGATCAGTTGATATTTGGGGGGGGGGGGGGGGGGCATGGCAAATAAGTCGCCTAGCGTATTAGGTTCTCGATTCCTCTGCAAGTGGATATGTATAAGAAAAAGCATAGCGCACTAGGCAAGGGCCTAGTGACCAAATTTAAACGTCTTGTAAGGTGGATGAACCAAAAAGTTGAAGAAATGACCGTCGACATGTACGCTCCCTGTCCGACCGGAAGTAGACAAGGATCGAGGCTTTTGGACTATGCCTGTCGTTATCTGTTGAATGGGCGTGTATTGTTGATGTACACGTTATCGGAATGGTACCGATATCTCGGCTTATGCTATGGGGAATTTGCTTCCATCTGGCCCTTGAATGTTCTCTGTTTGGCATAGTTTAAGAGACCCGTTTAAAGTTATCGCAAAAAAGGCATTATTTTTTAAGGTACCGCGAAGGTGTGAAAATTGGTGCGTAGAAAGCTAGCGGCGTGGGAAATACTAAGGAATGTGCATTGCCAGTCCTTTGGAGTTTTAGTGAAAGTATGGCTGTTAAAATCAGTGTACATGCTACAGCAAAAGGATGAGATGGGATCGGCTGGTACGGCGAGATGCTGTGCCGTTGGTGTTGGCGATTGGAACGTATGGGCAAAGGGAGGCGAGCGAGTGGGTGGCCAGTGGCCTGCTGCCGGCGGGGACCTCACACAGAACACTCCATTCCAAGTTCACGCTCTCGATGCCGACGTTTTTCCGTGCTTCCAATTGTGATAGTTAAGTAATAATAAACAGGGCTGATTTGTACGCATGCATCAGGCGCCGAGGAGCAGGAATATGAGTAGGGAATTAATCTGATTTAAGTAATTTTTATTCGAGAAAAATTTCGGCCAAATATAACAGAAATTTCCACCATTTATCTCACCGTGGATGCCAGGAATGCACAAAATGCATAGGCTTTCTATTTTGCTCCGACATGCAGAATCCGTATACAATAACCACTGCTTAGTGAACAATATCAAACAGTACATTATTATTAGTAGTATTATTATAAGTATACTAATACATACTGTTTAGTCACTTCTTCGGTGTCACAGGTCAGGTCACAAGCAGTACATATCAGTCGACAGACGAGTGGTGGTTTATATTGATAAGCTATCTACATTTTGTCAAAGATGTAAAAAGAGTGTCAATAATTCACCATTTAGCGGTCGTCTCCTGGCATCATTTGAATCGTGTTTTTGCGTTTGAGCTACCGTGAATCAAGTTTGAAAAAAACTTAGAAAAATGAAAAATTATTCGTAACAAAATCATACGTTCCTTACGCCATTGGAACTTGACGATTGCAAACTGTGACGAGCATAGTGATAGTGTGCAGTAGTACACGTGACATATCAGGCATTTAAAAAAGTCCCGTTTGTCGTTTGGATGGCAGCACTGAGCTCAGCGCATTCCAAGAAGATACATTAACCCTGTTCTGTCCCTTTAAAACCGTAGACACATGCATTCCCCACAGCATAAATAGCGACAGTCTACCAGAATCCTAGACTCGCTACTACTCTGTCTGAAAACATCTTACCTCTTTGGTCATGACGCATAATAACCGATTGGTGTGGATACTATTATTTGTTGAGAATGATGAAGTATTAATACAAAAATAACAATTTTTGTTCCAGATTTTTGCGAGAAAATTTGCAATGCACCTCCACATGGAATGGTAGAATCGCTGCGAGAATATTGTACAAGAAACTAGAAAGAGTCGAGGTATTTCCCAGCTACGTCCATTATTAATTGAGATACATTTGGTAAGATCAATCTGCCCGCATCGAAACTACCAACCGACGTACTACCTAAACCAACATTTTGCCATATTTTATTTCAATGTTTTTATTGGTGAATTTGGCTGCCTTTCGATGCTGTAGATCTAAAATATTAAATATATTAGTGATTTTACTATCGCTAGCTTGTGAATGTTAGAAACACATGAGCTTGGCTTAAAGACGAAAACGTGCTGGCATGCGGATAGGTATTCAATAGCGCACCTACATAGACTGGGGGACAGAAATCTGCAATGAGAACTGAAATGTTCCATCCGTTACTTTTTTTGAGAACTGCCCCAGAGAATAAGAACTTGCAGTTAACGGTCACACAATGCGTTCGTCTTGCTTGTATAACAAGGTCAAGAAAAATGCTTGACCCCACGGATAGAAATAGCTGGAATGACATCATTTCACATTCTATTTGTGTACTACGCGTGTGGGCTTATACTGTGTCTGCTTCAACTCAGTTTGCATTCTTGTTTCTTCTAAAAGAATTTTTAAATTCTGATCCGTCTCTTGTAGGTACTGTTCAAAATATTGGATTTTTAAATTCTGGCTTTGAAAGTTATAATTCAAAAATTCTAATTGTATTGTTTATTGAAAACAAAAGTGCTGTTTAAGTAATACCTCTGTTAAAAGAATCAAAAGGAGTGTGAATCTGAAAATGATAAATAGACGTTGGTGGGGGTAGGAGGCTTAGGTCCAAGCCGCAAAATTTCTGAATGAAAACGTTTCTCTGATTTCCGATTATCACATATTTGGGATATCCATTTTCAGCACTCTGGACTCTTTCATTCTGAAGGTAAACCCTCGCTATTGACATGGCAATTTGAAAAAAGCCAGGAAAAAGGAGTAATAGCTCAATAACTTCGCATGCCTTTACGTGATAGCAGCTGGCAGCTTTGAAATATTCACAACTGCTTCAGCCCTGCCCTGGGAATAGCTGCCCTGGGACTGCGAGTGTCCGATGGAGTATGCTCAGACGCCACCTAGTAGTCAATGGCAAAACTAAACGGAGTTAGTTGAGCAGTTCGCCGCTAGACCCCTGCTGCTGTCGTCATAGTTCGTTCCAATTTTCTCTACAAGAGCGCGAACAGAGTCAATTTCAATTCAATTGAATTTAAGTGAACTTGTCAGAATTAAGTAATTTTTTCAACATAATCAATAATCATTGACACAAGTAGGCATATTGAATCGTAGGTACTGTACAAAACAATTTACTACCGGAAGTAAATATAAAGCATATTGTCTACTGTAGCAAGCATATTGTCTACTGTAGCAAGCATATTGTCTACTGTAGAAAGCATATTGTCTGCTGTAGCAAGCATATTGTCTACTGTAGCAAGCATATTGTCTACTGTAGCAAGCATATTGTCTACTGTAGCAAGCATATTGTCTACTGTAGCAAGCAAGTGGCTGTGGAGGCGAGAAACCGAGATGCAGACAACGTCCAAAATCGCCCGACGAGTGCTTTTTTTTTCAAAGTGGCCTGATTGCCCAGTTTTCAAAATAAAAATTATCCTATCTTTTTGTTTCTAAATTTTATTATCAAAAAACAGGTTTACTGTGTCTCGCTCCCGGATGATATCAGTAATCTAATATCTACAAGACTACAAGTTTTTACTACCACAGTGAAACATTGGGCTGCAATAAAACTATTCGATGCAAATATTACAGCTTAGCTAACACCAAATTAATGACAATTTCACGATAATTGCGGTTCCTTCCCTTCGACTGATTTCTCTGCTCTATTTATTTAAAAAAAATGCAACCTGTATTTTACACAAAATTTCTGTGTTTTGTGTGTATGTGTGATTGATTACTTTTCCAAGCATCCTCATCCTCATTCTCTTTCGTTGAAGTCTCTTTTCTTTTGATCTTTCCATCTTTCTTTTGGTGTACCTTTACCTATTCTCCTTTTCCGTTTATTATTTAATATGCCTTTTTTGGTTATATTTTGATATTTAATTCACATAAACCCTCCTTCCAAGTATACCCTATAAGTACTACAGAATCTACTGAAATTTTTTCGTCGATTTATTGATTATTTTTAATTTATTATTAAAATGATCTTGAGAATTGGATTACTGAAATGAATTCTCCCAGTTCCTTGAACAGATACTTCGCACGAAACCCTGGGTGTCACTGCTGTTTCGGCCAGCGATCTATTATTACCATATACATTACGGCGGCAGTGAGGGATGGTTTAAGGTTGATACTTGATGATGAGCGGCATTTCTTTGGTGTTTCTCCGGCGTCTGGAGATGTTCCACCCGATATTGAGCGTGTGTTTGCGTGGACATCGTGCCCCTCCCGCCGGATGTGGGCACGACCCCCCTCTGACCTGTGACCAATGTCTTGCACATGCCCCAGCCTCGACGACGCGAGTGGTCCGTCGCGACCACACAGTTAGTTTTACGTGGCTCGGAGGAACCTAACCTAGTTTGGGGTGGTTTTGCCGTAATCCCTTATCAATTCTCCCGAGTGACTTTTCGGAATTGATAGATTATTTATTTTGGGCTTCAGATGTCTATCGCCTTGTGAGTTAACATCAAATTATGTATTTGTAATAATATATTGTAAAGAAGTGTCATTTGTCACCATTCCACATGAACATATTTCAGATTGAGTATAGTCGGGGAACGTGATTGAAAATATAAATTTGCAAAGTATAAGTTGGAAACAATACAAGCGTGTTCCTGTTAAGCCGTTTATGCTAGCTGTTGTTGTTGTCGATAAAAATTCTGATTTATAATATTATACATTTGACAAACAGTTCAAGGAACACGTCCAGCGAATGTCATCGCGCTATAGCTATTTATTTTATATTGCGCAAATAATAAAATCCATATCATTGTTACATTATTGTACGAGAAATAGGAGTGTCTTTAATTTTTTATTTGTCCCTACTGACACACTTCGTATGAGATTTATGGGATGGGGACGTCTTGAAGAAAATATTATCAGATCTCTTGCAAAGTGGCAAGGGTAAAATGAAAACTCGGGCCCCGCTTACACCCTACTAATTTCCCTTCGACATGAAACACATTTTTTTGCTACAGCACCCTGAGCATAAAAAACAACCTACTCATCCTACACGATAGACCAAATTGAAATCTGCCCACACTTTCCTCCACGGCTAATTGTACCTTTTTTTTCAAACCCTGCGTGGAGATTGACTTTTCTAAACAGCTAATTGATTTTTTTCAGT
The DNA here is from genome assembly GCA_921293005.1 of Nemoura dubitans. Classification (NCBI taxonomy): domain Eukaryota; kingdom Metazoa; phylum Arthropoda; class Insecta; order Plecoptera; family Nemouridae; genus Nemoura; species Nemoura dubitans. The sequence continues at coordinate 6,413,285 of OV121076.1, forward strand.
GGCTTATTTCCGTTCTGGCACGGCGCTCCTTGATTGATACTTGATATGACCCGTGAAGGCATGTGGTCATCGGACGCGCGTCTTCTGCATGTCGGCGACGTCGTTATGCGCGGTGAGCCCTCGCCGCCGCCGCTGGAGCAGTATCGTATGCCCCATGTGTGTCAGTCTCAATAATATGTCAGCATCTCACATCTCAAACGCCCGCCAATGTTTGCTTAACAGATCTCAGCAACCCGTTTTGTCATCAGCTTTGTTGTTTCTTATGTAAATGGTTTAGGAGACCGATTTTAGGGTTGGACTTCAGCGTATTTTGTTACAATGCAGCTACTTCGATGTTGAGAGCGATTTTATTCATTATTGTAAACTGAATAATGGGAAAAAATGCTTCACAGCAAATAAGCTAAGCTATGACATCAAATCCTCTAAATCAACAGTCATTTATTTTCGGCAAGGCTGCAGAAATAACCAAGTAACTCCTATTGAGTATACGTACCTGGCATGAAAATAATCGAAAAAAGAACGGTTTGGTACGACACACAAGTCTTCACAGTTTCTTTCAGTTTTTCCACACAATACAACAGTTTGAATGTTTAAATCCACACATATAGCAACTTTTGATTGATAATTTGTAATTTTATTGACATCACGTGGTGGAATTGTGAATGGAATGGACCGCGACCCCCGAGTTCAGCTGACGCGATACCGCTATGTCATTCATCTCGAATCATTCACGAATCAGCTCCATTCATCTCGTGTTTTAAGAAATAACGTAGGAAAAGTGTTCCTCTTCGAACGGTAAGCTGTGAAAATACGTAGACTAGGTTTACCAAACAAAACAATTGACTGAGAAGCTTGTAAATAGGGAATGAATGTCATTTTTGTGAAAATGCTTGTGGTGAAACGGAAGATCCACCAAGATACGAGCTACAAGCGGGCAACTCGGAAGCTGTGGACGCAGTGATTTATGCGATGGACGAACCCGGTTTTCACAGTGATTTTTTAGATGCTCTGAATCTGAGATCATTGTGAAAGCTGATTTTGTTTTAGCATCCTTCGAGATCATCGAACACCTCAATGTGTAGGTACGGCGATTGCCAAAATATGGAAATTGTACTAGGTGCGATTGCTATAAGAAAATCTGAACTGAATGAGTGGAAAAATCCAAAGGTTTACTGGCATCAAGAATCTGTCAATCGTCAAGTGAATCTGCTTATGATATGAGAGACGGTTAATTTAATGATCAATGATCAATCTAATTGATGATCAAATGATCAATTCAATGATGATTAATTAATGATCAATTTGATCATCAATGTAGTTACGGCGCTTGCCACAATATGGAAATTGTACTAGTTGCGAGAGGAAAATCCGAACGGAGTGAGTGGAGAAATCCAAAATGATTCTGAAATGATTCTGAGAAATGATATTGTCATTTGTCAAGTGAATCTGTTTATGATATGAGAGACGGTTAATTTAATGATAAGAACGTTTAATTTTGACGAGTCGTGGGGTACGGCTTGGAGGGAAGTTTTCCAAGTGTGAAACGGAGTGGGGAGCATCTAGAAATCTCGTACGCTACGAGATCTCATTCGAACGAATGCAAACGTCGAAACTCACCCCGTTTTTTGTCATATTATTTTTTACATTTCATTTAATTTTTACAAATAGGTATATATGTAGTGAATTTCCCTGTGCATGATCGAATATTTATCAATTTCTTATAAGTGGTATCTCAACAAATGCGATAATAGTTTGTTCCCCATCAAATTAGCTATTTATTTTGAGAGTACCTGTGAATACCTAGTTATGGAATTACATCGTATATATACATACAAATGTATGTTTCTAATTTCTATTCGATGAGAAATGGTAAGTTGTGTCCTTGACATGCTGAGTTGACAGTTGACAATTGACATTCAATTTAAATCGGTGAAAATGTACAAAATGTATAAATAATAAATAATCCCACATCACAAACCCTCTCCTCATTTATTCCGACACATTATAGTTAGCCTTATCTTTGAACAATCTAAGTGCCTGATCGAGGAACTCCGCTTCAAATAGCTTATGAGCTTTTTTACTGTTGGCCCGAGCGCGATAAAGTTTTAATCACATCTATCGTATTTCTTTGAATAGCACTAGCAGTGCACATGCGTGCCATGCTCATTACCGTGATTAATTGCAGATAGCAGCAGTGATGCGAATAATGGGGAAAAACTATAGCCAAGGCTTACAGATGACTGCAGAGATGAGAAGAGGATGTTAGCAACGTTTCTTGTATTATTAACACAATAATACCCAGTTTTTTAGACGGAGTTTCTTCAGATTGCAGATAGATTTATTGATTTTTTAAAAGTAGATTTTAAAGTGGCGTAGACCGTTCAGTAATTTTGTGCTGTTGATTTTTAAATGTATTTAATTAAACAATTAATGTAGCTTTATGAAAATCAATGCCAATCAAAACAAATATTTTGTATCATGAATTGGAACGCTGATATAAAATACAATACAATACATGAACATGCATACAATTATTCTATACGCGCTGAAGACAAAGGGATGACATTAATTTGTTAACAGCCCGGTGAAAAAAGGTACGCCGTCATCTACGTTATAATAAAACGTCTACCTGGACATTTGTACGAAAAGGACGCTGGGGTTAATTTCAACGAGTTCAACGAGGTACATCGAGTTCAAGTTATAACCGTGGGCACTAAATTCTAAATATGTACATCCCTTTCTATAGAAAAAGCAACAAGACAAGTATCAGACCCACCGTCACAATTTTGCTGTAAACGCCGTATTTTCAGTGAAGAAAGGTGAGTAAACGATAAAACTGAGAAAAGTACCTGTCTATACTCTAGATGGACATTGAACATAGGTACTTCATTTTACACTTGACAAGTGCATTTCTCGTAGATTTTGTCAGAACATGAAAGTGTCAACCTGGTATTCTATCTGAAATGTTGAGTGTGCTTGGGGAAGCACTTGACTATGTTTGAGGTTCTCATGCCCCTGACTGGGAGATGGACCTGGAGTGCAGTCTCCTTATTTGGCCTATCGACATTTTCTTAAAGCGCTGATTAATATTAAATAGTTATATTTTTGATTTCTGAGTAGTTTTTTTCCAATGAACCACTTCCAAGTTTAAAAGTCACAAAAAGTCAATGAGAATAAATGAGCAAGATCAATTACCAGAAGATATCAATATTTTACATTACATTTACAACGTATTGTGAACACTGTGGTAGTTAGAAGGTTTTGATAGAGCCATGGTATAAGATGGTGTAGATAGTTGTGGTTTTCCGGTAAAGTCCTAAAAGTTAATTCCAGACCTAAAAAGGTCTTACGATGTTTCGATATCACCTTCAGGGTGAGACTAAGAATCCGGGTTTACCAGGCCAGGGTTACACTTAACTGACAGTAGCATTCCAGGTTAATCGCCTTATTGTTGCTGTGCTGTGGCTAAAAATGAATGAGAAAACTATGCCATGTTGAAGTATAAAATACTATCACTACTATCAGCCTAACGACAGGATGTATGAATGAACGAAACTGACGTCATGTTAAAAATCAATTCCAGGAAATCTATGCCAGATTTGACCCGCTGAGGTCCGAGCCGCCTGCTGTGTCGTTTCGAAGTCCAGACACAAACTTAATAAAAATGTACGCTCATTTTATCGCCTTTTCCTGCACCATTAGTAGGAAGAAGGGGTGACCGTGGGTCAACCCTCTATATCAACAGAGAATGCACCAAACGATAAAAAGATATTGTAGATGAATTGCTTGTAAAGGTATGGAGCGCTATTTTTATCGATCGTACTTTAACTGTATAAAAATATCAATTTTCAGAAATGCAGAAATCATTTTGAGAGGGATCATTTGTATTGCACAACCCAATGAGTCTGTTATAATGATTCTAAATATAAAATGACTTCAGAAAGTTATATTCAGATTAAAGTTTGAACGTACGTTGCATGTTTTTATTGCAGCCTACGAATGAAAGAAATCTTTCCGAACTGCGTAAAGAAAACTCCATGTTTCCATTTTCTGTCTCCATAACATTGTGTCTCCAATCATTTGTTTAATTGGTCAGAGACCAGCCAGCAATGCCCGTTGCATTTGTGTAATTGGTCAGAGACCAGCCAGCAATGCCCGTTGCATTTGTGTAATTGGTCAGAGACCAGCCAGCAATGCCCGTTGCATTTGTGTAATTGGTCAGAGACCAGCCAGCAATGCCCGTTGCATTTGTGTAATTGGTCAGAGACCAGCCAGCAATGCCCGTTGCATTTGTGTAATTGGTCAGAGACCAGCCAGCAATGCCCGTTGCATTTTTTTTCATTTGTCGTCGGGGTGATTACCATAACAATAAATATGGTTTTTATATCGGAACGAAGTTCTACTTCTTTTTGTACCAGGATAGTGTAATCAACGAGAGCACTACAGGAAAACACCTCAGACAGGACTGACGATACAATACGGTATACAAATGGTACAACAAAATATTAATAACGTATCACAATTCACCCCACGTGACGTAAAGAATCTCTTCATAAAAGCCTCAAAGTTTATTAGAGAAAATAATCCAAAGTACCCAAGCAAGGAAGCAATAATGAAGGAAGCAATGAGAATTATTGAGCAGGTCCAACCAGGAGATCACATTCGGTATACTTGTACAATGCTTGTTAGGGGAGGGGAGCATTATGATGAGATTGTATGGGAACTAGCTGTGCATATGATACCCACACCTACAATCTTATCGCTGGGGTTATTAAATTTTACATTCCACTTGAACACAGAGCTGTAAATTACATGCATAGCACATGTGGAAGGTATTTCTAGGCTAATTTTATATAGATTGTGGCAGGGGTTTAAAATTAGACGATGGATTTCTCAGTGGATCATTATATAAGGTGCAAATATAGGCTAAATAATGTGCAATAATGATAACATATGTATATCCCAATGTTTTAATGAGAAAACTCTCTTATTATTCTTATTATTATAATTTTATTGTGCATTTGTTGTTAAATACATGTCGAATTTTTTCTACTGATACAGCTATCAAATATTAATCTTTTGTTATTTTCAGATTCAGTATTTTGTAACAATAATTACGTATAAAATTCGCAAAGTTGCGTAAATATCACATCCTGGTTGGTTATATAGATATACAGATTACATTCTAAAGATTACATACCGGAAATCGAGAAAAAAATTGTCTGCGTTTAAAAAAAATGACAGGCGAACTCCAAATGTTAAATAAGCACTACATATACTTTATTTGCTACCTACACATTTTAGTCCACAGTGACCCAATTTGGTATCGAAAACATTTCCGGAGATAAGGGATGATTTGAGAAGATATGAAGAAAATTGACACCTGCAGGACTCAGGAGTCAGGACCTACAGTAGGTAAACGCAGGGAGTGGAGACCACCAGAGAATAGACTTAATAATATTGCGTTTGATATCAATAAAATAGAAAATCATTTACAATTAGCATAGCTCAGCTAATGTGAGCCATGTCTTAAGTATACACTCCATCGTTCAAAATGTAAACTGTAAACAAAATGTATAACAGTTTACAAGTGCATTTTATAGACTTCAAGAATGTCTGTGCTGCAATGCAGTTCTGTTGCTATTTCGATCAGATTCAACTTATAATGAACAGAAACATACAAGAGGTTCTAACTTTATCACTGCTTGAGAATGATACACTTTGAAATAATACATTTAAATACTCATTAACGTACAAAAAATACTTTTGTCACATCACCACAAAGTTTCAACAACGAAATCATATTTGTCACATTCACATTCACACGTAGGACGGCCAGTGGCCATCTACGACTCCAGTCAAACTGGAGACAGAACTGAAGGCAGTCGTTGGTGCTGTGGTAGGCACCGAAGCGCTCGCTACGCTCGCCCGCGGTTGTATGTATTGGTAAGATGGTAGATTCGTGGAGTAGTAAGATGCTGCGGCCTGCGAGTGGAGTGCTTGCTGGTGGTGATAGAGACTCAGAGATGACGCACTGCTGTTCTGGTATCCATCTCTTTCAGATTTAATCAAAGATGATGGCTTCAACTCGTGGTATCTGTGAACACACCGAGACCAAGCATTTTTCAATGACTTCTGATGCGGCTGTTTGTCAGCTTGTTTACTGCTTAGAATTGGATCGGCGTTGTTGGATCGAGTTTCGGTAATTAAATGTAGGGTGCCCGAAATTTTGGGTGTCCGAAATTTAGGGTGTCCGAAATTTGTTTAACTTTTGTCTTAGGTCAATATTTACAACGTTACTTTGCATTTTAAGTCGGATTTTTATGTTTAGGTATTTGGTACGCAATCCACAAGAATATAATATGTTAAGTGCAACTGGTCAAAACGCATATATACCTAATAAATCTGGCTGATGAATGCAAATCCCAATTCCTAGGGTTCAAAACATTTACTAATATCACAGCTAGTATTACATGTGATATTACATACATTTTTTACAATCAATATTTTAGCCTGTCCTCCAAGTAAAGTAAGAAAATATGCCACTTGTGCCCAAAAGCCTTTATGATGCCAATCATACGAAATAATTTGTTTATCTGTTTCGCTTCCACCATATATTTCAACGTTTTTCATAACGAAACTAAAGTTGTTAACCGTTCGTCCGATAAAATCCCAGCAAAACTCCAATAAAGAACAACATGACTTCTGAAAAGAACCCTTACCTAGGAGTAAGTCCGTGCGACAAGACCTCATCTTGGTTGTTGGAGTACGTTGGATAGCCATTAGCTTCATAAGCCAAGTCTGCACAATGTCTCTTGGCATTGCTGGCCTGCTGTTGGTCCTGTTCATGCACCCGATGCTGATGGACGAACCAGAGCGGCGAGGGGTGCGTCTGTCCTCCTCCGGGAAACACGTAATGTTGGTGGCCTCCCGGGGGAAGATACTGGTCCAGTTCGGAGTTGTCGACGCTGCCTTCGTCTTGTAACATGGCGGTGGGGTCCACGCCGAAGTCGAAGTCGATTCTTTGTTGCGTATCGGTGCATTCTGTATGTTGGGAGCAAATGTTGGGAGATTGATTAATATTTGACAAATGCTTATTTCATGTTTGCATGGTTTTATTTGATGGCACGTCTGCAAGTTGATTGCTAATGCTGTACGATAGAGGGGCATCGGGAAATAACCTTGAGAATTTTGACAATATTATACTTCCCCCGATAAGTGTATCGATTCTCCAAGAAAATTTATTGGTTTGTCAAAGGCGATATTATTTCTTAATTGTAAGAGGTGAAAGTTTGAAAAAAAATTCTTGAAAAGCATCCCTTACAAAAATGTAGCGAAATCACCGAAGAATCAGTGGATTTCAGTTCGCTTCTTCACAAAGGCTGTTTTTTAATTTTATTGAAATATTACCAATACAATAATAACATATTCATATTACCACAGATATACGCAACCCAGATAGGTCATGTCTATGTTAAAACTAACTACGCGAAATCCTGAATCCTGCAACAATAAATGGGAGTACCCCCCTTGAATGAATAATATTATATATTGTAGAAGATCGCTAATATAACAATGCCAGCAAGCTCTCTTTATATTTTTTATATTCAATGCATTTTCTTATATATTATACAGGATACCTAGGACCAGTTTTTGCGTGTGATATGTACTGATAAGACGATGTTGCTATAAATAATTGAACAACTGGATTACAGCTTATCCCTTATTGGAAAAAGTGTAAAAAAGTGATTATGAAAGACAGAAGGCTATAACATAAGTATATGTAAACAAATTGCTTCAAGGTACAATCACAGTACAACTGTACGAGTACGACAGTCGTTTTTCGCCGCATCAAATGATAGGCATGATGTGTCTCTTACCGTTGGCGTGTGGGTGGGGGGCGGAGGCGGGGGCGGACTGCCCACGACGGTCGCCCCCGTTGGGGGTGGTCGGGGGTGTGGGTGGGCCGTGGGAGCTGCGGGGAGAGTCGTCTGAGACGAGGCTGTGTGGTGATGAGAGGTCTCCGCTCAGACTGTCTTCTTGCTTGCATGTTCGGCTGGAAGTTTCAAAGTACGTACAAAAATGTCAAAATCGGTAGTTGAATCTAATAATGGATAAAAATGAAATATTTATTGTTTGATATTATTAAATCTGTTACTATATAGATGGCAATGAAGTTTTTACGCTATTGTAAAAATAAATTAATCGGCCGGTGAATCGAATAAGGTAATTGGATTAAAAAAAAAACGTGTTGATTGGTTCATCATACAATTAAATCTGTTACTCTAGGAGTATCTACGCTTTCCTGGGTAAGGGTTGGAGTACACTTAGTCAAACTCTTTGTGCTTCAGACCAATGTACAAAAATGGAGAATGTGGTAGAAGGAACGTCTGTTCAATATAAAATAATAATTGAGTCAATCATTACATTTGCCAGTAATTTCAAGTAGTGTATTTTTGTTGAGTTTTAATACAAATAATTTCTCCAAAGCATTTATTTCGATGTACGTTACTAAGCGTTTGTTTTACCCGTGGCCATGTACCTATAGTAGGTACTATACGTCTCAAAAAGGGGTGATCAATTGACATTGGTAATAATTAGTTGGCATAATGAATGGTAATTCCATAAAAACCCAAATTTGATAGACCAAACTCAATGTTATTTTCGCAGACAATATGGTCTTCCCATGTATAATTATATTGTTCCAACTCTCTCAGTCCCATAATCCCAACAAAATCGAGTTTTTCTTCGAATCACAGAAGATTGTTTCCCGTTTGCAGTTTATGGGTGCGTTTATTATTGAAAGCAATCAAAATTCGACCAGCGAATGAACGAATGCTGAGTCAGACAGACTCTTAAATTACCTAAAAGCGACGCCTTGCCCGTGGTTCTGCGAGTGTCTCGACGTCGCGCCGCCGTTGGCGCACCCACCGACGCCCGGCGTCGACGTCGCGACGCCTCCCTTCATGCCCTTGCGACGTCGAGGTTGGTACTTGTAGTCGGGATGCTCTCGTTTGTGGATCACTCGCAAACGCTCGGCTTCTTCGATGAATGGCCGCTTGTCATTGTCGCTCAGGAGTCTGAACGAGCGAAGGAGCGAATTGTATTGTTTTGCTTTGTATTGTGTTGTATTGCAATGCAATGCAATGCAATGCATTGTATTGTATTGCATTGCATTGCATTGTATTGCATTGTATTGTGTTGTATTGCAACGCATTGCATTGCATTGTATTGCATTGTATTGTGTTGTATTGCAACGCATTGCATTGTAGTGTATTGTACTGTGTTGTATTGCAATGCATTTTATTGCATTGCATTGTAGTGTATTGTATTGTATTGTATTGTGTTGCATTGTATATTTTTCGTGTTAAAAAAAATCAAATGCCACATAAAACATATAAAACTGCAAACTCTCATTCCGGAGAAGCCCGGCGAGTAAATAACTAGGAATACGTTTGATATACTCGCATTTAAGTCTTTTATCACTTTTATGTGTTGGTAAAATAATTTACCATTAAGGTCAGTTCCTCGCAAAGTTTTGTCGCTCAAATTTGATTCTGAAAACACACTACGAATACGCTTCCTATATAGGAAGCGTACCATGGCATATATGCCATGGTGCTGCCATTTATACTCATAGAATTTACTCAGTACATTTACATTCTCATTACATTTTGCTATTTACTCATACTGACTCATTTCTATGCTCTATTTCTGTATCAATTTTTATACTTTTATCGGAGAGTGTACGCATCTTTAAAATTATATGAAATAAAAAACATTTGAAACTGAAATTGAGACATAATAATAGGAGTTTCACATAGTTATTTCAAATATGATAGTGCCATTACTATATTATTTTATTTTGTCAAATTCTTGTGTAGCCTCCCACAAATGAAAAGCAGATCAGATCAATGCAAATGATTATCGGCAAAAACAGTTATTTCGTTTTTCTTTCAAGACCGGAAACGGGAAATAATTGCGAGACATAAAAAATGCCAGTACATAATTCTGAGAAAAAGTTAGTTTGGCACATTTCAGTGATAAGGATGACCATATTTGTGTGTATTGTTAATTAGTTGGTTGAAAATAAAACCAAATGCCACACAATTTGGGCATATGATAACCTATAGGACCTTTGCCTTAATCGTCTTAATGTCATTATATTATATTGTTTAAACTATTTTGTAGACTCTAGGATCGGTTTTAAATAACGTGGGGTTTCGGTTCACAGCTGCCAACAAGATTATTCCTATGCAGAATTATGTCTTGAAACGGAAAACGAATTCCCGCCCATCCCTCCTAAGATGTTTTGTATTTGCAATATTATATAACATTTAATAAATCTATAAATGCAAATTCAAATTGCAAAATAATTGCAAATGTAAATTCAGTCCGATTACAAACGTACATCCCCCATGAGAATTTTTAAAATATTTATTATTTGCTGCATTCTAATTTTTAACATGATACAATAATGTGATGCCTATTTATAAATACTGAGAATATCTATAGCAATTGACTAACTTTTGTGCATGATACACTCTGAGCCAAAGATACTATAATAACTATGAGCCATCGCTGACTTTTAAATATTCAGCATTACCATGCTCTTTGGCACATCCAGTAGGCACCTAATGAGTAGCAAGCGTAGAGAAAATATGCGAATAATAATAATAAGAAAATAAATATGGATATATGGAAAATATGAATATTCATGAAGAATCGAAAATGTGAGAAAATTATCAATTGTACTAATTAAAAAATGTCAGTAGAGAAGTGAGAAATGCGTTCCGAGTTCCGACCTATATAATAATATATACATATATAACAATATATACAATATACAATATATACATATATACAATATATAACACATTTCTAATATTCCGTTTCTAAACGAAACGGATGATAATTTTATTTATATCCATTTTTGTGGCATTCTATCGCGGGACCCGTGTCTGAAATTATATATACACAAACATAATCATAATGATGAATTTTAGTATGGCCCAAATTCAAGATCTGCGAAATATCATGAAAAAAATCAGCACCAAGTCATGTAATTATAACCCCGTATACCATGACATTCCTAAAAATTGAACTCATTAATCGAAATCAACACGTGAATTCTCCGGCGCTTGAAAATCAGGATGGTAAGATTTATTTGTGCATATTAGGGGACCTTCCACAAAAATACATTTGGCTCGTGTCAAGCTATTGTGGAACAAGGCATTGTCTCCATACAAACGCAGCTGTCCCATTATTATATTGAGGAAACCTTATCAAAGACACCTGGACGAAGAGTCCTTTGCGTAAAGAAATGAGAAAAAAATTGTTCTGATAAGCTACGATTCAAATACCGCGACCTGTAAGATTAGGGCTGAAATTCTATTTTCTTTGCCAGGAATCAACAGGGGTGGTACGGCGGGTACTTACAGCTGCAGCCTTAAAGAAATCTCCTTATCTTCTCAGGAAATTGTACCTACTGTAAAACTCTAAATCGCGCAGCCGCGAACGAAATGTATTGTGTTTGGATTTTTTAAAGTTTTAATACATTATCTTGGATATATATTGGGTCTCTTTTCCACCTCATTTTCATTCAGATGAGGAGCATGACCCTCAAAATAAAATGCAATTAACGCTCTGGAGACAAATTTGTTAGTGGCACAATAAAGAAATTTGTATTTGTGTGAAGAACGAAATCAAATTGAAGGTCATGTTTGTGTTATGATTCATCGGTGACGAAAGAAGCATAATATTGTGCTAATTTGCACGATTTTTCTACTGAATAATGAGCGTACGGACGAAGAAAAGATATATCCCGACCAATGAATCAGTGTCCCGCGTGAACAGGAATCCTCAAATTCAATTACCTACTTTTGGTTACTTTTGGTTTCTTTGTTTGATTGAAATATTGCAAGTCGTATTAATATTAGAGATGTTTTTTTCAGACTTAATTTAAGCAATTCATCTACGAATTCTTGAACCCCATGTGAATCGACATTAAGAAAACGAATCCGGAAATTCTTAAAACTCATATGGAATTGGAACAAAACCGGGAACACATTCAGTAACCAAAATCGTACACCGGGAATTCTTAACAGTTTACAAAGCTGCATGTTTGCTAGATTTACAATGGGTGCTCAGACAAAATGGGTGTTGCACGTGAAAGTTGGCCAGCCTTCCAGCCTCCTTCTTGCTCCATATAAACAGATTCTACACGCGTGGGAATCTGCAGAATATATAGCCTCTTACTTTCGCACTAGATCCTCCTCAATTTTGCAACTAACGTCCAGTACTATTTCAATATACTTAATTAAATTAGTGTATGCATGTCGTAATTAAACATACGGTATCAATTTCTGCGGCTAGTCTCCTTGTGAAGATAATTTACGAAACCGTCTTGAGATTGCATCTGTCTTAATGACCAGCAGGCCACGCAGATTCTTGGCGCCTATCTTTTCTGTGGCTGAAGAAAACCATTGCTCATCATGCCTCCCCCCCCCCCCTCGCCACCCAGCCCAATGGTCGGGGAAAATGGTAGGAAATGACATACCAATACAATCCTCCAACTGCCCAGGAGATGACTTCAATCCTCCCAGGGACTGAATAAATAGATATTGTATAACAATAAGTGTTCACATTCTATTTTGTTTCAAATATGGCACTTTATCATGGTTGTGAAAATAAAATGAGAAGAGAACAAGATTGAAATTTTCTTTTAGTGCTCACCTCCATAATTTGCCGAGCGTCTTGCTCAGCTCGGCGTTGTGCAGCTGAGGATACTGGTCGGCCAGTTTCCTTCTGGCCGCTTGAGCCCAGACCATGAATGCGTTCATGGGACGCTTCACGTGGAGTTTCCTCTTGTCCGAAGACGCTCTATTGTAGGACGAGAAGGACGACATATTAGAATTTGGCGTACTATATAATACGATGAAGTACATTGAATTGATCAGCTCAATTTTTAGAAGGACTGTAATTGAACTGACCCCAGACTGAGGATGATTGGTTTATAATCTCTACAAGACACATATCCATTTGTGAACTTCATAACTATCTTCGAACTGTTTGCTATTTTATCCTGCGATTCATATTAATCTCTATGATTTTTATCAGTGCGGACATATGCGTTTTCTAGTAATTTATGGACCCAGAAATTAATAAGGGGTACCTAGGCAATTAAGATATTATAAAGAACTTCAACATCTATCAAATTTGTGTCAAAAAAATTAGTGAAAATAAATCGGGTTATATGTAATCGATAGGTCCACATATTTTTGGCATGTGGGTTTCATGTATAGAATGTACACATTTTAATGTTTCCATGGTAATTAAAAGAAACATTCGGTATTTGGTGCGGCAATTCTGATTTAAATATACTGATGATTGGTCGTGAAAGGCGGCCAAGACTTTTAATTAAGCACCACGCAGGTAATGCATTTTTTTATGGGAAGGTGGTGAACTTGTTCGTTATGTATGTAGCTGCTAAATGCCGGGAAATTTTCAGAAGTGCGACAACAATATTTCCAAGCCATTCATTTGGAACAATACTTCCAATGTCTATAGTAAACGTACTAACAGATCGCCATATACTGTAACAATACTTTGTTCTGTGGAGCCAGAAAAAGCGGAACCGTTAAGCTTTTGCAAGCGTGCCACGAAGAAAGCTTTCATTGACTGTCTAACCATTAACAACCCGGAAAATTTCTTTTGGCCGATGGTTTTTTCTCACGTTAAATTATCTCTTCTATTATAAGTGCACGCCGTATACAAATATAATTGGAGGAAGAATTAATAATTGTTTGACGAAGGGTTGAATATTTAATGAAGATAATATGATTTCCCCGAACTTTCCCGATAAATCAATGAAGATGTGCATTTGGTAATTGCATATTATCGAATCTTTGAATTGATTCATTTTTCAAAACAAAAAAAAATACGTAAAGAAAAGTAACTTTTTATTGTGTTAATAATCCTACCTAAAAAGGTCTAAATTACCGTAAATTCAAAAGTTCAAACTGTTTTTCAACGGCGCAAGCTGATATTTTGTACACTTTACTTTCGTCTAGCCCAGAAGGTCATTTTGCCCCCGTTTTATATTATTCATATTTTGTCATCTAAAATCTAAATCAATCGCATTAAAAAACTAGAATAAATGGCCTATTCGTGGAATCATCATCTTGGACCTTAGCCTAAGAATTTCCAATCGCGTAGCATCTACCTGTGTGTATGTATGTAAGTATATATGTATATATGAATGTATGTATTTTTATTTTCCATTTTCTTTACAGAACACTCGTTATGTTTGTAAAAACTAGAGTTTGAAAAAAAGCCAGTGCAAACAGAGAGAGCAAACAAACAATATTACACATCAGAATGCTAAGAAATCGAAATGTCCGTAAATTCAAAATAATAAATTACCTACATTTATCAATGAAGGGCTGAAAGCACAATGCCAATCATTAGTATCATCGGATTGTTTTTGCGCAACAACCTTTAATTGGTCATTTCACGATTTTTTTCTTCAATCAAATGGTTCGCAGACTCTTGAGACTGCTAAGAGATGAAAAATTGAAATTGTGTTTTCCGAATGACAATCTGACTGTAGAATTTGGTCGATTCGTAAATACAGTATCAAAGAGTAAAGGGAGGGGTTATACCTATATATCATACTTCAGAGTGCAAAGAAATCGAAATGACCGTTAATTCAAAAGTTCAAATTAAGTATTTCAATGACGAGTTGATATTCATTTAGCCTATAATTGGATGACTGCGCAGATTCAAGCGCAACACACCGCGATCTTCGAGAGAAGAGAGTTCGGATTTTCGAAACTGCGCGCGTGCCGAGACAATTTCGTGACGGTCGGCACTTTGCTGCCGTCACATCGGCGGGTTCCTTTCGGCATCAGGGACAGCCCATGGGGACAGCCCAACGGGACGCCCCAGCGGGAGCGTACGCTAATTGATCATTATATTGTGACTCCATTAGGAGATATCGGTATTTCATATTCATATCACCAATCATCAACGTTTTAGACCTTCGCTAAACACGGCAATATATAACTTCCCTGTTGATGATTGTAGAGCATGGCTACTTATTGCGTTCATAATCAGATCTTTTTTTTTTTTAATACTTGTAGAAATTATTATCTACAAGGAATATTCGCTGTTTATATGTGTCTCCATTACAAGTTGATTATTGGTTTCTACTTCCCTGTTAATAATTTTGGAGCATGGTTTTACTTATTGCAATCTTAATCAGTCCTCATTTCATATTATTTCTATATTTGTGGTGATCATGAGCTAAAAGAATTTATCGTTGTTTGTTTTTTCCGCCCGTAAATTTTGAATATTGGTTCAATATTCAGTATCTTGAATAATACCAAGGACGCATGCGTTCTTGTCTGGAATGCACTTTTATGAATGCTTAAATTTTTGTCTCTTCAGATTTGCCGAAATGCCACATGATCAAACTGGCTAAAGCGAGTGCGTATAGACACCCTCAAAATGCTGTGGGACAACACCTCGTCCATGGTGGCGGAAATCTTTGATAGCTCTCGGCTGGAAAGCTCTTCAACAGATATTGCCCTTCACTCTAACATTGATCTTCCGAAGCTTGCTCAATTATTTCACAGTTACACTACACAAATTGATAGTATTAAAAATACTTGCTACAGCACATAATCCCTGCAGGATAAAAGGGCATACAGAAAAGCTGCCCCCAGAATGCAATAATTTTCAATCGGTTATTTTCATTTGAGACGTATATTTTCTTGCGATATTCGAGATAAAATATATTACCGATAAAATATTTACCAGAACGAGGAAAAAATAAATCCAAATTGGGTAAAAATTGGATAAAAATATACAAGTTTTAATTTTTAATTTATAATTGTTTGTATCACATCCGCGTAAGTTGTATGTCCAGAAAGGAGACACAACAATGTAATGTAGGACGATTTTAGGATTCTGCCGAATTCTCCAGAAGTTTGCCACTTTGAATGCATTGGATCAACAGCCATTGCAACGAGTTACAACTTTCAAGTGTGTTTTTTTGGTATTTTTTCCCAGTCTTTGAGTAAATAATATAATGGCGTGGTACTTAGCATTTGTGCTCCAACAGAGTTAGATCTCCATCGTCATATTATGAACTTTGTGAAAAGGAAAAATAAAAATCAACATCATTGTGTCAATAAATTTTGAAACGAAACAAAACTGAACAAATGCCGATGTGTTGGAATTTTGCAACATAACGCACTGCTGATAATTAGTATTGGTTGCCAGCAGCCTCAAATATCGTTATGATAGTTGTAGGTAAATAGCATACGTAATTGGTAGAAGAATATGACATGTTTAACGCCTATTAGTACCTGGTTTAACATATTATGGGAACCTTGGTGGACTGAACAGGTGCAAACGAACTTTTTTCTTTATCGTACTAGTGTGTGTTTTTTTCTCTTTGAAATAAAGAAAAAACCCATCGAGGTATTAACAAAAAAACTTTAACAGAGTATCGAAAAGTAATAACTACTTCTGAAAATGTCATCCATTAACACAGAGGCGAGAAAATTCTCTGATTTCCCACGTACCACTTTCTCAGTAGCAATTATTTCACGAGAGAGACGAAAATTAAGACATTGGACAATCCGCAAAATGTCTTATTGTTTTCGAAATAAACTATATTTTATCTAATAGTTACTATAGATATACAATTTAATGCAAATGGCAGACGTTTTTAAAAAGGGATTGATGAGAATAACACAATTGTTGTTGTCTTTTCAATTTATCAAAGCTACTGCACTCACAAATTGAAATTTATAAACATTGCTCGTCTTCTAGCACAGTGTTATTGAGAGAATCGAATGGACTATGTACAGAAAGGGGTAAAAGTTTCGAGGCAAACCCAAAGAGACTGAAATCTGAAGGCATATTCCTTGAGAATCTTGATATAACCGAGGTTTCTGACTGTGATTTTCTTTTTTAACTGCACCAAATTCTACAATAATAATATGTATATTTCCCATGTGGACTTGGTCTTTAATTAATTACCCGATATAAAAATAAATAGTTGAGATTTCCTTTACCTATATATTATATTATTCACTTTGAACATGGGTGATAGCTGTAGTTATCTAACAAAATACCATGAGCGCAAAATTTTCAATTTTTCTATTTCCATGGCATCCGAGTTTTGTATGCAAGAAACAAATAATTGATAGCAAAGAGTTTATTATAGATGTTTACGTCCATACAGATTTGTGTTTCATAGCGAGCTCCAATTTTTAACTGCAATTGCTCTGAACCCAATTCGGCTGTTAGATAAAATGATATTGACGTGCACAATGCAACTCTAATTTTC
Organism: Nemoura dubitans; assembly: GCA_921293005.1. NCBI lineage: Eukaryota > Metazoa > Arthropoda > Insecta > Plecoptera > Nemouridae > Nemoura > Nemoura dubitans. The sequence goes on from OV121076.1 coordinate 6,430,647, forward strand.
ATGGCGAATAAAATGACTTGTGAATGAAATATCGTCCCATTTAGTTTCAACTGAAATACAAATCTGTAAATTTATTGATCGGTTGTAGTATTGTACCATTATTATGTACCATAATAGGCAAGACACCTAGCAATAACCCAACGTTTAACAAATCTCATAGTACACATCTGCAACAAAAATAGTTCAACAATCCCAACTCACTTCGTAGCGATTGGCACCAAAGTCCAGTCATAGCCTTCTAAGACTTTGGTAACAGCTTCGTTTATTTCTGATTTGTCCAGTTTCACAGGCGCACTTGCCTGCGCCCTTTCCCTGTCCATCTGGGCAGCCGCCGCCGCTGCAACACTGGCCGCTGCACTTGCAGTAATGGTCACCACGGGCCTCGAACTCGCGTCCTGCGATTGTGCACCACTCGAAATTCGATGCGTCAACATCATTGGCACTTATGATTAATATTATTCTCTCCACTTTTGAAATTTTCGCCACAGGAGACGGTAAAATGTCAACGCGATTCGCACGTTGAAAAGGACACCAATGTGATTATGGAGTCTTTTCAAATTTAAACGGTTTTGTTGACGACCATTTTTGTCGTTTGAAAAATCGTTCACAAAAGACACTGATTTTGTAAAAACAAATGTTCACAATAGGCACCTGTTGCTTTGGTTAAGAATCTTTCTTTACAAACACACCCCTCTCGCTAACGAACTGTCAGCGGCGCTATTTTTGGTATACTCCACGAAAGCGTTCCGACCTCCGCAAGAAGGAACCGACGAATGACTACCATTGCTATCTCTTCCTCATCCAGCTCCAGCCTCTCAAAGAAAGCACAGCAAAAAAAGTGACACTCAAACAGCAGACATTGGAAATGGATAAGGATAGCACTAGCAGATGTAGCCATCTGAGGCATGCCATGATCCAATAGGAATACTTTGTGATTTTGTATTACGCAAAAGCATCTTGCTTTATCGGATGATGGTGAGACAGGCTCGTGCCGTCTATAGCTAACTTGGCATCTTCGTTCAAATCAATTTTTTATGGAATGTTTGCAATTTGATCGCAGTATTTTTGGAACTTTCTCTACTCCCGGTTTTTTAATATCCCTAATTTATCTGCAATCCAATACCACTTTATTCATGTTTACAAGATGGGATAGAGTTTTACTTGGGCGTACACTTTAACTTTTGTTCGCCATTTCTACTGGTATTTACATATTTTATTTATGCTTTATCTAAATAACAATTTCCTTTCTTTTTGGCATTTATTCCCATTTTTGCTTTTCTTTCGACCATTTTTCATGATGACACACTATTACTAAAAATAAGAAAAATTCCATCCGCTTACTAGTATAGGAAGCATGTTTTTTTAGTTTACAATAAATAAATCACATGTGTAGTGCAAATTGATTTAGGTGCTAGGTTATATATATATAGTATCTTTGGGTACTAGGTAGCCATATAGACAATTAACATGTTAGCTACAAACGAAAATAATGGCATAAATTTCACCTCCTAGTTTTGATCAAGGTAAATAAAGCTTTTATCGATGGGTCAAAGTATGAATTCTACACTCTGCTATAATACAAAATATAATTTTACGCTGAGGAGCAAATTTTATTTTCCAAATTAGGTAATAGAAAATACGCACTGGATTTTGAGCCGGGTCAGTAGATGTTCATAAAACATCGAAATTTTGATGCCAAGTGTAAAGAGCTTTCAGATCACAACAAAATAAATCCCTAGCCAAACATTGCAAAAATTGTTTAAAATGTGAGACACTGAGACGGTAAACTATAGTATCGATTGAGACACTGTTGAGCATCGCGCCAGAATAAGTATATATATCCGTATCTCGTACTTTAAAAATCCTGTATATCTAAAATGCAAAAAAGCTTCAACTTCCATGACATTTAAGGTGTGCACAAACCCTGACTATATGTATTTCGGGAAGAGTTGCCGATCACTTTGCGAGGAATTAATTTACACACCAAAACAGATCTGATACTCAGCGATAGTGTCATGGGACTCATGGGATCCCAAATTTCGGGAGATTACCCTGTCGTGACATCCTGAAAAGACGCAGGGGCATGCAAGTCACAACACTTGGCCATGAATTAAGCCACATATGTCATATGCCAATCTTCAAATGCCAATCCACATGTCAACATGCCCATCTTCAAATGCCAACATGCCAACATGCCCATCTTCAAATGCCAACATGTCAACATGCCAATCTTCAAATGCCAATCCATGTGCCAACATGCCAACATGCCAATCTTCAAATGCCAACATGCCAGCATGCCAATCTTCAAATGCCAACATGCCAACATGCCCATCTTCAAATGCCAACATGTCAACATGCCAATCTTCAAATGCCAATCCATGTGCCAACATGCCAATCTTCAAATGCCAACATGTCAACATGCCAATCTTCAAATGCCAATCCATGTGTCAACATGCCAATCTTCAAATGCCAATCCATGTGCCAACATGCCAACATGCCGATCTTTAAATGCCAATCCACATGTCAACATGCCAATCTTCAAATGCCAATCCACATGTCAACATGCCAATCTTCAAATGCCAATCCATGTGCCAAAATGCCGATCCTCCAATGCCAATCCATATGCCAATATCACACAATGGTATAACATTTACCTATTTTCCTCCAGACTACGGTATTTGAAATTAGTTCACGAAATCTTCTCTTTGCGTTTTAATGGTGTAGGTTTATTGCCTGGCATTAGATTTTCCAGCAAAGATCAATTCTATTGATTTGAATTCTGACTCAATCACTCCGAATTCTGCAATGGACCAAAGGAAAGGTCCTGAGACAATGTATACGTCCGGGACAATAATCTGTCTCGAAATTTTCCGGATGTATGCAACCTTCAGCACTCACATTTTAATGCTTCAAACATCCGACAGATGGCATTAGAGCATAATTTCAGAAAAATACGCGCTTCCTACGAAAGCATGTTTGATTACGTAGAAGCTCTCTTTACTTTATGACATCAAAAAGAACAAATCTTTTTAAATTGAAGCAAAAAAACTCCAACGTGTTTCGATCAGCAATTTAAACCAACTTTTTCGGATGCATTGGGGAACTAACCCTTGTAACCCTCACTATTCTGTTATCATAAATGGTACCTCTCGTGGCCAAAATCATCTGTTAATCATCATCAAATATCATCTGTAAATGGTACCATAGTTTTTTTATATTCCCTTCGGTTATAAATGAGAAAATATCAAATGAAAAGTTCGCAGAATACAATTGGTGTGCATAGTGGAAAAATTCGCTATAAATTTGGATGCATCGCCAAATTACCAATAGATTGTCGTGCCACAAAAAAAGAACGATTCGATGTTCGTTGGTTTTCAAAATAAAGCAAATAATTTCATATAAGTATAAGTTTATAACTAAAATCTGATATTTTGCAAGAAAAACATCCAGCGAGCCTTCTTGTACAGCATTTATATTGTAGGCTATGATAAACTTCGGTATGAGCGTAGTGACAAATGGAGGTTCTTGCCAGGTGATAATGACTTTCGGCACTCGGGATGAGTGGGTGTCAAAATCACCGCTTTCTTTCAACTCGGCCGCCCCTTTGAAGGAGCGGAGAGTTCCGGGTGGTCAATAATGATCTCTCTGTCACGAGAGGAGCCGACGGCCACCTCTTCAGTAGCACCCCTGCGTGACCTGCTCGAGCAACTCGGTACGTCAGATCTCCCTTTTGAATACCGCGTAGATTTCGCATTTTTATATGCGTCTGTTTTTCGCACCTAAACATTTATGTATACTAACCAATGAAAATTCCTTTGAAAAACTACCGACTTTTCGTGGATCAAGAATATTTATTATAAAATATTATGTCCGATGTAATCATTTAGGTCAAGTTGTAATCAAGAGGATTTGTGATTAATTGTGCGTGTAAAAGAATTTTAGTGTTTAGTTTTTGCGCAAAGCCATTTTTATTTTTTATTTGAAATTCATTGACATGAAAAATAATGCAGTCCATCCTGTCTGGGAAATTTCCTCTCTACTGCTTCATTATTAACGATTTGATTTTGTTTAGATACCCGCACATCACTCTGCTTCTGAGATGGCACGTCAGGAACAGTGTCTTCTGTCTGGGATTGTTAATCAAAATATGGTGTGGCATTAGCAGGTTGACAATAGAAAATATTCTAAATTCCTATTTGAACTCCCTATAGTGTAGTACTAAAAATTAAGTATAGTAATAACTAATAAGCTATAATCAGATAAATACCATTAAATAAGTATTGATAGTTGATACGTATTATGACATTTATTGCACATTCCTTGAAACTTTAAAGTCAGCTATACATTTGAGCGTCATTTGATCTTGAGACTGCAACAATTAACGAACCGCTGCAAGCCTCTGGTCATACAACTATGAACTGATGACGGGGCAGATTCCATAACTAGGGGTCGAGGGTCAAATAGGATCTTCCTTGTATCAACAATCCTTAGACGATGACGACGGATAATAGAATCCTGAGGAGATATGGCGGCACGGATTGTTTCATCTTCTCTTATAAATTCTCTATCTGCTATATATTATTCTTCTACTGTGCTATGAACACGGTAGGTCAAAGAGAGGGAGAGGTTATGATAACAATATTGTGGCATGGCCATCAACCAGCACGATATGGCGCGTTGGAAATGTGGTGTCTGCATTTCGTACCCCTATTGACATGGGATACACTTTTCCGGTGATAATTAAAAATAAAATCGACCGTTGACTATTGATTTAGTCAATGTGATTGGACGTACCATAGCCAAGAACTAATTGATCATACTCTAATAATTGGATTCAATTTTTGTTTTAATTCATCGCCATATTCACTATTGTAGGCTGAGCTGAGTGCAAGTACAAGTAAAAATGATATATTCTGTGAACCTTTTAATTAATATGAAAATATAGAAAAAAATATAGATAAATATAGACAAAATTATAGATAAAAGCACGCTTCACAAGGCAATTATACAGGTGGATGAGCAACTATCGATATCGCCGTGGCAAAGATTATGGGACATATGAATAAGTTGAATCATGGTGAAGATAAATGGGCGAACTCGAGTGTGGAAAACTGTGGTAAAAAATCTATGAGTTCTCGCCAAACCAAATCAATGCGAAATCGCGTAAGTATATATATTATAGAACAGTGGTACCATATACTAACACATCTCTTAAGCTATTGGATTTGCAAAAAGCCCACAGGCTTTTATTTTATTTGTATCGTGTTTTTGTGAATTCTTCTTGGGGGTTGTCTGCCTAATATGAAATAATTAAATAAATATATATTTGGGTAAATTTATATATACCAATAGAAATGTCGACGAACTTTCAATTAAGAAAAGTAAAACTGTTAAGATGTAACTCAACTCGCCGTCTGTGTTGAAATCTGCTATTTTATAACTGATGGTCTTTGCTAGGGATTTAACCTAACCGTATAGGCTCTAGTCTATGCACATGGCAATCCACCCGAAGACTTGAAAACTAAAGTCAATAAACCAGTGATTAATCTTGATCTGTAATATTAATGGAAACTAATCGAAACCCTTGCTAAAACACGAAGTTTGAGAAGTCCCTCAAAATGGCAAACATTAGGTATCACTTTTTACAGATTTTACCAGCTTCGTCTTTGTTTGTTCCATCCTTCGCAGCTATCATAGTTCCAGAAAATCTCAATCTTGCAATCCCTTGGCAAATTCCACATGCGTGTCCCTCTACCCTCGTCAAAATATGGGAATTGTGGAATGGGAAAAATAAACTGGGTAAAAAGTATAAACCAGAACAAATTTGCTAAGAAAATATCATACCCATTTAGAGGCAGCATTTTCGAGGTAATGTCGTTCAATCATCCGAGATAAGGTCCTGTGGTCCAGATTCCCACTTTGCAGTAAGTTTGGGAACAAAACCTGTCGAAGTTAGTTGTTGTTTTGTGGGGTTTAGAGGCGCGTCAACTGCCAAGGTTATTTTGCGCCTAATCGTGTTAGTAGTTTTTTTTTTTTTTTTTTTTTTTTTTTGAAGTTAGTAAACAGTAAAAAAATCACTGGAAAAAATCATTTCCATTGGCAATTTCATTGCCAGAATTAACTTAAAACGCAACAAATACCCACGAAGTTTAATTTCTATAAGCAGTGCCCATGAGAATTCCGAAATTTGTCTTTTGAGTTCGATATTCATTAACTTAATGTGTGGAATGCGCTTAAAGGTCCAACGCAATTCGTAAAGATGTACAAACGTAGTGTGATCATTAAAAATGTAAAATTTACTTGCCGATTATGAGGGTTAACGGGAGGAAGTCAACGGTGGTTGATTGTATAATAAACAGAAACAATACAAAAATAAAAAATATATTTAAATTATCTTCATAGCAATACTATGACGGAAATTGGAAAACCCGTTGACAGCAGCACAGAGAATGCTGTAAATATACAACCCACACAACATGCACTGCCTAATGGCAGCTATAGACATCTTAATTAAATAGTTATAATTAGACTTCGTGGACGATATTTCATTGGTAGTGTCACCAATTAGTAAGCTCTAGCGGAGTATCAAAACGTTGGGCAAAGGCAATTGCGACGAGTTCTCGTAGGCCACGGGTTGCACCTAGCCGTGTAAGCAGTGTGTATAGCCGTGTCGGATCTGTGGGTGTCATCCCAATGGACCACTCTGCGTAGCGCGAAGTACGGAGCGTGTCCGGAGACATCGCAGCGTGTAACATGCTATGTTTAATGTTATTTATCGAACTAACTGTCAACATGAAAGTGGAAAAGACAATTTATTGACGCGACAGTTTGTGCATTAGTACCTACCTATAGAGATAGTATCTACGTAATGTTACTTATAAGTAACATTATTATGATAGAAAATGTGAAGAAATTTGTCAAATTAGTGAGAAATTTGTCTAAAAACAGTGCTGTTTTTGGATTTTACTTTTTTTTGTCAAATTTGGCCGAGCACTTTTATAGGGAAGAAAAGTGTGTGAAAGAAACGACACTCATTAAAAATTACTGGGTATAAACATAGGTATACATATACCGTCATACGTAATATTTTATTTATATAAATCACAGCTGAATTAAAAAGTTTTGAGGCTCTAGGTACCTAGGTATTTATACTGCGAGCATAGTTTTGCAGACAATTTTAACCAAATTTGATAATTGGCTGCAGGGAAAAGTATATGTCCTGGACTCGGCACAAAAATAATATTCTCACTTAAATTATTGAAATTGTTTTCATTTTTGTAGGTATACTTGGCGTTTTAAATTGATGGCAAAAGAAATCCGGAAAAATATAAAGCGAACTTGAAAGTAAAAATTGCGTAGGAATCTCCACCAGATTGTATTATAGTACTAGCAATTTGAAATATTAATTTAATTTGTGGGTTTTGTAAGAAATTGAAAATGAAATCGGTGTAAAAAAGTGTTATGTAATTAGAAAAAATTTAAACATTTAAAAGTATCGATAAAGTGATTTTTCTCTAAGTAAAGTATATAAACGTAACGGGGTAGTCCCCACTTCTCTTTTGACACAACATAGATATGCATCTTTAATATTTTAATTATTTTGCAGACAATAGACAATATAGGAATAGACTATGGTAAATTCAATTGTGACGTTCGGGAGTAATTGGGGTCTTAAATGTGTACAAGAATTGTATAATATGAACGTTTTATTCAGTTCAGAGCATTGACATCAATGAAATGCCGCTTTATTTTTTTGTGGGCAATGAGCAGTCTAGGGTAATAGTGGAAATTTAAGCTGAGCTTCCTTGATGTCAATGGTTTATATTCAGGTTTTACTTGACCAGAGACTTTGAGATTTTAATATGGAAAACGATAACGCAAAGCTGACAGCTGATAAGAGTATAACTTGCAAAAGAATAAGCATAAAGTATATGCCTATATCATTATAGATACATCATATACGATGATGCATAAATGGGGTTGTTCCCAAGATTTAGAAGCAGAAAGAGTACATAAAGAGAACAAAAAACTGTGTAGGCGTTTTGTTATGGCCTGTGGATGGGGAGTTTAGTTTAGATGGATGCTTAGACATTTGGTGCTGCTGCTCCTGCCGCTAGCAAGAACCATCTCACCATCTCACCGTTTTGGCTCATCTTCATTTCTCTCTTTCTAGCCTTTTGATTTTCCGTCTCCCACCAACTCGTGTGTCTCATTTGATTCATTTTGACTTGGCTCTCATTGCCAGTCGCGAGACTAACCGACAAGCGTTCTCAACAAGAGATCTCTCATCAGTGTTGTTCGACACCGAAATAATATATTAGGTACATATAAACGATTTTTGTTACCGCAAAAGATTACTAAATTAACCGAAATTAAATTTATACAAAATTAGCGTTGAAATATTGCCGTCTTTTTTGGACATATTTATTATTGCACAAACAAACAAAAAAACAGTGTAAGCCTATAAAACGTTTCCGAATGTAACGTACTCAATTCTTTCCGAGTGTATACGTCAATTTTTTGCTGTAAAGTAAGCGCGTGCTTTTTGAAGATTGACGATGTGCTGACTGGTCATACAAGTGATCTTTTCATTTTGCTCGCCGCTCCAAGCCGTTTTTATTGCCGACAGTGAACAGTGAGCTCTGTATCCCGATGAATCGCTCCAACGCAACATAAATTATTTCAATTTGGTGATAATTGTTTATTAGTTCGTGGCGCTATTCAAAGAAGCACATTGAAATTAAGGGTACGAATCTAATCAACCTTCTGTCAAATTACTAAGTAATCAAACTTTGGCGAGTTTGACAATATCGAGTGATTTTTGTGAGATCAAGACCCGATAGTTCAGAGACTTCGGGGCTGAAAGGTGACATTTATTCTAGTGATGTACAAAACGATTGTGATGGCCGATTCTGGGGGGTCACCGTCGACCAGTAGCGTCGCATCGACGTCGGATCTGCCGTCGGCGTCGGCGTCGGCGTCGGCGTCTTTGAGGGAAGGAGCCGCTTTGGACGTCGCCGTCGGCAAACTACTTGAAGGTATACTATTCATAATAAATATACAATATTTGTGAATATATTCTTATAATTTAATACTTTTAGTACTTTTAATACTTTTGTAATAAATATAATATTTATTAGAAAAGGGAAATAGCAAGAATAACATTTCCGCCAGAAGACCCACACATTTTTCATAACTTTACAAGATTCTGCAGAGTCAAAGAATCACAGTAGGTGCCTTGCTATCTGATAATTTATAGGAATTCCATTTCAATATCAAATAATAATTTTGTGTTTTACATAATATTGTAACTAATTGACAACAAAAACATTACCAGTTGCGTATGTATATAAAACGCAATATAATTTACTTGTTGATGGGTGCATTTTTTTGAATCTCCATACGAAAATCTATAAAGAGTATATAAAGCTAAGTTATAAAGCTAATCATGATACAGCTAATTTTAAAGCTGTAAGGAATACGCATTCGACGGAATAGCAACTAGCGACTAAAATTGCTATAATGTAGCTACACAACAAAAACATTACCAGTTGCTTATGTATACTTATATAACGCAATATAATTTACTTGTTGATGGGTGCATTTTTTTAAATCTTCTTACGAAAATTTATAAAGAGTATAAAGCTAAGTTATAAAGTTAATCATGATACAGCTAATTTTAAAGCTGTAAGGAATACGCATTCGACGGAATAGCAACTAGCGACTAAAATTGCTATAATGTACACCGTACTCCTGATTCGATTGAACACACACTACAAATAAGTATGTTGTCGTGAATGTAGGTGGCATTGCCACAACATCATCCCGTTGTTTCGGGACTTGACGGCAAGTGACAAGGACTATTTTGTGCGGGCTCGCGCGCCCTGAATGACTGGCCCACAGAGGCAGCTATGACTGGCACAAGCGCCGCTTCTTCTCGACCACTCCGCGAATCATTGCGGCTAAACACCTCGCAACTGAGGCCTTCTTATTTTGCCACCACCTCCGCAGCCCGTCCGTCCAACAAAGGTTGCTCTGATGAACTTCACTGTCCGAATATCTGGATTTGCACACCGAAAAACGGGGGTGTAGCTGCTCCGTTCAGAATGAGACATGGGTGACATATTATGATAGACTTTTACTTGATAATAAATAATATTTTACGTAAAAGTATATTAATATTATCTGCATTGCAAAAGCAAATACCTGGAATGCATGTGATATGGGTCCGTCAGTGAATTATACATTCTGAGTCTTATACACATTACTTAGAGACAAATCGTAACGAATTTTCTGAAAAACATTCCATTAACATTTTTTTGGCAATAATTGCTCATTGCTAATTGCTAATAATGGATACCCGGTCTGTCTATATTTTGTCAAAAACCTGTGATATTTTCGAAAACAAAAAAGCGATAAAAAGAGTGTCGACGTGGTGTCCATAAGTATTTTGGAGTCTTCTTTAGCATCGCCTTGAGCCCTTGAAAGGTGTCTAGTGCCGACTGGCTGTTTCATCTATAAAGCCGGCGGCCCCCGCATATTATTTAATTTCATCCTCAGAAGCTTTGCTCAGAAGTATCTAGCGTCTGATATTTCGTGTAAATATCTAAACATGGCCGATCATGCTGCAAGATGAAATGTGAATGAAATAAGCGAGATGGAATATTAAATTTCACTAGCTGCATATAAAATGTCACTTGTTAGTGGGTTTGTAAAATGTTTTGTACTTTACTATGTGAAAAACAAATATTTGCATTGCACGAAAAATTGTCCACGCTACGTATGCAGAGCTTGCTAGGGAACGGTGCCCCCGTGTTCACGTTGAAGATGAGCGTAATCCGTTCACTGACGCAATTTGACTCACCAAGCCGAAATTCATGAACAAAATTTTCCTTGAATGGAGATCAATATATATTATTGCAGAGTGACACCATGTGTACCCAATTTATTTTTCATCTTTAATAAGGTCTGAAATGCCAAAAAAACAAACAGCTATTTCCACAAAGGCACCACAATTCCAGAATGTCGTTGCATAAAGTGGTCCAACAACATTCGTTCAATGCACACAATCAGAATGTCAGTATAGCAATCTTATAGAGTCCACAATGAACCAGTAAGTATACCTATCCCATGCCCCAGGCGCTGATATCAGAACCTGAAACATACCACATATCAAATTCCATTTCGAGCTCTTGAACACTGCAAAAATATAACAAGAATGTTTCATATTCCAAAATTAACAGCAAAATTAGTCCACCTCTAAATCGGGAACTTTTCACTAAAAATTCCGGCTAGCTCATTAAAAAGAAGTATCAAGATGGTGAAACTACACAGGGGATTAGGTATACTTTGTAGATTTTCTCGTGGTATCAACTGGTACCAATCTTACGTGGTGACGGCAGCTGTGTCCTTAAGAAGGACCTCTCTGTGGACGGGACTGAGGTGATAAGGATCTCCTGGCACAAAGCAGCTTCTAATTGCTACCAACTCAGCACTGCTGATTGACTGTGTACGCACCTGTGCACACTGTCAAGAAAACATCCGAGGGAAATTGCTATTTTTGGAAGTTGTAAGTAAATTACGAATTGTGGATATAGCAATGGATGATATAGCAATATATTTGATCTCTCAAATAGGTAGGACCGATATACCGGTACTGTTTACATATTTAATATAATATTATTTTACTTACTTTGTTTTTCTAAAAATTTCCGTGTTCAATTGAGAATAAAGTCTGGTCACGCTTTAGTTTTATGCACATACCACTGTTACACTTGCAAGGTGACTCTATCGATTAATATTTGAGATAATTTGGCACATTTTATTTTCTTACGGTTGATTTTATTTTCGATGAATATATGTGTATTATAGGCCGGGGGCCATTCCTTGATTACAGGCTTATCAATAAACTATCATATAATATAAGGCAAATTACTCAATCTCAGCATTGGGTCCATTGAGACAATCTAACTTCGGCGAGAGGGCGCGGATGTGAAAATTTATCAGCTACATTTTGATAGGGCCTCTAGCAAATTTCATAAGTACTAAACGGGGGTATATTTTGTAATGTGGAACGTTTAAAGTCACATTCAGGGGCATCAGCGAGATTTAGGGCTACTTCAGGAAACAATGTGATGCAGCTGTTAACATAATAGTCCGGTGAACTGTTAATTGTAAAAAACAAAACAACCTATAAACTCAACGATAAAACTCACGTGTGAACGTTCATTCTGTCAAGAAGGAAAACTGCCGATTCCAGACATATCAATATCCAGAATTATCATGATTATTCCCAGATATACCAAGAATTCATTGCAGAAACCTTACTATTAGCGTGCATTAAACCCTTCAATGACTCCAGAAAGTTTCAAGCAAACCCCAGTTTCCGCGTGTGTTCATTTCCAGTCTGATACGTACCTGAACCCAAACTTTATCCAAATCGCCTTTACGGTTGTTTACTGCGCAAATACCGTTTTCTATACATTTTATTCATCGCAATTGTGTCGCAGTGATAATATGCAATATGTACATTGCACAGCATAATAATGTCAATTGTCCATTGGATAAATATATTTACATAATATTTTTTTACAATAGTCAATAAAATATATAAATATATAATGAAAGGAATTTCTGTTATAGTTGTTATCGGGGCGATGGTATCCTAAAAGGGGTGTTTTTTTACGATCGATTGAAAGGGTCGATGCTCTATGTGAGAACAAGAATAATATATAATCGTACGTGTGTTGCATAAAAAAATGCAATGTTTTGTTTTTTTGGGCTTTCCTACTTAAAGACACGAGGTATGTCATTTGTCAACCCCCCCCCCCTCCCCCCCCCTTACACCGCTGCCCATTCATAGTCACCACTGGCGTAGGAACAGAGGGGGGGGGGCAAGGGGGTTATGCCCCCCCCCCACAACTTGCAAGCCCTGGGGGCAACCGGGGGTCAAGGTTTGCACCCGATTTCGAAGCACATAATATGCTCCGGGCAAAGTTTTATTTAACGTTCTACATTATGATTTTTAGGGTCTGTCACCTGTTTTCTAATAAAAACAGCATCCCACAAATTATTCTTTCCACAAAACAGGCTCGCTTTTTTAAAGTTTACGCATTCTAAAATGACTAAAAATAAGAGGGGTACAGCTGCCTTAATATTTCTGAAACGCGTAGATTTGCTTGAAAACGATCTCGATTCACAAAATTTTCCATGCGGCCACGCTCACGGAACCCTTATTGGCTGGGGGTCTCCGCCTCTAGACCCCCCCTCGCTGCCAGTTTATGTTGAGTCTTGCCCCCCCCCCCCCCCCCCCCCCTAGCCAATACACGTTGGCAGGCTCGTATACCGCCCTTCAAAGTATCCCCAATATTCCTCCACCTTATACCCTTCATCAAGTATAAAAGTATGGTAAATAAGTAGTATAAGTAAGTATGGAAAACAGTAAAGGAGTACAAAAGAAAAATGGAAGAATTAAAGAATTAAAGAAGGAAGAAATCAAGATTATGGGAAATTTAACTTATAGCTAAGAATATATATTGTATACCTTACCACCTTGCTGAATGCTTACTGTTCAAGAGAATTGTTTAAATAAATAAATAAGTAAGTATGAAACCCACTATAGACTTGAGACTTGACTCTTCTGTTTTTTGTTTTGCATGGTGACAAAACGAATAAATATACGTAACACAGTCTATTATATAAGGTTTACAAAGAAATTTGTTTTTGGTTATGTAAATAAAATTGTTTAGGTAAATGTATTGGCGAAGCTATGTTAATTATCAAATCCATTATGAAAAGACGAACGACAATAAGCAAAAATCTCAGTTTTGGTCAAGTAATCAACAATGGCACTGAAAAAGAGATTTTAATCACCTTCATCACTCACAAAATTGAGCCAGAATCAATTTCGTGGTTGTCAGTGATGGGATATCCAACGAATCCTCAAAAGCACGTGCTACACATGACTTAAGCTTGCAATGACAACAGCAGAATCGATACGGCTCCCTCGTCAAAGCGCCCTAAATGCCAATAGATAGGGTCTACAAACAACAATTGCGTGTTATTTACAATTTGAACTGCACAATGATCTCGTTGTTTTCACCCTATAGCTTTCATCGAAAATGGTTCAGGTGTTATTTGCTTCCGAGTTCCAATGCACATAGCATGATTCAGTTGGGCAGCAGCGCTCCCGCTCAAGAAATTTGCAAAATGTCTAAAAATTGTCAATTGCACTGTGTTAAGAATAACTGGTGAAAGAAAAGGGGCAAGGAGGGGGGCAAAGTCTTTAAATTGAGTACCATACCGTAAGGCCAATTTACCTACACATTCCAATTCATCGAATTTGTTACAATAATGCCAAAGTTCAAGCATGGATTTTAAAGAATTCCGCAAAAAACTTTACTGATATTTTTGTGGATCATGAATACAAGATTGTATGACAGCCCACCGCGGAAATCACCACAGATATGAACATTCCCAAAGAATGTGAAAAGCTGAAAACTGATATGCAAACTGAAAAACAATAACACAAAACTGTAACTATTAAGGTACCTTTTATGTTAAATACTCGATATTTGTACCTCAATTTAAACGCATTCTCTTTAGTGGCTTCAGTGTATAGGACATGACTGCGTAATCTGCCAGCAATTATTCGGGCAATGTGTTTGTTGCTTTCGTAAACTGGTGTGGATGTTTTTAATCGCCACGTGTGATCGGAGATGGTCCGTAAACCATGCACAACTTGTGTGTTTACTTAGCAGTCAATCTACACGAATATAAACACATTAAAATTAAATAATGTATATAATCGTATGCAGAGCAGTCTGGGAAGAATGCCCACCTTGTATAAGTATTGGCAATGGTGGTGAATATTAAATGTGTAGTGGATCTGGATAGATGGTTGCATGCAATAATAATATTATTCATATTTTAAATGATTGTTTATTGCAAATCTTTGGGAAGGAAGATGATTGGCTAAAAGTGTGTAATGTCACAGAAAGGAAACATTCTGATTTATTTGGTTCCTAATTCTCTCTTTTTTCTCTCATTGTCCTTATTCTCTCTGGGCTCAAACGTATTATCTCGGTGTTGAGAAAATCAATGGGTAAAGATTTCTTATAATTATTTATAGATACGAATGTGTTTAAGTTTTTTTCGTATATATTCGCTCGATAAGAGTTTAATTGAATCTTCCTCCATCTCCGAATAAAAACATGTGCGATTCCGAATTTTGTTTAAATAAGCCAGGGAACGTGTTTTTTTCCGATCATGCTTCGGGCGGCCAGAGGGTCCAGAGATGATCCCGAGTCTCAACTTGCGTCTGTATTTGTTTTCTTACGACTCTTTTATTCCCCATTTCTCAGCAGCTATCCTGTCTTTCAAAAGCCGACGCTCATTTCGTCTGCTCCATCTAAGTTTATATTAGAATCTTATAAACCAGTAGTATGGCATGTGTGAGAAATATTCGACAAACAAATTCCACAGGAAATGGGAGAAAATCAAAAATCTTCTGGTGTTTCCCAAATAGAATAATGGCATTGATTACGGATCGATAATTTTAATGTGTTCAGAGATTTAAAATTCCAAAAGCAAAACAAACAATGTGTTTGGGCAAATGGTTTACTCTAGCCATTACTACTTGAGACTTACCTTTATGTAAAACAGAAAATATAGTTATTACTTGTACTTCACATTCAAAACCCATGAGATTGAAATATTATTTCAATATAAAAACTCCCGATCGGACCTCAGGTATAGCATTCTATTCATATCAATACTTCAATAAAGCTGCAATGGGCCACTAGGAGACTTCCCCCGCAAGTTGTCATCCAGCTAAGATGCTGGGTGTAAGATGCTGGATAATTGTCACCCACCCATGTGGCATGTGTGCCATGGTCGGTAGTCGGCGCGTCGGCTTGGGCCCGGGCAAACATCTTTGCGGACCATTTACCTCCGTCGCAGGCGGCACTTTGGCGGTCTCCTTTCACAGTCCACCACGCGTGAAGTTGAGAATAATTGCTGATTCGAGAGTCGGGACTCGTCAGCAGTGCTGAGCAGATAGAGTCAGTTACTATCGAAAGGAGCACGAAGAAAATATATTTTGCCAGTAAATCAAGAAATATGTACTATATTTTATAATATGAATAGCTATAAAATAAAGATTTAATTGGTAATTGGTAATTACTAATTGGATTGGTGATGGTGACCTTGCCACCATCGTATTTTAATTCAACTGCAGACGGAAGAAACTTTTCATTAAATATGTCTATTGGTAGGTATCCACCGTAAAATCAAGTGTATTAATCAAGTAATTAATTTGTAAAACAAAATAATTGTTACATGCAGTAGGATATATCAAGGAGTTGATTTGGATAGCATTTATTTTTTAAATAAATGTGAAGTGAAAGAATGAGCTAATCCCATGATAAATCAAAGATACAAAATTATTGTGAGCACCGAAAGGCGAAACTACTAGCTTTAGCGTTCCGATTACCTAATGTAGCAAATAAATGAATCCCCGCGAAGTTTTGAGGAAATTAACTTATAAGTAGTTGTACGAAAGTCTATTAAACAATAATTGCTGTATAAGATGTATTACGATTTATTACCTTTGGTTGCAATAGGTGAAGCGACAATTATAACAAAATGTTGAAGAATACCCACAAAGGAAAAAATATAGACATATATATTTTTTTGCCTTTAGCCAAGGGATCAGTATTTCAGCTCCTATCAGAAAATATACCCATTTGCATTCAATTCCACAGGAGAATAGCCACATGCGTTTCGAATCCAAACTCCAAGTCGAAATCACTTAGTTTAGAGCAGCTGTTGTCATTATTATAATTTGTATGTTTCAGGTTATGACTGGACTCTGCTACCAGTGACACAAAAATCGACTAATAAACGGAAACAACACATCAAGCGTCCCATGAACGCATTCATGGTCTGGGCTCAAGCGGCCAGAAGGAAGCTGGCCGACCAGTACCCTCAGCTGCACAACGCCGAGCTGAGCAAGACGCTGGGCAAATTATGGAGGTGAGTTTCAGATCTCCTATGTAATGACAGGCTTTATTACTAATTAAGCCCTTTGCTATAAAGAATAAAATTAGGCTTGAGGGAGAAGTCGCATTCCAATTTGGTCAGGGAAATGACGATGTCTAAGGGAAGAACATTTTTGCCAATTACATGTTGCTGGGTATGGTTACATCGGTCAAAAAAGCTGCCCGCGTTATTTTTTTGGACGGGAAGCCGCCACGCATCTTAATCGAAAAGTACCTCACTCCACAAGATTTCATTGCGATTCATTTGAATTGAGAATAAAAATAAAATTGCGAGATAGACACACACCTATTCTGCTCTATTTATGCATGTGCTCAGAAGAGGACAAAGCATTAAGCAACAGAAAAATATAGTGTTTTGATAGGTTTCGCTTAATATGTGTTTGGGATGTTAATTTTATTGCCAACACACTTCAGTGAACCAAAACGAATTGATTGCTTATCAAAAATACAAAAAAATGTTATGTGTAGTAATAATAACATGCAATGGACTGTTTTGACAGATCGTATTGTCTCCGTTATCTGAAAAGAAGAGTTTTCTAATTGCGAGGAATGAAAGTAACGATGGAATATCAAAGAATAAAACAGCGATTCACTATCAAAATTATAGCAGCCCTCAAAATTAGCGAAAATAAGTTCCATCACCAAGCAAGGAGAGTAAAGGATCTAAACTCTAAACCCTAGACTCAAAGATTTTTTGCATGCAATTCTGCTTTTTTTAGAATTCTTAGCGAGGAAGAAAAACATCCCTTCATTGAAGAAGCCGAGAGATTAAGAAGCGCTCACAAGAAAGATCATCCAGATTACAAGGTAAGGATTAGGAAACCAAGTCGGATTTCGGAAAGGGATGCCAGCCAGGGACTGGACCAGGGCAGGACTGGCAAGTGGCCATATAGAATTGATACATATCACATTAAACGAAATTATAACCAAGCAGCTATAGCCGCAAGGGCTGGAAATCTGTCTTGAGTACGACAATAAGCAAGACACATAGACCGTAGACGAAAAACATATAGGTAGGAACCTATGTTTGATCTGTATGCTGTGAGTGTGTTCATATTCCTGTAGCCTGCTTTGTAGTAGTATTGTCAATACTCAATAATGTGATTTTCTGAGAAAGAAGAACTTTTATTATTCGCCTTATATGATTTCAAGTCATTTTTATCTTTCTTCAGTTTTGAACAGTGCAGAAAGAAAGCCGAATTGACTGTAATGACTATCTCGGCGTGATTCTCCCACATTCAATGATTCATTGATGAATTTGAATAGTTCCCAAGTTGACACTTTAAATTGAGCTCACCACATTACAAAATTATTTAAAATTTCAACTGAAACAATCACGTACAGGCAACTATCATGGCCAGAGACAAACGATAGAAATGTTCCCTTGAACTGAAGAGCCCAAGTTTATTATAAAATATCAAATGTTTACTGTCAATTTTCTCAATGTGGGTTTTATCATCAAATAAAAAAACACAATTTCTACTAACTACTACCTATAACATAATAATTTTAACGAAACTTAAAACAAGATCCCAAGTACGTAACGCTTTGTAACGCGTTTCCACAGTACCAACCGCGGCGGCGGAAGCCCCCAAAGTCTGCGGCAATGCGGGCATCACCTTCCGAGTGCGAGCTACCGAGCACGTCCGGTCTCATATCGTCCTCGACGGGACATGAAACTAGCACGCCTCGGTGCCATCGGTGAGTTATAATGCCATCAAGCGGAGTTTTTCTCAAAAGGAAGAAACTACTTGGCCATTTCGAGTCCATTACAGTTGTAAAGGACTAATAGTTGTATGTTTATTCCTATTCACACCTTCAAGTTTTTCATACTTTAAACTTGAAAAGTTATTATGTTGAACAATTGTGGTTGGACATAGAAAGGTGGTAGGAATTTGTGGATAATTTGGAGGAAAGTACATACACCTAGCAACATTTTGATTAGAGCTGAATTACTTAGTTTCAGTTCACACCGACACACACTATCATAATCATAACACGCATATTATGACAAGACACACAGTTGAATTGCAACAACTTTGTAAAACAGCCAGAACTCTCTCTGCAGAAGCAAATCCGGGCAGTCCGAGTCGTCGCCCGCCGGTCCCGACTGCACTTTCTCCCGGATGTACGACCGAGAGTCCCCGTCCGACCTCCTCGAGGAGCCGAAGATCTACCCGAGCACCCACCACCCACCGTACCACGGCGAAGCCAGCGCTTCCGATCGACATGCTGCGTACCGAGAAACTGGAGTCGACAGACACCAGGGGTATCGCTCGAGCGGTAACCCGGGTTTCCCCGGGTACGGAGACCTGGAGAGCTGCGCCGGACCGGGATTTTCGTCACGTCCACCTTCAGGACCTTTCGTTGGGGCTCCAGGAGGGGAATATTTGCACCATTTGCATCAGCAGACGACTCCGAATGGACCCGGAACGCCGTTTGCGGCCGCTCCCGGATTCAATCCCCAGGCTTTTTATCCGTACGGTCCTCACCAGGGAGCGTACTATATGACTCCTAGGTAGTGTCGGTCTGGTAGGCTCTGGGCTTGGGTAAGGTCCTAGTAATGTTTGTAATATAATTACTATAGGGCAATGACTTTACTACTCTTTCAGTACTTACTACCAGCTGTGTAATTGTACATTATTATAAAAGTAGGTAGTCCAGCCTCTGCCAGAACATGGATTTTTGGCAATCTAGTATATTTATTTATTTATTTGCTGAAGAATAGTGTATGCCTGGGGTATTAAATATCCAGTGAACCTTGATCAGTTTTCTATTAAAATTAACGTTTCTATTTTTGTTCAAATATATTAATGCCATGTTGGTTCAAAATTGTGGAACAATTAATTAGGTAGGTAGGTACCTACACAAAAGTGAACATTTTATAAACTCACCAGATTTTTAAAATATACCAGATTTTAAAATATACTTGACGAATTTAATTTTAATTAGGTACCTACCTACCTACCTAAAAGCAAACATTTTTACACTCACCAAGACTTTAAAATATTCAAAGTACCTACCTATGTAAAATATATAGGTATACCTCAATTCATTCGTTGAAAATTCATTCTTTCATTCGTTGAAAAACGTGCTAACTTTTTCAAGCTATAAATGCTGAGTTATTTGTGCATGTATACACCATTCATAATTCATCTATAATATTGCAATCAAAATTACTTATATAAATTGGAAAATATAAGCTGTTTGCTCACAAATCAAACAGAAATTGATATTTTGTGGTCAATAGGATCATTTTTGGAAAAATCTCCAGGAAATTCAGCCCATTGTTGTAATTAATTCATGTTGCAACTTGCAATAATACAAGTGTTCAAAATGATGCTGCAGCCAGTCAGATCTATTCACAAGTTCATTGCACTCTTGATATTAGGTAGGCTACTAATAATATGGTCATGGAAGTTTTATTAGTATTTTATGAACATTTTCTGTGTATTGAAGAAGAAGAAGAAGAAGATGACAAGGTAAGAAGACCCAAATAAAACTCTATGTGCATGGACTCAATTGTGACATTTGGCAATAAACATCTCATATGTTATCAAAATTTAGTTATAGGTAGGTACCAAGACCTACAATAGGTTATTACAACACACTTTAATTTCTTTGTGGCTTACTGGACAATAACAAGGCAAAATAGATGGAAAACCAGCTAATGAAACATATATCTGTTGTAATTTCCAGTTTCGAGTAAAAAGAAACTATGGTCAATGCTATCTGTCAACAACTTTTGCTCATTGCACACAAATTTGTTCAAGACGGGGTGCAAAGGATTGGGATTGCTTATTTATTTTCTCTGGACTTAAGCCGAAATTGAAACCGCTCTATTATCTATAGCCCGAAATACCAAGGGCCGGGTGCAGGTGTAGGTAGGTACCATCTAAACGAGGTATCTCGGATTGAATAGGTAGTACAACTTTGGCAGGTTCTACGTAGAAAATGCGTAGAAATAAAAGATGCACAGAAGAACTTTCTTTTTATGAAATGTGCTTCATGGTAGTATGCTGGCTGATAATGTGTTAAAAACCGAGTAGCCCTACAATAAGAAGTAATTGTTACGTACTTATCATTAGATGAAAATATATTAATGGACAAATATAAGAGAGAAGGGTAATGTGGTATAAAAATGAAAAGAAAATAAGATTTGATGTAAAATAGAAGGTTATCAAAAGACTTATTGCATTTTTTGTTGTAAAAACCCAGAAGAAAGGCACTATAAAAATTTGAAAAAATGAGAAGGAATAAGACAAAAAAGTTTAAAATAGAAATATCAAAAGACCGGCTCATCATAGTTTTATGTAAATGCTAAAATTTAAAGAAATTGTGACCTTTCCATGAAAACAATATAAAAATGAATAAATATGAAATAGGGATACCCATGGCCTATAAGCGATATAGAAATGAAAAGAATATTAAGTTTTAACGTAAAATAAAAATTCATTGACCATTGTCAAAATTGTTGTAAAAATTAAAGAAGCTGGAAGAAAGGTACGATATAAAAATTCTGAAAAATGGAAGGAATAAGAGAAAAATTGTAAAACAGGAATATCAAAATGTAGAGGTATAAAAATGTTCAAAACTAACAGAAAGAAAAGCCATAGAAAATTTGAAAAAAGGTAGGGAAGGAAATGAAAATGAAATAGAAGTGACAAAACTCAAAAGACTTATCGAAATATAATATAAAAATATAAAAAATGAAACAAATGAAGGTATAGGTATGTATAAAGGCAAAAAATAGACATCGATGAACCGTGGTATCATTCAAATATTAATATCGAGGGGTTTATCAAAATAATGTTATAAAAAATAGGAAAGAAATGTGATAAAAATAGGAAGTAATTCAAGAAAAACGTTGATGTATAGTCAATAAAAGTCGACATACGTAGGTAGGTATAGGTATATCAAAATGTGGAAGAAGGTGAAGAAGATGATAGGAAGTATCCGGAGAAAGATTAAAAAAAAAAGAATTTAAAGAGCAAGGCTGCAAATCCGGCAAAGGAACAATATATTATATTGTTGATGCCTATTGTTGATTATAATCAACAATAGGCACTTAAATGTTTTTGATTGATGATTATTCTTGATGAGTAATTGTTGAATTGTTTTAATTAAAATGTTGAAACACCAAGCTGAAGTGCAATTTCAGAACACCATCTGCTCTCTGTCAAGTCTGCAGTAAATATGAGATAATTTTTGTCGATTGTTTCGCTTGTAACTATAGTAGGTATTGCATTTTTGTTTAATATTTGTGTTTCTCTGCTCATTGGTTTATTTTTGCTTTTTGGCATCTAATTGGTTGCTAGGGTCTCTAGATCATTTTGAGAATTGATCAATGTCTGCACCTAGGAGGCACCTAGTACCAAAGCCTTCTTGCCCATAATACACTTGCTGTGTTTCATTTGATTTACTTGTTGCAACTTTGGGGTTCTCTTCTGTATCTTCAGCTTCTTACTTTCTTACGTCTTACTAAACCTAGTGTAGTAAAAATTCCTACTTATAATTTAAAGATTTTGCATTAACAGGTCCTTCCGCACAGGTGTTTGCAGAGACGTTTCACGTCCAAGGGGTGGTTTAAAGTATTGGGGCCTTGTACTTAAGCCAATTAAGGTCACATAAATACTGGCTTTTAGTAGCATATGTGAAAGTGGTAACGAAAGCAGGGGAGAAGTATTCGAATCACTGCGCTCCTAACTGTGCAGCCCCCTACAAAAAAAATTAGCTCAAGGATAATTTTGATGAAAATCATAGTCTTAGAGGGCAAGTTTCATCTGGAAATGCCAAAAGTTCAAAAAGGAATTCGAATTATTTAAAAAAATATGCTAATTCTGTACCAAGGGCGACGAAAAGAGGAAAAAAGAGGGGGGAAAAGGGGATCGACGTAGGAAGAAACCTGGAAAGCTGCGAGTCAAGCAATTCCCATTCCCTTTCAATCTTAATGAAATAAACATTTAGTTGCCAAACGCCACAGGCAGATAATTTTGAATGTCAGCACACCGTGCACATTTGAAACTAATTAAATCCTACCACACTCATGCTATGCAGTCTTTCAATCACTGAATACTGGTAGGTATCCTGTTTTATTTGTCGAAAATCGTGACTGTAAAATGTACACATTTTAAAATAGTAAATTACATTTCTCCGGGCCCTTTGTCCATGCCATCTCCTATGTCTAAACGCATCATTAATATCAGCTCGCTCCATGTTCCATTCACTCTGCCGATAATTGCAGACCAGTTCTCCCTCCAAAGAGTTAGTGAGAGTGACCCATGTATCTGTAAAACTAGCAACAAATTTGTGTGGCATGTTTGAAGTTTCCTATCTAAAAGTGTGCCTTCCTAAAAAGTACAGTCGTGTTAGCCTTACTTCAAGCACTCTGCACCATCCATAGAACACTAGTCACAGAAAAACCAGATTACCTCAAATGACAACTAAACAAAAGAAGTGACCTCCACGACATCAATATTCGCTCAAAAGGACAAATTTCCACGCAACGCCACCGAACAAAAAAGTACTGCGCATCTTTCACACACTTTGGAACATCACTATATAACCTATTACCAGAAAAAATCAAGACATATGGACCAGAAAAATTAAAAAAAGATGTAAAAAAGATGTACCAACTAGAGGATGAGAAATCAGACTTACAGACACAGTCTTAATTAGAGAAGAAGGTTGCATGGAACAACAAAAAGTGATGTTAGGATGCAATATTCTAATATTACTACTTTGAATGCGACCCATTGACATGTATTGACAACTATTCATGCAATAAACATATTATTATTATTATTATTATTATTATTACTTTACCACAGCCTGGTGGTCGAAGTAAAGTATCATTTGACTATTTACCATTTGTAAAGAGGAAAATGGTAAATAATGGTAATGATAATGATTAATAGCATTTTTAATGGTAATGATAAAAACTTAACCATTTGTTTCTATCACATGGT
Source organism: Nemoura dubitans (assembly GCA_921293005.1). Taxonomy (NCBI): domain Eukaryota; kingdom Metazoa; phylum Arthropoda; class Insecta; order Plecoptera; family Nemouridae; genus Nemoura; species Nemoura dubitans. Next base: position 6,454,675 of record OV121076.1, read on the forward strand.
ACTCTATGATATGAGATCCCCAAAAAGTGGCAAACTCAAATTAATTCTAGTGTTGTTCTGCAAACCATCTTCTTGCTTGTGGACATTTTTACTCATTTATTTATTTATTATTGTTATTTATTACAGAGCCGTGCATTAAATTATTATTAAATTGCGTGCATTTACCAGCAGTGTCACGGAACTTATAGCTTTTAATAAAGTTTAGTGAATTGTTCGCCGAAACACAAGATGCATTCGAAGCATATGCCACAATGCTCATTACGTGTTGCACTCTGTTAGGAGAAGGGAGCTATTAATTACGGTTGGTCAAAAATGGACGAGTGTTTTCACAAATTTATTAAGAAATGGCATTTTGTATGAAAGTATGAAAGATTGGTTACAACTTAAAAAAAAACTTTCCTACCAAAATGCTTGTTGGTACCTAATTCAATCATCCAGGGATCTGCAAATATTTTCCAAATAATTTATTGTCATGGATGTGCCATATCAATCATTATTCATAATTGTTAGACCATCTCAATTTAATTCTTTTATATTATTACTTATGTTATGTATAATTAATAACCAGATTAACTTCTGCCATGGTTTACAAGAAGTCTGTTGAATCTTAATCCTCAATCAAGTCCCAATAATGCATCCATTTAGGTACCTACATAAGAGACATTGGCAGGAGCTACGAAAGACGATTTTAAAACATTGCAAGGCCCTCATTTCGGCAACTGGTTGTATATTTTTTAATACCCTACTTATAAAGCTTATTAACTATTATACATTTTTAAAATTTCTAAAATTTCTATATATGACATTTATCTGTAGCCTAGGACAGTACGAATATCTATCTGTAGAAAAATTTATACATTTTTTTCCATTTCCCAGATTTTTTTTCTTCATATTCATTATTCTTAGATATATGTGATTCTTAAACTATTTCATCGTGTCGTTCAAACCACACTTTTAATTCGTGGAAAGCTTTCCTAGTAAAAATATAAATCCGTCTTAGTTTAAAAATGAAAATGTCTATTCCGGTCGATTCGCGACCGCCGTTCCGGTTCAGCCCTTGCGGATGAACAGTTCAGTGAGATCGGGCGGGTTTTCCAGCGCGAGGTTGTGCTCGTTGGCGAGATGCAGCACGGACATGTACGCCAGCGCCGGCGACAGATTCGTCGCCATCTTCGACGATAGTTTTGCGGGCAGGCGGTTGTACACCTCTGTTAGCGTAGTCTCTTGCGAAGGAAGAGCGTTCTCCTGCAAATGACGAGTAGGCTGGCGTTTAAACTGGATTCTGAATGCTGTGCCAGGTCTAACTGCGTTACCGACGTTTAGTAAAAAGCTGTACTTGTTATTTCTCAGAGATTATAGAGTTCGACTGAAAAGAAATTGATTCGGTAACTACAACACAATCATTGATTTCTAAGACTTATGTGTGCTTGTCAAACTATTTCAAGCTGGGTTTTGAATACTAAACAAATACTCATTAAAATTACAAATTGTTAAATGCAAAAACTAACTATTACCTGTTTTTCTACAAGGCATTGAAATTTGAAAACATTGAAAACATGTTAACCATGCCAAAAATCATGTGATAAACATGTTTGCATGGAAACATGAGAACGTGGAAGGCTCGCCCATGCCTACCTTGTCCCCGAGGTTGTGGCGGATGATGTCCCACGTGCAGCGCTTGAGCATGCGCATGTCGATGCCCTTGGCGCGCTTGGCGTAGTTGAGCGGCGCGAGCTCGGCGGCGGCGGCGTGCGCTCCGTTGGCGGCGGCCGCGTTCAGCGCCTCGGCGTCGTCGATGTCCGCCATGTCGTGGTCGTCGTCCTCGTCGTCCTCGGCGCCGCACACGAAGTTCGTGTACGAGGCGTCGAGGTCGACCTGCGGACGCCGACGGCTCAGTCTCCCGAGTAGCACAAAAACGTTCGGCGGACGTTATTTCGAACGTTCGGCGGAGGTCGAAAAGCTAACGGCAGATAACTTGCGTTCAACGTTCACATTCGCCAAACGTTCGATTGGGTTCTACCCAAACGTTGAACGCAAGTTATCCCCCGTTAGCTTTTCGACGTTCAACGAACGTTCATTATGACGGTTTTTGTGTTATTTGGGCTGGGGCGGTCGAGGCGCCAGGCAAACGGAAATAATCTGGCTTTGGGCGTTTCGTAGCTAAGTGAACAGACGACTTTGAGTTGTGTCTCGAAGTACTTGGCCGCGTGGCCAAGATTTCCTGCTCTAGGCAGACTAACAAAAACCGATAAATTCCTTTGTTGATCAAGTCAACTTTTTCCCCAGAGATTGCACCATAGCCCATTTCAAGAGAGGCCCATGCAGGTCACAGCTGTTTGACCTATTAAGATGTTTCTCTTTTTAATAGAAAACTGGGCGAAGAAGCCGGAAAACAAGAAAAACATTGTAGGACATTTCTGCCACTTGTTGGAAATTGCACCAGTCCCTTAAGTTTCTAGCCTTTCATTGTTGTTTGGCGCTTACAACTTTTTTCGCTGGAGTTTCACTAAACCACGTCCACATAATATCTTGATTTGCGCCCCAAAGGTAAGTGGATAAATGGGTAGTGGGTAAATGGGTGTGCTATGGGTGTGCTATGGGTGGGCGGGAAATGGGTAAGATAAGGCGAATAGTTATGTGTGAAATATAGAACAAGTATGGAAAACTTGCAAAAGCTAGACATTTAAAAGCTAGAACTTCTTGTAGGTGCCAGCATATACCAGCGTATTTCTTTAAAATAAAAGGCAAGTATACGCCGTATACCCTGGACTACACCACCGGGTGGAACACCAGCATTTGAAACATGCTTCGCTTTCACATTGTTTATCTGAGCAGCATTTCCAAGCGTGTCCTTCGTATGATGCAGTCAAGGGCGACCTGGCTCCTCCCACCACTCACCACTTCGAACGGGACCGGCCGCTAGCTCCTCCCACCACTCACCACTCGCGGTCCGAACGGGACCGGCCGCTAGCTCCTCCCACCACTCACCACTCCGAACGGGACCGGCCGCTAGCTCCTCCCACCACTCACCACTCCGAACGGGACCGGCCGCTAGCTCCTCCCACCACTCACCACTCGCGGTCCGAACGGGACCGGCCGCTAGCTCCTCCCACCACTCACCACTTGCGGTCCGTCCGCGAGGTCGTCGGCCGCGGGATCCCTCGGCTCCTCTCCGTTGAGGCCGCGCGGAGTCGCGCGCTTGCGCATCCAGAAGCTGCAACAAACGACGCGCGAACAACGTCCGGTAACAATTGGAAAGATAAACAATTTCAAACTGGGATTTGAATGCTAAATCAAAAGTCTCACTCGTTTCCCGATGTTTCGTAACATACGTCAACGACAATGTCCAACGTCCGGTAACAATTGGAAAGATAAACAATTTCAAACTGGGATTTGAATGCTAAATCAAAAGTCTCACTCGTTTCCCGACGTTTCGTAACATACGTCAACGACAATGTCCAACGTCCGGTAACAATGTCTAGTAGGCAGGGAGAAACCGATGGGTTTATCGCAACGTGTACCTCATATTGATGGCACTCATGTTTAGGCTTTTAAAAGCTTGGAAATAGTTTGAAATCAAAAAATATTTCCAGCTGGGTAGTGAAGAGTAAAGTCCAAGTGAAGTCTGACTGATTTCCCAATCTTTCCAAACCTGCACTAGCATCTTTCGGAAGGAATAGATTATAATTTATAACTACATAATGTATATTAATATTATAGATAAAAATAACAGAAAAAATACATTTTTATTGTACAGGCACAAAAATTAAGATATGAAAACCCTGAAACCCCTATGAAAAATATGTGCCACAAACCAAAGCCTGTCATCAAGCGGTCAGATCAACTCTGTAACGGAGATTACGTCATGTTGCATATTCCAACTAGCAACGACGGAAGTTCCTCTGGTATACATTGAAGACACCCGAGTGAATCACGCCCGGAACCCGAATCATCGAATCAACATCGAATCACGCCCGGAACCCGAATCATCGAATCAACATCGAATGAACAACGAACCACACCCGGAACCCGAATCATCGAATGAACATCGAATGAACATCGAACCACACGCGGAACCCGAATCATCGAATGAACATCGAATCACGCCCGGAACCCGGATCATCGAATCAACATCGAATGAACATCGAATCACGCCTGGAACCCGAATCATCGAACATCGAATGAACATCGAATGAACATCGAATGAACGTCGAATCACGCCCGGAACCCGAATCATCGAATCAACATTGAATGAACATCGAATCACGCCCGGAACCCAAATCATCGAATGAACGTCGAATGAACGTCGAATGAACATCGAATCAACATCGAATGAACGTCGAACCTGTAGAAGCGCTTGCCGCGGTCGGGGTCGGCGGCCGGCAGCAAGTGCGTGGAGTGGCGCCAGCCGCTGACCGTCGCCTCCGAGAGCTCCGTGTGCGACGAGGCCTCGAACGCGGCGAACGCGGCGGCGCCGGCGTCGAACTCCACCTCGGTCGGCGCACGGATCCGCCCACGTCTCTGCGCCACCGGCCGGATTACGGTGCTCGGTCTGGGACCTGCGTCAATGCGGCACGCTGAAGGTAACTTTTCGAACGGGGACACAGTGCTAAGGATAGCCATTTTACCAATGTATGAACCTTTTGATAATTCACGTTCATTTCATGTTTAGATTGGGGTGTACCCACTGATAGTTAAGGTCCGTTTAACTATTAGTTAAATTTAATTTTTAGTTACCTCTAGACGGCTCTGCATGAGTTGCTAACAAATAGTTAAATTTTAACTAATAGTTCAGCTTAACTATCAGTTGGTACAGCCCAATCTAATAAGGAGAGTGGATTCACATCTTCCAAAAGGACCTACTGCCGCTAGACACGAGCTAAGAGTTTCAAAGCATACAGCCCAAGCCTTGAGAATGAAAACACATTTCTCAACTTTCCTTCTTGAGGAAAAGAAAACTTTTCGAACTGAGAAACAGTGCTAAGTGAAGTCTGGCTATTTTCTCAATGTTTAGTGACCTTGTGACAATGGACGACTACAGTTGCAGAGTCAGTAACTTTTGTGAGAAAACAACTGCCGTAAGAAAAGCATTGAAACTATTTGCCACATTAGTGATCAACTCTGGAACTGCAGTAGTCTATTAATGTTCATTCCAGGTCATGAAAGAGAGTGGATTAGACACGAGCCAAGAGTGTCAAAACTTACAGCCCAAGCCTTGAGGTGGACAAAAAGATCTATAGGCAGTTTTGAAATGCTTACCTCGTGAATCCTTTGAGCCAGCGGATAAACCTTCCACTGCTTCTCTGCTTTGAAACACTAATTTGGACAATTATAGCTGGAGCTTTTGGAAGTCTGATTTTTCTTTCTTACTTTTCATTATTAAACCATTAAGGGCCGGTATTACAATATTTTGAACTCTGGGTTAGGCGACTAGCCCTCAGAAACAGATGAATTCCACGGCATCCTATTGGCGGTTGCCATGACTCTGGGTTAACTCTGGGTTGAACAACTTGTAACACTGGGCCTAAACTCATCGTTGTTAAACCAAGGAGTCTTTAGCGATTGAAACATTTCGGTTCGACACTGGAAAGCTTGTGTCCGAGGTACTCACAAGCCACAACACAACCGCCAAATACCCCACCACAGGAACGCTGCACCGATTGGCAAACCGCATGCCGGCGGTACTCACGCGGCGGCCGCCAGTCTCGCGGTCCCGTGGACAGCCCGAGCGCGGCGCGGTGCAGATGCATGTAGTCCTGCGGCGTGAGAAGGCGCGCGCCGGCGCAGAGCGTGTCCGCCAGCGCCACCACGTTGGCGGGGCCGTCGCCGTCGCCGCCGCGCCGCCCCCCCGCGCCAACCTCCTCCGTCAGCCACATCGTGTCGCCGCCACCGCCACCCTCGTCGTCCGGCCCGTCTGGGGGCGGAGGAGGTCAGGTGTCGGTCAGCCTCTATGTGTCTCTAGGTGCCGTTATCTGCGTGGCATTGCCTTTCGTTTCCAATGTGATGAGTCTTTTTAAGCTGCGATTAATTTAGCATACGGGACTGGAGGAACGGCATTTGCAGCCAGCATTGTCAGTGAAATGCTATCATGGACATTGGCTCTGGACCAATCAAGCTGGGTTTACAGCTAGCAATGTCAGTGACACGATGTCATGGACATTGGCTCTGGACCAATCAAGCTGGGTTTACAGCTAGCAATGTCAGTGAAACGATGTCATGGACATTGGCTCTGGACCAATCAAGCTGGGTTTACAGCTAGCGATGTCAGTGACACGATGTCATGGACATTGGCTCTGGACCAATCAAGCTGGGTTTACAGCTAGCAATGTCAGTGACACGATGTCATGGACATTGGCTCTGGACCAATCAAGCTGGGTTTACAGCTAGCAATGTCAGTGACACGATGTCATGGACATTGGCTCTGGACCAATCAAGCTGGGTTTACAGCTAGCGATGTCAGTGACACGATGTCATGGACATTGGCTCTGCACCAATCAAGCTGGGTTTACAACTTGCAATGTCAGTGAAACGATGTCATGGACATTGGCTCTGGACCAATCAAGCTGGGCTTACAGCTAGCAATGTCAGTGACACAATGTCATGGACATTGGCTCTGGACCAATCAAGCTGGGTTTACAGCTAGCAATGTCAGTGACACGATGTCATGGACATTGGCTCTGGACCAATCAAGCTGGGCTTACAGCTAGCAATGTCAGTGTCACGATGTCATGGACATTGGCTCTGGACCAATCAAGCTGGCCTTACAGCCAGCGATGTCAATAGCACGAACGGGGGCAAGTTTTCCGCCAGATGGGCGATTGGCACTGCAAGTGCAGCCATCAGACAATAGCCAGCCCCAAGAAACGCGTTGGTCGGCGGCAACCCGAACGGCACCGCCCGCTCACCGTCGTCGGCGAAGTCGTCGTCTCCGAAGTCGGGCGCAGGTAGGTCGTCTCGGTCTCGGTCTCGGTCTTGCTCAGCGGCGGCGGCGGCGGCGGGCAGATCGAACGGCGCGATTTGACTCTGCGTGCGGTCGGCGTCGCCCTCCACCAGCATGTGGTGGATCTCGGCCGGCAGCAGCGGCAGCGCCAGACACGCGTGGAAGTCCGGCATGCGCACGTTCGCCTCTGCAACCAACACTCGTCAGTCACCGTACGGTGTCGCCCGCGTAGTCTCGCTGCCTTCAACGCACTTACTTCAATAACCGAGGCAATGGTTTGATCACAATCTCAATCTGCTCTGCTTTTATCAATCTGCTATTTCCCAGTTCTCCATCGCCCCTGAAAAACAGGCGGCAAGCACGGTCACTTGGTGTTTGTGGCTGTTTGGTGTTGTAGGTACTGAATTACAATGCACTACGTTCAATAACCAAGGCAATAGTTTAATCACAATCTCAATCTGCTCTGCTTTTATCAATCTGCTATTTCCCCAGTTCTCCATCGCCCCTGAAAAACAGGCGGCAAGCACGGTCACTTGGTGTTTGTGGCTGTTTGGTGATGTAGGTACTGAATTACAATGCACTACGTTCAATAACCAAGGCAATAGTTTAATCACAATCTCAATCTGCTCTGCTTTTATCAATCTGCTATTTCCCCAGTTCTCCATCGCCCCTGGAAAACAGGCGGCAAGCACGGTCACTTGGTGTTTGTGGCTGTTTGGTGATGTAGGTACTGAATTACGATGCACTACGTTCAATAACCAAGGCAATAGTTTGATCACAATCTCAATCTGCTCTGCTTTTATCAATCTGCTATTTCCCCAGTTCTCCATCGCCCCTGGAAAACAGGCGGCAAGCACGGTCACTTGGTGTTTGTGGCTGTTTGGTGATGTAGGTACTGAATTACAATGCCCTACGTTCAATAACCAAGGCAATAGTTTAATCACAATCTCAATCTGCTCTGCTTTTATCAATCTGCTATTTCCCCAGTTCTCCATCGCCCCTGGAAAACAGGCGGCAAGCACGGTCACTTGGTGTTTGTGGCTGTTTGGTGATGTAGGTACTGAATTACAATGCACTACGTTCAATAACCAAGGCAATAGTTTAATCACAATCTCAATCTGCTCTGCTTTTATCAATCTGCTATTTCCCCAATTCTCCATCGCCCCTGGAAAACAGGCGGCGGGCACGGTCACTTGGTGTTTGTGGCTGTTTGGTGTTGTAGGTACTGAATTACAATGCACTACGTTCAATAACCAAGGCAATAGTTTAATCACAATCTCAATCTACTCTGCTTTTATCAATCTGCTATTTCCGCAGTTCTCCATCGCCCCTGGAAAACAGGCGGCAAGCACGGTCACTTGGTGTTTGAGGCTGTTTGGTGTTGTAGGTACTGAATTACAATGCACTACGTTCAATAACCAAGGCAATAGTTTAATCACAATCTCAATCTGCTCTGCTTTCAATCTGCTATTTCCCCAGTTCTCCATCGCCCCTGGAAAACAGGCAGCGAGTTTTTCAGCGTTTACCTGGTGTTTGTGGCTGTTTGGTGATTTGGTTATGTGCAATTATTGTCAGATGAAATAAATAAAATAAAATAAATAAATAATATGATGTTGAATTAGCACTGAATTACAATGCACTACGTTCAATAACCAAGGCAATAGTTTAATCACAATCTCAATCTGCTCTGCTTTTATCAATCTGCTATTTCCCCGATTTCCCCGAAAAACAGGCAGCGAGTTTTTCAGCGTTTACCTGGTGTTTGTGGCTGTTTGGTGATTTGGTTATGTGCAATTATTGTCAGATGAAATAAATAAAATAAAATAAATAAATAATATGATGTTGAATTACAATGCAATAAGTACGTGTCTGAATTGATTCGGTCTTGGTCTCGCGATTTGGTCTTGGTCTTGCGTACTTGGTCTCGGTGACTTCATTCGTTTCATATTCGTACAGATAACTTCTGCCACCTGACATAATTACGGTACCGACCGCCATTTGATAACAGGCACGTCACCGAGACCAAGTCTGCGAGACTGCATCGTCCAAGTCTCGCGTACTCGCTCTGCTCTGCGGTCTTGGTCTCGGTGGTTTTGCAATTCAGACAGGACTTGTGATGTCATTTGTCAAGAACGAGTACGCGAGACCGCATGAAACAGCCAATTCAGACACGGCCTAAGTGTAGGTTTTACTATGTCCAGTCAAGTGTTAACTGCGTGCTGAGTTTGTTATCTCCAAGGTCACAGCCAAACAGAAACCTCTATTTTCATTTTAACCATTGGGTTTATAGTTAGACAGAGCCACAGCGCTAATGCTAGGGTGTCTGCGTAGCCACCGCGGCCGCAACCCGAAGTGTCGGTTTCTCTCGCCAGATAGCGCCAGCAGCTCTTCCGGGCGCTTGTTTTCGAACATGGCTTAAAAGCGGCGATTGCTATGACGTAGTGGCGCTTTAGGGTTAAATCGGGGAAATCTTGCCTGTGTGTAATTGTGTATTGTGTGTAAACCCAACGTTTTAACTGTTATATTTCTAAGACTCATGTCTGTTTGACTCAATCTTGGCAATAGTTTTTGAACGCTGGGTTTCGCAACTGGGTTTTGAACGCCATGACGCACTGATTGCCCGCCGTTTCGTAGTGACATTAGAGAAACGGAGAGTTACTCTGCGTTATGTACCGTGTATTGACTTCCACTCATGCACATATGTTCTAGCCCTGGGGCCTTACCTAGCTCGGCCACTCGTAGTCCCGGGATTACTAGCAATCTACCCTGGCTAATTAACACCACAGTAGCACCAAGCAGTAACCCCGGCCTAGAGCGGTAGTATTACGGCCGGGTTATATAGCCGGGGCACATCGACTCTGACTTTAGTAACGAGCCATGAGATTGGTTGATTTGACTTCACCGCACAATGATGATCGTTTAAAAAGCAGTATGCCTTCTAGATAATGCTATCATCGTAGCACCACCGTAATACTGGTTGCTAGCGGTGCTACGAAATCAACAAACTGCCCATTGTTGAAATGGCTGCTCTAGGTCCGGGTTATATAACACCGCCAGCCCGGCTAATTAGCCGCTTGGTAGCCGCTCCAAATGGCCGCGCTAGGTAAGGGCCGTGAGCAGCTCGTCGGCTGATGCACCAACCTGAGGGTATCTCAGCGCAGACGGGCGGGAAGGCCAGGTCGTCGCCGCGCAGCTGCAGCTTGTACCGATCGCCGGACGTGGGCAGCGTCAGCAGGAAGTGGCAGTTGCCGGGCTCGCTGGCCTCCTGGCTCGTCACCAGCGTCTGCGGACAAGGGGCAGCGTCTCAGCCAAGCAACAGCACTCGAGCCAACAGCAAGTCACAGTTTTATTATTATGTACACAAATTAGCCTCCCAAAAGTGTTGTCCATTCCGGGATTTACTCGAGGTTGAATGTAAAATGTGGTTGCAGTATAGCATCACGCGGTACCAGAGCCACTACGAGTATTCGTAGACTCTGGACCATACCCCCCTGGGGACATTCAATTCTCACCCTGTATGCAAATTACTGCTCCCAAATTTAATGGCCATTTAGCTCAGCGGTTAGAGCACCAGCCGCGAAAGTTGGGGACCCGGGTTGAAATCCGGGACAACACTTTTGGGAGGCTAAATACATAATAATACATAATGTAGTGTACATAATAATAAAATGAATAGCCAATTACGCCAATTACGCCAATTACGAGCTTTCGTAATTTAAATAAGATTAAAAGAGCAAGTCACAGTCTTTGCACCTACTCTACTCGGCTTTGGTGGCAAGTCCGTTCACGACTTGATAAGCGATTATGTGGCTTTTTCATTGTACATTATGGCAGCGGGTATCGGACCTAAATAACGACAATGGCTGTTGTCAATAGCACAATGAGACATGCAAATAATGCGGCCTTTGCGGTCCCTGTGTTAACCGATCGCTCGCGGTTGGAGTGGTTGGAGCGGTTGAGGAAGCGTCGGTTCACGTAAAAGGGAATATTTATTATTCTATATAGTATTTATATATATAGTAAATTTATATATTTATATATAGTATTTAGAGCACTTGTTACTAGGAGTGAGGGATTGATTTAGGAGACCAAGATTTATAATTGTACCTACTGGCAAGTGGTGAATTATTGGATGTAATTATGTATGGTTGAAAAGTGTTTACAAAAGTTACAACTTATAAGTAGATGTGGACTTGCTGAAGGCTAAAAGGTGTCTGCCTTATCAGCTCCGTGCCCTGGTACAGCAGGTACGTTTCTTAGTCCGAGCGTGACACGGTCAGTGGTGGGGGGAAAGCCGTGATTGGCTGCTAATGACATCATAGGTGATAAGCTTAAGTGCTGATGGTCAACAATTTCCAGCAACTGCACCATGCCACGGTGCACTCCGCTGTATTGCTATTTGCTAGACGCCTGTGGGAAATGTTGACTATAAACAAATATTACAGTAGGTTTGAAAAAACTATTTCAAACTGGGATTTGAATGCTAAATCAAAAGTCTCACTGGTTTCCCAAAGTTTCGTAACATAGATATTAATTAAGTATATTATATTAATTAATTATAGTAATAAAGATATTATTATTATTATTATTATTATTATTTGCTTGTTACTTTATCAAGAGTGATAAAGCTTTTTATCATCGTCATTTAGTCGAGCATTTAGCTCGACTTTTTTGATTTAGCATTCAAATCCCAGTATGAAATAGTATTTTTCAAAACTAGTGCTAAAGATAGGATAACGTAGACACGAGTCTAAGGAATTGAACTACGGTAGGCACCTGCAGGTAGAGGTCATTGAACTACGGTAGGCACCTGCAGGTAGAGGTCATTGAACTACGATGGGCACCTGCAGGTAGAGGTAATTGAACTACGGTAGGCACCTGCAGGTAGAGGTCATTGAACTACGGTAGGCACCTGCAGGTAGAGGTCATTGAACTACAGTAGGCACCTGCAGGTAGAGGTCATTGCACTACGGTGGGCACCTGCAGGTAGAGGTAATTGAACTACGGTGGGCACCTGCAGGTAGAGGTCATTGAACTACGGTGGGCACCTGCAGGTAGAGGTCATTGAACTACGGTAGGCACCTGCAGGTAGAGGTCATTGAACTACGGTAGGCACCTGCAGGTAGAGGTCATTGAACTACGGTAGGCACCTGCAGGTAGAGGTCATTGAACTACGGTAGGCACCTGCAGGTAGAGGTCATTGAACTACGGTAGGCACCTGCAGGTAGAGGTCGCCGATGTTGACCGACCGCAGATGCGCCGCCGACTTGAGCGCCTTCTTGTCCTTCTGTATCACGGTGCGCGCGCGCCGCTTCTTCTTGGCCTTGACGGGCGCCGCGCCGGCATCCTCTCCGACGGCGCCGTCTTCGCCGCCGGCGTCCTCGTCGTCATCGTCTGCGTCCTGCACGGCTGCGCGCGGCTTGTTGGACGTCAGGCCGCCCGCAAAGCGCAGCACGTCGGCGTGCACCTTGTCCACGCGGGCCGCGTAGATCTTGGCGCTGGCGTCGAGGTGAGTGCTCGCGACCTGAGCGCACGGGATTTTAAACGGGGGAGCGGGGGAAAGAGCAAGCTAGTTTGTTACTTTGTTTGTAACTATAGTTGTTAACGGGCTGTATTTAGCAATCAGCATCAATAGGTACTGATCTTCAATAAAACCAAAATTAACAAATATCTCATATTAATGAATCCGATTTCTCTTTTTGATAATGGATTGATGATTGAATTGAATTCATAGGGTTATTTAAGAAAGTAATTTTCTTAAAATGTTTTCAAGCATTAAAAGGTCCTCGCTGATAAAGATATCATAAAGTTTGTATAAATCCTGTAATGATTTCCTGGATAAAATGTACACCCTATGCAATGCAAAGTAATCCTGCCTTCCCAGTTCTTGGCTCACCTGGAAGTTAGCTTCTTCTTCTTTTCTGACTAAGTCAACCATCTGGTCGATTAGAAGCAAGCTGAATGCATTCTTGGCGCTGATTTTCTACAACAGGAAAAGACAGTCAGAGGAAGGTGGAATAGCATCAACTTGATTAACGATTGCTAGGTTAATTGTTAATCAATGAGAGCATCAACTTGATCAACTCACCCAACTAACCAATGACAATAAATTTAGCAATGAAATCAATTCCTCACCTAATTAATAATGTTATGAATGCTAAGTTAAGCGAACAGCTTTCCTCAAGTTTTTAAAACTTGTCAGCCTCAATGTTTACCTCTGAAATGTGAACCTGTCAGAGTTGATTGGCTGCGTTATCGAATGTCGCATTTATGTTGGTTACCTGAAAGGTCCTTTTGTACCATTTTTGGCAACACGGCACAGTGGCCGGGTCAAGACGGGTGGCACTGTCGAAACCCGTCAAGATGAACATGATTCGCAACAAAAGCCCCCTAGTTGTCACTTGAAAAGCTAGAAATTCTCTGCACATCTACACAGCAAACGGACTCTACCAAAGATACTATTACTAGGGCGAACGGAATTTGTGTTGCGTTGAAGATGAGCGTAGCGGTTTGTATGTAGCGCATAAAAAGATTGAGGCAAAAAGCAAATGAAAATCATGGAGCAGCAAGCCGGACCATTGCTTTCTCAAAATTTCTGATCACCTGAAATTGTAAACGATTCTGACCTTTCTTTGTTTCTGTCCGAGCTGTTGGGTAGCGGAAATATACTCATTTTGAGACCAATGAGCAATGTGCATGTAAATACATAGATGTAACTCATGCCAAAGGGTTTTTTTTAGGTTGGAGATATATTTCTGCCGCGAACTTACTTTAAAAAACTTGCATGCACGAAATTGACAAAATTTCTAATGTTTGTCAACTTCAAGTAAAAAAATCAGGTGTGATGTTTCGATGGTTTCTAAAGGCAACAATCAAAATTGGGAAAATTTGAAAAAAAATACGCACTTTTAAATAAATTTCTGTACTTTTGCAAACTTGCCCAATTGTTGAATATTGCTCTTTTTTCTGATTTGAAGGGGAGTGTTATTGAGGATTTTCTTGAAAAACGCAGGGGGTCTAAGTTGAGAACAAAAGTAGACACCCTGAAATTCCATCCCAATCGAAGCAGGCGTTTGGCCTGTAGAGCGCGCGCAAACACACATACAAAAAAATACAAAAACAAAAACAAACAAACAAACACTCACAAGTGTTTTTTTTAGCAGTAGTGAAATTGATGATTTCGCTTCGCTCCCTTCACTCGCTACGCTCATCAATAACCTTCGGACTAACCTTCGTTACTAGATAGGTACTCTTCCTAACCAAGCGACCACGCTGTCAAATTTCAGTCAAGTTATAACTATCCTAGATACATATAACCATTCAATGATATAACCATCCTATTGCCCTTTTAAGAAAGTAGGTGACTAAAGAATGAAACATTGGGAAATCAGTTGTACTTCAATTAACATTCAATACCTGGATAAATTTTTTTGTTTTGAAAACTGGTGCTTACAATTTTATTGATTTAAATTAAAACACCGTTTAACTTTGAACGTGAACTCACATTTGCAGCGCTCAGCTGAATACACTTCTCGGTATGTTCAATTTTCTCAGTCGCAGTCATCTTAGCTAGCTTCGCACGGCCTATAGATATCGTGGACTCTGGTCGAGCCACTGACGGCGTGTCATTAGATTTCTCACGCCGCAAGTTTCTTCGCTCTTCAGTCTCCCGAGCGTCATCGTTCTATAGATAAAGATCATATATTATGAACAAATGTCGGCAATATCGCAGATGAAAACGGTCAATTACTCATAGTATTTTAAATGATTTGCAGATCAAAGCCGATGACAGTCATTGGAGGTTAACCGATATTTAAACACTTACCAAGTGGACAAATGATGTACTCGGAGTTTGTGGTGGTAATACAAAAGACTTACGCTTTCTTGCGCTTGCCATTTTCTAAAAGTAATTCGCGAGAAGTCAAGTATTAAAAATAAATTGTTTGTTTACAGGATTGAACGACTTGCACTCCGCTTGGCGCGAAATAAATCCGTATACCGCGGCGTTCAGTAAAGTGCTGCCAACTAGTAGCCACCAATCGAACTCTGATTGTGAATGTGACGTAATTTGAAATGAAAATGAGGAAAATGCAAATTGATTGGCGTAAAATTGTGACAAAGACGATCTTATTCCATTATATTTTTAAAAAATCTCGTATACACGTACAAGAAAGATGATGGTGAGAGAATTTAAAAAATCATTTACTAAAAGATATAAAATCATTTAACTTTATATGCGTATTTTGAATAAAATG
This sequence comes from Nemoura dubitans, assembly GCA_921293005.1. Taxonomy (NCBI): domain Eukaryota; kingdom Metazoa; phylum Arthropoda; class Insecta; order Plecoptera; family Nemouridae; genus Nemoura; species Nemoura dubitans. The sequence goes on from OV121076.1 coordinate 6,469,870, forward strand.
CGCGGTTTCGATGTCAGCGCTCGGCGTTGTCAACTGTCAAATGAAGTCAAGGACAGCGTTTTGAAGGGAGGTAGCAAAGGACTGGAGATACCTAGATAGGTCGAAGTCGTTGGGTTGTTGTTAATTATTCTCATTAAAATGCCCCCTAAGAAGAGAGATAAAGACTCCGATGGCTCGAAAGTGCCTAGAATGGACCAAATGCTTATTCACCAAGCAAACCACGAACTCTTCTTGCAGGCCTTTGAGAGTAAGTTTTTTCGTTCGGTCCTAAGCCTGCCAACATGTTACCTCCTAGCCTGCTTTTGTAGCATTTGCAGACATATTTACAAAATATAACACCTCGTTATTCTTTCAGAGCCGACACAAATCTACCGCTTCATGAGGACTCGGAATATGCTATCAGTGAGTGCCCTCATATATTGAAACATTCGTGACCTCCAATCCTTGCATACAATTATGAGATTTTTTTTTGTTTCAGCCAATATTCCTGAATCGGACACTATCATACATGAAACAAAGAATGAGCAGAAGTCACAAAGGAAGAAAAGATTTTAACATTAATAAGATGCTTGAAAAAGTAGTGAAGAAACAAAAGTCGATGCCGGAAAACCCTGGTGGTTTCATGACATTGACTTTTTTTGGGTTTTATCATCAAAAAGACGGTGCGTATTGTACTCAACATCTTAAATAAATAACATCGGTTGTATTTTTACTGACAAATATTATCATATCTTTGAAATAGATTTACCTGTAGGTGCAGGAGACAACTATGAGCCTGTTCGAGTAGAAACCCTACTAATGAAGATCTGCCATAAAAAGAGAAAAGATGTTGCTAGTCCCATGATGCAGGTAGGAACCTAACAAAAAATCACTCATAATTTTCCTCGTTTTATAGCTCCAAGTAACAAAGAGTCTAGGAGCATTGATGAATTATACCGGGGGATGTTTCAAAGAGTCTGTATGTTCGACTGTCCCCAAACAGTATGAGAATTTTTAGACTTAAATATTAAATAAATAAATAAATAGAAATAACTTGCGTTATAGATTTCGATGGGCAACAGTGAAGTTGCATCAAATCCTTGTGCTGATCGACCGCCAGCAAAAGTGACCACTGTTTCTATTCCAACTGAAAACTTCAATGCCAGTGGGCACCAAGTGAAGAGCTACGTACTGGTCTTGAGAGCCACATGTCCCGGAAGCACGGGCGTACTAACAACGCAGCCCACACAGGCAGCTGGTGAGATATACCTCTATATGTATTTTCTTTAGTAATGACAAATATTGACCAAATGAGTAATGAATAATGATCGACTGCTCTGAATAATTACTCCAACTTTTCCCGATCGATTAGTCTCTCTCTCTCTCTCAACCGTTAAACTGCTGAGTTTCTCGTGGTATGAATAAGCTGTTGTGCTGAGTATTTCCAATCGATGCGGCCACATTACAAGTTCCAGAACGGCAAACAGATGGCAATCAATTTGGTAGATTGTTTTTCAGACATTATAGAGCCAAAATTTGCTAATAAAGTGCATGCAACTGCAAGCTTATAGCTCCTGGCTAGGGCGTCCGCGTAGGTTAAGTGTACTACGAAGCGCCAGAAGGGCTTTAGTCGGGCGTAGCGTATCGGTACCGGCCAAGGCGCTGTAAAACGGATTTAGTAGAGCGTAGCATTTCAGTTTGGTAACAATTTCACAAATACACTTCTAGGTATTCCAGAATTTTACTGCTCCGAGTCCTGGTAATCCATCTGATCTGTGTCCTCATCCTGATCCAACCTACCCTTCCACAGTCTTCTGGGATTCAAGCACTCCTCATGTAAATTGCAGGTAACTTTTTCCCGTGCCACCCACACCTTTTATATCCTTCCATGGTCTCTGGATACAATAAGTTTTGCTGTAGAAGGATAACCTGAGTCTCCAATTGATCTTTACCAGAAAAAATTAAATAGATAGTTTGCACACGCTGGAAGTCATTGTAAGCTGACGTTGAAACCCCAACCATGTGACGTCCCTCAGAGCCGGCGGCCAAACGACGCAAGAGCTGCAAGCAGTTTGCCTCGGAGCTGACGGTCTACGACAAGCACAGCCGGTCGCTGCTCACCGACGGCGACTACGACGTCATACTGCACGAGATCCAGCCGGGCGTCAAGAGCAGTCCCAAGAAGCGGGCGTCGTGGGAGAGCGTCGGCGACAAACAGGTACCTACCTTGCGCTCGTAACGCTGGCTGCACGGCTGGCAATGTCAGTGACTCGATGTCACCAACATTGGCTCTGGACCAATCACTGAATCGGTGACTCCATGGTAGAGTCGCAAATATGATGCAGAGTCCAGCAATCCAGCATCCAGCATTTGCCCATCATGCCCGAATGCAGTGGTACTCAAACATTTTTATCACCGGGCCATATAAAGGTTATATGTTTGATCTCAGCGGGTCGTGAAGGGCAATTTGGCATAAAACTCGCGATTTGCTTGATATATAGGGTTGTGTAACTTGTGGGTATTGAACGCATTTTTGTAACTTGCACTTGAAATACGAGCTTACAACACAATGGGGTGTTTGTGCATTCAATCCCTAAGAAAAATTTTTAATTAGAGAATTCTATGCGTTTGAGGGAGATTCGACGTTAAAAATACCTTGGAAGTAGCGTTTATATGGAATGGAACAATATTTTTTCCAATGAGAACTAGATGCTTTGTTGGCATTTGAAATATAATAATATATTTGGAGGTGGTCCGCAAAAATGTAAGCGCCGGGCCGCAGGCTGAGTACCACTGCCCTAATGGATATTAACGATGGGGTGTTTGACATGGGCTGTTTGTGTGTCCAGGACGCGGGTGCCTTGGAGCTGTTCGGCGCGGGCCCCATGCTCAAGTTCCGAGTGACGTGGGCCAACGACCCTTGCAAGCCGATGGTCGACTGGCCGCCACCGCACCAGCAGCGTGACCAGAACAAGGAGAACAATCCTTTCTTTAACGGTACGTTGGAGTGAGCCGTGCTTTGAAAATAGGACGCTTCTTGACTGCTTCGAATTTGATTGGTGAACCCATCGCTTGATTGCATTTCTCTGTCGTTGTTGTGGAGAGAGACAATTATCTCTTAGTGTAAGACATTCTTGCATATAAATTTAACGTTTTTGCACCAATTTATCTGCGATAATTGTGCCCCTTGGACCCTTATTTGGTATTTTTTCTGAAGTGAGATGAAATGAAATGAGCTTGGAAACCTTCATTTGTTCCATATGGTAACATAGGCGATCTTGGAGTTGCCACTCTTGCTTCTTGTCATCTCGCTTGTAAAAAGTTACAGAATGTAAGTGAGCGTAATGTGACCCTGAGGTATCTGTAGCATGAAAGTTGTCCGACAGACATTAGATTAAAATAGCTTCCTGCTTGCTCTATCCTGTCTCTTTCAATCATCAAACCCTACACCCTCAAAACTACCAAAATGCAGTTCTGTAGGTAGGTATGACAGTTGTACATCGGGATTATTCGAGTTGTTATTTGAGTTGTTTAGTTATTTGAGCTGAGGATTATTTTTGGCTCATGGCCATTATAGGTATGACTAGAAAGCTGTGGGAAACTGGAACTGTGAAAAAATTCAACTGTATGTGGGGACAACGACATGTCTCGTGACCACCATGTAAAAAATGATCACGATCCGTTCTAAGATCAGTAGAAAAGGATCTCGATGGCGATCTTTTTAAAAGACTCCTCCCCAACTACGGTCTGGACCGGTCTCCATCGTGCGGGTCCTTCCCCCTAGCAGACTTCCCCGGCGAGACGGCGCCCAAGGAGCAGCGGCTGCAGGTGATCTACCAGTTCCTGTACAACAACAACTCGCGGCAGCAGACGGAGGCCTGCGAGGACCTCAACTGTCCGTGGTGCTCCCTCGACTGCCTCGAACTCTACTCGCTGCTCAAGCATCTGACGCTCTGCCACGCGCGCTTCTCGTTCACCTACGTCGTGAGTACATTCGAATGCCACGCCATGTTCTTTGCTCCTTTTTTATGAACTTATCTAAAATTAAAATTAGTTTATCGTTAGCATATATTAAATACAGTCTACGCGCACCATTGCTTATAAATTAATAAAAGCTACTGGGTTTGATATTTATGCAGTAGACATCGCGTTCCCTTAGCGGCAATTTTATGCCAAGCAGTCGGAAGTGACTGTTAATAGCAAGAACTTTGCAATATCAAAATTATTGGTTGCTTCAAGGTTTTCAAATTTTAATGGCATCCAGCACGACGTAACGATTCTCTATGGAGGATGAACTTGCCTATTTAGTAGTTAGATTAGCTAGACGTCATGAAAAGAGCTCACGGTGTAGGCTACTGTGTAGGTAAATTATAGTTTATGATTAACTGGAGGGATTTGGATCATTAAAAATATGTTGTTTTATTGTTCACACTCTCAATGTCAGTCAAGCTATCGTCCTTGAAGAAGTAGCCAAGTTACGAAACATCAGGAAATCAGCGAGATTTATATTTTATTTATTTATTTATTCAATTTCTGACTAAACATAACTACAATTGTTTATATATGGCCAGTGTCAATAAGTTTAAAATAGGATTCTTTCAGAGCTTGACGTCAAGCACTGAACACCGAGTTTGAAATCGTCTACTTGAAAACCAGTGAGAGTCTGAGAACTGTGCACGCCTTGCAGCCGATCGCGCTGGGCGCCCGCATCGACGTGTGCATCAACGAGCTGTACGACGGCAGCTACGCGGGCTCGCCGCACGACCTGGCCGCGCAGCCGCCGGGCCAGGCGTTCTCGCGCAACGGCCCCGTCCGGCGCACGGTCGCCACCAACGTGCTCGTCTGTCGGCCGCCCGCGCGCGCCGGTGCCGGCCTCGCCGAGTTCCTGCCGCGAGACCCGGAGCTGGCCGACGCTCAGCGGCCCGGCTACATCGCCGGACACAACAGGTACCTCGTACCTCGTTCGTTCGTAGGTCGTTCTATTTCAACGGGTGACAGCACAGACATACGGTTACCCAGACGTTCTACAATGCCTCGCTATGGCTACCTCAAAAATATGATGCTAGTAGTTAGGCCGGCAATTGCTGGGGTGCGTTGGCAATTCCTGTTTTAACGTCGTCTACCAGGCCATGGCACAAGGCAAATTATAATCAAGGGACCCAATGTTCAACAGGTGGTTACAGTTACCTTGGTGACATGTGAAATAACAAACAGTGGCTCCAACCCTTGACTGCCGGCGAAACTATTTTTGAGGGCTTTCCGCGTAGCTGTTTTAGTATGGGAGCGGAATATCTGGGTAACCGTTTTATCTGTGGTTACAGGTAAGTTTTGAAACTGTACTAGGCTCAAAAGGTGACTCTCATTGAGGCAGTCAAGTCCGGTGCAGTAGCGATCTGTCCTCATAACCGTACTCCCGGCTTACCTGGTCTTGAAGTACTTTGCAAAACACATTGCTAGCATGTACCATTGCTTTCGGAGGAGACAAAAACCCAAGTATAGATTTTTACCTTCTCTTACCGAGACACAATGTGAGTCCTGTTCAGATTTAATTGTGTCGTCACTATCGCTATCGGAACCCGAAATTTGCGAGCCCGAAATTGATCAAAATGTATCAAATGTTTCTCATCACGCTAACGAGCTTGTCCCCATGGCGATTGGCAGGCTGTACCACCACACGGTGAGCATGATGCCCGTCTACCCCAAGGAGATGGACTCGGACTCGGAAGGCGAACACGACCCGCTCTGGCTGCAGGCCAAGACGATGATGATGATCGACGAGTTCACGGACGTCAACGAGGGAGAGAAGGAGCTCATGAAGATGTGGAATCTGCACGTCATGAAGCACGGGTGAGTCGGTCGGTTTCGGCGCGGGTGTTTGCGTAGTCGGGGAAGGATCTTCTAAAAAGATCAAGATTGTGTGATTGAGATCCTTTTTTAGTGATCTTAGAACTGATCGCGATTGTTTTTTATAAAATTATCTTTTAATTTGGTCGATACCTTCTTTCCACGATCTTTTTAAAAATATCGTTTTAAAAGATCAAGATCGTTTCCCAATACCTAAACCAATGTGTTTCAGAAGCACGTGTATTAAATTCTGTGTGTTTTTAATAAGGGATTTCAGCCAACAACATTAGGTACCTACTTCAAAATTTTACCGTTTTTTCCGGGAAAAGCCGAAATAGAGACAATTTCGATTAGTTGTCCATAGTCGGACAAAAATGGACCATTTCCCTTTTTTTTTCTGAAAACGATAATTGAAACGAATTTGATCTTTTTCTAAAACGATCTTGAATTTGAATTTATTAAAAAAAGGATCGCAAACTTCGATCTTTTTAAAAGATCTTTTTTGATGACGATCTTGATCTTTCTAAAGATCTATTTCAAAACGATCTTCCCCAACTATGGATGTTTGACGTAATGGGGATTGGGGAGATGGAAGTGGATGTTAAAATTTGTAGTCAAGCCCTCTCACAAGTGAGAGGAAATAGACAAGCTTGACATTTAACTCACACACACAGATGATAATCCCTACCTCTAAATCAAAATAAGGTCTGTAATTAGTCCGCCAACGTTGGCATTGAACGTCACTCATCACTCTGTGGACTATGAAACTTTATAACCATATTTCTTTGCGGATGCTAGTGTTATCAGAATTGTAACTTTTCATCAGTAAGTTAGCATAGGTGACTGCTAAAGAGCACCACTAGCATCACTTCATATCACTTAACGGTAAGGGTGTTTTTTTATGGTGTTATGATTTTGCAAATTTCGTTTTAGAGTTTACTGATTTCGGTGTTATGGCGATGTTATGAAAAAAATCACATTATATTGCAACCCGACAGTAACAAAATTTACACCTTGTATTTCCTTACCATTGACATAAAATCCTGGTCATTTTACTCGGCAAAGTCTGCTTTGTGCAGTTGGTTTTGGTTTCACCATGCTTGATATGTGAATGCGATACCGAAATTCAGATCGGACTTGCCGAAAATGAGGTTAGGTGTAGATCCAACATCCTGTTCTAATCTGCAGCAGATGACGCCATCTGTGGGCGTTTATGGCAGTTTACAAGCCAAAAATTTTTAATTCGATATTTTGGGATTGTGGCGTATTTCAGTCATTTTTTTGGCAAAATAATACAGAATTTGTTTGATTTTAACAGATTTCGCGCGATTTTGCGACTAATTCTTGATTATGGTGTTATGAGTGGAAAATGAAAAAATTCGCGTTTTTTCGCGCGCAAAAAACGGTGGGAAAATACTCGAAATGGATAGAAACACACTTGAAAACACTTTTGAATCACTTTTGGCACATTTCGCGATTTCGCGCCGTGCGAAAAACAAACACCCTTACTTAACGGGTGAACAGATTAGTAAGGGATTCAAAATTAAAGACATTCCAATTTACTTTATGATCAAATCAGTTTAGGCTGGAACGCAAACCGCAGTACCTGCGGGCTGTATTTCAGAGTTCCGACTGTAAAGGTCTTATTTATGTCATATAATCTATTTTCTACGCATCTTGTGAATTGTTTAAAGCAGTCGTTCGCAAACTGTGCGTAGCGGAATTTTCACAAGATTCCTTGCATCGCAATAATTATTCTGTATATGGAAATAATATTTATTCCCGATATATAAAATTGACCTGATTACGGTAGACAAACAGCCTTGTCTTGCAAATGACAGGAGCATAGAAATGTATTCTCACACACTCTGAGTCATCCACTTAAGATGTATCAATCGCACAGGAAAACGTGAAGATATGCATAGGTTGCATTGTAAAACTCGTGATATTAGAACATTGGAGCAGCGAAAATTCGTTCCCTGTTAAGGGAGTCATAAGTTTGAGAACCACTGGTTTAAAGAATATCTTAAAAGACCGTAAAGACTATCCATTAAAAGAACTGTTTAGTTAACGCTAGTCAATGGGACCCGCAAGCCAACTCCAGTCATTTCAAGCCATTTTCACGGCTCATACAGATGGTATTAAATAAAAAAGCAAGCAGGATTTCCGAGTCCCATCGTTTGCGAAAGGGTCAATCCTGATTGTCTGTCCGTGCGCAGGTATGTAGGCGACTGCCAGATCCCGCTGGCGTGCATGATGTTCCTAGACGCCCGCGGCCGAGACCTGCTCGCCAAGAACCTCTACCGCAACTTCGTGCTGCACATGTGCAGTCTGTTCGACTTCGGACTGGTGTCGCCCATCACGCTGTTCAACACCGTGCAGCGGCTGCAGACTTTGCTCGGTACGGCACTGCTTCACTTGGCTTCGAGTAGGCCTTTCAGCACGATACGGGTTTTGCACTGGGTTTTAAATGCTGAAGTGTGGCTGCTTTCCCAGCAGTTTGCTTTCTGGACTAGTTGCTTTCTTAAGGGACTCCTCTAATATTGGCACAAGTTGTGCTCAGATGAAAGATCTCTAGACTTTTTATAATGATCTAACACTTTTTCAACTGTTCATTAACTGTTTGAACGTTTAATGTTTAAAATAGTTGGACAAATGTTAATATGCGGGGAGCTGGTGGAAAATCCTAAATCACCATTCCATATTCAAGAAAGCAAAGGAGCAAAGTTTCCCAGACCTAATTCAGGGTAGCATTTTTGATCGGTGCTGCAATGCTCCTAATTCGAGAGTTTTGCTGCGTGTTGCAGAGGACACGCCCGGCGCGCTGGGCACGCTGCGCGACGGCATGGCGGCTCAGCGCGGCAACAAGTGCGCCCGGCGCAAGCTGGCCGCGCCGCCCGCCGCGGCCGCCGCCCGGGAGCAGCGGCGCAAGCCCGAGACGGCCCGGCGCAAGTCGACCCTCGCCGAGGACGCGGCCAGCTAGCGGTGCCGAGCGACCGCCAGGAGCGGTACTGCGGCTTTTCTCTCGGCGCAATTTCAGAATTGACTCGTTTCGTTGGATTGGATGATTCGATTGCTAGTTTTGCCTGATTTCACAGCGCTTTGAGTGAGTTTCGTATCTTGAACCAGAGTGACCGGTCGATTGGTCAGACCGAACGCTTGAAATCGTGGGTCGCTCTGGCTAGCGATCGCACTTTAACCAATGGCAACCGGACCAACACAGCCGACGATTGCGGAACGGAGCACGGTAGGCCGGTGCAACCTGGTCGCTCTGGTTTGTGATACCGAGTTTACCCTTGGTTGGTAACTGACTCGCTGAAACTAATTCATTTCACTGCGTGCTATGAACTCGAACCCAACTTTGAGAAGATTGTAAACTGGTAGCAGACGCAGAGCTGAAGAGAGTGTTTGTGCAGTTTTGCTTAAAGCAGTGGGCCTGGAACCGCTGAGCTGAGTTAGGGTAAAAACAGGGATAAGTTTGTTATCACCATGGGAACTACTAACTACCCCTGAAATCAGCTGTCTGTGATTGGCTGTTCATAATTTTATCCCGAGAGTTCCGTGTTGACTCTGCTCTTCGGAACTGGGCCCGGATGTCGTGAGTTTTTGTCCACAACGGCCTGTGTTTCAACTTTTTTCAACTCTGGGCTTAAAACCAATGGTTGATATTGGAGTCTCTTGAGTGCCACTGCCATAACTATTATGTAACCTTACTGCCACTTTTACTCTGGGTTGACGAATTTGTAATCATGGCCTGGATATCTACTTGATTGTAGATTTTTACGACCAAAATTTGGCAAAACAGGACACGGCAAATATTTTACCTATATTCAAAACTTTATAATCTGGCCGAGCAGCCGTAGGTATAAATGAACTCTCGCTCTGGTCTGTTCTCGTTGGGAGCAAAGTCGTGGAACGAGTCTGCACGTGGCGGTGCACGATTTCCGTGTGCAACGTGAAAGCCGAGCGTTAACGGGCATTCTAGCGTCGAACACTGCACGGTTTCGTTTGTTCTCGGATCACTTGTGCTTCGTAGTGTTATTATTGCTTATTGTTAGCGCTGCATGGTGAACGTGAGTTCACATAACCTACTTTCTATTCACTTTTCTATTTATTTTCCTGTGGATCAATTCTCGAGACGTTTAAAAGTACCTAAAACTAATGTACCTAAAACTGAATGGCAATCATTTTGTCGTTGAATCGTTGACGCTGGTCTTGTTTTCATCTTGTTTACTCGTCCATTTGCTGTCATATCCCAGTTCGATCGGGCATTTTAGGTTTATTCATGTGCAGTTTTGTTCGTTCACATTTTGCTCGTGCTGCTTAACACTTTGTTTTTTGTACTGTGTTAGTGTAGTACCTAAATAATATGTTTATGATAATAAAGTTAGTTTACATTTTTCATGCATTGTTTTACTGGTTTTTCCTTTGGTTTTCAACTGAATCCTGATGAAATAATCAAGTACTGAGCTTTGCATAGGAACATAATGTACCTATATACCATACCAATTACCATATACGATAGTGGATGCGATACCACATAATATATGCGTACCATACCATATGTTTTGGGATGTGATAATGATACCATCAATGAGGCCTCGATTTTGATATTTCGGATCTGTACATTTTTGCGTATTTCTTGCCTCGTGTCCCAAGTGTGGTATTGATAGATGTTTTTGGAGATTTACTGTGCTATTGAATATCTTTCCTGTAAAATACATCCTTTTGGAATTCCTTCTCTACTATTTCAAATAGGATATTTACATAGGTACCTACCTACCATCTGACAGCTTCTATGTTAATTGCTATGGATGTGACTATATTTGGTTACACCGTAAACCACAATTATCCTAAAATAATGATAATATGTTATGTAAATTACATAGGTACGTTTTGAATGAATTATTAAATCATTATCAACTCTGCTTTTTGATATCCAAAGAGCTTGTCCGGCTGAATCGTAACAGTTGAAACCTGTGTTTGGAAAAAAAACAAATGTAATTTTGACAGGAAATTATATAATTTTTGGCAGCCATAACTATGCATTTCAATTAGGTTACTTCAAAATTTGAAGTACCTAACACAAAAAAATCCATCACTGAACACTTGTAAAATGCTCATTTTTTATCACTTCTGAAGTCTGTCTGTATTTATATCATAAAAGCCTGCTTGGTTGCTGCAAATTTCCGTTAGAAAGTTGTCTGCTGAGGTAAGAACTAATTATGAATTGCTGCTTTGGTGAAATTACATTGATCCAAGTTTCATTGATGTACCTTGATAATAAAGTTACCTAAAGTAACCTGTGCATTTATTTTTGAATTTGTCTGCAGCTATGGATCCCAGCCGTGAAATGATGACAAGCCGTTCCGAACAAGACATTTCCGAGCCTATAAATGAGGTAGGTACCTAGCTACGTATTTTATTATGCTGCAAGCTCCTATTTGATGAAATATGGTATTGCTTCAGTTTCTGAACAAAAACAGCTTTTTTAAAGAATTCGAGCTTTTCGTAGCCTATGTCAGATGTCTCTGTGCCTTCAGGTAACCTTGGTTCACTCGGCCCCGGAGATGACCGTCAAGTCAATTCTTAAGAAACAAAGACTGACTGACGGACAATTGGAGCTGACTGAAGCTGAGCAGCCTCTGGTCGAACGGAAGAATAAGGTTCAGTGGCAGCCTAAGGTGCAAGTTATCTACTATGCTGGGGATTCGGTCGATCCTGCTAAAGAGGAGGATCTTTCGGATGAGGTAAGGCTAAAAATTACAGTAAAGCAAGCTTGACGTCTCCAATCCTCTATTATCAACTGGTATTCAAGCCAACATTTTTTATTGGACTCTTATTTGACATTGTTTTGAACAGGTGGATCAGCTCTCGCGGAAAGCAGCATACGCTCGTGGCTACACTCGAATTAAGCCAAGTGTGGATGAACGATCGAAGATAGCACGAACTCCGTTTCTTGACGAAGAAGAGATTATGCTTGCTTAAGCCATTCCTATTACAAGAAGTATCTAATCCGATCCTGTTATTTGTTATATTGCATTTTTTGATCCAAATTAAATTACTGTTTCCAATGTTTCCCACTTTTGAAATAACATATTATTATGGAATTCTATCTAATTATGCAGTTCCATTTATTTTGAAATTCGTGCCCGTTTGCATTGGCAGCATTGACTTTTTGCGCGCTACTTACGCAATTTTTTTCGCGAGGTTGGCAACATTGAACTGCGTTTCAACGTTCCGAGAACAATGCGGTGTGAATTTAATGCGAAGGTTCTTGTTTATGTTGGAGTAAATGTTGTTATTTAGTTATAGTAGTAATGTATATAAGCTAGTTATTAGAAATTGTGATATAGGTGTTTGTTCGTGTTTATCTGTATGTATATGAAATATTAATTTGATCAGTCAGTCACTCCCATTACCATTGGGGCAGGCCCGGCAAAATGCTGTAGACTTTTCATTTTACACAAAAATTGTAAGTGGCATAATCAGCATAGGTGCAAAGGATACCCTGTCTTTACTATGTCTGGAAAATCCTTGAAGCAAGAATGGAAGAAACGAGTGAAGACCGAATATTTCCGGATCATCCAGATGAAACGTTTCAAGAGAGCAGATGAAGTGAAAGTCGCTTGGAACAATAACAGAAAACATGTTGCAGGTATGTAGTACTTTACTTGTACATTTTTATTTGTAGCTGGGGGAAACATTTGTCAGCAAGCATATTTTCAATTTCTAGAGGTGCTTGGAGAGGCGCAGAAGAAATGGCACGAGAGCAAAAACATTTGGATGGCGCTCGAAGAACCTCCGTCTCATGTGTCGTGCATGAAAAAGGCAATGGTCACCTGTTCGGATGGGCGAACGCAGACTTGTCCTCTGAAAGTGATCAATGCTGTCACGCCGATTCCGACTATGTACACCTGGGCGCCAATTCAGCAGAACTTCATGGTGGAGGATGAGATGGTGTTGTACAACATTCCATACATGGGAGATGAGATTTTAGATCAGGATGGCACGTTCATAGAAGAACTTATCAAAAACTATGATGGGAAAGTCCATGGCGACAGAGAGGGTGGCTTTATTGATGATGCCATCTTTGTAGAACTGGTGAATGCTCTAATGCAGTACCAAATCAAAGACGTAAGCCAAAATTTTCTGTTTCTACAACATGGCTTTTCAATCCGTAAAATAAGTTCAGTCGTTGGAATAATTGATATTTGTTATTTCCAACTTGGCAGGAAGAATCAGCGTTAAGTGCGGTAAAAGCCGAGGTGAAACTAGAGAAAGAGCCTAAGGAAAAGGAACTGCGTAAGTCAATTGCCGGTAGCTCAACTGCGCCGGAACGTAAGTCTCTGCCGCCGGCACCAGCGTCGACTTCGTCAGAAAAGCCATTTCCAAGCATGCAAATCTTCCAGGCTATATCCAACATGTTTCCTGACAAAGGACAAGATGAAGAACTAAGAGAAAAGTACGTTACTGACATCCTCTAACTTTTCTATCGAGTCACTTTCATCTGACCCAATTGATGGGAATCGTATGGATACCTAACGAGTAACTGTTCCATCAGGTACATCGAGCTAACTGAACGACTAGATCCAAATGCAAGACCCGCCGAGTGCACGCCCAACATTGACGGGCCCACAGCAGAATCGGTTCCTCGTGAACAGACGATGCATTCATTTCACACGCTCTTCTGCCGACGGTGCTTCAAGTATGACTGCTTCTTACACCGTGAGTACAACACTATCAGAGTACTTTTAACACATTGCTCCTGTAACTTATCCATCCAATTTCCTTTTTTTTTCTTCCATCACCTGTAAGTGGTCTGTCCACATTATCAGAACTAGGCATAGTAGGTAGTAATTCCTGTCATTGGTATGGTAGGTAGCATTAAAGATTTGTCATTGATATGCAACAAAAGAGTTTGCCCACAGCTCTGTCACAAGGTATCAGATCACTGAAAATTGAAGCTGAAATGCTTTCAAAAACTTAAATATACTGAACAACTGTGGGTAGCTTGTTCAGTACCTAAATCAAATCAAATTGAACTCAATTGCATTCGGAGTTTGCTAACATCAGCAAAAGTTTTCGCACTGGTTGTAGAAACCATGTGTAATGTAATTACAAGTTAAATTGAATTGGCCTGCACACGACATAAGTAAAGCAGCGAGACGTAGCCGACGGTTTCCTGACCTGACGCCGAGTGTTTTCTTGTTGTTTTGCGGTGTCAGGGATCGGCAGTCCTGCCAGCCCGCCCCCGCCAAGAGGTAAGCCTCCTGCAGCAAACCTCCCGCCCGCCTCCCGTCGCTTGCGCTTGGCATGATCTCTCCGCAGATTACATACCTACCGTAATAAATGGTGCTAAATGCAAGCTTTAGGTTTGACATCTAGGTAGCTCTTTTTTTTTTAAAGCCGTCCGTCTTTCTGCAAAATGTTATGAGCATTGTCTCCTGCTGTCTTATAGCTTTAAACTTAAAGTAAAATTTGAGCTCTTGAACAGCTGAGTTCGTCCTGAAGTCAATTCTTCGTTTTTGAAGATTGGCATTCTTTTTGACATTACATATTTGAGATTTTGTATATTCGAGCGTGGTGCAAGTCTTATTTTGATTGTCTGTTATTAGGGTACAGCTCTAACTTTTAGTCAGCTGCAAATTAGTGGAATTGTCTATGTTACTCTAACAAACATCAGTCGCAGAATATCTGACTTAACTTGGCATGGACCAGTTGGCTGTTCAACGGCTCATTTTATAGGATGTAGTTGTGGGGAAACAGATTTTGGAGGGAGGGAGTGAGGGGGGGGGGTATTAGGATCCATAGAACCGGGGGTTGATTTTGTGACTTTGCGATTTCGATGTCACTAATTTTCTTGATCACTGCCCATTTTAAAGCATAGCCAGTGATTGTAGGAAACAAGGGATATGTGCAGCAATATTGTCCTTTGCACAACAGTTAAAAATTAAAGTGGCTCCATTTTGGCTTGTTAGTGCCAGTGTGCAGTGAAGCCTTGTGAAAGAGAGATGTCAAATATCCATCGCAATGAAACAGTTGCTGTCCCTCTCTCTAGGAGTTTTACAGCTACCTGTCAAAGTCAGCATTTGATTACTTCAAATGCTAGATTGTTGCTCTGCTTATTATTTAAGTTAAAGAATTAATAATCCTCATCACCACACATTGTTTGTTTCTACTCCTATTACTGCAACTTCAACAATGCTGCAACTGCAACCTATTAAGGACTAGGTTGACAACCTACCAAGTGGAAGGGAGGCGAAGCTGGAAAAATGTGCACCCGAACCGGGATACGAACCCGGGACCTCCTGCTTGCCGGGCAGGTGCTCTACCAACTGAGCTATTCGGTCACACATTCTCCCTGCTTCGCCGGGTGGGACAAGGGGGATCTCCGGTTTCGTATCCCGGTTCGGGTGCACATTTTTCCAGCTTCGCCTCCCTTCCATCAATTGCATACTGGTAACTGCTTTAACCAGTAACAATTGCCTCTCATCCACCTCGTGTCTCTTCGTCTGAGAACGGGACAAAGGGTCTAGTGATTGCGCCATCGCCGTCCTGGGGCCGAGTCCGTTGACCCGTCCCATGTACGGGTCGCTCGGCCTCTCATCTCCCCGGAGATCCCCCTTGTCCCACCCGGCGAAGCAGGGAGAATGTGTGACCGAATAGCTCAGTTGGTAGAGCACCTGCCCGGCAAGCAGGAGGTCCCGGGTTCGTATCCCGGTTCGGGTGCACATTTTTCCAGCTTCGCCTCCCTTCCATCAATTGCATACTGGTAACTGCTTTAACCAGTAACAATTTCCTCTCAACCTACCAAGTGTTCTGCCAAAATTTATCTCTGCTAAGAGTTTATAAATTTCCTGCCCTCTCTAATCTGCAATGCTAGTTTATGAATATTAAAAGGCATGCTTCATCTGACCTACCTAATTTAAAATCTTTCAGCCCTGTTGATCCTGCAATTCATTTCTCTAGCTGCTCTAGTGCATTTGTGATCATAATCAGTCATAAATCACCACCGACCATTCGTCATTCATTAAAGGGGCTGCGTTGATAAAATAAATAGTCAGTAATCCTCCATTCTGGCACCTGCGCTGGGCCGAACCATTAACTAGTATCATCGAAAGGCTCCGTACCGGTCAGGATGGTAATCCGGATCCGATGTTGAGTGCCCTGCTGACCGCCGCTCCTTGTTGCAGGATTCAAGGCGTACCACACGGGACCGAACCTGCAGAAACGCAAGGGGCCGGATTTCAAGCCCGAGTCGGACCCGTGCAGCGTCGACTGCTACATGCACCTGGTAATGTCGGCTGCGTTGCTCGCGTTGTCGTGTTTTCGTGCTGCTTGTTGGCTTGTGCAGGATCAAGTACAATGTCGGTCTCAATCTGGGACACGTTTCACTTTCATGCAATGATTTTGTTGCGATCGGAGATTTGGAAGGGAAGCGAAGCTGGAGAAATATGCAGCCGAATCAGGATACGAATACGGTACCTCCTGCTTGCCGGGCAGGTACCCTTCCAGCTGAGCTACTCAGGCACACTTTGGGATAAAGGGATCTCTGAAGGAGACGAGGGGCCGAGTGACCCGTTTTTCCAGCTTCGCTTCCCTTCCTTCCATTGCGTAATGGTATCTGCTTAAACCAGTATCCTCTAAGAGATTTATCAAGCAACAACACAACTTGCTTTGCTCTATAGGCAGTTAATTTTCGTTAATGAAACTTGTAAATCTTAAACAATATTAATTAAAATATGTTCATTAGTGTTAAGTACCATTTAACATTTGTTTGCTATTCTTAACATGGATGCTTGATTGAATAATAACAGTGGTTTTGACAGGAATGAAGTTAAATCATGTAATTTGGTATAATTGCCACGATCAAGTACCTGTAGAAGCCTAATGCCAGTATTTACCAAGTTTTTGAACTCCTAGTGGAGACAGAATTCAGCCAATCACATGCAGCAAATTCAGTTTTAACTCCACTCCTTGTTGGGATTGCAGCAGAGGAGTTAAAAAACCTGGTAAAACCAGGCATAAGTACATTTACCTTGACCTGGCATGTGTTTGGTTCAGTGTCTTGACAGTGTGTGTTGGTTGCTACGTGCCTAGGAGGGCATGCGAGAGAAACTGGCGCTGATCGCGGTGAACAAGGAGGAGGAGGACGACAACAAGGACACGGCGGACGCGGACGGCGCGAACAAGCCGCGGAAGGTGCGCAAACAGACGTCCGTGGACTCGGGCAACGAGGCCAGCTCCGAGGACAGCAATGACAGCAAGTCGGTCTTTGACAAAGGTGAGGCTAGGTGGTGTACTTCGATGGAATCTGGCGTCATCGTTTTCAAAAACAAGACCAAACAAGCAAAAATTACCCATGATAACCTTGAAGGTCCTGAGTGCCATCTGGCCATTTTGCAACCTTGAAATGGGACTGCAAAGGAAGCGATATTATTCCATCCCATTAACGGTTTCGATCTGTTTTTTGGAAAATTATCAGTAACGGTTCCAGTTCCATGAAAAATAACGTCACAGATAACAGTTCTTTCGGGGTTTGGTCGGATTCCCGGACGAAGATGTCCTATCACAACTTCCAAGGTACTGCCGGTTATGTCCATTAGGTGGCATTGTTGTACGGTGTGTGGCAGCTACTGAAAGAGGCATTCAGCGTTCGCTCAGCGTCCCACCGAAGCTAACCACTCCCCGCTCGCCTCAGGCCCTTCGACTTCGGAGCTCCTCCCCGCCGCGGAGTCGTCGACGTGCGGGGAATCGGCGTCGGTATCGCAGCGACTGCACATGTCGCTGGCCGGCAAGATGGGGCCGGAGGAGGCGGCCGAGTGGACCGGCGCCGACCAGTCCATGCTGCGGGCGCTGCAGAAGGTGTTCCTCAGCAACTACTGCGCCATTTCGCAGGTCATGCTCACCAAGACCTGTCAGCAGGTGAGTGCTTGCTGTGATGTGACCTTGCTTGGGAGCTTGGTAGATGTCTGAAATGTTATTAAATTTCTTAGGCTCATGTCTACTATATCCTATCTTTAGCTCTAGTTTTGAAAAAAGCTATTTCAAACTGGGATTTGAATGCTAAATAAAAAGTCTCACTGGTTTCCTGACTTTCCGTAACACATGCTAGTTACTTTATCAAGGGTGAAAGCTTGACTTCAAATTGACATGAAATGTTCATGTTTGGAATGGATGATTATTAACGGTTTAATGCCTTGAACTATCAATACATACAAAAGATCCTGGCGTGCAGACATTCATTAAAATGAATTACAATTTTATATGCTATGACAGAATGAGAAGACTTTTCTGGCTCAAAATCGTGAGATATTACACACTTGTGCCATTTTGCATAACGGTTAGGTAGAAAGGCAAGCATGCGATGAAAATGTAATGATTCGTGTTTTGTACCTTGGAGCTATTGGGTAGGGGCAGAATGCAAAAAATGGTTTCAAAACGTTATGATGACTTACGAGAATAGACCTTACTTATCCCCTGTTTTCCAAGCGTCTAACTCCTAGTAGTTGAGATGCCAACTAAGGAGTTACAACTGAATTTGCTGCATGTGATTGGTTGAGTTCATTTGTAACAACTAGTTGAGATCTGAACTTGGAGTTGAAAATTTTGGTAAATTCAGGCCTTAGTGGCCAATACCTAGTTTGACGTAATGTTTTTTATCAACAAGGTTCTCTTCTGGTATCTCGAATACGAGTGCGGTGTGTGTTTCCATTGATTCATTTGCTGTTGCCAGCATAATTATCAAACTCAGTTGTCCGATCGTCGAAACTAATGCTGCCCCTGACCCCACACCGATATGATATCGCTTTGATTGACATGACCCGACAGGTGTACCAGTTCGCCGCGAAAGAGGCGTCGGACGTCCCTACCGAGGAGTCGCTGCTGGACTTCACGCCGCCGCGCAAGAAGAAGAAGAAGCACCGGCTGTGGTCGATGCACTGCCGCAAGATCCAGCTGAAGAAGGACTCGAGCTCGAACCACGTGACCAACTTCACGCCGTGCAGCCATCCGAACCAGCCGTGCGACTCGGTCTGTCCGTGCATCGGCGCGCAGAACTTCTGCGAGAAGTTCTGCAACTGCAGCTCGGACTGTGAGTTACCACGCTCAATCACTTGCTCATTTGAATTTAACTTTTTCAAACGGTTTTGAATGCTGCATATTTAATTTGATCACATTATATTGGATAAGATTTTAGAATTGGGCTATGTTGTACTCGGGAAAGTAGCTAAAACTAAGATGTGCTGCAAACGTCAGAGACAGGTGTTCTTCGACTATGTTCTACAACTCTTCGTCGAGTTCCGACTCTAGTTTCAAAAGGTATCTGGCAGCCAGTTAGGTTGGAAATTCAAATCATGTTTCTTTCCATGTTCTCACAAAATTTTAGCTAAAGATTCAACAAATTTAATCCCAAGGAACTTGAGATCATTTTTTGTTTCCTAGGATGTGGCAAGGGTACCTAGTTGTTACAAAGTCAGTGAGTAGATCAGTTGATCCTACTAGGTATGTATGTACCAATGTAGGGAAAGTCCTAGAATGGTAGGACAGTTCCTAGGATAGTACAACAGTTCCAAGTACATAGTAATTCCACACTTGATATCTCCAGTCCTTAGGTACCTACCTACATGTTAAAGGTAGTATGCCAAATGTCTGAGTAAATGTGATGCTGATAGGGAAGGAGTTTAGCAAGGCGGAAATAAACTTGCCGTAGGGTGACGCGACCGTAGAGCCTGTGTTATCGTTACGGCAACGGCTTGAAAGTCAGTCGTGGGTGGCTCGCCGATAGCGATGACCCCTGGTTGCGTTTGCGCAGGCCAGAACCGCTTCCCCGGCTGCCGGTGCAAGGCGCAATGCAACACCAAGCAGTGTCCATGCTACCTGGCCGTGCGCGAGTGCGACCCCGACCTCTGTCAGACGTGCGGCGCCGACCAGTTCGACAACTCGAAGATCTCGTGCAAGAACGTCAGCGTGCAGCGCAGTCTGCGTGAGTACAACGTCGGATGGCCGGAGCTCTGGTGCTGGGCCGCCCACGATCGCTTGCCGTTTTGTTAGAGTAGTGATGCCGGCATCAAGTTTGTGCCTGGTGCTACAACTTTAGGTGTAATGTCGATGAGTTGAAGGCATTTCGACGTGTTTTGACGTGATTTTTGACTTGCGGAAATCTACGGAAGTTTCATACATGTTTGCTACATGAGTTTAGTGCATCCACCACTAAACTTCCAAGACTAACCAAGCTTTCTGATGACTTCAATGGATCGAGTTTTACATTGAGGACAGATACGAAGCTGACACAGCATGGTAACAAAGCATGGTAAAATCTGTGAATTACATTGCTTCTTGAAGATTGCTTCTTACATGCTTCTAGTTTTTCCGAATATGCCCCTCCTCCCAAAAAACTCCACTTCTGTAGTAGCTGCCTTTGCTGACATGCAGGGGTATATTTTGGACCTTGGCATTTGGTCCCATTTCTTCAATTTTATTGTCAGAAGGGTGGGGCGCGGGAAGGGGGGCGGGCGAATTTAAAATCTAGCGCACGGGCCCTGCAACACGTAGCTACGCCATTGATGCGGAAGTTTCATACATGAGTGCTACATGAATCTCGTGCATCCACCACTAAACTTCCAAGACTAACCAAGCTTTCTGATGACTTCAATGGATCGAGTTTTACATTGAGGACAGATACGAAGCTGACAGATAACCTTACAAGTACTTGGGCAACATTATGGAACAGGAAAGTGGTTCCAGGAGATCTTGGTTACCAGCAGTTTTGTCAATGAATTTTTGTTTCACAACCTTTTTAGCAGTTGTTAAACAAGTAGGCACTAGGCACCATAGTTAATAACTCGCTGGCTGGTTGAATCGTTGTATACGGAAGTTTCATACATGAGTGCTACATGAATCTCGTGCATCCACCACTAAACTTCCAAGACTAACCAAGCTTTCTGATGACTTCAATGGATCGAGTTTTACATTGAGGACAGATACGAAGCTGACAGATAACCTTACAAGTACATGGGGAACATTATGGAACTGGAAAGTGGTTCCAGGAAATCTTGGTTACCAGCGGTTTAATATCATGTTGTCACAACCTTGTGGCAGTTGTTCTATTCTGTAGGCAGCATAGTTCCTACATGCTGATAGTTCCTACATGATTTACGGAAGTTCCGTACATGGGTGCTACATGAACCACGCGCATCTACCGTTCAACTTCCAAGACTAACCAAGCTTTCTGATGACTTCAATGGACCGAGCTTTGCCTTGATGACTGTTACGAAGCGTACAGGTGGACAAAATTGTGAAACTGGTTAGTGGTACCAGAACATCTCAATTGATCCGTGGGGGAACAGATTATTGAGTCATCTCTGGGTGGCTACGAGGTCTTTGAGGGGAACAGGTCTTTGAGATGGCATTATTTTTGTCATTCGTCACAGTGCAAAACACTACACACACTATTGCAAACACTATTGCAAAACACTCGTCATAGAGAGCGTAGTGCATTTCATTGCATGTCCATTTATTTTGTTATATCGGGCCAATTTGGATGTTCAGAGCTGGAAGTTTGCTCCGTGGATGCTACTCGAGTATAGAGCATGCGCTATTAAACTTCCAAGAGTAACAAGCTTTCTGATGACTTCAATGGGTAGAGTTCTACATTGACGACATGTACGAAGCAGACAATTTGTTAATTTATCTTATCAAATATTGAATTGGCAATCAGAAGAGATAGGGATGGCGTGAGTGACAAGATCTGACAGCCTTTCCATGCTTTTTTGTGATGGTGTGCAATGAATTAAAATTTTTGAGGAATCCTGCCCACCTTCTCAGGGAATGTTGGAGAAAAATGATAAGTCAGTTATTCCCAATTGATGAGCACATTGGTGGAGAATGAAATGCAGCGGGGATTTCGGAAGTGACTAGAAGTAACGGTGACAAGAAATCATGCGGGTATTGTTTTGCCTGTGCCTTTGTAAATGAGCACATATCAAATCTCTTCTAGAATGACAAAGGCATCAGTCGAAACGTTCTCGAAATAATTACTCATGCCAACAGCCTTTCAGTTGGGCTCCCTATTTCCCAAAATCACTTCGATCCAAACTTTTGACACGGTACCTAACAACGTGCGGGCGCTAAGCGTGTTTTTCGTTGCGGTCTGCGCAGACAAGCACCTGCTGATGGCCCCTTCGGACGTGGCTGGCTGGGGCATCTTCCTGAAGGAGTCGGCGCAGAAGAACGAGTTCCTCTCCGAGTACTGCGGCGAGATCATCTCGCAGGACGAGGCTGACCGACGGGGGAAGGTCTACGACAAGTACATGTGCAGCTTCCTCTTCAACCTCAACAACGGTGAGTGCTCTACTGAGATGGCTGCAGAGGGATGGAAGAGAGACGTAAGTTTTCTAGTCAGCTGCGTTACCTATATATTAGCCACAGTGAGTTTGTTGCTTATATAGTTTGATAGCTTCTTCAGTTCAAAACATAATAGGGGCCCCACCAAAGATTATATTTGTTCACGTGTAGTTTGCAAATGAAAGACAATAATATCTTGTTTGGATTTATTACCGTTAAAGAAACTATTACATCCGTTCTGTCCTACTTCCTAGGGTTTTTCTAGACTAGTCAACAATCATGCCCAACCCGTTCCCAACCCTACCCCACTGCCTGTATTTGTTCTAAAGGAGAACTTTCTGGCCTGCATAATGCAATGGAAATGCAGTAAGGATTGCTGTTCAAATCAGAAACAAAACAAACCTCAAAATGCAGGCATCTCAATTCTCAAATCCTTCTGCCAGTTGTCTAGTTCTAGTATGTACCCAACTCTTACCATGTGAATTTCATTTTCACATAAATTTCACCTACCCCTCTAGCTACCTATACCTATGCCTTATTATTGCAAATAGTTAATAGGTACCATACAGCTGGCTGCACAGGTAGCTTTTGAAGGCTCCAGTGTTTATTTGCCGCTGTGTTGCAGATTTCGTAGTGGACGCCACTCGGAAAGGCAACAAGATCCGTTTCGCGAACCACTCGATCAACCCCAACTGCTACGCCAAGGTGATGATGGTCAACGGAGACCACCGAATTGGAATTTTCGCAAAGAGAGCCATCCTTCCTGGAGAAGAACTCTTCTTTGACTACAGGTAAGTTGGGATGTCAGACAATTTCAAACTGCCTAGTTAGTTTAAATTTATTATAAATAATGCACGCAGTGTGATTTGTTTAAATTTTAATCGAGAGTTTGCTTTGTTTCAGATATGGACCCACAGAACAGCTCAAGTTTGTAGGAATTGAGCGAGAAATGGAGTTTTTGTAATATCGTATTTTATAGATCCTAAAGGTTTTCTTTGTGTTTATGTTTAGTAAGTCCTTGCGTAGTTTTAATTGTAGCGTTTTGTATCGTTATTAATATTATTTAATTGTAGGTTCTTCTTTTAATCAAGATGAGGCAAATTACTGAGTCATTTCACAAATCTGTTGCTAATGTAGAAATGTCAAGCTGCAACTGCATTAATTATACCACCACATGAATTATTTGAATAAGTTTGTAAGCACACCATTTTATTATCAGCATGTTTTGATAAATTAGTTTCGAGCTATCTGTGAAATAAAGTACCTACTACCGACTGCCAAATTAATTTTTAAATCTGCCCTATCCTTCTCCGCAGTTATCACGAGGCAGACTCGTGCAGTTTTTAAAATTCTCCAAAGTGATGTTCGAAAACTTCCACCATTTTCATAGCATCTCTTGTGAAGGATTGTTAAATTATTTTAATCAAAATAAAAGATTTAAAGTAAATCCGATAAGCTAGTCTCCAAGCAAAGTTTGATATTTGGATATTTGCACAAAGTTTTGCCTGCAATGATAATGAGGTAGGTTGGTGAGCTTAAGTTCCTTGAGAAGCATACCATTAAAAATGCCAATTTATATGGTAAGTCATCGTTACTTTTTGGCCAGTGCCAGTGTATGTAATGTGAGCAAAAACACTTTTGCAGGCTCGTTGACTAAAAAATGAGGCCAAATGATTCAAGGTGACAGTGCCTTCATTGCATTTTGACAGATGGATGCCCCTTTTGTTTGGGTTTAGGTCCTTCCAAAATTTTTAAGTGTCAAAAATGGTCAAATAATAAAAATACTAAAACCAATCATGTTGACAGTTATTAGGTGTCAAAAATGTAATTTAATCTGAATCATATAAATTAACTAAATTCTTGTGACTGTATCTACGTAAACTCAATCTCCAATGATTGAAACAAAAAATCCACTATGAGTTCGTTTGTGAACCGCGGCGTGAAGGTGTTTGCAAAAGATGACGGGTTTGTGGTGACTCAAAAACGCAGCGAAGGACGCATGAAACGTTATGAATCGGCTCATGATCTGCGTGCCTGGTGCTTGAGCGACGAGGAGAAACGAAGATATCTGATTGAGCTCATACAAAGGTCATCCGGTAGTGTATGTATATTTACAGCCAAAATTAGCTTATAAAAAAGGGGTCACTTCCCCCTGAACTAATTTGTAGGTGTATTCATGGAGATAATAACTTTTACAGTTTCAAGAGCCTATTTTTCCTGATTGTGATGAATGCTCAAGATTGTCAAAGAGTTTATGGTTATTGAAATCGAAAAATTTCAAACCGATTATATAAACAGGTTATAATCCGTAGAAATTCATAATTCCAATAAATTATTTACAGGAGGGGACTTACGGCAGGTATATTCCTGTGCCTACATTGATCACTACGATGATGGTGATGAAGGACAATCAGATAGGGGATATGGAGAAAACCCTTGCCGCATATCGGAGCCTCAAACTGACAGACGAACAACGTGCTCAACTAAATGAACAGGTGAGCTGTTTCCAAAATATTGCACAGATATTTGCATTATTTGGGTTTGTACTTTCATAGGTACCTAGGTATAGGTAGGTTACTATTCAGGGGACATTCAAGTTATATTTATTGACAATCTACAGTACCTAGGTATAGTTCAGTCAATCTCCATTAAAAATAAAGATTTTATTTGTAATTCCTTTCAGCTGAATACGTTTGGGGATGGAAAATTGAAAGAGGGAGACTCAACCACCGTGGTAAGTGAAGTGAATTGCAACAATTTTGAAGCCTAAGAACTCTAGTACCTTCTAGGTACCTTTGTCTATCATTCAATAGAGCCTATATAAGCTTCCTAGTAGTACCTACCTACCTTTTAAGTTCATTCATCGATCATTAGGTACTTGCCTGCACTAGGATTGCAGGCAATTGATTTGCCTTATAAATCTGATGAAGTGCCCTGTGATCAATTCATTTAAGATCTTACTACCTAGGTATCCTAGGTACCTATTACCTAGGTATTCAATTTTCAATTGATTTAAATTTTATAATACCATTGTATATAGCATAGCATAATGCCGTAATAAAGCGTTGGATATTAATACGTATATATCTGCAAACGCAGACAAAGTTTAATCTAAAATCACTCAACAAATCAATCAGCTCGAACTAAAAATATCGTTGGAATCGGTGAAATATCAGGACAAGGATTGAAACATTTAAAAATATACCGAGCCATTATAACAGCATATCAAGCTGAAAGGATCTCGGAAAATGTATTTTTTTGGGTCATTAAACGGAAGGATTGTTAGCTGTTTCGTCGGAAAGAGACGAGCTGCCAATGCCCAGCGCCGTTGGAAACGCAGGAGCTGACGGCGCGGATCCGCGAGTTGCAGGAAGAACTCGACCGCCGCGACAAGGAGGCCAAACGGCAGAGTGAGTTAAATGCCGCACTACACTCTCGCAACACCGGCGGAATCATCACACACCTTTAAATCTCAGCTCGTTTGCTTCTGCAAATAACCTCTTGAATTATTGGGTCTGTTTACTTTCAAAACAAAGTAAATCCCAAAAAAACTAAGTCAAACTGGGTATTGGATGCTAAATAAAATTCTCACTTAGATCCTGACGTTTCTTCTTACTTCTTTTAAGGAACTTACTTCTTTTAAGGAATAGCTCGACTTACGTTGACTGCTTGAACAAAATAACCAATTATCAAGCTTGAAACAGCAAAGTTGAAACAGTTTTTTGGAAAACCACTGCTAAAATATAGCAAGCAGACATGTAAAGAGCACAGCCCAGAGTACATCTAGCAAAAACACTGTAAGCTCACCCAGCTGGCTTGTTAAGTTTTGTGACAGAGAGGGTAAAACACTTTAAGCTCACCTAGCTGGCTCGTTTCGTAACAGAGAGGGTAAAACACGTTAGGAAAGTGTGCCTCTTGTTGCCGGTGGCGCGCGAAGTAAGCTGCCTGGAGCAGTGCATCGCCCGCGAAAAGCACCGAGTCGAGAAGGTGAAGCAGAGACTGGCCGGGGAGGGCTGTTCGTCCGGAAAGCGCTGCTTGCAGAACGGCAAGCAGAGCGCCCCGAGTAGCGCGGACAGCGCCATGTGAGTGCCTGGAGCCAACGGTTTTGTGTAGGAAACATTTTCATGTCAAGCCGACGTGGAATCGCTGACACGTTTCACCCCACTATGGTAGACTACAAGGATGGAGGTATTGGTTTATTGATCGCTACCATAGATCCAAACCTTTATGAAAAACGGATATTGACTTGAATTTTAATGGTTTGAAACTAGGAGATTATGATTTATGACTAGATTTTCCAGGCTTTGTGTTGTAACACACAGCATTTTCAACCATGAGCATTTGGGTGCTTGACGCTTTGATCTAAATGAAAAAAGATGTGGCAAACTTTGGCTCTCGGTGCAGAATTGTTCATGAGGTCTCAATCATTGTTTGATTCGGCACATGATTTGTGGTATCCTGCCGAGAATGTACGAAAGGCTCTGGTGAGCGTGACGAATGTTTTGCCCTCAGTGTTGACTCGTGTCCAGGCGACAGGTGGAGGCCGAGGTGTCTTCGATCAAAGCGTTGGAGCGCGAGGTGTCGCAGCTGCGAGCCGCCAACCGCGAGCTGCAAGCGCTGCTGGACGCCGAGAGAGGGAAGCCGCGAGACCCCTCGCATTCTGGAGCCGAACAGGTGACCCAAACTCCCCAGCTTTTATGCTACAACTAGGAAACGCTGCCAAAGTGTTCGCGTTGGAGGTGAGCGTATGGGCGCAGCAGTACTAAGTTGAGAACAAAGGTAGACACCCTGAAAATTTCATTGCAATCAACGCAGGCGTTTGGTCTGTAGAGCGCGCGCAAACACACATACAAACAAAAAAACACACAAACACACACAAGTGCTTTTTTTACCAGTAGTGAAATTCGAGATTTTACTTTGCTCATCAATGAGGGACTATTGTTATTTTATTTTATTTCTCTTCACTGTGGTTGGCAGCAATTATCAGCATTGGCAAGGAACTTTGAGCTAACAATGAATTAAACTAGGAAACACAACCAAAATTTCCATTTAAATATTGTTCCAGTAAATTTAGTGGCAGTTACGGAAGGTATTCTGTATCAAGGAGGTGCCCTGTATCAAGGAGGAACTCAATGCAAAACCAATAGAAGGCAATCATTTTACCTTGTTGGCGAGAGGAAGGGTGGAGTGAGGGATATAGCTCCGTTTCCCCAGCTCTTGGCTATAGCTACTTAAATTACATTTAAATAAAACTCAAGCTTTGGCTTGCCAAAAAGGGCAGAGATTTCTGGGAGGACACATTCTCAAAAGGCAATTAATCAAACTACAATTGTTATTAATAAATAGTTTTCATATTATTTAAGTAAAATTATTATTTAGTTTTGCACATTTTTACTCTATTTTGCACAATTTTCTTTGCATAGGTATCGGTCTAAGTCGATCCAATTACATGCATTGTAATGAAGTAATGCTTATTGTGTATTAATATTATAGTATATATCGCTCACACACAGGTTAACCTTTGTGAGCATTCCTAAAGAAATAATTACACAAAATTTTTGTAACATATTATTAGGAGTAAAAGAAATGTTGAAAAAAAAAATACATATACCATCAGAGTGTATAATCGGGATAACATTTTCTGTGGCCCTGCGATTAACGTTGAGAAACTGGTTCCAGGCAATGCACGCCAAGCTGGAGGCTGCTCAGAAGAGCGAGGCTGTCCAGCGCGACCGCCTGTCAAAGCTGGAGTCGCTTGTGCACAGCGGCAGGTCGTCGGGAAGTCGGCCGGCTTGCGGGGACCCGGCATGCGCCCAGAAGCGCAGGTACAGTGCAATCATTCTGCGGTTAACTTTCCCCACGGCCACCCAGCAGTACACCTAATGACGTAAGAGCCAATGCATTCGAGCTACAGCTCGAAGCCTGTATGATGGTCAACTCAAATTAGTGCTGGACCGGAATGCAGAGTCGACACAGAGTGTACACTCACACTGAGTCCACACTCAGTGCGCACTTTGGGGACAGTTTATCATTGCAAACGCCAACTAAGTGTGCACTGAGTGCCGCCTCTGCATTCGGGCCCTAGTGTGCGCCTGCTGCTGCACTCTTGGTACAAGGGTTAGTTTACCAGGAGGGCGATTGTATTATTTACAATTATATGGATCCACTTCTTTTTGGGTTATTTCTGAACCACTCTGCCACTCCATTTCTTTTTGATGAGTTGCGAGCGAAACTAAGCAAAATTATGAATGGGCTCCAAATTTGAGTGAGAAATTAAAAACTGTGACTCCCTACTTGCATAGTCAGTTCTGTTCGCAAGAGAGGCTGGAGGTCCTAAGTTAGTACAACACTTTGACCTTGCTTATCAACCTCTCAACAGCACGATTTAGTGGAGGAATCCACTCTTTGGCAGAAGTCCAGTTCCAAGTTCTCCTCCCGTCAAGGCTATGCTGGGTTAATCATCATCCTTATCACTTCCTTATACCGAGGCCATTTAACTAGTGCCTCAGGGCCAAGTATTCAAACACTTCGTCAAATTTCATGGTTGATAATGATAACGCTCTGTGTTTATGTCTGATAACAGTCTGTTTTCGTGTCTGACAACACCTTGCTTCCATGGTCCATTGCGATCCTACTGCGAAACCTAACTTCGACCCCCGCAGACTGTCCGCGCCGCGCCTGGTGAGCGTCTTGCGCCGCCAATCCGTCTCGCCGGCGCGATCCGACTCCTCGGAGACGTCCCGTCCGCGGTCGCGCTCGGCCCAGCCGAGCGTCTCGCCCGGCCGCGGCTCCCTCCAATCGGCATGCGACTCTCCCGACGATCGCCGGTCGCGCTTGGCCCAGCCGTGCGTCTCGCCCGGCCGCGGCTCCCTCCAATCGGCGTGCGACTCTCCCGACGATCGCCGGTCATGCTTGGCCCAGCCGTGCGTCTCGCCCGGCCGCGGCTCCCTCCAATCGGCGTGCGACTCTCCCGACGATCGCCGGTCGCGCTCGTCTCATCCGTGTCGGCCGCCTTTCGTGTCGACGCCCGCCCGCGAATCACCCTCGGCGGCGGAGGAGGAGGAGGAGGAGCGCACGTCCCTGCCTCGGAGCGGCTGTCGGTCAGGACAAGAACCGTGCCGGTCTGCGGCGACGTCGTCGGATTCGTTCGGCTCTGGCCGTCGTACGAGACAGGAAACCTGCCGCGGTCCGACAACACCGTCAGACTCCTTCGGCTCGAGCTGTGCCTACCAACGCAGCAGCGAAGGCCGCTCTTCATCGCCAGCTCTTTCGAGACAGGACACTTGCCGTTCTCCGACCACTCGAGCGAGTGTGGCGGCACCGCGTTCCCGCGCCTCCGACCAAAGCAGCGAGGAGCTGCGTTCGTGGCCGTCGCCGCGCCCGGAACGGAGCCGCTCGCCCGCGCCGCAGTGCGCGACGTCGGGCTCCTCGTCGTGCGGACGCAGTCCCAGCGGCAAGCGCTCGGTCGCGACGTCGCGCCAGGACGCGGAGGCACCGATGCCGACACCGATGCCGGTGCCAGTGCCGGTGACGGACCCGGGCTGCGGACCGGGACACGGAGAGTGCAGGACGTTGGCCCGGCTGCGGTGCGACACTGCGCCGGTCACGTCGAGCGCGACGATCGAGCGCACGAAGGTTTTGTCGCAATGCGGAGACAACCGGGTGAGTTTGCTGTGGATTCTATTACCATTTAATTAATGAATCAGTGAATTATCAATTTAGTAGAGTTAAGAGTCAAAAAACTATTGCTACCAGGGATCTTTTCTTCTCTTTTTGCTTCCTTGAGATGCGCTTTGAGTTGCCTGTGCCAGGCATACTGGCGTACACTGAAGTAGGCACGCTCATTTGTGCTTTTTTGTGGCATCTTCATATTGTGTGCTAAATTTGGTGCATGGGTAAGTTAGCGAGAGTACTGTTATTATATTTTACATAGTTATTTACTACCTAACTAATATGCTGAAAGTTATAATAAAATATAAGATAAAGGTTATTTGCTGACCAAAGGAAATGACAATGGCAAAATCAGAGTTACGTTTATCCCAACCAGAAGACAGATATATTATACTGATCAAATATCCTGATCAAATCAAGTCACAGATTTGTTTAAGGATGTTCAATGAGCTCCGAAGTCGAGCCGTTTCCTTCACCTCATAAGGTATACACTTTCCAGGCCTCACCTTTCGTCGGATCGCGACGATACCAATATTTTCGGAATCTTCACACTTCGGACAACCAATTGAACCATTTTCATTTCGCAAGATTCACTCGTCAATTACTTACAAGAGTTTTAAAATAACCATGTTTAGCCGGTGTATTGAAATATGTACTTAAGGGTAAATTGCAGCTAAGAATTTACCTCTTACCATATACACTTTCCAGGCCACACCCGTTATCCGATCGCAACGAAACAAATATCTACGGAATCCTCACACTTTGGACAACCAATTGAATATTTCAGAACCTCGAAATATCTCTTGGAAATCCATAAAAAGTTGAATTCAATTAATATTCAACAACCATCAATGAATAGCCTTAAGAGGAATACCAGGGTCAAAGCCGCGACCTTTATCCGACTCTCCGAAACCGTTGGGTCCATTCCAGTGTGGCGCCCGCCGCGTGCTCAAAGACAGTTGCACGACGAAGACGTGCCCAGGCCGCCCGGTTCCGCCGATCCCTCCACCGGAACCGCCCTCGGACTCGTTCCGCATCGTCTCCGAGACGTTCCGTGCCCCGTGTGCCGTGAAACCGCCCCCGGAACCGCCCGCGGAACCTTCCGCGCCTTTCCTAAGGGAGAGACCTCCCAAGGAGAAGCCCAAGAGAGCCCCGTCTCCCGTTCCTGTGCCAGGTTGGTAGATGTCGGGGCTGGACAGATACGGGGAGTTCTGCGACTGGTTAGGGCACAGATAGAAAGGCAACCCTTTCTATCTGTGGTTAGAGAGGTTCCATTGTTGGTCTTCTCGTCCATTGAAACAATTTTGGACGATAATTTCGTGTTCCAAAGTGTGTGAAATTGGTGAAACTGCATTTATTTTGGATGTTTCAATTTATCTTTTTGAATCACAACAGAGGTTTGGTGTTTCTCTCAAGTTGATATTTATTTTTCATCTTACAATTGTACCTACATGGTATGTGTAATTGTACAATTGTACAATTGTACATGTACGTGGTAAGGAACTACTATAGTTTACTGACTATTTTAAATAATACAATGTTAAAAGTAACACAATGAATAATAACATAGTAACTAGAATAAATAAAATGGATCAAAATAGAATAGGAATAGTAGTGTAGATTATGGTTAGGAACAATTAGTGATATAAGAAACAAATTAATTTTCTACAACTGGCAATAGTCGGCCCTTTGGCTCTGAGCGCTGGCTTCAGGGGCCTTACCTAGCTCGGCCATTTGGAGCGGCTACCAAGCGGCTAATAAGCCGGGCTGGCGGTGTTATATAACCCGGACCTAGAGCGGCCATTTCAGCAATGGGCAGTTTGTTGATTTCGTAGCACCACTAGCAACCAGTATTGCGGTGGTGCTACGATGATAGCATTATCTAGAAGGCAAACTGCTTTTTAAATGATCATCATTGTGCAGTGAAGTCAAATCAACCAATCTCATGGCTCGTTACTAAAGTCAGAGTCGATGTGCCCCGGCTATATAACCCGGCCGTAATACTGCCACTCTAAGTCGGGGTTACTGCTTGGTGCTATGGTGATATTAATTAGCCAGGGTAGATTGCTAGTAATCCCGGGACTACAAGTGGCCGAGCTAGGTAAGGCCCCAGGGCATTACACTCCCTTATCGTTCTGCTAACCTGGGAGAATTTGCCCTCGTCGCCGTTACCACCTCTCTCTCTCTCTTATGCTGCTCTCCTTTCTTGCGGGGACTAGTTTGGTTCTCCACTGTTCCCATCCTGGGTTGCCGCCTACCGCCCGTTTGAGGTTGCAGAGTATGATTTCTGAGGGACTTTCGTATACTCTGATTGGGTCTCCACCCGGGCCCGGCACTGTATTTCTGCCGGTCACTCTCCGGGCAGCAATTCTCTGGACCCTTTCTATGCTAGCAATGTTTTTCATCTTGTGGGGGTCCCATATAGCGACTGCATTTACTATTATTTTTCGGATAAGGGTGAGGTATGCTTTTTCCTTTGTTGCTGTGGTGGTTCCCCTATAATTGCCCCAATCTAGTATGCCTATATGAATGTTTCCCTGCATCAAAAAGCAAGGAGAAAGTGAACCAAAAATGCCAATTACAACCAAGTTTTTCTTGAGTACGCAGAGTTTTCTGTGCAGTTTCATCGTGCAAAAAGACAGGAACTTGTTTTATAGCTTACAGCTTTTATAGCGTACGTGCCATTTAAGCCTTAATTTCCTAGATGACGCCCATGCTAAATTTTGTGCTTGGAAAAACGAGATTGCCACACATTTTATATTTTTTAATTCCCTACCGATTTACATTTTTTAAGGAATCGCAATTATTGCTACAATTAAAACTACTCTGTTAAACACTCTAATGTTGTAATTACCTTCATTCCAGAAAAGCCTAAGCAGGCGAAGAAACCAAACAAAGCCCGAGCCTCGAGCGGATCGTGCAGGACCCCGCGATCGAGAGACACGTCTCCTGCGCCGGCGGCAACAGAACGAAAAAGCCGAGCGGAAACAAAACTACCGACTTCCAGATCCTCGAGCAAGTGTGCTCCGAAGAAGGATCCAACGCCAGTCCGGACGGGCACCGACACGTTCAGAGTGCCGCCTCCCGTGATGAAGGACCTTCCGACATCCCGCCAAGACCCGTCTCCCGTCTGCGTCATGCCGCGGATTGTGTGCTTGCCTTCCGCCGCCCGTCTCGCTCCGTCCGTCTGCGCCGACCGGATCGTCATACTCGACGCCAGCAAGATGGGCGGCGCGAAGCCGTCGTGCAGAAGCCCGTCGCCGAGCGGGGTGGGCCGCGTCATTCCGAGCACGAACGAGTTTTGTCGACGGCCGTCGCCGATGGCGGTGACCGGTCGGGCTCCGCTCGGGCGCGGCCAGTCGCCGGTGACCTTGGACGGGCGGTCCGTTTTCGAGCCGAGGAACGTTCCGAGCGCTTGTTGTCCGAGTCCGTCGCCGATGACCATGCTGTACCGCGGCCCTGCGAGGGAACCGTCACCCGCCCAATGGAGCGGCCGGCCCGGGATGCCCGTGGACTCGTGCCGAGCGCAAGGCGCGCGGGCGCCGTCCCCGCGGTCGTCGATGCAGTGCCGGCCGGCTGAGCCGCCGCCGCTGAGGAAATCGGCGCCGTTTTCTAGCGCGCATTGCGACGGGAATGTCAACCAGCAGGTGAGTGATGAGCTGATACTGAAAGAATTGTCTCAAAATATGCAATTGCTTGATGGGCTCCAATTTCTTTGCTGACAATGCCATGTTTTCTGTTTCAGGCAAAGTGGCGTTAAATTGAGTCTACTGGTAAAGATCGTGGAAATGTGATGCTGTGTTTGTGGATCCGAAATTCCCTTGTCAGAAGTCCAGCTTTCGAAGCAAGAACTGACCGCCTGCAGGTAATCTGGCGAACTATTTGGACTATTGAATTTTTGTGAGGTAGCATTTAAGCACAATAATGTTTGTTTTCAAGGTAAGAGGTAAGGTTCAAGGTAAGATTTTGTTTTGTTTTGTTGGAATTTCCAGGACAATTTTAAATCTTAGAAACTTATTATAGATCTGGGGTTGTTTTTAGCATACCTACATCTATCCAAACATGTTGCAATAAACCAGTTACTACTAAATCTTTCAGTTTAAAAAATAAATCGAACATTTTGAAAACTTTTTAGAGAACATTATTATTGATACAATATCTGAAAGTTTTTCATCAAACTTCTTGGATAATGTTTAGCTCGGTACCTACCTACCTATTTATTGTGATTTGCCATGAATTGTTGAGAGTTGAGAGTCATTTCACTCTTGTTCTCAATTTATTTAGAGAAATAGGTGCAATATTTGTCAGGGAAGAGTGTTAAGAAATTGTTGCTTTTCTTTTAGGGCGCGAACCCAAATGCCACGGCAGACCTTACCACTGGAATTTTTGTAAATGTCTACAAATTTGTAATAAAACTGTATTTTCAACTACACGTACTTATGACAAAATGTGTTTATAATCACTGTGCAAGTACGTAAGATGGTCAACATTCCCTGAAACCAGCAGTCGTTGCAAGCTAAACTAAAGCTGTGCCATCAGGAAAACTACTTTCGTATCCTTCTCTTATCCGGCTCCTCCACCCCACAGCTGTGCGTACGATGTATTTTGAACCCACTACGTGTTTACCCAGATAAGTCATCCATAGGTAGGTAACTCGTAAACTTGCTCATCCAAGTCTCAACTTCAAGCCTGCTCTTTTCATCGAACAGTGGAGTAGCTAATCTATCTTTGTGGTCAGGAAATCTGCAAAAATGGAAACAAACTGGCTACACGTGGAAAGTGTTCGTTAGTTTTACCATTATTATCTTACCATCATTGGCATTCGGAGGCGCCAAAAGAACTTTTCCTTGGAGATGCCAAGTTTTAATTTGCTTGGGCAATACTTTTTTGATTGCCGAACCTCTGTCATCGATAAGGGTATTTGAATTAATTTGGTGTGCGTTCGGGAATCGGTGGTTGTCAGCGGAGATAGGGAGGGGGACTGACCCCCTTTACCGAATTCCGTATAGCACCGGAAATCCTGGTGCTATAACCAAAAATCCTTCGCCATCTCTAAAAGAACCATAATAAATACTTTCGTTGTGCATGTTTTTACCAGAGGGACGTAGTATATTATGGTGGAGAAAATTTCTTCTTCGTTTAGGTGAAGATGTATTACAATTAATGCCAACAGGTGGTGGAGCGGGGTAGGCGCGGGGAATATAATATTTGTTAATCTATTTCGACGAACCGAAGAGGTGAACAATTTCCCTGCCCTCGGAGATGGGGACCTCGGCGACAATACGCCATATAGATAGGTACCCTGGACTAAAATATGTGAACGCCAGGGTATATTATTTGAAAATAACCGTGGAGTACAAGCTATCGTAAATTGAGAAAAAAATATAAAT
The DNA here is from genome assembly GCA_921293005.1 of Nemoura dubitans. Lineage (NCBI taxonomy): Eukaryota > Metazoa > Arthropoda > Insecta > Plecoptera > Nemouridae > Nemoura > Nemoura dubitans. Next base: position 6,505,101 of record OV121076.1, read on the forward strand.
AATTAAGCCATTCTCAGGACACCTACCGCGTATACGGATACTCTGGTGGTTACCACTGGCGCTATGTGGTTGGTGAGGATACCATGGATTTGAATAGCTCCATTTCCTTGGCTACGCATAACACGTTACAAAACGAAAAACGAAATGCGAACAACGAAGCCTAAGGGCCAAACGGAGACAACGAAGGATGACCGCGAGTGGCAGCGACTCGACGCAGGCGCGTCCTTGAATCTAGTGTCCCAGAGCCGGAGTCAGGAGCGCCGACGGGGAGCCAGTCGGTCGGCAGTCAGTCTGCGATGTCCGGCCGAGTTAGCGAGTTCGCATCTGCAGCTCAGCGAGCCCCTCGCCTTTTCGTAGCCTGAGCTCTCGTCGCGGACGATTACAGTTTGGACCAGACGTTTTGACAGTTGACTCCCCGTGAAGTGTGAACGTGGTGAAGGGTTGCGAGGGCGAGGTGGTTTCGTGGACGCTGTCAAGAGGGTTTTGCTAGTTGACATACACGTGAGTACCTACCTCGTGGTTTTACTAGTTCGGATGTTGTTGGTGTTTTGGTTTGACAAGTCGGTAGATTAGAGGTTGTGGTCATTGACGTAGCTTGCTGGATGCAACCCTTTTTAGGACCGTGAACTCACAACTACTGTTGATTTAATTTAAATTATATTCATTTCTGGTATAACACAAATTAGCTACCTAGTTGACTATAATGTCACGAAACGTAAATATAAATAGGTATTACCAGATATACCTGCAGGAAAATTATTGTCATTCCATGTTTGTGAATATGCTGGATACCAGTTTAAGGTTAATAGGAATTTTAATTGGCAATACCTGTTGGTATTTTTATTGCCGTGTTTATGTATTATTATTTTTGATATACATACATAGATTTATATGGAATTATTACTGTAATTGATACGAAAACAATGGCTTCATGTCAAGTGTGTGGATCTGTTATAATACCGAATATATTTTACCGAATTGGTATTTATAATTTGCAATCCGAACAAAGTTCCTTTTTCAAATGGAAAGACATTGCCTGAACCTGCCTCTGCCTATACCGACGACCATAGATAGGTACCTGCTCTTTCTGTCACATTTTTATTGCAAGTAAATCAATCGCGCATTTTCCCGCGCCAATTATCCCGGTGAACACCTCTAGTATTTCGGCGTGACGAGACAGTCTCAATTGTGTTTAGGTAGGTAACGCTGTCGTACAGAGAGATAAACTAAATATAGGTACCAATATACACCAAATACACAGGGTACAAGTCATGTCAAGTGCATAATATATTGTATTCACACCAATTACTAATAGGTGCGACACCAAATTATAATGAACGCACCTATGAGTAGGCAAAGTACTTAGGTACTTCGAAGGAGCTAAAGCTGTCGGAACTCGGAATATTCATTATCCGTACATTAATATATGACCGATTGTCGACGCCGCCACATAGCTCTGTACTCTCTGATGGTATAAATTGTGTCCATCGTGTTATCATTTTTTTGTGAGGATAAACATGAAGCGGTTCTTTGATGATGCTGGGCCAGGACCTGTTCACAGATCGAACCTTGCACGAACGTTTGGTCGGTATCGGTGAACTTGACACGTTATAAAATAGTGGTATCACTTCATCTCACTCACTAACATCTCATCCGAAATTGCGATGAAGCCGCATTAGATTTGTCAATGACCGAGATTTTAACTCCGAACTGCCGACACAGAATGGGGTGATTTCCCGTGATTGTTGTTTCAATTTAATTGGTGGACGGTAATCAATCGTTAATGCTAATTTTTAACAAATGTCCCCAATATCTCGCTTGGTTGCGTCTGCAACAACTAATTTGTTTCGGCATTCCAATTCACGTCCGGCCACGATTAATTCGATTTTAGACTACAATAATAATAAGCGCCGCACGCAATGAACGAAGTGTTTCCACGCACAAACGCATTCTGTTTAATGGTTGGCAAGTCATTTTTAAATGGGACCACAATTATTGAATATATTATAATAGTTACTTCAAAAGCAGGCAAAATTGTCACCAGTTCACGGGAGTTCGCAGCTGTGGAATATAATATATTTACACACATCTATTTGTGAGTTTCTCATCCCTTTCATTCCGCTGTTTACATTTTGTAACTCCCACAATACAATGAAACAGTTACGAAACTTCTACCGAAACACGATTCAATATTATGTACGCAACTCTAGAGATTACCCAGCGGGTAAACAAATGAAAACTCCAGACAATTCAAATAAATTGCAAACAAAGATATTAATATATTCTCAAACATGTTTACTTTTCTGCTACATTTTCTATGTTTTTGAGTGCACTTGACTTGTTGCTGTTAACCTGTTGAGTGTTTCCGAAGCTGAAATATTATTTGCATCCCCATAAACCGAGCCGGGATCGTAGTTATAATCATAAAAAACGTTTTCGTGTGATGCTACCTACTATAATCACAGCTCCGCTGTCGTTTGCGTCATCTCGTTTGCGGAAATAAGCCCCTTTCACGTCATGCCATTCATTCCGCATCCATTTATTATTTGTTTACGACTTTAATATAATAGTAAGCACTATAACTGACACTCAGGTGTTATAAAACCAAGAAAATATCGTCAATAGCCATAATTAATTGCTGTGATTCGTAGGTATAAGACTAGGAGAATTATGAACCATTCTAAAATAAAAATACGATTTGATTCGTAAATAGGGAGTGAGGTATAATTATCTAAGAGCAAAAAGGTGTAAGAGATAAAGGAATTTAGTAATAAACTCTTCCAGCGTGCGACGTAAGAAGATTAGAGCCCAATTTGCAAATGAATTCCGACCGTTTCGGGACGAAGGGCACGAGAGCAGACGCTAATGGACCAATTATCAGATCGGTTAGCCCTCGGCCTCCCACATTATCACCATGCCATGAGTCTGCACTGATCTTCTCACCTACCCTCTGTCATGGAGGTACACTCCAATGCCCACCACGCCTTGATTAATGGTAGCTTCCTCGAAGACACTGTTTTACTGGTTTTATACGTTTCTCTCCAGGTGCTCCCTACAGGTTCGGAAGTCCACAGAGCGTGTTTTATATTTCCACGAGAACCCTCGTTTTGCATACCCCTTACTCTCCCAGTGTGTTGAGTTGGCCGATGTCGGTCTGGATAACTTGTTTTCAAAACAGTAATCGGTTCGGTGCGGTCTTTGCTGCCTGGTCATTAAACATAATATCATTGCATACCTATACAAATCTAATGAACGATCAACAAACTGAGTGATCAGCCGTCAAAATAATATTCCTAATGATTTACTAAATCTTATTTCAGCTTCGATTTTTAAATTTCAAAGTCATGTACAGGTTATTTTTTGCCGGTATTACTTCGCTTTTACGGTACTTTTTTACATTTACGTATTTACATTTTTACATTTACGGTACTTCGCATTTAACGTCACATAATCAGTGCGAACTATCTTTGGTAATAAGGCTTAAAATGATTGCGAAACAGGTAACAGCCCCTTTTTCCCGAACCTTTTTGATGGAGCTGGCAGCGAACCACTGCCACCTTTAGCAAAGGCTGTGCAAATTTGCAGTACCTTACCTATGTCCCGGGGCGCTGCCAAAAGAACCTGAGACGTACTATAGAAGTCGCGTTTATATTAAAGGTATGTTGAAGGCTTTTATATTGAAGACAGGGATCTTACAAAAAATATTTAAGCCAACACATACCAAAACACATGACCAAAATTGAATGGTTTAGGCTATAAGGTATATAGCTATATATATATTGATTTAGAACTGCCGTGCTGTTGGTTTAGGAGCGGGAAAACTGTAAGGTATGATAATGATTATTGATGGATATCATTAAATTCAACAGATTTTACCATGGGATATACAGTGCATCAATGCACTGCAGAATAGTGCATCAATGTCAATTTCATGGCCGAACGCAGAGGATTTCCTATGAGATGTAGAAAAACTCGGATACACAACCGAGATCAAATTGAATACAAATATAGACAGTAGTGAAAAAATCTGCGTATGTGATATCAGTACCTCACCGATGGGACGATAGTTTTAGTCAATATTGACGATCGGATTTGCATTTTTTTTCGACACTACCGACTTGCGATTTGCGAGCGAACGTTTAAAGGTGCCGAGCATATCTGCGCCTATTAGCAGATATCACGAAATGGCAATTTGAGTTTCCTGTTTCGGTTTGTCGCGGGCGCCTACGGCCGTCGGTATCGCATCATGGTGGAAGCATTGAATGCCAAAGGAAGCAATTAGGACGTGCTTGATTTCCAAGTGCACAGTTTTTAATATTACCAAATGTTACTACTGTATATACATGCATTCTTGACCACTTCCATCGCGCCGGGTAAACACAGCAATGTCTGGAACCAAAACTACGCGTGCTTTTATCGGTAACACTGCAGAATTTTATTTTAAGTGTGATTTGTTTTCGTATGGTTTTATTGCGTTTGTCTCGATCGGAATAATAAACGACAATTTAGATCATTGCTATTGGACGTAAAGTTGTATATACAAAATGGAATGGCAAGAGGGCCAATCGCTGGAACATAAATCAGTAGCGATACACATTTCCATGAGACGGGTGTGACTTGACCCAGTCAGAAACTTTTTTTTGTAAAAAATAAATACTGCAGAAGTATCGATGTAGTACCTAAATGTATATTTTATACACAGGCGTTTGATGACATAGCTCTCCGAAAGTTTCGATTGAACGTCAATATAGATTTAATTCGCAAACTATTAATTTTATAGCGAACCACTTAATTTCAGTGCTCGGCCATTTTAACGCCATGCATAAAGTGAGTACAACACTTATACCAATTTGTCAATTGGCGAGGTAATTTCAAGTAACATTTCAATAAAGCACTAAACACGTCTTTATCCGAAAAACGCCGACAACAATTCACGACACGCTGTTGGCCGAAATGCCAACTCCTGTGATACGTACCACGTGTTCGCGCGAGCAAAGGATTGCTACAGTCCATCTCACGTTAAGAAGGAGAGTCGATTTGCATCTTCCTCGAGGACCCACTGTTTCTAAACGTACAATTGCCATGTCTTGAGCCGGACAAATAGGCTGTATGGACAGTTTTGAGACTCTAAACTCATTTCTAGCGGCAGCATGGGTCTTTGAGGAAGCTGCAATGTCACTAGTGCCCCTTCTTAGCGTGAAATGGGGCATAGTTCGTTCGTATACACGCAGGATGTTTGAAAGATATTTTCGTTTTCATTGCGTTCGGCCGCCTGGTTAACAAATGACACCTGTCATGACGTGTTTGTCGATGTGGCGGGTGATGTGGCATTGCTCTTTATCGCACATCGTGTGCTGTGCCCGTCTTGGGCGTCTGCAGCCTTGGTGTGGGTGGGAGGCTGCGGATGGACACGTTTTCACCACAAATAATAATACATGGCATTTGCAAGCTTATGCTTGTAATAAATTACTCGTGATTATGAATATTAAACGTTGCATAAAATATTTGTGCCTGAAATACCCCACTCAAAATTGCAAAACATATAGAACCCTTCTAGCAAACTACAGCCAAATCTTGTGGGATATTCTCCGAATAACTTTCTGTATAATAATTTATTTGTATATTAATATTAATTAGCATATTCATTTACAATGGTCAATGATTGCATTTACTGTAAAGTACCACGTGCTGCATACATTTAGCCCCTGCAGCCCTTCCTTAAGCCTGTTCTCAAGTATAACTGCTCAAATTTCCTACTTCAAACATCCAACATCCAAACGGATAGTAATTCAATTTTCACTTCAAACCCCCATAAGCGCGAAGTAGAATTTGTTTATTTCTTGTTTGTTTTTATGTAACTATCTATCAAGAGCAATCCCATATCGTTTCCCTATCAAATTTCCACTACAACTCAAAGCAAACGCCACGAAAACGAGCCCCCCCCCCCCCCCCCCCCGCGGCGACAATCACCCCCCCCCCCATCGTTGCGAAGGTGTCCGGGCGTTGGCCGAGCATGGAGAGATCAACAGATGAACTTGGTCGCGGTCCAAAAGACGGGGGGCAACGTGTTGCTTCGGACGCCCTTTTGGCTCGTGTGTCCGTCCAGTTTGGGCAGCGGGGGGGGGGGGGGGGGGGGGGCACGAGATTTATCAGGCAGCAGCCGCTCGAACTCGGGCATCGTTCTCTATGAGACCCCCCCCCCACCACCCCCTCCCTCATGAAACATCGCGTTCAATGAATACTGACAGGGACATGAACATACTGAATCTGTGGCTTTGAAGATTTGTTATGTTAGAAGATGCTTTGACTCATGACAGTCTTGCACATACGGAGAAAGATTTTGAAATCGTGGATATCTAGAGGATATTTTAATTGGTCTGACAACAACATTAAACTTTTAAGTTTAGGTATAGATTTCTATATGTATACCGGTTGCGAAATGTTAAAAAACGCAGTACAGATTTCACTCTGACATTCAAAATCCCGTTTGAAATGAATATTATTGGAAACTATAGTGCTAATTGGGACGGGAAAAAGTAGAACAGCAAAACAGTGCGTCGTTGAACATGAACAAGACAGTTGCACTCCTGTAAACGGCTTCAGGTCGATTTCGATGCACGATCTTATAACGTTAGTGCCGTCGTGGGTATCAATGTGAACCCTAAAATAATAAAAATTTACCTATTACGAAGGTCCTTGCTCATTATTTTATTTCGCAAAAACGCTTACCAATTTTGATTTTTTTTAAAACAATTATTCACAGTTCTGCAAGAAGTTAAGAAAAGCCTCTCGAGTCAGATTGAAAAGAAATGCAGACTCTTAGACAAAATGCCTGCATCCAATTTTTACCAGGACAAAACGCCTGCTTCTAATCGTTACCAGGACGAAACATTCATGCTGAGAGTTTTAAAATCCGATCAAATTTGTAGTCGACGTTTTCAGGGGTACGGTCATAGATGCGCCAAACTTCTCTAGTGCTAATAGTTTCCAGTGAGTTGATCTTCGCGATGGTGTCATGGTCCGCTGGCCGGGGCTATACATCTCCGCCACGGTGTACGCGTGGGCAACTTTCCACCTCCTGTTAGATCAAATTGACCCCCGAGGTGATTCCATCTGACCTTTAGAGCTCAGAGCCGCGCTCGGCGAAGCGGCCGTAACGCAAAACGATTTGCAAAATTGCGGGACGCGCGGCGAAGTTTGGAAATCGCGTTTGACTAAAATTGCTCAAATATCACTGAGACGAGACAGAAAATACAAAAATTTCGTCGCGTCCGAACCCGGAGGTCGTTATACAAAGGCGTGCCGCGGTTGACCAAGCGGACACGGATTAATCTGTGGAACATTGCATCAGATGAAGATGATGTGTTCCTTTGAGATGAAGACGGCTTAGTGGCGATGGGATGACTTCGGCAGGGACACTGGCATGGTGCCGTTGTATGTGATATATAGGGCTATAAATGCTGCACCAATTTAAAAATACATTCGGGAAAAGTCGTTGAGTCTTGCCGAGAACTATATCTGCGACTGCGCAATGTTTCAAACTCGCAAGACACGCGAGTTTTGGTGTCGCGTTGGAATTGGACGATGCGGCGTGTGGCGTAATTATTTTTAAAAACCCGCGTGGAATTAGACTCAATTGCGGCGCATGACGGACGCTAATGAATTTAAATCTAATTGTACGCGCGGCTGGGGTATTTTGGGAATTGCTGTATCGAGCCGCGGTGCTGTCGCGTTTTCAGTGTCAAGAGGCGCCGCATTTTTGTTTGGAAGGAAATGGGAGTTGTAACTTTTTCAAAGGACACAGATTTTCGAGATGGGCTTCGTGGATCCCGTGTGAAGGGTTAGGACTAAGGACGAGCGTTTGGATTACTGCGGGCTTTATTATTCTGCAGTAAAGGCGCTGGTATAGTGTGAGTTAAGGAACGTGTTAATGATATTTGATTTTTTAAACAAATTATGTACAGGCGTTTGGTCTATATATACGTAGCGCGCGCAAAAAGCGTAAACACGGAATTGATTGTTTCATACTCCACGTAAAATCGAACGTGTGCGTTCCTCCATAGCTTCGCTGTAATTGCTCATCTAATTAATTGATATGTTTTGCTCGGCATTTGTTTGCGGTTGTGAACCTAATAAACTACAATTATCGTAGTCACCATAAACGCGTTATTCTGCAATTACATTACAACGAGGATTGACTACAAACATGCTCGACACATATAATCATCTCAATTGCTCGCGTAACCCTCAAATACACCGCTACTGGGATCATTTTAGAGAGTAATTGACAAATAAATAGTCCGTTCATTTCACAGAGTGTGCGCATGCAAATGGACGTGCCAACGAATGATCGTTTTCTAACGGCTCTGCAGGATTTTCATTGGTTGAGACGTTCAAGGGAAGGTCAAGCTCAAGGTTGTCTCAAGGCGAAGAACCAATCACAAGCGTCCTTTGCGCATGCGTTCGGTGGGCATCTAGTGCAAATGGCCAATGGGCATGTAACGTATGGATGGGTATAGATCATTTTAAAACTCGTGGTTGCGTGCGATCAAGATATTGGTTTAGATTCTCTCGGATCAATTTGGAAACGCGAAATGTGTCTCTCTCATCCTCAACTCATGGGAACTTAATGTTAAAACATGCATGCAAATTCAAACGGGAAGCTTTAATTTTAAACTCAGTCGACCTTTCCTCCATGTGTCATGGAACGGCATGTTGTTGTGAGAGCTGATTGATCGTGAGTCAGTTAAAAAAAAAACTATTTCGAAGTGGTATTGATTTGCTGAATCATAGCCAACTAAGCGAGTAATTTCGTATGCTATTATACTTATGTATAGTTTTTCAGTTTGCTTTGCTAAAGGTATCAAAGAATGGTTGCAGTGTTGGCAGTGGCGTAGCGCTGGCACAAGCCGCCCCCGCAAGACTCCCCCCGCAAGACTCCCCCCGCAGGGCAGCCCCCGCAAGGCAGCCCCGCAAGGCAGCCCCCGCAAGGCAGCCCCTGCAAGGCAGCCCCCGCAAGGCAGCCCCGCAAGGCAGCCCCCGCAAGGCAGCCCCTGCAAGGCAGCCCCTGCAAGGCAGCCCCCGCAAGGCAGCCCACGCAAGGCTCCCCCCGCAAGCCGTTTCCCGTCAGGGGGGGGGGGGCAAGCGCAAACAGAGTGTTTGTTTTTAAAATACAAAATAATTTTAAGAATGACTTCAAGCCTCTCCTGGACTTTCTTAAAGCAAAATGTTATTGTGAACTGCGACATCAAATTTGGCTGCAATGAATTATATTGTTTTACTGTGCTACCACCAACTTTGTAGAATGCGCGCCTTCAGTTTCGAAGACTTTAGAGTACAGAGAGTATACAAGTGTAGTTGCATCGTACAAGACTAGAGGAGGCGCTCTTATCTTCAAAAGCTTTCTGAAGTGGTAACTTTTTTTGGGACATCATTTCCAGTAGTACGTCTTGAAAATCTTGTGAGTGCCAGAGAACCAGAGGTGTAGCGACCGCCCCCGCAGACCCCGCGGTTTGGGGGGCGCCGCGGTTGGGTGGGGGGGGGGGGGGCGCAAATATCTCTCGGGAGACGTTTTTTTTTTTAGGGGTTGCCCTCGGAAACTTTCGGGATACGAAATGAATTTTCTCATGGGCCGGTCTTTTCTGAAATGCCCGGGGCGGTTTTCCCCCTATCAAACCCTGGGGGCGTCGTCAAAACTTTTGCGGGGGGGGGGGGGGGGGACGCATCATATTCACGCTACGCCGCTGCAGAGAACTCTGCCTTTTTAATTTATGGTAGCCCCCAAGGTGAATATATTGTTGCCATGCCATGTCATGCAATGTCGTACAATGCTATGAATTTACATGACCTTTGGGGGCCCCCAAAGGTCCAAAACCCAGGGGCCCCCTTCCCGCGGTGGCCAGTCCGAAGTCGACACCGAGCTTGAAAACGTTTTTGAAAACAAGTGCAGTGGTCATGAAAATGAAGAAGAAACCGGAGTCTTAACAGGATGGTTGGCGTCGAACTCGATTCCCTCGCTCTGTGCCCTGTGGGCGCCGCGCGGGACGTCGCAAACAAATGGTTTAATAGGGCCGTAAAGTGGTGTCCGCCTCCGCAGCCTCGACGTGTGCGTGAGCTGCCAACAGCTCGACGCGTTGCACGCAAATTGGCGGCAGTGTTTTGCTCGCGTTCTTTTGTTAGCGGACGTCCACGCGTCTGGTATCATCGCTATTTTTCTGTCAGCGCCCATTGGTCCGAGCGCCGCTCGCTAGTTGGCACTTGGCACGGCTCGCGCGTTCGGGTGCAGCGGTGTGTGCAGTGGAAATACGCATGCTCGCGAGATACGATGTATCGACATACGCACGTCCACGATATACCTACGCACTTTTATTTGAAATAATTACGCTGGTATGCTCTGTTACGCGGATTGCTTGCTTGTAAACATCTATAACTTTGAGAGGAAATTGTTACTCGTTTATGCAGATACCAGTGTGCAATTGATGGAAGGGAGGCGAAGCTGGAAAAATGTGCACCCGAACCGGGTTCGTATCCCGGTTCGGGTGCACATTTTTCCAGCTTCGCCTCCCTTCCATCTATAACTTTGCAAGTTTTCCATTATTTGTTATTTTTTTCACACTAAACGTACGCATTGAGAACAATTCCTATGCATGGCTGTATTTTTATTTATATTTATATTTATATTTTTTATTTCTAAACAGGGGTTGTATATCAATAAAATTTTGTGCTAGTAATGAATCTGGAAAATATGGACGTTTCTTATATAGTGAAACCCAAACAAAATTAGACTTGAGCGCCAAAGCGCCAACCAACTCTTTGTTTGACATGTGAAAATAGAGATTGTGTTGGTAAACGACGAAAGTGTGGAAAGATTTTGGAAAAGATCAGTTCCCCCCCCCCCCCCCTGCCCGCCCCGTTGACGAAACATGAGCGTATTTCCAGAACTACGCCACTGGCTGAGTTGAGAGTATCGTGTGCCACTTTAAGATTTCATCTCGGTGACCGGTCGATACATTGGGACTAACTTTTCATGCTGTTCAAATAGTTTTAAAAAGCCCTCCGAAACCAGTACGAATTGTTTTCCACCCTGTGTGCCTATAGGAACCTAATCAAAAATCTTCTTTTAGCTAGACGTCTTGTAGAAAACTGGATGATCAGTTAACCCCCCACTGATACAGGAAATGCCCCTCGCGGGTTTATCAGAGATATATATTAGGTATGGCAATTTTCTCATTGCATTTGGTAGGACTAGGAGTATTTTTCAGTTTTAGGAGCTGTAAATTTCATTACCACGGTAATCAGTATACGATCTTCTGGAATGTCGGCTATATGTTTGAGAAGTTACTCTGTAAGGCAAACTCATTGCAATGTGTACAATTTTGCCGAGGTGCGTTTACTGTGTTTTGCGACCGTGTTAATAAAGTCATCAATACCTTCCGCACGGTCCATGCATTTGAACTGAACGTACAATTTATTTTGTTTTCATTTATTATTTTAGTCGCGGAAATTCCTAATACTGTGCTGGACAGTGGAATGTACATACTTATAATTACACTATATATATATATATATATATATATATATATATATATATATATATATATATATATATATATATATATATATATATATATATATATATATATATATATATATATATATATATATATATATATATATATATATATATATATATATATATATATATATATATATATATATATATATATATATATATATATATATATATATATACTATATAATATACATCTATACTATATACATAATATAATGGTAAATAATCTTATTAATTAACAAATCATGTTAATGAAATGAAATAATACAATAATGGTAATTAATCGCAGACTGTCTAAATAATAAGTGAATGCATTAAAATAAGAGAGTACATAATGAATGACAGCATAACAGTAAGGTAAATAGTAACTAGTAAGTGAAATATCAGTAAAATAAATAGTCTTCAATCCCTTCTGCGATATAATAGACTATAAAGCTTGAAGTTACATTTTAAGACGGGCTCAATACAGAACGGAATCGGGGAATAAGTATATGTATCGCACGTCGTTTCCTGGCTGGGGAGATATCGAACTATCATGTCTGTGGTTTTCCACCGATTTCCTCGAAGAGTTCCCGCTATGTCGTTAGCGTCCTTCAAATGTATTATTATAATTTCCTGTGCAAAGCTGCTCCTGCATCATTATATAAATCCTTTACACACTCAGACCTAGCAACCTACACCAGAACAAAACTATAACCAAACTATTAAACATGTCCCAGTGGACCGTAACCCCACAAAGCGAGAACCTAGAACTGACCATAACATGGCTAATTACCGTCAAGGGGGTTTCCAAAACTTCGGGGTTTGTTCTAAATATCTCGCGTTTTGTAGCGAACCCCTAAATATACATTGCGATCCGTTACCCATAATTTATTTGCTTAAGGGGGTAGATCACTTTCAGATACGAGTTTCAGTAAATCGACTGCTATCGGCATGAGACACATCACGTGCAAGATACACACGAAGACTTACATGCAGTTAACATTTTTACAAGTTTGGTCGAAAAACCATTTCCAGGGTGGCCTAAATCGCACAATTAGCTATTTTTTCTCTCGAAACAGACCAAATGTTGCCGAGTTCTCCAGGCCACACCATTAGAGTTATCATTCCAATATTTTAGTATGTTGCAGACAAAAGAAGTAAATAAGGGCGGATATGGCCCTTTTTCAAAAATGTTGTACGCACTTTCGTATACAATGGCTCTAAAAAGGGTGAAATTGAATATTTTCTGGGTATGTTCCAGCGCTCCAGGGGAAAATTGTCGAAAAAGGGCCATGTTCGCTCTTATTTACGTCTTTTGTATACAACATACTGAAATATTGAAATGATAACTTCAACGATGTGGCCTTGAGATGTCGGCAACTTTTGGTCTGAAAAGCCGTCCATTTGACGACGTCCGTGGTGACGACGTCCGTGTGACGACGTCCGTGTGACGACGTCCGTGTGACGACGTCCGTGTGACGACGTCCGTGTGACGACGTCCGTGTGACGACGTCCGTGTGTTAACGTCCGTGTGACGACTTCCATGTGACGACGCCCTTGACGCGCCGCGACGCCCAGTTCCGACGCGGACGCCGTGCATTCTCTATTATTTATCGCATTTCCTACCCCGGTCCTAATTGCCGAGCAGCTCCCGTCACGCCAGCAGCTCGAGCGCGCCAAAGGTCACGGTTCTCTACACTTTCCAAGTGTCTGCAACCCTCGCGTAGCCTCGACGTCTGACTTCCCCCCTTGATTCACGACGCTGTCACTAATTCCATTACGCTTAATTTTTTAAAACTCGATTCTTGCACGTTATCGCTAATTTAATAACGGGATTTTTGATGTTGTTAAGTTATTCCGATTTAGAACTGATGTGATGAGTGGGAGAATTTTGTCTTTAGGAGTTCGTTTCTTTTTTATTTGATCAATCAGGCTTCGCGAATTTCCTGCAGGTTAAAATTAAAGAGTAAAATAATTATGAGTGTAAAGTTGAAGAAGGAATTTAGCGTAAAATTATCTTTACCATAAATATATTATGTAATGGCTAAATAGTGGGCGGAATTTAAGACAAATCTATCAACGAAAAATAATCATGAAAATTTCGTAAAAATTGGAGCGTGCTTTAGGTTTCTTAACCTGCATGTAGATTAGAAATAAATAAAGGCAGACAAAAAAGCAAAAATAAATAAAACACAGCTCATTGCACAATCAACTATAACGATATTCACAATTTTAAGCTCTTGAAATTAAAGTCTTCTCTTTGCTCGCTACCCTCATCCGAAACATTTCGATCACTGGTCTCGTGCATGCAGAAAATGAACTACCGCGCTTGCTGCAGACGAACCCAAGACGCATCAATGTTCATCACCTCGCAGACAATTATCCTCAGCGTCCGACTGGTACAGGCTGCGAGCGGCGGGGGTGTGGGATGGAGGGGGAGGGAGGGCGAGAAAAATTACAAACATTAAATTATCATTTTACTCTTGCTCATGGAGCTGCGAGCTAAAGCTGAATCTTTGTGAGATTCGCGAGGGCGTTGAATTTAGTCTGCCAGCGACCTGGGTTTCAGCCAATACCTGCTGCCGCTTTGGGCAAACTCGTTATACGTTAGATAAAATGCCGAGGCAAAACTAGAAACGTTTGTTTGAATCTGTTTAGTACAAATCTTCTTGTCATTTATCAAACTACGAGGTTATATTTATACTGAAGTATATTATGTGTGCAATGTACGCGCATAAAACTCCTTATTTTGTGCCATGTAAATGTAATATGTTACATCTATATAAAGTTGTTGACAATGATCATGATATCGTATATACTTCCATTATATTTAGTTGTAGGTACTTAGAAATGCATGCATCAATGTCAACTCGGTAGCGAAGTTGTCTCTTGAAAGAGACACATTACGTTACAGGTAAATCATGACGGTGATAATACATCAAAGTGCGTCCGATGTTCGTGTTCCCTGCGTCCTCACGGGCAAAGTGTTCAATCTCCATTTGCGCCCGGCATCCCCAAGGAGGGCGAAAGTTTCTCGGCTGCGAAAACCGGACGGGTCCGAGTGAAAGTACATCCTGCGAATTTCCGTCTTGCCATGAGACGGAACTGGCTGAACAACTTGACGCGCTCGGCCAAACTTTGGAGAGACCGGACGGCGGAACGGGCGTATTCACCCTTGGGTCCAGGATTCTATCTCGGAATCGGCAGTTAGGAGACATCGCTCCTTAGACTATAAAACCACAAACAAGTTCCGACTCTCCGATGAAATTGACCGTAAACCGAAGAATTTAAAAAGAAAATTGTATCAATTTTATCTTGATCGGCTCAACTGAAAAGGAACGATAAGTATAATACGCACTTTGATGTTGAATGTTTAAACGATATAATTTCGTGTTTTCGAGAAGAGTTTTGAATGGAATATCTCCGAATCTCCAGATGGCTTCTTCGTCCCAAATTGGTGCTGTGTACAAATCTCCTGCATCGCTTTATTGATGCGATCGCTATGAAATATCGCGGATGCAACGAAAGAACATTTTTCCTACTCACGAGTCACAAGAAAGGTTGAATTCGCTTATATAGAGAAAATGATAGATCGCGAAAGAATTTGATATACAAATTCAATTTATTTATGTGTGTGCCTCCATAAATACAAATTGGCATGCAAGATATAGAGAGAAAGATGTTCGATGCTGCGCTGCGAATAAAGTCTGCCCGCAATTCGCAATATCCGTGTCTGAGTGAAATAGCGTAGAACCGAGCTCCATAAATGTTGTCGACTGTCAACCGAGACATGTCTGTGTTTAGTGCTTTTCTATGCATCGTCAAACTTGATTGCTATAAATATAAATGAATGCTAATGATCAACGTAGTAGTGGCGCAAAGAAAACTTTGACTCAGTTTTCTTCGAGAGCGTTTTTGTGTAGCAGTGGCGTAACCATGTACTTTTCTCGGGCCCGGAGGCAGATTGGCCCGGGAGCGCTATTCCGTTCCGTGCCTCGTAGACGCAATGTTAAATTTATACAGTCCTGAAATCATACTGGTAGTGTAAAATATTGGTACCATATTGGTAGCAAACTGGTATCAAAGTCAATTGGACGACTTGAATCATCGTATTTACATCGTATTTCACTTTGAAATCGTTTTCTTGCGTCAAATCTTGTCATTTCTGTGAGCATCTCCGAACTCTATCGTGCGTTGCCGAGGATGTACTCTAGTTTGTAATTGTATTACTCCTGAAACATCACAGTAGGTTCTCGCACTGTGTACCCTGGGTGATTTTTTAAGGCCAGCTCCGGACAAACTGCCAAAAAACCTCTCAATGCGGGAAATTTAACATTGCGTCTACGAGGCACGAAACGGAATAGCGCGGCCCGGGATCTTGGACCGGGTCCAGACCAAATTTGGGTCCCCCGGCCCCTATTGTGACAATTGTTGGGCATATAAAATAATGGAAGAGACAAATCGAAACTATATAGGATACACACACAATCAATTACATAAGAGTGCAACCAATTACTCAATTGAATAATTTCGCCACGTATTATTGTTTCACCACTAGCCACGTTTTCGTACAATGGCCTTAAGATACGGAATTCGCTTGAAGTGCTTGCTCAAAACGCATAGATTCACCGGCCCGGGAGCCTATATGCTCTATTTATATAGAAAAAAATAAAAAATAATCAGTGCAACCAACTGTTTGCGCTAGAACTTTAGAATATCTTCTTGCAACGAAAAATGAAAAATCCATTCGTCATTTGATGCAAGGGTTTGATTTATGTTATATTATCAGTAATATTGTATACCTTATCCTTAACGTAAATACGATAACATTTAAAACCGGAAGAGGCTTTCCTGAACCCTGCATTATTGAGGGCTTTGCGGCCTCTGCTGACTCTGCGGGCTTTGCGGGAACTGTGAGTGCATAGTTACGCCACTGGTCAGACTAGATCAACTTGAGGCAAATACGGTCTTAGCTAAACTAGAGGCGAAGAGTCTCGAGCGGTAACGAAGATTGATGTGTGGGAAGATGTTGTTGAAGTTGCTCACTCAACAAGTTCGATTGTTTGCAACGCCTCGAGCTCAATTCGTTTCATCTGGCCATCTTAGCAAATAATGTTTGTCAGCGAGGGAGAGATTTTCGTTTTCTGTTTTTCTTGCCGCTGTTGGTATTTTACTTATTCCTTCTTGCCTTAAAATTGAGTTAAGATTGATACTACGTATTGGCTTTAGGATTTGGCTTTTGTAGGAATATCGCTGAGATGAATTCTGTATTTTCACTGTGTTCCTGCCAAACCCGCGGTTTAATTTATTTATTATTTCTAGAAGCATCTGCAAATAATAATTAGCCATATGATCATCATCCAAATTTATAAGTTACATTCTATTTAATTTGGCATGCATTCATGGTATTAAAACAAATCTTTAATGTCGAGCAGATTTCCGCTATACAAGACTTGACAAGAACCGGATTATTAACCCGAAAATGTCACCACATTTTTCTAAACTATATGTTTTTCCCCCGCTTCATTGTGACATGTCTCGTATATAACACAGTGCGCGTAGACTGAGAAGATATTGCTTGCATCTCGGGATGCTGCAGAGAATAAGGAATCCAATCCCCCTGGGTGCATTTAACAAACAAGACTCGGTGCATCTTAGAGAAATGCATTCTGGATGCACCACAGATCCCGACAGCAAACATCAGAAGCGTGGGAATATAATCTGATCCGACAGCATCTCAGAGTGTATTTGGGATAACCATTAACTCCTACTCACTCTTACCATAGGCACTCGCACTCTTATAATATTTCAGACCCGAAAGTAGATTGCATTTCGGCAAATGCATTTTGATGTGACAGGCAGGTACTGCGACAGCAATGCTGGAATATTTGCTTTTTGAGAAAGCTGACAGATGAAATTGGATTGCACGCTTTCTTTTTTATTACTTCTGGTGCAATAGAGTTTTTTTGGCTTTTTTAAATTCGTGTTTGGAAGTGAATGCAAGTGAAAATTGAAATTCCCCATCTATATCCAAATCCTACATTGATATTGACAACGAATTATTCGTCTGGGTAAATATGGAACTGAAAAGCGTTGGAGCTTGTCATCCAAACGTCACACAGAAATAACTAAAGAGATTTTTTCTTTCGAAAATTTACTTACTCACAATGTTTACTATAATTTATTACATAAACTTTCGCAGTAACTAGCAGTATTTTGCCGTAGGGGATGACAGTTTCTCGAATCTCATTTTGAAACATGAAACTTGAAAAGAAATATAGACACCTGAAACCATAGCCACATTATAATTTCTCATTTATCTCTGAATTGTCATTTTCTTTAATTCCGATTTTTCTTCAGGTATGGTTTTGAAAAATCTTTGTTTATGTTGTTGAGGAATTGAATAAATCGGAAAAAAAGTTTCACCAAATGAAGACATTCAGCTGTATAGTACATTCGCGAATTACTAGTCCAAACCACTTGAGATTTTGGGTTAGGAAGACGCGTGCCGACCCTTGTAAGCTCTGCTAAGCTCTATTGTGTTCTCTTCGAGAGTGACAACTGACGGATCTCTTTGCAAATAGCTGCGTTGTCACTTTCGTCCCTCTTGTGTGCTTACCTATACCTGATGATCGGCAATGAAGGAGTTTCCCCGAAAATTGGCAACATAGGGCTGTGAAAGGGACAGAGTTGGTGCAAATCCTTGACACATGTCAAGATACTTATCTGTGTTAACAATGGCATTGTCCGAAGCCCCTAAGTGGATTTCACCAGTCATTCGTGATCAAACTATAACAATAATAACATATATTTTGTAAAGGTAACGTGGCATTAATAAATTACAATCATGACTCCTAATTACTCTATTTCAGCTTCCTTGTGAAGAGAACTCTGGTGTAATGCCTTGTACGCGTGTCTTTCAAAAATACGAGTATGGTACTTTGATAAACTTTTAGCCTAGCTTCTTAGCGGAGATATATAGAGAGTAATTGTGGTAATAGTTGTTCCTGCGACGCCGCGCGGGTTTATGTCGCCACTGCAAATAGCAACGAACTTGGAGTACGACCGGGTGGCCTACGTGTCTCATTGTAAGACGGACGTCTTAGCGAAGGCGTCCCGACGTCCGTTAACATGTCGACGCCGACGCCGACGTCTGGTCTGTGTGGTGGACGCGCGTCGCGGCGACATCTGGGTCATATCTCACGGGAGTTTGCTGTCCGCGCTCGCACGCGGTCGTCGGTGCGGGTCGCGAGTTTTATCTCCTCGCCGCGAGAATGCCGTTTGAACGAAGTTTGATCTGTGCGTGCCGTGGCTGTAGATACGTTAGTCGGCTTTTAAGGGCTAGCTCTGGTTTGAATTATCGGCTGATTTGGGCTTTCTAGTTGTTCGTGGCTAAATCACGTTAGGAAAGTTGTCAAATCTAGCTGCAGAAATCTGTGGAACTTTAACCACGATTGAAATTTGTACCATGTGTAACTTCTTTTCTTTGTGAAGTTATACATCTGTACTTATTGATAATTTATACCGGTGCAGTTAAAGAGTTTAATCGCCGTATTACGTCGATATAGGGGTCGCGAGTTTTATCTCCTCGCCGGCCGAATGCCGTTTGAACGAAGTTTGATTTGTGCGTGCCGTGGCTGTTGATACGTTTGTCGGCTTTTAAGGGCGAGCTCTGTTTTTAAATAAACGCTTGATTTTGGCGTTCATGTTGTTCGTGGCTAAATCACCATAGGAAAGTTGTCAAATCTAGCTGCAGAAATCTGTGGAACTTTAACCACGATTGAAATTTGTACCTTGTGTAACTTCTTTGTGCATCTGTACATATCGATAATCGATACCGGTGCTGTTTAAGACTTTGATCGTCGTATTTTCTTGTATTTTATTGAAGCGGTTCATCACTGAGGTAATGTTGCTCCTGAAAATGTGAAATATCATACTTAAACACGTATGATATAATGTGATTCGAGTGCACATTATTTCAACATTAATCAAAATCTTGAATAATTTGTCAACATTGCGCTGAGGTATCTGCAGTATAGGTAAACGATAGAGGGGTGGGGGGGGGGGGGGGGTCGAATTTGGGGTGAAGTTGACATGCTGAAGTCAGTGCCAGTTAGTTTTCAAAATAATATCCAAAATTCCAAAAATTTACACAAAACATCCTAGTATAGGCAGGTACATTTTTTTGGTCGAAAACTAAATCTCTTTTTCAGGATGAGGTTTCGTATAATTGAAAGAACTTGCCGATTGTATGTCGTAGTGGTTCAGAGTCACGGTTCAGAACCAACTTGCAGATCGTTATTTTTTGACACAGATGTCCTTAATTTATTTAGATACCTACGTAAGTACGTCACGACTGCGGCTTATGCGTTAATGTATTCAAATACAGTCACGCAAAAGCAAACGCAAGGGGGAATGTGTGTATAAAATATGTGCAATGCAATGGTTGTTTTAATTAGGGCATGGCAAAAACCGCGTTGTTGTATTTGGTTAAAAATGTGAAAGAATATAATATACGTATAAGAAACTGCTCCTATGGAAATGTGGAGCCGGACTGATCGCGGGTATATAAGAAGTTATATTTTGGCACCCCTGCATACCTCGTGCTTTTGAACATGGAAACACATTTAATTAAGCGGCTTGTGGCCCAGTCTTAAGAAAGAAAAAAATCGATTTCAGGGTAACTTTTGGAGCAAATCTACGATAAATTTGGGCCAGAGTTAATATGTCACTCCTTAGACCTCGGCGACTACAGGCGACACCCTATACTCTACCTACCGGTAAATACGCCACTGTGGAAATGAATCCGCACATGCCTGTTCAACAGCTTTTCAGAAAATCAGCTAAACAAGATGCCAACCCCATTTTAACAAAATATCGCTTAAATAAACAAGTAAAAGCATCCATTTATATAATGATTTCCAATCAGCCCGTGAAGTTGCTGCATATAGTTCAAATTATAAATTGAGTTTCGTTATACCGTGTTGAACTCAAAACTAAGGCTCGAAAGTCGTGTGCAAGACAGCACCAATTTAAAAAATGCGTGTTTATTATAACACTGTCTTTATGTCACCTAGTTCCAGGTTTCTTCATATCTCCGCGCAGGAACTTTGTATAAAGGCGACGTCCTCTGAGACATTTTCACATGCCCAGAGCTCGGGAATCTTTTCATCACGGCGAGAAACCTCGCAGTCCGCTGGGAAAGCGCTTGGAAAAGCGACTTGAAAGTAAGGCGTACGCCAACATCTGTCTAGTCAATAAAGACAAAGGGAAGTGTGCATTTTCAAAAGGAAATTCCTCGTCTGGCCTTTCGAGCGAGCTCTTATTCCCTCGGGCGATGCCTGGAAATCCCTTTGGATCCTTCCTTGGGAGACTGGAGATTTGTTTGATGACACTACGCCGCGCCGACGTCCAGATTCTAATCTTGGTGACAGATTACAAATGCGACCTGTCTGTGTAGCTATTCGAGAACGACGGGCCGCTCCTTTTTTGCGCGAAAAATTAATATCTTAATATTTCTGACCCTTCGCCCCCCCCCCCCCTTCCCAAACTAGGAAAAGTATCTTGTGCCGTAAGAAGGCCTTAACGAAGATTTACCTTTCAAAAAGCTAATCACTAAATTAAGAGGGTTGAAAGTTGAAACTTTGAATGCTAATTAAAAAGCTTTCCCTTATTAGAATTTTCTGATCCCCTTCATAATTATTTATTCATTTTTATACAAATAGCATTTAATTCAAATCTATTTTGAAAAAATTTATGAACTCAAAGTAAGGAAGAAATACGTGCAAAGTCTAAAAAATACTGAGGTGATTATTTTCATGATTTGCATGCGAGTGGTGATTGCGAAATACTTGTCGAATGAGTTGAAAATCGCAGCCACGATGTCAAACTAAAAAACATTGCCCAGTAGCAAAATTACGGGCGATAACTAACTCGAAAAGTAATTGTCCCTTTTATGAATCGTTGCTTTTCAAAAAAAATAATACAATTGTCACACGACTAAAGCACTTTTTTGTTGTTGCAAAATGACACATGCCCACTGAACAATGCTTCTCTGGACAGCTCGATATTTTTTACATTTAGTCCCGAAAAGAAACTAGCTACATAACGACAAAGAAAAAGTTCACTTCTAGTCCTTTTGTACCAATTTTCCAATAGGCTTTTGATGGAACAGGTTTCCGATGCACCAGCTCACTATAAAAGTAAAGTCAACTAAATTGCGGTCGATTACGTACGATAAAGTTTCTTTCAGAAAATAAAGTGCTGTTTTGTTGCTCTGATGTCATTTGTTACCTATATACAGTTAACATTACGTTTAAATTTAATATCTATATTGTGAAACCAAGAAAATTCAAGTCGATTACGGAAAAAATTCATTTACTAAATAAAGTGCTTTTAGCTTGCTTGGATTCGTCCGTTTTCTCTAGAGCCTCTACAAGATATTATGTTACATAATATCTCAAATATTATAATGGTATGAATCATGATGTTTCACAATAGCGGAACGTGTTTCGAACCTAAGACGGTAAATAATTCCTCATCGATATGTTGATGCGATTTTGCCAACGTAATCGTTAGTCGCATTATTTGATACGCTGAATTCTTGCAAGTAATGTTTAGTTGTTTTTTGCTGCCTCTCAGCATTGGGCGCAAAAAGGGGCCTTCATCTCGATGATATCGGATGTGGATAGGATTTTTTTTCAATAAAGAATTTGCAGAGTAAAAATAAGTGACCGATCTTTATTCTTTGTGGGGATTAAGAAGCAACAAGTCCAAAGTCTAGGCTTGTTTTAACGTGTTGGAACTTTTGGGCTCTCTGACCAGTGGCATATCTCCAGATTCGCAATAAATGTATTTTTTACCACATGCAATTTACGAAATCACTTCTGGGAGGTATAGATTTACTGCTACGACGGGCGTATTAAAAAAAATATTTCCAAACAATAAATTCTGACAATAACTTTGGATATAAAAATCTTCATCTCCGATTGTAAGCAGAGAAAATTGTAATATTTCAGTTAGGTCCCTTGTTTAGACACCCCTCCTTACTCTCCCATTGTAATAAACGGACCAATGCCACGCGAGCATGAAATACGTATATAACTTGTTTTGCTGTTGCCATACCGTATCTCAAGGGGTCTACAAAGTTTCAGCACCCCTAGGCACTGAAACATGAACGTGATCCAACCAACGAGTGTCGGTGTACACCCCTTCTCCCACTCACCACAAACGACACCGTCCTCACGCCACCGTCGCTGCCATTCGTGAGCTGCTCAAAGGAACCGTCAATGAATCACTGCCTCGATATACGCTCTAATGTTGTAGCGATCTTCGCGACAATTGACGTCAATTTACTAAGTGAGACCTGCCTGTACATAATTAATGCACTTCGGACCGAACACCGCTAGTGGGCGCATGTTGCCCAACTTTTTGGGGCGATACACTCGCAACAAAACTCCCTCGTTTTTATGTTCGACTGGCTTCGCCTCACAGCCTTTTTTACTCGTTAACTTTTCAAGTATCGTATAAGGGTGAATTTCCTTTTTATTATGCATATGCCTTATATTTTTAAAAGCGATGACATCATTTTTGACGTTAAGTTCTTCTAAGCTATGATATACTTACATATAAATTTTATTCCGAAACACTGCTATTGTGTTATCTGTACCTCTCTCAGTATATATTATATAGTCTGTATCATCATATATTTAGATAATCAATGCTTTGTTTTGTGAGGTGTGCTCTATACCTACATGTTATGGAATCACAAATTAATCCGTTGAAAGCCGATTTGAGCCAATTTTAATGCTGCTGATTGGTTATTCAATATCAGACCTGGCAGAATGAAATTTCTATCAATTTAGAATGGACGATGGAAGTTGGAGAGCACGTGATTCTATTTCAACCTCGAAGCTTCACGCGAAGAAAAATATCCAATTCACCTGAATTTGCATACGCATTAGAGATGGTAGTTCTGATTAAAAGAGTACTTACAATAATAACAATTCGTCGAAAGATGAACTTGTAATTATGTTAAGATAATTAAAAAGTGTACACCGATAATTACATGTCCTGTCACTCATTGGCATAATGGTATATACTTACTTATGCGTTGTTAGGTAGTACCTTAGGCGAAGTAATATTATTTACTTTAAGGTAGTACCTATAAAGGTTCGTTTGTCGTCAGAGGTAATCTAGCATAAGTAGATTCGTTATCCACTCCTTGCATGGCACGACGCATGCATAACTAGCTAATGCATTTTCATAGAAAGTATCAAACAGTATGAATAACTACATTAACAATATGCAAACCATTTCCATATCAATGTGAAACATCGTTATATTTGTGCCATATACCCGCGAATATATTAAACACAATTTTAGAATATCGCGAAAAAAGGGGTAGTTTTTTTAAAATGTAGTACGTCCCTTTGCGAAGGGTTCACGTGACATGTTTATTTTGCACGGGAGATTTGGGTCAGTGTGCCGGCCCCTTGCATGGGCGACACTAAAATTATGCATTAAATTATGGACTCGGAAAGCATGGACGTATGCCGCATTCTGCTGTGCAAAATGAAGTCGGAGATATTTTTGTTTTTATTAAACTGATATGTGTGAACACCATTTTGCGCGCAATGGATTTTGGGTTCACGTTTATATGAAACAGAAATATAAGTATATTCACTGGAAAGTGTCCAAAGGGATTTTTTTAGCGTTGTATGTTGAGCGAGTTGTGGTGTAAAAGTCTAAATCCACTATCTTATTTTTTATTCATTTATTTTATTTATTTGTCTTATTTAAACGAGGCGAAGTTCGGGTCATCCCGCTCTTCCACTAATGCATTATTTGGTTCTCTCATTATTTGGAAGCCTATTCCCGAATCCTTGAAATCGTGATACCCGTGTTGGGAAGTGGATGCAACAGGTCAATGGAATCTTCTACTTCAAATCTGTTTGACAGCTGTGATATATTGTGTTAGCCTTTGTTCCTTTTGGGTTGAGTCCGTGCCAAAGTCCAGGATAGGTAACATTGGGAAGAAGTGGGAGGATGATTCCTCTCCTAGGTATCTACCAATTGTAAAGCGAATATTTTTATGATCCCACCCCTGGGCACCAATTGTAGTGCGAATATTTTTAAAGATCCCACCCCTGGGCACCAATTGTAGTGCGAATATTTTTAAAGATCCCACCCCTGGGCACCAATTGTAGTGCGAATATTTTTAAAGATCCCACCCCTGGGCACCAATTGTAGTGCGAATATTTTTAAAGATCCCACTCCTGGGCACCAATTGTAGTGCGAATGTATGTTTTTAAAGATCCCACCCCTGGGCACCAATTGTAGTGCGAATTTATATTTTTAAAGATCCCACCCCTGGGCACCAAACGCTTCTTATAAAATAAATATGCATCATCGTGATTTTATCACTATCTACCAACAAACACGTAGTATATCTGCAACAAACACAAACACAAACACTAGATACTTTTAATGTGCACTCAGTGAAAACTAACCAATAAGTTGTTGCTAATTCAGTTGATAAATAAACTCGCGTATTTTCATCCACATCTCTCTCCGATCCTCTAAAACACCCCCGGATCTCTCCATGAACTGAAGCCTCGTCGTTTCATTCGCCCTAAGAAGCCCCGTCAGCCTGTCAAAGTCCCACGCGTCCCGAACGCCCCCACCCCGGCCCCGACGGCGTATTCTGATTGTATACCCGACCTGGACCCCTATTCTGTAACTTTTCAGATGTGAGATGAAATGAAATGAGAACCTTCATTTGTTCCATATGAAAACATAGGCGACCTTGGAGTTGTCACTCTCATTTCTTGTCACCTCCTTTGGAAAAAGTTACAGAATAGGGGTCCAGGGGTCCTAGCGAAAACCAGCGAAAAAATTGTCTGGCGATGTCCTTAAAAAAATTACCCAGATACCAGAATACACGAACCGAAAATGTATGACAAAGAGTTCGTAAACCACAGTAGACTAGGCTAGCAATGCTTTTACGAACAATAGCATGCTTAAAGCTTCGCTTACAGCATTGCAAAGCGGAGGCGTCGCAGACGAGTTCGCACGCTACAGCCAATAAGAAGGCCGATCGCAGCGACGCCACAAAGTCTTGCGACCGTGGCGCATCGCAACGGCCGACTTGGGATACGTAACATGTTTATCATTCTGCTTGCGACGCGACATGGTCGGCGACGCCTTAGCATTTTGCGCGGCATGTAAACGAAGACTGCCTGCCAGCAAGCTTGGAGCAATGGTCTCCCAGTCGTGTACGCACTCCGAGCGCGCGCCCCGACGCACCGGCTCACGCAACGGCTCACGCACTACATCGGCGGCGGGGGCGGGGGCGTCGCAGCCTCCCAAAATGCCGAGCTCGCAGCGCGCCGTGGGCACATCCATTATGCATCCCCCATTGTTATTGATACACGAACAAAGCGGCGCGCACACAAACACGCGGCCAGTCGTAAACACTTGACTCTCGGCTGGCTGGAAGCGGGGTCGCGGCGGGAGTTTTACCCGTTTCGAGGGGCACGGAAGGCGTGCCTCTAGGCAACCGCTTCGGCACAGATCTAATTCGCAGATAGTTCATCGTATGTGGAGCAATGTCTAAGCAACCGAGAAGTTGTTGTTAGTTAAGTGACACATACTTTTATTATGGAAGGGTGGAAGGGCAGCAAAGCTGAGGAAATGTGCAACCGAACCATTAAACGAACCCGGGAATTCGTCCTCCCGATTGTCGGCGAGGTGCTGTGTCATCTGAGCTATCCGGGCACGCATTCTGCCGCTTCGCCGGGTGGGACAAGGGGACCTCCTGCTTGCCGGTCAGGTGCTGTGTCATCTGAGCTATTCGGGCACGCATTCTCCCGCTCCGCCGGGTGGGATAAGGGGACCTCCTGCTTGCCGGTCAGGTGCTGTGTCATCTGAGCTATTCGGGCACGCATTCTCCCGCTCCGCCGGGTGGGATAAGGGGACCTCCTGCTTGCCGGTCAGGTGCTGTGTCATCTGAGATATTAGGGCACGCATTCTCCCGCTCCGCCGGGTGGGACAAGGGGACCTCCTGCTTGCCGGTCAGGTGCTGTGTCATCTGAGCTATTCGGGCACGCATTCTCCCGCTTCGCTGAGTGATCTCCGAGGGTGACCAGAGGCTCCGAGCGACCCGTATATGCTTTCAACATATGTATACTATCTTTCACGTTTAGATGGGAAGCGGTGTTTCACTCTTAAAGAGGCTCCACTGGCTGCTAGAAGAGCCAAAGGTGTCAACATTCGCTAAAGGGTTGAATGGTCTGAGCATCGAATGATTGACAGCGCAATGTCCCGAGTCTGCAGAACGTACTCTTCTTCTCAAAGTGAAAAATATTGTTGTCACGGGAGAGTTTATTGGGTTTGCGATTAAACATATATAATAAAGAAAGACAGTGTGCATGTGTGCAAGCATCCCAAAAATAATTCTTATATCTACTCAGGTATACATAGTTAACAACGGTGAGGGTGAGGATTGTTCCAAA